>CM031244.1:48738670-50121170 GCA_018340775.1 Taxus wallichiana var. yunnanensis | reverse complement strand
AAACATACAAATTGAAGTTGAAATCTTATAGATATCTCTCGACTTGAGTCAAACCGTAACAATTGTGACTTACATGTATATTGACCAAATAAGTTAAAAATCGCATTGACCTAAGGACTGCAGACTCAATCTTGAATACAACTCTAATACTAATTTACCTATTGACTAAAACAAACCGTATACTCTACATGGAAAATATAATAAATAAACAAGTTTAATACCACTGGATTGGGCTCGCCAATGTTAGAATTGATCCACACAATCTACAGCTACACAAATCAAAGATCTTAAAAAAATCTCCAACCGATTGGTCTATCGATACTTGATGAAGGAGAAACACACGTCGTTTGAGTCTGGTCAAATTTTTATTAAATATCACTATATTCAAACGGCAGGATGTATATGCACAATTCATAGTGCAATGTAGAAAACAACATAGGTCCATTGTTGAATTTGATATGCCATGTCATCCCTTCAATTTTGGATAAATATATGAGTGGTCAAAAACTACCAGTGCCTCTTCAAATTACTTCTCCCGCCTTATTTTTCTCTCCAAGAATATTATCAGGTCACAGAAATTGATATGAGACAGTTACACGCTTTTTATTTAATAACAAAATGCTCACTGCATGGAATATAAGTCGGTCTAGATAAAATACCGTAGAGGAAATATTGAATCTAACCTTGAATATCTTCAAACATAGTTCTGAAGAAATGTCCTGATTACTTAAAAAGCACAGGATAGAGTGTCGAGGCTGCTCAACATGGTCTTTAGCATACACATTTTAGGATCCACCAAAATATTCTCCAATAGTCGTGAATGAATTTACATGCAGATATGACCGAATACTCCAATGAGGTGGAAGAATGTGTAGATTATTCAACCATCCGTTAATGTGGAAGCTTATAGTCTATACTCATACATTAATATGATAGACAATAAAAATAAACTCAAACTATACTAGTGGTCGCTCTAGGAGGAGCAAGGTTACGCGGTATGGATTTGTTTGGGAGTTATCTTCTGGTGTAGGTTGTGTTTTTAAAATGGGTATGTAATGTATTGGGATGAGAGTGGAAGCTGGTGGATACTTGTTACCTTTTTGACATCAGTAATTTGTTGGGGTCTGCTGCATGGAATATGGTGTATTACTCAAAGTGGGCCTGGTTTGATTAGCGAGAATTAAGGTGGACAACATTGAATGCTATCAACACAAATGGTCAGGAGGTTGTAATGATGTGATCAATAATATACCAGCTGATATAGGAGATGTGTTGCCTGTGGATATAAATGATAAATGTTTGAGGTATGTAAATGCAAGACAAAATAAGAATTGAAAATGCAAATGTCAAAAAAGTCAAAGCATTTTGAAACTTTTTTAATAAATCAAATGAAAAGATCAATGCATTAAATTTTACATTCATTCTTTCCACATATGGTAATAGCATTATTCGAATGTGAAATAGGAATCTTCCCCATGTTCAAATCCAATGCCACATTATCATCACATTATCATTATTAGCATTATTATGATACATCAAGATAGATCAATTTAATTCTCTTATCTGGATTTAACCCGAAAAATTACCAAGATAGAATGTTTTTGGTTGTCTTAGGTGGCTGCTCGGTTTTTAATATTGATGTGAATGAGATATTTATTTAAGCACGCAAATAAGTCAGCAGTCTTGTTCATATGGGAAAACAAATTCTCAGTAAGTCACAATTATTCTTAATCCTTATGGAAATGGGCATCAAACTGAATGAATGACAATGTAAACTAATATTCTTAAGCCTTATAATAAGTAATATAAACATTTTGGAAATGTGCATCAAAGTTGGCAAATTCATAATAAGTAATATAACTGAATGGGTAACTATGTAAAAAAATACACATATCAAACAAGTTTAGAAAAAACCTAAGGCAAGAAGGACTTGTAGTTTGATTAGGAAGGAAAAAATGCACCCACTTATTACTGAAGTTAAAAGGAAGGTGCTATTTTTTCCCCATTAGTTAAGATAACGTAATGAAGATGTTTGGCACGTGATAGATATAGTTGATGTTAAATTTTGGAGATCATAAAATATGGGCATATACGACTTGGTCTTGCTACTTACAACATCAAAGGAAGATGAGAAACGTTAGGCTTTACCAATAGCTGAAAATAAATCGTCCACTCGCAGATGTCGAAATCTTATTATGCTTTACCAATGCACAAAATCAACTTTAAGCTACAGAAATAATGCACCTTCAATCGGCAGGAAAGGTTAACTTTTCTTGTTATAGATTGAGCCAACATATAACCTAGTTTACAAGATAGATAAATAATTGCCTCCCGTGTCTTAGTTTCTGCCCATGTTTCTTATAATGCCCAAATGCAATATAATATATATTTTCTGTTTTCGAAGACTTTATATGACAACAAGGAATATAAACTGAGGTAAGAAGACCTTATATGAGAACAAGGAATATAAACTGAGGTACAACTAAATGCTCACAGTTGACAATTTATTTTTCCTATTTCCTCTGTTAAGGTAAAAAAACCATACTCGGCTTCAATTATTTGAAATACAAAAAATATAATGTGTATAATTTCAATATTATGTTAAAAGAGGTAAAATAAAGTAACAATGGATAAGAACTATGCAACTTCTTCATAAATGTAAACTGATAATCCAAAGGAAGAAACTTCCCTCAACTTAGCTACCATTTTATCATATCTTATAGTATTTTCCTTGCCTCTTCTATTTCTCTTTGTTTGCATTTCTTTCCACCACAAGACTGCATGACCTTTCAACTTGGTTTGAGCCACCTCCACTCTTAAAACTTGTGAAAATCAAAGAACACCTGCATATGTGCTTCTTGCTCTGCTCTTGGCTCCTCTTCAATATATCTCTCATCTCCTCAACACAATACCCGTTCTTTTAATTACTTCAATAGAATCTAATCTAGATTGCACAGTTCTCTTCAAAGTTACAACCTCCAATCTTCCTGTCATGTTGGCAACCACTACTCTTCTTGGGGGTATCTTCACACAAACAAAACACTTAGTTTTACTATGCTGCAAATCTTACGTAAGCCAATTTTTCCATTACATTATTGTAGCACTTTATTCTCTACCCTCACCTATTATTTTATCGCTTCATTTTTCTATCTTCATTCCTCTTCCAATCCTGTCTATTGTTGTAAGTTGTATAAATCTTTCCTTTCATATACTCTTGCGTTTGTAAGAATAAAAAAAACCTATGTGGGTGGAAGAATTGGGCTTGGTGGAAGTCAAGCACGAAGCCCATAATTTAGGGTCCAAAATGATTAACAATGCACTAAATGATTTGGATTCGCTTGCGATAAATTTATAAATACCTCTGAAAAATGAGACCTACGGAAGAATTTTCTCCCGCATACAACCCGAATTCCACATTAACACAGTCATACATATATCATTACTTCGATTTCGCTTTCAAATCTATAGGCAGCTGGAGCCATGAGCCTGAAGAACATTGTATTTTGTTTAACATGATGCAGCGACAGAGCAGGTTGTCAGCGGATGACAGGAAGCTCTAAGATGCATTACGTCGTTGTTAAGGTTCGACTGAATGTAGACATGCCCCGCCTCCTATCTGCTTCAACAACATCTAATCTTGTTTGTATGGTTCTCTTCAAAATTACAACTTCCAATCTTTCTGGCATGTTGGTAGCCACTACTTTGTTGTTGGAGACATATTGACACACACCAAACACTCAGTTTTATTGTTGGAAATCTTACATAAGACATGTTTTTTTCATACCATTCTATCTCTTTGTTTTGTACCCTCTACCCACCTTTTCACAATGGAGGACATCCAATTGCAACACCTTCTAGCCAACACTCTCATTGGAGGTTTTTTCACTTACACACCGAAAAACACCAGTTGGATACTCCTGCTCTGACACCATTTCATGTAGTGAAGGATAGGGAAATGGAAGGCTACCTTGTCCTACAGCCTGAACTAATACACTCAACCAGTAATAGACACAAACTCTGTCAAGATTAGGGTTATGAACAAGTTTATTTAATTCAGATGATGATACGAAGAAAAACAACGCTCATTTTTCTCTTATATTAAGAAGAAAAATGAAGAACTATACGAGATTGTCCTAATGGACTTGATTCAACTCTCTCCTACTTCTCTATCTCGCACCCTTAGCACAATTACCGGGTATTTGTTTTTAACCTTTTAGGGTTCCCCTTTTAGGTAAGGAATGCCTTTCATTCAATTTCTATGCATCTCTAACACAAGCGGTATATATATATCAAAATAATGGGGAATATGATAAAATTCGTGGGATGTATGGGGAATGGAAATATGTTGGAGAATTGGGCGAGTCGAGGAATATGGGGATATCATTGTTATATCTAGATGTTGGAGAATTGAATGAGTCAGAGGAATATGGGGATATCATTGTTATATCTTTATCTCTGATAATGTTACTTATGCATCGCTCTGACACTCAAGGATGTATACTCAAGGATCCATGTTTTTACTTTAGAGTGTCTTACTATGACCAATGCATCTAATGATCCCCCATTGTTGAAGGCAGGGACCTCCCACTTGACTGTATCTCGTGCATCAAAGGTCTTCAAAACATCAAAAATGATATTCACACAATAAAAGGTCGGACCTTTTCTAGAAATTAGATCGCTTGGCTTCAACTAAAAACTTAATTTTAGTTCATAGTATGTGCTTTTTAATTTTCCTACCATCGTAAAATAATCATGAGCTCATGCCATATGTTATGCTTCATGCATTGGGTCTTCAGTCTCTCAATACTTGGTGATAAGATAGGTGATGGAATTATGATACACTTTTCAAGAATTACATATATAACATCTATAAGCCGTTAACTTATTTATGTGTGTCATTCAACAAACTTAATAGTTAGTGGAATCTTAAATCTATACTTTTTGAATCTCTACCTTAATTGCACTTGAAAGACTAAGTTTGAACTTGAAATAGCTCTTTTTTTGTGGTTCTTAATTTATCAACCTTGGATTCATTTTATTGAGAGATATCACCATAGATAGGTATTATATGCGATCGAGAAGCAAATTAAGGAACTTGATATGCATTGGTGTGATTTTCAATATTCTTCTGTAATACTATAGCATGTTTGACATCTACTCAAGGAGGTAAGACAGTGTGATTGGATGGATATTGACGTTATTGCTCAAAGATGGGTAATACTACCCTGTTCTATGTGAAATTTTAAATTTCTTGTATTTCTGTACCTAAAGCTTATTGTCCTGAAGCATAGAAGCATTCTTACACTCAAATCATCAAAGGAAGAATGTGTATAAGGTCCACACAGTGGTATTGCAAGAAGTCTTAGATTGTAAAAGGGTCTAGAAAGAAATAAAATTAACTTTTCCTCCTACCGAGTTCTTGTAAACCCTCTACTGGGGTTTAAATTGAAACTCTCATATATTTGTTCACACAGAGTATGTATTTTGCCTGAAATTTTCAAGAAAACATCTATAGGTGATGTCCCTTAAGTTGCAAAAGTCTAAGGGTCATTGGGTTTTGCACTCAACAAATCTAATTGACAAAAATTTCGTAATTAAGACTGTAATTTGACAGGCCTAATTGATCATCTACAAGTGTGAGATGGGTAGAAGTTATAAGGAATTGGCTAATGGAACTTTGTAGACTGAAATAACACTAAAAGGGTATCTAGAAATATAGGCAGAAGTATAAGAAGCTGAGTTTAAGGAAATTTGGACCTAAATTTGCTCTTTGTCAGACCTAGTAGACTGAAACAAGACAGGGTATAAGGAAGGAACAAGAGATCTTATTAGAAAGGATAAAGATGGTCCTCTAATATCAAATTTTATGATTCTACAAGCTCGAATTAGGTGTAACTGTAAATAATATTGTATCAGGTCATCTCAATGAATGTTTGCATTGAATTCCCATGTCAAGAAATTGTGATAACCACTACTTGAGTCAAGAACTATAGATGAAGTTGAATAGATTGGGAACCAATTGAATAACAGGTCAGATCAAGAATGTCCATTGATTGCTTAAGATATTGAGTACAAAGCTGGCAATACAGTCTCTTAATAGTCATAACAGTTTTAACACTGTCAAGAAGAGGTTACAAGGAAGAATGGGCATAATGAAATCTCTAGAAACAATAAGTTGAGTTTAAGAATCTCATTCATGAATGAATGGTGATAGTGTTTAACCAAAGAATAGTGAAAGAATTCAACAGTAGTGTTAGAAGAAAGCAAGCCTAATGATTCAAATACTGGGTAAGGTTGATTGCAGGCATCGAAACAAGAGAAGAAAGCTAAAGGTGATGGCCATGGTTGGAATTTGGAAACATCAACCAAAGGTCTTAAAGACCAAAATCTTGATGAGATTCTCATTTCAATATGTGTGGATTGAAGAGTTTGATATTACACTTGATTTGATTATAAGTCTATGCATAAAATCAGGTTCTTGATGTGTGTATTCTATCAAATTTTCTCCGGTCCAATGTGATCAAGACGTCCTTTAAAACTTGTTTACCATCATGGAGTCACTCACTTTTCCAGATAAATCAGGCTAGAGCAACTAAGAAAAATGAAACAAATGACGTTCATGCCACATGAAATATAAGCTTCAATGACATAAAAAAATCAGAAATGTAACAGAAAAGACAAACCTAGTGAATGGGAGGGTACATAGAATTCATGCATACTGGACATTCTAGCAATTCATGGACACTACGCGACATCCACCAAAACCCAAAACCCGAGTAACCCAATGGCATTTTCATGTCCATTCAATCATATATTTATGTTTTTGTTCCAAAATTTTCAAAGTGACATTTTCATATCCATTCAATCATATATTTTTGTTTGTGTTTCAAAACTTCCAATGCTATTATATCCATTCAATCGGATATTTTTGTTTGTGTTTCAAAACTTCCAATGGTATTTTTATGTCCATTCAATCATATATTTATGTTTTTGTTGATTCGAGAAAGTTTCAGATTGTTGATTCAAAACCCAACATTACATTCCAAGGTCAAGGATACCTCAATACATTCATAGCATTGAATGATAAAGCCAACTCTTCTATGGGACTTTCTTCAGTGCATCAGTCACTGTTTTTGCATCAAATTTCATTGCAAGGAACATAAGCTTCCAGTCAGAAAAAAAAGAAAAATGATAAGAAATGCAATTTTTCAATATTTTGGTTTTTTCCTCCCTCTTATTAACTATGATGTTTGTTTTACATGGAATCTGCTCCTCCAGAAACTCCAGGTGATGTTGGGGGCCAAGAAGTTGCTAAAATAGTTTTAGGTGATCAAACAGATTCTTATTGACGTGGATTCTATGGTTGGATGTGGATTCTATGGTGCTCACGATGATAGAGGAAGACAATACTACTTCAAAGAATGCTTTATACAGGTCTCCATTGATTTTATATTTAGCAATGGAAGATCTCTCCTTGAGGTCATCTCAATAAATTTGATGTGGGTTCCTTGTGGCATTAAAGTTTATCTCAATGGATTTATTTGTGTTCTGAATTTAGATTGTATGATATTGCCTCGTAGAGTAGGTTGGTATAACTACATAGATATCTTAGTAAGTTTTGTCATGTTTAGAAAAATGCATGCACATATTAGGTTCCTAAGTTGGGTTTTTAGCTAGTAATGCAGGGTCCTACCACTATAATTTGAACAGGTCTTTTGATAATGATGTTCATGGATAATCGAAATGCGAACACCATAAAAATGGCCCTCCCACTCATATAATAATAATCGATTGTCCTTGTCCTTATAGATGTTGACTCCAAAATATAAATATTTGTAAGATTTCTACCTATTTTGCAGGATTGCCATTTGATTTCTATTGTGAATCCAAAGGTTGCAATGAGAGCTACAACCTTAACTGGGGCCATCACTGCCCATGGAAGACAATCAGCAAAATTCCCCTCATGTTTTATTATCGATGATTTGTTCTTCGTCTACAGGAAAGTTGTTGTGAATGGGTTTTGTGGTAGGTTTGTAGTATTCATCGGTTATCTGTATTTTTGTGTTGTTTTTTGTTTTGGGTCCGAGGAGCAGAGCTAAGCAAGACCATATCCGAGGTTGTCTTCCTATGTAAGTATCCTCTTCTATAATTTCCCTCGTTCACCATAATCCATTTATAGGCATTTTCCGCTTAGATTTTAATGATAATTATACATAAAAATAAGCTATAATTACATGGATATTTTATGGTGTAAATCTCTCCCATAATTTTATTCATAACATATTCAATAGTACCACAGGCAAATTGGTCTTTCATATTTATTTTCCAGTGGTTAATGGAAAATTTAGATTTTTGATATCTCCATGGTTGTTGCAATTTGCATTAACAGAAGTAAGTGAGCTATTGATATTCGAAATATTGGTATTATTGGGAAGATCACACATCAAGTCATGAAAATGAGTTTGGCTTGTTTGGTTTGTTATATGATGAAAGGCTTTGTGGCGAGGGTGACGATTACATTGAAATTGAAGACCTTCCCTTCCCTTTTGCATTGCTTTAATCATGTATCGTTCCTTTGCGAATCACTCTCACTTCCAATATCCACGCCATATGATATGGATGTAATTTTCCATAGACAAAATAACCCTGCTTATCGTGGTTCTTACACCCTCCAAAGCCCATGATTCAGCTAAAAGGGGCATGAGTTTATTTTCATTTGGAACATTGTAGTAAGAACATGTGACATTTGGGCTTGTGTAGAGAATTCCTTAGAAATGACAAAGCCAGTTCCTATCATTAACATAAGCACAAAAGTCTGTTGGGTGTAATATAATATTTAAAAAGAAAAACGAGTTTCTCATCTTTCTAATGGAAGTCAATGTTAAGATGAAGTCTTTTTCTCCTGTAGTTTTCCTTGCATATGATTCCTCTTCATCTGAATGAACAACATACTTCTCCGCCACAAAGTCTTTCATCATATAACAAACCAAACAAGCCAAACTCATTTTCATGACTTGATGGGGAGAGAAGAAAACAAGATTACATTTCTTCTTTGACCATCTTACAACGTAGGCTCTCCCAGATCTGATCATTAGGAATTTTGTCAAACAGTTCACATGCCTTGTGTATTCTTCCACATTTTGCATTATGCTCTTATGGATGTGCACACCTTGTCCCAAACTGCATACGGGGACAGTTCATGGACCTTTTCAACAAATCCATTTTGTGCATACCCTGTAATCATGGCACTCCTTGAGATCACATCTCTTCGAGGCATTCTATCAAACAGTTCATGTGCATTTTCAACAAATTCATATTGTGCATATCCTGTTATCATGGCATTCCAGGAGCCCACATTTCTATGAGGCATTTTATCAAACAGTTCACGTGCCTTGTCTATGCTTCCACATTTTGCATACATGTCACACTGTTATCAGACAGTTTCTCATGGAATACAATTATTGCAGCATACAGAAGACATGGTTATCCTCACAAGGCAGTCACACTGTTTCACCATATGCAACAAATAGGTCTTCAACCCGATCAATTAACATTTGCCAACATACGGATTGTTCTCCCAGCATTTTTCAGACAAAGACTTGCAAATTATTTTTATTAAATGGGTAATCTAATTTGATAAATGGTCACTACCGCTTTGCGATCCAGACCATGGACTGTCCACCTCACAGAAAAACTTAAAAATAATTTCCTAAAATGTGATTCTAAGTTTTTGAAAAATTTGTTCGAAAACTAATGAAAACAATTAGCTAAAAAAATTAAAACCTTTAGGGAGAGGACCCCATAATTGTGCAGGTACCAATAATTGTACATTGATTTTCACTATTGGTTGTTGAAAAAATGACTAATAGTTGTTCACTATTTGATTAATGACACTTTTTAAGAGTCAATGACAATGTGACACATAGGGCGCTCGGTCATTGGTACCTCTTTCAAATGTTTTATATTATTTTTTTCATTTTAAATCAATTCAAAACTATTTTTCCTCCAAATAAACACGCGAAACGAAAATGCTGATGTGACATGATGAAAATGATATAATTTTTTTATGTTGACGAGACAACTACATATATCTACGTGCCCTAATGTTAGGGTGCACGGTTATAGGGTCCTCTCCCTACTGCGATTTGGGTGTGGCGGGTTCCGACAAAGCTGACCCTAAAAGCGGCCAAATTCCGCCCTCCCAAAGAATCATCTATCGTCATTAGAGGCCAACGTATAGAGAAACTCGATCGCATTCTCTTGCAGGATTGAATACGAGGACGCCTTGATTGAGCAATCAAAGACAATTGCCCCCCTCCGCCATGGCTTTACGTATTTCCTCCACGCCGGCCACATTTCTCAGCCGCACCTGTGGCGGCGCCCGTCGCGCTTCGTCCGTGACCTCAATAAGCGCCGGAGCCGCCAGTATGCCGCAAGCGCCACGCATTTTCACTGTCCCGGTGAACCCTCGATAAGAACTGTCGCCTTCTCTTTACACACAGAGCCCGCCTCGGTTGAGCATCCGGACCAAGGGACCAAGTGCGCCTTCCACGACCAACCCATGGCGGCACCCGTCTGCATTTGCGCCCACAACCGCCAAGTCAGACGTGAACCAGGCAAGCCATGTCGCCTTCCTGGGCCACCAAAAGGGCGTTTTTGGGATCCTCTGTGAGAAGCAAGACGAGAGACTCCAAGGCCTTGCGTTTGAAGTCTGTGTGGCCGAAGACACTTCCTCCCGCTCGGCGCCGGGGCTCGGCGAGCCAACACAATCGCATTGATCTGTTTCAACACGCCCGTTTTAATCAACAAGTCCAGGAGAGGCCGTAGTCGTTGGAGATCAAGTCCACATAGCCACACCTCTAGCATAATAACAGATCTCTCCATATTATTCTATCATGAAACACAAGATGGATTTGCCCTTCATATTTCTTTCACAAAGAACTCACTCGATAGCAAATGTAAGCACAACACCAGTTTATACAATGAATACACATGAATAATACTTCATTAATATTCATACCGAGATGGTTACAAATATATAGTTGTTTTTGCAATAACCACTCACCTAAATATATGCAAGTTGTTCTAACAACTTGCATTCCTATAATCACTCCTCAATCTCCTACGAAAATTGTATTAACAATTTACTTCTATATTTTATCGATACCAATAATTAATGGAGCACTAACAACAATATTTCCTAATGGTAATATACAAGGGCTCATCACCGAAGGTTGGGATATGAAATGAATGTCTCAAGGTATGATATATACTAGTGTTTAGTACTTGAAGATATATATGTAGGGAAGTATGTCACGAATAATCCTCTAGAAACCTACACAATCCAAGAACTTTACAAATGACTAAGGCTTTCTAGGGAACAAGGTGATTAGAATACTAGAAAATTAAAAAACTAAAATTATATTGAAAAGACAATTAGGAAGATAGCATTGAACAAAAGAGTGGTAATGAATTAGTATAAATAAGAAAAATGGATGAATAAGTGTAACGTATAAAAGGTGAACTGGATCTCAACTTTTAACGGTGTTATTAGGTATAAAACATGGTAAGATAAAGCAATACAAAATTAAAAATAACTAATATGAAGGCAATGTAAAACATGACACCAAACATATTAATGTTTAAGGTGAAGGGAGTTGACTCACTCACCAAACTCCTAACCTTCAAGCACGTAGAGGTGGAAGGATCCATTTTTAAACTCATCAATGACTAAGTAAGGCCCCAACCAATTTTTCCTACATGTGGCCCTCGATAGTCTTCTTTTACTATATGACTATGTTAGTGAAGCACAAGATCACCAACCTAAATGGGATGTTCATGTATGTTTTTGTACCTTCGATATATGGATGTAGAATATATTTCATGGTGTTGTGTGGATTTGAGATGATTCTCATATAGATTTTCTAGAGTAGCCAAATGTGATTTTTTGTACTCACCTTCATCTAGGAGAACCTAAAGAGAGCTTTGTACACTGGGAATTTAAACCTCTAATGGAAGGACAACCTCATATTATAAGACTAGAGAAAAAGGGTTGGTACATGTAGGTGTATATATAGTAGTTCAATAATCCCATAATGCATGATATAGTTGTAAATAATAATCCCTTTTGTTGGTCTTGGTTATTTTAAGTAGAATATACTTTAAGGTTTTGTTTGTCACATGACCCTATCAATTTCCCTAAGGGTAATAAAGAGATGTGGTGTCATGTGAGATAGATATTTTCTTACATAATTCGTGCATCTCTAGATTCTTGAAGGAGCTCATTTTGTCATAGATGATGACTTGGGGGACTCCAAATCTGTAGATAATCTAGTTTAAGATGAAATTTCCTATGACCGAGGTAGTGAAAGTTGTTAGAGGTATGTCCTCTACCCGTTTCATGAAATACTCGATTCACGGTGATGTTAAAATTATGCCCATTTTTCGAGGCAAGAGTCGAGTTTTCTAATTATGTCTAGGCCCCACGTAGAAAATGGCCTTGGTGTTATAATGGATCAAAATTTTAGACACTTCGAACATACTTGATTGCGTCATTCTCAAGGGTGGACCAAAATTAGCCCATCTTATGGATTTCATAGGCAATTATGTGCCCACCGAAGTAACCATCAAAAACTATGTTATGACATTGGAATAAGATGTGCTTGGATTGTACCGCATCTACACAATGAAGGAGTGTGTCTTCAAAGAATCTCCTATACAATATTGTATCTAATATCACATATTTTGTGAATATCACATATTTTGTGGCAAGCACACAAAGATGCCACCTCTATTGGGAACTAACATTTTTATAGGTTTGCTTGATGAGGTACGTGACTATATCCATATACCAAGGTGAATATCAATGTTAGGCTTGTCAATGTAACAATTTAACTCATTGGGAAGCTCAATATCCACTAAATCCTCAAAATTCAAGGAGTATTCGATTAGTTAATCAACAAATATCTTGCCCTTAACTAATATTTAGTTAACATATGTCAACTCAAACTCACCGAGGAGTGTGATTAGATGACCAAAACTCTTAGAGAGGATTGTTTGTATTAAGAATGTTCAAATTCCTTCATATTTGATAATCACCCTAGTTTCTTGATTTAACATATAATGTCTTAAGCGATTGGTAAAATTCACTATAATGAGGTATTCCTTTTAGCCTAAAAATATTGTGTTTCATAGTCCAAGAGCACACAAATGATAAAATACATATCCCGTTCTCTACCATCATTTTCTTCTTGGGAAAGCATGCAAACCAAAGAAACATTAGTCGAACGTATATAAAGGATAAGTGGTATATCAGATCATGAATCCATGAGAGTAGGAGGAGATAAAATGAATTGCTTGATAGATTCAAAGGCTTCATGATATTCTC
Source organism: Taxus wallichiana var. yunnanensis (assembly GCA_018340775.1). Classification (NCBI taxonomy): domain Eukaryota; kingdom Viridiplantae; phylum Streptophyta; class Pinopsida; order Cupressales; family Taxaceae; genus Taxus; species Taxus wallichiana. The sequence goes on along the minus strand of CM031244.1, from coordinate 50,107,783 downwards.
GAGTCCACTTAATGGTATTAACAAAGTATTAATTGGGTTAAACATGTAGGTAATATCAAGAAAGAATTTTCGTATAGATCCTACCTGTCCAAGAAATAATCAAATTCTTGATTCACTAGTTGGTGGTACCATTTATTAGATAGCACAAACTTTAGTAGGATTAACATTGATACCCCGCTAAGATATGATATACCCTAGCAGGTTTCCACCAATCCACATTGAACACATACATTTCTAGGTTTAGGATGATGTTCTACTCAATGAGTCACATGAGAATGATGTGTAAAACTCCTTCATGATCTTCTCTTTTCTGACCTTAGCTAGGATATCATCAACATAGGACTCAAAACATTTATGAATTAGATCACGAAATATATTATTCATTTCTTTTTTATAGGTTTACCCTATATTCTTGATACCAAAAGGCATGAATTTATCATAGAATGTTCCCTAGCATGTGGTAAACAAGGTTTTGTTCGATAGTTTTCATAAATATGAATCTAATTGTAACATAAGAAGTCATCCATGAGAGAAAGGATCTTGTAACCAATTGTCTCATCAAAAATTACGTTAATAGAAGGAAATGAGAAGACATATTTGGGAAATATTTTGTTAATATCATGGAATTTGATACCAATTTGAATATTGCCATTCTTTTTCCAAACCATTACAATGCAGGGATAACTAGTTTGTATAATCTACTAGTTTAATGAAACCAATTTTGAGGAGTTTGATGACCTCCTCTTTTATCATTAGTGTTATTTTTGGCTTTATGGTTCGTGTTATCCAATTTGCACCCCTAGGGTAAAATTGATAACATGCATCAGAATACTCAAGTCCCAGGCAAATAGATTGATTCAGGGCAAAAAATCATGTTTCTAGGGTCCCCTCAGATTTTTTCTAACTCTCCTATCCAGGTTGAAAAGAGCAAGTTCTGAGAAAAGGTGAAAAAGTTGCAAAAAACATGCTTGTGCCAAGAAAAATCATGAAAATTGGCTAAGTCCTCGTCCAGCGGCCCTTGGGACAGTTGGGACGTCGGGCGTGAACCGGCCGAAAATCCTCCAGGCGGCCCAGGCAGCACTTGGAACAGTTGGGCCGTGGGGACGCCGGCAGACGCGAAAGGGCGAACCGGCCAAGGTAAAAGCAAAATTGACTAATCTGCGGCGGCGCGGTTGGGACATCGGGGCCGTGAGGACGCCAAGAGATGCGAACCACCGGATCGGCCGAAACAGAATTTTAGCACTTTGGACAGTCGGGCTGGAAGAACGCGGCGGACGCGGGAGGCTCAAGGAGCCGAAAGCCAACCAAATCACGCCACGTGTCATCGACCAATGAGGGACGGAAGCCCATTTCGGGCGGATCGAAAGTTTTTGTCCCATACGATTTGGGACATCCGGACAAAAAGACGCGAGGGACGCGAAAGCCGGCTGGCCCGCGGACGAATCAGGAAACGCCACGTGTCACAAGGGAAAAAGGTCCAAAATTTCAAAGGGCAAGGTTTGAAGCGCTGCCCGAGCCAATAAAAAGAGGACACGTGTCCTAAGGAGCAGGGGAGTGCGGAGCTTGGGGAAACTTTGAAGAATTTGGCAAAAGTTTTGGCCGAAAAGCTAAAAGCAAAGGTCTTCCCCGCACCCCTGTCAACCAATCAAAGCATGACACGTGTCCCAAATGGTGGGGACGCAGGGGAGAAGTGGAAAATTCTCCAAAAAATTAAAAAGGTCAAATTTCAAGGGAAAACACGCGGGTAAGCGAAGGAGAGAGAATTACGCATCCAATCGGAAACACCACGTGTCATCCAGTGGCGAGGCGGGAAAATTTTTCAAAACTCAATTTTGCTGTTTTGTGCCCTAAATCTTCGAGATCACCATATCTTTTGATCCAGCTCGATTTGCACGTTCTTTATATCATTAGAAAGCTTATAAAATTCTCTACATGATTCAAGGGCTAAATCTTGAATTTTGGTGCGATGTCTGAGAGAAAAAGAAACGGCTCGACGCGTGTTCATGGCCAGAAGTGACATTTCAGTGACCAAATTTAACGCAGAATGGGTCGCATTCTCCTGCAATTCGGTCAAAAATGACAGGGTATGGGTTTGTAAGGTCCCCCATGCCGTTTTAATGCATCTGCAATCAATGAGGAATGGGCTCCCACGTTTTGTATGTTTTCTCTCTCTTGGGCTCGACCCATGCAATGTAAAAGCCAGATTTGGCTCATTTCTAAAGGGGGAACATCTTTTGGCATAGCAATCTTCTTCTTTCACCTCCAGTAAGTGATTGTAGGCAAGAATCAGACCTCTTCAAAGACTATAAGTTTTTACCTCTCTGAGGTTGTAATGCAGTGTTTTGACATTGGAAATAATAATGCAAGCTTTGTGAATGAGTTTCAGTCCTCTGTTTGTATTATTTGCTTCATTTCAGATCCTAAATTATATCTTATCAGCCTATGTATGTTTTATGTTGCAATCTCTGGTTTGTGTCTATTTGCTTGACAAAAATATTCACCACTCCTTTTGGTGCATCACCACCTTTAGTTAGTTTCATTTTTGCACTTCTATCCCTGTCTCCTTGCAATTTAGAGTAGGATTAGGATCTAAACCTCTGTAGTTGTGTAAAATATAGATCTAAATCGAGGAGTTTGAGGAACTAGCCTCTAATCTAGAGATTCCTCTCTCGCCACAAGTCCCACACTTGGAGAGAGGTTTCCATGTTGTCTGCAATCACACCTGGATGCTAGAGTGATCAACCTAGAAGCTTCCTGATCTCGCATCCGGGGTGTTGTGAGCCTCGCAACAACAGTTCGTATCTTTTATTTTACCATATATTGGTTTCAGATTTTGTGACTAGATTGTGCTCGATGACATATATAGATATCGGTCATATGAGAATAGGAGAAGGTAAAATCCTTAGATAATTTAGTGAGAAGGATATTATGGTCTTTAACTTCCTATGGAAATAGTGAAGATCCAAGTTTCCATCCTTAGATCTTCCACCATTCCTATATTTATGTTGATGGTATCCTCGATAAGAGCGGTGTTACCTTCTTTGAATTTTAGTGGCACTAGGGAAGTTCCAAAACCTCCTCTTAGGTTTCACAAATGTTAAGGTCTTTTATAACATAATCATAATCTTCAATCTTGCAATAATAATTATAGTAATCATTTCGAAGAGGGAGGAAGGATGTAAAGTCATGAAAAATTCCTTCTTATGATATGAGAGAGGAAGATGTTTGTAAGTTTATAGGTATTCTAAAATGGATTCATCATTCTCGCTTATGTCAATATTTATTAACATGCGGTCATCTATCTCAATGGGACCTTTTTTGAGTTGGGATCCCTTCTTGTGAAGAGGACCTACTCTTAGTGATACAAAAATTCAACCTCACGAATCCTATGAATAGAACAAGACCATCATGCGAAGTAGTGACAATAGCATTAGCTAGTTGATTTTGATTTCTAGGAATAGATTGAATAGATATGAAGTCAAAGTATAAAACTAACTTATGGGAAGTGTTATGATATAGGCTGCATGTGTTTACATTTTTTCGATAGACGTATTTCACTTTATTATTAATGAGTTGTGAATCGTCAAGGATCTTAAGTCTTTGAATATCGTGTCTATGAGCTAAGATAAGACTAGTTAATAAGGCATCGTACTCATGAAATATCTTCTTTTGAAGAGAGATAAAGACTACACTTGTTCCTATTCATATGGAAAAATTTACTCCATCATAGTGCAAGATCCATAGATTTCCTTTAGGGAGGGATCATAATATAAAATGGATGAAGGGACATAGTTGTCACAAATTTCAACCATGTTCGCATATACTAGTACCATAAATGCGAGATAAGGCCGAGTCTTTGTTGTTTTCGGTAGGCGAAATGATACATGGAAGGTCCCTTTGGGTAAAAAACAAGTATGAGAGGTGAATGTTAGGGTAAATATATTAGTACCTTAGTTAATTATGCATTGCACATATTTAGATTATTTAAATTATTAATTGTTATATGGTTATATTTATTTATAACCTTGTGTATTGTTTATTTTTGCATTATTGTTGTGATTGTATGTTTGTATTTAATTTGGTTATGCTTCCAAGATGACCTTTTTGGAAGCTTTGGAAGCTTATGTGAATTAGTTTGTTGTTGCACCATGTCACATATTTCATTCCTATAAGAATTACAACACTCCATTGTAAGCTTGATTTTGATGATTAATAAAATATCCAGCTTAGTCCTTATTATACATTTGGTACCATAGCAAGATAATCTAGACTTGTGTGACGAGAGAAAGTTGGAGACATAGAGAGCAGACAAGATTAAGGAGCTTGGAGAAGCATTTGCAGCAATTGAGAGCATGTGCAGCCTCTTGCAACTTTCCAACCCCATCCCTGCCTCCCTACAACCTCCTGTTTGATATCCAGGAAACATAAAGAAAAAAATTGCCTTGGTGCCCTCTACACCAGAAAATTTTCTTCCGACACTCACAAAAAAATTTTTTAAAAAAATTCCCCAATCAAGGGTTTTACCTCTAATATTAGAGGTGTCTTTAGTCTCTGCTAAAATAGAAGTCTACTATATTTGGGAAATTATGTGCATTGGGCTATCCACCGAGCTCACGCAGAGCTAAAGGACGAGTTCATTGTGCATTCAGGTGGGTTACATTGTTTGCGAAGGCTTCAGACCGATCTGACTGAGTTGTTTCATTGTAGGCATCTTGGAGAAGGATCGAGCAAACGGAGTTTTCCTGCATTGGAGGCCGAGTTACCCTATTTTTCATTGGAGTTGAACGTCTAAGTGTCCGAGTTAGCATTCCTTTGGATCAAGCAAACCGAGCCATTCTCCTCCAACCAAGTTCCATTGTGCAGATCGAGCCATTTCAACGTTTTTATACAAAACCGAGCTGGTTGGATTTGTTTCTTGTGGATCGAATCGAGCTATATTGGTTCCGATTGGCGAGTTGAGGAGACCCTACAACAAAGAAGCAGACAAGCTCAACTTTGCACTGTGGCGAGCTGCAAAGGCTTCTCATCGAAGATCTATTACACACGGTGGTCTGCGTATAAAGGAGCCAACAAAACAATAAAAAGGCATGCGGTTAAACAACTAAATGACCTGCGTGCAAGCAAAAGCCAAGGAGATAAACAAGAACCCTACAAAATCAATAAAGCGATGGATGTTTACAAATCAGTGAAATAAAAAGGAAAATCTGCAACCTGCAAGCACAAACAATTTTTGGTGGAGAAAAATAGTCACAATAACGAGGCGCCCGCACGTGTAATTCTCATTGACGCCACGTCATGTTATAGTTTATATAGGATTTGTTTCATTTCATTATCAAAACACATGAGGTGGGGAGTTTGTTATATTGAGAACTTCAGGAGTGGTTGGTACAAGGTTCAGCCCCCACCCCTATTCCTTTTAATTTTCAAATATTGAAATTGGTGGAGAAATTAGCACACACCTCTAATTGTAGAGGAAGAAAACTCTGCTAATGCCTCTAGTTACAACTAAAACTCCACTAAATTTAGTAAGGAAAACCCTATTTAAGGGTAAAATTATTATTTTTTTCTTCTCTAATAGACTTATTTTTTATTCAAGACAACATTTTCCAAAGGAGGGGTACTGGAAAATAGAATTTTGAGCCATTTTTTTACAATTTTTTGCTCACAAAGCCATATTGGGCTTCACAGAGCCACCAGGGCCCCAAAAAACAAAAAACAAATTCTCTGCCATTCAATTTTTCAATTTTTTTGAATATAATTGTATACTTCAGTATATTGTACTAATTTGCAGATTTCCATAGTCAACCATAAACATTGTAAGCTTTCGCAAAAATCGCGGATAATTGTTAAAAAAATAGTGAAATTTGGTTCTAAAAACACTTACGAGATCCTAGATCTCATTCGCGCTGCTTCAATATATACAATGCCACCGGGAAGCGCTTACGAGTAAATTAATTATGACTACTACTGCACTTAACGCCTAATATAGCTACAACAACGTCATCTAGGCATCGACCCTTTAAATCGACGGGGAGTAATAAGGACATAGTGCACACACTATGAGCCATCCCATCCATGTCTGTGAACGATTTCTCGACTTAAATCCGGACTGAGAAATTATCCGAGTATATAGCGAAGTTACGCACGTGTATGAGGATATTTCTTTGAGCCAGTGTCAATAATCGCATGCCCCTTTCAAGTATGTCTCGGTACCACGCATCGAATCATTTCACATACGTTAACGCCTCTTTCACGTACCGCCAGGTATATCGAAAGGGCGAGCTTCTTCCACATACCGATGAGTCTATCGGAAGGGCGCGTATATAATAAGGTTTGGTATATCAAACTGGCGGTATATAGATTGGGAGACCTTATACCTGGAGTGATAAGAGCCTAACCCTATCAATGAATTCTACAAAATGGGCACCAATGCCCCCAAATTCTTTCTTCCATATTCACAACTACTCAGAGGAAACAACTATGTTTCCTAGAAGACAAAAATCAAGACACAACTTGAGTTTGAAGAGATCTGGACTATTGTGAATGGTACTTTGACCAGATCAACTACTGATACAACACAACAACAACAATTTGATAGATCAGATCAGAAGGCCAAGATAATCATCTTGTTTGGAGTGTCTGATGATGTGCAACCCCACATTCAAGATGCAAAAATAGCCAAAGAAGCGTGGGATAAGTTAAGCACAATATATGAGGCCAAAAATAAGAATGTCATACTGAATTTGCAGAGTCAGTTACACACACCGAAGTTTAAACAAAATGAGAAAATCGAAGCTTTCTTGAGAAGAGTTGCAGAGTTGAGGGCTTCACTTCTAGCCTGGGAGAAGTGGTCACTGATGAATCTCTCGTTCCCATTGTTCTGAGAGCTCTCCCTTCTTCATACCACATTTTTGTGACAACCCTAAACTTGTCAGATACAACAGTGAGTTTTGATAAGTTGGTAAATCTACTACAACAAGAGGAATCCCTGTATAATAAGGATGATGAAGAGGAGAAGGCACTTTCTTCTCATCAAAAATGGAAAGGAAAAGGGAAAGGAAAACCTAATTCCTATAAAAACCCCAATATCAAAATCAAAATCAACAAGGGGATAAGCAACAGAAGAATAAATGTCCAATCTGCAAAAGAGGACATGAATTGAAAGATTGTTGGTATAACACTTATAAGAAAGGTTCATCAAGAAACTCTGGACCTCAACACCAACAATCTCATAAGGGACATTCAAACTACAATCAAGGGCAAAAAAAGGGGAACTAGAAAAGAAGACCCCATCAACAAGGCAATATTGTTGAGCAAGAAGAACATTCAGATACTGAAGACTACTTGTACACTACTCGATCAAGTGAACCTTCCACGTCATCTAGTGATGTCTGGTATGTTGATTCGGGAGCCACTCGACACATGACCGGCCACAGAGACTGGTTTACTTCAATGAGGGACACACCTTCAAAAAACCATGTTTTTAGGTGATGATTCTTCATACACAGTTCAGGGGATTGGGAACATTTCTCTACCTCTTGGTTCATGCAATTGTAGATTGTCAGATGTTCTATATGTCCCTAGGTTGACTAAAAATCTATTGTCAGTCAGTCAACTCCTTGATCATAACCTAAAAATTGACTTTGATAGTCATTCCGAAAAGAAATTGTGTCTAATTCGAGACAAATCACGAGGCTCAAAAATAGTTGCAAAAGCCTCCAATGTGGGACACATGTTCCAACTTGATTTTGTTCATAGAGACGATCAAGCACTTATGGCTAAGAACTCTACCTCTGCACAGTTGTGGCATCGATACTTGGTCATATAATTTTCAAGTATCTCGAGACACTTCGTCGGCGTAATATGGTAAATGGTTTACCATCTCTCCAGAAGGATACAGACAAGTGTCCTCACTACCAAGCAGAAAACAACACAGAGCTTCATTCCAGAAGAGTACTTTTTGAGCTCATGGCAGGCTTGATCTGGTTCATACCGATATTTACAATCCAATGTAACTAATTCATTCTGGATTTCATTATTTCATGCTTTGTGTTGATGACTATTCAAGAAAAATGTGGATTTTTTTTCTTTGCAAGAAAATTGAAGCTTTTGAAACCTTCAAGAAGTTCAAGGTGACTGTTGAGAACAAAATTAGTTGTCACATCAGAACTCTCCGCTCAAATCGAGGGGGAATTCATCAGTAATGAGTTCGAAGACTACCTACAAGCTCATAGAATTCGTCGACAAATGCCTCCTCCACATACGCCACAACAAAATGGTGTTGTTGAGAGAAGAAATCATACTATCATGGAAATGGTTCGATATATGATCGATGACTTTGGACTAGCAAAGACATTCTAGGTAGAAATGCAAAGAAAGACAAAGAAAGCATTTTTGAATAGAGTGCCCACATTTTCTCTTGACTAATTAACGCCACATGAAGCATGGTCAAAGCGGAAACCATTTGTTACACACCACAGAGTATTCAGTGTAAAACGAGTATGCACATACCCAAGCAAAATACAAATAAATCGAATATGAAATCACAAAAAGTCATCTTCATTAGGTACAATGAAGAGACTCTTGGGTACATATTAATGGATCCAAATACCGGAGAGTCTACACCAACAAATATGTTGATTTATTTGAGAAGAAGAAAGAAGAGTCTCCTCCTCTAGACTCACCTAGTGTAGATTCTTCACCAATTATAATAACTGAAGTTGATGTTCCCACAGATGATGAAATTAATGACGGGGATGATGGTGATGATCTGATAGAACCACGACCCACAGGAACTACTCAGTGTATGCCCAAGTGGTATACTAGCATGTTACAAGATGAAAGAATGGATGCTCCACCGGATACATCCACCCCTGGACCACAGACTCATAATAAACCAAGAGAAGAAGTGAACTTTGGTTTGATGAGTAGAGTTATTGAATCTGATGAGCCCTCTATAGTCCAGGAATCCCTACAGTCAAAATATTGGAAAGATGCCATGGATGTTGAATACAAATCAATGATGAAAAACAACACTTGGTAGCTTGTCCATCTTCCACTAGGGAAGAAACCCATTAGATGCAAATGGATATTTAAAACAAAGTACAAAGCAGATGGGACAGTGGACAAGTACAAAGCGAGACTAGTAGCAAAGGGGTATGCACAAAAATAAGGCATTGACTACGAGGAGACATTTTCTCTCACAACTAAGATCAAAATGATCAAGATGATATTTTCTCTAGCTACAGTTTGGTTCAAAAGTCCATCAGATGGACATAAAAAGTGCCTTTCTAAACGGAGATTACAAGAATAAGTCTCGCATGACTCAACCCGAGGCATATGTTTTACCCGGTCAATAAGAAAAGGTATGCGGACTCAGGAAATGTTTGTATGGCCTCAAACAGGCACCCTAGGCATGGTACATCAAAATTGATAAGCATCTCATATAACATGGATTTTTTAGAAATCCATACGATCCCAATATTTACCTCAAAAGCAAGGGGGTGAGATTGGATTTTCATTATCTATGTCGACAATCTAGTAATCATCGCGCGAGTTCAGTGAGGATGATCGATGCAACAAAGAAATATCTTAATCGATCGTTCGACATGACAAATCTTAGGCTGATGCATTATTGTCTTGGATTGGAAGTATGGTAGAAAGAGAGTAACATATTTGTTTCTCAGATGAAGTATACCAAGACAACACTCAAGAAATTAAGGATTATGGATTGCACACTGATTGTTACACATATAGAGAACAGATTACAGTTATCTCATTCAGATCCATCTCCTGTAAATGCCACTCTCTATCAACAGTTGATTGGGAGTCTCATTTACTTGACCTACACTAGACCAAATATCAGCTTTGCAATGAGCTATATATCCAAGTTAATGCAGAACCCAAAGTTTGTCATTGGAAAGAAGTAAGGTGCATCTTGAGATATCTCAAAGGAACAATAGATATTGGTCTAGAATACAAGAAGAATGACAACTTCTTCTTGTCAGGATATTCGGATTTAGATCATGCAAGAAACATTGATGATAGAAAAATCCACTTCATGGTTTGTATTCTTTATTGGATCTGGACCAATAACATGGGGAAGAAAGAAAAAACACTTTGTTTCTCACTCTTCCATAGAAGTCGAGTATCATTCAATAGGTCAAGTTGTCTGTGAAGCAATATGGCTACGTCACATACTTGGAAGGACTTGGAATACCACAGGACAAACCGACCACCATGTATGTAGATAATGAAGGTGTTCTCAAACTTTTTCACAATCCAGTTTTTCATGAAATAACAAAGCACATTGAGGTACAAGTACATTTCATACACGAGCATGTCTTGAAGCACAATATACAGCTTTAGTTTTGTCCAACAACTAAACAACGAGTAGATATCTTCACAAAGTCACTTGCACATGACAAGTTTGAGTTGTTCAGAGTTCCTCTCCTCATCCCTTGAGGCAATGCAAAATTAAGGGGGAATGTTAGGGTAAATATATTATTACCTTAGTTAATTATGCATTGCACATATTTAGATTATTAAATTATTAATTGTTATATGGTTATATTTATTTATAACCTTTTGTATTGTTTATTTGTTGCATTATTGTTGCAAATGTATGTTTATATTTAATTCGGTTATGCTTCCTAGATGACCTTTTTGGAAGATTATGTGAATTAGTTTGTTGTTGCACCTATGTAACATATTTCCGTGTATGTATTCAACTGTACAATTCCTATAAGAATTGCAGCACTCCATTGTAAGCTTGATTTTGATGATTAATAAAATATCCAGGCTTATGTCCCCGATTTACAATGAATCATTTTCTAGGATGATAGTAATCTAAGTGGTAGTCTTCAAGGATATGGTTTCAATTCTTATTTTATGGATTTCATTTAGTGAGAAAGTTTATTTTCCTTCTCTAGGACCATCTTTCATAGTTGTCTCACATGGGGAGGATCAAGATCTAAGAGATCGGATTCAGGCCAATGTCAACCATAATAATTTGGGTCTTAAAATTTTTAAAGAATTTTAGCATCCGTAGGTCATATGTAGGAAACTCATGATAAAGATGAGTTCGAGGAAACTTTTTAATGTTTTTCTAGACTATAAAAATGAGTTTATGTCTCCTTTAGCCATGAAGACCTTTCCTAAATGCAATAAGTGGATTTATTGAGATATTGTTGAAGGAATGGCCTCCATCTAATGGATCTAAGGAAATCATAAGATCATGTTATAATTGGTTTCCCAATCTAAGACATAAAATTTAGTGAGGATCGTTTTGGGACCAAGAGTTATGGGAAGGATAATAGTATCGATTAATGTGGCTTTGAGATTGTCATACTAATTAAATAAAAACTTAATTAATCTAATTGTAGAGTAATTGATATGGTAAAATATAGTAAAAAAATACAAATGCTAAGCACTCAATCAATGCAAAACTATAAGTAAATGGAAGAGATAAAATACTTAGTTGGTTCATGTGCGATATGGGATTAATTTGGGAAATGTAAAGTTCAACATCATGTAAACTATGTCGTAACTATTCCTTTTGAAATCTGGAACCCGAGAATAATGTCGATAAGGGTGTCCAAAGTGTTGGACAGGGGGCACACAGGCGCTAGTGATTGTTCTGGGTGCTTTGGTGACTATGCAGAAGCTCAAAATATGCTTTCTTCTATGTTGTTAGGGTTTTTCTTCCACTTCCTATCGGTTTCTGATATTCTCTCTTTGATCGTTGAGGTTACCTATAACCTAGAAAACAAACCCTAGCTACATGCACAAGCTCGCAAACACATCAAATCGGAATGAAATATACAATATGTGAAGTCATACTGACACCAACAATCACCCAATGAGTGAACTTATTACCGAGCACTACACTACATTCCAGACTCCATGTAGTTCTTTTTGTTTTTGTGTGAAATAGTGACCTTAGGTTTCCCTCGCACTAATGATGCTAAGATATCGGGATGTAGCTAGATAAAATGAAAATATTTGATATGTAATTCAACACTTCCCCTTCGTATATAGTGTAATCAACCCAAAAATGTAATCCTTTTGATGGTAGTGATAGTATGTAGATGTGATTTCCCTTAGAATTTCCAACTAGAATAATAGAGTATATGTTGTGTATATATATGGATCTCTTGTTTGAATTTCAACATTAGTGACACAAAAGGCCAACTATGAGCTCATGATAAGGATAAGAAAACTAAAAAGGTTGACCAAAAATTTCAAAATGTGTAAAAAGAACAAAGAGGATAGAAGCACCCAAAATGGACAGAGCACCTGGGCACTAGTGTCCAAAGTGGGTGTTGGTGTCCTAGGATAAATGACGACAGATGTGAAAAGACAAATAGATAGGGATCCCTATGACCTGACTAGAACTGGGTACATAAATGACAGATGTAAGAGAGAAATACAATAGAAACAATCAAAGAAAGTAGATGGATAAGGGATTGTGTCACCAGTGAATACTTTTCTTACTTAAGATCCATGTATATACCAAAATACTTGATAGCATAATAAAATAGTAGTATGTGCATGATTTTGTGTCTACACATACCCAAAAAAGTGTGTTTCAAGTCAATGTGCGCTTGGTTTCATCATATATAAGATTATATAAAGGGAAAATCATATGATGTTGACTATTGCTCGATCATCCACCATAGCTCATTTTACTAAATTTTCATATATCCAAATCTAAAAATGGCGAGTGGGGTATCCTCTTCTAGAAACTTTTGCGTCCCGTAGGTATTTGGTACAAGTTTTAAAAATATCCATCATCTATCATCGTGGTGCCCAGATGAAACATATCCATGTCAATATGGTTAACATGTGCTTCGATGGGGTTGAGATGCAAACTAGATGTTCAAGTCCCATGGCATCTAACAATGCAAGTCAATGGGAGGGAGATGTCTTTAGAAGGTTAGGAAATGAAATATGTGAGAATTTCTTGGAAAAGTTGGTGATGATATCATAACTCCCTAGCTCTTTGGGCATTCCATTATTTTACACCTATGAAGGACCTTGCAAGGGAGTGTTAGAGGCTTGATATTCTTCATTTTGGTGATTATATTTTCTTATTCATTACTTTATAGTTCAACAACACCAACCATGTGTGTTTTTCCTAGTGCACCTAGGTATGCGGCAACAATAGGGTCAATTGTGCTATAAATTGAGGCTTTGGCATCATGATTTTTACCAGGGATATTTTTGTTGTTGTTATGGTAGTGTTGATTACCTTTGTTGTTTTAATATGTTTTTTGTGCATTATTGTAAAGGGAAGTTTTCTAGGGTGAAATGGGACCTAGATGAGTCATTAGTGACCATAAGGTTTGTTTTCCTAGAAATCATTCATTAAAATCTTGTATTTGGTTTTAAATATGTGTTGAATGGGTTTTTATATTCCCTACAACTACGGTATTGTGACCATTGACCTTATGAAGTAGAAAATATAGGTCGGGATCATAGTTTTGTGGATGTTTATTTTTATCTACAAGTTGTTATAATTTATTGAAATTATTGGGGTAGTGGAAGTTGGGACCAAATTTGTTGTTTTGATATAGTCCCTCCCAATTTCTATTTTGGATTTGTTAATGTTGGTTTTAATTCGATTGTGGTTTGGATTGGTAATCAAATCTCGATTAAAGTCTACCACATTTCCTATAGGTTGATTTTTTTAAGGCAAATATTACCATTGTGGTTATTATTATTGTCATTATGTTAATTAATTGCATTGTTAAATAAGTTAGGATTGTTTGGTTGATCAAGAATGCCATCTATAGTGGTGTTGTGACTTCAATTGAGTACCTTTAGGCACTTCACATATTGAGAATCTTGTTCATTATTTGTATTATTATTTTGGTATCCCCGGAGTTTTAACCGGGAAAACAAGTCTTCTGTTTAAAATGTAGGTCCTACGACCACTATATATTGTTTCCTTTTCAATCCTTAATGTGTTCTCTAAAGATTCATCATAAGACTTGTATGGGAACTTCTTCACACCTTCCCTAGTTTCATTGTTAAGGGCATGAAGGAAGAACTCACGTAGCTCATGTTGATCCATGTTTTAGGTGTAAGCGAGAGGATTAGAGCACGTACTTCCATCTCGTGATGAAAGGTGTGCTGGAATTTTTGGGTTCATTTTTAATATGAAGAAACTCCTAATACACTTCTTTACAAGTTTTTCATATTTAAATCCTTGAAAAAATTGGTTATAAGTTTCTTAAATGAGTGTATAGAGCCTTTAGGAAAATGGTAATACCAATCAAGTGTTATGCCTTCGAGGGTCTTGGGAATATTTTTGCGACAACCCCATCCCATGGGATTAGTACATGAATCACATTGGATTATGCATTTATGTGTGAATTAAGATCTCTTTCATCCTTGTATTTTGGTAACTCAAGGAAAGGAAAAGGGAGAAGTGGCGTGTGCATGCTAAATTCTAGAATTTCTTTCAAACACTTAGAATATGTTCCTAATATGTCAAAATTAATAGCATAAATGTGTGTAGGGCCCATGGCTAGTGGTGGAACTTGATAGTTACTAGCCAAAGGGTAACTTGGAGGAAAATCATGGGTTAGGACATTTGTTGCATAATAGGCGGGAAAGAAACCATCGGGATGGGTAGACTTAGAATATGTACATATAGGGTGGTGTGGGTCTTGCCAAAGAGGAACCGGAAAATTATTGAGTGGGTTGGGTGTAAGCTTGTAATGGTTTAAAATGGGACTATGGAGACTAAATATAGGTAATTTTTAATATATGATTGTGAACGTTAAGCATTGGCTTGTGTCGTAAACCCAAATTGGTTGTAAAGTTATGCATGGTTTACTATATTCAAAGTGGCATAGAATATGAAGTGGTATTATTGTCAAGTGTGTACATTGAGAGAGTATATGACAAAGGCCCACTCATGCCTAGCATGTCATCACCTATGAGAATATCTTCTAGGTTTAGTCATATCACATGATTGGTAGAAATGGTTTTTTGTGGCAATCATTTTGTTGATTGGCCATAACTTCAATTTTTCACAGGTGTATGTTATGTCCCATCCAATTTTTGTGTTTTAAAAAGGTAAGGTATTTTCTAGATATCGAATTCATCCAACCAGGGGTAGAGATGAGGTTTCCGATGGATTTTTCCGGTCTTTTTAACATCCGGCCTTGTATTTGGTTATAGAGGGAATGAAAAAATCCCTTAATAAATTGATTTGTAGTTACTTCCCCTCTTATGGGTGCACTTCCAGGGTTTATGTGGTGGGTAAGCGGCATTGTCTTGCAAGAGGGTGACAATGTATGCTTGTATTCTATATAGTGACTCATTTATGGTTTTGATTTAATCAATTCCTTTATCAAACCATGTTATAATTTCATCATTGGGTTTGTAGGTAGGATGGTAAAGCATCACTTTGCATGCTAATTTTCATCCTAGTTAAGACTTGTGTATACATCTCCTTCCCCGATAAATGTCATATTGTAAGAGTTTGAATGGTCCATAGAAAATCCTTGATAGGATATGGCTTATCAATCTCTTTAATCCTTACATTGAAAGATAAAATTGGCATTTGAACATAAGAGACATGTGGAAATTATGCACTTTAGGAATAGTTATCATCCCATCCACACAAAGAAGGTGATTAATAGGGGATGTATGAAAGCATAGTAAGCTTTGAGGCCTAAGATACACATGTAAAATTCTTAACCTAACATATTTGAGGGATGTAAAGACACCTATAGAATAATTGAAGAGGGAGAAGGTGAGATGAAAAGAAGATATGGAAATGAGAAGAAACTAGTCCTTCGCATTAGGCTCATCATATTTGTACATGTGAAAAATTATAGGTTCCTTCATGCGTACTCAACTCCTCATGATTTTGGTACAAGTTATTCAATATAGAGGATGATAAAATGTTAGTGAGATAACGGTATGGATGGTGTGAAGATAGTAAGGATTGAAGGGGATTGAAGGGGGTGCGAGATAAAATAGAAGTAAGTTTCTCTACATGGATTTGTATGCTTGAAAATCAACATCCGATTCTGGATGCACGTGACTTCTTGAGGTCATTTCAAGACATCCGGAATGCGATAGATGAGATGGTAATGTAATGGATAATAGAGTATAAGTGGGATAGGTGGGAATGATGATAAAAATAGGGATATTAGTCAAAGAAATACAAGGTTCTCAACTAGGAAATCTGGGATTTGTTCGTCAAGAGTGATGAATGCTCACCTAACCTATATGGGGTTATACTACAATCAAGGATGATCGTTTTGCATAGATCTCGATCAATATCATTGGAACCGAGTATAGCCCGACCACTGCTTGACGGATGCGGGGAATTGTCCTTCTTCCTCTAAGTATTCCTCTCTAAAGAGGGTCATGAAAGTGTAAGAGGAGATGGGTGAAGGACAAATCAATGGTTACGAGTTCTAACCCTATCTATTTGGTTGGCCCAAAATTCTTTAGCAATGTTTGCTTCATTGTTAAGGGCAATGAGTTAGCCAATAATCTCAAGTGGTACAAGTGTTTCCCTAAAGACTAATTATCATAAGCCTTGGTCAATGTCTACTTGTCTTTTATCAACATTTGGTCATTGATGATCGATCAATGATTCTCACACGTTGTTGCGGTGGACCCAGAATGGTCATGTGGGCACCAAATCGGTAAGAATGGAAACAAACAAGAAAACTAGGATCCAAAGGGACTAAGAGCTAAGTTTTGCTAGCCTAGGTCGCTAGGGAAACAAAAGTTGTGTTCTTTCAAATTATAAATTACTTAAATTCCCATCTTTAAATAAATAAAACAAATAAACCTGAATTAAAAAAATATGATTGATTTCCCATTTTAATTTAATTAAGTTCGATTTGCAAGTATTTAATCAAAGCAAAATAAAGCAAACTATCTAATTGTATTTTATATTTTTCAATGAATCTTTGAATGAAATAAACAAATAAATATAATTAAATTCTAAACTATATTTTTGGTTTTTTTGGTTATTGACAAATTAAATAAAACAAGAACTATAAACACAGATAAAAAATTAATTTAAACAAAGCAATCTACTTCTACACTAAAACAAAACAAACAGGGAATATACAGATGTAGATATTCAGTGTTGCAGGGTGTGGAATTAACTCTAATCTAACAGAGGATGTATTCTAACTTATAATTCTAGAAATTCACTTCCTCTAACTACCTTTGCCTCATATTCACGGAAGAAAGAAAGATTACAAAAGCAATCTCTTCTTTCCCCGAAACTTCCCCAAAAAAGTATAAAATAAAATGTATGTGTAATTAACAATGAATAAATAAAATGTGGAAGCATAGACACAAAATATCCCTCCAACTTCTTTCCCTAGAAGATCCAATGGGATAAGTAGGTAAGAAGATATCAACGGAAGTTTTTTGGTATGCACTCAATCCTAGAAATGAAGAAATTATAAATTCTACCTCTAAAGAAAATGTGTTTATTTAATCTAAATAATAATGTTAAGATGAAACACAACAACCAAAGGCAAGTATGAGAAGAATTTTTGGATTTGTATGAGATGGAGGTGCTAGAGTTTTGGGTCGATGAAGCCCCGTGGGCTTGCGGCAGCCTTAGCATAGATCGGTGGGAGTGGGCGAAGACGTTGAGTGTGGTGGCGAAGTTGGATCTGCTATGTTCTCACCTAGCAGAGCATGGAATGGAGGGTCTGGTTTCTCGCTCCGGTCCTCTGGAGGAGAGTCTGGCCGCTGAGCTTCTTCAGAAGCTATCATGTCCGTTGGTTTCCTATTAAGTTGGGATGTGAAATATTTTCTAGATGCCTCCAGGAGTGCTTCCGGTCCTATTTTGTTTGCTCCTTTTCTGATCAAGGGGTTTGTGTCTACCTTCGTTTAGTTTTATTCCTGCTTTCACCTTCCACTTATTAAGGATGAGGTTGTGCTTCAGTCTGTGGGGGTTTCTCAAAATTTTTTGGCTCCATCGAGTGTGGAGGTCCTTTATGTGAAGCTCGACTCGGTTATGGGCATTGGGATGAACCCGGGCAGTGGTTTTCTTTCTGGGCATAAGTGTTTGTTGCAGGGATCAACCTCCATGTCTTCTAGTTCGATCCCTGCTGGTTTTTTTTCCCGAGAGAGGGCTTGGTGTGACTGGATTGCTTTTTTGTG
This sequence comes from Taxus wallichiana var. yunnanensis, assembly GCA_018340775.1. Taxonomy (NCBI): domain Eukaryota; kingdom Viridiplantae; phylum Streptophyta; class Pinopsida; order Cupressales; family Taxaceae; genus Taxus; species Taxus wallichiana. The sequence continues at coordinate 50,089,621 of CM031244.1, read as the reverse complement.
TGTCGTATTTGATCGCTCTGTCAGGTAGTAGTCATGTTTTGTTTTCTTTTTTCTACCTACTCAAGGATCTACCATCTTGGTTCCCCAAGTGTAGAATTAGGAAGAAACTTTATCTTCGGTTTTTATGGGTTTGAATCTTCATCCACTCTTGACTATGAATCATTTGTTCAGATCATCTTGGATCTTTCGTGGTTGTTTGTGTTTCTTGGGCGGTTCGGATTTCTCTGGTGAAGTGTTGGTTATTTCAACTTCTTCTTTTCGTGTGTGGTTTTGTTTTTTTGGTGGGTCGCTAGATGGTGGTGGGTCATTTGTTGTTGCAACATCCTTTGGGGTTGTCGTCTCTTCCTGGCTGAGTGGTGTTGTGCTGGAGTGGGTCGCCCTTCTTCGAGGTTAAGGATTTTTAGTCATTTAGGCCCTTGTCGGATTGCCTCGGCCTTGGGATGCTTCCCCCTATGTTGGTGTTGTGTGGTTTCCATCTTGGAGGGGTTTCCCCCCTCTTTCTATTCTTTCGGTGGATTTTGGCTTTCTTCCAGCTCTTCTGCCCTTCCCGCTCGATCCCTGTTCGAGGTGGTAAATTGAGTGGGGTGTGGTGGTTTTGGTGCTGCTTTTTCATGTTTGGCGTTGTCATAATGGTTTTGTTCGGTGTTCTCCTTTGTCTCCAAGTGTTATTGGTCTTTCTATTGTTCTTTTTCTTCTCTTTAATGTTGGGTGGGGTCCCTTCAACCCTCTAGTTCATAGCTCCGGTTAAAAGCGTTTAATCATAAAAAATACAATGTTCAGATGAAAGCTTCAAATAAATGTAAATACATCCCCAACCTGGTTATTGTTGTAATGTGACATATTCCCATGTATGATGATGGATTAAATGTCTCCTCATCTTCCTTTTCTTTCCATAGATGAGTTCCATATGATCCAAAGTGTATAAATTTGGTCGGTAGCAAGATGAATAAAAGAAAAAGCTGTAGTTGATTGATTTACAAGAAATAAAGAAATTGTTGGAGCTGGTTGGTTATAAGAAAATTGGTCAAAAATGCAAGACTAGAAAGGAATAGATCAATGTATTGTGTTATCTATGTAATTCTTAGTATGATTTTGGAAGCATAACAATGTAATACAAATCATAGATCTCCAACCCATCATCCGGTAAAAAAATTGTTTTTATAGAAATGGGAGGAAGAATAGGTATGGACATATGACAATCAAGAAGTGCCAAATCATCAATAAAAGAGGGATTTAACATTATAAAGATAGTAAACTAAGAAGAAGACTTAAAAAAACTCATAAAGCCAAAAATCAATCAAAGTGGTCAAGAAACGTGTGATAAAAAGACTCACAAATTTAAAACACACGTTCAAAACATGCATTTTGAACTCTTGGATTAAAGCGAGATAGAACCTCTTGTATGCATGATCGGGTGGTTACGTAACCATTGTGGAAGTTATGTAACTTAAGGTAAAATCATGGAGGAAAATCAGAAAAAATAGTTTTACAAGAGCACGGGAAAATAAATAACTTATAAAAAAGGATAAACAAGTCAAAGTAAACATGCAAAAGGTGAAGGGAGAGGATCTAGATCTCATCATTGTTCTAGAGAATGATTCTTTCATCATTGAAGACTTTATCATACCCGTCAATGTAGCAATTTGTGTGATTTTGGGTTCATACAATACTCTCAAGAGAGAAATACCTTATTGTCGATGGAAGTGAAGCTTTTATGGAATTGTTCACAGTGGATAGTGTGATAAATAGTGATTACGATGTGTATTTCTTGGTCTATGTTGTAGTCTATGAAAGGAGGGATAATGGATTGTGCAACCCAGATGAAATGGTTGTTTAAGGATGGTTTTCCTTGATATTGAAAGGTCATGTGGAAAATATGATAAGAGAGGTTAAATAAGTTAAGAACACACAAATCTGTAATGGGAACACTTGTCAAATGAGATAGTGGATGCGGTTTTTGTCTTGTGGGGCTTCACCGTCAATAAAAATAAGTTGGGAATAATGTATGTTTGATATGGTGAAGAACAAAACACTTCTCACCTCGAGTTAAGGAAAGATATTGCCTTATATGTTTCGCTTCTCAAGTGAAGCAGATAACAACAAAAATTTCCAACTCTTTTTGGGAATATTTGGATATCCATAGTAATTCACGACGGATAAGAAATAATCACTACATAGTTATTTTTATGATCTAGATCAAATAACAATGAAATATTTACTGAATTTTGTTTTGGATGATCTCAAGCTATGATTGGAACCGTAGAGATATGTTGTGGCAATGTTTTGTTGAAATTATAGCTTGTTGTCTTGTGAATTAGTGAGCGTCCTCATCTTGTTTCATTGTGTTCTTATACCTAAAATAGTGTAACTATGTGTTGTAGTTATTGCAAGGTTTCCACACTTTTTGGATTCGTAAGCCATTTTTTCAATGTGTTTAACTCAAATTTTAGAATTTTTGTATGTGCTTGTTTCATCTTATTATTATGTGAGTTATTTCAACATAATGAAGTGGAATGAAATGAAAATAAACACTCGCTTAGAAATAGAAGTTTTAAACGATAAATTTCTCAAAGTCTGCAAGCAATGGAATTAAATAATCAATTATTCTCTCACTATTGTTATTGATAAGAGTGTAATCTATTGTATTTTTGTTGGTTTTGGGGTTTATATGACATGATAGATACTCAAAATGAATGTATAGTTACATCAGAAAATGAAATTGTCTTTAATAAATTAAATGTGTAACAAAATGAGAAATGATGAAAACAATTACTTTGTTATTTTCATGTCTAAATTTTGTAAATTATTTGCGTGCAAATTTATAAACTAGATGATGATTTTTACATATAGATGTTTTTCAAATGGGGATTTACTTTCTAAACTACGTTTAATCTATTCTAAAATTAAATGTGTTTAATTTATAGATAATTTCAAAATCAAATCTAATGGTTTAGGCTATCTTTTTTTTTGTTTTTGTGTTTCAATGTAATCTCTAAAATGAAACTAATCTAGTTATACATCTAATTTAAATCTAAGTCTAATCCGAAATGTGGGAGAAGCCTAGATCATGGTTGATTTAGACATTTAATCTACTAAACATGAATTCAAGTAAATAAACCTAATCTAATACAATTTTTGTTCCTCTTTTTAAGTTCTTTTATTAATTCTAAGAAACGAAAGCTAGATATAAAATAATTATTTAAATAAATAAATATAATACAATCCCAACCTCTTCCTACAACTAATATGGAGCTGAACTTGGACTCTAGTTTCTCATACCCTTAGTAGACTACTCCAATTGATGTTCACGAAGACCAATATGATGGAAATTTTTTCATAGGGAGATATTGGAAGTTAGGTGTACCTTAGAACAAGAACAATCAAAATATATGTGGTTGGTTCAAAGAGGCGTAAGATTGATCTAGAATCTCTTGTGTTCTCTTTATGAGTGAAAGCAAAAAAATAAGGCCCTCGGGGTGATTAGTACAAGAATCAATCTCCCTTAAGTTTGGCAATTCTTTATTTGGGTCAAAAAAATTAATAAAGCAGAGTATTCTCTAGAAAAATCTTTGAAATTTGGGGTCGGTAAATAAACATTCAATTTTCCTTAATAGAAAGATTCAAATTAATCTCAATCTCAACTTAAGATCAAAAATAAAATCTGCGACTTAGATTATATCCTTATATGGTGAACTCAAGTGTTAGGGGGTAGAAGTAATGAATAGGGCATCAAAATGAGGTGAAACACATGTATGGTTTAAAAATAAGACCAAAATCACACATGGAAAGCATGAGCTAGACTCAAAAATATTTGGAGAAGGAATCATCGGTTCCTATATAGGTGGTAGTTATGTAATCGTCATGGCAAGGAATGGAACTACCATTCTCATAAGTATAACGCCATGTGTGGAAACACTACCGCCACAATGGAGGATGAACCACCACGGTGGGGAATGGAGCCATCGCATCAAGGCACAATCATGTGTCATGACAGCTTATGTAAACTCCATATTTGTGTGTTAAGTAATCAAAATGGGCTATAAAGAGTCAAGGCGTAATAAAAAAATTTCTTGGAGATTTTAAAAGGGTCAAGGAGAAGTATAAAGGGGTCTAAGGGGTTTGGAAGTTTTTTTGAGCATTTCCAAACATCTTGTCATGTTTTTGGAGATCTACATCATCATCATTAGTTATTTTTAATCTAGAACTATGTAAAATGGTGTGTTTACATGTTCATACCAAAATATCAAGCCTTTTTATATGTTCCTTAACCATTTTGAGTGTAGTTAGTGAGAACACAATTATTGTTGATTTTCCATCATACTTAGGTCTTCATCAAGTATTTAACATGGAGTTATTTTATGTAAACATTTCTTAACTATTTGATCCAATAATGACTAAAAATTCTTCTAATTTAGATCCTAAGAACTTATATCTCACATCAAAGGACTATATCTGGAAGTGACGAACACTCGAACCTACCAAGGCACACGGTAATTGTTCAAAGTGATTGAGGCATGGAAATACATTTATCCCGATAAATGGTACAAATTTCCCATGGAAAATCGAATATGCAATGAGTACCACTTTTTCTCAACAAAAATAAGATTATGTGTGCATCCTCTTAAAAAATTTCTCGAACAACCTCAAAGTTCATCTCATGAACCTCAAATTTTTGTAACCCTCATCACATCATCTTATTCCTTTGTGTTCTTCATCCTTGCAATGTCTCATGAAACACACATGGAATTTTGTTACATCACAAGACTATCATAGATCCTTAATGTCACACATCACACCTTTTATTTTCTACCATTTAAATGGCCTTGTAATACCTTGTTTCAATGTTTCTTACAATTCTATGTACACCTCATACCTACTTTGTAGTTCTTGCATCTTATCATAGTATAATGTTATTTGTAGCTTTTAGCAATGTTCAAAAATTACCACAGAACACCCATAGCTTCGTGCACTAGCTCACAACATTTATAACTTCTCATAATGGCACGCAACACACATTATAGTCATTTACAAGTTTCTAACCATTTGTATATTCTTGTAGGTCTCAAAGCACTTCGGCATGTTGACACCTTACTTTGTAGAACATTGCACACCTCCATAATCATGTGCATGGACTACATATTTTTAATTTATATTTCAACATCTTCTCACATTGCATTGAACTAGATGGCACATACACTCTTGTGTTATGTCAAAGAATCTTTCAAAGACACCTCGGATTAGAATAATAATTTTCACTCAACTAATAAGATGAATAATCTTGTAATCATGTCAGTTGTAACTACCTCCTTTTTAATCATACATGTATCAATATATAAATCATCTTGACTCATATATATGATTAAGAGAGTAACCTCATAACTATGTAGTGATAAATATGTGTATGTTTGATGTATCTAGAAATTCTCATACTCTTATCAACTCTCTTTCCAAACTAGGGATCTTAACTAAGGAAGTGTTTCCCTTTTTGAGTGAAGGGATTATCATTTGTATCATTATTGTACTCATTTACACGTGTGTATTATTATTTTATTCTTTTGTATTGAATATAAGTGTTAATTCCTCTAAGAAATCTTATTTCTACATTATCAAATGTCTTTGGATAGTCAATTTTTTTAAATCTTCCTATGTATTTTATAACATTCACATCTTACCTCCAAGAAAAAGGTTTTTCTCTTCATAAAAGTCTTGGGACTTGTGGCAGGATCAAATTATCATATGTGAAGCAAAATATCATGTTACATTCAATCGATATCTTCGTAACAATGTTGCAACTTTCACCAAACCTAGTGAATCACTCGTGTTCCCTTTGTTTAGGTAATAAAAGCTTTCTAAATGGTTGTTCTCTAGCATTGACCACATTCTTAGCCTCATTCTTAGGTTTCAATCCATTCTCATTGTGTATATCCCTATAGTTGGTATTATTAAGAACATTTGCATATGAATGTTGAATTCAAAGTCTAACATGTAAAATTTCATCGAAGTGATGATAAGAATTGAAGGTTGATTTGTCTTCATAATTGAAAACAAGTTATTGGCCAAGTTACTTATGAAGTTCTCTATCGGCATTTGATAAGGCATCTTAGTAAAAACATATTTGTAATTTTAAGTACGTACTTAAGAATCTAAATTGATTATTGTTTGATTCTAGTTGATTTAGAAAATGTAATATTCATACCAATATTGATTTGGAAGTTTGCTACAAAATAATCACTCAAGGTTGTAAAAATGTGTGGATCCATATGATAAAGTATACAACTAATCAAGTGTATAATTCATTCTTCATGGAAATAATTCACTTAATAAGTTATATTTGTCATAAACTCTATACAAAAGGCATAAAAGGTGGTAATGTGATGAGAAGGGTCACCATTTCCATTAAACAATTTGAAATGAGAAATGACCCTACTATTTAGATTTTGAGAATCTTGGAAATGTAACTTATTTTAGTTTAACAGATACATAATGTATATATCAAAGTATTCATTTCAAGATTTAGATTAGAAGCGAAAGAATTATGAGTTCGACAATATAATGGAGAACTAAAATAAAATTATGGTTAACAAACGTGAGGAAAATGTTGAGAAATTGGAGGGACTTTAATGTTGAAAACTATAGGTACTTGAGAAGTAATAGAAGTTAAAAATAAGGAATAACTTGAGAACAATGGGGACATGTTGAGAAACAATAACATTTTTTGAAGTAGGAAAAGCATGTGGAACAATTAAAACTTGAGAATTGGTGGTTGCAAATAAATTTAAGAAATGACTACATGAGAAGGAATATGTTGCAACTCTTGAATGGAATTGTTTAAAATAGGAATATGATTAGGCATTTAAGAGTTTGATTGTCATTTGTAGTACTTGCACATTCATTAACTACATTATAGGATAAAATATTCAGCTTTTACCCTATCTTAGTTTTCCAAAGGATACTTTAGACCTATGATTTCACTTGTGAATTTTTTCAATATTGTCATCAATATAGCTATTTTCATAAATTTTTATGTTACTTTTTCCCTAAAATGTGCAATATTCTCGGTGATATCGTGTTCCTCTTATCGGTTTTGTTAATCATGATCAATTTAGCATGCATTATCAAGTTCATATCCACTCACAACAATATCATTTAAAGGAACATCACTCAAATCATTTGAAACATAAATTACAATTTTTAGAACAATACTAGCTATCTTTTTGTATTCCATTTATTTTTTCATGCTAGATATAGTATTAACAAAATAAATTTTAATACAATCATTTGGTTATCAATTAATCCTTACACTCTTCTGAATTGGATCCTTGGATCTAATCATTTTTATGGAAAAACTTGAAATCAAACATGGAACATATGCACCATACAATCACCCTAGGGTTTGAAAAAAACTAAGATTTGAAATTATACACAAGGAAACTATAATATTAGTCTTGTCAAAATAAACACCTTGCTCTAATTTGGACATATGATTTTAAAATATGACTTGCATGATTTTTATGGAAGTAAACAAGTGTTTTTGAAGCTTTTGGTGTTTAAAACTTGTCAAATTTTCTTGTAAAAGCTAGTTATGAGTTCAAATAACCAAAATTGGGATGAACTTGGTGAATATCTTGAGTTTAAACTTTAATATGGGAAAAATACGTTCAAATAACTTGATTGCTTAAGGGTTTTACCATAAAATGTAATCGACTACAAATGTGACACATCAAGAAACAACACTTTCTAAACCTTGACTTAGGAACTTTAGCACACCTCACTAATGAGCAACAAGTGGCCTTAATTGGCCTTCATGTATCATACGAACTCTTAGACTTTCCCTCAGCCCTGGTTTAAGTTCAATACCTTAAAGTTTTTGATGCATGACAAGTGGTAAGGTGAACATATGGTGGTCATCATCCTTAGGGATGTCACAAAGTTACGATAAGGTTAACAGCATACCTCCCATACTTCACAAGCCATTAATGTTCAACGTGTGGCATACGTTAGAAAAGATCATCTCAATCACATGTACTTTGAAAGATTCCCTCTAGCCTCTGCACTCCAAATGCCCCTAATCCACCAATGGGATACATATAGGTGATGGACACATGTCAAAAATCTAAAGATCCAAATATTCACTACATTTCACTCCTCACAAGCTTAAATTTGACATTTTTCCTTAGTGCAACAAGAGCTTGGGGGCGTCTCATGGTGGCATGTCATTAGCTCTGTTCTTTCTCATATATTTTGACTAAGACCTAATTTTTCCCACATATATTGTTAGAAACGTCTTAATAAGGGATACACTCGTAGCTTAGTTTGAAAGAGTTTGGTTGAGAGATGAAGGAGAACTTCATGGTATATTTTTATGTTGTAATTTCTAAAAAATTGATCAAATGACTTTCGATGCTTTTGAGCGGTTTTGATGTCTTCTCAAGGATGATTTTGAGTTGTATATAATCTCTTTGCCCCACCCAAATGTAGATAAGATGTTCAATAGGTTGTTTATCAAGGAATGAGTTATTAGCAATCGTCCATAGTGTAATTATTTATAAATTAGAAAAATGACAAATTAAACTTCCTCTTATCTCTTTGATCTTGTGGGAATACATTAATCTAAGTTATATTTTATCTCCAAAGAAAACTATATGCTCATTTTCTTGTAAGTGAAAGCATCTAATCAACTAAATCTGATTTTCTTGCAAATATTTTCCTAGGGTTTATGGATAAGGGTTGTCTCAATCCTTCCCAACTATAATTCAAGATCATGGATCATCATGAGACTTTAGAGATCCCTAAGAATATACTTCAAGGTGGTTTTGGGTAGAGAAAATTGACTTAAACATGTTTTTAGACCTTCTAGAGTTTTTGATCTTTCTTAGAGGATAAGCATGAGATAAAGAGATATTTCAAGGCATATTCTAATCCTTTTTTTCTTCTCTCGTATTTTCTCGTCTCTCGTCTCTCTTCTCTCTTCTCTCTCTTGTTTTCTCTTATCCCTTCTATTCTATATATGTGTTATTAGGAACACTTTTAAAGGGTTCTCTTTCCTTGAAAACAAGGTTACTTTGCTCTTTTGAGGGCCTAAGGAGTTCCTCGACCTCTAGTTTGATATTTGTAGATGAGTGATCACCTTGGCTTATATTCGTATTAGGATGTGTATATTTTAAATTTTAAAATAAATTTGGTTGTGCCTCATATTTTCCTTTTTTTTGGGTTAGTTTTCCTCTTACCTATTTGTTATCTCCATGATTTATTATGTGAGGCATCTACATTTCATTATGTCTTAAGGTTTAGAATGAGGATTAAGTTTAGATGCATGTTTTGGTTGTGGCTTTTATCTTCCCTTTGTATTTGTATTTTTATTCTCACTAATTGAACTCATTTTTATGGTGATCTACTTTCAATTTGGTACATCACCACATTTCATTTCATGTTTCTTATTTCCTTTTCCTTGTTAATTTAGTAGACTAGTTGTTAGATTAGGTAGTTAGGTTAGGAGATAGATTTCTCTAGATGTATACCCTAAGTATCCAAGGTCCCACACCTTAGGGACATTCCCATGTTGTTGCTAAGATATCCAAGTTTTCCCAACTTAGTGATCTATCATAGGTGTACAAATTTTAGTGATAATAGTTTTAGCACACCCGGTGGGACTAGTTTGCTTCGACATTTTTAGTAGATTTGGTTCCCATATCTATTAAATGTTCCATTATAGACTAATTTGTGTTATTGTTGAGTTATATTTTGTACATAATAGACAGGGATGCACGTTTTCATGATTTTAGAGCTAATATTTGGTGTGTTATTAGCTCATTAGTTTGTGAACCATATTCTCAAGAACTTGGCAAATCCATTGATCTTAAGGAGCCATTTCTCTCATTTGTAGACCATTTCCATTTCCATTCCACTCCCTTCTTGTCTCATGAAGTTATATAGTCATGGTTATTTCCTTCCCTTACTATAATTATTATGTGCAACAAAACATTCCTCCTCCTCCACCTTATTTCACTCCAAGCTTCCTTGAAAATTAGAGATATGATCCTTATTTTGATAGATCTCCATATATCCAAATTAATATTTATGCATATTGTTATCCTACTAACTATGGTGGTTTTAAAGAGCAAGGGCATACACATGATGAAGGTAGCTTCATCCATGATCCTAATTTGCAATTGTAAATTCAAATCATGGAGATAACTATGAGGAGAGTTCGAGAGATGATTAACAAAATGAGAGCTAGACATCCTAGCCTTAGATAATTCTATCCATGGGATAACCCATAACCGTGGCAACACAATATTCCTACTCATTCATTTGAAGCCTTGTAGCCTTCTCATCCTAAGGTGTACTTCCATTTCTTGGATCTAATTAAGATTTAACTTACTCCCAATAAGGATAATATACATTTTCACCATTTAAACCTCTACAACAAGAACCCAGACTCTTTCCTTCCCTTAAATACTAGATACAAATCCATATTCATATGATCCTCATGCTCAAGTACTTAAAACCTTGTAGCCTTCTCAACCTAACTTGTATGCATCTTTCCATTTCTTAGATACACCCGAGAAAATGCAACATTCTCCCACCACTCTTCAACGGTCACTAAGAGTATTGCCTAACCCCAAGAAATTCATGAAAAATTAGTCTCGCACCATGATGATTTACATCCTGGCACATTTGAATGGACAACCATGTTTAAGCCTAGATTTGAACCAATGATATCAAATAAGGATTTTCATCATCCTTTAGAGCATATAAAAGTGGAAATACCTTTATATAAATAACTTTGAGGAGAAGAAAACTAGACAAGAAAGTATGCAATCTTTGACGGAGTGAACTAATGATTTTGAGAAATACTTTAAGAGAAATCAAGTTCCTCATCAAGAACTTTATAGAATCCAACCTCTAAAGAAGTGCACCATATCCTTTCAAGATAATATTCATCACTCGAAAGCCAAGAAATAACTATTTTAGATTGGAATGAATATGAAGATAATGATGAATCCATAGCTCATCTCTTTCAAGAACTACTTGTTGTTTATATTGACCAATCCATAGTTGAAGATGTGTTTTTGATCTTGAGAATGAGGAGAGGGAAGTGTTTAAAAATAGGGTGATCAGTTAGAAACTAAAAATAAACAAAATCTTGTTTATATCCTAGGGGAATTTATTTCTAATTAGTTTGAGGTGCAATAGGAGATGGAAAATGAAGAAAAGGAAATGTATTCTGCATTTGATGTCGTGAAGAAAGAAGATAACTTGCAATTATCCAAGAATCCCTTACTTCCCAACCATACAAAACACCTTAGAGGATCATTTGTAAAATTTCGAGGAAGAAATCGAGAGAGGATGATTTGTAAAATTTCGAGGAAGAAATCGGAGAGGATGGTTATCTCCTTGAGGTGTAAAATATTGTGAATGATCATGTAGATCTAAACAATGAAGGTGAAGAGTTATTTTATGATCTTGAAGATGTGGATGAGGAATAAATACTAGTATAACTCACAAATATTCCATTTAAACCCCTTTTCTTCCTTAAAAAGTATTATTTCTATCAAAACTTCCCTTAAACCTAAGGGAGAAAGAAATTTCATTAAATCTCAAGGAAATTCAAGTAAAGCCATTAGTGGATGAGAAATAAAGAAAAATTGCAATTCTTTAAGTGAGACACGAGAGAGAAGAGATTTCCTTCATACTTTGTGACTTTTTGAGTTTCATGGTTTACATTGGAGATTCAAGTGATGATTAGACCTTACCTTCTTTTTAAGATCATACTCAAGAGGAGATCATGGCTTTAGCACAGTTCAAATTCAAAGAGGATGAAATGCTTGAGCCTTGGACCTTAGGGGTAATGAAGGAAAATGTGTCTAATAACTCTAGTTATGGACCTAAATGCAAAGAAGATGGATAGACCAAAAATATAGTATTAGTGTGAACAACACCTCCCCATGTTTTCAACAGAAGAATGGGGCCCTCGATGCGTTTAGAAAAATATTTAAGAACCATTTTGCTTTATGATTAAATAATTGTGTTATTTGGTTGTAATTTTTTACATTGTTCTAATAAATTTCTGTTTTTTTGACTAAAAATGCCTTAACAAAATTGTGGTTTCAAGCATGAAGTTGCATGATTTTCTCGTAACACTGGGTTTTGTATGTTAACTTGGTGAATGTTTTACATCTTATTATAGTTTGTTGGAATGAAAGCAAACATGTTAAGATATGTTTTGATCTTAAGAGAATGTGTTGCTAACTTGGATTCTTGCATCCTGTGATTTATTGCATAGAACAGCAAATATTGTACTTGTGTGTTTGCTGATGTGACGACAGATTGTCGTATAATTGCTTGCTCTTGTGCTGATTGACAACATACCCTGAATCAATTCCATTGATTCAAGTATGCTGAGGCCCTCTTGTGTTTTCTATGATTAATTCACACTTGAACTGGACTAGGATTATTATGAGCGTGCAGCGCCTGATTACAGGTGTGAATAGCTAGCACGAAAATGCCAACGACAGGGGTTCGATTCTTGAACCCCGCATCTTGTCGAATTTGGGACCTCGTGGGCGCGAAACACCTGGACACGGTGGCCTTGGCATGTAATCGAAGGACGGGGCGTCCCGCTCTGCGTTAACGTGAATGTTAGTAAGGGGCTGGAAGGAAGTTGTTAGTGTTAGTGGTTAGTGTGAATTAAACCTAAACTAACCCTAAGGCCTAACATACATCCTACACTACTATCCTAAGTGGATTTTTAAATTAAAAAAAAAAAGAGGGAAAATAAACCTAAATTCTAAAACCTAAGGTTGAATTAGGACCTAGGTTGAATACTACTTGCAACCTAAACTAATCCTAAACTAAGGGGTACGCAGACCCTTGGGAGGAAAGGGATAAGGATGGGAAGGAGGCATTCATTGGTATTTAATGAACTGTCCCTTCGTGGACGGCGCCAGTTTTGGCGGGGCAGGTAAGGAATTTAGAGGCATCTATTTTGAAATAGAGCCAAATTCAGTTGCATGGAAAATTTGAAATTTAGAAGCTTGCCAACCCAAGTGGCGGTGGCGTGGAAAGTAAGGAAAAAGGCAAAGCCTTTAATGCATTAATGGTTTTTGGTCCTCGCGACCAGCTCGCCTTGGAAACAGCATGAGGGAATTTGATCTTTCATTGTTTCGATTTGGTTTGGCCGAAGTTGCTCTGCATTTGGTTTCTTTGGTCTGGTTCAGTCGAACCAGCTCTTGGCATTTGACATTTTCTTGGGGATTTGGAGGCTGTTGTTAAGCCGAAGAAGGAAGGAAGTGTTGGAGAGTTTGTGCTGTCGCTGTGGAAAGGAAAAACGCGGCAGACAAGGTTTTCTTCGAGTTTTGGAAGAAAGATTACAGGCATGTTAAGCCCTTCTCTTTAAAAATCTTTGCTTTGATTAAATGTTTCATTAAAACAACCCTGCTCTTGGGTTGGGATTGCATGATTGCTGTTGAGTTGATTTTGAAATGGATTTGTTGATTCTTGCCTTCTTTTCTTTGGAAAATGATAAGAAAACGGCTCTGGTTGCTCGGCCTTGATTTGTTGTTGCTTAAATTGGGTTGGAATATGAATTACCGTTGTGGTTGCTGACAGTTTGTGGAATGAAATAAACATTTTCTTTCTCTGTACATGTGGTATGGAGTGGACAGGCTGTTTAATCTTTTCCTTATAGTGTAATCGTTCTCCTTGTTGTTGTGCTTGGAACTGCTATTACATGTGAAGAGAAAAATGGAATTACAGTCGTGATTATATTGCTATGACTGGGGATTAATAACTCTTGGTATTATTCGGAAATAATATGAATCATCTTTATGGGTCGCTGAATTCGACTGTCCTTGTATTTTATTGAACGGAATACCTTCCTGTCGAGCTGGGTGTTTAACAGTAATGGGAAAACGTCATATATATCTTAAGACTGTGCTTGATATATTAGTTGTGTCGCTATGAATTGGGTTTGTCGACCCTTGCTGTCTTTTCTTTTGGAAATGTTAAGAAAATTGTTTCTCCGTTGCTGTGTTTAACTGTTTTGTCTTCTCGAATGGATTTACCTCCATGAGGTGCCGGTTATGGGTATTATATGAAAATTTTAATTGGTTATTCTTGTGGAATGGAAGGTAAACTGTACAGGTTACTGGAGTTGTTTTTGGCATTGAAACTATACGTCCTTTGGCTGATGGACTAAAATTAAAGAAGCATTAGTGTTTGAAATTGTTTCTTATTGAAAGTTTCAAGGATATAGATCCTTTCCCTTCTCCAGTTTTGGGATCTTAATGGAAATGGCATTCGGGGTTCTTTGGGTAATCAAACTTGATTTTAATAAAGTAATAGTAGTATTACATTCTTTGTGCCTTTCCTTGGATTGGATATGAGACGAACACGTGTTGGGTATTCGTGAAGTAGGAAAAGTGAATCGTTTTCCTTCCAAACTCCTTAATGAAGTATGTCTTTTCTTACGATGTGGATAAGATGGTTTCATTGTGTTTTCTTGATATCTTTCTTGGTCTTCTTAATCAGACTATTGACGCAATTATAAACTGGTTTTGTAGTCTGTGCAATGAATGATTATAATTTCTTCTTGCTGTAATGAAGGTTGACCCCATTGCGTCTAGCAGTCGTGGTTTGACCTTCTGATATTATTTTTTTACTATCTTGTGAATGCGAACTTGGCTGGAATGTTCATTGCTGTAGCTCGTTGGATTGCAGCTGTACTGGCTATGTGAGATGCTTATCAATGAGAATGTTTACTCTGTTATCTTTCTAAGTTGAGTTGTCATGCTAAGAAAAACATGATTTGAATGTTTTTACTTCATTCTGAATACAATGATTGTTTCTTAATGAAATCATAAGAGAATGAATTCTTCTCTTTTTGCTATTTGGGACTCTGAAAGTGACATTGGAATTATAGTGCATATGACTTGGTCTTGCTTTGTAGGTAACAGCAATGTACCACCTGTTATTAAGAACTATATGCGTTCAGAGGTATAAAAGATCATATGAATATATACTTGCGTGGTTGCATAATTGTTGTTGGTTAGCTATACAGTGTAAGAAGTAGGGAATCTTCTAGTATAGCAAATACCTAGTATGCATATTGATATGGCTTGCTCAACGATGAAAATAATGTCTTACTAACCTGTTTGGTATTCATATGAACTGGAAATAAATGAAATTATTCTTGCTGCCAGAAAGTGAATTTCCGAGTGGATTTTGTAAGTTTCACTCTGAACTGCTATCTTGAATTGATTTTCGTTTGGATTCCACTGTTAGGACAGTCATGTGGAAGGAAATAGAGATATGAATGAATGTGTTAGAAAAATGATCTTTCTTCTTTCATTCAGTTAGAAATCTGGAATTCGTGAATGATGAATTTTTATAGTGCTTAGATGGGAGCTACTATATGCATTGCTGTTCGCTTTCTTGTTAGTACTTGAATGCTTTAAATTTAGCATGCTTCATGAACGGAAAGGAAAGTAATGGATTTATATTCAGTTAGTTTCATCCTTTGCATTTGTTATTAATGGAAGGCGTGGAAAGGATAACTGTATGCTATATAGGCAGCAAACTACTTGTATTCCTAACGTTACAAATATTGTAAATTGATACTTGCAATGATTATGTGGAAACGGGACAGCAGTCCCTTGGCTGATTGTGATGATATTTTTCTGATAGTTCAGTTGTTATGCTGATCTCTCCTTTGTGCCTATTTTGAGATTGATGTTTGCTGTCGTTTCATAAAAGCAGGGTTCTTTTATTGAAACAGTTAGTTGAAGCATCTTATTTTAAGGATAAGTGCTTAATGTGCTCAGTTCATTGAACTGACCCGTGCAATTCATTTTGCAGATGGAATTTGATTAAATATGAAGACTTGGCTATTTTCTGATGCCTCTTGATTAGATGTACAATAACTTGTAATTGCTGCTTTTATTCCTCTTGAGGAATTGCGAAAGAAGAAAATATATTCTTCTGTCCATGAGTTGTATGGATGCTTTGTATAAACTATACCCAATCAGCTGGATTGGCAAATGTACAAATTATGTCTTGAAATATTGAATACAATTACAGGTGTGATATTTTCTATAATTATATCAGTTGATATTGTTGTTTAAATTGGAAATATGATGTTATTTCCTGATTTGGAATTGTTTCATTATCCTTGGATGGATGTTGAATTGAAACTGATATCTATTCTTACTTAAATACAACTTTTAAGTTGAACAATGCAATTAGTTCATACTTGGGTAAAGATGAATTTTTAAATTGACATTAAAAAGGATTAAGAAGAATATGATTTCATAATCAGAAGGTATTCAGGATTAGCTTAGGAGCTAAGGAATATCAATTCAATTTCGGAGTAATCGAACCTTGTTTTCGAACTCCATTAATGATCCCGTTTGATAAAATTCAGAATAAAGGATATAGGATAAATGTATCCATAACCAATGATCCTTAACTATATAACGTTAAGGAGAACAAATGAATTCATTTCTCGAAGATTAGACCTCGTTTGAATGACGTCTAATAAGTTAATATTCTGAAATTAGTTGCGATTGAAACATCTTGGCTAAGTTTAATAGGTTAAACTTATTACGTCCGTCGGTACGGACTGCTTAATCCAATGATTAAGAAATAAACCAAGTAAGGAAATGTAGCCCTTCGATACGAAGGAGGCGATACTTAGCAAACTAATGGACAGTTTAGTCCCTCTTAGTTATATACAATGCAATGTAAACGAGGATCAAGAGATCAGCGCGGATGCTGAAAGTCGTTTTTAATTATTACTCGTAGCTAAGTCACTTGAGCAGGATGTGTATTCTCGATGGGTGGATTCTGCAGGACATTGGCATACGCCAGCTACAGCAAGGTGTCTTCATGAAGACGGGGTCTTCATGACGACACAATGTTGCAGCTGACATATAGCAATGCCCTCCCGAATTAAAACATTTAGAATACATAGGCTGAATGTGTAGATCTTAGCTGGGGTGGGGATAGGGTATGATCTGGTATACGGAGTGACTCCGGAATACTAAAGATAATCAGACACACGGAGTCGTGGGGTAACGACACCGTATGTCTGCGTATCTTTAGTTACCAGGAGTGCCTTCCTATACCCGTTCATATTACTAGCTGGAATCGAAAGTTTAAAACTGAACTTAAACGTTGAGGACTGGTAGGAACCAGGAAAGACCATTCTAGATAACAGGTGAAGTGAAGTGAAGGACGTATTCCGTAGATGTGTATCACATCCAGGAATATGATCATGCAAAGCATGTGAAAATCTTTGGCCAAAGTATCGCAATTCTTTGGTTGCGTTGTCCTTATCACTTAATTTAAGATGCAGGATGTCGATGAATATCAGTAACAGATATTCAGATAGGCTTCTTAAATGGATCACTTCGATAACCGGGGAAGGTTATGAGAACAGGTATATATATAATATACTATGCAAAAAAAACATGAAGGATCGGTTGTTGCCGAGTCATGAACATGAAGGATCGGTTGTTGCCTGAGTCATGAAATGAAGGATCGTTGAAACTCCGAGCCATGAAAATGGAAGATCGGCGGTTCATCGAGTCATTTACAAGAGATATAGAATGCATTATAAGATTGAATGGCATTGAATGTGTGTTCCATATTGTACATATGTGAACAGGGAACATTCGTTTTAAAAAGAAATTGTATGATCCAAACTGTGTTGTTTGGGCAGAGAACAATTATTAAAACTTGAACGTGTGTTTGAATTTTATAATTCATAACAGAGAACGTTATATACAAAAAAAAAAAAAAAAAAAAATTTCCCTTGTTCTGGTGTTTTAAAATGGGGATGTTACATTTTCACTTTAAGAGGAAACGTGCATTTTTGGTCTATGACATTTTGCAAACCGTCGCCACAATGTTGATCAAATTACCAATGTTTAATTACATAAATCTTACATATTCTTATATTTTTTAAGCAATGGGGAAGTTATTTGTTTGTTATTTATGTACCTTAATAGATAATCTCGCGAGTATGAAAAATTATGGAAATTCTAAGGTGGTGTGGAGTTTTCTTATTTATTCATCGTTTACAAATTAGTTAAACAAGTATTTTGGGGATCTTACAAGTTCTAAATTTTTCAAGGAATTACACTATGGGGATGTTGATCATTCATGTGCATTTCACATCACTTCATCTTTAGAGATGTTAGATCCTAACTAAAGTATAAAATTGCAAATTGCGAGGTAGTGTGGAGGGTTCTCATTGGTGAGTCACTTACACCGACAGGACAAATTTTGGAAAAGACTAACATTGGGAATTGTGAAGCAACATGGGACCTTCTTATTGGTTAGCAACTAACAATGGATTGCAAGGTTAACGTGAAAATGACATTGTGAAATATGGTACTATGTGGAGATTTCTCATTAGCTCACACTTTGCACTTGGGCATACTTGATAGAGAGATATATGCGATCTTGATAGGCCTAAAAATTATACACACACGAAGTATTTTTATTGATTTGATCATCTCATTCTAACATTGTTATTGTGATAAAATGGAATGTGAAGCTATCAAAACTCGCCACATGACATCTACGGGATTTAGAAGTGATAAGACCGACAAAATCTATGAGGAGACATGGAAAATCATGAAAAGTGGCTAATTGAAGCTACATCAGGTTGTAAAATATATGAATAGCTCAAATTCAATGCTAAAATGCATAAATGGATGAGTAGAATTGAATGTTGCAACCGATGTTTTAGAACGCATATTCAATATTTAAATAAGTGAAAATATTTCATAAGTAGACATCTTGTATTCGAGCTAAAACAAAGTAGCTAAAATTTAAAATTGATTAGCTTTGAGAGCAAATAGAGAAATTTCACTTTCATAGATTAAGAGTTTTGTATACATATACTCATTCAAACTTTTTCTTAAGCTAGTTATCGGTAGAATATCGTTTGCATACCTTCTTCTCAAAACAACTCTTTAGAGACACAGACTTTGATAAAGCGAGTTATAGGGGTAGACCATTACATAGCCTTGAAGATGGAAGTCGAAGAAGTGAGATTGATAAATGATGATGATGAAACAGATCAAGATAGAGTGCAATATATGGCCGACTTAGTATCCATTCGATAGACTGGATTGCACATTTTCGTAGGAAAAATAGAGGTAATGTCATGTATTGATTTACTATGGGGCATAGTAGGTGAAAATATAGATTGGATGGGTGTAATTATGATATCAAAAGGAGGAAATATAATTGGAAACATCATCAAAAATATGTTTTTAGTTACTATCACCTCCCTTTATCCAATATTAAGTTTGATTAGGAGAATGTGGAGGAATGATGAAAGAAGAATAAATTTCTAACAATGCTCAAGGAGTTGGCAAAGGACCAAACTATGAGGTTTGAGGGGTTAAAGCTATATTAATCGAATTGAATATTAATTAAATAAATATTAAATACAAAACATTACAAACAATTGCAATAAATTAAAATATAACACAAAGACCAAAATTTATGTGGAAAACCACGAAGGGTAAAAAAACACACCGAAAGATTTTCCATTAAATGAGAAACTTAGCCCAATACAATCTCCTTTCATCACTTCTCTCCTCACATAAATTCACAACATGAAATTAATACAAAATGTGATCTCCATATAATCACTTGACCCCACATGTCAATATAAGCATAATAAACGGGTGTGACTTCTCACGAAGTACCTCAAAACCATTAATTGATTTTAAAAACTAATTAGCATAGTAAACAAGTAGTTTATATTAAATAGTTTAAAATATATAATATTCTAAATTGTTTAATTATAAACTACAGCTTTATTCACAAGAAAACTTAATATTAAATGTTCTAACACTCTCCTTTAATACTAAGTGGGAACATATGGCAAAGTTACATGTTTATACAAAGAGGATTTACAAATCCATAAAACATAGTTAAGGTCTAGGCTAGCATATCACTTTGAAATATTTATACACCTTCATCATGTTAAACTTACTTTTTGGTACAAAAGGATTTGGAATCCATAAATCAGAAGTTATGATTTAGGCTAAGCATGATTTATAAGACTACATCTCATTGTTTCTCATGGAAAAATCGATAACAACATCTCGAGGATCCTTTTATAAAATAAGGACCTCCTTTACAACAGATGCAACACCACTGGACTGTACAATAAAAGTAGAGTTATAAGTTTACTAAGATCATAAAAAATTACAACGCTTTACATATGAGTAGAAGTATAGAGGCAAAGGAGAAAACATATGGCCAGCCATTAGGAGGTGACATTTTCATGCACACTCCCCATCAATGGCAACTCTGAAAGGCCAAGCATTGCATGAAGCTTTCATAATTTTACAACACACAATGGCTTTGTAAACATATCTGCAACTTGATATTTAGTCAAACATTATTGTAGATCTATATCACCGAATAGCACCTTCTCTCGGATGAAATGCATATGAATCTCTATATGCTTCATTCTTTGATGTTGAACTCAATTCTTAGTAAGATAAATGTAACTCGACTATCATACTAAGAGGAGTACTTACTTTAACTTCCTTTTGAGTCTCTTTCAACAATCATTTTAACCACATGACTTATTTCACTGCTTCCATCGCACTTCTATATTCTTCCTCAATAAAAGATATGGAGACATTCGACTTCATTTTATTGCTCCAAGTAGTGGCACTGTACTCAAACTTGAACATATATCCATTTGTATGTTTTCTATCTAACACAACATCAAGCATGCTTAGAATAAAAATATCTATATAAACATGCATTATCATAATATAAATCATTTATTGATTTCACTTTTAACCATTTATAAATATTACATTAATAGGTTAAAAACAAGTTGTATAAAATTTAAATGACAATATGCTTTAAAAAACTAACCATGTCATATTACCAAAATATTGAATTTTTTTAAACAATTTCAACATTTCAATATTAAATATATATTAGATGCAATCGGTATTGACGCCTCCAATACGTAGACATAAAGGCATCCCCAAATGTCATTTTATATGCATATAATAATATTTTTAGTAATCACATATTGATTTAGAGTTTAGAAATGTTTTATCAACATATATATCTTCATTATCTACTTTAAGCCTTTGAATTTGTACTAAGACTTATAGATAACACATCCGAAAGAATGAAAAATCGTGCAAGAATAATCAATGATGAAAGTAACAAGATACATTAGACCATTTAGGGATGAAAATTTCAAAGGTCTTCTAACATTACTATGGACAAGTTCCAGAGATTATGAGGAGTTTTCTTCATGATGATTGAGGAAGGGTTTTTTATTGGTTACTGTACATACCCAAAATTGTAGGTACTGTACTACCAGAAAGAGGTTACAAAAACCCCAATGATGATTCAGATCTCTTCGCAAGGTGTTTGGAATCCAGAAAGCTTGCCAAGTATACATTTGCATCCTAAAATGCCTTATCTAGACCTTTGCATGCTTCATTATAAACCATGTCCCCCTTTTCCTTGCATTTATGTCATTAGTTTCAGGACCGCCGCCTAGGATAGGGCGGAGGTCCTGAAACCACCGCCCTATGTAGGGTGGCGGTCCAATGCGTGTTTTCAAAACTTTCCAATGCTTTCATCAACGTAAAAAATCAAGTGGCACTCACATTTCTCAACCACTCTTGCTTGCATTTATGTTTTAGCCGCCTGGTAAATAGTAATTTCTCTTTGTTTATAATAGAAGAGTTCAATTCAAACTTACCCTCTGGTAAATCCAAATGCTATAAATACCAAGCTTGTTTACAAGCAAATGGCCCCTCACCTTCTATGAATTATTATTCAGTGTGTTTTGAAAGTTCTTCAATAAGTTTCAATAAGTTTAGATTTTGTAAAAGCTTTCAGCCTCTCAATTCAAGGCTCCATAGTTTTGGTCCTAGATCATGTCCATTTGAATCTTGATTCTAGCTTAGAATTATAGGTTGTTGTTTTGTCACAGGAAGTATAAGTCTTATAGATTTCAGTATGCTTGTATTGTATCCCTGTAACAATCCCACTAGGAATTGAATAGTCAAGCTCTGTTCTCTTGCACTATCCCTCTCCTACTCGCATTTGGTTCGACTTATGTCTAAGCCGCCACCTTTGTCACATTCCCACTTTTCTAGATTCACGAGAACATGAAGGAACGAAGAGATCACACTGAGGGGACAAGTCACGATACAACTGGATTTGTCGTTGTTCTGTAAACTCCAGTTTGAATTGTCGAAGTTGTAGTTACAATATATCAAATAAAATAGCAAATCATTTTATTTCAGTTAAGCTTGCTTTCAGTATTACCAGGGAAGCTGTGGGGAATGATAGCTTCTGAGAAGTTGTGATTTATTCCTCACTTCTGAGGTAAGATTGAAGGTCTTTCAGATTAAATTAGTTAGTTATTTAATATTTAGGATAAATTCACAAGTACACGAGAGCAAATAGCGACATCGTGGTAACTTGCTTGTTTTATATTTGTTATTAGATTAACTGCTCGTTATCCGAATATATTAGAATAGTTGCTCTTTAAATTTCATTCAAATTCACATCTTTGAAAATACAAAAAAAAAGAATATAAGCATAGTGTAGATTTATTTTCATAATTAGTTTACTTATTTCAGTTAAGTTTGGTTATCTCTTGCATGACAATTACGGGACCCAGAGAGCCCAGGGATTATGTATTCGAACCGGTAATACCTCAGCCAAATCTCTTCACAACATTAACGGATATAGATCAAGGTCTTAGAATTCACATCTTTCAAACGACAATAAACCCACAAGCAATTAGTGAACAATTGAGAGAATTGAATATTGAAGACGACAAAGCATACGCATTCTGGTCAAGTCAACCCAACTATAGATTTCCTTGATAGGATATCCGCATGACCATACAAGAACCCAAAGAGAGAAAATATTTGGTTGTGATCCATTAGTTCCATAGCCAAAACGCAAGAGACCTTCTCATTGACATAGACACAAGTTTATGTATACAAGTTGCTAGAACACCCGTAAGGTATTCTGAGAAGATTGCACAACTCCTAATATTAAACATAGAAGCTGAAAAAGCTTATGACTATTGGATAGTTGGAAGAAGAGATTGATTCTTCACAACCACGAACTCGTGGTTGTGATCCCTAGTCCCACAACCCAACGGGACCTTTCTTAATCAGTTAAACATTGACACCAGTTTACATACGTTGGTATTTAGATCCTCGCCACTCCCGCCGGATATCATAACACAATTTTCCGCATTAAACATAGAAGCCAATCAAGCTAATATTTTCTAGGTTAGACCAGAAAACCACCCATAGTTTCCTATAAATCCACTACCATTTTCATGACCTTGTCTAGAAATATACACGAAGCACCTACAGGTCACTTTCCACACATCCAACAGCCAATAGATAGGATCTCGGCAGAGCTCGACATTGATTGGAGCCTCTGAGTAGCTATTATATTTGAACGATCCATTACACCAATTCAGGTTAGGAGAGATTTCTTTGCCTTAGACTCGCAGATCCCATTATTGTGTGTTGAGGATATAAGATTTCCCAACTAGTTTTTCTATACCCACATATATTTCATTTCCACCGGCTATCTCGGCACGACCTCGGGAGGTCGGGTACGAAGAAGGGCTACTTATAGATTCTCATGCTCGCATGTCACTTTTCTATCGTACAAAATTGGTGAACCCGACGTGAACACAACAACTCTCTTTTTTTCTTATCTCCATTTCTTTCATCCATCTTCGCTCTTTCCCATTATTCTACTGTATTTATATACCCCCCAAATATGTCGGGATACAACGCATATGGCAGACCTCTCTCAGGTCTCAAAGCATATTATGGTCAAACAAATAGACAACCATCACCCTCGCTTTCCGCATGGGCTGACAACTATTCAAGCAACTACTTGTCATCAAAAACTCCTCAAAGAACTAGCTCTAGTTATTCATTCCAAATTGAGGAGATGGATGAGCTCACACAAACACAAAAACCAAAGCCTTCAGGATCTAACAATATGACATTTACTAGAGAATCCATTTCATCTCCTCGGGTTTTATTCAGACCACAAATCAGTAGGTAGATCCACTCCCATTGTTGGATGAGGAGTACTTAGCGTGCTACGCTAGAAATGAGCAATACTTCCAAAACATGTATCCATCTCTAGGAAGTTTGCAAACACAACCCGATACCCTACTTCAAGAAAATACCCCCATTCCTCCACCAATGGAAAATACTCTTGGTGAACTTGGGCAAAGTAATGATCAATTCATAGCAGGGTACCATATGCCTCTACAACCTCAAAGAGTACCACAACAACCATCAAGGCAAAACACTGGGCCATCACCAATTGAGGTCATCTCAACTTTGGTCGAGAGGGTCAGAGGACTAGATCTTGCTCAAGCAAATCAAACTTCATATTTGGGGCAAGCGGGAACTCCCAACCCTCCTCATTATCCTAGTCAAATCGACCTCCTCACAGGAACAGGCATGTTAGGCATGCCTCCTCAAAATCATATAACTACCCACAACAAGTACCAACTAGAACCACATTTTCAAACGTTGCTCCAGTTAAAAGTATGATACCCCTGGTTTAGTACCAAACAACCCATATCAGAGCAATGCTCCTCCCTATCTAAACATTTATTCAAAATCGCCACGGGAGATATGTTCTCTTCTCCCGAGATGTTTGCTCAACCACAGGGGCTTCCTTACGCTCCTACAAATACATATGTTATGCCATATCAGCAACCCATTCCACCTCTCCCCCCTTAGTAGGCACCATCGATGGTCGAAACCTATGCAGTAGGAACTTACTCAGAATATTTGAAAGAACCTCTAGATTTCACCATACAAAACGTCATGATTCCAAGACCTCTTCTCGATTTTCCTAAATAAAAGGGGAGGGAGATCCAAATGCACATATCAAGGCCTATGCCACGGCCATTCAAGAATTGTCCCCTTGGGATGCGGTTGTTGCTAAGATATTCCCTAAAACCTTAGAGGGTATTGCCCTTGATTGGTATTATAGAATACATGAGGCCTCGATACACTCGTTCAAAAATCTTGTGTCGAATTTATCAAAGCTTTTGATATGAACAAATTGTTAAGAACAGGATCAGGGAATTCTTACATATTAAACAAGAACATAATGAATCTGTTGCCCATTTTATTCAAAGATGGCGTACAGTCCTCTACTCATCAGCAAGTGCTCCAAACATGGATCAGATGGAACTATGTGACTTATTCCTTCATTCTCTCAATAGAGAGATAAAGGAAGAAGTCTAGAATTTCCCACAAATGACTTATAATGAAGTACTCGAGAGTTCCCTCCGAATCAATCAAGTCAGGCAATGATAGACGGTGGTGGTAAGACATATGGAACAAACAGGAAATTAATCGCTCTCAATCAAAACACTACGACTTATCCTAATGTTGGGAATACCAATCAAGGACCCAAGATCCTTAACAAAAACCACGGGGTTACAATAGATGGAGTCACAGACCAGGTTAAAAGGGTAAACGTCGTGAACATTTCACCACCCGTTAACAATCAACGAAATAATAACTTCACTCCAACAATCAACGCGGTGGATTTTAATCGTCCATCACAACAACAACAACAACAACGAAAAATCCAAACACAAGGTCCAATCCGAAACCCAACTGGATATCAGAATCAAAACCAAAGGCAATAACCTCAAAATTTTAACTCTAATAACCAGCAACCTAATCAGAGTTTTGGACCACAACAAGTTTCAAACCAACAACCTTGAAACTATAATCCCAACTTGTATTGTGGTTTCCACAAGATTCAAGGCCATGATACTAAGACTTTCTCTCGTGTCTACGATAAATTCATGCAACGTTTGCCAAAAGATCAAATACAACTCTTTATAGATATGTTTTTAGCAAATTCTACATTACCCATGCCAAACACTTATACGGGAGCAGTTTCCCCTCAAAATGCACCCCTCAAGATTTTTAATGATCCTCTCCCAAATCACTTTAACAATAACAAGTTAGATCCAAATGGGAAGAACAAGGGTATTATGATAGGAAATAACGATCATGAAGCCTCAACTTCATTAAATCCACCGGTCACACCCCAATTAGGAACTCGACCACAAAACAAGATAGTTGGTCTAGTAGAGTTAGATACCAAGCTACATGTAGAAACCATAATAAGAACATGAGATTATTATTCTCAACCAATTCCAACCTACCCATTAGAATTAGACAACATTCAACAAACACTAGTAAAACCCATAGGCGCTTAGGATCGAATTAATGACCTAACAAAAACCTTCTCTCACATTTCCTTCTTAGATTTGTTAAAGAAATATCCTACCCACATGAGCTTCTCTCTTAGAAGCATTAGGTCTTGTCATCTAATTAACATCACTTCTCCTCTTGAAATGCAAGTAAACCATATAGACTTTGACATCTATCCTCCAGGCGGCGATAGATAGGGATACTGAGTTTATATTTGATATAAGCAAAATGCCAACGGACGCTGAGATTGCACGTAGAGGTGACCCAACCTTGCATTTGCAAGTATGGGTTTACAATAATTATGTTAAATGCGTAATGATTGATGATGGGGCAGCAGTTAACATAGTCCCCTTCGCTTTTCTTCAAAAGCTAGGATATGGAGAAACAAATTGTTCCACAATGCAAAATACGCTAAGGGGTTATGATAGCCTCAAGGCCACTTCAATTGGGACTATAGTGTTACCAGTCACCTTAGGACCTAAGACAGTCCTCACTGAATTTTATATTATAGATTGGGAAACCAACTATAATATGATTCTCGGTCGACCATGGATACATCGTATGAAGGCAATCCCTTCCACGTTATTCCAGGAAATAAGATTTTTACACCTAGGAAAAATATTTGTGGCGCAAGGTGACCCAAAACCATTCGATATACACCTAGTAGATTTGAAGAAGAGACCAAGCGTTCACTCTAAGTTTGAACTCCCAACGAATCAACTTAACAAACCAATCAATTCAAAACCAGAAGAAAAGTTGATACCTACAACAGAATTAGAAATTACGAATCTAGTCGAAGGCATTCCAGCACTCAAAAATGAGACTAACATCATAGAGATGGTATCATTAGGAACTACTACAAAAATTGTCGAGTTACTAGAGAAAGATCTACCTATTCTCCTACCATTTGATTCCATGGGTATGGGATGCACCCTAGGAATTGGCTCCCTTCCAAGTGAGACAAATTTTGTATGGTAGAAGTAACCGAGGAAAAAGAAGTAAACATGAAGAATGTCCCAACGTCCATTTTTCTGAGAAAATATTGGACTCTCCACTTCGATGGAGCTAGATGTCGCTTCGGATGCTGGGGCAGGTGTGATCTTTACTTCTCCTGAGGGAAAGATCCTACCTTTTTCCTTTAAGTTAAACTTCGAATGTAAAAACAACGGGGCTGAATACAAAGCCCTCCTCCTTGGCCTCATCATAGCCAAGAGAATGGGCATTGATAATATTAGGGTACTAGGAGACTGCAATTAGTTGCAAACCAAGTATCTGAGGTATATGAAACTAGAGCTGAACACTTACAACTCTATAAAATGGCGGTGTTAGATCTAACCAAGGGATTCGACTTCATATCAATTGAAGCAATCCCACGAGAACAAAACCTTCTCGTTGATTCAATAGCAACCGTAGCTTCTGTTTAGCTCCAAGTAGTGAGTTGGAAAATACAAGTTTCATGGTATCACTTCATGCTGAACCATTGGTACGTAAAATACCAACAAACCCGATCTTGACACATATAGAAGCTAAGAATGAGTTTTCTATCCTAGATCACTTTGACAACGATAGGGTCACTCTTGGATATCTAAATGCCTATGCGGAACTACATCTCACTCATCACATAGTATATTTTTCCCTAATCCCACATTCCTCTTCCTATTTTGGAAATCCCATGATAGAATCTCCCCGTAAAAGAATCTCGAAATCTACAAGATAGAGAATGGAGAAGGTTTGGAACTACCTCCGGCCCCGCTTGAATTTGAAGAAGGCAACGCTTCCTTAATTGAAGGAATGATTGACATAAATATTGGAACGGAGGAAGAACCAAGATCTTGAAGTTGGGATCCTTGTTAACTCCAGAGGAGATAGAAATACACACCTAGATCCTCAAGGAACATCAAAAGGCTTTCACATTTAATTACAAAGAAATGACGAGAATTACACCACATATCATAGTACACAATCTTGTCACCAAACCAGATGCAAAGCCAATTAAGAAAAATCAAGACCAATGAAACCAAAAGTGGCTCTCATGGTGAAAGAAGAAGTAATGAAGCTTCTCCAAGTGGGATTCATCAAACCAGTCGACTATTCACAATGGGTATCTAATATTGTCCCTATTCTCAAAAATAATGGGAAGATATGCATTTGCATAGACTTCCGGGACATTAATAAAGCTTGCCCCAAAGATGACTTCCCATTACCATCCATCGACGTCATTTTTGACGCAACAACTAGATTTGAGCTTTTGTCTCTCATGGATGGGTTCTTGGGATATAATCAAATCAAAATATTTGAACAGGATCAAGCCAAGACTACATTTATAACTCCTTGGGAACTTATTGTTACGCTTATCATGTCATTCGGTCTTAAGAACATTGGCGCTACATACCAACGGGAAATGACATACATATTCCACGACCTTATTCATAAGATTGTGGAATCCTCTGTAGATGACTTGTTGGATAAATCCAAGAAGCGTTGTGATCACCTAAGTACTTTCGTATCATTCTCTCACGATTGATCGAATATGGCGTCACATTGAATCTAGAGAAATGTGTATTTGGCGTGACAAGAGGCAAGCTTCTGGGCTACATTATATCATCATGAGGGATTGATGTTGATCCAGCCAAAATCTAGGTTGTTCTTGAAATGATTCCACCATCAGATGAGTCTGGTATTAGATCATTTCTTGGGAAACTCAGTGTAATTCGAAGGTTCATCCTTGACTTAAGTTTTGTTGTTCATCCAATCAACAATTTATTAAAGAAGGACTATAGCATTGATTAGACGAAAGAATGTAACGAAGCCTTGAAGCAGTTAAACGCTTCTTGTTGTCTCCCCCCATGCTAATGCCTCCTAGACCAAATCATCCTTTGATCCTGTATTCACGAGCTACTGATGTCTCACTAGCCTACATGTTGGCTCAGGAAGATAATGATAAATGGGAACGTGCAGTTCTATTTCATTAGCCAGATGTTGCTCGATTATGAAACATGTTACACACAGGAAGAAAGAGAATGCCTTGCCATAGTTTTCGCAACAAAACGTTTAAGACATTACATGTTGAATCAAGAAACAAGGGTCATTGTAAAGACAGATCACTTATAGACATTCCTCATGTAAGGGTCTTTATCTAAAAAGGTTGGACGTTTCATAACCTTGATGGGTGAGTTTGAACTAACATTTGTAAACCAAAAGTCCGTTAAGGGACAAATCATTGCAGACTGGTTAGCTAACAATCCATTAGATGGAGGTGATCTGGTAGATCTAGACTTTCCCGATGAGTGCATATATTTTGTCGAAACTAGGCCCCCATCTCTATATGTCCTTGGTACACCGACATCATCAATTTCATCATGGACCACACGTACCGGAAGGGGCCACATCGCAACAAAGAAGGCGGTTACGCATTATTGCTGCTAAATACTTTATTTTAGAACAGTGCTCTATCGTAAAGCCTTTGATGAGAATGCTTTTAAGATGTGTTGACACGAAGAATCCAAAAAGATTCTTTACGAATCCCACAGTGGGATATGTGGAGGCCACTTTGGTGGCCACACCACCGCTACGCAAAATACATCGATGGGTTAGTTTTGGCCCACTCTGGAACATGATGCAATAGAGTTTGTGTGTAAGTGTCATAAATGTCAAGAGTTCTCCCATGAGATTCACATGCCAGCACAAGCTCTGTAACCAATTGCAACCCCATGGCCCTTTTCCATGTGGGGCCTAGATTTGATAGGGAAATTCTCTCCCTCGTCAACAAATGGCCATAACTTTATAATCACGGCCACATAATATTTTACTAAATGGGTAAAGGTCATGTCTCTCACCACCGTACTAGGTTCTGTAATCGCTAAGTTCATTTTGAATCAAATCATTTGCAGATACGATGTCTCGCAAGTCATTATCTCAGATAATGGAACATCCTTTAAGAATGATGACGTCCGTGAGTTATGCAGAAAATTCAAGATAAACCATCATACGACCTCTCTTTATTACCCTAAGCCAATGGACAGGCTGAAGCAATAAACAAAACATTAAAATCCATTCTCCTCAAAACAGGTTAAGGAGAACAAACGGAAGCTGGTATTTAAAATTATATCCAACCTTATGGGTCTATCAAACGTTAATAAGAACACCAACAGAACAACCCCTTTCTCATTGGTATTCGGGGCGTAAGCGATCCTCCCAGCTTGAGGTCAAAATACCCGATCTCTCGCATTTCATTACAAGGATCTTGGGAGAAGAATCCTATAGAGGCGTTCTTCAACTAGAAAGCCTTGATGAGGCCGGGATAAACGCCGAACAATGACACACAGAGCCTATCTTGATTGGATGTGCCGAGAATATAACAAAAACATTTACAAATGAGAAATATAAGAGGGAGATCTAGTTCTAAGACTAGACACCTTATTGATAAGAAAAGCGAAGAAGGAAGGAAATTCCGGCCCAAATGGTTGGGCCAATATCGACTCATGAAAGACTACGGAAATGGTGCATATCTCTTATGTACACTAGAAGGTGAGGAATTCAATGAAACTGTCAATTCCTTGCATCTTAAACGGTTTTACGCATAAGTCATCAGCATCACCATTTGTATATTATATCTACCTACATTGCATTAGTCACTCGAGTTGTTTTATTTTGTACACTCATTTCATAAATTTTTTGGTCAAGGAACTTATTCTTAAGCAATTTATTACAAGCTTATGAAAATATTGGCAAAGGTATTCAAATCATATCTCTTGATTTTCATAATATCATCAAATGGTTTCAAAATCATTTCATCGATTCGAAGCGAAAAAGTCTTGACAAAAACCATACCAAGGCCCAATACTTGGTCATACTCATTTCTTCTACTAGTTAATGTTGTTCTTACCTACGGTCATTCTGCTCTAGAAGCTTCTTGGTGTCACATTTATCCTTTTACGTCTCTTTGAAACAAGGATACTCCAAAGTCACAAATCAGAAATATCGAAACCAAATTGAATCAAAAATACTAAACAAAATAGAATATTTTTATTTTACACACTTCTTTGCCCACCAACCTTCGGTGATGAGCCCACATCTCTTACTAGTGATGTGAGGTTGAGAAAGGAAAGAAGTTCCCTTACTTTCCTATGTCTTGCCTTCGGTGTGACAAGCCTTACTTCTTACTTAGTAGCATGGGGTAGGGAATAGGGGTCCATTCACGCAAATCAATGAATCTTAGTATTTTAAAAAAGCAAAGCAAAGTGTATTAAGTGAAATTAAGTATCCAAATTCCAAAGAGATCAAATCCTCAAAACTATATTTTGTCAACCAAATTGCCATCCATAGATCTAAGTCTAGGTAAACCCAGAAATTAAGTTGCATTACGAACTATGTAGTAGTTTCGAGTAAGAGTAAGTACACAGGTCTAAATTTGATTTCTGTCAATACCTTGTCTTTCTCTCATCATTTCCATTTAGTCAAACTCATACAATTTGTGCCCTTCCCAACTCTTGGTGTTGAGCCCTCACATCTTACTAGTTGCGTGGAGTTAGGAGTGGGGCAAGTTCATCTCATTATCACTACATATTCATCATGTTTTGCCAAAACAAGAAGAAGCAACGAACATTGCCCAAAGAAGCCAAAATTTCAGTACTACAATATGTTTGCATCATCACATATCAACATTACAAAAACAAATAAAAGAGAAACATTCTATTCAACACTTGTTATCACCTGTCATCCATTGCATACATTTTGAAAAGCATATAAAGACAAAGATTCTAAAAACATCTAGTGTACACATAGGAAACAAACCACAAAAACTCCAGATACAAAGAAGATCTAGATCGAAAAGATATATATATATATATATATATACAAGAATCATGTTTTACATACTGATGCCATCATGTGCTAGGCATGGTCAAAACAGCTCAATGATCCCAAAAATACAAAAACAACTCATATAAACATCCAAAGCAAAATCACAACAAAAAGACCAAATGGACTCTCAATCACTGTGGGATCCCTCGGAGGGTGCACGAATGGGTCTAGGCTCCTACTACGATGATGCTCTGAATGAACTGAGTGCTCATGATCACGGCCACTGGATGTGGTCTCACTACAAGAACAGATCCACCTCATCGGGCGCTCAAAGCAATCCCGCATCCGGCCAACACACGGTAGGAAGGGAGGTCACTAACTTTTCCGACTTCCGAGACGGAGCAAACACATTAGTATGTCTACCAGCTGTTGAAGGCTCTCCAACGTCCTCGATGCTCGGCCCAGTACTCTCGATGGGAGCAACAGGGTGTCCGTACACACTCGGTGAATCAAATCCCGCCATCCCTCAAAGAATTGCTGTACAAATAAAAAGAGAAATAAAAAGTTAGAAAATCACCAAAAACAAAGTCAAAAACAAGCAAAACAACAAAAGGAAATATCAACTAAACATTTCTAGCTAACAAGGTCGAGAAAAGAGTAGTAACTCACTCGGATCTCCAGGCATCTAGGTAGGGTCTCTGGATATGTGCCTACTACTGACACTGCTGTAACTACGAAACCTCCCCCAAATCTGGAAAGAAATGATGTCCTGCCACGGACTCATCATCTCCCCCATGTCCTGAGAAGGCAACTCCTCTGAAATCAAGGTCACCTTCTCTACACTCACCTCCTCCCTCTCAGCCCTCAAAATATCTTGAGTGTCATGCCACTCAGAATCATTGTCATCCTCCTTGGCCGTCCCACCGGTCTCACCTCCCATCGTCTCCTCCTCTGTCTCCCCTCCTGTGAACTCCTCAGAGTCTGAGTCCACATCAACAGGCTCATCCTCCCCCACTGAAAGCAGGAGTGGCTCCGATCTAAAGTAAAGGTGCTCGAGGAGCACTAGCTGCCCCTCGGGCCCGAACCACCTGCCTAACCGCAATAGGAACTCCAGGAGTAACCGTGGTCCAACCCCAATCTCCTCTAGGGCCTCCCCGGCCTCACGAATAGTCCTATATATTGGCCCCACTGGAGGAAGCATATCAACATAGGGGAGGCCAAACTGCTCAGAGGGACTCGGTCAAATGGGTGGACCTCCACCCTCTCTATCCTGTCTACTAACTAACCTGTAGTAGAGCAAGCAATCAATGTAAGTGTCTCCTCTCCCCATACTCCCGCCATGGCCTGATAAGGAGTGGCCTCCATGTCTGCAGTAGTCAATGAAGCCATTGGCTGATGTGGCATTCCGAAATCTTGTCATCCCCTTCCACCTTGTTGTCTTACAACCCCTAGATCCTCTGTTGGTACACCCCTTCCATAGGGGACAATGTGCTCATACACCCAACTCATAACTAGAGTGGGATGACTCAAGGACTGCCCCTGTAACCTGACCACCCTGTATAAGTCATGGTATGTGGTCCCAAGAATGTCTTCTCCCCAAGCATAAGTACAGCCATGGGCCTCAATCTGTGTAATAATGGGAGCCCAATAGTATAAGAGAGTATCTCCTCCCTTATCCCCAATCAACCGTGAGGCCAAGATACCCATAATAGCCTTGTGGATAATAGGGATAGGAGAAGCAGCAATGGATTGGACCTTCACCCTTCTTCGAGCCAAAGGAGACAACAACATCTCCCATATAGGTAGCCCACTGAACCATCTGAGACCTGGATCCTGTTGTCTTAAGAGACAACCACCTCCCAAGAATCGGAACCCCCAGTATGCGATAGATGTCCTCCAGGGTGATAGTCCACTCACCCCTAACACACAGGAAACCGGAAATTATTCCTGGTCCTCGCATCCCAAGACGAGAACAATTCACACATATGTGATTGCGGGAGCAACATGAGGAACTGTGAGATCCTCAAAATCTGCGGCCCTCTGCAAAGTGTCTCTCTCACAGGTCAACGTGTCCAACACTGTCGGGAGCCAATCACACTCCCTCTCTCTGCTCCATCTAATATACTCCTCCTTCTGCATCCACCCAAAACACGAAAAAGAGCAAGTTAGCAACATAGTCCAATAGATAAGCTCATCAAAAACATGGAAAAATGTCAAAAATATAAAAACAATTAACTAAGGCCTCTGCTTTTCTTTGTCTGCCACCACCTGAATCGCCGCCACATGCCACAGAGCGGCGGTTCGCGATCATCGCCATCCCAGGGCGGTCCAGTGACCGCCGCCGCACATGCGGAGCAGTGGCGGTCTGTGCCGATTCGGCGTGTGCTGTAAAGCCCTAAAAAGTGCCTAAAAATGGTAAAATACACCATTTTGACTGAAATAAAATCTACCCTACGGCGCCCCCTAGAGACTCGTTTAAACACTCAGTTTTTGAAAATAAACCCCCAAGACAAAGATTTCAACATTTTTATATTTTAGGTTTAAAAACAATGAATTGAGAAAAACTAACCTAAGACTTCGCGGGTCGATGTCCTACTCTCGGAGGCATGATCACGATCTCGCAATGAATGTTTATTGTACTCTCTCGTCGAAAATGGTTACCATGGGTCCCAAAGCTCAAAAATTACCAAATCAACATGCACAAATGAATAGGAAAATGAGCTCGTTTATATATATAATATTCTAACCTTGTTTTGAATGTTCTTTCACAGAGTTGGAGCACCGACAGAGGTAAGTTCTTATCCCCGCGCAAATGGTAAGTCCTCATTTCATTTTAATTTAGTATTTATTTTTTGATTTCTTTATCTATCTACACTTGAGTCCTCTTTTCATTTTACAGATAGCGGGAATCTAGATGGCGACATTGCGACACACAGGTATGTCAGGTATAGCTTCTAACTCCCCATTTCGGGACCGCCATACTCGGACCCACCGTTTTATGCCCCTTCATGGCTAAAACACTTCTCAGGGGGCAATATGTACGTACCCAAAATTGTAGGTACTGTACTATCCGGAAAGAGGTTACAAAAACCCCAATGATGATTCAGATCTCTTCGCAAGGTGTTCAAAATCTAGAAATCTCGCCAAGTATACATTTGCATCCTAAAATACCTTATCCGACCTTTGCATGCTTCATTCTAAACCATGTCCCCCTTTTCCTTGCATTTTTGTCATTAGTTTCAGGACCACCACCACCCGCACGGCGGCGATCTGTGACCGCCCGCTGCAGGCGGGCGGCGGTCTTAACCGCCGCCCGGGCAGGCGAGGTGGCGGTCTGTGTGCATTTTCCAAAACTTTCCGACAATTTTGTCAATGTAAAATCAAGTGACCGCCGCTGCAGGCAAGCGGCGGTCTCGAAACCGCTGCCACAGGCGGGTGGCGGTCCTGTGTGCATTTTCCAAAACTTTCCGATTTTTGCATCAATGTAAAAAATCAAGTGGCGCTTGCATTTCTCAACCACTCTTGCTTGCATTTATGTTTTAGCCGCCTAGTAAATAGTAATTTCTCTTTGTTTATAATAGAAGAGTTCAATTCAAACTTACCCTCTAGTAAATCCAAATGCTATAAATACCAAGCTTGTTTACAAGAAAATGGCCCCTCACCTTCTATGAATTATTATTCAGTGTGTTTTGAAAGTTCTTCAATAAGTTTCAATAAGTTTAGATTTTGTAAAAGCTTTCAGCCTCTCAGTTCAAGGCTCCATAGTTCTGGTCCTAGATCATGTCCATTTGAATCTTGATTCTGCTTAGAATTATAGGTTGTTGTTTTGTCACAGGAAGTATAAGTCTTATAGATTTTGGTATGCTTATATTGTATCCTTGTAACAATCCCTCTAGGAATTAAATAGTCAAGCTCTGTTCTCTTGCACTATCCCTCTCCTACTCGCATTATGTTCAGCTTACGTCCAAGCTGCCACTGTTTGAGCATCTTCTCTTGTTGCCACTGTCACATTCCCACTTTTTTGGATTCACGAGAACATGAAGGAACGAAGAGATCACACTGAGGGAACAAGTCACGATACTGGCCGGATTTGCCATTGTTCAGTAAACTCCAGGTTTGAATTGTCGAAGTTATAGTTACAATATATCAAATAGAATAGCAAATCATTTTATTTTAGTTAAGCTTGCTTTCAGTATTACCAGGGAAGTTGTGGGGAATGATAGCTTCTGAGAAGTTGTGATTTATTCCTCACTTCTGAGGTAAGATTGAAGGTCTTTCCAGTTAAATTAGTTAGTTATTTAATATTTAGGATAAATTCACAAGTACACAGCAAATAGCGACATCAGGGTAACTTGCTTGTTTTAATTTTGTTATTAGATTAATTGTTCGTTATCTGAATATATTAGAATAGTTGCTCTTTAAATTTCATTCAAATTCACATCCTTGAAAATACAAAAAATAAGAATATAAGCATAGTGTAGATTTATTTTCATAATTAGTTTACTTATTTAAGTTAAAGTTTGATTATCTCTTGCATGACAATTACGGGACCCAGAGAGCCCAGGGATTACGTATTCGAACCGGTAGTACCTCAGCCAAATCTCTTCACAACATTAACGGATATAGATCAAGGTCTTAGAATTCACATCTTTCAAACGACAATAAACCCACAAGCAGTTAGTGAACAATTGAGAGAATTGAATATTGAAGACGACAAAGCATACGCATTCTGGTCAAGTCAACCCAACTATAGATTACCTTGATAGGATATCCGCATGACCATACAAGAACCTGAAAGAGAGAAAATATTTGGTTGTGATCCATTAGTTCCACAGCCAAATGCAGGAGACCTTCTCATTGACATAGACACAGGTTTACGTATACAAGTTGCCAGAACACCCGTAAGGTATTCTGAGAAGATTACACAACTCCTAGTATTAAACATAGAAGCTGAAAAAGCTTATGACTATTGGATAGTCGGAAGAAGAGATTGATTCTTCACATGACCATAACAAGTCCACAACAACCACGAACTCATGGTTGTGATCCCTAGGTCCCACAACCCAACAGGCCTGCTAATCAGTTAAACATTGACACCAGTTTACGTACATTGGTATTTAGATCCTCGCCACTCCCGCCGGATATCATAACACAATTTTTGCATTAAACATAGAAGCCAATCAAGCTAATATTTTCTAGGTTAGACCAGAAAACCACCCATAGTTTCCTATAAATCCACTACCATTTTCATGACCTTGTCTGGAAATATACACGAAGCACCTACGGTCACTTTCCACGCATCCAACAACCAATAGATAGGATCTCGGCAGAGCTCGACATTGATTGGAGCCTCTAAGTAGCTATTATATCTGAACGATCCATTACACCAATTCATGTTAGGAGAGATTTCTTTGCCTTAGACTCACAAATCCCATTATTGCGTATTGAGGATATAAGATTGTCCAACTAGTTTTCTATACCCACATATATTTTATTTCCACCAAATATCTCGGCAAAGACGACTCGGGAGGTCGAGTACGAAGAAGGGCTACTTGTAGATTCTCATGCTCACATGTCACTTTTCTATCGTACGCTTACCACATAAGCACTCTTCACACATTCATGAGAGATAAGTGGTAGACCAGAAACTAGATTAAGTCAAGACATGTCATACATGCTCCTGAAGTTAACATGACCTAACTTTTCATGCCACAACAAAACAACACTCCTATTTTTAATAGATAAACAAGAAGCAAAAGTAAAACCTTTAAAAAGATATAAGCCATTCTTTTGCATGCCTTCATCTATGGTAATATCTAACTCATTCTTTATAAGCCATTTATATATTAACAAAATGACACTATACTTATTTTGAGTTAGTTGTGAATGAGAAAGTAAATTCACTTTTAATTTAGGAACACATAAAACATCGTTCGAGAAAACCATTAAAAACTTTAGCTTTTCCTTGACCATGAACATTGACAATGGAATGATCACCTAGATAAATTTGATCATTACATTCTCTCGATATCGATTAAAGTATCATATTTGTACGAGACGTGCCTAGATGCACCATTGTCTAATATCTATTCGATTTACAATGTAACTACATTAAATATTTGATCTTTTTAATTCTTGTTTTGATTCTAATTTTTTTTTTTTAAATTTGGTTTGTTTTTGTTTACTCTACAATATTCCTTCTTGTGTCCAAATTTCTCACAATTGTGACATTTTCCATCAAAACTGACTCTTAAATTCCTTGATTTTTTTCTTTGATTGGGGTTTTGAAGTTTTATTTTTTTATTTTTGTTAAAACTAAAAGGGTTGTTCTTAAATTTCTGTGCGAGAAGTGCATGTGTGGCATTCTCCTTTGAATCAAAATTTGACATGACTTGCTCTTCTTGAATTTGGAGAGCACTCATAATGGAAAGGTCAAGGAATATCTTGTTCAGTTTGATATTTTGAATTTAAAATGGAAATGAAATTCTTAAATCTCTCATGGATGTTCATTATAATAATGAAATACAATAGTTTATCATGAATCAAATTGTAATTACACCCATCTAGTTGAAATTTAATGTTTTTAATTCTTGCTAAAAATTAATTACCTTTTCATCTCCTTTCATGGGATTCGTCGTCATCTCAAGAATCAACTTTATAATTTTTGATAAATGTGTACCTACATGCATTGATTCTAGTTGTGTCCAAGCTTCACTCGGACTTTCTTGATTCCCAATGTAAAGTAGGAAGTCATCTTGAACGCTTGCAATATGATGGACATAGCCTCATGCACTTTCTATTGATATGTAGATACATTATATGTTGTTTAGTGTATGCCAGTGAGCCTTCTTCTGTACCATTCATGACTATCCAGAGCTTGTGTGCCATGAATTCTACCTTTAATCTGATTTTTTGGATGTTGTAATTTGACCCATTCAACATCTACGATTTGTCAATAGTAAAATGATTAGACCCCATTTTTACGTTTTCAAACAATTCAAAATGAGGAGAAAAACTATGTTCTTGTAAAGGATTTTTAGGAAGTCCCTTGTCGTTTTTCAAGTTTTAGGATGCTGATGTATAACCTGACGTCCTTCAACAATGTCCAAATGTCCAATCAGAAATTATTGATGCACAGCGTCACCCCAAGAAATGTAGACGGCCACGCTTGATGTCACCCTAATGAATGTAAACGCCCAATGTAAAAATGTAGATGCCCAACGCCCAACACCACCTGGTGAATGCGACGCCTTTGACTACAATAATATAGACACCCGACTAGAAAATAGAGTCACTCGACACTTGACACCAACCTAAAAATGCACACGCTTGACCTACGAGTGTTATGATCCCAAAGGGAGAGGATTTAAGTCTTTAAAGCTAACTTGTCACTTATTTTTTGTGCTGTGAAACTTTCGAGAGGATTTTAGAGAGAGATACTTTGAGTGGTCATCATATGGAGGGAGGAGGGTATTTATTTTCATATTTCCAACTTCCCAACCAACCAAACAATTGTATTTTTTTATTAACATAATTAAACTTGCTCTAATACCATATGAGGTCCGAGGGGTTAAAACTATATCAACCAAATTGATTATTAATCTAATAAATATTAAATACAAAACATTACAAATAATTGCAATAAAATAAAATATACCATAGAGACCAAAATTAACGTCAAAAACCTCGAAGGGTGAAAAACCATGATGAAATATTTTCCATTAAATGAGAAACTCACCAAGTATAATCTCCTTTCCTCACATGAATTCAAAACGTGAAATTCATACAAAATGTGATCTACATATAATCACTTGACCTCACAGTCAATAGGCAATATAAACATAATAAACGGGTGTGGCTTCTCATGCAAGTACCTAAAACCATTAATTGATTTTAAATAACCAA
This sequence comes from Taxus wallichiana var. yunnanensis, assembly GCA_018340775.1. NCBI lineage: Eukaryota > Viridiplantae > Streptophyta > Pinopsida > Cupressales > Taxaceae > Taxus > Taxus wallichiana. The sequence continues at coordinate 50,049,599 of CM031244.1, read as the reverse complement.
TTAACATAATCAACACGTAGTTTATATTAAATATTTTTAAATATATAATACTCTAAACTATTTAATTATAAAATATAGTTTATTTACAAGAACACTTAATATTAAATGTTCTAGCACAAACCCATTTCAAGTCTAAAGTCTCCACGATAAGATGTCTATCGGATCTTTTAAGCAAGGAGTTAGAGCTAGAATGGATTCAATGAATAAACACTTCGGTGTAGTAGATATTGTGCATGTAAATCAAACTCGGGTGCCCTTGTTAGTTGTGATAATCAATAATGAAAATATTCTTGCTTTGTATGGTGTTTTATTTTACAACCTCTACAATAACCTTATAGCGAAAGAAGCAAAAGGGGGATTATATGATGTCCTACTTACTGGATGTAGTAAGTGCAATGCAACAGTTTCAGGGGGTTCCTAATTATACATCTCAACACCCACACATATTTTCCAAGGTTTTCAGCAACATTCATGTGCACAATTACAGAAATAGCATTGAGATGGTTTGTCATCATTACTACCTTGTAATTTTTAATGCCAAATATGATACATCGATGCCTGTGGTGAGCTAAAGGATAATCAACACATAAAGTCCTTAGGGAGCTTTACTGCTATCCGATTGCATGGTGATTACGGTAGAGGGAATCCTCTCCATCCCTTTTAGATTGCTAAAAAGAGTTCAAGAAAAATGGCAAAACAATAAATACCATATCGCTTTGTTCATGGCATCATCCATAGGGAAAAATAAGGAAAGAATCAAAAGGCCTTTTATCCCACTTTGCCCTTCCCAATGGGTTCTATAATTTTGAATGATTGGAAAAAGGATAGAAGGGTGGTTACACACAGGGCGTCATTTCATCTACAATATCATGTTCCAAGGCTTTTTGATCCAGCAGGAGAGTTACACAATTTCGCAAAAACACCTAGGCATGGCCACTTACAATTATAAGCATCAAACATATAAAGATGACCTAGTCTACAAAGATGGTACCAATGATAGAATTTTGGCCTTCAACATGAGGAATCACAAGGTCGCCTATACACCTAAAGGGAAGCCTACTAAAATTGATGGGATAGAGCTTAGGCCGGGAAGGAAGCGAAAGCATAAGAAGAGGAAGATTCGGATGACTAGGTACATACCTAGCCAGCTTAAGAAGCTTCTTGTTGGAGTCCCTCCCGCATCTAAGGAAATGGCTATTCTTCTCATCTTAGAGCTTCTCCAAGCACATAATTCTCAATCCCAACAAGCACTATAGGGATTTTTGTAAGCACACAAGCGACTAGTCCTATTACAAGTTTACCTTTGGTAAGTACTATGGCAATTAGCTTATTTCCCCTTCTCTTGTTACTTTGGCGCTTTTAGTTCTATAGGGATTGCATCCTCTTCCACTCCTTTCTCCTCAAGCCCCTCTTCCACCAATATAATCGTTTCTTCTACTTCTTTTGAAGATGAAGCAAGAGGTGATCATGGTACATTAGATCCCATTGAATTTCAAGTTGATCCTTCTTCCATTGTTTTAATTAGCCATATTATTTCCCCTTCTCTTCTAGCCTCTATCCTAGTATAAGTTTCTATTCCCGACCTACTTCTTCTACACTTATTTCTTCAACTATTACACCTTCCTCTCTCTCATTCCCAATGTCTTCACTATTGTCTCCTCAAGTCATTGTAGTGACACCTTCTCATCTAGTTGTATCTACTACTACAACGTCATAAGCAATAGTTATAGTTCCTACAATACTCCTTTGGATAAGGCATCCCCTTCAATTCCTACCTCTTCTTACATGATTGCTAAAATATCCTCCCAATCCAAGTTGAAAGCACATATGCATCCTTCTCAATTTTTTCAAGCCCTTCCTCCGATTCATCCACCACCTAATTGGTTCCTCAATCTACCATTGCTTCCTTCCATCACTCCCTATGTTTCCCATGCCTTTCTTCCAGGCATGCTTATGCCACTTCTTACAATCCCTTCTTATATTCATATTTCCTCTTTCCCAACTCCCATGGCTACTCAAAGTTTCATGAGTCATCTTTTGGCCCCTCCGGGAACTTATTCATCCCCATCCTACATTTCCTTGGAAACCACAAACTTTACCGCAAGTGGTGAGATCCTCCTCTACTTTACCTTCAATGACTACAATTGCACCTACTACTCCACGGGAACATAAACTCCTCCCGGTGGACATCAAGCAATGACTTCCACCATGGTACAAATTGAAGACCCTAAAGTAGCCCTCAAATATGATTCTCCTATGGGTACTTTGAAGAGGGTAACCTAACTAAAATTAGCCCAAGGGAAAACCCATGTATATATGGAAACCGAGGGAGACATTTTGAGGATCTCCAAAAGAGCACATACAAGAAAAGAAATCATGGAAATAGACCCTTAGTCTTTCTTTGATGTTACTCAATAGATGACAAGCTTGATTTAGTCAAGAATGTAGGTCAAAGTTGGATTTCCTTAATACCTTGAAGAAATTGATGATGCCTAAAAATACTTTTCCTAATGTGCAAATGTCCATAAGGACTTTGTATGAGTTTCTGGAGGCTATATAAAATCATAAAGATAAAGCGAGAGAAGGGGTTGCTTCAAATTAAGAGCCATCATGTGTGCATGGCTAGAATGAGCTCTATGATCAAAAAATTGTTGGTTGTCATAAAAATGTAATATATTTGCCTAAGAGTGCTTCATGTCAAGAGACGAGGTTTTAATACAGATAAGATTTACATGAGCCATATTCTGAAAGAGTTGATTGATTGGGTGACTGTAATGGAGGGATTGTTAAATGAATTGAAAGGCACAATAAGGAATGCTACTCAGCTTCTAGATGAAGCTCAAATTACTTCAATGTACCAACCAAGTGGTAGATTTATTTAAAATCCTTTCTTTGAAGAAAATTTGCAGTGCCTTTATTTCGCTTTGGCTACCAATTTTGTACAAGTTGATGCGGAAGGAAAACATCTACTATCATGACATTAGTTACATTTACAGATGGAAAAGTGGAGAAAGCTTCATTTCGAAAGAATCACCAAAGCTATTTATAGTAGGATCCTAGCAAGAATCCGAGAAGTGCTTGATTCAATAAAACCACCTATTTTAGACATGGTGTATATAGAGAATGAGTTCAAAGCATGTGTAGCCAAGCTCCGAAAAGTCAAATGCAGTCAACTCAGACAACCTCAAGTGGGAGGTCCAAGTAAAGCTTGGATGTGTAGTTGCTTTGCTATTTTTAGGATCTATTATTGTAAAATTCTTTAATCTTAAAAATAGGCAAACCAATCTTTCTTACGTGAAAGCTTTGTCTTTTGTTTTTATTAGTCACTCGAGAGCAGATCGTTTCTTTTTTTTAATTATCTATTTTTAAATCCCGAGCGGTAGAAAAAAATTGTATAAATACATCACTTGTATAACCTCTCAAGAGGAAGAATTTTATGAAGAAAGATCTTTGAAAGTTTAAGGATTGTTTAGTGAGTGTTTTTTGTATATTACTTGCTCAATTGTTTGGTAAATTGCTTAGATCGCTTATTTTGATTAATCATTGTTCGTTTTTCTTTATCATGAAATTTCTTAGTGTGCAGTAGCTACTTCCACAATCATAGGTTCAATCAGTTTCATCTTGATTAACATAGTATTAGTGTGTAAATGCAATTGGATATTTTGTTAATACATTGTGTGATTGATTGGCAATATGATGTTTCATGATCTTTAGTAGCATCAAGTTGAATTGTGCAATGGCAAAATCAACTATTAATTTGAATGACTAATATTTCAAAAAAAAAAATCTGGTGAATGGATGTCTGTTAACAATCTTTGCAGGAAACTAGGAATAATAGTAGTTTTTCTAATTTGTGTCTACTAAAATATTAATCCAAAGACTTCTTTCCCTTATCACCTTAAGCTTGTGTCGAGATAGGATTAAGTTGATATAGGTATCCTTGGTGAATCATACAGTGGTAGCATTAAGACAACAAACCTTAATTATTTACATGTAATTCTCTTTTCTATCTTACCCTACCTTACCCTTTTAAAAACTTTCTTAGGTGATCCTTATCATCGCATCAAAACTACCCTTTTGAGGGAGCACTATCAACAAAAGACACGAAATTGTGAGTATAGTGAGAATCTTCTAGTGTTAACTAGATGCATGCATGTTATTCCGCCACTTGGTTACCTATAAAACTGCATACCCCGCAACTCGTGCATTGAGTCAACCCCTCCAAGCTCTAAAATGAGCAGAAACGTAAAACTTCCTTGCTTTTGCATGTGGGTGTAACAAAGCCTCATCAACAAGTCCTTTGGTTTTGTAAAGGTGTCCAATTAGATACTTGGCCATATCAAAGCCTAGACCAAAGTTTGCATTTGTCATGCTCACTTTAGAACATGAAGAAGATCTTCTTATTATAAGAAGACAGAAATTTATGCACCTACCCAAACAAAGTACACAACAGAAGAAAAGGTGTATGTTATATTTGGAGCTGATATTTTGGAAGAGAAAGAGATCTAGCGTCTTTTTACACTCATCATTTTCATCCTTTTGCAAAATTGATCTCCTGGCCGCATTTTATCAAAAAGGGAAGTTACTTGTGTTAATCGATCTCTAGCTTTGTTTAGTTGGTTTTGAGCATTGTTAGAGTAAGATATAGTAGGTATGTTTTGGAGATAATAAGTGTTGCCACAATCTTCGAGATTTATATGAAACATGTACGACTCTCTCTTTTGTACATAGTTTTGTTAGGTCACCTATCTTAAGCTTGTTTATAGGCTATCTTCATATTTCCATGGAAGGCAAAGTCTCTAAGTTTTTCAAGGGAGTTCTAGGGGCAAGGAAAACATCTCTTGAGAGTTTTTCAAGGTTGAACACTTTATGATTCGGACATGGTTTAAATGCAAAGTTGGTAGGGTAGAATCTCAAAGTTTCAAGGCATAAAGTCAAACCATAGACAATGTTTTAAGTTTCTAATGTAGACTCCATGTCCAATGGATCCATAAGGCCACTAGTCAAACTATCTAGCAGCTTAGATGACCCTCTACGAGTCACCATAAATGTTATCAAAATAAGCACCCTACTCTATTTTGGACAATTGATTTTAAACTCTACGACTTTAAGGATTTTTATGAAATTAAACATGTGTTTTTGAAGCTCATGGTGTTCAAAACTTGTCAAAAAATATTGTAGAAAACAGCGATGAGTTCAAGCAAGCAAAACTAGGAATAACTCAATGAAAGTCTCGAGTTTAAACTTTGAGAGTGGAAAAAGATGTTCAAAACACTTGATTTCTTCATTGTTTTGCCATCAAATTTAATCGATGTAAATGGGATGTACAACAAACAACAACATTTTCTAAACCTTGAATTAGTCGCTTTAACGCCCCTCATTGATCGGTGACAAGTGGCCTCAATCAGCCTTCCCGTCCCGCGAATTCTTAAACTTTCCCTCGACCTCGATTAAAGTTCCACACATTACAAACATGGCTCGGCTCCCAAACTTTTCAAGTCGTTGATGATCAACGTGTGGCATACCGCTAGACAAATGGCAAAGATCATCCCAACAACATACTTTGAAAGATTCTCTCTTGGGCTCTACCTCCACATGCCCCCGAACCACCGATGTGGGACACATAAGAGATGGAAACATGTCAAAAATTTAAAGAGCCAAATATTTGCTACAATGCACTCCTCGTGAGCTTAAATTTGACAATATGCCTTAGAGCAAAAATGAGCTCGGGGATGTTTCATGGCGGCACGACAATAGCTCTAACTTTTGCTCATATCTTTTAATTGAGACCTCTTTTTCTCCTACACGGTACACGTTAGAAAGGTCTTAAGGAAGGCTATAGAACTTGGTTTCAAAGAGTTTGGTTGAGAGATTAAGGAGAAATTCATGACAAATTTTTTAGGTTGTCAATTACTAAAAACTTGATAAAATGACTTCTAGTCCTTTCGTATACTTTTGAGTAGTTTAGATCTCTTCTAAGGGATGCTTCTAAGGTAAATATTTTCTCTTAGCCCCACCCAAGTGCGAGATAAGAACTTAAACAAGATGTTTATCAAGGAATTAGTTGTTAGCAAAGGTCTAAAGTGCAATCATGGCTAAATCAAACAAATTGAAGCTGAAACTTCATATTAACTCCATGTTCTCGTGGAAGACATTGATTTAAGTCGAGTTTATCTCCAAAGCAAACTATCTTCTCGGTTGCTTGCAAGTGAAGGCATCTAATTAGCCAAATCTTATCTACTTGCAAATCTACCTAGAGTTTATGGACAAGGGTTGTATAAAGCCTTCCCGGCTATAATTCAACATCATGGATCGTCATGAAACTTCGTAGATCCCCGAGAATAGACTTCAAGGTGGTTTTGGGTGGAGCATCTTGAGTTAAACATGTTTTCAAACCCTTTAGAGCTTCCTTATCTTTTTGAGAGGATAAGTATGAGAGATCCGAGATTTTTAGGTCATATTATGGTCCTCTTTTCTTCTCTCTTCTTTTCTCTTCTCTCTTCTCTTCTATATATGTGCAATTAGGCACACTTGTAAAGGGTTCCCTTTCCTTGAAAACAATGTTACCCTACTCTTTTGAGGGCCTAGTTTTTCAAGTGCTTTTGACCACTACTTTGAGCTTTGTAGATGAGTGATCACCTTGGCTTATTTTCATATCAAACTATGTATATTTTAAAGTTTAATACAAATTTGGTTGTGGCTCATATATACCCTTTGTTTTGTGTTAATTTGTCTCTTACCTCTCTATTATCTCTATGATTTATTGTGTGTGGCACCTACAGATTGTATTTCATTGTGTCTTAAGGTTTGGAACGAGGATTAGATTTAGATGAAAGTTTTGCTTTTGGCTTATATATTCTCTTTGGATTTGTATTTTGTCTTCTCACTCCTTGAACTCATTAGGAGGGTGATCCACTTTCACTTTGGTGCATCACCGCATTTCATTTCATGTTTCTTCCTTTCATTTTCCCTATTAATCCATAGAATAGTTGCTAGAGTAATGTTAGCATTAGGTGATTACATTACGAGCCACTTTATCCATAGGTATGTCCCAAGGAGCCAAGGTCCCACACCTTGGGGACATTCCCATATTGCTGAGATAGCCAAGTTCTCCGTACTTGGTGATCTATCACAAGTGCCTGATTTCAACGACAACAATAAGATCTAAGAGCATACAATAGAACAATCTCTAAATTCATATTTGACCTAAGGTGAAGCGAGATCGAATCCTAAAAGGATGTAAAATAGTGCAAATTCACCAAAATGTAGTACGTAAAAGTGGATTGCAATTAAATTGCAACAAAAATACACATCACATCTATCTAAGCTAAATAAACATATGTAATACTGAAATTATAGTCTAATTCATTATTCCCAAAACCAAATAAAAGAGGCGAATTGCGAGGTTTAAAGGCATGTGTTGAATAATAATAGCTCTTCAATACCACATGTTCATAGCTCTTCAATACCGCCTCCAAATGAGTGTGGGCTTTTAAATCCTTCCTCGAGAGTGCACACCTGCCTTGAAATGGTCATAATTAGCCTTTCCAAGCTTATCGGAGAATTAGCCGTTGGAAACATTTCACCAAATGAGGCGAATGACCTTGCCACCGCTTGAAGCACTGCACAAGCTTATTCAACATAATTGGAGTACCTAAAAGGTCAGGGTGAGTGTGACACAATAGACAAACTAACTAGGAGAGGGTTTTGAGAAGACTTGGGAGCAAAATTTTCAAATTTGGGTCAAGTTGTCATGCTTGAAAGTTTGAATTTTTCATGCTACACATTTGCATGACAACACTTTGATAACAAAGCACTCACATATTTATTTAATATCCACGTAGAAAAGCTTAACATAAATTAATGAAGAATTCAAACATAAGTATAATATTGAGGATAGGCGTCTCCAACTAACCTCCTATAATATTGAGGATATGTGTCTCTAATTTACATTTAGTTTTACATCATCCCTAATTGGATTATTGGGACTCCAAAATCTTCATGGCCTTCTGAACCAATCTGTTTTTAAAGTATCTTCTTTCACAATAACCCTCATGTCCTCAATGTCATGGTGCAATTCTCAATCCTATAATGCTAAATAACTGCACCATGCTCCTTGTTTGGTTGATGTCCCTGTTTGCCTAATGTACACTAATCCACATGAACAAAGTATCTCAAAATATCTTGAGAAAGGAGGGGGTATTAGGGGACTTTAAATGACTTCAAGTAGATTTCTAAGTGTATTAAGGGAAGCAAAGAGTGTCCTAGGAAAGGAGGGAGTCTTAGGGGTCTTTAAACGAATTTTAGTAGGTTTTGAAGTGTATTAAGGGAAGCCAAGAGAGTACTTGTGTCTTTTCTCTTTCGGAAAGAGAATAGAGTATCTAACTATACAAGTATCTATATATTTTATACAAATGTATGAAACAAATGCAAATAAATGTTTTAGCAAATCAATATGCATTTGCAATGTTTGTTTCAAAAAAATTGTTTGTATATTTAAAACAACTCTCATTGACCCAACAGCAAATTAACACCCATTTCTGAAATTTTGCCTTGAAGTCCTGTTATTTGCTGATTTCCAGATTACCTCTGCTCTTTCAGACTAACTTTTCCTGGGTTTCATGTATTAGAAGTTGATCCATTGTCTTTTCCCCAAAGTGTTTTAAACAAATATTATTTAATAAACTTGAAAAAGAGAAAACTTAAGGAATAAACTGAAATATAACAATTTACGGTGCTGCAAGAATACAAAATGCTGTATTGGTTAAAAATTGACCATATAAAATTCATATTTCACTAACATTACTGCAAACCATGTACCAAATATAAATTAAAACACAAGTGATCAAAATATTTATATTGAGAGTCACAAATAAAAAGATTATTGTACTAAGTGTATAAATTTACACACCAAGACTCTCTTTCATATTGTAGATAACATGTACAATTATGAAACACAATTTTGCAAAAATAATAAATCCTACACATTAGAATTAACCTGAAACTTAGTCTACTTGTGCAATTTCTACATTTAATGAATCATTACTACAGATATTAGTTATGATCAAATAGGCAGAAACTGATGCCCAGACTTTTATGTATATTCAGGAATTACAACAGGAGTTGAGAGCCTGCAAATTACAATATTGTACAGCACTGGTTGGTTTTCTTCGCTTGCTTGTAAAATAGCTGTTTCATGATGATAAAACAATGTTAAATGGTTTTGGAACTCGAATTAGATGCAATGCAAGCAAAAATTACATAAGCAAAAAAACAGCTTTTCTTTTCACCCACAGGAATACTTGTCGAAGTTTTGACAATCTAAAAGTAGACTACCTGGGAGGCCATGCTCAGATCTGAACTCTTCTCCACTAGAGAGTCTAATTTTTCCCCTCTTGCAAGCACGCTGTCAATGGTCTTATGCTGCACCATTTTATGTACACAATTTGAGATCTTTAAAGAGTAGATACGAAACGTAAGATCTTTTAAAAAGTAGACATTTAAACATTAGCAGATAGTTAAAAAAGCTGCCAACTTCCGCCGTCAGCATGGAAAAATTATAATCTATGAACAACAAAAACCAAAACAAATGATATTGTTTTTTTTTCAAGGGAGACATCTTAACCTCCCAGTATACTGCTAACAAACACAATTCATCATTGAAATGCCTTATCATTTGTTCTTGAATCTATCCACTTAAATTTCTGGGTTCCCAGTAATTTATCTTCTTGATGTTGTCTAAGATACGTTCACTGTCCCATCACCTCTTCTGTGGCTTGAATATTCCCTTAAGACAACATCTCACATTGCTCTCTACAACAAAAGAATAAAATTAACAAGGAATGGAAGTCGACAGAAAATGAGAGAAGGGCATGAATTTCTTCTTTGCGGAAATTTTGTTATTAATATTATTTCAAATTTTGGCAGGAGAGAAGCTAGCAGCCAGCGAGCACATTTTCTTGCACAAATCAAAATAAATTTGTTGACGCAATTATTTTTGACAGAAAGTTCAAAATTCATGGAAGATCAAAGGGGTTGTAGTCTGATTGGAGAAGATGACAGTCTGTAATGACTGGAATGCATACCCCTCAGTCCTTAACACTAAGCTGAAGAAGCTTGATTGTTCATGTACCGGGCAACAGGATGTTTATCATTCAGTCAAAATAATTTCATGGAAGAAAAAAGAAAGATTTTATATTATTTCAAACAATATAACATAAAGCTATATGCTTTTGCATTTTATATTGTATCTTCGTAATGCCATATTTTCACAGTATATTGGAGCTTGCATTGTTTTTATAACACATCATAGCAATATATGGAGAGTATATATGACAACAATCCATTGGGCTATCACATGCACCATCTAAAAGTTAGATGACAGCAGTGAAATGAATTCTTAAACACTGTGCAAACCCACCCCTGGAGATATTTCCTTCAATCATTTTAATGAGAAAAACAATGTCGGGAATATAAATTCCACAATAGAAATATGTTGAGAGAGAGCTTGTTAAAACTCGAGCTGTAAAAATGGAAGAGTAAACTCACTAAGATCTTGGTCATAGTTTTAAAACTCACCACTCTTTCTGCAAACGAGTACCCATCCCATTACTCGTGAGCCAAATAACAGGCTCAGACTTGTGAGTAATAGCGAGTAATTACTCACAATTACTCAGTATTGCTTGGCTATTACTTGGCATTACTTGGTACTGCTCGGCATTACTCTACATTACTCGGCTGCTCCATGATTGTCTATGAGCATTGTAGTCTGTTCTCTTTTTTGGTTTAAAACTGAACATTGTACTCTTTTTTGTCGATAATTAATAGAAAATATATCTATGCATTCTCTACATTCATTTCTCATCATTTAACAGTGTCTTACATGTTATTTCATTTTTTTAATAAATTTATATATTTCGTAAGTAGCGATAAAGTTGCTGAGTAACTGCAGAGTAATTAGCAAGTCGAAGTCAAAATTTTCAGATGACAAGAATAGTCAAGTACAAGTTTTAAAACTATGCTTTTGGTAACAATTCATTGTGACAAACCAGTTGCTGAATGACTAGGCATCTTCATTTCAAACATATATAAAAGTTAATGTTGCGTGCTACTGTTAAAATAGTTCATACTCTGTGCGCCATCTAAAAATTAGAAATAAGATGATGACATTTGCAAACATTGGTATGATATCCTCATGTTTAGAATTCAACACTATGTAAATAGTCAAGGCTTGAGATGAGTCTATATGCACTTTGACATTCTTCATGCCTACCATGTCAAATAACAAACCCCAGTTCTTTTCTCCAGAATAAGAAGTCATTGAACTAGGAAATAAAAGGCATCCAAGTTTTCAGAAGCAAAAGAAGCTAATCACTGACCCTTCTTTGGAAAAATCCGCCTCTTCTCACCCCACTCTGCCCTGAAGGACCTCTTTAAAAACAGGGTCATGACCCTAGAGCCATGACATTGTTTGCATGCACTCCACGACCTCTAAACCCTTGAACACACTGGTCATGGCCATACAAAAACAGAATGGATATATACCATCCATAACAGCATATTCAGCAGTGAGAACAAAAATGTAATTTTTTCATTTATATTATATAATATTTTTTTGGTTGATTAAAAACGTAAAAACATTCAGACTGAACTAGACGCTTTGGTTCGGCGGATCAAAAGAATTGCTCTGAACCAAACATTACCTGATTCGTCCAAACATGGTAATTATGGTTGAAACGGAATGCTTGAAAAGCCCATTAACAAACAAAATTCTTGGCAAATAAAACAGTTACTGTAATATGTTTTCAACTGCTCTTTATCTACACAATTTTCAGGGGGAATAAGTAGCCTGTTTTTCATGTGATTTTTATTTGATTTAATTAATTAATGATATACTTTATTAATAATCTAGGAGTATCTTAGCTTAAATAAAACCATTACAGTCCCTGCAAAAGTTTTAGCATTTACTCCAATGTAAAGCTGTAGTTTAAATATTTATTATTTTTCATCTAGCCCATTACGTTTACAACATAATGTCACATATTTTACGAAGCAACATTTTGACATTTGGCACAATTAGGATGCATGAGCAATCAACTGCCATTTGTAACTAAACAAGAACAAGAAGATCAGACTCTCAGATATCAAATGAGGTTCACTCTCTTATATATGGAAGTTGGACCATGCAAATGGCTAGCAACTTTGTGAACTCACTCTGCTAGGGTTTTCAATAGCATTTGTCAGCAATACCACAGTCACCCAACAGGAATTTGCTTCGTCCCCCAACACTCATCTTCAGCATTACGGTAACTTGTGATCTCCTAGAGATGATTTAGTAGGTTTATTGAAGAAAAAATTCTCTATGTCATATGGCTATCATAACAAATCAAAGACAAATCCCAAAGTAGTAATTTCTGTTGAAGCAGTCAAATATCTTTCGAGATTGATTTGATTTCAATTTCTAAACACTTTCTCGCATAAGACAGGCTTATTTTCAATGCCCACCTGCCACTTTTCTGTAATATCCCTTGTGGGATATCACTTGAAATTCACAAAATATTTAAAAATGACAGCGAACTGAAATTCTGATTTTTAGGACAGCAATATGCAGAAACAAAGAAAATTTTGTATTTTCCAGAATTATAATTTCTAACACTACCCAGAAGCTTCAAATAACTTACAAAAATATGTTGAACAGTAAACAAGAGAGAAATAATTTATCTCTCAGATCTGATTTTATTTATTTATTTTAACCACTGAAACTGCCTAATAAATCCAAAAATCGCGAGGAGCTGAAATGATCTTTATAAATTCTGAAATTCGGACAACAATGTATTTAAATTATAACGAATCAGATCCAACCTGGAAAACTGAAAAACTCCAAACAGAAACCCTAGAAAACACTATTGCAAAACCCTAAGTAGATCTGAAAATAAATAAAGCCCAAACTGAATGAAACTCCTCCTGGGAATTCACCAAGCTTTCCTCAAACGCTGGAAATAATCTGATATGTAGATGGCTGAAGTATGGACCAAATGATCTCTCTCTAGCACTGAGCAAACCCTTGAAATTCTTTGAAAACTCTGATCTAAAAATCTGATTTGAATGAAGCTCCAAATTAGCAAACTAGGGATGGATCTTTCACCACCGAAGAGTGCTCTGCTAGCTAGGAGTGGATCTCTCACCACCGAAGCTAGGGTTCTGCAGGATCTTACTCCACAAGCAAAAAGTGTGCAACCAACAATGGCTCCAATATCTGAAAATGTGTGTATATGAATGCCCCTTTTTCCCCAAGCGCTTCCTTTTATAACTTTTCATTGCAACAAAGGGCCCAAAAGAATCCTAATCGACCTCCTTGGAGAAAAAACTACATAATGATAAAATAACTTAAGATATTTTATCACCACTATGCCCAAAAGTACACTTAAGTTATCCCTACACAAAATTTGAATAACCATAGGGGAGCATCACACAACCTTATTTCACTTAAGTCACCTCAAAGTACATGTCCAACGTCGAAACATAACCTATAAGTGCAATGAAGGTGCAAACCATACCCAATAACCATCAATGTCACTAGCCCCTTGGGCATGACCAAGGCTAAGATGGATGAAAAGCCTCTTAGGCTATTTGCCCTAATGGGGGACATTACAGTCCTCCCCTCCCAAGAAATGCTTGACCCCAAGCATTATCCTATCATGTTGCAGAAGTTGAATACCACAAAGTAAGTTTCTCCACCTCACCCTACAGTCAACCAAAGATCGTTGTCAACCGAAGTAACCAAGACACTTCATGTAGTCATCATGCTCTCCATGTCATGTAGAGAACAATGTTGCCCCTAAAGCAATATGATGCCCACACAAACTCTCGATTGGTACCCACACTGAAATTGCCAATCATCCGGTCGTCCCACCGCCAATGTGAAGTTGTCATCATGTGATCACTCACTACCTCTCTCAGGTCAACCCATGGGTACGAAAGTCCCCTTTGAACCCTATGGCATCCTCTGGATCAACCTGTGAAACAACCCATATAAGCACAAAGCGTGCCAACTCTCCCACATGACCCACACTCGTGTGAGAGCAAGGCTCCTCATAATGTGTCTCAATGTGTCCCGTGGGGAAAAATCCCAGACTCCAGTAAACGATCAACTAGCAATATCAACTCTACATAGTCCACCTCCTATGATGAATGTGAACCTACTGAATAACTAGGTAATTGAGTCAACTCCGTCCCTCCACTGACTAGCACATGGGTGAAGTGCTCACCGTGCATAGAAGCAGTAAAATACATAGGAGTGTTATCCCATGTCGACTTAGGCAATGATGAACCTGTATACTCCGATTTGTCATGATGACAAACCGCACATCCCTGTATAAAGTTGAGGATATCCTCCCTCAACCCATGCCATTTGAACCTCTCCCATATGAACTTGTAGGTCTCATCAAGCTCGAGTTTCTAGTAATGGAAGAACAATGCACATGTCAAAGTATTTCCATCCTCAACCATGAATCTGGCACAAGGTACAATCTGCCTTGATAGAAGATCATCTCATCCTCCAATTTGTAGTTGTCATCCTATGTGTGACCATCCAGAATCTCATAAGTGTGTCGATTCTTGGAGTACTCAACAAGCAAATGAGATCTCCAATCTACCGAAACCTCAAATAACCAACATAATGATAAACTCGGATGATCTAAACTTGTAACCCCAATCTCTATAACTGTCTCATGTGCAACACTACTGGTCACACCCATATCCATCAAACTCAACATCAGCCCGCAATAGTAAAACACCTCATCGAGCCGAAAGTCCTCTTCATCCCCTTGGTTGTAACCACTCTAGGTGCTCCTATAGATAAGCCTCTCAAGATTACATTCTGCCCTCGGACTTAAACTTCAGCTCCATCGTCTAAAATTTAGTCCAAAACTCACCAAGAGAGTGAAGCCATTGCACTCCTAGCACTATGTTGGTCACCTCATACCAACAATGTGGAAATCATCGGTAATTGTGTGTAGTTACCCATAGTGATGCTCAATTGTGGAACTCTCTGTGTGCATCTCATATACTCTCCATTGGCTATAACAGGCCTTCTTAAGTCTTATCAGAGACCTTGCCTCTCAACCAAGGATGCATCAATGAAGTTGTGGGTAGCCCCACTATCAATGAGTACCACAAAAGACTGACCCTGTATAACTCCTCTAACCCTGAATGCCTTGTACATCGAGTATTAGACAATGTAGTTATAATCTCCCGAGGAAAAGTCTCATCCTCCTGCTCCACATCAGCAGTGTCCAACGTAACTCCATCTCCAAAGATCCATCTCATGGATCTCTAACTCCTCATCTTTGTCACCCTCACTCTCTTGAAGACCTCAATGAATTGGGCCTTTCCTTTCCTGTGCAATCATGCCTGGAGCCCAAGGTGTACAACAATCGAAACATAGTTTCTTTCGCCTCAACTCATCTCTAAGCTCTCGAGAAGTGAATGGCTTCTTAGCCACATCCTACCTAGGTGTAGGCTCCTTCTGCTAAAGCTCATCCGGTCTAGATGGAGGTTCCTTTTGTTGAACTCAAGGTGGAAACCTCGACTTTAGAGTGGCTAACTCCAAATCCCGGGCTCTCCTAATAACATCATGCAATGAAGAAGGCTCAAATGCCTTCACAAGCCCTGTTAGTGCATTTTCCAAACCCACTATGAAGAGAGAAGTCAATCTCATCTCTGAAACATTAGGAACCATAACTGAAAGCCTCTGAAAATCTGCAATGTAACCATCTAAAGAACCTATCTACCTCAAGTGAGTCAACTCTCTAAAGAACCTGTCAGGATCCCTCTTGTCAAACCTACTCATCAATCTCTGTGTAAACTCTGCATATGTAGCAATATGCATGTGCCCTTATGTAATAAGACCATGATGCCACC
The DNA here is from genome assembly GCA_018340775.1 of Taxus wallichiana var. yunnanensis. Taxonomy (NCBI): domain Eukaryota; kingdom Viridiplantae; phylum Streptophyta; class Pinopsida; order Cupressales; family Taxaceae; genus Taxus; species Taxus wallichiana. The sequence goes on along the minus strand of CM031244.1, from coordinate 50,033,678 downwards.
AGTCATGTGCATCTCCCTCAAGATGTAGGATTGCAAACTTAATTACATCCTCTTTGCACATGGGATTCAAGTCAAAGTATGTCTTCAACTTTTGAATCCATGATTGTGTTGTACACTTCTTAGAAGCATCGAAGTGTGGAATGGAAATCTATCCCAATCTCCTCTATAACTCGACACCTGTGTCTCATGGTCTCTCTTGGGCCTACTACCAATCTTCATCCTGCAATACTCTGGGAATGGCATGTTCTCCCAAAAACCCTCACTCAAAGACTGGTACTTCCCCCAACAAAATTCCTCATCAAATATTTCTATTGGCTGCCCCACTGTGAATCTTCTAGATCCTTCAGGAAAGAAGGCTCTTTAAGTCCCAAAAGCTTGGTAAAAGAGCGGGAGATTACTGACCTAATTTTCCATTTTCACCTCTTTGAGCATGCTGCCCTATACTACTATTTTCTCCTCTATCCACCTGAGGCCCATATCTCTTTTTGTGATAGTCTCTCTGTGAGTTGGCTCAAATAGAGGTTTGTAGTCTCCTGCGTTGTTTAACCATATTGGTGAATAATTTCTTCATTAAATCCACATTGAGATCTTCACTGTCACTCATTTTTAACCCAAACAGTGGAGGAGCAACAACTCTGATACCATTGAAATATCCCTTGTGGGATATCACTTGAAATTCACAAAATATATAAAATTAACAACAAACTAAAATTCTGAATTTTTTATTTTTAGGACAGCAATATGCGAAACAAAGAAAAATTATATTTTCCGAATAGTAATTTTTAACACTACCCGAAGCTTCAAATAACTTAGAAAAATGTTGAACAATAAACAAGAGAGAAATACTTTATCTCTCAAATATGATTTTATTTATTTATTTTAACCGCTGAAACGCCTAAAAAAATCCAAAAATCACAAGGAGCTGAAATGATCTTTATAAATTCTGAAACTCGGACAACAATGTATTTAAATTATAACAAATCACATTCACACAGAAAACTGAAAAACTCCAACCAAACCCTAGAAAACATAGTTACAAAACCTAAGTAGATCTGAAAATAAATAAAGCCCAAACTGAATGAAACTCCTCCGGGAATTTGTCAAGCTTGCCTCAAACGTTGTAAATAATTTGATATGTAGATGGCTGAAGTATGGACCAAATGATCTCTCTTCTAAGACCTTGAGCAAACCAATGAAATTCTCTGAAAACTCGATCTGAAAATTTGTTTTGAATGAAGCTCCAAATTAGCAAACTAGGGATGGATCTTTCAACACCGAAAAGTGCTTTGCTAGCTAGGAGTAGATCTCTCACCACCGAAGTTAGGGTTCCTACTGAGATCTTACTCCACAAGCAAAAATGTGCAACCAAAGAATGGCTCCATATTTGAAAATGTGTGTAGATATGAATGCCCCTTTTTCCCCACTAGCGCTTCCTTTTATAACTTTTCATTGCAACAAAGGGCCCAAAAGAATCCTAATCAGCCTCCTTGGAAAAAAATCTACATAATGATAAAATAACTTAAGTTATTTTATCACCACTATGCCCAAAAGTACACTTAAGTTATCCCAACGCAAAATTAGAATAATAAAGTACCATAGGGGAGTATCACACACCCTTATTTCGCTTAAGTCACCTCAAAGTACGTGTCCAACGTTGAACAATGAAACATAACCTATAAGTGAAATGAAGGTGCAAACCATACCCAATAACCATCAATGTCACTAGCCCTTGGGCATAACCAAGGCTAAGACGGATGAAAAGCCTCCTAAGCCATCTACTCGGAATTGGAGGATATTACATTTTCAATTGTTTACCTTTTTTTAATTTATTTATATCTTATGAATAATTCTACTAGCTTGATTGCATATAGACTTGATTGGATAATAAATAACTAGACTTAAACATACTAACCATAAATAGATGCCTGGTCATTTTCTCCTAGTTTGAGGAAATTGCTCCAATTTCTACATGAGAATTCAGAATTTCTCCGAAAAGTTAGACTCGGAGAACCAATTGGCATCATCGGTAGAAAAGTCGACTCGGACAAGGTATATAATGGTTTTCACCTTTCAATTGGTCGAATCCAAATATCAAGCAAAGTAGCCTTAGGATGAGCGATAGAAACCTCCTATGGAGATGGATCGTACAACTTGAGCTTGCTCACAACAACAACATCATGCATGCCAAAGCCGAGAGACAAGATCGAGGCAAAAGGCAATGGGCACGATTGCTTGGATTATAATATTAAGGCTTGTATCTTATGGTTTCGACTTGTGATGTTTGTTGTGAAACCTTTTTATCCAAATGTAGCCAAGAACAATTACCAACATGGAAAATATGAGGTACTCGATGTCACTCATGAAATGACTTGAATTTGGTTTGAGTTTGTTGTAGAATGGAGGAAAATGCTTTAAAATGATAAGCCAATGGATGTCCTTCCTACTTAAGAATGGCACATATGATAAGTATGAATTGGAGCAAAGCAAAGATACTTTTTCAAAGGGCTTAACACTTGAGTGGCTTGTGGGTTATAGATAAAATCCTTCTAATCGCGGAAAGTTGATGAATAGGGTGGGCGACATGTGAGAAGTTTACAAACGAACTTTCTATATAAGTTTTATCTCCAAAAACTCATTTGATCTCGAAACATGGAAAAGATTACTCCCGAAGGACCATACTTTACCCAAATCCACATGAACTCTAAGTTCATTAATGAGGAACTCAAGTACTTAGTTGACATTTGACCAAAGTACAAATGATGTTAGTAATGAAGATACAAAAATGTTTGCACATTGACTAGGTGGTTTGTCTCGGGACTCACTATAGACCATGTCATGTCCCCTTTTTTGAATTAAATAAATCATAATACCCATAGCCTATCCTTCATTTCCGTTGGCGAAAGGGGTGGTACAAGGGAAATAAATTAATAATTTAACTAATTTGGCCAAAAAGTAACTTTATGTTATATTATAAACAGTGTTACCTAAGACTCGGACGATGGGACGGGGTTTACTAGAGACAGATAAAAAATTAAATTTTGGGGATGGCAAGGGGGACGACAAGGGGACCACTGATTAAAAAATATATAAATATTTAAAATATAAAAAATATAGTAACTAAACTATATAAATAGGGGATATTTGATTGAGTACATATTGAATATATGTGGTTAGGCATAGGTGTTGTACCCCCTTCCTAATATGACATGATATGTATAGGGAAGAGCCTTAAAGACTCATTATGAGTGATTTAATGAAAGGAAAGGTGGTTTGGGTGAGACCTCGTTCCTTATAATGCCACCAATACCCTAGCCAATATATTGTTTGGTAAGGGCAAGGAGAGTACAGTCTCCTTATCTTTAATCACATAAATAAAAATTAAAGAAGTCATAGGTACATGTCAAAAGATCCCAAGAAGAAGGTGAAATCAATGGGGAAAGTTGGTGTGTTGTTAAAAGTTAGTAATTTACTACAGCTGACAAAAACGTAAATTTGCCTTCTTTTTTTTTGTCTAAGGGATTGCTATAATTGTTTTAAAATCCCCTATAGCATGACTGGGTCTATGCAGAAAAAGTGAACTGTGGGTAGAATTTGTTCTTTGAATGATTCTACCCATGAGTAGTTCATATGGGAGCTCATCCTAAGAGTGAGCTAATATGTTTTGAGGTTGTGTTTCCTCTACATACTCCTTACTACCCTTGTGTTTCCTAAATTATATTAAAAAAGTGAAAAAAGTGTTTTTTTAAAAGAAAATTTGTTCAAAAATTGTTGTGACATTTTGGACATCCCTCAACCCTCCTAGGGACGTCCCCGACACCCCCCTCATGTTCCATACATCCTCGGGACATTTCCTGCCTTTCCCAAATGTCCCCGGGACATTTCCCTTTATCACTGGCATTTAGGAAACGTCAAGGAAACATTTCCTCCACGTTTCGGCGTCCCAGAACGTTCGGGAAACCTAGGTTTTGGAGGGGACGCTTCCTACTGGTAACACTGATTATAAAAAGGCACCTTATGTTATATTCAAAGGTTATATTTTTAATGAAGCAAGTCAATGACAAATAGAAGAGGGACGTTCCTTTGTGGGTGCTTTTCCTAGGGAAAAGTGAAAGGAAAATTATAAAAGGGCGTTGGGGCTCATTCGGAAAGTGTTCTATTTGGCCAATCATCTTTTTTATATTGTGGAGTTTGAGCATTTGCTTCAGCTTTTAGCATTCAAGAACAGAAACCCTCTAGTGGAGTGAGACTTGGGGATGAAAACCCTATAGTCTTGCGGTGATTCCATCCAAGAGGTACAATTGCACTTCAAATCTATTTTTTTATCAAATTTAGCCAAGTAAAATTCTAAATCTACATTGAAAATCAGCAAGGGCACCATTTCAGGTTATTCCAGAATTGGTGTCACACTTTGGGCATCATTTCAGGGCTGATGTCATCACCCTAGGGCTGGCATCACACTTCCAAGCCTGGATATCATCATTTGCAGCCATTTTTCCAGGTCAAATCTCTAATTTTTGTATTCAGTTGTTGCATTGAAATAAAATACAATTTCTGCAATTTATTTCCATAAAATTGCTATTTTCAAATCTTTATCAAAAGTTGTTGCAAAAATCAGAATTATATATTTTCAGATCTAGGGTTTGATAAAAATCAGAAATTTCCAGAATTCTATTATTTTTTTTGTAAGGGTTTTATATAAAAATCAGATCCCAGAATTTTGTATTTTTCTTATAAGGGTTCTACTTTAAAAAATTAGATTATAACATATTTTCAGAAAAAGGGTTTGCTGGAAAATCCATAATTTTCTATTTTGTCCAGCAAAGGGGCATCATGATGGTATCAGAGCAGTGATCTTGCCAACCTGTTTGGGGAGGACTAATTTGTGTGATGCAGATCTAGTGACAGAAAATGGCATTAATAAGAGGAAAAGATGTGGGAGAGGAGCTTTACAGAGAAAGGAAAAGACTTGAGTGTTTGCCACAGTCAAAAGAAGATCTACTCAGCATTTTGGAAGAAGTGGAGAACTATTTATCCATGGTAGAACAGTCACATTTTGAGGCTATGCAATGGGCAATAACTCCATCAATGATTTTTTTGGTTAAGCCCAAGCTTTTGAGACACCCGGACAAAGAGGTGAGACTTGTAGTTATAACTTGTCTTAGTGAAATTACAAGAATAACAACTCCTAAAGTTCCATATAGCACAAAACCATGAGCTGATTGTGGAAAGTTTTCAAGGTCTAGATGACATCAAAAGTCCTTTTGCTAGGAGGGTCACAATTCTAGAAACTATGGCAAAGGTCGGGTCATCATATTTTCCTATTTTATCCAACAAGGGGACATCGCAGTGGTATCAGAGCAGTTTTCCAGCCTGTTTGGGGAGGACTAATCTGTGTGATGCAGGTGTAGTGACAGAAAAAGGTGTTAATAAGAGGAACAGATGTGGGAGAGGAACTTTACAGAGAAAGGAAAAGACTTGAGTGTCTGCTACAGTCAAAAGAAGATCTACTAAACATTTTGGAAGAAGTGAAGAACTATTTATCCATGGTAGAACAGTCACATTCTGAGTCTATGCAATGCACAGTAACTCCATAAACAATTCCTTTGGTTAAGCCCAAGCTTTTGAGACACCCGAACAAAGAGGTGAGACTTGTAGTTATCACTTGTATTAGTGAAATTACAAGAATAACAACTCCTAAAGTTCCATACAGCAACAAAACCATGAGGGAGATATTTCAGCTGATTGTGGAAAGTTTTCAAGGTCTAGATGACATCAAAAGTCCTTTTGCTAGGAGGGTCACAATTCTAGAAACTATGGCAAAGGTCAAGTCATGTGTTGTGATGTTGGATCTTGAATGTAATGATCTTATTCTTAAAATGTTTCAACATTTCCTTGTAACTGTCAGTAAGAATCATGCAGAAAATGTAGTGGCTTCAATGCAGACAATTATGACTTTGGTCCTGAATGAGAATGATAATATTTCCCAGCATTTATTATCCGTACTATTGGCTAGTTTGGAGCAGGAAGTTTCACTAGTTGCACATACACTAGCTAAAAATGTTGTTGATCAGTGTGCAAAGAAGTTGAAGCCATATGTTACAATTGAGGGACTTACTTCTAATGATCAACAGAAAAAGAGTTCTCTTGTGATGAGGGAAGAGGAAAGATCAAAATCAAAAGAAAAGGCTAAGGAAGAAATCAGGAAGCACGAAGAACAGTCAAATTCAGAGCCACAAGATATCATTGAGCAAGAACAGAAGGGACCCCACATGCAAGTCGAAGGTGAAGGGTCCTCAATAGAAAAAGGTATGACTTCTGATAAACAATATGTTTGTATTAATGATGTAAAGGAAGAAAGAGCATTACATGTTGAATGCCGAATGTCCAAACTTGAAATTGTCCCAACCCAAAAAGCACCTATCGATCTTCCAAGCATTGCTAAGTTTGAGTCATTGCCATATGACGTTGATTTTAGAATAACTGTGTTGATGAGCATGCAAGTAAGAAGAATGTTTTAGTTGATGCCACTAATTCTGAAATTTTAAGTCACATGAATGGTTGTGTCATGGCAAATCTCTCAAAAGCCCCTACTTCTAAATCAGCAAAAGGAGGTAAGCATCTTGATTACAGCCCAAGGTATGATAGTCATACCCCATATTTATTGCTCCATACTTTGACCGTACAAGATTCTTGTCATCAAGGAAAGCACTCTTATAATTCCAGCTCAAGATATGGGAATGATAGCACAGATCTATTCCAGTTTTGCCATCATTCTAAAAGAATGAAGATAGATCCTTTGGCTCAAAATTGGTCATACCTAGAGGTGTGGGATCCTGGTGATATTTTGAGATTTATAAAGGGTAGAGTTTCTAAGTTCACTATCATTATTGCTAATAATCTTGTCATACCATACAAATGGATAAGAAAAAAATCCGAATTGACCTTAGATGAGCATAAGGAAAATATTGTGAATGATAACAGGATTCAGTGGTGAGAGCACATGGGTCAAATGCAGGGAACCAAAGCACATCACCTCACATCAGATAGTGCTCTCAAGGCAAGTAACAATGGAGCAGCTCAATAACAAGGATACATGAGTCAGTATATGGCAGCAATTGAGGGCCCTTCAATAACAGAAAAATGGGATTTTGATTTGTTCAGGAGACTTCTGAAGCACAGATGTCTTCAAGCAGACCAGCAGTCAACTATAAATGCCTATGAGGCAATCAAGATGCTTCAGCAGGTCCGTGAATATGTGACTACTGCTGTATTGGATTCATCAGAGCTTTTGGCGCCAATTGTCCAAGTACAGTATACAAAGAGATTGACATATAGGACACCTGTGATGGGATATGAACTTGAACAGTGTGAGGAGAATAGGTCTCAAAGTACAGAAACTAATACAAGAGTTGAAAGTTGAAACTAATTTTTTCAACAAAAGACAATGGGATGATGACTTCCCATGGTCTTAGTGGTACTCAGTTGAAGATCCAATTAAGGGCTTTGAGTTAATTGCAGTATATGGATGGATAAAGTAGTTGAAAGTTCTGTGGAAATGGACGAGTCTGAAAATGTTTCTACTTATGAAGCTGATGTGACTAAATCAAGTTCAGGAGTAATTTCAAAGGCCAATTCTCAAAATGTTTCCTGTGAAGGCATTCAGCTTGTGCAGAATTTGATAGAAAGGTGTCTACAGTTATATATGAACCAGGGAGAAGTACTAAAAACTTTATTGAATCAAGCAAAAATAGAACCAGGTTTTACAAGTCATGTCTGGGAGAAATTAGATGAGCAAAATTGTGACCTTTTTAGTGCTTATTACACAAGGCTGAAGTCAAAGAAACAGATTACAATATTCAATCATTTGCTAGAACAGCAGTATCAGCTTATGAGAATACCAGGGCCACCAACTGCTCCTTTGAGTTCAATGCAAGTTCAGCATGGCATTGCAAGAGTGCTAACAACGCTAGGTCGTTACAAAGAAACTCATTCAGAATTCAACTCACAAATGAAGGGTACACCATGCCGGTTGTTTATAGTTTGGATATCCCATATGCTTCTTGTTGATAGAGACAAAGGAGAAATTGCAGAAGTCAAATTTCAGCATCAAGAGTTTAGCAGCCAAGTAGAAGCCAAGAAGGGGGAGAAGATGAAGAACACAACTCGTAGCAAAGGGCACATAGATCCTTTTGCTCAGGGTTGTCTACTCATAAGAATATGGGATCCTGGTATCGCTCGAGACAGGTCAGTCCCAATTCCAGGTTCTGGAAAGCAAGTGACAAATATTGCTCATGTTAAAGACCTATCAAGCATGCTCGTTCTTGTTGTTCAGAAACAGTTTGCTGCCCATGGAAGTAGTTTCAAAGTTGTTTGGGACCAAGCTATCACATTTGATGGACTTGTTAAACTCTGTACTAGAGTTGCAGGCAAAGAAGCTGATATTGTTCATTATGATCCGAAGTCTTTTAACATTGATACAGAGTATCCTGTTGTACTTTCTAAACAGCAGCTAATTGAGGCTTTAGAAAAGGTCTTATATTCTGAAAAACACTTTCCAAGTGCTGTCACAGTTTCCATGGTACAAGCTTTAAAGAGTGTTGATTGGAAAAATTATGGTTTTAATATGAAAGGCATTGAGGAAAAGTCAGTTTTGTGATTGTCAAGGGAGGAGCTTTCGGGATGGCATTGAGCGAATTGAAAGATGAATGGATAGCTGGTATTGCAATAAGTAAGTTTGCAGCAGGCATTTGTGCTCAACAGAAAAATAAAGACCTCAAGCTCTACAGAACCGCTAAGACCAAATACTAGAGGTAAATTCCAAGTGCAATCGGATGAATTTGGCAGTCATTCTAACTTCATGAGTGCTGATTTACAGTTCAGTTTCAGATTCTCTGAGGCAACCAGAAATTGCAAACAAAAGGCACCTGATGTAGGTAATGAGAGTGCAGTATCAGAAGGGGCCATTATGGGTAACATGCAGCAAAAACTGAATATTTTAGAAGTGCTAGAGGAACAATTTCATGCTAGTTCTCAGTCAAACAACCTGATGAAGCAGAGTTTATTCAGAACATGGGATTGTAAGTTCCCAAGGATGAATTGGGATCCAGGTATTACAAAGATGGCCATTTGGGAGAGCTCAAGCAGTTGAGCTTGAAATTGCTTGAGGGCAAGCAATTTTGGGAAGGGCAGACTGTCATGTCCCCTTTTTCAAATTAAATAAATTGAAAGACCCATAGCCTATCCTTCATTTCCCGTAGGCTAAAGGGGTGGTGCAAGGGAAATAAATTAATAATTTAACTAAGTTGGCCAAAAAGTAACTTTATGTTATATTATAAAAAGGCAACTTATGTTATATTTAAAGGTTATATTTTTAATAAAGCAAGTCAACGACAAAATAGAAGAGGGACGTTGCTTTGTGGGTGCTTTTCCTTGGGAAAAGTGAAAGGAAAATTATAAAAGGGCATTGGGGCTCATTTGGAAAGTATTCTATTTGGCCATTCATTTTTTCATATTGTGGAGTTTGAACATTTGTTTCAGCTTTCAGCATTAGAGGACGGAAACCCTCTGGTGGATTGAGACTTGGGGATGAAAACCCTCCAGTCCTTTGTGGTGGTTCCATCCAAGAGCTACAATTGCACTTCAGATCTTTTTTTATCAAATTCAACCAAGGAAAATTCCATATCTACATTGAAAATCAGCTAGGGCATCATTTCAGGCTATTCCAGAATTGGCATCACACTTTGGGCATCATTTCAGGCAATTCCAAGATTAGCATCACACTTTTGGGCATCATTCCAGGGTTGATGTCATCACCCTAGGGCTGGCGTCACACTTCCAGGCCTGGATATCATCATTTGCAGCTATTTTTCTGGGTCAAATCTCCAATTTTTGTATTCAGCTGTTGCATTGAAATAAAATACAATTTCTGCACTTTATTCTGCAATTTATTTCCATAAAATTGCTATTTTCAGATCTTTATCATAAAGTGTTGCAAAAATCAAAAACATATATTTTCAGATCCAGGGTTTGATGAAAATCAGAAATTTCCAAAATTCTGTTATTTTTCTATAAGGGTTTTATATAAACAATTAGATCTCACAGAATTTTGTATTTTTCCTATAAGGGTTTTACTTAAAAAATTCAGATTATAATATATTTTCAGAAAAGGGTTTGCTGGAAAATCCACATTTTTCTATTCTGTCCAGCAAGGGGACATCATAGACCAAGATGTCATCTAGACAGACAAAAACAAATTTGCTTAAATGAGGTGGAGGACCATCGTCAATGATGCACACCAATATTGTAGCAGGTGCATTGATGTGTCAAGGCATGGCCAGGTGCTTGGAGGGTCCAAATTTGGTCTTGAAAGTTTTCTTCCAAGCAACATCGGGCTCCATATGGACTTGATGATCTCATGAAATCAAGTTTAGTAAAGTACTTGGCATTATAAAGCTACTCCAAAAGATCTTCGTTCATGGGAAGTGGTAGCAGTTCTTCACGGTGATTTTGTTGAGAGCATGATAATCTATGAATAACCACCACTGCGTTATGTTCCTCCTTTGGCATAATGTGAGCAGGAAATCCACAAGGAAAAAAGTTGTGTTGGATCTAGCCCTCTTAAAGCATCTGGTTGATTTGGCACTCTATCTTAGCACTCTCCCAGTGTAGGGTAGTAAGGGTCTGATTGGGCATCTGAGGACATGACACAAGGTCAACCGAATGTGTAATGGGACTCGAAGGAGGGAAGTCCTTTAGGCTTCTCAAAAACATCACAATACACATCACCAAGAAATTTGATTGCTTCAAAGGGGAGCTTGTCTGAAGTATCTTCCTTTCCTTCCTAAAAGAGATAAAAAGTAAGAAACTTATGCAGAATCCAGATTGACCCATTTAATTGTTGCCTTGCCAAAGAGCAAAGGAATAACAAAAGAAGTGAGCTTATAGGCTTTATCATTCGTATGCACTCAACAAGTCTTGTGGAAGCCATCAAAGAAAGCCTTTCAGTTATAATAATAAAGTGCTCCGATTATCAGACCGTGACAATCAAGAGGAGTGACATCACAATCAATTGTATCCTAGAGAGGCTCAATGGAAAACGTGACAGAACACTTGAGAGACTCAAGTGTAGAATGTCCCTAATAGACCCACCCCAATTGATACTAATGTGAATGATTTGTGGTTGCAAGTGCAGATCGTCTACCAGGTTCTTTCTACCAATCTTTCCTTGATTTGACAGTTGTGAATAAACAAAGCTTCTCTGTTGTTGACAGAATAGCCATTGATCATGAGAATGAGTTGAGAATTAGGAATGTTGGGATTGGTTACCTGAATCTCTGAATCCTCAAGTTGTGAGACCTACTCGGAAATAAGGGTCCTCATCTCCTGTGATTTGACGACATGACATTCATGAGTAGAGTGTATGTTGCTCTTGCTGTAAGCACACACTGTTTATTTCCATTCCTAAATAAAGTACTTACACCCTTGGAAAAGAAATGAAAATCATCACAACAAGTTTATAGCATGGCCCCAACAACTCCTTCGGAAAGAAAAGAAAATAGCTGCCTTTAGAAAAATAGATGCCCATAACAAATGATTTCTATTTCTGGATGCTCAATTACATAAGAGAAGTCTGTGTGTATAGGCTAAAAATATCACATATATTTAATGTGCCCAACTGTCGCCTACCAACTTCAAGGTATCCACATGTTTGGATTTAATTATCCTCAGTATTATGTGGGGATGTGTCCCTTGATTTTGGTGACGTCCGGGACTCAAGGACTTGGAGAGGACGCCCCTATTTTTTTTTAATCGTTCAAAAGTTTTGTGATGTTTTTACTTTCTAAAAGCTGGTATTTTTATCAAAAACATTGAATTATAATCTCAAAAGTATCTAAAATACAAAAATATAGCTAAAATCCCTAAATTTAATTCAATAAAGTTAAAATATTTAATTATTAATATTTTAATAGTCGTCCCAAAAATTGAGAATTTTTTTGCTGTCCCAGAAACCTCGTCCCTCCATCTCCTTGTCCCTGAGACTTAGGTAACTATGCTTATTTCATATGTCCATATATATAGGCATTATGCACCCAAATTTGCACGTGTTACATTATCGGAAACGGTTGAAAAGTCCCCAGTGATGATTCATGTCTTTTCCAAAGGTGTTTGAGCCCCTTTATCTCTTTGCAATATATATTTGTAGCTTAGATTGCCTTACTTAGCCGTTTCCTAATTTTCCGTAGCTTTCTGCATTGTTTTTCCTTTAGTTTTGGCCTTAAGTTACAAAATTGTCGCTCTACCTAGGCAGCAGTTGCGCAACCGCTTCCATACTTACTTAGGCGGCGGTTGCGTAACCGCGACTCTTGTCAAAGCGGCGGTTTCGTGCGAATTGTTTGAAACTTTTCAGACATGAATTAGACGCGTGTTAGTCCACTCCAATTCACTTTTAGCGCACGTTTTTGGGTCAATTGAGTTGATTTTAAGCTTGACTGATTTGTGCTGACCTCCACTTCCACTTCTAATTGCTCATTGAGTGTTTAACTGCCCCTCCACAATGTGATGTGGCACCCCATGGCTATCAAGTGTGCTAGAGCACTGCCCAACTAACCTTCTATAAAACCAACGTTTCTTCTGAAGAAAAAGTCTAGAGATTTATATTGTGTTTGCACTGTTATGCTTCGAAATCCTGCTAGAGACCACACAACCAAGCATTGTTCTCTTGCATTGTTCTTCCTCTACCTGCATTGCTACTAGACCACTTGCAAGCCAACATTGCTCCAACACCTTCTTCTTGCTTCCTCTGCATTCCTAGTTCCCTGGACTCACGTGGACATAGAAGATTGGAAAAGATAACTGAGGGGACACAAAGTGATACCACAACTGGCATTGCCTCAACACTAACAATTTCCAGGTTGGGGTTGTTATTGAGTTTCTTTATTTCTTTATTTCTAAATCTATACGCACATTTATCTACTAGAGTAGCAAAAGTCATTTCCATTTCAATCGTTGCAAATAGATAGATCATTTTCAAAAGCTTTCATTTCTTCTATAGAAGCTTCGGTGATAGATCCTTCCTGCTTATCCCTGTGGGTTTGTGAGGGAAGAATATCTGGAGGAAGGCTTTCTGTATCATTGTAGACAATTCAACTTGGTCCAAATTGTGGTCTCCATTAAATCTTCTCATATTCTACCCGGAAGTTACAGGGAAGAAAAGCTTCTCAAAAGCTTCAATTCTTCCCGTGTCTCTAAGGTAGGTAGAGGATTTAAAATTCCACAATTACATATTGGAAAAAGCTTTGAATTAATTAGGATAGATTAAATATACTATTGCACAAATAAATAGTTACATCCGACTATTTATTTGATTAGGATTTGTTAATTAGAATTAGAGGCAATTTATTTCTTCATTTCTTCGTTTTCCTCTATTAATTCCAAAAGCTTAGAAAATACAAAAAGATTAGTTTAAATTAGATTAGATTGTTGTTTATTGCCTTATTTCTTCTACATTGGAAAATACAAAAACATAGTTATCTTTCATTTATTTAGATTAGCTTGTTATTTGCTTTCATAGATTAAATTGCACAAATGCACACATGACCATTCCCGGACCACAACAAGAGAGAGTTTATGGTTGTGATCCCAAGGTCCCCCAACCGAACGTAGCCCAAAGAACTCACAGATATAGAAATTGGATTATGTGCCCTAGTCTTTAGAACATCCCCACATCCACCGGACATCATTACGTCACTTTCCACATTCACAACTAGTTGAAGTCCCGAACACATACACTTATAGAGCTTTGTTGTGTGGTTCTTCTCGACCATCACACCGTGCAGTAGATATAGTGGAACTACGCCTTTACTCTCGTTTATTACATGACATTAGGTTACCCAAATAACCTGTTTATCACATACACCTATTTCCGCTTCGAATAGCCATCCAATCATTCTACATCGGCTGTCCCAACACAACCCTCGGAAGGTCAAGTGCGACTAAAGGTCACGTGTTGATTTTTGGTAGTACAAATTGGTGAACCCGACATGAAGAGCTAGTCTCTTTTCGTTTCCATTGTCTTACCTTCTTTCATCCATCTTCCTCCTCTCCCATTATTCTACGAGTATTCATATACCCCCTGAATATGTCGAGACAGGAATACAGTCGGCCCATTTTGGGTCTTGAGGCGTATTACTACCAAATGGGTATGCAACAGTCACCCTCACTATCTGGGTGGGCTGACAACTACTCAACTAATCTCCCTTCACCTCACACTCCTCAAGGGACCAACAATGGTTCATCGGTCAGGATCGAGGAGATTGATCAACCTATACATGGGCCACATCCTGAACTCTCCAATTCTAAATACATGACGCGTTCACCGAGAGTCGGGGCTCCATCCTCGGATTTAGTTCGGACCACGAATCAATAAGCGATGCATTCGATTCCTCCCATTGTTAGATGAGGAATACCTAGCGTGCTACGCCTAAAGCGAGCAACACTTCAACAACATAGACCAATCCCTGGACCGGATGCAACAATACGTTGATGTTCTTTTCAAATGACTTGCCCCCTCCTCCTACATGAAACACATCCAAAGAGGGGTGGCTTCCCAAAGATCAAGCTATAGTAGACATCACATACCTTTGCCTCCCAACTAGGCTCAAAATGCACCCAAGTTGAACACACGGCACCATTTGGGGCAATGTAATTTCAACATTGGTAAATAGGGTTAGAGAACTGGAGCTTGCTCGAGCCTCCCGATCTACATCTTTCACAGGCAAGGTAGGATTCCCCAGCATGCACAGAATTTTGGCCATGTACCCTCGGCACCACCGCCACCTCCGGTTTACACGGGCGTTCCTAGCCCCAAGATCTCCTCACTAGATCGGGCACATTAGGTATGCCCCCTCACACCTCGTACGGATACCCTCAACAGGAACCATCCGAAAGTGCATTCTAGAATGCCATCCCAACTGGCAATGTGTCGTTCCCTGGTTTTGTGCCTCCCACTCCGTACCAGAACATCGTTCCCTCGTACTTGCACATGTATTCTAAATCGCCACAGGGGACATGTTCTCTTTTCCTGGCTCATATGCTCAACCACAAGGGATGCCTTATGCCTCTACAAATGTTTACGTTGTGCCATATCACCTCATGTCTACTCCACCTCCCCACCAAGGGTCGTCCATAGTAGAGTCCTACGCATTGGGCACATATGTCGAATATCTTAAGGAGCCCTTGGACTTTACTATACGAAGTGTAATGCTTCCGACCACTTCCCGACTTGCCAAAGTTTAAAGGGGAGGGGATCCAAATGCGTATATTAAGGCATATCTGTAATCTGCCAAATCAGAGCTACTCCCATGGGATGCGGTTGTAGCTAAGATCTTCCCTAAGACCATTGAGGGGATTGCTCTCTATTTTTACAGATACCGAAGCCTCCATACACTCCTTTAAGCAACTCGTATCCGAGTTCATAAAGGCATTTGATATGAACAAATTGTTAAGAACAGGAATTAGGAATTCCTCCACATAAAGCAAGAGCATAACAAATCTTTTGCCCACTTCATTCAAAGGTGGCGGCAGGTACTCTACTCTTCGGTGAGTGCTCCCAATATGGATCAGATGAAGCTTTGTGATCTATTCCTTCATTCTCTTATCCGGGAAACAAAGGAAGAAGTCCAAAAGTTCCCCCTTAAGAGCTACGAGGAGGTATTAGAAGGTGCTCTTCGCATTGATCAAGCGGCAATAGATAGCGGTCGAAAGACCTACGATTCAAATGGGAGACTAATCACTCCCTCCCAGGGTAATTCAAATTACCCCAACAATTCCAACAACAATCAAGGACCTAAGGTCCTCAATAAGAACTCGTGGTGTTACAACGGACAACGGCATTAATCGATCAAGCCAAAAAGTCGAATGTTTTTAACACTTCAAGCGCAAACAATGTCAATAACAACGCGAATGGAAATAATTAGAGTAACAATTTCACTCCTTCCATCAACGCAGGTGGATTTTAATCATCCTCCACCTCCACAACAAGTTCAAGCCCAAGGCCCCAATCAATACCCAAACGGGTATCAAAATCAATATCAAAACCAAGGGCAAAGGCCTCCAAACTTTAATTATAACAACCAACAATTAAACAACAACTTTGGACCAGATCGAACGTGAATCAAAGACCTCGGATTATGATCCTAACCTTTATTGTGGTTTCCATAGGGTCCGAGGGCATGATGCTAGAACTTGTCAAGACTGTAACAAGTTCATACAACGCCTACCAGAGGACCAAAGGCAACTCTTCATCGAGATGTTTTTGACAAATCCTACGGCGCCAACGCAGAATGCTAGCATGGGGCCATTGCCCCCTAAAACACTCTCTTATGATTCTTAGGCAACCCTCTTCCTACGCGTTCTGACAAAGGCAAAATTAAACCCCCACGGCACAAACAAGGGTAACCCAGTGGGAAACAACGACCACGAAGCTTCCACTTCTTCAAACCCACTAGTAGCACCTTCGTTGGACGGTCACAACAAACTAAGATTGTGGGTCTTGTCGAATTACATACTAAACCTCAAATTAACATAGCTATAAGAACCCGTGATTACTCAACGCACATATTCCCATCTACCCATCTATGACGGATGACACTCCAATACTTCCAAGGCCGGTAGGGGCATATGATCTAATTACAGATTTAACCAAGACCTTTTCTCACATCTCCTTGGATTTGTTGAAGAACTCTCCCGCTCATCAAGCCGCTTTCTTAGAAGTGTTGGGTCTTGGCCACTTGATTAATGTTACCCCTCCGCTTGGAGGCACAAGTCAACCACATAGACTTTGACATCTATCCTCTGGGCAGCCTGAAAGAGATGTTGGATTCATCTTCGAGATCAATAAGATGCCCACTGTCGTCGAGCTGGCACGTAGAGGTGGCCTAGTGTTGTATTTATAGGTCTGGATCTATAATAATTATGTTAAATGCGCAATGATTGATGATGGGGCAGCTGTTAATAATGTCTCCTTTTCATTCCTCCAAAAGTTAGGTTACGGCGAAACCAACTATTCCTCAACTAGAAATACGTTGAGAGGCTACGACAGTCTCAAAGCAACATCCATAGGGACCATAGTGCTCCCAATGACCCTCGGGCCCAAGACGGTTCTAACCAAGTTTTATAGTATAGTTAGGGAAACCAGCTATAATATGATTCTTGGTCGGCCTTGGATCCATCAAATGAAGGCAATCCCTTCCACACTATTCCGGTCCAAGAAGTCAGATTCTTGCATTTGGGAAAGTCTTTGTCGCTCAGGGTGACCCAAAACCTTTTGATATTCACCTAGCCAACTTAAAGAAGAAACACGGGGTCCATACCAAGTTCGAACTCCCCACCAATCATGTGAACAATCCTAAGATACAACGCCAGAGTCTAAACTGATTCCCACGACGGAACTGAAACCTCCATTTTAATTGAGGGGGTTGTTGCAACTAAAGATGAAATTGTTGTTGAGACAAGTATCAACAAAAACATAGCTAAGATTGTCGAGTTGTTGGAGAATGACTTGCCTATTCTCCTCCCTTTCAACTCCTTGGGCATAGGACATGCTCTAGGACTCGACTCTCTTCCATCCAAAGAGATTTGCATGGTTGAGGTCTCGAAGTGGAGGAAGAAGATACTAGAAATGATCAAACATCAATCTTCCCTAAAAACTATTGGACGCTCAACTATGATGGAGTGAAGTGTCATTTTGGTGTTGGGGCAGGTGTGATCCTCACTTCCCTGGAAGGGAAGGTTATGCCTTTTGCCTTTAAGCTCAATTTTGAATGCACAAATAATGGTGCCGAGTACGAGGCCCTTCTTCTTGGTCTCATTGTAGCCAAGAGAATGGGTGCTTGCAATATTAGAGTTTTGGGTGATTCCCAACTAGTTGCCAACCAAGTTTCAGAAGTTTACGGGACTAGAGCGGAACACCTGCAACTCTATAAGACTATCGTACTTAACCTAAGCAAAGGTTTTGACTTCATATCCATTGAAGCTATCCCACGTGAACAAAACCTTTTAGCTGATTCCATGGCTACTTTCTTCTCTCTTTTGTCCAAGCGAAGATTTGAAGATACCGAATTCACTGTTTCAATCCGAACCGAACCCCTAGTTCAAAAATGCCTACCAATCCAATTCTAGCATACGTTGAGACTGAGAACGAGCCTACACTTTAGATTATGCGAAGAATGACAAGGCTATACTAGGTTACCTTAATGTGTACATTGACCTTCATCCCACGCATCACAAGAGGGGTTTCGCTCTCATACCTCACTCTTCCTCCTATTTTGGAGATCGTACAATGGGTCGTTCCTCATCGGAAGGCCTTGAAATCTATGGAGTAGAGGAGGAAGGAGAACTAGAGCTACTTCCAGCCCCGCCCGAGTTTGAAGAAGGAAATGCCTCTTTAATCGAAGGAACCATCGATATAAATATTGGGACAGAGGAATACCCTAAGATATTGAAACTCGGCTCTTTTTTAACTCCGGAAGAAGTGGAAATTCATACAAAGGTTCTCAAGGAACATTCAAAAGCCTTCGCATTCAATTACAAAGAAATGACGGAATTTCTCCCCATGTTACAGTCCACAATCTCGTAACCAAACCTAATGCCAAGCCCATCAAACAAAAGTCGAGACCTATGAAGCCAAAAGTGGCTTTGATGGTCAAAGAAGAGGTTATGAAACTCCTACGGTGGGATTCATCAAACCTGTAGATTATTCAATGTGGGTATCAAACATAGTCCCCGTTCTCAAAAAGAATGGGAAATTTTGAATATGCATTGATTTTGGGACATAAATAAGGCATGTCCCAAGGATGATTTCTCGTTACCTTCCATCATGTTATTGTGGATGCAATAGCTGGATATGAGTTGTTGTCACTCATGGATGGTTTCTCGAGTTATAATCAGATTAAGATCTCTGAGGATCAAACTAAGTCCACTTTCACTTCTCCTTGGGGTACCTATTGCTACACGCGGTAATGCCATTCGGTCCTAAGAACGCAAAGTGTTACCTATCAACGGAAATGACCTATATATTCCATGATCTTATTCACAAGATTGTGGAATCGTACATTGACGATCTTCTGGCTAAGGCCAAGAAGTGTTGCGATCACCCCGAGGTGTTTCGTGCATCATCCTCTCTCGTCTCATTGAATACGGCGTCACATTAAATCCAGAGAAGTGCGTATTTGGAGTGATGGGAGGGAAGTTGTTGGGTTACATCATCTCTTCACGAGGGATTGATGTAGATCCGGCAAAAATTCAAACAGTTTTAGAGATGACTCCGCCCATGAAACGAGTCGTGCATCAAGTCCTTTCTTGGAAAGCTCAGAGCAATCTGTTCATACCTGATTTAACTTGTGTTATTCATCCAATCAACAATTTGTTAAAGAAGGATTGTTGTAACGTTTGGACTACTGAATGTCATGAGGCATTTGAATCTTTAAGTGTTTCCTATTATCGCCATCCACACTCATGCCGCCTAACACGATCATCCTCTCATCCTGTATTCTTGAGCTACAGACATCTCTCTAGCTTGCATGTTAGCACAAGAAGACGATGATAAATGTGAATGTGCAGTTTACTTCATTAGTCGCACTTTGCTAGACTATGAGACGCACTATACGTAGGCAGAAAAGGAATGCCTTGCTATAGTGTTTGCAATGAAACGGTTAAGGCATTATATGCTTAACCAAGAAATGTGGGTAATTGTCAAAATAGACCATCTTCGAATGTTTCTAACACAGGGTTCCTTGTCCAAGAAAGTTGGACACTTCATGACCCTAATGGGTGAATTTGAGTTAACCTTTGTCAATCAAAAGTTTGTCAAAGGAAAAATCATTATAGATTGGTTGGACAACCCATTAGATGGTGGAGATCTAGTAGACTTGGATTTCCCCGATGAGTGCGTATACTACATTGAAAGCAGGCCTCCATTGTTGCATGTCCATGGTATTCAAAAATTGTCAATTTCATTATGGATCGCGCATGCCCTGAGGGAGCAACCTCACAGCAAAGAAGACGGCTATGTATGTGTCATAGCTGCCAAATATGTGATTATAGAACAAGTGCTTTATCGCAGAGCCTTTGATGGAATGTTGTTAAGGTGTGTCGACGAGGAAGAATCGGAAAATATTCTCTTCGGAGCCCACATGGAGTCTATGGGGGTCACTTCGAAGGGTATGCTACTGCTCGCAAGATACACCAGATGGGTTATTTTTGGCCCACCTTAGAGCACGACACTGCATGGAGTATGTGCGCAGGTGCCACAAATGTCAAGAATTCTCTCATGAGATTCATATACCTACCCAAGCTCTACAACCTATTACAACACCTGGCCCTTTTCCACATGGGGTTTAGATTTGATAGGGAAGTTTTCTCCCTCATCAACGGATGGCCACAATTTCATAATTACGGCCATAGAATATTTCACAAAGTGGGTCGAGGCCATGCCTCTTACCACCGTTCTTGGGTCTGTAATCGCAAAGTTCATCTTCAATCAGATCATCTATAGGTACGGGGTCCCACATGTCATTATCTCAAATAATGGCACGTCTTTTAAGAACGAAGAGGTGTGTGAGTTGTGCAAAGTTCCATATAAACCACCACACAGCCTCTTTATACTATCCTCAGGCCAATGGACAAGATGAGGCTACGAACAAGACGTTAAAGTTCATTCTCCTAAAAACAATCAAGGAGAATAAACATGATTGGCATTTGAAGCTATTTCCGGCCTTGTGGGACAATAGAACTTCGGTGAGAATGCCTACGGGGCAACCCCATATTCCTTAGTGTTCGGTTACAAGGCGGTTTACCGCTCAAGTTGAGATACCTAGCCTCCGAATATCATTGCAAGGCATTTTAGGTGAAGAAGGATATCGTGAGGCATGACTCGTCAAGCTAGAAACTCTCGACAAAGCTCGGCTCAAAGTTCAGCAACAACACGATTATCTAAGCTAACCGAATGAGCCGACAAGACAACAAAAAGGTATACGAGCGCGAGATACTAGTACGGGATCTGGTATTGAGACTTGACAGCCGGATGGATAAGAAAACTGGCAAAGGAAAGAAATTCAGGCCCAAGTGGCTAGGCCCATATCGAGTCGTGGAGGGCTACAAAAATGGAGCATATCGCCTGTGTACATTAGAGGGTGAAGAATTTGGTGAATCCATCAACTCACTTCACTTGAAACGTTACTACGCATGATCCATCTGCATTTCCGCTTGTACATTATTGCATCCATATTGCATTCCATCCACCAATTCATATTGTAAAATTGTAGTCAAGAAACTTATCTTTCAAGCGTCTTTCAAAAACTTCTAAAAATATTGGCAAAACATTCAATTACATCTCTTCAATATCCGCATATTATCAACAAAATTTCTAATCATTTCATCAATTCAACAAATTATCAACACAAAGGACAAACCCACCTAGACAACCTCAACCTACACACACCTATTTTTGCTTCATATAGCCATCCAATCATTCTACATCGGTTATCCCAAAGCCACGACCTCGGGAGGTCAAGTGCGACTAAAGGTCACGTGTTGATTTTGGGTCCCACAAAGGACAAACCCACCTAGACAACCTCCTAGGGAACGTTTTAACTAAGAGATTTGAGAAAATAACCCCCAGGTGTAGATTTTTCAAATTTTTACATTTTAGGTTTCAAATAAACAAATGCAAAATACTAACCTTTGTCTTGCATTACTGGGTCTCTCACTTGTGGGACCGTGATCACGTCGACATACTCTTCGATTTGACTTGTATTTGCGCTCAAAACGGTGACAGGTAATCTAGAGCTCCAAAATCACTATGAGGGCAAGTACAAATGAATTTGAAAATGAATGGTTTTAGATATATATATATATATATATATATATATATATATATATATATATATGTTTTGTTTTAACTTCGTGTTGAGTGTGTGTGCTTTACAAGGTTGGAGCGTTGGCGCGGTATACTTCTATCCCTGTGCAAATGGTAAGTCCTCATGTCGTTTTGTTTTAACGTTTATTTTTCGATATCATGTCTATTGAGTCTTGTTTTCATTTTGCAAGCAACGGGAGCTTGGATGGCGTCACTTCAGCACATGGGCGTGTCAAGTATAACTTCTAACTCCCCATTTCGAGAATGTCATACTCGGACTTTACGTTTATGCCCTTTTATGGCTAAAACGCTTATCCGAGGGGGCTATATGTACGCACCCAAATTTGCACATGCTACATTGTCGGAAATGGTTCAAAAGTTCCCAATGATGATTCATGTCTTTTCCAAAGGTGTTTGAGCCCCTTTATCTCTTTGTAGTATATATTTGTAGCTTAGATTGCCTTACTTAGCCGTTTCCTACTTTTCCATAGCCTTCTGCATTGTTTTCCTTTAGTTTTGGCCTTTAGTTACAAAACCGCCGTCCAGTACAGCAGTGTTTGCACAACAGCCACCCAAAGAGGGGCGGCGGTTGTCAAAACGCTTACCCGAGCAGGGAGGCGATATCGTGCAAATTGTCTAAAACTTTCCACGCGTGAATTGGACGCGTGTTAGTCCACTCCAATTCACTTTTAACGCACATTTTTAGGTTGATTAAGCTGATTTTAAGCTTGACTGATTTGTGCCAACCTCCTCTTCAACTTCTAATTGTTGATTGAATGTTTAACTGGCCCCTCCACATTGTGATGTGGCAACCCATGGTTGTCAAGTGTCTTTGAAACCTTTGCCCGACTAACCTTATAAAACCAACGCTTCTTAAGCAAAAGGCCGAGAGATTTTTATTGTGTTTGCATTGTTATGCTTCTGAAATCCTACTAGAGACCACACAACCAAGCATTGTTCTCTTGCATTGTTCTTCCTCTACCTGCATTGCTACTAGACCACTTACAAGCCAACATTGCTCCAGCACCTTTTTCTTGCTTCCTCTGCATTCCCAGTTCCCTGGAGTCATGTGGACACAGAAGATTGCAAAAGATAACTGAGGAGACACAAAGTGATACCACAACATGCCTTTGCCTCAAAGCACTTT
Organism: Taxus wallichiana var. yunnanensis; assembly: GCA_018340775.1. NCBI lineage: Eukaryota > Viridiplantae > Streptophyta > Pinopsida > Cupressales > Taxaceae > Taxus > Taxus wallichiana. The sequence continues at coordinate 50,010,618 of CM031244.1, read as the reverse complement.
GCATTTGCAGATTGGGGTTCTTTATTGAGTGTTTTTATTTCTTCATTTCTTTATTTCTGAATCTATACGCACATTTATCTACTAGAGTAGCAAAAGTCATTTCCATTTCAATCATTGCAAATAGATAGATCGTTTTCAAAAGCTTTCATTTCTTCTATAGAAGCTTCGGTGATAGATCCTTCCCTGCTTATCCCTATGGGTTTGTGAGGGAAGAATATCTGGAGGAAGGCTTTTTGTATCATTGTAGACAATTGCAACCTGGTCCAAATTGTGGTCTCCATTAAATCTTCTCATATTCTACCCGGGAAGTTACGGGGAAGAAAAGCTTCTCGAAGCTTCAATTCTTCCCGTGTCTCTGAGGTAGGCAGAGGATTTAAAATTCCACAATTACATATTGGAAAAAGCTTTGAATTAATTAGGATAGATTAAATATATTGTTGCACAGATAAATAGTTACATCCGACTATTTATTTGTATAGGATTTGTTAATTAGAATTAGAGGCAATTTATTTCTTCATTTCTTCGTTTTCCTCTGTTAATTCCAGAAAGCTTAGAAAATACAAAAAGATTAGTTTAAATTAGATTAGATTGTTGTTTATTGCTTTATTTCTTCTATATTGGAAAATACAAAAACATAGTTAGCTTTCATTTATTTAGATTAGCTTGTTATTTGCTTTCGTAGATTAAATTGCACAAATGCACACATGACCATTCCCGGACCACAACAAGAGAGTTTACGGTTGTGATCCCAGGGTACCCCAACCGAACGGGCCCAAAGAACTCACAAATTTAGATATTGGATTATGTGTCTTAGTCTTTAGAACATCCCCACATCCACCAGATATTGTCAGACAGTTGAACGTCCTGAACAAAGACGCTTATAGAGCTTTCGCGTTACGGGCATGCTAGATCACCGTGCATAGATCTAGCAGAGCTACGCCTCTCTCATTTATTCCATGACCTTGTCTAGACATCATTACGACACACCCGTTGGTCACTTTCCACGCATTCCGCAACCGGTCAAGCGAGTTTCACACACGAGATATTGACAAACTTTTGCATGTGTGTATCATCCTCGATCGTTCCATTACGCCAATTCAGGTTAGAGAGGCTTTCATTTCCCTTGACGAGTAGATACCTTTGGTGCATGTGGAGGACATTAGGTTTCCCTAATAACTTGTTTATCACATACACACCTATTTCCGCTTCATATAGCCATCCACTCATTCTACATCGGTTGTCCCGGTACGACCTCGAGAGGTCGAGTGCGCGATTGAAGGTTACGTGTTTATTTTCGGTTGTACAGGCACTGTGTGTCATTTATGAATACAAGATATGAAAAATCCACTCTACCTTCACTTGCAAATCTGCCCTTAAAGGTTTAAGAGGTCTTAGGGTTTAGTGGAGCTTACACTTTGAGATCATCATTGGAGCACTAGATCGCTAGGAGAAACAAAAACAGAGCTTTGAGCCGAAAACGTTTTCTTTAATCTTTGGAGTCCCCAACTTTGGTCTACTTAAGTCTTCTACTTATCCTTCTTGAACCTCTCCCACAAGGCGCTACTACACAGAGGGAAATTATTGTGCCAAAGAATCCATCAAAAGGTAAGTATGTATTCTCTATCCCCATACTCTTTGCTTATTTGGTTAATGATTGTTCATATATGTAATGTACTAGATAAGATAGCATAGAATGTCTTTATCTTCTACATTAATAGTTCTTCATATTATAGGTCTTACTTACCACCAAATGACATATTACAAACTTTAGTTAGATGGCTCTTGTTTTGGCCTAGAGGTCACCCCTAAGATTCTAATTAGGCCTCTACATCTCATACAAAGGTGTAGGTTACTCGAGTTAAACCTATTTACAACCCCCATACACCCACCCTTTTGGTTATATCTTTCTATGTACGTTAGCTCGCATGTTCTCCTACATTATCCTAATTTGGAGAGAGGATCCTTAAATAGATCATCCTAGCTTACATACGATGGATGGCATAACCATGGGCCAAGAAGACCACCCATAATGATTCCCTAAAATAAACAAAACAAAAATCCACATGAAATGTCTAGAAGAGTGTAAATCATGTAGAGTGTATCTCATAAAAGCATACTTACACTTTGACAAAAGAATGATCTAGTCAAAACCTAAGAAGATTTGTAGAGGCCATCAAAGAGTATCACACAAAGAACAATTGATGGCCACTACCAAAAGTCATATTAATTGTGTCAGGGTCAGGACCAAATACTGCAAGACCACACCAATCCATTTCATGCCTTTTTCGTCAAAAAATGGTATAGTGAGCGACACAAGATTCTCAAATACTACATTGGCTAGCAATTTTACATCCATGAAGTAAAGGAGCTCGATAAAATCAAGGTGGTAGGAGAAGCCTATATGTATGCTCTCGAGGTTGATAAAATCTTTCAATGTAAAGGCAAGAACAAAATTTCTTTCAATAACAAGCCACATCCAAAGAAAGAGAAGGGTGTCATCAATTCGATAACAACTATATCGATTGTGTTAGGATCAAGACCAAACCATGCAAGACTATACCAATCCATTTCATGTATTTGTTGTTAGAAAATGGCATATGTGACAGTGAGCAACACAAAATTCTCAAATACTACATTGGCTTGATGGTTTACATCCATGAAGTAAAGGAGCTCGCGAAAATTAAGGCGCTAGGAAGCCTACATGTATCCTCTCAAGATTGAAAAAACTTTAAATGTAAAGGCAAGAAAGAAATTTCTTCCGAAAACAAGCCAGATCCAAAAAAAGATAAGGGTGACATCAATTATGATAACAAGTAGTGCAGCATAAACTTCCAACACTTGAATCCCTCCTTGAAGAAATTTGGGACTCGGTACAAAATGATAAAGGACACCGTAAAGTGGTGCCACGTCCACAAAAGTAGATGGTACTCAAATGAGAAGTGTTGAACTCAAAAGCATTGTTGGTTGCGATAAGGAATCCAATTTAAGCACCAACACCTACATCAATGTAAATTTCGAACAAAGGAAATCATTGCCATAACATAAGTTTCTCCCTCAAACCAAAAGGAGGCAAAGAACCTCTTCCACTCACAGATATGGATGAAAACACCAGTTCTACACTTCAGTTTGGACAGTCAAAAGAATTTAATTTAAACAGCCATTGTTTGGAGTAGTGTAACGTCGGTGCGTGTCCCCTAGATTTTGGTGACCAAAACATCAAATGTTACAAGGACTTGAGGGGGCATCCCATTTTTTTAAATATAATTTTGTAGCTTCTTTTATGTTTTTACTTTTGAAATGCTGTAATTTTAACCAAAAACATTGAATTATAATCTTGAAAGTATCTAGAATACATTACATACATTTTAAATCCCTAAATTTCATTGAATAAAACTTAAAATATTTAAATATTAATTTTTATATATCATTTTAATTGTCATCCCCAAAATTTGGAACATTTCCATCTCTGCATCACCGTCCCAGAGATTTAGGAACTATGGTTTGGAGGCTTAGTCTTCCAATCAAACCTTATCCTCTCAACTGTAAATATTTAATTGATTGAATCAAACCAAGTACATGAATGTCAGTAAACAAAATAGTCTCACATAGGCAATCAGTTTGTTTTGAGATGAAGTAATTTGTTATGTAGCACCCTTGAAAGTTTCTGATGTTTTCTTAAACATGCCTACATGTGATAGCGACATGGTGAGTACAAGCCAAAGCCCACGCAAAGGGCATAATCACTCTAAGAGATTGACACTACCAACAAGATGATTGGTCAAACCGAAAATTTTGTACTCATGATCAAGCCTCAAAAGGACAAGAAGACCAATGCGACTGCCCAAACTCATACAAATTGTCAGACATTGTGGCAACTAAGGGTGAATCAACTGATAGAAAAGTGTAAAGACATTTACAATGGTCATAGGAATTATGTTGCACTCGGGTAAAGCACTCAATAAACCTAGTCCTTAGCACCACTATGCCAAATGGCCATCTGTACAAAAATTGTGTTTTAAAGAATGATGATGTCAAGTGATAGATCTAGGAGTTGATACATGAGGGTCGCAACCAACCAAGTGCTTCACCTTGCAGAAACCCAAACGTGTTGGCACGTAAAAAGGATGGAATGTGGAGACTTGTTTTTTCCTCTAGAGCACTAATAAGAACACAGTGAAAAATAAGTACCACATTCCCCATATTTACGATCTACTATCAACTCAAAGGTGCATTATTCTTCACTAAGATTGATCACAAGTTAGGATATCACCAAATGTCAATCGAGCCAACAACATGTCGAAGATTGCTTTCAAGGCGAAGGAAGGGGTGTTCAAGTGGTTGATCATGCCATTCTATATAACCAATACACTTAATATTTTTGTCCCTTCACTGATTCCTTCACGGTTGTCTACTTGGACAACATATTCATTTTTAGAAAAACCTAGATGAAGCATGTTTGGCATGTTCTTAACACCTATGACATCAAAATAACATACCAACATGACAAAATGTTTGTTTGGCATGCAATGGTCCCAATATCTAGGATACATTGGTGATGGGGATGGGGTACACATGAGTCTAGAGAAGGTTCATGTAAACCAAGATTGGCACGCACAAAGAACCTCACGAGCTTCACAACTTCCTAGGCTTAGAAAATTTCTACCACGAACTCGCATTATAACTCTCCAACATTGTGCATCCCTTGGGTCAAGAAACAAAGTGCATTTGATGAGGTAAAGTATAGACTATACTTTGAACCAATCCTCATCCTACTGAAACTGCATGAGTCGATCGAGATCAAATCATATTTCAAAGCATAGTTACCTAAGTCTCGAGGATGTGATGATAGGGGATGGATAGACGGGGTTTTTAGGATGACAAAAAAATCTCAGATTTTGGATACAGCAGGGGGCAGCTATTATAAATACATATGAAAATTCTTAATTAAATATTTTTACTTAAATCAATGAAATTTAGGGGTTTAAACTATAGTTAATGTTTTTATGTTTCATCAAGATTAAAATTCAAGGTTTTTGTTAAAAATATCAGATTTTTTGAAGTAAAAGCATCAGATTGTTTTTAAATTTAAAAAAATTGGGATCATCCTCCAAGTCCTGAAGTCCCCAAAACATCCGGGACGTCTAGGACGTGACCAAAATCTAGGGGACATGTCCCCACATAACACTGCTTCAAAATATGCACTTGATATTGTACTCATTCAGCATGGGCTCCCAATGGTGTATCACAATGAGACATCCAACATATGATAGAGTTCTACACCATTTTCCAAGCATGTCCACAATGGAGGCTCTACGTTCACTCCAATTCATGCAAACTCATATTCAATTGCAAAACAACCTCCATCGAAGTGGTCCACTTACCTACAACAGTTCCATCTCAATGTCAAGCACAAAAACATATGAGTTAATGGAGTTGCCAACTGTTATAGCAAAACTTCCAATTGCGACATTGTGACAATAATCCTCAAGTGCTTTGGGCGTGAGCATCGATTCGACCCAACAATATGGTATTGACCCTAACTTTGCTAACACATCATGCAATAATTGCAGGTAAGCAAGTTTCAGATGTTCATTTGCACGACGGAATTTTGTGTCATCTAGGTCATCTCTAGGTACCATTTAGCAAATGTCAAAAGTTTATCTCAAAGAGACGTTACAATCTAGTAGCAAACCAGCAGAAAATGTAAAATAATGTCAACAAATATAGCAAATCATTCGCCTTGTGAGCCATCACCAACCCCTGTGATCAAGAAGCATGGACAAGTACACCCCCAAAGAAAACCTTGGATGTCAATCTCATTGGATTTCATGTCGGGGCTACCTACACAAAGCACGGTCACGAACGATGGATAACAAACTAACCAAGTCGACAACTTTCCATCCACAAGTAGATGAGAAAACATAGGTAATTAATTGCATGATTATTCACCTCCTTAGGATGTACGATTCTGGCCCACCGAGCCCTCCACACCTCGACCATACATGACCCCTTTTAGATGTGCCCCGATTCCAATGGCACTAAGCGGCACAAAGACTAGAAGATTCCTCCCAAGATTAGAAATTATCAAATAAAGAAAGAAAAATCTCAACAAGATTCGACATATTCAACAAAAATTACATTCGTTTTCCGAATACCGGTCAAAGTACAAGAAGCAACATGACTAGCATACGGTACCACATCAACATTAGTTTCGTGACATATTAGTGTTGCATTTGTAGGAGATACTAAAAGTGATTTGTATACTCCTAAGATTTCTTATTGAATTCAAAGAATCGCGCTCTGTTCTACTTAGAAACTACTCTAGAATGGCGGTATGAATACTAGTGCTGCTTAGAATTAGTGTAACTTGTTCGAAACTTAACAATGTTGTAAACATCAATTAGAAATGCGAACATAAACAACAATATGAAATCGAAAGACGCATAGACTCAAAAGAAATTTTGGTCTGAAAACCCCAAGATGGGAAAATCAAAAAACAGTTTGAAATAACAATTCCCAACTTCATATCTTCTTATGGTCAAAGATAGATTACAAAGAGTAATAGAATAGTACATGTTTGGAGATGCTTTCGTGCATGTTGGCTAGATTTTCTGCATAGCTGAAAACCTAGGCAGTCATGAGATAAATCTCCCTCATTTACCGTGAGGCTCCTGTGTAAGATTTTGTCAATTATATTTTCTAATATCTATTTGTTGGTTTTACTTTAACCGCGTAGCTCATGCACCATAGCTAGGCAATTTTGCAGCAAGTAAGCAGTTGTAAAGAAATATGTGCGGAAGAGGGAAATAATTGAGTACGGGAAGAAAGGAAAGAAGATGTGCAATCTAACCAATAGTTCACAGAGTTGATCTCATGCACATAGATAAACAAATAGATCTTGAAATATAGAATTTAAAGAAAAGGAAAGTTTCAGATTCAGATCTGAGATAACACAAAGTTTATGCAAAGATCTAAAAATAAATAAGAAACAAAATGCACTGTTGATGCAAAGTTCTCTAGAAATCTGCCTCCTTTCAATTCCTTAGCTTTCAGAAAGATATCAAGGGTTTCAGCTCAAAGTCTAGAACACAAGAATGTTTGTTACAAATTTTGATCTCTTTTTTAACACGTAGGCTCTTCCTCTATTTATAGTGAATAGAGGGCAATTACAAATAGGAAGTTTTTAATGAATTGCCACATGTGGAAGCTATGAAAAGGGAAGCAACTGGCAGTATTCTTCTTGGAATTCCTCTTTGCATGACATGCATGATTTATAACTGAAAATAGAACCTTCTATTTTGCATGTCTGCCACCTATTTCCAAGTAATTGACTTCTTCTAGTAACTTGAAGTAACGGCTTTTAAACCAATCACTTAAGTTTTACAATTTAATTGATTACTCAATTACTTTGTCGAGAAAATAAGAGAAAGAAGAAGAAAGAGGAAAATAAATTAGAAGAAAGTTGCAACACTCCCAGTCTTGTTCTTTTTCCATATTCTGCATGCGGTTGACTCTTTTGCCTTTGATTCTCACCAAACTGGATCTGGAAGCAATCGATCGTGATTTGCTGCATGGGATAGTTTTTCAAAACACTAGGCATGGGGAAAGATCTGGCAGGAAGAATGAATAGGCTACAAGAATTGCCTTAGAAAACAAACCAAAACACAGACAAAAAGAAATTAAACAAAACAAAAGAAGTTACAGAAGCAATTGCTCGAAAATTTCTTCAATTAGCTGATCTGCAAAAATTCTTCCCCTGGGTGAATGTTCTATGGTAATAATGATGGGGTGAAGTGCTTTATATAACCTAAATCCTCCAATTTTAGCTCAATCTATTTTTAAAATAACTTTATTTATTTAATAAATAAATAAATAAAATTCTCTTAGACAAAACCTAGCAAAGGGATAGAGTGAGTTTTAGCATGTGGGTACTTGGGAATTTGGCTTTTATGACTCTCTAGGGATACCTTAGAGCAATGCAAACAACTGCAAGCAAAACAAACACAAAACGACTGTTACATTGAAAAGAACGATTTTTTAAAAGGGGTAGTCCCAGATTTCAGGGTCAAATCTTGGGGACACCAGGCACTAAAGGATCCTAAGAGTTTATGAACTGAAGAGACTACTTTTTCAGCATTATTGGACGGTGGACCTATGTGGTCCAAGCGGGCGAAACTATCAGTTTGTGCATACCGGTAATTTTGAAACCGCCGCAAGTGTTGCATGACCACTACTTTATAGATACGACGGCTACACAACCGCCGCTCTACATGAAGTGATGATTACGCAACCTACCAAGGAATCCTCCTTTTGGAGTGTTGTTGCTGATTGAAACTGGATTTATCTCGGTTGTATGATGGAGTGGACTTGTTTTCCTAATTGTTATTTATGCAGTCAAAATAGGAAGTCAAGTGAACAATGACTTAGACCGTGTAGCCTGAACTTACTCACTCAAACTTCACGCAACGTTGAAACATCATAGGACTTGGTCTTTACTGATATCAGAGAAGCAAATTACAAACATGCAGACACTGTTACCCCTATCCTTATGACAGGCTTAACTACGCAGAGATTAAAATATCAGTCCTCAATGGGGCATGACTGAACCTTACATATTAGTGTGCAGAGTTGCACACTCTCTCAGTTATGTCTGTGCAAGCTACTCAAACTATCCACAGGAAGAACAATGGTGACTTCTTGCTGCAAGTTAACCAAATCTCGGCTAACTACTTTGTTATTTTTCCTCTTGAGCAAGAAAAAAATCTTCTGTCATGAACTCTCCTTCACTACTTAACACGGTGCCCGCCAAAGGTTTTATGGAGAGAAGATCCCATATGCGGGATGCACAGGTTTTTATTATGACCCCACATTTGGTTATTTCAAAAACAGGGCGTTAACTTTCAGCCTTTCCTGGACACATGGTTAAGTGCTTTCTGGAGATAGGACTGCGCCTAGGAGGCAATGGTTGCACTTCGCAAAGGAGAGCCATTCTTCCTACCACTCATGGCAATGGACATTCCTTGCCACACAAATGTATCAACATGAAGCCTAAGCACAGTTGTGCAGCACATATGTACTCCATCTTGCCAAGTATATGTTGTAAAATGACTCACAAAATGTTGCAGGGTCTCATAGACACACAGCTTCGTAAACAGCTATATTCTCGCAAATTTGTAGGATTTCGCAGAATTTGCAAGGACCTAACAATGATTTGAAGACTGTTGGAGTTGTGCAACTGTGCAACACTTTGTGGATCCGTTGACTCAAGATGTGGCATGTGAATCAACGGTCAATGAGAAATCACAGAGTTTCACAGTACTTTTCCGATCAAGAACATGCTCGAAAGATTGCAGCATGTCACAGGAGGTCGCAATTGCTTAAGGTTGCAAGCCCTTATTATTTCTACTCCTATTCGTTTTTAGTTGATGTGGGATTTCTTATGAACCCAAATGCTCTTGCATCATACACCCTCGGTAAGTGGAATAAACCATGAGCTCATGCTCATGAACATTCAATGAGCTCTTCAATGGGCATTCGGCATTAGCAACTTCGAATGCACTCATTGATGTTGCATCTTCAACTTCTCTCCTTCCACTTCACCAAGTATTCTCGGTAATCCCTTTCTCTCAACTTATTGATGACAATAGTATTGACCACTATCTCAATCTCCTCTTACCCTAGGTAAATGATGTCTCCAATCTACAACTAGAGAATCCAAACCCACATTCTCACCACTTGTTTGGCACTCGTGCTAAGGGTACAAATCCGCTATGTTGAAGATAGGTTAAATATCAATTCCATCTAGTAGCTCTATCTCATAAGTATTTGCTACTAATTTCGTCAAAACTTTGCATGGTCCAACCTATTGCCATTTCAACTTATTGTATGTTCCTCGGGTAAACCTTTTCTTCTAATCAAGTACTCTCAATAATCCCTTCCTCTCAACTTATTGATGACCTTGGTATTGACCACTATCTCAATCTCCTCTTACCCTAGGTAAATGATGTCTCCAATCTACAACTAGAGAATCCAAACCCACATTCTAACAACTTGTTTTCCGCTCATGGTAAGGGTACAAATCTGCTAGATTGAAGATAAGCGAAATATCAATCTCATCTAGTATCTCTATCTCCAAAGCATTTGCCACAAATTTCGTCAAAACTTTACATGGTCCAACCTATTGCCATTTCAACTTATTGTATGTTCCTCGGAAACCTTTTCTTCTAAGACCATGTCAACTACTTGAAATTCCAGCTCTCTTCTTCTACAATCAGCATGTTGCTTGCACCTCGAAGTGCTTCTTTCCAACTCTTCCCTTACTTGTTGATATATGTCACGCATATATTCAGAAGTCTTTCACTTCCGCACTCCTTCCATTCATAGTATAGGTGTCTCACAATTTGGTAACCCCTCATAGGCTTAATCCATATACAATCTTGAATGGCATTCTTCCAAAGTGCTTTTGTTGACTGAATTGTTATAGGCGAATTCAGCTTGTACCAATATTGAATCCCATAACCTTGGTATCTCTCCCACCAAGCAGCACAACAGATTTCTAAGACTTTTGTTGATTGCCTTTGTTTGTCCATCCGTCTGAAGATGGTATGTTGAGCTGAACTGCAACTTGCTATTCAGCTTCCTCCATAATGTCCTTCAAAATGCCCAACAAAATTTGTATCCCGATCAATGTTTTAAAAATCGGAACCGGACTCGGAACCGGTCGAGGGTTGGACCGGACCGGAACCGGAACCGAACCGGAACCGGACCGGTTCAAACTCTATGAACCGGTTTACTAAAAAACACATAAAAATTACATTTTTAAAGAAAGAAATATATTTGAAAAATTAGAAACCATGATGCCAACAATTACACACAAAATACGCAAAGTTTGCTCATGTATATAGTGATAGTTGGAATACTCGCACTCGGCAAATACTCGGCAGACCCCAAAAAAACAAAACTCGGCAATATTCGGCCAATACTCGGGAATACTCAGCAACTTAAAAAATACTCAAATTTCTTTAAAAAAACATAAATTTGCAGCCAAAACCATGTATTTGCAGCATTTTCTTTCATTGCTATTAATGCTTTCTTTTTGTTGGGACCTTTACGATAGTCTTCAGTCTTGTGTCTGAGGATGCGCAAATTGGAGTTTAAACACAAAAAAGACTCTTAAAATAGCAAAAAAAAAACCTATGCATCTGTTGATAACTTGATATGTGAAGTCAACATTTGAATAAGCAGGTCGCGACCAAGTTGGTAGGTGGGACGATTAGTCCGAGCACGGGAGAATACTCGCCGAGTTTTGGAAAGCTATCCATAATTTTAATTTTTAATTACTAATCATCTCAATCAAGCAATCAAAGCTCATGATTCTTTCGAAGATTGCAAGAAGTTGCTTGGTCCAAAAAGGTGCAAAAATAGATTTTATGAAAATAAGAAAAATATTGCCATCAATGCGTAGAGCTCGAGAAAATATGCACTTTTAGAGAAAACGACACCTGAAACGGAGCCACAAAATGAAAGTTATGGCACATGCAAGTTTTGTTGCTACATCTTCCCGGACCCTTTCCAAAAATGGCAAATTTTATTCTATCCTTGTGTTTTTTCCAAAAATCCAAAAAGGAAAGAAATGCCAAAAAAGGAAAGAAATGCTGACTCGGCCGGTTCAGGATAAAACCGGACCGGTTTGACCGGTTTGGGCTAAAACCGGTCGGCCGATCCGAGTTGCAGGCCGGTTCGTGATTTCAAATGTCAAACCGGTCAAACCGGCCGGTTCGGTTCCGGTTTGACCGGTTTTTAAAACACTGATCCCGATCGGATAATATGCTTCTAGAAACCTATGCAATCTAACTTCCTTGAAAAAGAAATTGGCTATGTGTGTAGCATCATTAGTCTTCTTGCATGTAGCAAAATGACCCATTTTGGAGAATCCATCCACAACCACAACTATGGAATCATGTCCTTCCTACATTCTAGGCAATCATAAATCAAAGTCCATGCTGATATGTTCCCATGGTCTCTTTGGGATATGAACTGGTTGTCACAGACCTTTCATTTCGACTCTTCCCTTTTTCCAACTAGCAAATTCTACATCACATGCACAAGTCTTATCACCTCCATATCAAAATCTTAGGCCAATAATAATTCTCACTCAATTGCACCAATGTTTTGTCTATGACAAAATGACCAGCTAATCCACCACTATGCTACTCCTTAGTTAGATTCTCTCACAAAGTCGGGATATGCACAATTGTTTTCCTTTGAATGGCAATCCTTCTTACAAGAAATATTCTAACTATGGCATCATGTCCACACTCACCGGATCCTCCCACACTTCCATGGATCTTTGAAATCCTCATCATTCTCATATCATTCTTTCATAGAATCAAATCCAGCTACTTCCTCTTGCATATCATTCAACAAACGACTCCTACTCAATGCTTCAACACAAATGAGTAACTCTAAAGAAATTCAACCAGCTTCACATGTCTTTGGTTCAACTTGCCTTGACTGTTCATGAACTGCAGTGCTTGATGATTGGTGTACAACACAAACTCCTTAGGAAACAAGTAATGCCTCCGCTTCTAGTGAGATAGCACTATGACATAGAATTATTGATCGTCAACTGAATATCTCCACTTAGCCTCATTTAGTTTCTCGCTAAAGCAAGCAATGGACTTACCTTCTTGACTCAAAAAAGCTCCACTAGCATCGCAATCAACTTGAAACACCTTCTTGAAATAAGGCAATGCTAACCGGCAGTTCAGTCCCCACCTCTTCAAAGTCTGAAAGCTATGCTCTATTTTTTTCGTCCAAGTGAACTCTTTCCCATCTAAAAACCCAAATAAACCAACTCCAAGAAACTCCATTTCTCCACGTAGACTAGCAATTTCTCATCTCTCAACCTTTAACACTTATCATATGTGCATCAAGTGTTCTTCCTTCATCCTACTGAAAATCAAAATGTCATTGAAATACATAATGACAAACCATCCAAGGGATGGATTCGGCACTTCATTCATAAGTCTCATGAGCGTACTCAATGCATTAGTCAACCCAAATAGCATAACAAACCACTCATGCAAACCATCATTTGTCTTACACACGCTTCCGCGTATCCCCTTCTATGATTCTGATTTGGTGATAACCAGTCTTCAGATCAATCTTTGTGAAGTACCTTGCTCCACTCAAATAATCCATCAAGTCCTCCATCCTACGCAATGAAAATCTATACTTGATTGATATCTTGTTGATGGCTCGGAATCAATGCACATACTCCACTATCTGCCTTTCTTTGGTGTTAATGTTGCAAAGTACAAAACACGGCGTAAACTTTAACTTAACAACCCTTTCTCCAACAACTCTTGCACTTGCTTCTTCACTTCATCATTCTCCATAGGGTTCAACCTATAGGCTGCCTTGTTTGGCAAACTAGATCCAAGAAACAAATCCATATGATGATGTCATATCCCTTTTCCGAGACTAGCCTCACTTGAAGACCTTGACCCATTCTTCTCCCCGTGGGTCCAAGGAAGGGAGCAAGGGGAAGATTTTGATGATGTCTTGATGATAATTTAGTAGTTTTTATTATTATCATGTATTGCTATTGGGAAGCCTAGCGCTCCAATAGAAGAACTTATTTAGTTAGAAAATAAAGTATTTTGAGCATGTAGGCTCCAAATACAAATTAGATTATTAAAAGTGTTTTTAAAAAGGGCTCAACCATCATTTGAATTGTAGCACCCTTAATGTTATAAAAGGAGGTTGTTTGGCCATTTGATCATCATGTGAATTCTATTATTTTGGGAAAGATTGCTTGTGAAGCATCTCTCTCCTCTCCTAAGGATGAAAACCCTTGGAGAGTCTTGTGCGAGAACAAACCCTTGCTTCTAGGGAAGACTTGGGAGTCTCCACCCCCTTGAGGGATCTCTTTGTTGTTATTATCTTAATTCCAACCCTAGGTGAATTGCCCTAAGGTGTTATTTGGCCAACAATTGAAGGATCTTTGCCTATTTATGAATGTGCATGCATAATTGCCTATTTTGAGGTGGAGCGACCTACTTTGTGGAGTATTTTTGCATGTTTATTGGTTGTTCTAAGTGGAGTGACCCACCTAGGGGAGCATTTCAGTACTTCCTTGCAATAATTTCATGATTTTGAGGTTGGAATAATATTCTTCATATTTTTAAAGGCCAAGTTCTAAAGTTTCATTAATTTTGGTGGTGTTTTGCTATTTTTCCAAGCTCGTGGAAGTTACAGTTTTGGAATAATTAATTAATTTCTGCAGTTTGAGGGTTTCAACTAAAAATCAGATCTCTTACTTCCAAGCTTACAAAAATCAATTTTCTTGCATGATATGATTGCTGGTAATTTATAATAATTTTGGAGACTATCTAATAGCATTTTCAGCAGTGTTTGAAGGCTCAAAAGCGAGCTTGAAGTCTCCAAAGGGGTCGCTGCCCTAGGAGAAGGTCTGCTGGCAGCTAGTAAAGGTTTCTACATGTTTATTCCAATCACTAACAACCCGTTAAAAATCTGAAAAGTGTTGCTTATTCTCTGCTTTGCATAGTTTCCTGAGAGTCCCCAAAAGGGACATTACAATGGTATAAGAGCTTTATCCTCCCAGCACTGTGGAGTATGGCAGATGACAATGATATGTAGTGCTACCAAAGAAGGGAAAAGAAGAAACCCTTAGGATTCGAGGAAGAAAAATTGGACACGGTCATGAGAACACAAGGACGGATAGGCCGAGGTAGGGGCTTACCTTATCCTTCCAAAATATCCAAGGTGGTGGTTTGCTCAAGGAGAGGCTTACCCTATGCAATCATTTTTAAATATGCCCAAGTGGTGATTAGCTCTCCTCAAGGAGAGAGAGGACTTCTTACACCGTTTGAAGAATACAGAGCATTACTAGAAAGGAATTTTGTGAGGCCATGTATCTCACAAATTTCATTAGCTTAAGCAAGGAAATGGATGAAATATGGGCAAAGGACCTAACACTAAAGGAAGGAGGAAAACATGCCAAGGAGAAGAATGTTTCAGCCCTAGGGAGAAAAGATCCTTCCATTGTGCATGGAACCCAAGGTAAAAATCTTTTAGTGTTTAATGATGAATTGTTGGCGTTTAATGGTTGTATAGAACTGAATATTAGTAGAGAAAGATCAGATTTGGGGAAGGAACATGGGGATGACATTGTTGGAAGTCATACCCATGAAAAAAGGGCATTTCTAGGTGCCCATAGTCACTCTCAGCCTGTTGGAGTTATCCTAACAGCAGTCAATGAAGAGCCCTTGATAGAAAAATGTATGCTTTTGAAGGAACCAAATGTTAAAATTAGACAGGAAAAGGAATTCATATATTCAAGTGCGGAGGATGTAATGGAAACTCAAAAGAATTGTGAGAAATGGCAAATAAGAGCTAGGGTTGCTAGATTGATAGCCGCTAAAGAAAGACAACACTTACAAGAGTACAGGGCAAAAAACTCTTCCTTATTGATAAGGAAAGAGGAAGTAATCATGAAGCATGAGATAAGGAAAGAGGAAGGGCTTGATTTACATAATGAGGGAAAGAAATTGAGAATTGAATTCAAACTTCTAGGTGAAATTAATGATATTCAGCTTGTTGGACTGTCCATAATAACAGTCGATGAAGAACACAATGATGAAGAGTTAGGCTTTGGTAAGAGCCACAAAGACACCCCAAGCACAAGTAATCAAGGTGTGGAGATAATATGAAGAGGGGAAGCTCCAATTATTGAAGAAACAAGGACCAAGATGGATTTGGTGAGAAGTTACCCCCTTCCAAAGACCATGGTATGCTTGTAAAGGTAACCACTTCTTCCATTTGGATTATATCTCAGCTGATACACATGTATAAAAAGAATTTTTCGGTCGCAATAGTGGATGCATTGAGGGTAACTCAACAAAATTGATGAGGCCAAGGAAAGGGGAAGAAATTCTCCATGAAGGACCAAAGAAAGCAATTGGTGAAGTTGTTGGACTGTTATCAACAATAGTCAAACATGGGAGAATTATCAACATACTCAGCCATAGTAAAGTCTCGTGTATGAGTACCATTACTAGCTTGAAGGAACTAAATGATAAGGTGAAGGTAAGCAACCCTGGACCTAGAAACAACTCAGATTTCTTTCCTATCATTGTACCATGTCAAAACTATGGATGTCAGGAACAGCTGGGAAGGAATGATAACTATGTGCTCTTTCTTATGATGCGCTGCCATTTTCACCTCCACAATCCGCAAGACCAATCAGTTTTGCAAGGAACCCTCAAGGATGACACTAGGGAAGAGCAAGTCCATGGAGGTAAGGTGCCTTTGAAATATTTTCTAAGTGCTGATTCTAACTCAGAAATTCTGAGTTGTAAGAAAGTTAGGGACAGCTCGTGGTCCAAAAAGATTTCAATTTCATTGCCTACCAGCATGCCAATGCAATTTGGTTTTCACCATGCACAATCGATCAAGTATTATGATTAATGTTGCATTGCTCCACTCCATGATATTGTTGTGTTTTTCTCTCATGATCAGCTTGCACCAAGTGAAGAAAGGTGAGAAGTGAATGGTGTAGCAAAAGGTGTATGGATGCTTGGGTGCAATGCCAAAATTGTTTTAGCGTGGGTTTGGTACCGTTGTGGGTTTTAAAAGGGAAGGTCCGATTGTTAGATCAATATGATTGATAATCTCATCCTTGAGTGTCCTAAATGACCCACATGTTAGATCAATATGATTGATAATCTCATCCTTGAGTATCCAAGAATGACCCACACCTTTGCATCTTGGTTTACCACTCATACATACCAACTTTTTTGGGTAATCGGTTTCTTCATTGGCCATGGAGTAGTAATGCTTGTAGATAATGGCACCACTCATAAAGTCATCAAAGGAGAACTTACGAAATTAAGTATGGGCTGAGCATGATTAACTTGGAGGCTTCAAGGTCACCAATGTCAATAATATTTTCATGCCTTTTGCAAAAATAATATATTACAATTGTCAAGTCTCATAAGAAGGTGCAACGTATGTGATGTTTTTCTTAAAATTAAGATAGCTGAAGTTACTATTGTTTGCAATGCAATGGATTCAAATCTTAGGAAAATGTAACCTCAACCACCATGAAGTAGGACTGAACTTTGGGAATAAAATAAAAGTCAAAATTCAAGATTTGGAGGATGGAGGATGTAATGTCCCCATTTAAGACCCTTTAGCCTATATGTCCCCGTGGGCTTCGGGATGTGCAAGGAAACATTTTTATTAAATAATTAAATATTATTGCACTAAGCAATAATTATTTAATTATTTAATTAATTCCCAAAATATAAAAATTAAATGGGGTGAATTAATTAAATAAATATTTAGGTGGCTTTTATTGATAAAATCACCCTTTGAAAAGGGGACGCCACACCTAGGAAAACAAACTACTTTTATTTAATATTTTCCCTCTCCTAGGGTTTTAATTTCGCCTCCTTGCTTATAAAAGGAGTGCTAGGGTCATTATTATTATTATGTTATGATGAACTTATTTTGATCCTCCGTGCTTGGAGTTGGGATGCATGCCCATTGATGCTCTCTCTCTCTCTCTCTCTCTCTCTTGCGTGGGAGATTGTATTGAGCTGGTTTTAGATTCACTTGAAGCATTTGTTTGTGAAATTCATGTCCTTTGCTTTATTGCCGGTTTTAGTTGAAATTCACTATTGAAATCTGCATGTTTACTGTAGCATCACCAATGTAGCAATTGGTTTGTGAGTGCTTTTGCAAATCAATTTGGGTGTAGGCTTCATTTCTACCCTAGCGGCTTGTTTCATGGTGTGTGTGGATTGTTTTAAAGCAATAAATGATCGGGTTTTGACTAATACAGTCTGCTGTTCAAATCTTGGGCTCCAACAATCTCATTTGGGGATCTATATTTTAAAATAATAGATCTGTTTTTCCTACTTGACTGTAGCGCCTCATTTTGGTAGTTCTTTGTGTGTTTTGATTCATGGTTAGTGCCCTAGATGTGCAACGAACTTGATGGTATGCTGGGCAACTTATATATCACATAATTATGGTATTTGCATGAGATTTGTGATGATTAATAACTCTCAGTTTAAAAAAATTACAGCAACTTCTAACCTCGTGTTTTCCAACTTTGTTATCCCCATTTTGAAGTGCATAGTGTGTGAAAATATACATTCATTTGGCAGTGACTTCTGTATTTTTTTGGTGAAGGGTTTTGGCATGATTTAATGGTGTTTTAAGCCTTGTTTAGCAGCGGTGTTTGGTCCTTCCATTTATTGGAAATTTGGTGATCACTCTCTATATTCCGTGATCCAATCTTTGAGCATGGTTGGTTTGGATTGAGATATTCAATAGATTTTAAAAACAGCGATCAGTGGGTGAATTTATCACAGAAGTTTGCATGCATGTAATTACAGCATATTTGGGGTTTGTATGCATAGTTTGGGGCCTGGTTTTTATGCACTTAAATCTGATTTGCTTACTTCAGTTGGAGTACTAAATTATGCCATTCATTTGAGGTTATAGTTTGATTGCGTATCTCTTGTTGCTGATTAGTTACATATCTGTGAGGGTTGAATCATGAGCTCATTGGTGGTTATTTAAATCAAATAAATCTGGTTTCTAAGGAGTATAGTCTCAACTGTGAGTGAGCCACTTGTTAGAGGCCATTAAACCCCTAATTGGGTTTATTGAGTCATCTATTTGATTGGTTCAAGTAGGGTTTATTGAGTTCTGCTATTTGCATTTGATTGGAGTGTTGAAGAGTTGTTGATTTGCATATTTTCTATTGATCCCGGAGAGGGATATTACAGGATGGAGGATTCATGGTAGCCAAGCAAGGGGAATTTCATCGTGATTCCCTTTTTATATATCAGCTCATTGCAAGGGCACAATTACAGCTAGGCATGCACAAATTCAGTCACTAAATAAAGTTATAAAAGGAGAATTTAAGTTGCTGATCATGATGGTGAAAGTTGACAAGGACCAACAAAAAGGGACTGAACTCTATCCCTTACCAACAGTCCAGGAAAGGTGGATCATAGCTGAGTTTGCAAACACAAGTTTGACAAACAACATGACTGATTTTTCTTTACTAGCTCTCCTATATTTTATTTCAGTCATCATCTATTCCCTACCTAAAGGGAAATTGATTAGTTACAGTTGTGTCATTGATAGCATGGATACATATCAGCCAAACAAGGAGAACAGGGAGTTTGATAGGCATAAGGGGAAGCTGATCATCATGCCTTCAAAGCATGAGGGAAGGCGGAGGAGAGAATTTTTTTTGTTAACCAGTTTGTTTCATGTGCAGGCACAAAGAAGGAGCAACTATGATTCATTTGGGATCTGGGTATGTGCCATTGCTTGAGGACAAGCAATTTCGAGAGGGGAGGACTGTCATGTCCCTTTTTGAAGACTAGCTTCACTTGAAGACCTTGACCCATTCTTCTCCTGTGGGTCTAAGGAAGGGAGCAACATGAAGATTTTGATGATGTCTTGATGACAATTTAGTAGTTGTTTTTATTATTATCATGTATTGTTATTAGGAAGCATACCACTCCAATAAGAAAACTTATTTAGTTAGAAACTAAAATATTTTGAGCATGTAGGCTCCAAATACAAATTAGATTATTAAAAGTATTTTTAAAAGGAGTTGGCAATCATTTGAATTGTAGCGCCCTTTATTGTTATAAAAGGAGGTTGCTTGGCCATTTGATCATCATGTGAATTCTATTATTTTGGAAAGATTGCTTGTGAAGCATCTCTCTCCCTCTCCTAAGGACAAAAACCCTTGGAGAGTCTTGTGTGAGGACGAAACCCTTCACCAAGTCTAGGGAAGACTTCAACACGGGAGTCTCCACCCCCTTGAGGGATTTCTTTGTTGTTGTTATCTTAATTCCAACCTTAGGCGGGTTGTCCTAAGGTGCTTTATTTGGCTAACAATTGAACGATTTTTCCCTATTTATGAATGTGCATGCATAATTGTCTATTTTGAGGTGGAGCGACATACTTTGTGGAGTATTTTTGCATGTTTATTGGTTGTTCTAAGTGGAGCGACCCACCTACGAGAGCATTATAGTATTGCCTTGCAATAATTTCATGATTCTGAGGTTGGAATAATATTCTTCATATTTTTAAAGGCCAAGTTCTGAAGTTTCATTAATTTTGGTGGTGTTTTGCTATTTTCCCAAGATCATGGAAATTAGTTATAGTTCTATAATAATTATAAAAATTTGTAGTCCGAGGGTTTCAGCTAAAATCAGATCTCTTACTTCCAAGCTTACAAAAATCAGTTTTCTTGCATGATATGATTGTTGGTAATTTATAATAATTTTGGACACTATCTAATAGCATTTTCAGCAATGTTTGAAGGCTCAAAAGCGAGCTTAAAGTCTCCAAAGGGGTCACCGCTCTAGGATGTGGTCTGTTGGTAGCTAGTAAAGGTTTCTACATGTTTATTTCAGTCACTAACAACCTGCTAAAAATCTGAAAAGTGATATTTATTCTCCGCTTTGCATAGTTTCCTGAGAGCCCCCAAAAAGGGACATTACAGATGACTGATACTTTTCATCAAGGATTAACCATCAAGTAGATGATAAAAAATAATTAGAGACAACCTTTCAGTTATATTGATAAAGTGTTCCAAGTGTCAGATTACAACAATCAAGAGTGACATCACAATCAATTGTATCCTCGAAAGGCTCAATGGAAAACATGACAGAACACTTGAGAGACTCAAGTGTAAAATGTCCCTCTTTGACCCACCCCAGCCAATACTGATGTGAATGATTTGTGGTTGGCAAGTGTAGATCACAAACCAACTTCTATGAAATCAAGTTCTTTTGGTTTCCATTGTCATGGATAAGCACTGCCAATCTTTTGTTGATTTGACACTTGTGAGTACAAAAGCTTGTTTGTTTTGACAGAATAGTCGTTGACCATGAGAATGAGTTAAGACTTAGGAGTGTTGGAATTGGTTACCTAAAGCTTAGAATCCTAAAGTCGCATAAGTATGCTTGACAAGAAGGGTCTTCCCCTTCTTCGATTTGAGGACACGACATTCATCAATGTGCTTGTTGTAAGCACACTATTTATTTCCATTCCCAAATAAAGGACTTGAGCCCTTGGGAAAGAAAAGAAAATCATCGCAACATGTTTATCAAATTAACCCAACTCCTTCGAAAAAAGCGAAAATTGGCACTTTAGACAAATAGACACTCATAACTAACAATTTCTATTTACATAAGAGAACCCCGTATGTAAAGGCTAAAAACTCACAAATATTTAGTGTGCCCAACTCCCACCAGCTTCAAAGCATCCACCTTTTTAATTTATTTATTCTATATGTCTATATATATAGGCATCCTCGTCATTTCTCAATACAAGATGTGAAAAATTCACTCACAAATTTGGCCTTAAAGGTTTAAGAGGTATTAAAGTTTAATAGATCTTACGCTTGAAGATCAACATTAGAGCATTAGATCACTAAAAGAATCAAATCTTTCTATGTTAACATATCTTGCCATGCTTGTATACTAACTACACAAACTAGTGTTAACATTTGTTGCGGTAAGCAATATATATGTAGGTCAGTACTAAAGTTAGTGTGAAATATATTATGTGAAAAGTAATGTAAAGTGAGTTGTTAGTACAACTCACTCAGAGATTTAGGAGAGAAATTAGGAAGGAGAGAATAATGTGCTTGAACAACCCATCTAGATTAGTGTTAGAAATTTGTGGACTTGTAATAGGACTCCTACATATAACATGTTTTGAGGAATAATATGTTGATTGAATCCTTTTTTTGCGTAAGCTCTTTCCAGATATGGGGTAAAACCCATATTTAGTATAAAAGCAAGTTTCGTATGAGGCCTCTTTGACCTTCACCCACTCATGTTTGTTTCTATAAGGTAGAAATGACAATGGGTAAGCGGAGCAGACCTCATGTGACCCCGTTATCTTGTCTATGTTACATCCATTTGTTGTAATGTCAAACAATGCATACAAAGGATTAACATATACCATGGACCTTGTGTGAAATCTAGAGTTCGTTTCATTCCCTCTTCTTGCATTTTGTCAATGGTAGTAATAAATACCACAAACCTCATGTGAACCCGCTAGCATACACCATTCATTTGTATCATCTACCTCTTCCATTTTGTTGGCTCTATCCACAGTTTTTCCATTTCATCGTGTTCACAATTTTCATACCCAAAAATCAGCAAAAACAATCAAAAAACTATTTAGCTTAGTTTCAGAATATAGTTAGTTTTGCAGCATTTTGGAGCAGATCTTTGCAGGAGGAGGTTTTTGTAGTGCAAGAGGATCTTGAAAAAAGAAAAAATACATTGCAATCTAAGTCACAAGGTTTGGCAAATATTTTGCTTGAAGTTCAAAATTCGCCATATTAGTGACATCAATTCGTCCAAAATCACAGAAGTTCGCCAGCAAAATTGCAGGAAAAAGACTCCCTACATTTTCAGTACGCTCGTTTCCTCACCTACAGGCCCTAACCAAATAATCAAATTGATATATCGAGAAATCAAAAACAAGAGACCCGAGCTTAAAAAATCAATTGGGATTGTTCAAGGTCTGGTTTTAGGGTGTTGTTCAAGGCAGAGTTTCTTGCATCCATGGTGCCTACCTTCATTCCTATCGCCAGTAGCCATTACGTCGACCAGTGGTTCATTGTAGCCTGTCATGATATGAGCCCTGCATTGCCCTACCTGCCCGTAAATAAGTAGTTGTGCAGAAGTTTATTGTTAATTATTTATGTTTTTTTAAAGTTTTATTTGGCCTTTTATGTTTATGCTTTTGTGTAAAAATTTTAAAAGTTTTTTAATTTAAGATTTTAATTACATGAATTGTTATGAGTATTTATTTTTAACGTTTATGTTAGTGATTTTAATGTTTTGTATTTGTTGATTTTTAGTTTTGTTTTATTTAAATTATTTTTATAATTTTTTATATAAAAAGAATGTTTGAATTTTTACTTTTATTTTTTAATTTTGAAGTGTATATTTTATTCGTGTTTTCTATTATTCAAATTTAATGGCGAATTTTTTCCAAACTTTATTCGTTGGGCAAACCTGAAACAAATTTTATCCTCATCGAACTCAAACTCAAACCTTGTGACTTAGATTGCGGTGTTTGCCTTTGCACGAGCAAGCTGCCCAACTTGCCAAGTTATATTGGCCTCATTCACTTTATTTTGATCTAAGATTGGATTCTTCATATTTAACTTACCTTGTTTGGAGCTTTGCATGCATTTTGCTTGATTTGGCTCAATAATCTATAGACATGCTCTATCGATGTCAACCTACATTGAAGACTTC
Source organism: Taxus wallichiana var. yunnanensis (assembly GCA_018340775.1). Classification (NCBI taxonomy): domain Eukaryota; kingdom Viridiplantae; phylum Streptophyta; class Pinopsida; order Cupressales; family Taxaceae; genus Taxus; species Taxus wallichiana. Next base: position 49,987,267 of record CM031244.1, on the reverse strand, counting down.
TTGCATTGCATTGATCTATGTCTCGTTGCACTTCACCCTTACATCGAGTCTATCCGCACCAACTTTGCATCGAGCTCGATCTACCTCTCCGACAAGTTGCATGCTCTTGGCGAGCTAAGCCCTACTTGTTTCTCATCCTAGATCTCACATCTCGAGATCGGATCTTGAACTTCTTGTTGGCAATCTTTCCAACCTAGAAGCGGATCCAAACTCCTCAACAACCAACAACTCAACATAGCATGCACACTTAACTCGGCTCATGGTTATCACCGATCTTGGCTTATAGTTCTCTTTGTGGCTTGTTTTCAACAATCTAGCAAGGTAAAACATGACTTCCCTCCTCGGATCAACATTACATCACTTTGTGCTAGAATCATTCAAGGCACGGGGGACTCGGCCCTTTTCACGAAGGCATTCCTCACAATGAGCTCCACTCAGCAGTTCTCTTCTCACAACTTGACCTTCTTGCGAGCTCCCTACAACACAAACCACGAGCATGTCTCGGCCTCTTCTCCATATGCGAGTGAAACCTAGCAAGTTCAAGCGATCTATAGCCCAGTGACTCATAAACCTCAAATCAACTCGCTTGCCTTGATATCTTTATTCAAATATACACACATAGCTTGGTTCTATTTGGCTCGTGACCCCCGTCCGGCCCTTCCTCAAAGACACTCGAGATCCACCAACTTGCTTCGTCTACAACGCGCGACATCAAGCTTCGGTTTTGCAATCTATTCACTTCGACTTTGACTCTCCACTATCACAATGAGCTCTATCAAACTCGCAAAAATAGTAACTCGAAAACCCTAATCCTCACGGTGGTTTCATCAAAGCTCCTCCAAGCTGCGCAGTGATATTCCTACCTGATTCGCGAGTTACTCTCCACAAACCCTAAAGGCAACACACATCCTGAGAATTCTAAAAGGTGTGTTGTTTTTAAAAGGTTGCTTGATTAAAAAGTTATATATAAGAGCCTAAATGTGTTTAAATTGGCACTAGCATGATAGACGTTATGTTTGAACCCATACACCACATCCCTAATATTTTTTAAGATTGAAAATTATTTACGAGGATAGTTTAAATATCTAAAGTGAAGGAAATTCTATTTTAAAGGGGGGTAAATATCTAGAGTGATTTTTTTGGAGTAAATATTTTTCCTAATGGAAAAATATTTTCAATAAATTTGCACAAAAAGGGAGGGGCAATTTTTTTATAAATTGTACACTAGACAATTTTTTGGTGGAAATTGACATCCTGTCTTGTTTCACATTGTGGGAGGAATAATGTACCTCGATGTCAAACCGCCCATGTAAGTAGCTTCCTACCCAGAGGACAAAGGCAACGAGAAGACATAAGCTTGAATGCAGGACATTCTCTCCCATGTATGCACTATGGGGTGAAATGTTGGGAAATAAATGTGTTAGTGCTCACATTTGTCGGTGGTGAGCAATAATGTTATGTAGGTTAGTGCTAACATTAGTGTGAAATATATTATGTGAGAAATAATGTAGAGTGAGTTATTAATACAACTCGCACAGAGATTTAGGAAAGAAATTAGGAAGAAGAGAATTAAGGTGGTTGAACAACCCACCTAGGTTAATGTTAGAAGTTTGTGGAGTTGTTATAGGAGTTGTACTAAGACTCCTATATATGTGTAACGTGGTTTGAGGGATAACATTTTGATTGAATCTTTTTTGAGCATAAACTCGTTCCGGATATGGGGTAAAACACACAAATTCGCAGGGCTATATCCCGCATCCAAAAGGTGGGTATACGATGGGCATGTTTTAGAGATTCAAACAACGTCGGCCGAGCAATTTACTACCCTGGTAGATATAGAGACAATTTGTAGGATTTAGATGTGTTAGATTGAACTTTCAAAACATTTTACACTATTTCAATGAGACCATACTCAAAATTGAGGGTCATTTATCATGAGACATGTATTTCATACATATTGAGACACTCAACATTATTTTGAGTGACTTGTATTTACATTCGAGAAAACACATCCAAATTGTGGGACCATTAATCAAATGGGACATGGGTTTTATCCATATTCACACATTACATTTTAAAGTTGCAGATTGATGAATGGTGTTGTTGCAAATCAGCGGCACTTCTGGATGTTGATCAGATTTCTAGTTTGATCATTCTAAGCATCCAGTATGATTGCACAACATTGAATCCTCTTCCCAAGTGTGGGACTTGCAAAATGGAAAAGGAATCTCCAGATTAGAGGCTGGTTCCTCAACTCCTCTCGATCAATTATTTCACTTGCACAATTACTGCAAAGGTTTAAACTCCTAAATCTACTCTAAATTCCAAAGGGACAAGGATAGAAAATGCAAAAATAAAGAACTAATGCTAATAGGTGATGCACCAAAGGAGTTTTAGACACCTAATGTTGCATGAAATACACAATCCACAAGGAAACACAGCACAAAACATGCACAAATGCTCAAAATGTAATGAAAGATCAAGAAAGCAATGATAAATATATGAAAGGATTGAAGGATTTTAATCACAGAACATATATCAACATCTCAGATCCAATACAGTACATTACAGTGATCCAGAGGCAAGAAAAGGTGTTGCATTACATGGAAAGGTAAAATTTCTTCACAAATTCTGCCAAGGAGGAAGAAAAAGGAAGTTGCAGAGCTGAAAAAGTCTCTCCTTTTGCAAAATGAACTCATTCTGGCTTTTACAAAGGCAAACCACGACCCCGGAGAGAGAAAACGGGGGAAAAAGTGCAAGGGGTTCAACCATTGACCAAAATGCCATCAAAACAAACATGGGCCTTATGTGAGACCCATTCCCGACATTTTTAACCATCTTTGCTGGGAGAGAATGCGAGCCATTCTTCATTAAAAACGGTGGTTGAAACGTCATTTCGTCCATGACCACGTGCTGAGGCGTTTTCGATTTTCTCTCTCAAACTCCATCAAAATGCAAAAATGACCCCAAAGTCTTGTAGATAATTTCATCGACTTTCCATTGATATAAAGAACGCAAAACCGAGCTCTGGATCGAAAGATATGGCGATTTGAAGTTTTAGGGCAAAACAGGGCCAAATCGGGTTGGCGGGCAAACATTCGAATTTTTGCACCTTTTTGGTCATTTGGAAAATTTTCCAAAATTTCCCCGCGCTCCGCCACTCTAGGTGCCACGTGGCGGCATCTCATTGGCGCGCGGCCTTTCGGGGGAAAATTTTTCCAAAAACTCGCCAAGCCATAACTTCAAAAATACATGGAATTAGGAGGAAAACTTTACCTTTCTCGGAAAGGCGAGAAAGAGCTCTATCCAATGGTGTCATTTACTGAAGGTTTTGAGTTCTGAAAAGCAAAATATTATGACTAAGGCACAAGAGAGGAAAAAATGAGAGGAGTTAGCCACAAAAAAATGAGCAAGGGCACATTTTGGATAACGGGTACTACATAATCACACTTTGGGCCTATTTTCATCTGCAGCGAGAAGATTTGTTTGTTCATCTCGATTTGGGACCCTCATTAGTAAAGGCTCTTATTCGGACACCCATGACACTACAAATGGGACATTGGCATCTCTCAACTTCTAGTGCAGCCATTTTCAGTTTCAGTTGGGCTATCTTCATCTCTCCGATTCAGCAGCTACATCTTTTGGGTATATGTTCTCCCAAGGCATTCTCCAATAAAATTCAACAAGTGACTTGGTCCATATACCATCAGCGTATTCATTCCTTAGCTCTTCTAATTTCAATTGTTTTCAATGGTTTATACATTTCAGTTTGTATAGTATTACGGGACATTGATCTACACATGTTTACTTGCATATTTCTACGAGTGACAGTGGGACATTCTAGTTACCCCTGTCGGCAACATCCTGATTATCACAGATTTTCACATGGGACAATGGGGCATTCGAGTTACACCCATCAACACCTATAGCGGTTATCACGGTATGCATTTTCTTTTATCCTTTTTAATATGCATTCTCAATAAGAGATTAAAAAGGGGGAGAATGTAGACACCTAATTTTGTTCTTCGACATGTGGTAACATCAATTTAGCACTTTTTGAAATACTATTGAAATATATATGATTCATTATCATACTTTCCTCCTTTCAAGTACCCATACATCATCTTAGCCGCCTCTATCTACCACCTATACTTAATTGAGATCATCTTAGTCTATACATGAACGCCTTAAAATCTTACACAAACATTCTCCATTTTTTAGGATCATGTTTTCGCCTCTAGACGATCTGTCCACCGTAGACAATATCGTCCACCGGTAATGTCCTCTTCCAATGGCAGTGTCCTTGCATGTGTGACTATTAGTTTTCAAATATGGGCAATTTTATTTTGGTCATCCTAGGCTTGATTCATGGATCAGCTATGGCAAGAAATTAATGAAGAGTCGCATATATGTGCAAATGACTCCTTAAATCACTATCCATTCATACACTTGAGAAACACCTTGAAGATCACTTTACAAACGGCCCACACATCCAAATCTTCCAAGCACAACCTAGCGCAATCCACAAGTCTAAATCTTTAGTACAAAAAGTCGAAGTTGGATGGTGCAAAGTGTCAGGTTAAAAGGACCACTCTAGATTGCACATTATTTTCATAGTTGCACATTCACGTAGGAATTATGAGAACTAAGTGCAGCACGATCCCTCTTCGGAGTATTGGTACATAGTGCGGGTCTCACATGCATTAGGGCATGCTAATGTCAATCCTTCCCAATAGCCTTGAATGTATTTTTACTCTATGTTGTTCGGGTGCCTTGTTAGGGTTTGGGCAAAGGAAAGATCATACAATCTTCCTTGCGTTAGATCACAATGCACGAGTACCCTAATTTCAAAATGCGAGACACGAGCAAACAATCCTAAAAAGTTACAAACCTATCAAACATCCATAGATATTGTCATACGCCCCCGATCACTACCGTCTAATGGTACTATCTTCCCTTAATGGTAGTGTCAAGCACAATCTCAAACTGTCCCTTCACTACGAGTTTGACAACACTTTCCATATCCATATCCAGTCCCTATGTTCATAGTACATTCCTCCAAGAAAAATTAGGTTGGGCATTTCCATTATGCATTGTCTAGCTTTATCACTCTATTTTCTCTCAAAATAATCACATTTACCCTAATTTAAGTTCCGATTATTGAAATTTAGTTTCTTCATTTATATAATCTGAATTAGGTCTATTTTACTACATTTTATACCATTATGTGTAAAATAGTCAAAAAAGGAATGAACGTCTGACATGCCTTCTCCATCACCTTGTTTAGGAACTCCTAACCTGAAATCAATAAAATCTTAGGACTACTATCGTCTCTTCTCCTTTGTCCTTGATGGATTCAACGTGTACATTCATTCACCTTCGCAAGGGTGTAGGTATTTTTACTACCACCATGCAGAGCCCTCCGATCAAACTACCAAGGTCTTCCTAGCAACACAAAGATACATCCATGGGTAGAACGTCACACAACATGATCTTTGTATGACCCGATCTAAAAACCCGACTAAACATTGTTCATTCACCTAAATTTGACACACCATCAAGATCAACAACCAAAACACCTTATATGTATTTGGGTGTGTGATTCTCTTCAAACCAAGCTTTTCTATCATCTCATTAGGCGAGTATTTGTGCTTCCACTATCAATGATAACCTTACAACACTTACCTCCAACTTTGCATTTGAGTTTGAATATATTCTTTCTTTGCGGATGTTCATTCTCCTCTTTCACCTGCTTCAATAACACCCTCTTCATCATTAGAGTTTCTCCACACTCAAGTTCCTATGTGCGATCGGGTGATGCCACAATCTCCTCATCTACTTGTGCAATGTGATTGCTAGCTTCATTTCTTCTACCATTATCTTGTTGTGCTTGTGAGCACTCAAGTGGTGTCGCCACACTTGAAGCATGTACCATGAGTCCTCTTAGTCATCCAAAGTATCCTCTTCCTCTACAAGGATATCCTCAGCCTCTTCGTGCAATATTTTAGCTCTAAGAAGTATTGGCTTCTCCATCGTGGGTATGATGTCCTCTACCACTATGGACTTGTCCTCTTCCTCATGAGAACTCTCCTCTACCTCTCACAATATTTTGTTGCCTCTTGAACAACTTCTCTTGACCTTCAAAGCATATTAATCAGATTCTTCTGCTGAATGTACTCTTACCATTCCCAACCCAAATTACATTGAAATGCACAAATCATTCATGTACCTCAAGATCTTACCTTTTTCATCTTCAACATGACGAGCTCAAATGGTGAGCTCATAAAACTCCTCGGTGTAATCCTTGACACTCATTTCCTTTTGTTGCAAGTCCTGCAATCTTTTGAACAAACTAGCTGATAATCAGCAAGCAAAAATTTACCTGACAATTGTGCAATCATTCCATCCCAAGACTTAATTTTTACCTTATATCTTCTTACTCTTTCCGCCTACACATGATCCCACCATATGGATGCATGTGTTTCAAGTTTGTACACGTAAACTTTACTCTCTTGGGATCCACAATCTACTCATCAAAATATTTCTCCAACTCAATGATCCATCCAATGAATCTTCAGGATACAAACTTCCTAAATAATTAGGGGTGTTCAACCTCAACGCGCCTATCATCTTGACAATGGCACTTGCAAATATATCTGTTGGTTCATCCATCAACTATTCCACCTGCAGCTCAGATACTTCTTCTCCTTCACCGTCACTTATATTTGATGCAACTCCTCAGTGTTGTGCAATTTCCATAGCCTCCAGCCAGTCTTGGGTTCCTCTTAACATCTCTACCAGGTCCACAACACTTGGTGCTCTCGCCACTATTCAAGCAAGAGTGGCTTTGTGTACCATTTCTACTCTTCTCAACAAGAATAGTAACAACACCTTCTACCCATCACTTCTCCACATTCGACGGTGTTTCCTATGTTTTCTACCCACACACAATGTGGAAACCAAAGGTTCTTCACTCACTCGTGGTACACAGCCATCTCTGATACCAAGTGAGGTAGTCATGATTAGAGATTCAACTAAAGTCTGCCTTAGACAGTGCAGCCTAAACTCATTCAATGAAACAACTTCACACATAAATGAAATAACACAGAACTTGGTCGATTGCTTTTTAAAAAGCAAATTACAAACATGCAGACACTTCCTACTCGTTACAATATCAGTCCCCAATTAGATGTGACTAACCTTACAGATTGGTGCATAGAGTAACACACGCTCTCAGCAAGTTACCTCCTTGCAACCTACTCAAACTATCCTCAGGGAAAACAATAGTGGCTCCTGCTGCCAGCTAAACAAAACTTCAACAAATACTCTATTTTTAAATATCTTGATCCGAACAAAGAAGCTCCCTTCGCAGACTCTCCTTCACTAATTAGTACAGCACTCACTAGAAGTGTTATGGTGGGATGCGCCAGTTCTGTATCATGACCTTGCGTCAAGTTGTTTCAGAAATAGAGGCATGAACATTCAGCCTCACCAAGACAAGTGGCATAGTTAGGTGCTTTTTGGAGATAGGGTGACACGGAGGAGGCGGTGGTTGCACTTTGCATAGGTGAGCCATTCTACATGCCAGACATGCCGATGGACACTCCTTGTTGCTCAAATGTATCAATATGATGCCTGAGCACAATTGCACGGAACACAAGTACTCCATCTTGCCAAGTATATGTCGTGGAATGACCTCACAATCACACAGCTCTACAGACAGCAATATTCTCAAATTCATAGGACTTCGCAGAAGTCACAGTGACCTCATAGTCATTTGAAGATGGAAGGTGTTGTGCAACACTTCATGTATCCCTTCAGACTCAAGATGTGGCATGTGAATCCGTAATAAATGTGAAATAGCAGAGTTACGCAGGATTTCACCGATCAGGAACATGCTCATAAGATCACAACATATTGCAGGAGGTCACATGTGCCAAAGGCTGCCAGCACTTATTAATTCTACTCCTAATTCTATTCGGATGATGCAAGATTGCTTGTGAACTTGGATGTTCTTGCATCACTTATGGATCAAAAAAATCAAACTGGAAACTCAGATTTCTGAGATATGGTCCATCCACCATCATCAAGAAAATGGAACGGAACACCTTCAAGCTCAATCTTTCATCCTACCTCAAATTGCACCATGTCTTCAATGTGGAGCTTCTTCGATGAACACGTCAAAGGTAGCAGAACTACAAATTTCAAGTTTAACCATGTTTATGCTACTTCATTGAAAGTAAATCATCAAACAGTGGATACAGATACTAAGAGCACCCAAAACTAGATAATACCACTCTATCAGTTTGTGAAAGAATTTCAGTTCATCCACCAGGAAAACAGTTCACCAGGAATCAAATAGAGCGGAAATTTCCACATTTGGTTTGAAAATTTGACATAATGGAGGCCATTGCTTAACAAGGATGATTGGGTGATCCAAGTGGCAGTTCAGGCAAAATTATGAAAAAATACCAAACAAAACTAGTAGGTGACCTTGTCAAGGACATAAATTCATGACTGTAAGCTTGTAATGATTGTTCAAAAGGGCCAGAAAGCTAATAGAACATGTAAAGAATATTAAAAAACTGCCAAACTCAATTTTGAAAAGTTTGACCCCAAAATCCACTCTGAAAGGTCCAAAAATGGAAAAATAAATTTAGACCTGAATTCGGTTATAACTGACAACTTTTTTTGTCCTTATCAACCATCCATGTTTGCCTTCAGCCATGCATAACAAATGACTTTTTGGATTCCCTAGCTGGAATGATTCATCTTTCCCTTTGAGTCTTTTTATTTCTTCATGTTCTCAGTTGTTCATAGTGTGATGCTTCACCCAAAAGAGGGTAGAGTAGTTTTGTAGCAAAATATCTGATTGCAGAGATTGCTACGTTTTTGTAACTCTCATTTTCAATGAATCTTTAACTCTCATTTTCAATGAATCTTTCATTTAAATTGCATTATGTATTGTTTGTGCTTATTGGATTCATTTTCCTTTGAAGTGGTTCATTGCTTTAATTAGACATTAACTTTTAGCAATTTTGTGTGTTGTCCAACGATATTCAATTAAATCCATATCATTTCTTATTTGTGTTTCCAGCACCTGACCATTTTTGGCCTAACAACCACTTGGGTAAGATTTTCTAGGGCTGAAACTGAAAAAGGAGGAAATCACACAAACCCCAAATGATTAAACTCAGATTTTATATCAGCCAACTGGTTTTTTATGACAGTTGTAAATCAGCAGTCTGATTTTTATAACAGCAGCTTGTAATTAGTGAGAAATCACCCAAATATCATCAAAGAACTCAACAACATAGGAAAACACTTTAAGAAGATTTTAAGCCACTTTTCACCATGAAACTTGATCAAATACTCAGCTGGAAAATTAATTTAGAACAGCAGAGGTACAGCCAATAGAAATGATCAAAATGGAGGTCTCCAAACCCCAATAATTACAAAAGATGATAGATTCCAGCCCTATAAATTATGCCAAGTCTGAATATCAAAGAATAAATGAGTTATGTGCCCTAGAAGACACCAAATCACACTCAAACCCTAGTCACTCCCTAGGAGAGGGGCTCCAAAATATGCCAAAGCTCTTTGTAGGTCTTCTTCTTGATGCCCTAGATCCAAATCAGCAAGAGAGTCTTCAATAAATGCCTTCAATTCACCAATATGGAGAGTTTTTGTTCTCCACTATGCCACAAGGAAGGGTTTTGTCCTCCTTGGATGCCACACAAGAGGGTTTTCGTCCTCAAGTGGAAAGGTATTGAGCAATCAGCCCAAAAACCAAAATAGTAAGTGTATATGCACCAAAGATGATCCAAATGAGGCCAAACGACCTCCTTTTATATCCCTTGGTTGGCGCCAAAGGCCAAATAGGTGAAAACCGACCTCCAAGCTTCACTTTATCTTTTAATTCCTTGTTGGGAATCTCATAATCCCAGCCAACCTGCCTTAGGGAGTAAAACACCAAAGAAAAACATTAAAAATAATAAAAGAAAACTGAAACGAAGCTCAATTACTTCCCTTGTTCACTTATCCTTCTTGGCCATGGGAAGAGAATGGCAAGAAGTCTCCATTTGGCATTAATTCGAAAAGGGTACATTACTCCCTTTGGCAAAATATTTGATTGCGAGATTGCTACGCTTTTGTAACTCTCATTTTTAATGAATCTTTAACTCTCATTTTCAATGAATCTTTAATTTAAATTACATTATGTATTGTTTGTGCTTATTGGATTCATTTTCCTTTGAAGTGGTTCATTGCTTTAATAAGACATTAACTTTTAGCAATTTTGCATGTTGTCCAACAGATATTCAATTAAATCCATATCATTTCTTATTTGTGTTTCCAGCACCTACCCATTTTTGGCCTAACAACCACTTGGGTGAGATGACTATGAGACCCGTGTTGCACAAGACGGTGGGAAGACATACGTTTTAATTTGTTCTCTTCCCCTTAACACATGGGACAAATTGTTTTTGTATATTTATTAAAGCAATTGGCAACTCTTGGTCTAAACGACGTTGTCCACCACGTTGGTTCTTTAGAACCTTTAAAACGCTACCACACAATCTTCAAAATGCTTTATGAAATCAAACATTGTGAATATTATGGAAAAAACCTCAATAACAAAGTAATCACAACCATGAATATTTTTTTAATTGTTAAATTCCCCTTGTTGGATGACCTTCAACTTTGCTGACAAAATTGAGGGTATCTCTTCCGTCAAAATCACCAAGGACTTGCACTCAAACTCATCCCTTAGGGTATGCCACGCCAAGCAAATTGCATGTGGTATTTACCAAATTCCAACACTTTCACATCTCGAGTGGATTTGAATTTAAGGCTCCCCTTTGGAAGTCCCATGCTATTACTATTTGAGCTCGTCCAATTCGACACCACAACCAAGAACATTACTCAACACGAAAATAGCTGAAATTATGTAACATAATTAATATGTTATATTGGCAATCGAAACACAACATTGATACTTTTATAAAGAAATTATATATAGTGCTTAACGAGAAATTATAATAAGCCATTACCACTGTAATACTACACCTAGGATGCAACGATCAACCTTCTACATGATTTGATGCCTACCCGAGTCCTCTCATAGTCTCACATTCCCTTCTTGAGATCATGACTTGTGGATAATGCTCAATACAGCAGTAATTTAACAACTTGATAAACATTATCCATTCTAATTGTACATTTATTGCTCGACTAAAAGCTTGTCCTTGGTAGAACCCACCAATAACTAGTGTAGCCCTTTGACTCTATCCTCAGCCAACTACTAATCTTGGAGCGATCGTTTCACAATTACTCTGATTGAGAACTAATAGATGAAAATCCCCACTCTCAAGTGAGGGACTACCGCTTGGTAACATAATACATAGCTATCCAACTAGAGCCTTGTGCTCTAGCATCCATTGTGTTTACCAATAATATTAGAAATCAAAACCACACATAGATATTCTATTTCCAAACCCTTTGGATATTTGAAAATGCGAAAAGCATCAATCACAATCATATAACCACTTCTTTAACTGTAAGCCAACATCCACCCATATATCAGTAATGATGATCGATCATGCCTACAAGGATGGTGTGATATCTTTAAGTTGATCTCGATGCAATTAGGAAGTATCGTATTTTTGATAAATGTTGTTATTCTGGTCTTTACAATTCAGTCTTACTCAAGACCTCTCCCCATATGCTACAAGCTAATGTGTTCTCAAGAATAATGCAGCTGATCACAACAATCTCTTCAAAACATTTACCACAATTGCACTATGAAGTTTTTCCGTCAATGGTAATAATAGATTTCCCACCAAATTTCTATCAATAGTTCTTATCCTTTAAAATTTAGTGCAGACACATATACAACATAAACTGCAATGGAGATATTGGACGGTAAATGCTAATTGAAATGCCACTGCCCCTAATGGTTCATGGGAATGTAGATGCCAATCAAAATGACATGGCCCCTAACAGTTCACGGGAATGTATATGCCAATCAAAATGCCATTGCCCCTAATTGTTCAGCTATCAATCCATGTCAAGTGAACCTATCACTATTCAACCTAAACGATCATGAACTAGGTCCTAGGTCAAACCGAATACAAACACAAACAATCCTGAATACAAATGGGAGGGTGGGGAATCTTTGGCAAATGCCTACCGACTCCTATGCACTGGCCATCTCATTCGAACTATTCCTGGAAATAAGTTAAATCCAAACATACTGGGAGAGGGAATAGAATCTTCCATAAATAAATAAAAGTCTTCCAAATGGGATTGGAATATTCTGCAAATGTTGAGTAGAATGATCCTTCGGGAAATGCTAAATTGACTTAGCACCTCTTACCTACCTCAACCATCTCATTATCGTTTTCATTGACAAGACTAATAACATCTTGGATCTCAACTAAGACATCTCCATCTAAACCTGAAGACCCATCCTAACATCTCAACTAAGGCACTGATTGGATGACCATCTTAATTCACTTCTCCCATAACACTAGAGTCTATTCATATATACAAGTGCCCTCCAGTGATCAAACCATTCATCCCTCATCCATTATATATGCTATACAAACAACCATTTGTATCCATCTCTAACGACTCATCACTCATATGGAAAATGTGATATGCTTTGGGTTTGAACTGCATCATTGTACTACTCCAAGCATGGCATGGAATTAGTGTTACCTAAGACTCCGGGACAACTAGCGGGCGGGACGGGGATGGAGTTTCTGGTACAGAAAAAAATTCCAAAATTTTGGGACGATGGGGAACAGCAAGGGGGCGGCTATTAAAATAATATATAAAATTATAAATATTAAAAATATACAAATAAATTTTTGAAATTTTATGAATAGCAGTTCATATTTATATATCAGTCCACCATGTGCATACAGTCCACGTCCAAACATCCATATTAAAAACTCAGCAGCATACATATAGCTATATTAATGTTATATGTCCATATAACTTTTAATATTAATATGTACGCTGCTGGTTTTCATAGTATGTTGTGACAGTCCACCATGTGCATTTGTGCTCAAAACATTTTGTATTCATACATCACTCTTGATTCTTAATATGTCTTTGTAATACAATATAGTCGGATTATGGTTAACAAATATGTTTTCAAAGAGAACAACAAAAAAATAATTTAAAAATATTTATTTGTTTTTTTAATTAGAAAAATTAAAGTCCTCAAACGCCCCAAGGATGTCCTAACGTCCCCGACGTCCCCAAAAAGGGGGCGTCCCGAAACGTCCCCGATATTCAAGAACGTCCCCAAGATGTCCCTCTTTTTTTCCTACCATTTCGGGAATGTGGGAGGACATTTCCCCTATCCTGCCATTCCCGGGACATACGAGCACGTCCGAAACATCTGGTTTTCAAGGGGGCACATCCCCGCATAACACTACATGGAATCACTCACTTCACTATGGCATGGTAAGGAATCATTTCACTATAGGATGATATGGCATCAATTCACCATGTCATCACCAACTACATCTCTATTATGCGATCAATTGCATTCATCGATTCGAACTTTTAAGCACTCGACTAGTGTTAAGGGCATTTATGCACTCCTCTCGATATGACAAGGCTCTCACTCTCCTAACAAAAGGATCATGAGCCTCTCATCCAATAGGATGATGAGGAGGACCTTTAGGCACTCAACCAACGAGAGAGGCTGTCCAGGGTCTCCTAAAACATTTGACAACCAAAGAAGAGATGGTCTGCCCATACCCTCAAATCGAACCCCATTAAAAAGAAATGGGCTTAGGAAGCAAAATTGATGAAAGGCACTCAAAAGTAGTGCGAAATGGCCTCAACTACTGATTTCTTTGGTGAATATGTTGTGTTGTTCGTCCAACCCTCCTTTCATTTGCCCCATAACATGATGCATGTGATCCCTACTACCTACATAGTAACATATGGGCATCTCTGGGATCATATGAGAGGAAATTTCGAATAAAGGATAATAGAAATGATGCGATGACCCATACCGACTATAGTGAATTCAAGACAACTATCTAGTAGCAGAGAGACATTTATTTATACAAACATAACATGATTAGCACATTCAAGTTCTCTCCCTTGATAAGCAATAAGAGAACATGAGCCCTACTACTGCATAGTAACATGTGGGCATCTCTATAGTAACATGTAGGCATTTCTAGGATCATATGAGAGGTAATTTTGAATAAAGGATAATAACGATGACGCTTTGACCCATATTGACTATAGTGAAGTCAAGACAACTATCTAGGAGACAGACTATTTATACAAACATAACATGATCAGCTCATTCAAGTTCTCTCCCTCGATAAGCAATAAGAGTAATAGTAGTGTCCTTGTCTTGCTCTCTCATAGCGAGTTCGACCAAGACAACCATCTCATAGCGAGTTCCACCGAGGAAACTATCTCATTTGCTATCTCATAACAAGGATCAAGCATAGCACATTGGTCAAAAGAGTAACGATGTGGCTTTCCTCTCATTGGCATTCCAATCATATCGCTTTCCTCTCATTCATATCTCGATTCATTTCCTTAGAACCCCTTGTCGAGAGATGGCCTCAAATCCAGGAATGTTGTTGAATCGATGCTATATCGAGTGGTACAATACTATATTGATGATGTATTATTGGTAAACTAGCTAAATTGGTCGAGATTGATGGGCGGGGATGACCGACTGAACTAGATCGATGGATAGCCAAGAAGGAATATTCATCAATCTATGACTAAATATAGATTGATGGGTTCAGACAAAGACAAACTATAGTGATGTAGTACAACTAGTGGCATTCATGACTTAATCGACTCCTCTATCTATCTATCTATCTATCTCCTCTATCTATCTAGCACCCTAACATCAATGAGGCCCTCCTCCCTCAAGGTTGTTGATCAAGGACCCTAAAGGCCATAATCTCACGATTTGGTCTATGAATTGCAAAATCCAACTTTATTTCCTTTTAATCGATCAAGTGATCTTGACATGATAACGGGAATAGGCATAAACACCCAATATTTTATTCCCTCCTGATTTGTAGATCCCATATATCTTCTCCATTCCAAGCCCACTTAAGATTCCATGATTTGATTTTGTCATCCCAAGATACGATTCAATTACATATGTAATACTAGGCTAAAGCAAGAGCGAGAAAGGGGGCTAGAACAAAACCAACAACAAAAATGAATTTGAGTTATTAATGGAGTATGGATTAGTAGTAAGGCATTGGTTGGATTGATCTGTATGGGTATCATCGACATACCAAATCTCTATTATCATCAAGAGTGGTTCAAGAATTCTCTTTGTGGTTCTCCCTTTCCTATTTCAAACGTTAGTCCCAGGTTTGGTGTTCTCAAAATTAAATTCCTATCATCTCAATCCAATATATCAAAATTCAATGCCTACTCGACAAAATTGTCCATGGTATATTCAATCATTAATCATTCCAATGGTGTACCATTCAAGCAAAGTATTAGATCAGTTCCACTTTAATATCCCTTATGGTCAAAGGCCCTTTTTGGGAGAGATATACACTCAACCTTTTTATATGTGCTCTTGCTTTTACCCCATATTACATGACCATGCGCTAACCTTTAGGTCAATCAAGCTAAAACCACGTGGGAAGGAAGTTGGTTGTTTCCCTCTCGATAGAAAGAAGTAGACTTATAAAGCCAAAAGCATCCCAATGTTAAACCTGCTATAGTGGGCCCCATCATCACCATAGCAACCATCTTACCCTCATGGTGGGTTTCCTTGTCCATTGCCCCAACCTTGTTGTAATCACAGGAAAGCACTAATTATAACCACAAGTTGAAGGAATTGTCAGGTGCCCTCCTCTCTTTTTCAATAATTTACATGCAAGCGAAGGGGCATTTATCACGGATTCATTTTTAACAATTATTCTATGACATATGTAACATTAATGAAATTGATGACTGAATTATGGAATCAAGGGATGATTAATTCGATCTTTGATACACTACTAGTTGACTTGGAATCGGGAAATATCTAGAATCGGGATGATTATGTTGATCTTTCAATACACTCTCACTCAACTTGGATAATAAAGAAAGGAAATTGTCGATCTCTTTGGGAACTCTAGCACTCATCCACCTCTTAAAGGATTGAATATGGAAAATTAAAGAAAGATATATTACGCAATTTAAAATAATAAAAAGTAAAACTCGACAATTTAGAATTTAAACATATTTTAATAATATATTATTTTCAAAATTAAAATTACAAATTAAAAAGAATTTTTAAAAGTGAATATTGAACATTTAAATTTAAAAGATTAAAATTACAATTAAAAATTTAAAACCAATAATAAAATTTATATTAAATAAAAATTAAAACCTAAGTTGAAAACTAATACTAAAAATTTAAAACCAAAATTATTATTAAAATTATAAATAAAAAATAAAACCCAAGGGCAATGTCTCTCACATGGCTAGATTTTTGCATAGCACAAAACCTAGGCAATCATGAGATAAATCTCCCTCATTTACCGGTGAGGCTCCCGTGTCGATTTGTCAATTAAAATATGCTAGTATCTATATGGGGTTTTACTTTAAATGTTCACTTATGAACCATAGTTGTCTGATTCTGCGGTAAGAAAGCAAGCAAATTTAAGAAAGGAAATATTTATAGAAGGGAATTATATAAAGACAGAGAAGAAATGGGAAGATGTGCATCCCATCAATAGATAACAGAGTTGATTGCATGCACATAGAAAAACCAATAGATATAAACACGAATTATATAAGTCTAGATTTAGATCTGAAATAACACAAAGTTTATTAAAAGATCTAAGATATAAAAGCTAGAAACACAATACACCGTGACACAAAGTTCTCCGGAAATCTGCTCCTGTATATTCCTTTGCTTCAAGTGGCTCTCAAGGGTTTCAACACAAAGTCTGGAACACAAGGATGTTGCTTACAAATTCTGATCATTAACCCGAGGTTCTTCTTCTACTTATAGAATGTAGAAGGAAAATACAAATGGGAAACTCAACTGAACTGAAACATAAACAAGTAAAGATGACATTTGGCAATCATCCTCCACTAACTTCTCCTTAAGTGACACATGTATCACTTAACTAATAGAATTGTTCCACATAACTTTAAGTAATGGTTTCAAAACCAATAACTTTAAAGTTTTACAATTTCATCCGGGAATGTGGAAAATAGAAGAAGAAAGAATAGAAGAAGAAATCAAGCCAACTGTAACATTTGTCTTCTTTTTGTTCTGATATTGGATATACTTGTCGAACATGTAATTCAACATCTTCCCATCTGTTTTAGCCACCGCTTCCTTTTTGTCCTGAACTACAACAATCCTTCGTTCAACACCTTGATACACGCTTCCACATCCTCCAAGCTTGGCCCGAACCTCGCAATATCCGCCTGCAGTGCCACTAGTCTGCTAATGGAATTCATCGTGAAAGGTTTAGTAGCTCCATCAATTCTCCTTTGTACCATCAGAAGAGACCCTTCCAGGGAATTAGGCACTCTGCTAGGAATGATCCGTACGTATGAAGTAACATTTCCGACCACTTCCTCCTCAGTGAAAGCAATGATATTGTCTGGTAAGGACGATGTCTTACTCTCAAGTGCCTGCATCCTCTTCAGCAAAACTCTGCAGATCTCCAAACGGAAAGATACTGCAAACTCCAGCTGCTTCCCCTTCTCAACTGATCCATCCGGTACAATCTGCTCTGCAACCAATACTTCTCCCGGCAGCTTGTTGATTTCGGCCAAAGTACTCAAGTTACTCTCAGCAACTGTGTTCATATCTACTATGCTTGTCACCAGTTGCTTCAGCTGATTTGTTGCATCATTCATAACCTTCAGGCGGGCTGGCACCTCTCCAAGTTGTACAAAAGCTTGACGAATAATCAGATTCTTCCATTCGTCAATAGCTTTCACCTGATTGCTTGCATCCTCCATCTCCTGCATAAGATGATCACTCACCTGCTCTGAAATGGGCTGAGTGGAAGATTTAGCAACCTTGGCTATGATCTCGCACAACTGAGATACATGCTTCTGAAGCTCGTCTTTCTCCGCCTTTTCTCTGTCAAGCCTAAGGAATAGAGCATCTATCAATGTCTGTGTATCCTGCTTCAATCCTTCTGTGGTGGCTTGACCGATGGGTACTCTAGTTACTGTTACATCTTCTGCCGTGAGCTCATCCTCCTTTCCTCCCTTGGAACTGACATCTCAGCAAACTTTTGTCCCGACTCCTCGATGATCAACCTTGAAGTTACCTTAGCAACTTTAGGTCTTCTGTCTTTTCCGCCTAGACTCCAGAGTAGCTGCAAGTCGTGTTCCTCCAAGTTCATTTCCACTCTAGCTTCTGGAACCAACTGCGAAGCCAACCATTCTGAGAAGTTACTTCTCGGAGAATGAGAAGTTCTTTGAGTGCACTCTACCTCTCGCTTTGTTTCTCTCCCTCGAAACTGCTACGGTGTTATGGCTGCCATCTTCGAATCATCGAGGACAAAGCTCTTTCGAACTCTGCCATCTGCAGCTTTCAGCGTCTCTTACGGAGCAGTCTTTGAATCGGATGGGCCGAGAAGATAAGATGAATGTTGCGGATTGATGGAGGCATGGAAGTGTCTGTTTGAGGTCTGACATCGGTGAAATCTTGGATGTTGGAAGCCGAAACTAAATTCATAGCCGTGGAAGTGATCTTCTCCTTTGATTGAGATCTTATGCACTTTCATCTTCTCGGACCTTCTACTTTCTTTCTCCTCCGTGCTTCCGTTTGAGGAATCTTACTGTGCCGAAGTTGCCTATGATTTGATTCATCAATGCTTCATCAAGCGCAAGTATCCCTTCAAAGAACCAACTTGAAGTATTCACCAAAACAGCGCCAGACCTTTCTTCAATCGCATGGCAGCCACCTACGTTATCCTGAAGTACGGCTCTATCTCCTCCCATTTGATGGTAAGCGTCAAGTAACACATTCCCATCATCTTTAAGATTCGCAAGCATCTCATGCTAGTCTAAAGTCGAACACTTGCCGTGTTGATAGCCTGCTGAAATCTTTCTTTCTAACCTCGTACTCACTTTTGCACTTCATCCAGAAATCCTCTAATGAAGGCACATGTGCGTACTCTTGGGAGAGATCGTCTTCCGCTTACTCCAAATGATCGAAGTTCGGTCGTCTTTGGAAGAACTCTTGCTCATACTCGGATAACATCTCCGTCTCCATCCCTCGAGCTCTATGAATGGTCTCAGCATGATAATGTCCCACAGTGATCGAGAAGAAGCCCGTAGACTTGTGTCGTTTTGACTAAAGGTCGTGTATCTCCACAAGTTGTCTTCTCAGCTCCATGGTGATCAATCTATCATTCGGATATCTGGGCGGCAACACTAACCGATTCTCCCGAAAAGCCGATAACCACGAGTTATGTGAAATCTGCAAACCGAATGAATAGACTGCGATTTCTGATCTGACTTCCCACGCTTCCTTGCTCACTTTGTTGGCCTTTAGGTCCTTGTCCCAACTAGCTGCAATCAATTCGTAGAAAAATCCATCATTGACCACTTTGAAATCTTTCTTGCGCAGTACAGTGCAAGTTGTGGGGTAGCACTCGAAAATGGGGTCTTTAGAAAGAACGCCACATCTATCCGACTTGGAGAAGATGCCTTGTGAAGGCTATGCGTACACCAAGTAGGAAGTTATTTTGAAGTGAAAGTACACTTCACGTTCCGAGTTGCTCACCAATGTTGTCGCTAATGATTTCCGACCAATTGATTATGGAATCAACCTTGTTGACTTCAATGGTCCTGATGAAAGCATACATCCATGTACGGAAAGTGTGAGCGTTCACCTCGCCATTTATCCTGCATAACAATTTGGCAATATCATCTACCTCCTGTACCAGATTGGACCGCGGAAGAGTTCTTGGGAACTTAGAAGGAGATCTGGGCTTCTTCATGTATCATTGTTCATTATGTTCACGCAGTCAACTCTATGTTTCTCCCTGCTGCTGCCGGCATCCTGAATGCTAATGGAAGTCACCACCTTTCAAGCCGGAATCTTCAAACAATAATTGATGAACTCTGCGTCCAACCGAATTATTGTTTTCCCCGTAGCATCTCGCACTAATCTGGATGAAGGATGGTAAGACCTAGCACACTCCATAACGAACTCTGGCAACTGGGTTGTGTATGGAAAGGCTGCAGCTCGAATAATTCCACTGCTTTTAACTGCACGCATGAGTGAAGTCTTTCCTGCTCTGGATCTATCAATCAATTCGGAAAGAGGTTCGGACCTAGATCTGTGTCTCCTATGTCTGCAAATTTGGAAGTGATGCATGACTCCATTGTGCTTTCTTTTTCATCCCTCTTTGCCATGGCTTTGTCTATCTTTGTCTGAACAATTCTTTTTCTTCTTATTTGGCCGAATTCTTCAAAACTGGTGCAGATCTGGATAATTCTTCAGATTCGGAGGATATATTCAATGTATTGGACATTGATTAAAGCTCATTTTCTTTTGTAAAGCACACATGCGAATTCTGCAATTAATTGACAAAGATGGCAACCGGAACATGAGCAGTGAATTTTAATCATAAAAATCTGCATAATTCAAGTCTGCTGCCCCAAAAATTGATATTTTGTTTGAATGCAAAGTGAGCATAATTTTACCAACTTCACTGAGCACTGTATCACTTATACAAACAATTATCTAGACACAAATCAACTTCCTTGAACTTTGTGCGCCAAAATTGGAAGCTTTTAACATTAATTCACCTTCTTTTGAGCAAAAATCCTCTTCAAATGGGCGCACTTTTCCTCCGGGCTGCACTTCTTTACACTGAACTAATTAATTCATCCTTATGGCAGCCCTCGCTTATATAATCCTTGTGATTCTATAATTAATTAATGCCTTTGTTATTACGGCAATTAATTAATTAATTAATAAGTTTCACTCTTGAAATGGGCGCTTTATTTTGTGCATGCTTATGGCTGCCATTAAATAAATTAAATTTATTTAATTTTAGACTTCTGCTTCTAGTTAACTCAAGCCTCACAGTATGCTTTGACCTTAGCCACTGAAAATAGGAATTAATTTAATCATTTAATACTTTAAAAAGTATTATTTCTCTCCCAAAAGGGGCGCACTTTTTGACATAAAGGGGCTGCCATTAAATAAATTAATTTATTTAATTTTAGAACAGTCTATTTTCAACCACCTTTTGTCCTTTAACCTCTGTTGACTTTTCCACAAGCCTGGGCACCAAAATTGGGTGAATAATTAATTAAATTAATCAATTTAAAGGCTGCCTTTACTTCTCCAAAGGGGGCGCACTTTTTGGCATAAAGAATTCTATTTTTAAGAAACACATGACAATGGGATTATTTACCCTGCAAGGCAGCCCTGAAAATCCCATGATTCACTTAAGTCATTTGACTTTCATAATGGGATTATTTACCCTGCAAGGCAGGGAATAAAATCCATGATTCACTTAAGTGATTTTTCTTTTATTCCACAATGGGAATTTTTACCCTGCAAGGCAGGAAAGAAATTCCGCCCACTGTTGCCTCTAATTTTCCCATTGTCACTTAAGTGGCGTTGCTTCCATGGGAAAAAATACCTGCTTTGGCGATACAAAATTTTCACTACCTGTTGCTTCTAATTTTCCCATGATCCACTTCAATTCTTCTTTTTCCAAAAATGCGGCCAGCCCAAAAGAGGCTTTTTGGTGCACGACTTCGTCTTTTCCCAGTGAACCAGACCTCCGATGGCGACTTCCTTCTGGCATAACGTGCGTATATGATCTCCAGCTACTCCAGGCCAAGAATCAGGCCAAACCGTGAAGGAATTGATCCAAAGAAATTTCACAGAAAACGAAACAGGAAAAACACAAAAACACAAAACGTTGTCAAAAGTCACAAATAAAGTCCAAACTCATTCCTGGTTAAAACCCTACTTGGTATATAGGAATAATGATATGTACGATCACAACAGAGTTAAACTGGAGCACAAATTGCCTCAAACGGGCTCAAAATAATTAAATACAAATTTTCCGCAGACAAATCCCAATGACAGAATATAACAATTTTGGGCATCTGGGTATTTGGCGAAAATGGCTAATATGGCTCTTTGAGAATATCTTGACGCAATACAAGAACTTTCTGGCAATAAAAACACAAAACGACCCATTATTTTAAAAGTATGAAATTTTTTCGGATAGGGTAGTCTCAGATTTCAAGATGAAATCTAGGGACACCACCTACATTGTCATACTAGGAATTGATGTATTTGAAGCCATTCACTAGATTTGCAATCACGATTGCGGATTTTCCTTCACATTCGCCGGATTCACGTTGAGGCTTGTTGGATCCGTTGAGCATGAATAATCGTTGGAAGTTTTAATTTTTATTTTTCCAAAATGCAATTTTATATTGTTTAGGGCAAATGGGAATATAGGGTATTACATTCAAATACAGCAATGCATGGCAATGTCGAGCATTGATGTATTCAAATGTAATTCCTACATTGTCATTGCCCTCAACAACAAAAAATTGCATTTAGAAAATTAAAAAATAAAAACTTCCAACGATTATTCACACTCAATAGATCCAACCAGCAACAACATGAATCGACAAATGTAAAGGCAAATCCGATGGCATGTGATCTGCAAATTCAGATATCTATGATTGCAAATCCAATGAATGGTTTCAAATATGACTATGAATAGGTTTTAATTGAGGAAACAAAATGCTTTGGAAAGGGGAACGCAAGGAGATGTTAAAAGTCTCCAACAGTGTCTCGAGTACGAGAGGTGTCTTTGTACTCGTCTCTTATCAAGACACGTCTAAGTTGGTGGGGAAGCATCTCCCTACAATACTAGAGAAACTTAAGTAGCGATCCACCCATTTTCAATTCAACTTGTAACTACACTCCCGATCCACCCAAACCCTACGAAATAACCATGTCAACTAGTAAGTTTCAACTCATATGATTAAGAGATGGGAAGAGCTCATCAATAATATTCTTTCCTATAGGTTGACTAGACAATTGAATGTTTAAGCTCATATAACTCGAAACCCTCGTAAACTCATTTTTGAGGGGAAGCTTGACTTAAATCAAGAAACATTAATCTCATATGAATATGAAATGTTATTACGGAGATCCGGACATCAACTTGATCAAAAGTGTGGGGTCCACTTACTATGGAGCCTCGTTCACATTATTACCTTCAATAAGGCTTGTTCAAATCAAAATATCCTCCCCAATGACTATGAAACACAACAAAAAGATTCCCCTAAATGAAGTCACGAAATTTTCATCTCGTATGAATGTAAAACGCCATCACTAATATTTCGAAAGGATGGGATGACTTGAATAGAGAAATTTTAAACCCACTAACTTTATAACCGACCCAAGCAAATTACTAAGGGAAAGCTCAACTTGATGTTTGCAAGTCGTTGGTCATATGAATGGAAAATTACACCATCTTGATTTCCTCAATGTCAAGTTGATGGCCACATCATCTCTTTTATGTATATAATACCGGTCATCATTCATATCACATATATAGTAGATGGACAGCTCAACCAATGAAAGGGGCACTTTAGGAATTCATCTAACAAAAGGAGTGAGCAATAGCAAACCACTTGACCTTGAAGTTAAGGAGGACGAGGAGTGAGCAACAACTTGTGCCATTATGTGGAACAACAATGAATAACAAGGAAAATAAATGGAAATGTCCACTTGCTTATGAATCGGATGAGAATAATGGTTTTGATTACGAGCGCTAGCTTGACTTGATTCACTCCTTTCTGTATGCCTGAAGCTCAATCGATGGACTACGTTGACTTGATTCAGAGGTGCTTAAGGGAAATAAAAGTTATTGATTGATCTAGACTGCTCATCCCTAGAGAAATCTCTTGTTTGGTGATGAAATATCTTAGCGGGTGAATTTTTTAATCCGAATTTGAACCAAGCCTCAAGCTACAAAGCTTCTTGAACAAGTCGCTTCTCATTGAATCACATATAATATCTAGCCTAATACCATTTTCCATGAATCCCATACCTCTATATATATAGTCATCTACAATTGAGTTGCTCTCCCCCAAGTTTCTTGTCCTTAAAGGCCTTAACGTTTGCATGAGGGTCGTAGGGCATTTATGCTCTCAACCAATAGATCAAGGGAGAGCATAAATGCCCTACCAATCAAGTTCCATAATCTTCTCTCCTATTGTCAACGGGTTAAACAACCTTTATCAATTAAGATCATTATTGGTTTGAAGGCCCTAACGTCAATCAAGTGCCTAAAGGCCCTCAACCTCCTCCCCTTCCTAATGTCAGTTGAGGGAAACCCTCAATCTCATTGACCTAACAATTAGATCACTAAAAGTCCTCAACTTCCACTCCCTATCGGTTGAGCCCTCCTTAGCCTACCAAACAAATGCCTCAACCTCCTCTCCTTCCCGATGTCAAGAGAGGGAAACCATTGATCTCCTTGACCTAAAGGTCAAATGACTAAAGGTCCTCAACTTCCTCTCCCTATCCGTTGAACCCTCCTTATCCTACCAAACGAACGCATCATCCTCCTCACCTAACAACCCTAACCATCCCTAACAGATATCTCTCTTTCTTAAGTGATGGTTGACCTTAACTAAAAAAATCCTACGCCTTGAAAGCAAGGCGATTAAAGGTAAATCCCTTACACAAATTCTAACACTTGTCAAGGCCCTAGCTAGTCAAGCCCTAAATCAATCAAAGAAACTAAGTGAAGCCCTCCAAGTCGAAAACAACCCCGACCAACACGGAGGGACGAGGACCTCAACTTGAGGGCATTTATGCTTTTAACCGAAGAAAAGAGGTTGAGATATTCACTATCGCTCACTCCTCCCCCTCAACCAAGGAAGGAAAACTTTGGCTTGTAGGTCAAGTGCTAAAAAACCCTCCCTACTCACCTGGGATGAGTGCCTAAAGGCCCTTCATTGAGAGTGTGTGCCTAAATGCTCTCGACTTTAAGGTCGCGTTCATAAATTCCCTTATCCTCCTCAATCTCTTGACCGAGAACCTAAAGGCCCTCTGGACAATAATCAAGTTGTTCGCTACCTCTCACCCCTAGAGGCCCTCAACCTAGATTTAGTTGAGCATAAATTCCTTTCAACCTCCTAAATTCAGTTGAGAACATAAATTCCCTCAACTTCCCCAGCCTACTCTCCCTACCGATCCATAGCATAAATAGTGTAGCAGCCCATTCCTAATTAATTGTTTCACCCCCAACCTTTCACCGCACACCAGATACATATATTAGTCGTCACTCGTGTAATGTACATCAGTCACCAGTTATATCACATATATAATACATGATGGCATCCATCATCCAGAAGTAATACAATGTCTTATTCGGTAAATCAGGAAGTGTTCAAAAATCAAAATTATTGGCCCTGGTGAATAGAGGATTTTCTGGCCTTGTGATCACATACTTTTCAAACATTGCACTTTTAGTCTACAGAATGAAAACTTCAATGCAATTAGTTTAACTGTTTTATTCGCTGCTCAAGCCATTTTGTAACCAATTAGGCATTTAAGGCAAATCTTGATATGCAATGTTTTGTATTGCTATAAAGCTTTTGCCCAAAACACTAATACAGACTCTGTTACATGCAGGAAACTATATAAAGGGATTGTGCTTGTTCACAATTTATAAATCAATGTGAATTAAACCATGAATCACAGATGAACAAATAAGAATTTCAAGGCAAGCACAAGAGCATCAAAGTTTGAAACTCACAAGAATGATTTTGGTTTCATCCAAGTCTCTCTGAATCTTTAGAAGTTTATCAGCCTCTCCTGGATCCTGGAAGGACGTAGAAGGAACTTGAGTGCAATATCATGTGAATCACTTCAGCTTGTATGTACAGCTAAAACTTTAATGGCTATACAGGCTCAATAGAAGAAAAAATTGTAAGATCACTTAGCTATAAAATATCTTGTAGGCACAGTATACAAAACAAAGGCAATTTACTTAATCATTCCACAAAAGACAGTTGGATATTACCTGAAACTTAGTCAGAGCATCATCCAAGTAAGGCCAGGATTGGTTTGCATCAGACTGTATAGTCCTCCATGAATCACCAAAGTTCTGCTGGTACTCATCCAATACCTGTAAATAAAAAGTTGCTTCATAGAAGTTATCACCATGTTCTGCATATTTCACAATGCGTCAGGATGTATTTTAGCAAACATTGGTTAAATGATATTTTACTTTAAAAAAATTCAGATCCCATTGGTAAGCAAATTAAGGGTTTAGGAACTGTGCTTATGACTAAATAGAAAACAGTTTCTACGAGAGCTAGTAGGTTGTAGCAACACATAGCTAGCAGATAATTGAGAAGTATTTCCACCACACTATAAGCTGATGGAAACATATCAAGTCTCAGTTGTTTTGGAGCTTAAAGCTACTTGAGACTGAGAAACACAGCAGCCAGATACAGCAACGTTCCAATTACTAGGAGGTGTAATGATGGTTTTGAATAAGTTCAAGGTCTGCATGGAATCTCATACATGACAGCCATTCCTCCAGGATTTGTGTAATATTCTGGCTAGTGACATCCATTTCTATTCGAAGGTCAAGTGTTGGCTAATATGCCAAGTGTATAGAAACAAATCCCTTCTGAACCAGTGAACATTGAACGAAAAACGATGTGGAGTTTTGTGTTCTTGTTTCTTCTTGTAACCAATCTTCATTACAATTTGGTAATAAAAGCCACGAGCAGAGAATAGAGTTTCAGTTAGATGCTGCAGGGCGCCCCAAGAACGTAGCATTCGCATATGGTGTTTCAGACTATTTTCTGATATAATTTGAGAGTAAATATTTTTAAAATACCTTCTATGGTTTCCGTTTAATAGAATTATGCTGGTATGATGGCAGCTTGCACAAGACGGATCAGTCAATTACTTTAATTGTGGTAATTGAGACATTTTATGTTTATTACAAATTTTTGAAGCTTTTGAACCTAAATATGTTTTAGCTTGGGACAGATAGAGGAGGAAAAAATGTATTTTCTCATACTCCAAATAAAAGTTTCCTTATATTACAAGATCTCTGTACCTGCCAAGCACCTATACTCAGAACCAAACAAGATAGTAGAAACAAATTCATCAGTATTTCTCCAAAATAAATCCTTTTATTTCCGTTCCTTTTTCTGTGTTTCTCAATCTCCTTATCTATTTGCAAAATGTAGACACCAATAGCTAACATTCAGGTAATATAATCAAAATTGCTTCATTGCCTGCATGTTCCAGCAAATTTCTTACCTACACCTTGAATTGAGGATTTTTCATGTAAACATCATGTTTGTCACAGATGCCAGCAATCCCTATGAATTCCAAATTTGAATGGTCCTCAAGAAGAATTATTGTGCAATGCCAAGTTGTGTTAAGTCTCATTATTGTGCCTTTATCCTCAAAGATATAAGTTATAACCAATGCTGGCAGATATACTCAATCTTTCTGATTCCTAACAAGATACAAAAACAATTGAGTGACATGGAAGTCTCCTATGGTTGACACAAGGTGATGTTGATAGCATAGTTTCTTGAGATTATAATCTTCAATATGCATTGAAAGGAGTGTCTGCAATTGGTCTAGATAAATATCTATAATAATTGAACTAAAACAAAAACCCCGTAAGTTTTACTCGGAAGAGTGACAACATATCGGGACAATTGAAAAGCTATCACTTGGGAAAGAATAATCTAGATTCCAAGACTCTCTCAAAGAAACCATCGTAGGAAAACTCGCCAAAAATCCAAAAACTCGCCAGACCCCAAAAAAAAAAACTCGCAAAAACTCGCCAATATTCGGCCAATACTCGGGAATACTCAAACTTAAAAATACTCAAATTTCTTTAAAAAACATAAATTTTAAGCAACACATAGCTACAAAATATATCAAATGAGCCCATAAAATGTTGGAGAAGTGTTTTCTATTAGATTTGAATACAAATACAATGACAAAATCGCATCATCATGCGAATACGACAACCAGTGATAATTAATATGAATTTATGATGATTGACATTGAAAAATATCATCATAAATTTCATATCTATGCAAGTTACAATATACAATAAATTACATTTTCCTCTTCCCCAATCTAGAGAAAAATTGGGGAGAGGGTCTAGTGCCTCTACTAGTCCCCACACTCGGCTGCGTCTCCACGCTCCTCCTAGAAGGCTGCGAATCTAGCTCGATCATGGAACTAGATGGTGGTGTTGGTGGCTCCTCTGCTGCATGTTGGAGATCACCTCCAAAGATGTCATCCAATCCAATATCTCCTCGAGTCCTACTAGTGCTTCTCCCTCCATAGCCTCCCTCTCAAAAGAAGCAATCTCGTCCCCTGTGAACGCAGGTTTTCCTCTTCTTGCCCAGTCCACTCACTATATGGATCTATCTCATCCAAATCAATGAGCTCCTTTGATGTGGCCTCAACATTTTTGTGCAAAGCCGGAGATTGTATTGCACAAAAACCAAGTCGTTGAGCCTTTTTTGAGTCAACTTGTTGCGCTTCTTCATGTGAATGGCCTCAAACAAACTCCAGTTGCGTTCACATTCAGAAGCGCTACAAGGTTGAGATAGAATTCTGAGGGATAACTTTTGAAGATTTAAGGTATTCCTCCCAATCCTCCCACCATGAACCTACAAACAAGATAATCAAAAATTTATAATTAATTAATAAAATCAAATCTATAACTAATAAGTAACTTGGTAAACATTCTAATTTTTATTACCTGGTGACTATGTGGTTCTCCCTCGAATAGCTAGCACCGAAGAAAAGAGTCTCCCCCTAGCATGTTTGTAACTCTGCAGCTCTAAAATGACGAGGTCCCTCGTCTCAACATCTTCGGTATCATCCTCTCAATACATGTTGAAAGGCCCTCCATAACCTCTCCGTTCATATCTGTGAAGTTGTCGGAGTAGAAATACTTGGGGTTGAGGTAGTACCCCACTGCATGAATAGGTTGGAGTTGATTGTTCCACCTCCGATCAATAATCTCCCAAAAGGGACCATATCTGACGATATCCCCCCTGTAATAGTTTTGGATAGACTCTTTGGCCCTATCCATGGCCTCATATATAAACCCCATGGGGTTTTGCTCCCATCAACCAAACACAAAACTCTCACCAACAACTCTGACACCTACACACAAATTAAAATGTAAGATTGCAAACTTACAATACATATTAGAAATGAAATAAAAAAGTGAAAAGTAGAACAATATATTTAATATTTATAATTTAACAAATTAAAATAAAGGAATGAAATATAAATCGAAGTTTGAAATTACCTTGATGATCTCTATAGCTCTCTTTGCAAAGATATCATCAAAAACTATCTTTGCAACCCTCTCTCCATCAACTTTCTTTGAATATTGTGAGTCTAGCCATGCTTGACTCACAAACATTTGTTTCAAAGGTGTCAACAAACTAGAAATACTTTGCAACGTCAAGAAGTTAGTTGCAAACCTTGTGACACCGGCTCGAACAACTCTTTCCCCTTTGTGTGTACTTCGTTATAGATCTTGCATCTTCTGACCGGCCTCACCCAATCAATTTTGCCTATGTCCTCCAAAAGAAGGTCAATGCGAATGAGTGCCTGCACAAGAGTCCAAAAGAGTGATGGATGTCTCTCCTGCAGAGTCTCTCCTCAAATACCACATATGTTGTTGCATTGTCTGTGACAACTTGCACAACATTCTGTACACCAACCTCTAATACAACTGTCTCTAACATAACACTCAAATTCTCTGCATTTTTTATTATGTTAGAGGCATCAATAGACTTTAAAAACACCATCTCACCGTTTGAAGCTACTAAAAATTAACAAGGGTGCGGTTCCTTCCATCCGTCCACCCATCTGAAAGAATGGTGCATCCGAATTTTTGCCATTGTTTCTTGTGCTCTTCTAGCATGGTAGTGGCATCTGCAATTGCACCCTCAAGTAATTTCCCACTCAAATCTTTTGGAGAGGGTGCCTTGTACCCTTTCCTTGCAATTGTCAATGTTGTCACCAAGTACTCCCAGTATGGGCTCTTTGCCACATTGAGCAGATGTTGTTGTAGTACCAAAAATTTGCACAAACTTTATCCACTTCCTCATGCATATCTTTGTTCCAGATTGTACCTTCTAATGAAGGTTGTGCTCCAGGTGTGTTCCTTGCCACAAAAAAACTCGGTATGCCTTTGCTCGAACTCGATGAAGATGTGCCTCTTCCAGCTCTTCCTCTTTGTATGTGTGGACCACGAGTAGAGCCCACAATTGTTGCCGCGTCATCGTCTAAATCCTCTTCCATTGCAGCCCCAGGTCTAATAGCTTGTACTATGGCTGCCTTCAGCCTTGCCTTCTCTAGTTTCTTCTCCTCTAACTCTGCACTCTGCTCTAATCTCTCGCTTTGCCTCTTCCGACACGTTGGGGCAAACCGTAACATCTCGGCAAACAATAGTTGAAAGGTGATATTTCAAACGATTGATGCTTTGCATTCATTTTTTTGTTACGAAAGTGCAAAAAATTCGCCTCTCACTAGCTCCACGTCGACAAAGATACTTCCATGCTATGGAACGGGCATTCGGAGGAACGGTCCCTGCTAGTGATTCAGATGCCGAACCTGATGCCGAGCTTGATGCCATTGTTAAGCTCTAATCTGCAACACAATGCACATTTAAAAAATTAGAAAACGTAAACTTAATTTAATTTTAAAAACAAAACGTGCCTAAATAACAAATTTGCGTAAATAAAAAAAATACATTACAAGCATTCAATTTTACATTACATGTATTTAGAATTACACAACGAATCGATTACAATACACATACATAAAATTTACTAGTTTATAATGAATTTGCGTTAAAAATAAAAAAATACATACCTCAAAATTATGCAAATAAATATAAAAAAATTACAAGCATTCGATTTTACATTACATATATTTAGAATTACACAACGAATCGATTCTGATACACACACATAAAATTTAACTAATTTACAATGAATTTGCGTTAAAGAAAAAAAACATACCTACCTCAATTTGCGAATGAGTATAAAAAAATTACAAGCATTCGATTTTACATTACATGTATTTAGAATCACAATAGGAATCTATAAAACCTAAATAATATACACAAAATTTGGAAAAACTTCAAAGAATTTTTTAAAAAAAAAAACCTACCTCCAAATGCAAATCTCCAAATTCTCTCCTCGAATTCGCTCCAAAATCCACTCAACACAAGCAATGCAAGCTCAAATGGTTGTGTGAGTGACAATGAGGGAGTAGCGAGGCTTTTTAAAGAGCCAAAACCGTGTAAAAAAGTGGTTTTGCATGTGAAAACCGTGTCTGCGTTTGAAACCATGTTGGGCGAGTTTTACCCACGAACTCGCCGAGTTTTGGCGAGTACTCGGCGAGTATTCCCAAAACTCGGCGAGCTTTTCGGTAATTTAACCATTTTGCATGTTTTTGGCGAGTTTTTGGCGAGTTTTCCATCTATGGAAGAAACAACATGCAAAAATGTGGGGTTCCAATTGTGTTAAGGATGAAAATGGTTTAAACTATAACTTATGAATAGTTATCAAAGTACACTACCAAATGCCAAAAAGAGATGGAAATGAAACTGAATTCAGAAACATAGACCAATGCACGATCATCCACAAGTGCTTGATGTGAGCTGTAATATCGAATTGTATTGTCTCACTTAGTTATAAAAATCCGTGAGAACAAATGCAAATTTGAATGATACAGCTGACATAATTTAAAGCGCATTTTAGACATTTCAATTTCAAATAGCTGTTGAAGGTCCGCAACGCAAGTACTAGTGTTGTACAAAGTTTGCATTCTCAAACTATGTGTAAATCTGACCAAGTGAGTGTTGCCTTGATGTCACCTTTATTAATCTGATTCAATGGCCATGCAATGAAAGAAAATAGAAGTACAGACCATTTAAGAAATTTACCAAGCACAAAAGTTTAATCCCATGCAAATATATTATGCAATTCTCCATTTTCTTCTAAACTCTCCCAGATCTTGGAATCCTTTAGAAGTTCCTTTTGTGGTTGAAGACCTTGCAAAATTTGCCACTATTCCCAATAAACAAGAATTTTTCTTCCCTAAGAATTTTTTTCTCCTCCTACACAACTTGTATCTCAATCGGATCTTGACTTCTTACAAATATATTCAGTTTTATTTAATTTTATTGTTTGTATTTGAAGTGAAGATCCTTTACTTACAATTTCAATACTATTCATCATCCTTGTGAATATTTCTAGTGCATTGGTTAGGTCAAACAACACGACTAACAATTCAAATAATCCTTCCTTTACTTAAAAGGCGATTTTCTAAATATAAAATGGGCCAACAAGTCCCCGATGATATCTTGGTGAAATACCTTACACCTCTACAATATTTGAATTCATGGAATTGGATTGCTTTTCTTCACTATTAATTTAATGATATTTTCATTGTTAATGCAATAACTCCATGTACAATCCTTCCTTATGGATGGCACAACTAGACTACGACAAGGCGGGAACTCGGTGTGATATAGCCTTTGTGTATCAAGTCTTGAAGTTCGAATTTGATACTTAATCTCATCAATCTCCAACAAAGGTGCGTTAGGAAATCGAAAACCTGAAATGAGGTCAATAGAATGCTTCACCTCACAATGGAGTGGAATCCAATTGGTAAATAGAAATTCTCGAGTTACTTTTCTAGTATCTAGTTCATTTGGTTTTGTTGTGTTGCTAAGCAAGTGTGTGAGTCCAAACTACTAAAGAAATCTAATTTTCTTCTCTAGTCCGATCATCAAGACAAAAACGTCCTACATTGACCAACCATCTTATGAGAATGATTTGTGCAAATCAGAGGAAGCTTAGAATAGAATTCTGTAACATTAATCTCCAATGCCAATAATGACAATTCTAGATCTAGATTCCCATGCACTGTGACATTGCCACAAGAAAAGGTAGTCCACTTAGGGGCGTTGCACACCTCCGATGGAGTATCATTACAGCTGCCTTTTTCTGACATGGTTTGATTTTATATGCCAAGTGATAATTGTGCAACACATTTTTCTAGAGTCTAGACCTAAACTCAACCAAATAATGTTTCATGGTTGAGGGTAAGGCACAATTAGTTGTTTGAGCCTCTAGCCTTATCTCGGAGATAAATAAAATCTTTTGACTCCCATTATCAACAGTATTTTGTAAAGGTCGACCCTAAACCTATTGGAAGAATTGAGTTTTCAATTAAAAGTAGGAGAAACAATAGTATTAGAAAAGAAGGGATAAATAATAAACACAAATTAGATATCCACCATAAATTTGCCAAGGATTATAGTTTATGACTGTACAACAAATTAGAATGAATTAAACCATAGATTGCAGATTTATAGAGTGCATTATAGTTTAATGTAAAGAGCCCATTGTATACAAGAGAAATACTACAAAACAAAAGAAACAATGCAAATAAAAGAAAACCAGATCTCTTCCTTCATATCTCCTTGCAACCTCAAATGAGATTGTTGAAGCTTGGAATGAAGTATTGAGCTTGTTGAATCTCTTGATCAAATTGTTTGTGGATGCTCCAAAGGTGTTCCGAATGGAAGTAGATTTCAAGCTACGAGCAACATGATTGAATGACTGATTTGATTGTTGATTCGTGATCAATTGGACAACATAACGGCGTGTGAGATTGAATGATAATCCAACACAATAACGATGCAAATTTCAAAGCTTCCAAAGATGATAAATGGAGAGGAATGAGTGCTTATTTATAGATGAGGGAAGAGAATCCCAAATCCTTGATTTGTGTGATTAACTTGTCTGATCTGAAGTTAACTAAAGCATGATTGGATTGTTTAGTTGAGTTTCCAATTTAATTGAGGAGTTGAACTGTTGTTTTGAGCTTACATGGATGAGTTATTATTGAGTTGGCAAAGGTTGCACATGCTTTTGATATTTTTAGTTTTTGCATTGAAATATTAAATTCGTGTTTTTGTTTTATTCACCCAAAAAAGTGACATGACTTTTAGCTTTTGGAGAGATTTGCTTTAATTTTGGAATGCCATGATTTGTGGGCTATGTTTAGTTAAGTCAAATGCATGATTTGATTTAATCTAAACTTGTCCTCTTGCATATATTTAATGATTTAATCTTTAATTGATTTGTTTTGCTCTAGTTAATTTGAGATGTTAATTAGTGAAGTGAAAGTGAATAAGAGGTGAGGTGGAAATGGATATATGTAGGATTTATTTAATTATTGTAATATGAAATTAGCTAATGGATAGGGGATGAATAATAAGAGTGATAAGATTAATTAATTAATCTTAGGAATGGGATATGAGTGTAATAGGGTTCATAGCACGAATATTTAATAATTCGAGACTTATGTGTGAGCGATAAGAATGTTTAGGGAACTTACGGGACAATGTCGTAAATGCCATTAAAGGTCATAAAATAGCATAATATATCAAAAGTGGTCGAAAATGGTCATAATGTATTGTGAAGTAATTACGGGATGATTTCGGAGGTTTAGAATGCGTAATGCGATATTTTAGGGTGTCTACATTTGCCCCTCTTTAAAGTCTTATTACAAAGTAATAGCGCTTTAAAGATAGTAGACGCGTGTAGATCGGTGAACAAATGATAAAGAAGTGTGGTGGACTACCCGATTTGTCCCAATGAAGCATTTGGATGCCCCCTCAGATGGGTGATGTGAGTCTAGATTGTGCTTTGGGTGGGACCAAAATCATTGGTCATTTTTGCTACTATAGTTTTGATGATGGTAGATGATACGTGATAGACATATGATGATGTTTGTGATTAATGAATTTTATTGATATGATTTTTTTTTTTTGAGATACATGAATGAATGTAATGATGATATGACTAACATTGCTCGTAGCTTGAGCTTCCATTCAAATTTTGTATTTTGGAGCAACTTTGCTTTGTTATTGCACAATAGAGTTAGCACCATGATTATTGAAGAACCATGATGATCAACCCATTATGTGCGTAAACACACACATAAACAACAAACAATTAAGTAAAAACAAACCCAATATACACAATAAATGTATACACCAAGGCTATAAATGAGCCAAGATGATAAACAAAATACTTGTACTTGGTTTATAATAACTATCAATGTAAAACAACTAGAAATAAAGACAATTAATTATGCCCCTAATGTGTTCCATAATGATGATTGATTGAATTAATTTCCCCCTGAGCAAGGATACATGCAAGGGGTAAGATCAGACTGAAGAGTGGGGTTGAGTGACACTCTTGTTGGATCCGAATGGAAAATTGATTTGATTGAGTTGCCCCCTAAAGCAAGGATACATGCAAGGGGTAAGATTGGATCAGACTGAAGAGTGGGGTCAAGTGACACTCTTGTTGGATCCACATTGAAGATTGATTTGATTAATGGGGTCATTGCCTCCAAGCAAGGATACATGCAAGGGAGAGAATGAGAGCCGAGATTGCCCCAAGTGAGGATGCATGCTAGGGTTTTGATTTGTTGTAGGATAGTTGGAATGATCACTAGGATAGGAGTTAAAAGTTTGATTTTGAGATGATTGTTGATTTGTTGTTTTTGGTATTGTTTGGAAGAGTACCTCAGTGTTTGATAGTTGTGTGAATGTTTTGAAGTTTGTGGATAATATTTATCTATTTTTTTGATTTTTGACTAATTGTAGATGTTTTTGATTTTGGGAGAAAAATATTTGTTTTTTGGATTTTGGATTTTTAAGGATTTTGGAATATATGATTTTTTTGGATTTTTACTCGGTAAAGGGTGCACTTTGTTTGAACCTATGTTCAAACAATTGTAAACATTTCATTCCATTGGCAAAATGTAGATGATATAGTGATAGGATGTCTGACTCCGCCCTTGACTCCACACAACTAGTAAGATGCGAGGGCTCAACATCGAGAGCCAAGAAGGACGTAAGACAAATGAGATAGTGATGTACAAATGAAGATGATGGATGCAAAGACACGAGGTTAACAATGGTCCATTTGGGAAAATGTGACTCATCTCCAATTAAGATTATCTGACCGATTCCAAGATGATTTCACTTTATAGGTTGTGACTAGACTTAGACCCACAGTGGCCTACTTTGGTGGCAAGATGGTGGTTCTCTCTTAACATGAGCAACTAAATTGATTCTTTGGATTTTGTATGATTAAGCACTTTTGATTTAGTTTTTTAAGGTTTTTATTGAAATGACCCCTACATTTTTCCCCATACCACCAGTAAGAGGTAAGGGTTCAACACCAAAGACAAGACGTAGGCAAGTAAGGGTACCTTTCTCTTTTCCCAGTCTCACGCTACCAGTAAGAAGTGTGGGCTCAACACCAAAGACTGTGAAGGACAAAGGTGTAACGATTTTTAATTTTTTTATATTTTTGATTGATTTTTCCTTGTTTGTGTATTGTGCTTGTTTTGGAAAGACAATTTTCCCCCAAATCTCAGCCCCACGTGACTAGTAGGATGCAAGGGCTCATCACCTTAGATTGAGATGGGCGGACAAAGATCCGAGTAAAGAAGTTTAGTGCTTTCTTGTTAAGGAGAGAGCTTCTTTGAAAGGAGGATTTGCCATTAGTAAGCTTCTAGACAAGACTATACGTAAAAACATCTAGAATGGAAGAATCCGAACAAAATGAGATACACAATACCCCACAGGAACAAGATTAACCTACGTCTTATAGGTGAAGAGTGTGAAGATATGATAATGAAATGATAGAGATATCTACCAATGGATGAAACAATTAAAATTGTTTGTACAAGTAGCCTCCCCTAGTGTGGAGAGTACCCGTGAATAAGAAGTTTTTGCTTCTTCGCTTTTGATTTTCAAATAATGTTGTGATGAGGGGTTTGATATGCCAAATCTTTTTCTTTTTTTTTTTTTTTTTTTTTTTTTTCATGGATTAGGGTTTGCAATGGACTCATCATTGTGGAAGAGGTCCATGTTTTTGAATTTTGATTGGTCCTGATGTACAAGATTTGGGTGGACGAGGTCAATGATTATGTGATTTGATTGGTCCTAACTTACAAGACTTGGGTGGACGAGGTCCAAGTCAATGGTTATGTGATTTGATTGGTCCTAACTTACGAGACTTGGGCGGATGAGGTCCAAGTCAACGGTGTGGATGGAAAGGTTTTCGATGAGTAGGTTTGTATCGACTAGATCATCGAAGAGGCCATGTGTGGATAAAGGTAATGTGTAATTTGCATTTTGGAGTTCATACTCTCCAATACCTTTGTCAATGATATCCAACGTAGGTGGAGTAGAAGATGTTGATGGAGTAGAAGATATAAATGGTTGGGGTTTGAAAAGAATATCAGCATCAATGTTGTCCTCAGTGTGAATGGAATGATGCGGGAGTGAAGGATTGATCTGTAGATGGGCCTTCAAGGCATCTTAATGATTTTGTAGAACAAATATCTAATGTTGCTCTGTTGTCTATAAGTAATTTTTGATTTTATGATTAGTGATGAATGCTTCAATGCATAAGGAATTGTTGTTTATGATGTTAGATTTCAAAAGGTCATGAGGACCAAATGATAGGATTGAATTATTTGATGAAAGATTCACAATTAAAGCTTGAAATGGTTGTGTATTGATACCCTTAGATGCACGCACATCGTGGAGTGCACATGTAAGGATGTCTTGAAATGTAGGTGTTATTTTGGTCATATCCATGAGAGGATTTACGTAGATGCCTTCTTTGACTGTTTGATAATGTCATGAGAAACAGACGAAGACTTTGCATTGGATGGTTGTGAAATAGTCGTAGACTTAGGATTGGACGTTTGAGGTGTCGTGGACGGTGTCCAAACATGTTTTTGTAGTGTTATTCACAAAGGCTAGGGGTGTTGGTTTTGATGGTAGCCATGGTGTTAAGCGTAGGATCTAGCAATGAAAGGATAGAATCAAGCTCAACATTGTTTGATGATTGACCCTTATCTTTAGATTTTCATTGGTATCATGAGTTGGAAAAGGGTCCTAGAATACTTCCAATTTCTCATTTGACATTGTGCTATTAGAGGTATTTTCAACTTTAATGTCTCCATTGTCAAGTAAATCTTGGATGTAATGGCGAGA
Source organism: Taxus wallichiana var. yunnanensis (assembly GCA_018340775.1). Lineage (NCBI taxonomy): Eukaryota > Viridiplantae > Streptophyta > Pinopsida > Cupressales > Taxaceae > Taxus > Taxus wallichiana. Next base: position 49,949,090 of record CM031244.1, on the reverse strand, counting down.
TTTGAACAATGATCCATAGAATGGCCATTGATGCGGTGGTATTCGCAATATTTTAATTCTTTATAACACGTGGGTTTTGGTTGCCCTTCTTCAAAGGGTCTTGGGATTGGATAGGTTACCATATTAACACTCGCTAATTAGTGGAGGACACTAAAAAGACTTTCTCCGAGAGGTGTGAGAGGGATAAGTGGCATGCATTTTATTTTATTGGAGGAACCATAAACTTATGCCCCATACCTTAGTGGAGCGATACATGGTTTGGATTGACACTAGTTCCCATTCTGAAACCCTTAGAGGCTTGGTAGTGTATGCTAATGTTTGTGTATGTTCCTAATCCTCTCTCTTTCAAGCCTCGTATGAAAGGCTTGACATGGTGATGCATATATGATGAAATGTTATTTTCTCTCTCTTAATGTTAATCCTTTGTGGACTTAATTGGTTTCTATTTGGAATGCATATGCATTTGATTGATGTGTTTTATTTCTTGTATACATGAGTATGCTTTGTATGTGTGTATGTTGGGGACTTACATTGCCAAAGGTGGAGCGATAAGTGTTATTATGGTGTATGGGGTCTCTTATTTATTTTGGGGAGGAAACAAAGGTTGGTGAGACTAGTCTTAGTGGAGTGATAAGTGTGAAGGGATAAGTGTGTTTTCATGTGTGGTTGCATGACTTTTTGGAGGAACCAAAGGCTAGTCTCCCTTCCTTAGTGGAGGGATAAGTGGAAGTATTGGCACCATTTCCCCTTGACAAGCTATTTTATGGCTTGGCAGTATTATACTTTTCCTTTCTAATGTTTAGTTGGCATCATCATCTCCTTGTTTTGGAGATACATGCGAAGTGACGCATGTTGTGTTTTGGTTCAAGCATTGTGTTATTGTTATGTGGGCCCAAGTGATAATGAAGTGTTATTGATATAAGCTTTTAAGTTAAAAAGAATTGTTTGTGTTTTGGCCGTGTTGCTAGTGTAGGCATTCTGACCCTTGACACAACAATGAATACATAACACAAGATTTAAGTGGGAAAACCTTTCGGTAAAAACCACCGAGAATATCACTTCTTTATTGAGAATTGAATTTCACCCAACACTCCTACTATTTCCGCTGAATCCCTGCGATTACACCTTAACAAGGAATTACAAATTGTCACTAACATTCACTCATGTGCAGAGATCAAGCTTGCATCATTCGCATCATGTTTTATAATTTTGCTTGCATATAGCTCGCATCATTCTTTTATCATATGTAACTAATCTCAAATGAGATCACCTTATTTTATACAAGGCGGTGGCTCGTTGCATGGGTCACTCTTATAATTCAAATTTGAATTAACATCCGTCTTACACCGGTTGGCATGGGAATCCACCACCTTATGTTTTAAACATAAGTTATAAGCCAAAGTTCTTAGTCTTTGGCGGGTTTTTATAAAAATGGTTTCCGCTTAATATTACAAACCCCAACAAATAGGAAGAGGTAAGAAAGATGTATCATTGTTATAATTTTTTCATTTTATGCATAAATCACCAGCTGTTAGGTATATAACCATTAATACCTAATCACTTTAACTCTAATGACACTTCGTATTTATTTAATAACTATAAACTAAATATTATAAAAGCAAAATTCACTAATTTTCAAGATCAAATAAATATTATAATTCTAAGGGAACCCACATTTGAGGATGGTATAAATTCTTCAAGATCAAGGTCTGAAGATATTACCTAGGTAGTTGCTGATCATGTTGTAAGATTTTAAGTCCGTGTTTTGCTTGCTTCTATCTTGAGCTAAAGTGATCCGGGCCAAGGCTTGCATCTTATCCAAGTGTGTTTTTTAGCATAGCATAGCAGATTATAATGATCAAATTGTAAAAGTCGACCTAAAACCTATTGGAAGAATTGAGCTTTGATTAAAAGCAGGAGAAATGACTAAAAATAGAGGTTAGCATGACATGTCTTTGTTATGATTCTTTTCATTTATGCACCATCACCACGTGTTGGGTATATAACCAGAAATACCTAATCAATTTAACTCTAATGCCACTTCATATTTATTTAATAACTCTAAACTATATATTATAAACTAAGCAGCATTCACTAATTTTCAAGATCAACTAGATATTATAATTCTAATGGAACCCACATTTGAAGATGGAATAAATTCATCAAGGTTGAAGTCTGAAGATGTTACCTAGGTAGTTGTAATCATGTCGTAAGATTCTTAGTTCATGTTTTTCTTACTTCTATCTTGTGCTAGAGTGACTCGGGCCAGGGCTTGCATCTTATCCAAGTGTGTTTTCTTAGTACAACATTGTTCATCATAATGAATATGTTGTGTAGCTTACAATTGCCTATGGTTCGCCTAATTTGTCAAGGTTATTGAGTTGTCAAAAAGACCAACTAGTGATGATGACAAGAACTCATATGTTGGGAAAACATGTCTAACTACCCACATCAAGCATGAGAGAGCCGTTAGATAAGTATGAATCAGTTGAGACTATCTTAAGTAGGAAGATGAAAGGCAATAAAAGAAATAAAGAGAATAAAAAGGAAACCCAAAGTGTGTACTAACAAGATACGCCTCCAAAGAATGTGGTACAGGGATAGTTAAAAAGCATCACTTGATGTGGCTAATGCTTTTCGTTACACTTCCCTTTCTACCAAGCATTGTGTTCAAGGTGATGTTCTTAGTTGCTCAACATTCTCCTTGTAATCCTTTTGAAAATGATAAAAGAGTTGAGGTTTTTTTAAATTACTTTAGCTAAAATCCAATTTCAGGATGATTTTCCTGTTGGTTTCATTTTCTTATCACTCCAGCTTATACTTGGGACATAACTCTCCATGTTAAAACAGATATTGTTTTAAGGATTTTAGACTTCCACGGTCCATTATAATAACAATAAACCTTTTTTGAAGCTTGTATGATTTTTGCAATCGACACTTCAGATCACACCACATGATCCATCATAAGAAAGCAATGATATGATAGGCTTGCAACCTTGAGTTCCTTATATAGATAATTTTAGTCAATTACAAAATGTCAAATGAGCCCTCCATGGGAGAAGATAATAAATAAATTTGCCATTGCAAATATGAACTAGCACAGGTCCATCTGATATGTACTGAGAGGTATTCAAAAGACACAAAGTGATAGTATAGTGCATATGTTCTTACACTTGTGGTGAGAGCGCAATTTTGGGTCTTAAATTCATGTTGATGCTTGAATGTGCTAGCTTCTTGGTAATATATTTATGTTATTATTATTGAGTTATGTATCTGTAAAATGTTGGCCTTCATTGTTTCCCTCGCATTCACCCACCCACACACGCCAAAACTCCAATTGATGTGGGGTGTTAAATGTGTCTCTCAGCACAAATTATTTACAGCCAGCTAATTAAAACACATTAAATCAACACATCTCCTAAAGTGAGGGATCTCTTTAATTTGATTAGAGATTAGAATGGGTCTCCAAGATTGACTTAATAACACGCCCTCATCTCAATCTAAATTGTTTGTTTACTTTCCAATCTCTACAGCCTCACTTTGGCAGCATTTGAAATAGTGGTCCTCTACTGTAATAACCTTTGTATCCTCTAAACAAATGTGGTGCTTAGTTGAAAATGAGTGCTCGGTTAATATCGACTTCTTTATCCTATCTTGCCAAATGCCACTTTTCTTGTTGTAAAAGATCTACTTGTTTCCCTAATATAAGGAACCCCACAAGAGCACTTAATACGATTAACCTCACTCTTTTACCGGCATTCCAACCGATCTTTAAAGGATTATAGGGATTTTCTTATCTTTTTATGGGGAAGGGATGTAGCCTTGACATCGTAGTGCTTGAGAACTTTTAAAATCATGTTGGAGATCACCTCAACATATGGAAGAAGCACTTCCCAAACTCCTATAGAATCATCAAATTTTGACGTGGCTTCTAATTTTTTCTAGCTTGTTTGAAAGCTCTCAAAATTTCTTGCAAAGCTTCAAGGCAAGTACTGAGATTGATTTAGAGCCATAGTTACCAAATCCAGCCGGATCTGGATTTTCAGCTGGCCGGATGAATTTTTCAAGGTCAGCCCCATCTTTTTCCAAAAAAATCTGTTTTTGTGATAAGAAGACTCTCAACACCCTCGTAAATTATTTAATATTAAAATATTAACACTTTATATTGTGTTAATAATGTTTTCTCTATATTTTTCATATTTGCATATTTATAAATTCTGCTCATATAATATATATTTATGTATGTATACACACACACACACACACACAAATATATACTAACATACCTATCTTAGATAAATCTATGTAAAATATGCCGAGAGGTATCATTCTCAAGGCACCTATTTTAAATTTGTGACATAAGTGGAATAGGTGCCTCAAGAATGATACCTCTTAACATATTTTACATAGATTTATCTAAGATAGGTATGCTAGTAGCATTCGTGGGTACTATGTTTTAATTAAACATATATTATGAAACATTTCATTAGTTCATTTAGGTATGTAATATATATGAATTTGAATGATAGTAAGAGAACTATTTAAAAATCATCCAAATATGCAAATATATGAAAGATAGTATGAAAATTAAAGAATTATTTAATATTAGCAAAAATATGTCATGTACATCACACAAAATGAAAAATGCATAGATTGCCACAAATGTCAACCATGTTCTTTCCTTTTGTTATATATCATTGTATCTTTAAAAGGATTATATCCATGTGATTTATGTGTTATCAATACTCAAGGAAACCATATGGGTAATTGGTGTATGTGTCACATTTGTATTGGTGTAGTTAGAATTGTATACAAAGTTTGATCTTCAAATGGTATTTTAAAGTAACTATCAAATTGAACCGTAACATACGTCCGTGGTTTTGGTGGGGTACTCCTAAGCATGTATATTAAACCTAAAATATACTTTACAGCTCCATTTACATGACCTTCTGTTAAAAGATTGGAAAACATGAAATTTGCATCATTAACAATTAACAATTAATAACTCAGCATCAAGTTCAACATTTTGACCTCTTGTTGGTGCGTTGGACCTATTTTGGTTGCATTGATATGTGTAATAAGTCATTTCAATGAATACAATATTCTTCTGTTGCAGTTATTCACATTATTCTTATTGGAAAAAAGATGAATACTATTTTTAAATTCTTCATCACTAACTCTATTTAATCTAATATTGGTTCTTCTCATCATTATTTTCCAACAATCAATAGTCATTTTTACTATCCTATTTAATAGTTTTAATTGAATATGGATGTATAATATAGTGCAAGGAATTTCAGCACACATGAAAAGTCTTACATACTTAAATTAACTTAAATTGTAGATTGAATATTTAAATGTATATATAATAAGAAAAAGATGCATCTTAATTTAGCAAAATTAAGATTTATAGATTTAACATCATTATGCCATGAAATACTTAAGTTAAATCTTATATTTTATCATAGATTAAATTAGATTTTAGATTTACTTAATAGGTACTCAAATAACTTAAATAGCTAAATAGGTATAACATACTATTTAATAGGTAAATAGATAGATAAATAAGTAAATAGATATAATAGAAGAATAGCTCATTTATTGTAAACAGGTACCTTAGATTATAAGACTTACCTTATAGGTCTAGATAGTATTTAATAGGTAAATAGGTAGATAAATAGCTAAATAGCTAAATTATCTTTAGTTAGTTATAAATCTAATTTTCTAATTGTAAAGATTATGTTTTTCATCCAATGATAATGCTTGGAAAGTCATGGTAAAAATTATACGATAAAAAAACCAAATCAAATGCCATGGTAAAATTAAATTCACAATCACAAGCCCTAAAAATTAAAGTAGATTTTAGATTAAATTAGTTACAAACCCTAAGAAAGTAAATTAGATTTTATAATTGATTAAATTAGATTTTAGATTAACCGTACTTAAATAACTGAAATAGCTACATAGATATAACATACTATTTTATAGGTAAATATATAGATAAATAAGTAAATATATATAATATAACACATTTATGGTAAATAGATACCTTAGATTATAAGATTTATCTTATATGTATCTAAATAACATTAATAAGTAAATATGTTTAGTACTATAGATAAATCAGTAAATAGATACAATAGAGGTATAAAAATCTAAAGCAGGTCTTTTTAATTATAATGACACGCCACATGTGTAAGTAGTTACATATGATTTTGGTATTATCTTATATACTTAAATCAACACTATTTAAGATAATTAGATTGATTTTGATATTTTTAAATGTTATGGTCAAATTAAAATCACAAACACAAAAGCCGAAAATGATAAATAATAGGTAATGACAAATCTAAAAGTCTATAAATTTTAAAGATTAAAGAATATATCAAATAATGTCGACCATAGTTTTTCTTTCACGGGCACGACATGAGAGTCCTCCACTCCATGCTACCATTGTAGAATGCCTCTCGGCATAATTATATGAGCATAATATAATATGTGTGTGTGTGTTGCGTCTATATTTTTTGAACTTTTTCAAGAGTCCTGGATTTTTCGTATTTTTTGCCCTCCTGAACAGAACCAGATTTCCAGAATTTGTAACTATGTTTACAACTCAAGAAATCTACTTTTATTTATATGGTGTAGGATCTAGGGAGTAGAGAAGCTTTAAATACTTCAAGTATCACCCTTAAAGTCAATTCAGTAAATGCATTTAGTACCCAAGATTAAAAGTCATTAAATTTTAAAGATTATAAATTTAGTACCCAACTCATTAAAAGTCTATAAATTTTAAAGATTAAAGAATATATCAAATAATGTCGACCGTAGTTTTTCTTTCACGGGCACGACGTGAGAGTCTTCCACTCCATGCTACCATTGTAGAATGCCTCTCGGCATAATTATATGAGCATAATATAATATATGTGTGTGTGTTGCATCTGTTTTTTTGAACTTTTCAAGAGTCCTGGATTTTTCGTATTTTTGCCCTCCTGAACAGAACCAGATTTCCAGAGTTTGTAACTATGTTTACAACTCAAGAAATATACTTTTATTTATATGGTGTAGGATCTAGGGAGTAGAGCAGCTTTAAATACTTCAAGTATCACCCTTAAAGTCAACTCATTAAATGCATTTAGTACCCAAGAGTATACAAGGAATGCTTATTTAAGCATAGACAAACAACTTGTATCTTCTTAATCAAAAGAAGATTAGCTAAGGTCTAAACCCACACCTTCATTTCGTTTGTATGGATTAGCTTATAGGAAATCACTGTTGATGCGTATGACAGCTAGAGTTAAAGTCCCACTTATCATTGCGTCTCAAAGAAAATTTATTAAATCTGTCTTCCATGTTTATCGGTACCGAACAAATACCAACATTCCACTCAAAATAAAAACCATAAGCTATTGTTCACCATACATATATTTGGAGTTCTATGCAGCAAGCATGCATTTTGAGTAATCTAATTAACAAAACTGCTTAAAAATTACCTTGTTAATAACAGAGAAAGCACTGCGCACAGGATAATTATTATCCATGAATGCAACGCCGCATAATCCATTCTTATTGTAGCAATGCACCATGTAATCTGCATCCAGAAAAGAAAACTGTGTTTGGACATAATTTCAAGCTAGTATAAAGAAAACAATAGTCAATAAGAACCTTTCTTAATTGATTCTATCAGAAAATATGGAGGTCGAAATGCATTTTTAAATCATTGGATATTAATTGATCTATCTGTAAGAAAATTATGACAACAATGGTCAAACTTTGCAAGGGTTTAGGCATGTCCGTCAGGGCATTCTTGATTTTGCTCTTGAAAATTTCCAAGTCAGTTCTGTAGATTTGGATCAGTGTGTTCGGATTGCTTTCGAGGTGGCAATGGGCAGGGGGGCAACATTTTACCCCACCAGTCATACCTCTTTCCATCAATCTCTTCCTGGGGAAAATTCTTCAATGTCAGCAAAGATCATGGAGGCAGCCATGGGCACAACAGTTAAGCAAAATACTACTGCAGATCAGATAATCCAAAAGACATGTTTTTACGCAAACGAGGATAGTCCTAATTTCGATCTGGATTCAGAAAAACTATGAAGCTAATTTGTACAACTGAGTGAAAGATATTCATTTCAGTCATCGATGCTATTTCATTGTCGTTTTTACATATGAAGTAGATAAATAACAAAATCTTTCAGAGACTCGTGATTTTCAGAAATGTTTGGCCTTCCAAGAAATTTTGGCATGTGTGTTTCAAACCTGTGAAGGAGATGCCTACCAAAGGCCCAATCTAAATCATGTTGTACTCCCAGCCCCACACATTTTGAAATGAATGTCTTCAAGCAAGTTGGAAACCTCATGGGAGGAACTAGTCCTGGAGACTTAGCATGGATCAAACAAGAATGCACGTTCTGAAGATACTTTGATGGGAGAGTATGCTCTAGATCAAGTGATTATGGATATTTCAAAGGATAAGTGTGAGGAAAATTTTGAAAAAGGCTTTAAAACAACAAAGACAAGAGACCATGGCAGATGTCATTGAGGGCCAGCAATAGCAACCCAAATCATCAGAACTCCAAATACTGGATTCAGAGGTGAAGGAAAGTAAACATCAATCCAAGAGGAAGAAATTGCCAAAGAATAACTAACAAACTAGAAAAAGAAATTAGGTTGTTGGTGGCCTCAAGATCTCAGTCTTGACTTGAAGATGAGCTAAGTACATAGAAGGGTTTCACCATGCTCCAACCAAAGGAGGAGGAAGAAAGGAAAGAGAATTTATAATCTAGTCATTTTTTCTTGAAAGGATGCCTTTGCTTAGACATCGTTTTCTACAAAGAGTTTAATGCTAGAGAGATTAAACTTAGTTCATATTATATCTGTATGAAGGGGTATTAATGTCAGTTGGTGTTTTGTTATCAGACATATAAGGTTGTTTCGTTCTCCCACAGCCTCTTTGCTTCATAGCAACCTTGTGGAAAGCACTTTGGGAGCTTGTGCAATAAGGCAAGTGTTTGACTGTTTGTGGGAGCTTGTGCAATAAGGCAAGTGTTTGACTGTTTGTGGTGTGGAGAAAGACATTGGACATTAATTAGTGATTTATATGGCTATGAAAGAGAGTGGATTTTTTTCACTTCTCCAATCATGGTCTGAAATGTACACAAGCATTGTCGTTTGATATCTGCCCCTTGTAACTCCTCTGGGCTATTTCTTCATTAAGCTTAGCAGTGGCATGTCATGCTACTCCCTTTGCACAGGGTGTCTATGTGATGGATGGTACGGCCCCTCTTGGGTGTTGTGAACTTGGAAGGGGCATGAAACTGAAGTGTTCACTTTTTTGGTGTGGTCTGATGCATAAGTCATGATGGTGGAATCCATTGTCTATAAGTGATCTGTATTTTACTCCTCTTTCTTTATTTCCTGTTATATCGTCAGATCGAGCAAGCTTTATACCTAAACTGCTCCTACTCGTGGATATGGAAGCTTTGGAAATTTTCATGTTTTTGATATGATGTCCAGGCACGAGATACATTTTCCTTTGGTAAGTTTTGGCTGCCAGCAGTGTGGGTGATAGTGGTTAAAGTGTGCAGCTTCTGATTGTACAGATTTCGATATTAGAGGCAGTAAGTGTGCTAATTGCTCAGTGTTCTCTCCATTCATAGATGGACAAAACTGTGGCACATACTGGTGAAAGCCGGATCAAGACACTTCGTTCGCCATTTTGGCAAGTCAGATGGACTGCTCTATCTTATCCTTTTGTTTACTAAGATGGCTGTGGTTAACCAGATCTTCTTTCCAATGCGCTTTTAGTAATGTGAATAATGCTTGTCTTCACGCTTATTTCCAGCAATGGTGCGGCAAGAAATAGAAGCTACGGGAGGCAAATAGCACTATCCCAAGCAGAGCTAATAGCAGCAGACCTTCCTTCTAACTTTCTGAAGTGGTTTTTAAAAACATCAGCAGTCAGTAGTCTCTCTTTGCAAGGAAACAGTCAGGTGATCATATCTTCCTTCTCAGAAATTGGAGAGATTGAAATAGGATGATCAGAGTTTTTACCAAGTAATATAAATGATTGGTTTTTGATTGGGTTGTTTAATTGTCTTTCTTTATAGAGTGTTTAGCTATTTGCTGATGGCATCTATGCTTCTTTTGCATTTGCTACTTGATGCCTTTGTGGGATTCACTCCTTTCTGATACAATATTTTGCCTAATCAATCCGACAATGGGTAAATTGTGATAGACCTCTAAAGTCTAATGACTTTTGGAGCCATGTACCAACAGCCAACTGAAAAATCCTCTCATGCAAAATTGGATGCTAGACAGTCGGATACGGGTAATGCAGTGCAGTACGCTGATACGGCAAATTTTAAAAATCTTGGGTGCAGTACGCTTTTGGGTACGTTATATATATATATATATATATGTATATAAATTATAAATCTAAAGAAGCATTTGCATACTTATTGAAATTTAATTCTCATACATTGCATACTTATTGAAATTTAATACTCATGAGTCATAGAGTTATACAACTTAAAATCATTCATAGAACATGAAAACAAAATTGAAATTTCCAATACTACGAGAATTGAGACTCGAGTTTGTATTGATAATTGATTCGAATGACATAATGTTCAAAGAATCAAAACATGATAGTACATTCAAGTTCTCAACTTCTAGAGCATATCATCTAGATGATCGTCAAAATCATCTTCATGGATGCCACTTGCAGCTCCACTCCCACTAGCTCCACTTTCGAACACTTGTGAAGGGCTCCCTGGAAGTTCCTCATCAATGCCAAGAAGTGAAACATTGGCTAAACAAGCAAATTTGAAGCTTCAAAGTCTGTGTTTTCAGGTTGGAGGTCCCAAAGCTTGTTAGGACCACTAGTATACTCTTGCGTCTTGTGGGTTAAGAGGCGCAAGTTGGAATGAACGTATACTAGATCTTCAGCCTTCTTCGATGCCAACATGCTGCTACGTTTGGTGAGTGGATGAAGCCATAAGTACTCGATTGCGCTCTGCGAGAAGAATTACTAGCCACTGTCACAAAAGTATTAATATTATAAATTATTAATTAAAAAAATAATGATATCATTTTGAATTTTAATTCGTAATTGGTAATTAAAATATCAAATAACAAGTTCTGAACTTTATACCTGTGAGAGCAATTTGATGCATGCAATTAGTCGTAAGAACTTGCATCATGACCATGACAAGTCCACCGGTGATTGGATCTGTGGTGGGTTTGTCACAAATAGCCTCTACCTCTCCCATGCTACCTTGTCCATTTACAAACATTGACATCTCTGGCGGATGCAGTGATGTAGGCTGGATCTCAGAAACAACCTCTTGAATGATGCCTCGTCCCATTTGCAACCTCGTGGTCATCATATAGTCGTTGTCTACCAGCTCTCCCAACTATTTCACTTTGTAATATTTGGGATTTAAAGCATAAGCAAGGAGATGCAATGGGTGGTCATTTTGTTCCACCTTTTCACGATCACATTTTTAACTTCATTATAAAAATTTCCTCGGGTCCTGCTCTTTGGTTTGTATGACATCATGGATTTTTTCAAGCATGGAGTCAATGCCATCATATATATCTCCAATGCAAACATTATCTTTGTCAACAAATCGTATCATACTCAAAATAGGCTCTGTGAAACTCAACAAATATTCAACTCTTCCCCACCAATGCTCATCAAGGATCCATGATTTTATTTTTTGAGCTCTTTCTGTGTTTGATTGCCTCCAGACGGTCCAAACATTATCAATCACCATTATGCCCAAAGCATGTCTCACCTTCACAAGTCGTCTCAAGACGAGTGTGTGAGAGGTAAACCTAGTCTCTGTAACCTATTAAAAAAGAATGGAAACAATTCAATATCAACACAATTTGAAATTGATTTAAAAATTTAAAATCAAATATTAAATTTAAAATGAATTGTTCATTTACCTTCAATGACTCCAACTTTGAAAATCTTACGAATATGGCTTGAGACATGTGATGGTTGGTACAAACATCCAATCTCGTTTGCCTCCGTGTATATTTGCTCAATCCATGCAATTTTCCCAATCTTTTGCATCATTAGATTCAGGGAGTGTATTGCACATGGTGTCCAAAATATGTGCTCATACCTACCCTCAACTATCAATCCCACTGCCTTGCAATTTTTGGTGTTGTCCGTGATGACTTGGACAACCCTCTGTGGACCCACTGACTCAATAGCCTCAATGAGAATATTTGCAATGAATTGGGCATCTTTTACTTCCCCCTCACAATCAACAGCCTTCAGAAACATTGGCCCTTTAGGGCATACTGCAATAATGTTGATGAGAGGTCTATTTCTGGCGTCTTTCCATCCATCTGATATAATAGAGACTCCTGAAGCAGTCCAAGAATCTCTAATTGGCTGTAGAGATGTTTGAATGTGTTGCACTTCTTTTGTCAAAAGAGAAGTGCGAACCTTATTATAGGTAGGGCTTGTATACCCCTGTGGTGCCTCATTAATGCCTCTCACCATCTGCTGCCAATAAGGTGATCTCAAGATATTGAATGGCAGTCCACATGCAAATATACACCGAGACACCAATTCATCTGCAATATCCCTCTTCTCGATGTTAAATGCTTTTTCTAATGGGCCTTTTGTTCTCTTGTTTGATGGCCCTGAGGTATCTGCATCAAAAGGGTCATCAACTGGAATAGTTTCAGCACGAGTCTCAATGAAAGGATGAAATGATGGTGTTGATGTTGGTGGTTTTCCCATGGACCTCTGCTGTAAAGAAACAGTTCTAGAGCGAGCTCTTGCTGCTTCAATGTTTGCATCCTCTTGCTCTTTTAGGTATGTGGTTATGATTTTTTTCCACCTTCTTACATGGTCTAATACCCGTCCCCGATACCCCGATCAAATGAGCTCTCAAACGGGTATATGAGGATTTAAATGAGGCGGCACAATGGGGACACGTCCAAACACGGACACCACCACCGGCAACAAACTCTGTCACTTCCACATGTCTCCATAAAGGATAATTCGGATCCATTTTCACTGCGATACCACCCAAAACATTTTCCCCCTCTTGCCCCATCAAGTCGAATCGATGCCATAATTGTAGCATTAATTCAATAACCTACAATAAGAGATATTTTTTAAAACATTGCTAAATATTAAAATAATTTGTTGACCCATACACGTCATTCTCTGATTCTGATCACCAAGTTCGCCACAAATGGTGCGAGGTGAGAGCATACACAGAGGGTAGACGTTTAAATTTTTAACAAATTCAATTTTAAACTTTAAAATTTAAAAAAACGAACACATAACTAACTAAAAAAATTAAACAGTTAGTCCTACACGTCAATCTCTGATTCTGATCACCAAGTTCGCCATAAATGGTGCGAGGTGAGAGCATACACAGAGGGTAGACATTTAATTAAATAAAACTTCACTATTAAACTTAAAATTGGAAAAATTAATAATATATTATATTTTAATAACCGTAAAATAAATAATTATTAAATATTAAAAATAAATTCGAGATCATGATCAATAATCATAAATGATGTGTTTGAAACACATCATTCATGATATTGATCATATTCATATACAAAACATTGCTCAAAAAATTAAAAAAAAAAAATGCCTGAATGCATGTAAAATACCTGGAAAAATCCTCCTTGATGTTTGTAGACTTGCTTCTCCTTCTCTCTTCCTCCTTCAAGCTCAATCACTCTCTCCTCCAAGCTCTTCCTTTCTCCTTCAACCTCTCTTTCTCTCTCTCCTTCAAGCTCAAGCAAAATATCAAATATTGAGTGTGAGAAAAAAGTAGAGGGATTGGGTGTTTATATAAGTGTTTGGGGGGGTCGGTTAGGGTTAGGTTAGATTTAGAAAGTCTTAAAATTAAAAAAAAATGCTTTTTTTTGAGTTTTTATGAAAATCGCTTTAAAAAACGCGTGAAAAAAAAGCGAGATGCGCTTGGAAACGCACTGCGCGAGGGCAGTGGTACGGTCCGCCGTGCCGGACCGTACCTGTCCCCTGTGATGCGTTTCAGCGTACCCACAGCAGTACCATACCCTGTACCCGATACACCGTACGTTTCGGTAGTGGGGTTGCCCTAAGGCGTTCTAGGCAGTCTAGATTGGATGGAAAGAATGTGGACATGTGGCAAGGACGTTCTGGTGAGAAGGATACGAGACATAGAAACAGTGGTGAAGAAGATGAAGTTTGACTCTGTGGTCTCTCGGGTGTAGAAATGTCTTTGATATGGCAAGCAACCTAGCTCGTGCCACCATCCTATTCAGTGTTGAGGATACTTTTCTCTTCCATGAAGAACATAATAACTTTGAAGCGGTATTGCAAGACATAGGAACAAACAACTTTTACTTTTGCATGTTACTAGATGGATGGTTCACAATGGAAATATGGAGTTGGCAGAACATCTAGGCTTCGAATTATTTAGGGAAGCAAAAACCTACTACTACATCCTATCAGACTCAGCTGATGATATGGAAATACTTTAAAAGGAAATGTGGCTTATACAATGTATAAAAAAATTGGACTGCTTCCAGCCTATATCACAATTTTTGATACTGCCTCTTAGAGTACATAACAGCAGCTCACCTTCGACTTTTAGTAAATAATACTTTGATACTTAATTCTGCTCTTAAGGGCTGTGCTATTGCACTTGGAAGAGATAAATCTTTGGGTGATATATCTTTTCCTTGCTTTGTCCCTGCTCTTCCATGCTGGGGCAGTGGAAATGAAATGGGAGGGAGGATTGAGTGGGGGCTTCTGTGTCTCTATCTTCCCTTCCTGCTTTCAAGGCATTGCTTCAGTAAGCTCCTTGCTGTATTTATGATTGGTAGAACATTGAATTGAAATGTATGCTTCGGCCTTTAAGAAAGACATTCTTTAAGATCCCCTGCTTCTATAAGGAATGGTCTAGAAGGGGAGAAAGGATTGAGAATATAGAAAAAAATTGCTGGACACAGAAAGAAAATTGAACTCCCTCTAAAGTTAATAAATAGACAGCTTAATCTCACCTGTTGCGGTTTTTAAGGGGCTGAATGAAATGAAATTGGAAAGATGTGAGGTCAAGGTGGTCTTTTAAATGGGAGGAGAGATAAAGTAAAGGGGGCGAGGAAGGAGAGTTGTGATTTTGATTGCCTCTTTCCTTTTCTGTCTGTCTATTTTGTTCCAGCTTCTTGGTTAATTGAAATTCCTCTAGGTGAGAAAGCTTGAAGAAAGGGATTTCCCTCAAGAGCTTTTATCCAGGAAGTACAGTCCTGTTGCCTCAACTGTGCAATGATTAGAGAGAATTGGAAATTATGAGTGGGCAGCTTGAGAGACTGAGTGTGCATTTGCTCAGTGAATACCATATCCTATTTTAGAAGGCTACATGGTTATTAATGACCGTCATTTTTAAGTTGCATTTGCATATGAGAGACAGAGTGGGCATTTGCATACATTCAACCTGAGAGAAGAACTCGTTGTTGGAATATAGAAGATGAAAGACTATGTATCTCCTTATGCCTTCCAAATTTGGTTTCATATGGTTTCAGTTATTTTTCATGTTCTTAGAAAGAGAGATGAGAGTGAGCGAAAAGTGAGAGCAACAGAATGTCAGATTTCTCATAGAGTTAAGGGAGGTTGGTTGCGTATGATTGAGAAGTATGGTATATCTTCATATGATTGAGAAGTATGGTATTTCTGCCTGCCTGATTTTTATAGTTATGGCTAGCCTTTGTTAGGAGTTATTGACAATATACTATAGGTCAGTTTAGTTAAATAAATATACATAGTAATTGGGTTGTTATAAGTTATAACCATAGTTCGCATACTCGTATTCAGCAAATACTCAGTAGACCCAAAAAAATTGACTTGGCAAAAACTCGGCAAGACTCGCGAATATTCGGCAATACTCGGCAACTTAAAAATATGCAAATTTCTTTAAAAACATAAATTTTAAGCAAAATATTTTATAAAAAGTCTCTCCAAAAACTCGTGAGTATTCGCGAATATTCGCCAAAAACTCGCCAGAATTCATGAATATTCACCAAAAACTTGCAGTATTCGCAAATATTCGCGAGAGCGAATACTGCAAGTATTCACCAAAAACTCGACTATGCAGGTTTTGGCAAGTTTTTCGGGCAAATACTCGGCTAGCAGAAAAAATGGCATGTACTGCCAAGTATGCATACATGGTTATAACAACATCCACGTAGAACAGTAGTGGCTAAGGAATATTTGAGACCCGCAGTGTTACGTGGGGATGCGTCCCCTCGATTTTGGTGGCACCACTGGACATTTCAAGGACTTGGAAATTTTTTGCCGCCCGAAACCCCATCTCCAAGACATAGGTAACTATGGTTGAGAGGTAATAGGAGTTTGTTAATGAGATAAGAGGATGGGACAGATGACACGTCCTACATTATAAAAATGAAATGTGTATATAAGCTCTTCCAAAACTTTGAATAGTATTAACTTGTGAATTGTATCTTTCATTGTGCAAATCATGTGTGTTGCTTATAGTAATTTTAAAAATTTAAACAAAATATAACATTTGGTATCAGAGCATTCTCAGAACCAGTGCCAAGGGCCAAAGAACATGAGGAAGAGTGTCGATGGAATTTTGATGAGTGATCAAGGGGCAGCTCCACATATTAACAAAAGTCTTTTAGGTTAATTTGTGTGGTTTAATTTAGCTGCCTTTTGGCTGTAGTTTTGTGATTAGGAAGATTATTTATTGTGTTTTTGTGTGAGTGCTGAAGTGAAGAAGAGAGCAGCCACTTTGTGATTAGAGGTAGTGTGATCCATTTAAAACAGCAGAAGTGTATGAATTACTGTCATGAGCCAGGTAGAATATTTAAAAAGTAATACAGCAGTCCTGAGGAGTGAGAAAAGCGCTATTACTATTTGAATAGCCCAGCAAGAGGGATTTTTGAAAAAGAAAGAGCCTCAGTGTTAATGCTGAACAGCCACAGTCGAAAATGCACCACTAATGAAAAGAGTGTTACAGCAGAAAATGTGCGGTATTTGATTGCAATTGATGTGTGCTTGAGAAGGAAAGAAAATGGCGATGAAGTTGTGGCGTATCAGATCGGATTAGAACATTTCTTCTTCAGTTCCATATTTCAATGTTCTCCTGTCAGAATTTAATTTCTAAAGGTTTAGGTGAAGTGTTGGATTGGCGTGAGTGTAAACAAAAGACGATTTACCTAAAATATGCAGAAATATTTTTGTCTCATGTGGGGGTGTTAGTGCAGAATCACAGCACCCCGAATGGCCAGTGTGAAGTGGGGCATTCGGTGTGATTGCACAACATGGAGCATCTCTCAAGGTGTGGGACCTTGCGAGTTGAGAGAGCTCTCCGGATTGAGGCCGGTTCCTATCCCTCTGTTCAGGTGTACACAAACAAATTGCAGAGGATCTATTCTAAGTCTATTCTATCTACCAAGGAGACAGGGTTAGAGAGATGCAAGAAAATAAACCTAAGCTAATGAGGTGATACACCAAAGGAATGTTAGACACTCGTTTTGCAGTTTAACACAGACCACAATAAATGTAATACAAACAACATGCACAGATGACCAAATCGCAATAAGAGATCAGAGAGACAATAACGAATACATGAGAGGGTCGAGAAACATCCACAGACATATATATTATTGCTCAGAGTCGATACAATATATCTGCAATAGCCAAGAGGCAAAACTTGCATTACAACCCGAAGGAGAGGTTAGAAAAGCTCCACAAATCCTTCTGTAAACAAAAGAAGAAGGGAGGCGCAAAACATAAATGTCCAACCTTTTACAATGAGCCCCGACCCTGCCTTTATAGATTCAAAGACACAAAGAAGGAGAGAGAGGCGGGTAAATTAATTGAAGCTCGGCGACTATCATCAATGTCTCTGCAAAATCCACCCGAAATCACAGTCGTGCCTACATCGATTACTTGTTCGGCGCCTCGAAGGAGGAGGAAACGGCGAGATCAGATCAAATCCGATCTGGTTGTTGGGGCAAATAGATCCTGTATTAATGGCCCAAGACGTTTCTTCATTTTTTCCCACCTAACCTTTCCAAACTTAAATTTTCAAATCTCCATGGCGTAGATGAGGCCAAGATCTTTCCAACGGTGCAGATTTCTTTGGATTTCGAGCCCCTGAGTCGAAAGATATGCTCATTTGAAATTTGAATCGGTCCGTACAAAATGGCGGGAACCAACTACCAAAACGGGCCCCCTTTTGAAACCGGACACGTGGAGGGTGGCGCATGTCTGAGGGCAGCCTCTGTATTTTGCTTTTGGAGTTGTGTCAGCCGACACGTGGCTTCTTCTGCAGCTTGCTCAATTTCTTCATGTTTTTGGCTAAGTCTTTTGCTTGGCGGGGTCATATATCTGACCGGGGACACACAGAGGCCTGAGCGCTTGTTTGGAAACCTTCCCCCAATTTTGCTCTTGAATTAGCGTCGTGTTGACACTTGGCACCCTCTGCTGGCCTGTCTCAATGCTTTGACTATTCAACCCCGACCTGTCCCTTTATGAAACCGGACGTGTGGAGGCTCCGCGCTCACTTAGAAACCCGCTCAGGATTTTGCCTTTGAAGGAGCATCGGGTTGACACGTGGAGGCCTCCAAGCTCTTGGACTTTTCAACGGCTTCTCTTACCTTTTCGGACCCTGAACACGTGGCGAGCTAGCGCTTGTTCTCCATACTTAGTCAATTTTGGGCCCGCTCTGTCCCATTTTTCAACTTGGACTACGTGGCGAGCCCGCACTCATTTGGGCCTCCGCTTTTGGATTTACCTTTGGAGATGCACCGAGCTGACGTGTGGCGGCTTCCGCTAGCACTTCTATACTTAGTCTTTTGAGGCCCGCCCTATCCGCCTTTTGACTTTTAGTGTTGACTCTGCCTCCTCTTTGGCGTGCGGGACACATGGGGGCCTGGCACTTGTTCAAGTCTCCCCTTTTGGATTCAATCTTTGGAGGTGCGCCATTTGGACACTTGGCAGCGTCGCTGTCTCCTCCATACTTAGTCAATTTTGGGCTTGTTTTGAACTGTTTCAAAGCCCAAAGACTTCGAACTTTCATTGTTCCTTTTCTTTTGAGCCTCTGGCTTCTTTAACACTGTCTCCTCCTTCCCCGACCTTGTTATTCCATTTCCGAGTCCGCTTGTAATCTGTTTGTTGGATTTGAAGCACGGATTCGCTTAACAGAGTCGTTTCTTGAATTTCTTCTTACACGGGGTCGTTTGATCTTTTGCAGCCCCACCACTCCATTGTAGAGTCCCTCTGCAACCTGTTTGCAGGATTTGAACGTGATTTCTCTAGTTTCTTTTGTGCGGGGTCGTGGCTGATCCAATTTTGCCGAGGGCAAAATATGGATAACAATGGGATTTGCCTTGAAGCTTGAGAAGAAGTTGTTGGAATGATTCTACAAAAACAAAGGCATATTTATAGCAAGTGTTTTTTTGAAAGAAGCTTGAGAAGAAGAGACAGCACATAAGAAGCATGGAAGGAATGGAAAAGGCCTTTGAGCAGCACATGGCAACAACAATATAGCCATTTCTAAAGTTTTTTTAGTATATAGTTATTTTCATACGAAATTAGGTGTGCATAGATTTCTTTTAAGTTATTAAGTGTGTTAGAGTTTTTAAAAATTATAATATTTATGAAATTTAATTTTTCCATGAGTCTCACTGGAGGACCCGTATTAATTTTGTATCTCATAAACCATGAGTTATCTGCTGATATATAATTACATTGTTTAAATTACCCTTGTCATCCTTTACCCAAAAGGATTTTGCTCCAGCTACTTTCATTTTGTAGATTTAATTATTTTAGTGTTCTCATAGTGCAGTTTAGGCTTAAAATCTTGCCCAGAAAAGCAGCATTAATTCTATATATTTTTTATCCAGGAGGCGTGAGACACAAAAACTTGTCGGCCTATGAACTGTATTATAAACATTGTCACAAAAGGGTTTTGTTTTAACCCTTAGACTTAGTAATATTTAATGGTTTTTCCCTAAAAATGTATTAAAAGTCATCTGTCAAAACCCTTCAGCTGAAAATTTTTGTATATTGATGCATTTTCGGTAATACCCGACACCCTTACTATCTTTTAATTGAGATATTCCCATGAAGGAGACAAACACGGAAAAAACAAAGCCAAAACCATCAGAGCACCTCATGAAATCGTCTATGGTCCACGAGACCATCAAGATCAACTTGGCTAGCTGAGCCAAGTTTCAAAAGAGGTTAGAGGACCACAAGAATGGAGGATAATTACCGGTCTTGAGCTCACTACTAGATTGGACATTGATTTATTCCTTTAGTAGAAATCTAGAGTGAAAAAGGCTACAAATCTAAAGACGTTTATCGCCAATGAAGATAATCAAGAATACAGAAAGCATAGTGAGGGACCAATCCCACTACTATTGTTTTGTAACTGTTTGGTGAGCACCACTCCAACAAGAAGAGCAGCTAACGTGAGGCCCAATCTCACCTAATGTTGTTATTAATGAAGCCAAATCCCAATGAGGTAACATAGTGAAGACCAGCCTCACATGACGTTTCTAGGCAAATGGTTGAGTGTGTCTCTATTTGCATTTATGTTCTAATGGATACTTGAGTGTGTCCTTGTTCATACAAGTGTTGTGAGGCCAATTCCCACAAATGTGTTTGGCAAATGGTGGAGTTTATCCCCATTCATAATAAAGCCATTTCCTATTCAAGTGAAGTGAGGTCATTCCAAAGATTGTTTGTGTGTTGAACTACAAGTGTGTTCCTACTCTCACATACGAAATTGATTTTCTCCCAAGCTTTGAACTTGGCAAAATAATTTGTTGCGGGAAAAATTAGTGGTTTTCGTCAATGCTCCGGACTAGGTCCCTCCTCTTGGGAATGGGGAGGCTCCCATTTATTGAATGCAGGAAATAATAAAATTTGTGGGTGGCCGTTAGGCCAGGGATCACACAAGAGTACTCCACTAAACCTATGGCAAATTTCTTGTATGGAATACAAGAAAATTTTGTTTAAAAAGAGGTAAAGGGGAGATAGGGAAAATAGGGAGAGGGTTAAGTTTGTGAGTAAGCACTTGAAAATTTCACAAACATTAACCGAGTAGGTCCACATTCAATAAGAAAAAAACAACTGTATAAGCAATAGCAAGATTAACAAATCAAAGACAAAGTTTTATTGATTTATTCCTCAAAGACACAAAGTTCTTTCTTGGTTGTTCAAGATTACAAAGCTTGCATAGTTGGAAAGTAGGAAGTAGAAGAACATAGACAAGGAGATAGAAGAAAATAGCTTCTTGCTTGTAGTAGTAGGAGAACAAAAGCTAACCCTTTGGAATGGAGAAGCCATCCCAATATATAGCCTTACAAAGTGTCTCTTCATCTCCCCAAAGTGACTTTTCATATTCCTACCACTTATGACCTTTCATATTCCCATAGGAATAAAAATAAGTTCTTTTCTTATTTATGAAAAAAACTTTTCAATGCAAAATTAAAAGGTCACTTAAGTGAATAAGACGAAATAGCCAAAAGTACATTCCCAATAAAGAATTAGAATGTAGAGAGAAGGAAGAAGAGAGAGAAGAAGAGAGGAGTGATCAATCAAGATGATCCAGGATGAAGTTCTGTTTTTCCTTCATTGTGGAGATCTAGAATACACTAGCACCATGGTTCCCGTCGTAAAAGCCTTCAAATGATTCAATTGGATGTTTCATGTTGAACAATCCTCTTGTGCACGCTGACTCAAGTTAGAAAATGAGTTTTCCTTCTTATTCGGGTGTCTTCAATGGTCTTCAATGATGCTTCAACAAGAACATGGAAGTGGTCATTACGAATGGACTCATCCAAATCACTTGAGAATAGATTTGTTTGAAAGATATTGTCGATAGGAAGTGATGCTCCAATTTTTAGACAATTCTCTCATCCGGATCAACGGGAAAGTGCAAACTTCAATGAAGCGGACAAAATACTGAGAAAAATTCAGTCCTCCATATCTCCAAAAATACTCCACCTCATCATGCAAGCAATGACTCAAATGAAATCTTATTTTATGAGGAACATTTGCTCCAAATTTCAAGCAATTTGGCTCGCTGAGTCATTGGGAAAATGCAAATACATTTGAAGAGGGCAGAATATTGAGAGAAAACTCGGTCCTCCATATCTCTAAAAATACTCCACCTCATCATGCAAGCAATGGCTCAAATAAAAGTTTATTTTATGAGGAACATTTACTTCAAATTTTAGGCAATTTGGCTCGTCGAGTTACCAGGAAAATGCAAAACAATTTTCAATTGTTTTGGGCTAGAAAATTCTTTCTCAAATAAAAATAAATCATGTCATGATAGCCCCTAAGTGATAGATCATCTTAAAGGTGTTTTCAAATGGAGCACTTTGGCAAAGTTTCAAGATTTTTCGATTGTGGGATCACCGACAATGAGCAAAAGACCATTTTGGAAACTAGGGCACGGAGTTAGTTTTAATGGCTTCCATGGAGGAAAAATATGAATTTTTAATGGAGTTTCATGTTGAACTTTTTCTATTTTCATGTTGAGGTGTTTTTGGAGGGAAAACTAGATTTCAAAAAATGACTTAGTGTTGGAGTTTTTATAGCATCATTCAATTACATAATAGAAATGCAGAGTTTTATGATTGAAGGGAATAAACACCATAGGGATAAATGAACACATCATCATTGTATTATATATTCATGGAAACTGAAGAACATGTGTACACAAAGTTACAACAAACTCTCTTCAGAGTAGAGAGAAAAGAGAGAACCAAACGGAACCCTTACAATGGAAATGCCACCCCTATTTATACTTTTAGCTGTAACCACCATAGTAAGAATATAAATTTTACCTTTTTCACTTTGACTTAAGTTACAACTTAAAGTAGCTTTCTATTTGAATCACTTAAGTTTTACAAAAGCACTTTTTGCCAACACAAAAATAGAAATGTCACTTAAGTGACAAAAAGCAATTTTCCCAACAGAGAAATAGAAAGTCACTCAAATGAAGAAGAGAACAAGAAGTTCCAGCCACGGAGGTCCCTTGCTTGATTCACTCAAGCACTTTCACCTTCAACACTTGTAACCCAAATCCTAGAATAGTCTCAAGTACATTCTTCTCCCTCGGGATGAGAGTGTTTCTCAACAAATCCATCCATGATTATGAAGCATCTGAAATCATCAACACACATGAAGACCAAGTTGGTGTGTTGTATTGAAATGGACAATCCCTCCACTTGATACAATCCACTATGATGAAATCTTGCTCTGATAGAAGTTCACTTTCCACTAACCATTCTTGCTACGATGTTGTTGAAGTTCATATGATCAACTTTGCCATCACCAATGGGAAAATCATCATGAATACACTTCAAAATGGTGGTGCCATGGTGAAGAGGCTATGGCCAAAGTTTGAGAAAGATTCAATGAGTAAAACTCGAACTATGAGCAAAACAAGCTCTTAGAATGAAGGCAAAAACAGCACTTGAGAAATGATTCTCAAGAAACCTATGTAAAATATTTTATGTTCTAAAACCTACATAAGATCAATCCTTACTTCAAGAGTTTTCTAACGCTTAAAACGGAATTCAAATCAGAGTCCGGATGCGAAAGTTATGGTGAAAACAAGATCGATTCAGTTCCATCTCGGAGCGCTTCTCCGCCTAAGTCATGAGCGCACTTTTTGACTTTATTAAGAACTTGGGTGAACTTAACAGTGGTTTTCAGAACCTTAGAAGACCCCTTTGGAACTTTTGGGAACCAACTTAAGTCACAGGTGCATTCTCAACAACTTTTTCGAACCAAAAAGTGAAAAAGTTCTTAGAATGAAGGCAAAAAAACAGTACTTGAGAAATGATTCTCAAGAAACCTCTATACACATCTTGGTGATCTGAAACTTGCACAAGATTGATCCTTGCTTCAAGAGATTTCCAACACCTTGAACGGCACTCAAATTGGAGTCCAGATGCAAAAGTTATGATCAAAACAAGATTGGTTATGGAGTTCCATCTCATGGGCGGACTTTTGAGAGGTTTTGGGAACTTTAGTACCCCAGGCACACTTTTGGTGCACTTTTGGAACTTTTTAATGACTTAGGCGCACTTGGGATGCACTTTTGGAACAAAAGTTCCCAAAACACTTAAGTGATCCACTTTTAGGAACAAAAGTGCATAAAAGCAGACTTGGGAGAGGTTTTGGGAACAAAAGTACCAATTTATGAGTTTGGGAACAAAAGTGCATTCTCAACGAGTTTTTAGAACAAAATTAACTCGAGTGTTCTTGAAAAGTGCAAGAAGAACTCAAAAAGTGTGTGAGGCGTGCTTCCATTGCACTGCAGGAACTAACAAAGTGTGGATGCACTTATGCATGCAAGGTAGAACTTCGCACAAGCTAAAGGCAACTTTCGAGATACAAATCAATATTAAAGACGAGACAAAGTAAAAATTGAAGACCAACATAATGCAAGTCTAAGAATGCACGATTTTGCCATTGCATGAATCACGAGGAGGGAAAGCATGCCAAGAATTTTTGAAAAATGAGCATAAAAATTTTGCATGATATCACAACGTAAAGATTTCAAACAAATAATTCAGGATCTTCCTAAAGACAGTATACCCATCACGACTGATCAAATCTCTGACTACAAGTTTCAATACAAGCTTAAGTAGGTACTTAAAGCATTGTCTCCCACTGCTAAGGATTTTGTGTTATCTAGCCGTGCACAACAAACAGTACTTCAACAGCAGTGGATTGCTTTGTTTGTGGACATGGTGACTTTGCATCCATGGATGCAAAGACTCAATCAAGTATGAAGGATCTTACTAATTGGTGGGCATGTTATGCTAGAGATCAAACAAGAGAGTTATATAGGTTTGTTCTTCCTTGGCTATCTCAAGTGGAAAGTTTGTGTGCTAGTGAGAGGAACTGGAGCACATATGGTTTTATTCACAATGTGAAGAGAAACTGTCTTGAATCAAAGAGAGTAGAGAACTTGGTCTTAATCCATAGCAACCTTCAATTGATATCACGTCAAGATCCTAGCTACAAAGAGGGGCCTTTTAGGCAATGGGATGTGGAACCCAAGGACACTAGTTTAGATGAGGAGATTCCTGCAGATGGGCTTTCAGAGTTGAGTGTTGTTGATGATCCTCCACCTGTCAAAATTAATGCTGAGATTGAGAATTTCCTTGAGCAATTGATGCACGATGATGATGTGGATGAGGATCTCTCCAATTTAGATGCTACATAGCCTTCTAGTTCTTTCACTTGTCTTGATGCCATATGAGAACTATATAAGTTTGTAATTTTGATTTATAGTTACTAGTAGTAGTAACAAATAGTTCTTTGACACTTTCGATATTATTTAATATTTTGTGATTATCTCATGACATATATCAATGTTTGACTTTGAAGTTTGAAATATATAATATGATATTGATGACTATAATTTAGTTTATTTGAACTTTGCTAAGTTTCAAGATAATCTCATGTTTTATTGAGAATGTTTTTAAATTTATGTTTAATGATTCATTAATTCAATTATGAGTGTATCTAGCATAGCCAAGTTTTAAGGGTCACACCCTCACACAGTGTGTACCCTCAAATACGGCACCCTCGCACCTTGTGTACCCTTAAACACAAGTACCCAAGTTTTGGGAGCCTGCAGCCCGCACAGGTGGCGTAGCGGCTTGAGTCTTGGGTTTGCTCCCCAAGGTCTTGGGTTCGACTCCAGCGCCCGGGTTTACCCGATGCATGTGGCTTGCGGGCTGTTGCGTGCATCCCGGGGGACTAGTCTTACCCCAGCTCGTCCCTTCCTGTCCCCAACTTGGCAAAATGTAAGACCAAGGTAAGGTGGGTTTGGTCGCTGGGCTGGGTCACGGGGACACCCCTGGGTTACAAAAAAAAAAAGTTTTGGGAGCCTGCACCAGGTGTTGCATACTAATACGTTGCATAACCCTCACTTGCGCACCCAAACAACCTTGAGGATAGGCAGCACCTCATTCCAAGGAATATAATCATAAATCCAAAAGGAAAAGGCACTTTTCTGACAAATTTCAGCTATTACAGTGTCTTCAAAACGTAGAACCAGAAGACTAGGTTCTTACTGATCCTTATAATTGATTGCTGTACCTAACATCCAATATGTTAGTTGCTAGAAAGTGCACCCAAGAAGCCAAGGATCAAGGTATGCTCTCTTGTAGTTGATCACAAGATTAAAATTTTATGCTTAAGATGACCACATCAAGCAGCAAGTTCTTGGATTGTAGATAAAAAAATGAAGAGTTGTAATGTTTGGAAATATGTATGTATGATGGTACTGCCAGTGCATAAATGCTTCCAGTGCATAAATGCTTGGACTTCTTTTAATAAGTTTTACATCCAGCATGGCTAGATGTTCAATATGCCAAAGAACGGTGCCTATGAAAATTAACAGGTATTCTAACATAAAAAGATTGTCGTACATAAAGAAGAGCAAGCATGGGCACTAAGAGAGCGTATTTGAACCTTTTGATAGCCTGCCACAAAGATTAAAAAAATCATGATTATCCCAGATCTAAAAGAAAGAAATGTTGGACCGTAGGATGAGTAGATCACACTGATGCAAAAATTGATACGACGTCCAACTTACATACCTTGAATTATTGAACTCCCCGACCAAAAACTAAGAGAATACAATGCCATTGTATGGAATTTACCTTTTTGGCATAAAAGCGCAAAACATGCCCAATTGCCTTTTTAGTGCGAAATGTCGCACAATTTAATTAAATCGTGGCTGAAGTATTCCAATGCAGATATATATGCATGCGATGACCACAAATTATGAAGTAAATTCGTAAACTAGAAGTCCATACATTTGGAGATACGAATTTGAAGTAATTAAGAGAAAGATCCAATAGGGCGGCCCATAACTCCCGTGGACAGGCATGCGGCGAGGTTTCCGGTTCAGGATTACGATGTAGATCAATTTACACATCTTAACGATGTGCATCATCAATCTTACCATTGAAATAGACAGAAAGAGATTAAAGTGCAACTGACCTTCTTGCTGCACGGATTGACGTTGTCCGGGTATTGTTCTGCTGGCTATAGTGCGGCTTACGAACATGATGAATTCCTTCGCACTGCTGCGTTGAAAATAACCGAACTGACTTAAATTGGAAGCGCTGGTCAGCAGCGCTGGCTCCGATCCAGAACTAGAAGTAGAACCAATGTTAGGGTTAGAGTTAGGGTTCCCTTTCATCACAACAAGAGCCGTGATCTTCATGTTGAACGCCTCTTGTCGCTAAATTTTCAGCTTTTGAAAACAGATCTAGGTACCTCAAGACCGCGAGCAGCAGTAGATTTTTGAGTATATGTTATATCACACGTGTTCGCAGAGTTGTCTATCGCTACGTTTACAAGAGATAACAAAAAGGGGAAGAAAGCTTCGCATTTAAGCAAATTCCGGATCCATTTAAAGCTACGCCTCTTTACTTGAATGTGATCCCTTTTCCATCAAACTGCGTTTCACAGAAGTTCCACCATTTGTTTTCCTTTTGTGTTTTTAAGGATTCAAAAGCACTTTTCAAACAATCAATAATCACGCCAGTAAAAATTATTTTAAAAACAAGGCCATAATAAGGCGGATTTTGGAGAAGGTAATACATTTCATGAAGAGGAAAGGGTGACAAAAACAGCAGATTTCTTGATCATTCATTCATTTCATTGATAATAATGGTGGTGAGTAATGCTTAGCCAAAGTTTTAAAGATGAGACAAATGGATAAACTAGTGGCTCACATATGGTGACCATCTCTCGATTCTATGTCGAGGGTTATTGAGCTTAAATTTGACATGTTCCTTTAGTGCAAAATCAAGCTCGGGGATGTCATAGATAAAATACAATTGTAGTTTGATTTTTCACTCATATCTTTTGATTGTGGCATATATTTAACTTGAGACTTGTTTCGTCGTAAGCTTAATTTAGAGGCCAACACACGAGGCCAACTTTGGAGAAAATGGTTAAGTGGTTGGTAATATTTTAGTGCCAAAATTTTAGACCTATTTCACTCATTACTTTAGTTTGTTGGTGCCCAAATCATCTTTCTTGCTTTGCAAAGATGTTATTTCAACTCGATATCATATTTTTATCCTACCATACACGTAAGGGGGATTAGATGAGTTGTCTATCAATAATTAAGCTATTAAAACACACCATGGTTTGTTTTGCACAAATGGCAACTCTAAATACATCTATTCTCCTAATCTATAGTGATCACATTGATCAAACTGAGTATTTGTTGGCATGTTTCGATGTTGTGGACCTCCAAACTGTCAGTTGTGCTTAATCATTGTAATTGTAATCAAGAGAGCTGTTTTGGAGGGAAATTTTCCAAATTTCAAGAAGTTTGTTCAGTGATTTTTTCTCATTGTAGCTTAGTTTGTTAGTGTAGTTTAGGATTTTCTATAAGCTTCAAAGTTTGCAAAGGAAATGGCTTGGTCCTCGGCTTATATATTGATGTGATCCCATTAGAAAAGGAATTTGGACCAAGTTCAATACAAATGAAAGAATTTAGAGCTTCACGTTATGTTTGTGGGTTATTAGGTTAGTTCCAATTGAGAATTCATGTTTTGAGTCCTAGGCATTAAATCTCCTTTTGTTTATTAACTAGAGTTTACATTTATAGTTTCAAATATGTCTATAGGGTAAGATATTGAGTTTGATTAGTCTCATTTTCATAAGTTATGGCTTTTGATACTTAGCATATGGGATGTGCCAATGTGGTCTTAGTGATTAAGTGTTTGGAGATGTTATTTTATGGATAAGTACTCTATTTTGTGTTGAATCTAGTTAGCTTGAGCCAATGTTAGGTTGACCAGACCCTTATCATGATCTAATTGAATGTGCAATTGTTATTTTCTTGGGTTTATGTAGACCTATGATTCTTTAAGTTCATTTTCCTCTAACTGATTTCTTGGAGTCTATTTAGAAATGTGTCAATGTTATTTCTTGTTTTCTCTCATTGCTTGTGTATGATTTAGTTTGAGATCGAATATTTGTCATGCTTAATAGAGAGAGAGATAGAGGGAGAGTTTAGTATTCTTTTTTTCCATACCCTTCTCCCCGTTTGAGTTCTTTTAATAAGACCCAAATCACCTTAGAGCCATTGTAAATAATCAATAGGTTGAGCTTCATACAAATCAAGATAATTCAGATCCATTTGACCTAAAATATAATAGGTGGTCTACATAGACACACCAGTCCCTCTGCAAGGTAACACTAGGCCATATAGTCGTCCAAGTGAAGTTATATGTGTTAAGGATTATGTACCTTGAGCCATAATTCCAACTAGATTCTAAAATGATTGAGGGGGAAGAACTAAAACTCCTTTCCTTTTCTTTTTGTAAGTGTTTTTGGGGTGTGCAACAAAACACCATCAACAATGTCACTCTACAAATTTGAAGTCGTCATTTCTATTTCACCACACTTTGGGTGAGACTATCAAGCATAATCTTGATTAAAAGTGCCAGTGTGATAAGGTTATGTTCTAAAGTATAAATCCATAGGTTGTCAAAAGTTAAGGCTAAAATTTAGTTCCACTATCAAAACTTCAATCAATTGTGCCATCGAGAGTGGATGACTTCATGAACTATGGATCAATTGATGATATCATGTACAAATATATTGATGTGTTGTTTTTTAATAAGGCCTTGGTATTTGCGATTGAAGTTAAGGATCTAAAGATTATAGACCAAATGTGTGGTTAGAGGGTGAATTGTATAGTAAGTTATATAATGTGTGTTTGTATTTCCCTCAATGTCTTTATGCATGGATAACTTCTCTAGTCCCTATAAAGAGGCATAATAAAATGAATGTAAAAGGGTGGAAGGATGCAATAATTGTGAGGTTCAAAGAAAATGATAAAGAGTGGATTAGACTTCTCGGATATGTGGTGGCACAAAAAAATATAAAGTTACGTGTTAGAATTTTTAGTGACAACTTATTCTTATCCTGAAAAAGTGGAATTTGATTTTTCGTGGGAGATAAAAGAATAAATTCTTATGTAGATTCTTTTTTGGATTAATATACTCCATCCGACTTGACCTAGGGTTTCAATGGGTAAACATGGATGGGTAAATTTTGGGTTGTGTGGTGGTTGAAGTAGTTGAAGGTGAAAATTAAGGTTTCACGTAGAATTGATAAAATGGATAATCTAACCAAGAGAGAGAGAAGGTCGAGGTGAGTGAAAGGACCCCAAAAGTGTGGGGAAGCTAGTCGTAGTACATGTTAATGGAACTGCAATGGACAGGGAAGATATGAGGTTATGTTGAGTCATGATGAGTTCCCATGTAACACGAGGTATCATAAAAATGAGGTCTCTTTAGGTTAGAGGGGGAAATTCATGTAGAAGGTGAAGAATACATGGATTATAAAGAACCCAGTAGATTGATAACTAAATGAGGCTAATGCACGACATGTTTCTTCTAGGGAAGATCGGGTGATTTTGTTGGTGTATTTAGATGAGGAAAGTTTTTAGATATTTGAGAAGAATTTTTTAATAAATTGGAGGCTTTGGTATTGGAAGGTCTAATTTTATGCTAAAAATTAGTAAAAATTGTTTCTACATCGATTAGAATTTTGGAGTGCACCATCGGAGAATTTATGATGACAAGTGTTGGAGTATCAAGAGTCGAGTTTTAAGTAAAGTGAAAATGACCTATGTCTTGATCATGTCACTTTATACATTTGTGGTACATTAGGTATCAATGTCATTGGGGTAGGTAGATTATTTTATGGTGAGAATCTTGGCTACATATATGGGAACAAGTAGGTGATCTAACCTACTACGCGAATATGGGCGTGAAAGTTTGACCTTCTACGTAGCTATGGGTTTTTACTCAAGAAAATTGAAGTTACCTAAGTATAGAAGTGTAGAGTATGTTCATTAATACATGTACAAACATGAACTTACGTGGAGGGCCAAATGTATCACATTATCTATAGTAAGGGAAAGCCTTGGTGTGATATCACTACAAGAGCTAGTGAATACTCGGTATATGAAGTATGACCCGTAATGAAATTACTTATATAAATATGATTATCACCAGCAATAGAACACCAAATAACACAAGATTGTAGATAAATGATCTCAATATGCAAGTAGAATATCTTAGCCACTTCGAGGGGGCAACCTCCAAACCATACAATAAGACTCAAATGCTCAATATGATGATTAACTACTCCTCACTATCACCTATATATACCAATCCTATGTTATGGCCAACACCAAGGCTGACCTACTAAACATATGAAAGCATAAATGAATAACATATGACAAGTAGAGAGACTATGTGATCCACATTTCGAACTACATATCCAATATAAGTTATAAGACTAAGGGCGTAACATGTCCCTCCCCTTCAAAGAAACATTATCCCCAATGTTGGGAAGCCATGGATGTTGCTACACAAATGCTTCATCCTCCCATGATGCATCCTCAATATTCATATTCTTCCACTTAATTAGGTACTCGGTAATGACCCTAGTCCTCAATCTTTTGGTGTGTGTCTGAAGAATACCTTCAGGTTCCAATATGATCCTTCCTTCCTCATCCAGTTCAGGAAGCACTGACTAGGTGGAAATGTGTTACCCAATGACTTTCTTCAAGCAAGAAACATGGAAGACTGGATGTATTTTACTTCCTAGAGGGAGCTCTAATGTATATGCCACACAACCAGTTTTTACGCAACACTCGGTAAGAACCATAGTATTTAGGAGCAAGATTATTATCCTTCTTCTGTTGTTTTAATGATAACTACTTATATGGTTGTAACCATACAAAAACAAAGTCACCCTCTTCAAAGTGTCACTCACTACGATGTTGATCAACTTGTTGCTTCATGTGGTTATTTTCCTTGCCAAATTCTCTCTAAGACTAGAGAGTACCTCGTGTTGGTGTTGAATGTGATCTTTGATTGCTCTCACCTTTGGTTTGACCTTCAAGCTAGAGATGAGTGATGGAGGATGGTACCCATAAAGTGCCAAAAATGGAGACATTTTGGAGGAGGTATGAAATGAAGTATTATACCACCATTCTGCAAGTGGCAACCATTGCACCCAACATTCTTGTTTATCTGAAGTAAAACATCGAAGATATCCCTCTAAACATTTATTTACCACCTCAGTTTTCCCATCTAATTGAGGATGATAAGATGAAATTTGGGCCAGTTGGGTACCCAAACAAGAGAATAAATCAATTTAAAAATTATTTGTGAATATTGGATCATGATCACTCACTATAATTTTGGGTGTGTCATGGAGCTTTTGAATTGTGTCCATAAATGAGATGGCAACTGTACTAGATGTGAAAGGATGAGCCAAAGTACAAAAATGAGCATACTTGGTAAGTCTATCCACCATGACCATGATGACGCTTTTCCCTTCTAATTTAGGTAATCTTGTGATGAAATCCATTGATACCTCTTCCCATCTCTCACTAGGAATAGACAAAGGTTGGAGGAGACCTGGTGTCTTAATGGTCTCGCCCTTATTTTGTTGACACACCAAACATTTTGCCACAAATTTTTAAACATCTCCTTTCAACCCCTCCTAAAATAAATCCTTCTTAACTCTATGATAAGTTTTCAAGAACCTAGAATGGCCACCTAATGGAGAAGAATGGAGCTCTGAAAGAACATGGTGTTTAAGTGTAGAGTTCTTACACAAATATAACATTTGTACCACAATGTATCCCCCTTCCATATAAATTGTTCTGATATGGTTATATCTACCTAAAGATTCTGAATGAGAGTATGTTTTGTTTCATCTTTCTACCATTCATCCCTTACTTCATCTACCCAATCTACCTTTAGTATAGATATGGCACATAACAATGCTTTCGTGGACTCATCCCTCCTAGATAGAGCATCAGTGACCACATTTTCCTTCCCTTTCTTATAAACAATCTCAAAGTCATACCCCAACATCTTAGTGACCCATTTTTGTTGTTCTTCTAAAGATATTTGTTGCTCTAAGAAGTATTTCAAACTATCATGATCATTTTTACCTTAAAGTGTCTACCCATCAAGTATGGTCTCCATTGTTTGACTACATGTAATATTGCCATCATTTCCTTCTCATAGGTGGGCTTCAACAAATTATTTCCTTTTAGTTTTCAGCTCTCAAATGCTATGGGATGTCCTTCTTGCATAAGTACTGCTCTGATCCCATTTCTGAAGCATCACATTCAACTATGAAGGTCTTGGAGAAATCTGGAGTTGCAATACTAGAGTGGTGTACATTGACACCTTCCAGTTTTCAAATGTTCGAGAAGCTTCCTAATTCCACTAAACACCTAAGACAATATCAGCTCCACCCATGGGAATAGAAAACATCATAGATTCCAATGTGTAGTCACCCATCATAAGTCTGATTTTATGACATTTACCTAAACATTGGATTGTGCCACCATCTACAATCATTACTTGAAATTCAAGTGTTGGGTAGATGAAACAATTTATCTTGTTGTTAGCTTATGATTGATGAAATTATGTGTACTCCCTGAATCAATCAATATTGTCACCTTCTGCTTCTTAAGATAACCCACAACCTGAAGGGTTTGTGGAGTATTAATACCTGATAGAGCATGACATGAAATAGTTCGTTGGGGATCTTCATATTCTTCCTCTAATTTTTCCACTTCCTCACTGGATGTTTCCTCATATTATTCCTCATCACCGATCCCTTCAATGTAGAACAATCTTTTCTCGAACATTTATGATTTGGTCCATATTTTCTATCACAGTTAAAACATAATCATTTTGCTCTTTTTTCTTCTAGTTTTTGAGGTGTCGGCCGAATCGACCGAGGGTACGATGGATGCAAGATGCTATGATCTTTATGTTAGAGAAGGAATGCCTTCTGCTGGAAATAAATTTTCCTTTGCCCTATATGCCATGATAATAGAATTAGAAACCTTGAGTGGATTAAACATGTGCACCTCATACTCAATGTGGTCCTTAAGACCCCCAAGAAATAGGTCATTCAAATACTCTTCTATAATATCCTCCACATGTAAGGAAAGATTTTGGAATTGATGGACATACTCCTTAACTGAACTTGTTTTCCGTAACTTTGTTAATTGGCTGAAGTAATTCTCTGAAAACACTAGAACTATAGTGTAATTGAAGCTCTTCAATGAAAACTGTCCATGTGACATTTAGACCATTCTTCTACCTTTGAGCACATAACCAATGATACCAAACAAATTGGTCAAGTTCTAGGTATAAGGATGCCACGGTTACCTTTTGTCCCGATGGGATCTGATGGAGATCAAATAAATTCTCCATTTGGGTAATCTAATTAAGTGGATCCTTTCCATCAAATTTACGCATTTCCACTTTTGGAATAATGCCCTGCCATTGGTGAGGAGATCCACCTGAATGAGTAAAGGAGCCTCCTTGATTGGAGTGATTTGGACCTATGTGAGTATTTCTAGAGGAACCCATATGACTAGAATTGGGAGTTGTGTTTGAAAGAGAAAGCAAAAACTCATGCTTCATTGCTTAAAAATTCATTTAAATTTCCCCCTAAGGCTACGTTTCGGTGAAGAAGCTCGTTATTAAGGTCGTCCTTACCATATTATTTACCCTTTCACGAAGTTGGATGGCCACCTCGTATACTCCCAAACCAAGAGATTATAAATCCATATCTTCCTTATTTGGGGTAATTCTTGGAGTTTCTTAACCTTTCCCTTGGCCTTAGGTTGATCTACCACATGCTTTGTAGGGTATGGAACTCGGGTAGACATAAAAGGGGAAAAAAATAGGGTTTTGGGTTTAGTAAATTTGTTGGCCAAATAGAGGAAATCATAAAAAAGAAACCCTAGCTAATTTTTGGAAATATTTCTGAAAATGTAAGAAACTTAGAAAAATTCCAAAAATTACACCCTAGGGAACCTAATTATGAACAAACATAAAACTGTTATAACTTTTTCAAAACAAGTCAAAAATTGTTGAAATTTGGAAGGAACTTACTTGACTGATTTATCCACACCACTAAAAAAATTGCAGAAAAATTCTCTACCAAATTTGAGATATAGTTGAACCTTCACAATTAGGGTTTGGCGACGCAAAGCTAACCAAGATTGAGCTCTAATACCACTTGTAATGAAATTACTTGTATAAATCTAATTATCACCGACAATTGAACACAAAATAACACAAAATTACAGATAAATGATCTCAATATGTAATTAGAATAACTTAGCCACTTCGAGGGGGCAACCTCCAAACCATACAATAAGACTCAAATGCTCAATATGATGATTAACTACTCCTCACTACCACCTATATATACCAATCCTAAGCTATGGCCAACACCAAGGCCGACCTACTAAACATATGAAAGCATAAATGAATAACATATGACAAGTAGAGATATTATGTAAGCCACATGTCAACACTACATATCCAATATAAGCTATAAGACTAAGGGTGTAACATGACCCAAATTTGATGATGTCTCATATAATGATCTAAAAATAGAATTCATCAAGTAGTTTGATATACCCGAGTTTAAGAAAGAGAATATTTATGTGCTCAAGTATATTTATAAAGATGCGAATGAGAATATTTAGGCCTCTGCCACATTTTAAAATATTGATATCAAAGATATCCTATCATATCAATCCTTTACAACATACATAGTGGTTCATGGGAGGATTGTTTACTCCTTTTAAGAGATACCTTGCAAGGTATATTTTTAAGGATCTGGAGTTTTAGATGTTATCACAAGGGTGGAACTCACATGAAAATTTGATATACACATTAGCTTATTCCTAGAGTATCATCTATCTTTAATGAAATTTAAAATGCATAAATTAACCTTTAGTAGGAAGCACATAAGGGGTTTTGGTGCATAGAACGTGAAACCGAGGGACATACAAAGAATATTTGTTTAAGGAAGATGGTTCATTATGTAATTAATAAGGATGATATTTATTTGGTTTCAAATGAGAACAACACTTTCATAAGATTATGAAAGTCTAAGAAATTCAAGCCACTCTATTGGTTCAAGATCTATGATGAAAATAAACATAAAACTACAAATATCGAGTTGATTGGAAAAATGTGAGAGATGAAGTTTCAAGGACTCGTGAAAGTATCCCTTTCTTAGAATCAAGGTGGAGGATTCAATTTTGGAATATTTTATGAAATATGTGGATAATGACCTAGAAATGGAGGGTGTACATTGGGAATTTGTTACAAGTGTGAAGATATTGACTATTATTAATAGAAATTCTATAAATTTCCTACTAGCGTGAGTTGTGATGAAAGACCATAAGACGAAATATTTATTAAAGTCATAAAATAAGATCTTATAAGATGATTCCATGCAAAAACTACTAGTGTGGTGATTGTTGGGTAAGATTAGTTCTACAAACCTCGTTGGAAATGAATACATTTAGGTGGAGGTTGAGGTATGGATGTGAATTCCATATAAAGTGGAGTCCCTAACTAGGGACCAATTTATAGATATACCATACCAAATTAAGAGAAAAAGGAAAATTAAAAGTGTCATGGATTAATGTATATAGGCCACATATCACCCAAATTCATTAGTGCAAAAGGATATTACGATGGAAGCTAAGAAATTTATACATAAACTACAACATGAGTTGAAGACTACTTGGGAACCATGATGAAATCGTAGGAGTTTCACTAAATAATCTCATGTTAATTGCATATTAATAAATCATGATACAAAATATATAGCCCAAATGTACTCCTTCAAATAATGAGGTAGGCATAACTTATCCACTATAAGCACTTTACTCTCCTATTTACCCGGTCGTTATAAAACAACCTCACACATAAATTAAATAACATACATATCACACACTGTTTATCAGGTGGGTGTTATAACAATATAACAACTCATATACAAATATAATAATCATCCAAATATTAATAATGTGAGCACTAAACACATTATTTTCCTAACATTCGAGAGTCCCAAAATTGAGTAACCATGCAAGAGTAAATCTTGAAGTGATAGATGAGCTAGTTAAACATCTTCCATTTTTTAATATTGAAAGTTTTGTTGATTTTCTAAAGGAATGGATCATGTGAAGTGTGGAGAACCCCATAAAAATTATTGAGAGAAATTATGGTACTACAAAGAGGTTCCAATGAGAATTGGAAACAAGGTGGATTTGAGTACACCATTTGATCAATAACTTTCCATGGACACAAGATTAAATAGGATTGAGTTTCGTAAGGTATCAATAGAAATTAGGTCTTAATTCAATATCTCGAGTGAAATATGCATGGGAAAATATGGGAAAACTTGCATTACACTCTACACGAAGCACACTCTACATGGCTAACAATATGTGAAATCTAATATTAGTGAAATGAATACACTGAAGGATGTAAGGGTTAACTACAAGGGGTTATTTTGATTAATTAACTTCCAACACTAATTAATAATATCAAAACAATGCACAAATACTTGCCACTAATATACAACACAAGATATAAAATTGAAAACACGAGGAGGTGAGTACACGTAGTTGATTACAAATGGTTCATAGATTGTTGGAACAGGGAGATTTGGGGCAAATGGTGCTTCATTTCTAGAACTATAACTGGAAACTGCCTTGGTACAAAATCATATGATTGTTTTAGGATCATACAATACGGTTGTTATTACATAACACACCCCCACCTTTGGAAATGGTTATATTTTAAAATGAGTATGGACCATCTTGAATTTAAGACAAGTTAGTAACATTTAAATGTCTACCTTTTGTTTTAAAAATAACATTTGGTTAGGTAACCTTGCTTTGAAATTATTGCTAGTGTTTGCACTAAATTGAATTAAGTCTTTACTTAGTTAAAAATGTAAACACTTGCACTTCAAAATTTTAGTACTTGCACTTCATATGTGCAAGGACTCACACTTGGCTATTTCTTATTCCTCGCACTCGCATTTCATGATTTCCTCACACTCGCACTTTAAAGATCTCTCGCATTTCAAAATTTTGAATTTTGGCTAACTAAAAGTTTGACTTTTTTTCTCACAGGTCAAAGAGTGAGGACTCACACTTCTAAAGAGTGGGTATTCAAAGGAAATAATTTCAAAGAGTGAGGGCTCACACTTCCCAAGTGCAAGAATTTTTCAAAACAAGAGCTCGCAGATGTAAGTATCTAAAACTCAAACTTCCCAAGTGTGATTGTTCAAAAGGTCATCCACCAAGGTGTAAGTACTTAAATTTCCAAGTTCTTTGCTCACACTTGATGTTCATATAAACTCACACTTCTGAATGTGAAGAAACGTGAAAGTTCAAAGAAACTTAAGGAAACATCATCGGTTGAGAAGGGCTAGCCAATCCAAGTGTTACATGTGGCATCCCATATGTCATATATGTGGCTCCTTTTCTTCCAAAAGGGTAAAGGCTAGCTAAAACTAATGTTTAAAATTTATTCTAGCCTACATATGTGTAAGTACCACATTCAAAAGGCCAATTAATTCAAAAAATAAACGTTCCCTGAGGTGAAAAAACATCAAGTCACACCTTATGTGCCATTAATACGGAGCACGCCATTATAGATGAAAGATTTCCCAATTTATAAGGATATTATTTTAACCAAGACAATTCATTCAAGTTTCCAAATTGCATAGTTTCATGTGAAAGATTAAATCTCTCTTCAGCTCCTTATTAACTGAATTTATTTAGAAAAGCCTACAATAACTTTGCAAGTTGATTATTCTCAACAATGGCAAGAGAGCTAGGACATTCAAACGTGGATGCATTTTTATATTCTTACTCAAACACAAGATTATTAAGGGATATTGTGTTTGATTATGTGAAACTTGACCATGAATTCCAACACTATTCAACTATATTTTCAACCATTCGAGGGAGAGGCCTGATGTAACGACATGGTGTTAGGAAATAAGGGATAAAATATGTGGAATAATCCCTCACGTAATCGAAACAAGCAGAAACTAATATGCAAAAAATATTACATATCTTAAATAAAAGTGAAGAATAAAATAACACAACACAAAGAGACAATATTTAACGTGGTTCACCCAATTTGGGCTATGTCCACCAAGAATCACTTGCTCAGATTTTATTACAAGCCACCGCTCTCTCAATACAATACCCAGATCTGTTTGGAGCTATGCTCAACAAACTCTACAAAATTCACACCTGAATTCAAAACACATCTGTAATGTTTTTCATTATATCTACCATATGCACAAAACCATATAAATAGACAACTACTTAAGCAGTTTTACAAAACCATGGGTATCAAAACCATGGGCCAAAACCGTCCCATAAACCTATGGGTCAAAATCCTGCCCATATGAGAAAAACACGTTTCCCAGTATATCGGGCACGTTTTAAGGCCAAAAAAATTCTTGGGGTTTGCGCCCGAACCCCTCAAGCACTGGGGCCGCCACCCCAGGACCCCACTCGAGGCCTGACCCGGCCCCGAACCCCGACAAGACAACATGGAAAGTGTACAGTACTCTTAGTGTATAGTCTTCAACACTTTCACACATGAAAATAGGCTCCACAACCTAACACATGGATGAAGCAGGAATGTTGTCGACCAAAGCACGAAGAGGTACAAACATTGGGGTATTAAAAAGGTCAACCTCCATCAAATTAGCCAAACCTGAGGTATTCCCATGCCCATAATGTCTCTCTATTCTTCTCATCCATACTAAGGCCAAAAATTGGGCTTTGTATTTCCAAATAGAAGCAAACATGGTAGATTTCTTTGCTGGATACGATTTTAATGCCTATTACAAATTGCCCGAATCTGACACAGTCTACAACTCAACTACCATTAAAACTTGGTTGGCCACAAAAAAAAAAGGAGTGTTGTACATAATTGGGATGGATGAAAGGAATTTAAGTGACATACGTATTCAAAGATTCAAACCTAGAGTCCGGATTTACATAGCATTGATGAACCGACTATATGGGAACCCATGTATTACAAAGCTTGGTGCAACTTGGATTCCCCTACTTGTCATGATTATTGATGAGAAAAAAATTCCTTCTCTATGGTAAGTAGTCACATCCAAATTGGTCTCTCAAAGGGCTTCTTTTTTTGTCCACAAAAAATCGTTCTTCATGGCCTCTTACCTACGGGTTGTAGTCCGTGGAGTACTCAAGTGTTCTAGAATTTTGTGACTCTTGGCTACCCACATGCCCTTTAGAAGTAAATGAAGTATATTCATATTTGTATGCCCATATATTTAGGACCCATATTGAAGACATTTTCACTTCCTTTTACCCCCGCTTTACCAATAAATGTACGAAGCACCAATGCCTAAAATCTCTACAAATGTGCTCAAATCAATTAGACAAATGGGAGTTGTCTTCTTTTACCTTGGATACACATTGATAATGATTAAAGGACTGCTCACACCACCCCTCCAATTACCTTACTATGTGCTTGATAAGTTGGCTAAATAAAAGGTTGTTTATCAAATCTGTAATGGTGTAATGGCAAATGTAAGGAGAAAAAACTTAGACCTCACCCTCCTTTATTTGTAATAATGGGATACAAGAAATTTAAGATGTGGCTAGACCTTAAATCTGCAGCTTCCCACCATAACTCTTTTAACTTTCCCCAACACCCCTTGAGGAAATATGATTAAGAGGATGATGTTGATGACTAGGTGTGGATCACCCAAACATATGACAACCTCATTCAACACAATATGAAGACTATAGGGGAAATCCCTCCCCCAAAAGGAATAATTAGAAGATAATTTACAAGAAGAGGTGTACCTAATTAAATGGAACCACCAAGGCAATCCAACAACACCACTTCTCTAGGACCGGTTGAAGAAATATCCCAAAGGTCCAAGAAGTCGTTCTTGAGCCAACCAAGGGCCCTCTTTAGTAGCTTATGAATTATCTTCCTACGATGATGAATCCATCTAAGAAGTGGCCAAATAAGATGTCAGTAGTCTGATAGTGGAACAAGAAGGATCAACCCAAGCAGAATCAAGTCAAGTGGCCCCAGTAAATATTCCTATACTAGAGCTTCAACATGACAAGGTTGAGTAGGCCATGATCACCCACATAGAATAGTCAAATTGGGCCGCTCAAAAGGAACCCCTAATTAACATAGAATTTAATCCAAATATAGGACTTTAAGAAGGGTGACAAGGAAGAGAATGTCCACCCAACAGGCCATTATATGGCATGAAACATCTAAAGACCTCTTCTCCCTCACCAAGAAAAATAAATCCAAGGGCTCTCAAGTTGCACAATACTAGGAGGATCTAGTGTCCTACATCAAGGCCTTGGGATAACTAGCATTGGAAATGGTAAGAAGCATGTAGGC
This sequence comes from Taxus wallichiana var. yunnanensis, assembly GCA_018340775.1. Taxonomy (NCBI): domain Eukaryota; kingdom Viridiplantae; phylum Streptophyta; class Pinopsida; order Cupressales; family Taxaceae; genus Taxus; species Taxus wallichiana. The sequence continues at coordinate 49,907,717 of CM031244.1, read as the reverse complement.
CAAAAACAAGGAGTTGGAAACCTAAGCCAAGGCCACAATCCTTGAAAATATTACCTTAAATGTGGAGAAAGCTTTACTCAAAGCATGTATGCGGTAATCCAGAGAACACTAAAGCAAATAAAAGGGGGAGGATTTCTCCAATAAAACCAATGGATTCATCTACAAAATGGGTGTCATGAAAAATATGTTAAGATTCATGGCTCAGGCCATCAAGAAGGAATCTACAAAAATCCTACCATAGTTAGAATGGAAGATATTAGCATATGTCAAACATATGCCAATTACACAAAGAATTCCTTGAAAGAGTGGGAAGAGAAAATGAATATAATTCCCTCACAACTCGATGTTGTTATTTCAAGGGGAAGCCAACTATTTTCAGAGGCCACTCTCATAGGAGTCTTCAAGAAGGACTAGACAGTGGTACCTATGACAAAGTTTATTGAATTACTTAACCAATTAATGGCACATTTTCAAAGAAATATCATAGAAGCCAATGAAGCAGAGGCAACCATGGTCATTGAAATTGTTTCCCATACCCAATAGAAGGTCTAGACAATAGAGAAAATAAAGGAAATCACAAGGAAAGTCATGGCTTCTCTAAAGACCATGCAAGATAAAGCTCCTAAACTCTTTAAGAAGCCAATAATTGACCTCGAAAGCTCGATGAAGATTATAAGATCTGTAGAGAAACTTTGATAAAGCAACAAGAAAGAGGCCAACCCCAATCGATCCATTCCAAGTGGGACCCGCATATGTTGACCCGGTTCAAATGGGACCTATGGTAAAGCAAGACCATAATACTCAGGAATATTTTGTACTTCTAGTGAAATGTTGGCCTTCCTCTTGTTATAATCATCCTAACAAGAATTAGTTAGGATATTTTTTTATGATTAGTTTTCATTGTAATATTAATTGATTTTTCGCAATCATTACTTGGACAGGGTGGTGAAATGAGGCCCTCATTTTTGTATAAATATGTATACTCTCATGCTTTCAAAAGGGGGATGACATTTTGATCAATAGATGCAAGCCGGTTTAAACATTAACTCATGCAAGTTGATATTGTCATGATTTCATTTCCCTCTTCTATTACAAATTAATGTGTTGAGATTTCTTGATGTTTAATGTATCTTTCATTTCTTTCCTATGTAGTATTTAAATTGTGATGTGCAAATTTGAAGTAAATTACCATAACAAGCTATAATTGAATTAATTAAAAATGTGTAATTTAGCAATTTAATTGGTAAATATGAATTTTAGTTTGGTTAAGTTTTAAATATCCTTTGAATCTTTGCACGGGGCATTAAATTTGAGTCTAAGATACATTTGATGCTTCTAGTTAATAAGGAAAACACATTATTTCTAACAATCAGGCCTCAAGTACTTAAAACACATTTGTTTCAGGAGTTTTCTCTTTTCTCTCTATTCTTTCTTTTCTTTTTGCATCTTTGTGTATTACTCTTAGATTATATTAGTTTAGGAGGTCTTCAAAGCTAAATTAGGTGAAGAAATTGTAGGAGTGATGCTAAAAGGAATAATAATCCAAAGAAAATCCCTTTATTATTGGTTTAAATAACCAATACCCTGCAACTCCCCGTGACCGAATCACACTTGTTATGGTCCTCAAATGAGTAGTATGTATGAGCATGTCATTCTCTTCCTTAGTATGTAGTTTATGCATCAACAACAGCCTTGAACTTTCAGTACGGTCTTGGACCTACTTGGATTTAGTCTCTGCAACTTCCCGAGATGATCACATGTGTGAAACTATTTGTCAATATGAAACCCTAATTTTTGATCATGTTGCAAATATCTTTGAAAATCCTAGATGAGATCTCAAACCCAATCCATGGGTGGGAAATCCTGTAAAACAAACACTATTTAGGTTATGGGCACTCCCATGTACAACCGACGTTGGCACCACTCTAAAGAGGCCTTAAAATACAGGTCATTCTCTACCTAGTATGTGATATCTGAATGAATGCACTTAGATTTCGTAACTCTCATTGACAATGTTTGAGTTGAGTTGGCTCTTGCTAAAACACTTGGAGAAGGGATGTTTGAGTACTTGTGGATGAGATGGGATGACTCCTTGACTTTCTAATAAGCTTAAAACCTATAATGATTACTTCCTAATGATTATAGATATGTTATTATGAGATTTAGGGAGCCTTGAGTGCCTTTTGCAAGTGTTGGAAGTGAATGTATCAATGTAGTTCCATAAGATTTCTAGGTTAGAAAATAAGGTAGTGTTTACTTGCTTATATAGGGTTATATAGATGATTTATTGAGGAAAGGTTGTCTTAAGGGATTAAAAGACCCAACAAAGAATATGAAATTGAAAGCAAAGTTAGAGAACATGTTAGTGCAAGATCGTATAAGTTGGCTAGGATTGGATATAACATCCTGACCAAACTCGTATGTGGCATTTCCAATAGATGGAGACTATGTGATTTGAAGCTAACAACTTGTTAATTGATGTTTTTATATGGATTTTATGCATTGTACTCTCAAAATTTGATAACATGTAGTATGCTAGGATAAAAAGATAGCTTGGAATATGCTAAATGGGAATGGAAAGGTTATATTTATCTTAGCAAGATTGCATTGTCAAAACTAGCAGTGTCAAAGAGTAAATTACCAAATTTGAGTGTCTATAAATACTACTTATAGGATAATGGGATTTTTGTGTGGAGTCAAGATTAAAATTATGGGTGTGTTATTTTAGGGAGACTTTAAAGCGATCAAGATGGATAAGAAAAATAGGTTCCATTACATTATTGTAATACATTTGTTCTATGATAAACAATAGGTTATGTGGTCTAAGAAACAATACATGAATTTTGATAATGAGTAACAAAGGGTATATTTTTCCTTTGGAAACTATTTTGGGACTAATATGTGTGGATACCTTTGGACACCGATTGGGACCAACATGTTTGATACCTTTAAATACTACTTTGGGACTAATATGTGTGGATACCTTTAAATACTACTTTGGGAACAATATGCATGGATAATGTCACAAAAGTGAAGAGAGGATACACCTATACAAATTAACAATGCAAGAAGAAGAGATTGAATAAGACTAAGAAGAAGTTGAACCTTCAATATTGGATAACATGAGGTGGATTTAGGATTAATGTGTTGTCCCAAATTTTAAAATTTAGTCAATTTTTTTCCATCAAGTAAATTTTATAGCAATTCATCAAATTCAATCAATTCAAAGTCATTGAATACATCTTATAACTCTACAAGGCATGAGAAATTAAAAAATTGGCTAAGTGTTGAAAGAAATATGAAAAGGTAGAATCTCAAAGGTTACATATAAAAACAAGTAAAAATACCTCATAGCTCTTAATCCCCATTCATACTAAACATTAGGGGTTTTGGAGCAAATAAGAAATTGTGTTGCAAATTGTAACTCAATTCTTGGTTCCTTGATTCCTTGACCAACAAACTTTTAGAGAATAAGAGCTTTGGAGGTTACATGTTAAAAAGTGAAATTTTGGAATGTGAAAGTAGTTTGGAGGGTTAGCAATGGAGTTTTTAGCCACAAAATCCACCTTAAAACTTCATTTTAAAAAATTAGTCTGCAAAAGTAACCTCGAAACCCCACATCAAACTTTTTCACCGTTGGAGTTGTTCCAATCCCCGAGATGTAGCTTTAAATTTCAAAAACATGTCATTTTTCCTAAAAATATTATTACTACAAAACTAGCTATGAGTTCTTGGAGTGGATATTTTGGTTGCTAGAGTAGGGTTAATCCTCAAATGGAGGACTACCAAGCCTACAAACACTTTATGAAAAAGTATAGAATAAATGCTAATTGCATTATGATTCCCAAATATTAAAATACACTTAGTTGGCATAGAGATGTAGAAAACCAATATGTTCCAAAGGTCATGAGAATCTCTAAAGGGAATATACAATGGGTGCTTATACTTGACATTTTTAGGGTTACTTCCTCTATATTCCCACTCTTGGAATTAAAAAGAAAAATATAACTATTTGAGAAAACCACATCAAAAATAGGTCATAACTTTGAAGGCGTTAGTCAATAGGCTAGTACAAAACAAAGTGATCAATCTACAATTCTTTGAATTTGATTTTTAATGTGATCATTTTTGAAGTTTGATTTTCTATTTTTAATGCATTGTAAAATGTCACTTTTAACAAAAAGGTGTTTTCACTTGAAATCCCCACTTTTAAAGCTATGTAAATGGTAGAAAAGTTGGTTTATGTAACCATTTTCTTCTTATTGGCTATAAATATTATAGTCATGAAATTACACATTTTCTACTTGCGTCACTCCTCTAAGTATTTCATTATATACATGATTCCTAAGCAAGAAGACTAGATATTAATAACACTTGTTTTACTCTTTCATTACTTTTATATTTCCCACACTCTTGTTATTTGATTTTATGAAATGACCACTTTACTTTTGGATACTAAACGACATGTGACCCAACTTTTTATTGTCTATTATATCTTTTGATCATCCTAGACACTATTTCCCATCAAAGGTGAGCACTCCGTGTTATTGTCTCCTTTAGACACTTTTAGCCCTTTCCCTCCTTTTCTTGATTTTGAATTGCCACATCATTTGGTATCTTTTCTAGAGTCTTTTTATCACTTTGGGTCAAATTTTCAATTTTTAATGATAAAATTCAAACAAGGGAATCATATATATACATGAATTACTTACCATTATTAAGGGCAGGACAATTTGGGGCTAATACTTACTATTTACTACTTGGGAAAAGAGAAACATTCAAAGAATGCATTTGGGCTGCATCATTCATTACATAAGAAGGGACATTTTTGAATTCCATATCACACATTCATCTTGGGGAAAAGTAGTTGTATTCCATTATCTTGGTGTGACTGGTACAAGGGAAACCTAGCTTCAAGGGACACGATTCCAATCACACACACACACAAGAACTACATAGAGTCTAAAATGTAGTGTAGTGCTAAGTGATAATCACATAAGGATGACTGATGATGTCATTATAAATCAATAATATGCATTATATATTGTATATAATGTTTTCTTGAGCTTTCTTATAGGTATCCAAGGTTTATTTTATAGGTATAAGTGTGATACAAAAACCTTACTGTGAAGTGGATGCAACAAATAGCGAAAGGAAGAAGCTAAATTCAAACCCTAAAAAGACCAAGTAGAGTTTTTAGAGGGATGATAGCACCCGAGATGGTTTTATCCTACTATAGGTGATCTTATCTGAAGCAGTCTTAGGTCTTAGTTTTCCAGACGATGAACTCACACAGCTAGATCTATCCTATTCCTGGTCATCTTCCATCCCATAATCAACCTAGATCTCCTAATATAAGCTAAGTCATTCTCATTTCCTATCTTGCATACTTGCATGTACTTTACATGCTAGATATTTTTTATCATTGTTATATTCATTTAATTTGTGTCCTTTGATAAGATTTAAATTTATTTAAATCAAATACTAAAAAAAATCCATTGCGAAGAGACTGCATACACGATGGAGGTTTTTACTTATTTCAGGGAATGGGATTAGGTTGAGTTGCCATATAGACACATATAGATTCTATAGGGGAAATAATTTCTTTACCCTCATGTGCTTTAATGTTTTGACCATAGATGGTCACCAATTGACGCTATATTATATTAGCCAATGAAATTGACAATTCGACATAAACTAACATTATCTCGAATATAGAGGCCATTATATTAAAAGGAATAGGGCTCCTATCTATATGGTGGATTCCAATATGGATAAAGGACCCCATATCTTTATGGGGATATAGGGCCTCCCATATATAGACAAAGATATATCCCCTTCTCCCCCAACTATGAGTTCTATTTTGTATATAGTACGAAACAACCACACACACACACACACACACACACACACACACACACACACACACACACACACACACACACACACACACACACACACACACACACACACACACACACACACACATAGTGGACCTACCCTTATCCACCTATTAATCTATTATATACGTTTCTCTATTGATTGAGAGAGAGTTGAGTCCCCCATGTTGGGTCCCTAGATAGAAAAGATATATAGAGATGGGGGAATATGAATCCATTTGGGAGTGGTTCATTATGAGTTATAGTTATAGTGGCCTCCATAGAGCTATAGGCCCCTACTCTATCCATATATGGATATTTGGGATTTGGGTGGTCATCACCCCATATCGATAGAGGGGAGAGGAGGTAGTTGCCATCAAAATAAAGGAGAGGTATGTGGGCCTAACCATGGATATCATTAGATAATCACTCCCCTCTTATAGATCTTTATTTTGATATATATCCTGCTAGAAATATAGATATATAAGGGTGTCATATCTATATATAGGGTGCCCCCCACCCCATATTAACACAAACACACATTTCTCTTTCTTCAATCAACCCCTCACCCACAACTCATTCTTCTCTCCCGATCGAACAATATATGAATAGGAACCAACTATAGAATGTAGATATTGGGATTATGGGAGTGAACACCCTTTGTTCAATTCTAACTCCTCTTCTATTAGGTTATACTCTATAGAGTGTCTATCTATCGCCCCTCTATATAATATCTAGCCCCCTCCATATAGAGAACTAACCCTCCAAATTTCCATATATAGAGATATGGGGGCCTCTCAACCATATGCATATAAAGAGTCTCATCACCATATATCGACTCCAACTAGATATAGATATAGGGCCCCCTATCTCTATATTGCATCCATCCATCAACCATATATTATATATGTGATATGAATTAATCAAGACTAATGACTTATATCTCCCCTCATAAATATAAAGTATAGAGGGGAGCCCGACCGCTCTAAAGAATATATAGTTTCCCCCATCTATATATATGACACATTGATATTCCCCCATATATATAGAGTGAGAGGCCCCATTCATATCTAATACATATGGTCCTCCCCTCTAACTCTAAATAGATAAGGAGGCCCTATATCTCTATTTACTTAAGAACTATAATGGATAAATGAATGTGAGTGAGATACATCAAATTCTTCCATGTGATTTATCGATTCATTCACGAATCTAATCCATGATTCATTCATAATAGAATAATATCTTATTTGATCCAACTGTGTTATGTTAGAAATGTCATGTAAATGACCTAAAGGTTGTTAAATCGACCATGTACATCTATTACTATTTTATCTATTTTGAGATATATATATTCCATGGGTGATGTCAACAAATCGGTTCAATCATTTGAACTAGACATATCCTACTATATATATATGGCGTGAACCACTAGGTCACACCGATATTCTTCAAATTCTTGTTGTGGACAATAATCGATCGTGGTTTATCGAAGATTATTCTTTTGATTGGAGATACGGGTTATGAAATGAAAGGGCCTATAAATTCTCTAGGGGTAATTCTTTATACATAGGGGACTTAGATTTTTATGGGCATCCAAATAGTTTTATAGATAGGGTAGGGGTGTGGGAGGTCCCTCTTATCCTTCTATATATAGGGGAGATATAGGGGAAATATCTATATACGGGGTAGGTCCAACTACCAACTCTATATAGCCATAGCCACCCCGTCCCCCATGGATAAATGGGTTTATCCTATCAAATTAGGTGTTATATACTATAGACTCTCTAAATCCACCAATAGAGGGGCTCAGCCATAACTCCCTCCCCTAACCAAACTATATAGAGAGAAGTCTCCCTATCATACCCTATTCGCCCAAATAGAGATGTGGGGGGATATATGGGGTAGGCCTGTGGGGCCAAGTATATTGTATTTAGTGGGAGATCCATGACTTGATCACACAAGAGGATAAATTTACCAACTAACATCGAGAGACTCATGTCACCTCTACTCACCATATCTATATAGGGGATACAAACAACACCCTTATATAGATATATATGGGCATACGAGCCCACTAGGTGAGGTAGGGCTCGTCGGGCAAGAAGCTACTATATATAGTTGGCATAATATGAGATAATTCATTATGGGATTTATTTAGATACCTTTGGAGAGACTTTATACCATCAAAAAGGTGGCAAAAGTACATTTTGGACACTTATTAATTAGAAAATTTTCACTACTAGAGACTAAGGGAGATTTTGGAGAGACTTTATGTTGTTCACAATTCTTTATAAGATATTATTTAAGAAGAAATAAGTCTATGAATATGTTTTTCATCCTAATGAAGAAATACAACAAGATTTTCTAAATTTCACGTCATGGTCTCTTTGGTGATAACATACATTCTTGTGTCATATGTTTGTCTTTCTTATTCTTTTTGTGTAATTGAAGTAAAGAGATTGTGACCGAGATAAACAAATACGAGAAAAGTAATACTTCACAAAATCTTTGAGATAAATATAAAATAGAGAAATGACATATAAAAAATAACATATTACACCAAATATATCATGGGAAATCCTTTCAAGATAAAACCCATCATAATAACTTATCTCTTTATTATATTAACTCAATCGTTTTACCATACAATAATGTACTTCATATTTATTCTCTATCCTACTACATGTCCAAATAAATGTAAATAGATCAATAGGTAATTTTCATAGTGGTATTACAAAATAATGGGTACCAAAACCATGGGCTAAGAATATAACCCATAATGGTTCCCCATAAACATGAGTTATCTAACCACCCATAATAACATAGGTTAAAAACACCTATATAGGCCCAAAATCCTATAAAGGGGAACTCAAATTTTTTTCTTAGGGGCTAACCCCAAAATCGTCAATTAGGGGAACTTCCCCCTAAACCCCCTAACTAGGGCTATACTCCAAACCCCATAGTCGGTGTCGAGATGTATAGTCTAGAAGAGTGTAACTCATGGAAAATATACAACACATTTCTAACATTCTCCCACTTGTTTAATACTTTCCATATCAAGTGCCAAGTCCATATATTTAATATCTTAGGGCTATCATACCCATTTATTTTTTTCACTGATAAAATTTCTTAGTGCTTACATCCTTTGTCAAAGAATACACAATATCATCTTCTCAGTGTCCACCTTTAACAACAATATGTTCTTCTCTTATACCATTTATCTTACAAAATGGTATTGAACATCAATGTGTTTCATTTTAGAATGTTACATAGGGTTATTTTATAAAAAAATTACACTTTGAATGTCAAAAATCGATCCTTATAAGATTTTGAGTGAACCCAATAGTGGAAATAAGCCTTTGAAGCCAAACAACTTCCTTGGTTGCATAAGTAGTTATTATGTACTCAATATTTTTGGTGGATATCACAACACTTGCTTAATATTTAATCATCCAAATTATATCTCCATAAAACAAGTTGAAAGTATAGTTATTTTTAGATCTACACATTTCTAGATCTCCACCCTAGTCTAAATCCACAAAGCCATGAAGATTCAAAGTGTCCTTCATTCACCATGATTTACTTGATAACATATTACATAATCAAATGTCCCACACAGATACCTGAAGATCCTCTTCACCACAATCCAATGATATTTTCCACTATTTTACATGAATATGCTTGTTATTCCCGCTTATATGAGTAATATCGGGTATGGTACAAACCATTACATACATCAAATTGTCAATTGTACTAGCATATGACATGGTGTAACTCAATGTGATCAACTTGCAATATTCACAAAATTCACACCTTGGAAGAAATAAAGCTGAGTGATAAAGTTTTCTTAGATCAAATGACAAGAAGAGGACTATCTTTCCATTCAATTAGCCCCTGATATCTTTCATAAATGTGAGTAAGAACACTCAAATCAACTCTCTTTACTAGTAAAAACCGATAAGTTCAATGAAAATAGTCCACCTTGAATTACCAACAAGTTAGGAAAGGATACATCTTGGATCTATTGTCTCGTAACTATATATGAGGGTTTTAAGGTATTGAACTCTTCACAAAAGTAGATGAATTAATAGATATTATTAGTATGAAACATGAGAAATCAACACTTCAACTTAACAAGATTGATGTAGACACAAAATCACGCACTTTGGGTATCTATTTAGTCATGATCACATACTATTATTCATATGATTCCTAAGTAAGAAAAGTACTAATTAACCCATGACTTTGGCCATATTTGTTTGATTTTGGTTGCCACTTTTGGTCTTATACACCTTCTTTCCCAGTCTGACCTCCGACCCTTCAGTTTCTCTATGTCTAGACACCAACACCTAGTTATGACGCTAGTGTCAGGTGCCTATGTCCCCTTTGGGTGCCCCTGACCTCTTTGTACTTTACTCACATCTTTTGGTTCCTTTCTAGCCATTTGATCATCTTATATTTTTGGTAGTCGGCATTTTTGGAGTTAGTTACAAAATTCAAGAAAGGGAATCATATAAATATAAAGTTACGCGGCAATAATAAAGGACCAAGCACTAAGCATTTGATATCACCACCTAAGGTTACATCCAAAGGCTATTATAGAGAATTCAAGCATCCATTCAAGGGAAAAGGACTGCATTCTTCTATATACACTTCATAGAGGGAAGTTCATTCTATTCCATGCACACATCTTCTACATCTAGCTATTGCTCGCTATCAAGTGCGACATGCACAAGAGCCACTTAGGGAACGATTCTTCACACACACACACATAACTACATTGGGTCTGAAATGTAGTGCAGTTCTTAATCATAATATCCCTTATTTGATAGCTGAGGACAATCTAACCCCTCATTTACATTATTTTCTTTTTGGGATTTGATGCGCTTTTGATGGTTTTGTAGGTGAATTCTTTATTGAGGTTATCAATGACATCAACGATCATCGTGTGACAAGAATCGAAGGACAACAAACATCTCGCAACCCTACAAAATAGGGTTTCATACCTTGTGAGAATTCACAGTGCCTAAAACAGACTATAATGCCCGGAGGTGCCCTTGACCCTTTTAGCAGCCCTAGTCTAGCATATTTCTCGATCTCTCAATTTTCCTTGGTTTTATCACAACAAAGATGCACTTTATATTTCTCATTTTGCCACTTTGGCATAACCCAAGATCAATTACGAATCAACTAAGTCATTTTATCTCCTCTTTACACTTAGGGTTTTAAATCTTAATTTCTTATTTTCTTGGGTCAGATTTATTCTTATTGCATACATATTTATTACAACTATTTTATACTTGGATTAGGCATGATTTTATTCATAAATAAACATTTTACTTGATCATTTTGGTGAACTCGTCTCATTCAAATACGCTTGGATCCTCATCTTTATTCTATAATGGCTCATAAGGTCTCTCAAGTATCTTTGCATCAATTCTTAAAAACAACCATCCTAGAAAAATGTTCTTCTAAATTTTTTAAGCACTATATCTCTTCCTAGCAATAAACCACCTACTCAAATTAATTCTCTCTTCTTTCATCTTTTTGATGTCTCTCTTGATTCTCATTTCTATCAATCTATGATGGTGTCACTGTAAGTTTTACATTCTTTATTTCAAGACAAATTTTAGGCTATGGAATCCATGATTACATATCTTAAATATGCAATCCAACATCGTAAGGACATTTCTTAGGCTCATGTTAGTTCCTCTACTACATCTCATCCCACTTTTATGTATTCTACTTGTGCTCATATTAGTGAACCCCAAATCTTTCCATTCCCTACACCTCTGAATTTTGCACTCAATGTGATGCGACAATATATTCTTCCGCAGTCATATGCCATCAATTAATCAACTTGTCATCTACTCATTTCTATCATCCTTATCAACTTGTAAAATATTAAGGTCATCCATACTATAATTATCATCGAATAAATGGACATAATGAAAATGGTTGCTATGCTTTATAATGAAGAATCAAGCATCTTGAGTGTTAAGGTTTTATCTCATTCACCGCACAACATGTTGAGTTGTGGAGCTCAATTACTTCAGATTAACATGTAATATGAAACTCACTAGAAAATACGATTCATCGACATCAAGCATGGAGGGACCGACATCGGTCACCTATGACCGACACATCGGTCGAGTAAGGAGAACCGACATCGCTTAGGGCTAACCGATGCTGATTACACTGTGCGGGAGTGTTTTATTTAACTCTCGGGAATTAGATCTAATTTTAGTATTAAAGTAGATCTATTGATTTTAATTGCATGGCTAAGTGCCCTAAGTTTGTATATGCCTATATAAGCATAAAAGCTAGGGTTTAGAAGTAAGAATTAAGAAGAACTTGCAAAAGTTGATTATTGTGAGAAAAATTATTCTCTCGAGAAGAAGCAAAAGCTTGAGTGAAAGAAAGTATTGTACATCTAAGAGGTGTGGAAGATTGTAAATCTTCAATGTATATCTTGTGAAAGATTTGGATAATAGATTGGTTTATTTCTTGGTGGACGTAGCCCACACTGGGTGAACCATGTTAAATGGTGTTGATTTATATCTCTTGTTTTGTGTATTTCTTTTAGTAGAATATCCACTTTTATTTGCATGTATGCTTAGATCTGATATATTATCTATATAACCGGTGTGCTAACCCCAACAAGTGGTATCAGAGATTTGTTTGAGGGTTTTGTGTGTTGAAAAATTTACTCACAGAGGGTTTTCTGATTGAGTGGGAGCTACAAAAATGAAAAAAAAACAAATACAAGGTAGAGAAGTTTGACAACTGAAATTATCAATTATGGAAGATGCAAATTGAGGATTATTTGTATCAAATATATTTGTATTTACCATTGGATGAGAAGTCTAGACCTACAAAGATGATTGATGAAGAATGGAAGATTCTTGATAAAAAGGCTTTGGGATCTATAAGATTGATCTTGGTAGCATCTGTGGCTTCCAATATTACAAAAGTGACTTCTATGGTAGGGTTAATGAAATCTCTTGCTAATTTATATGAAAAACCTAGTGCTTCAAATAAATTTTATTTGATGAAGAAACTATTTAGTTCTAAGATGCATGAAGGTGGATCTGCATATAGTCATTTGAATGATTTTAGATCTATTGTAAATTAGTTAAAATCGGTTGATATACCATTTGATGATGAAGTGAAAGCACTTTTATTCTTATGTTCTTTACCTGATAGTTGGGATAACTTGGTAATGGTTATTAGTAATACAACATCTGCTAATAATATTTTGAAGTTTGATGATGTGGTTAGTATAATATTGAATAAAGAAATTCACAGGAAGAGTACCGAGGAATCATCATCTGGGAATGCTTTGAATGTATAAAGTAGGGGTAGATAGAAGGGGAGATCCAAGAGTAAGAGAAATGGGAAAGAAAAGTCAAGGGATAGCAGATCTAAATCCAGAGGTAAGGGAATTACTTGTTGGAAATGTGGAAAGAAAGGACATGCAAAGAAATATTGTTGGTCAAAGGATAAAGAGAACCAACAACCAGACAAAGGTAAAGAAGTAAATCTTGCTGCAGCAAAGGTAATGCAAGATGCTCTTATTCTTTCTTTAGATAATAGAATTGAATCATGGGTTTTAGATTCAAGAGCTTCTTTCCATGTAACCCCTAATAAGGGTTATTTCAGAAATTATGTCTAGGGAAATTTTGGGCATATTTATTTGGGTGATGATGAACCTTATAGTATTGTAGGTAAAGGGAAGTTCATCTAAAATTACATAATGGAAATACACGGGTATTAAAATATGTGAGGCATTTGCAAAGCCTTAGGAGGAATCTTATTTTCGTAGGGGCAACTAGGTGAAACTAGTTGCATGGTTACATTTACAGAAACTCTTGGAAAGTCACCAATGGTGCTTTGGTTATGGCAAGAGGTAAGAAGGTAGGAACGCTATATTTATCTACAGTGTTACCGATTCCTTTTCGCATTATCTACTTGATTCGATGCATGTATGTGGCATAATCGGTTGGGCAATATGAGTAAAAAGGAATGCAAATATTAAAGGCTAAGGGTAAGTCATTAGATTTTAAATATTTAGATCTTGATTTTTGTGAGCATTGTGTCTTTGGAAAGCAAAAGAGAGTGAGATTTTTCAAAGTTGGGGTAACTAAGAAGGAGTAGAAATTATATCTTGTACACTTAGATGTGTGGGGACCATCTTAGGTAGCTTCTCATGGAGGATCCCAATACTATGTTACTTTCATTGATGATGCTTCAAGAAAGGTATGGTTTTATTGTATTAAACGTAAATATGATGTTTTTGGACTTTTAAAAGATAGAAATCCCTTGTTGAGAATGAATCAAATTCAAAGTTAAAATGCCTTAGATATGACAATGGTGGTGAATATTGTAGCATGGATTTCAATGATTATTGTTCAGTGAATGGGATACGCAGAGAAAGGATGGTTCCAAGAATACCACAAGAGAATGGTGTTGTAGAGAGAATGAACAGGACAATCATGGAACGTGCTAGAAGTATGAGGATACATTCTGGATTTCCCTTGTAGTTTTGGGTAGAAGCAGTTGATATAGTGGTTTATTTGATTAACCGTGGGCCTTCAAGTTCACTAGATGGAGAAATACCAGAGGAAGTTTAAACTGGAAAAGAGGTAGATATTTATTTTCTTAAAGTTTTTGGTTCATAAGATTTTATGCATATTGATAAGAAAAATAGGAAAAAGTTGGAGGAAAAATCCAAGAGATGCACTTTCATTGGTTACGGATCTGGTGATTTCGGATTCCATTTTTGGGATTGAGAGAATTCTAAAATTATTAGGAGTCATGATATTGAATGAAATAAAAAGAGAATGTACATGGATCAAATTTTGGTACCAAAGGACGAATCGGTTGAGAAGTTCGTGAATGAAAATGAACTCTTAGATTTAAAAGTAATACCGATAGGGTTACATAGTAATCGGTGTCGGTTGACCCCTAACCGACATCAGTCAGCAGAACTGATATCGGTTACAGAAGAGCATAATTGACATCAATTAACAGAACTGATGTCAATTACAGGTGACTAGCATCGGTCATTGATAAATTTGGATACAAATTTCCAGGAGGTCCAAAATGAGCCTTTGGTACCCCAAACTCCTGTGAGAAGGTCACAAAGGGTAAGTAAATCTCCAGAATGAATTACACCTTCTCTATTTTATTTATTATTAACTCGATAATGGTGAACTATGGAGTTTTGAAGAAGCGGTGCAAGATGAGACCTATGTCCAGTGGGAGCATGGCATGGATGAGGAGATGGACTCCTTGGAATAGAACTAAACTTGGGATTTGGTTAAGTTACCAGCGGTAAGAGGACATTACGTAACAAGTGGGTTTACAGGATCAAGAAAAAGAGGGTGGTGTTTCACCATTTTCTTTATGGATTTGATGAAACAGATAAGGGTATGGGCCAAGGAGGAATACCTTTTGTGATGGTCGGTTTAAAGGTTGTTGCACATGTTCTGACTTCTTGATCCAATGCTAACTATGAGAGCTTCCTTTTGGCTAGGAGGAACTACCTGAAATACAAAATAAGACCACAAAAGAGAGTTAAACAATATATGCTAGTGGGTTGCCTAGCATGTGCTAGATCCAGGAAGTGTGGTACTTCCTTGGTGGCAATCAACCCACTATTTAATACAACTTAACGTAACAAATGACGTAAATAAATAATGTCCTACTATAGTTGATATGAT
Source organism: Taxus wallichiana var. yunnanensis (assembly GCA_018340775.1). NCBI lineage: Eukaryota > Viridiplantae > Streptophyta > Pinopsida > Cupressales > Taxaceae > Taxus > Taxus wallichiana. The sequence continues at coordinate 49,892,110 of CM031244.1, read as the reverse complement.
TTAGGCATCTCATCCAAATACAATAAACAAATCTAATATAACAGGCTAGTTTATGATCGATCTGGAAGTAGGATAGTTGGTTAAGGTCTGGAATAGGTCAGGGTTAGGTTCTGGGTCACTTGGGTCACTTGGATGAAGATTCTTAGGTTCTATTTTTAGCAGGATGGACAAATACGAGAGACCAACGTTTGTGAGGTATGATGATAACGGTTAGGAGGAAATCGACTTACTGGTTAAGTCGGGATGGTGGAAATTCAAGAACCGGGTTTTGGGAGATTGTTTGAGATTGAACAAAGATGGTAAGGGGAATAGTTAGGTTTGTGGAGGTGTTGGCAAGGTACTCGAGATCTATTCAAGAATCAAGTATTGGTAATTAAATGATTGTGGGTGATGGGATGGTTGAGTTCATAGTAAGGTAACAAGTGTGGGATGAAAAAATGTAAATGGATGCTTTGATAAATAAAGATGAAGAAACTTTGTAATCTAAAAAAATATGAGATAATACAAGTTAGAGATACACTTACTTTGGTGTTTACAAATTTGATGGTTGGATAATGATTCTCGGTCTATGGCAATCTCGCTCGAATGCTACCATGAATGCAAATACCTTATGATCAATCTTACTATTGGCTATGGCTATCCTGGATGTGCGAAAGGGCTTTGATTCTTGCTTGCATGCAAATATCTTTTACTCCAAAACTTGAGAATGTGGCCAACCTCTCAAACAAGGTTACCAAAATGAATATATGGTAACCGACGACTTTCAGGGTTATTTACATCGGTTTAGGGTTGATTGGCGTCGGTTAAGGTGAGAAATCCTAGGTTTACTAAAAATGCCGAGATCTTGACAAGATTTTAGGCCAACTTTGTCTATTCTCACGGATAAAAAACATAATGTTACATTTTTAATGAGCGAGAATGTGGTTAGAGGTAGAATATGCATGTGATTTTAAATTTGCACTAAGTTTTAGTTCATTAAGGTAGGTAGGACTAAGTCTTAGTTAGTTATGATGAGTGAATATTGAGTCCTAGTAAAAAGGAAAACATGTTAAGAATATGTTTGTGATGAGGTGTCTAGGTGAGGTGGTGGGGTGAGGTGTCTAGGTGAGGTGGAAATTAGTTTTAATTAAGGTAATTAAATAATGAATATTGTGAGCATGGGTATTACTTTAATTGTAAATAATTAAATTAATATTAATGTGGGGTAAAAGGGTCATGGTTAGGTGAGTATGTTTAAGTTGGCTATTTGAAAAGGGACCAAGGGGAGTGTGACCCAATTTTGGTGTCTACATTTTGCCCCTTTTTTACACAAATTGTATTTGTAAGTGGCGCCGAAAAATAGAAGTGATTGCCCCATGCATGGGTGAAGGTGATCCCCCTCAAACCACGGACGAGGTGTAATGAGGTGTACATGAATCGGTTAGTGGTTTGATAAATGTGTAGGTTGTGAAGATAGGTGGGGAAGGGTTTGAGTATTAAGGGAAAGGGTGAGGGTTAACTCGGGTAATAGGTAGTTGGTCAGGGGTCAAAATTGGGTCAAGGGTAATGACAATGAAACACACGCACACGTATAGATTGCAACATGGTACTAGGTTAAAGAGCTTGCAAACTCTACATTGTCTAAGGTTGATAGGTTTATCCAAACAAGGGTGAAGTGATTCAGGTATCCAAGGTATATGATATGGTCTGGAAACACAATGTAGGTTAGGTGCAGGAACGTTTAGGTATGTTCCGGTACACCAAAGGTTTGGTCGGATAAATGACACGATAATAGGTAAGGTATGATTATTAGACTAAAACAACATAGGTAATAGCATCGCAAGGTATAACAAGTGCATAAGGTTAATGGTCGCACTGGTAGGTCGATTTTAGGAAAATAGGTCATGGCACGGGTAAGGCCAAGGTATAGGTAAAATAACAACTCCTAAGACGCAACAAAGGAACTGTAGGGGTAGGTTGAGCTTGTAGGTATGGTTCAATGGGTGGCCGAATGATAAAAGGTGCATTAGCACTAATGGTTACATGCAAAAGGAAGCTTAGTAAGGCCAAATAGTTATAAGGGTTGACCAAGTTTGGTTATAGGGTGACCAATGCCTCGGTTGGCTAGGGCACAAATAGACCGACGCCACCGATCGGGTTAAGTTTATAAAACAAAATTTTTGTATTTTATGGAATTATTGTTGTGTTGTGACTTTGGAGAAAATGACAGAGCCGTTTGAATTTTGGTACTTTATCCGAGAGAGAAGGACAGGGCATTGTACTTGGCTGAGGTGGAGAGTACGAGTTGGTGAGAGGAGACGGTCCATAAGCTCGGGGGATCAATTTGATTGGGTGGATTAGAGGAGTAAGTTTTGTGATTTGGGCATGACAGAGACAGGAGATGGTTCAGGTGGGCCACCGGTGCGGCAAGTAGATGTGCCACCACACCAACAACACCGTGATGAGGTAGGATTTGATCCCGATTTGTCATTTGTTGAAAATAGGTGGGTAAAATTGGTGTTGGGTAAAATCATGTTGGATGGGGAGATAGTTTTGAATTTATGGTTAAAATTTAGGCAATGAGGTAGGGGGAGGTCCTAGGTATGGTAAATAGGGGTGGGAAGGGGTTTAAGTTAGGTTTGGGTAAGGTAGGATGGGGTTCTAGGTTAGATTTGAGAATTTTAGGAGAGATAGGGGGTTTTCTTGATTCGGTCGCTACGACAAAGTGACCATTGTTAGTCAAGGGTAGCCGACATTGGTACTCTATAACTAACATTGGTCAAGTAACATGTGACCGATGCTACCATGATGGACTGATGTCACTCTTGAGTTCTGATGTGCTAGTTGGCTTTTTGAGGAAAAATAAGTCAAAATAGGGTTATGGTGTGAGTTAAAGAGAAAGAGAGGTAGTGAGGTATAAATGTAAGTGTGTTGAGAATAGGTAGGGTAAAAGGTATATATGATATGAATTGAGGGGTGAGAAATTGGGATGGGGAAGGGGGCGGGTGTAGGGTTGTGGTGAACTAAACAAGAAGAATTTAGGAATAGGTTAGTTGGGTAAGAGATGTGTTGGGTATGGTCAAGATTTAATAATGACGTGGTTTGTTAGGTGTAGGCTAGGGACTAGTTGCGGATGAGAGAGGCAGTCTTAGCCTCTAATACTATCGGTGAGGGAGCGTGATAGAAAGGGAGTGGTGTCACGTTACGGATGTCAACCTTATTGAGGTCAAATGATATAGGCACATAGTTTAGGAGCCGAGCTTGATGGTTGCACTCATCGATAGATGGGATTTAACGACCAACACATTTCATCTGCCGATGAGTGAGATCACATTCACCTTAGAGGACATCTACGGGGATCATGCGGTTACCAATAAGGTGGGGACACATGTGTATTCTATTTTTTCGAGAGGCATCGAGGAGTTGATGTTGATAGTTTTTGTAGAGGGGATGGTGTAATGCATTGTTCACTCCCATAGACCGAGACTCGAATTGCATGGGGAGGTGGTTATGGTCCTTTGGTGGTGCCAATTTGTTTGAGGGGTCTGCTAAATGTAATGTATATTGATTTATTCTCCCACCAGCTCCCCTTTTGGCGGTGACTTGTCCACATTAAGCACTTCTCCCAATAAATTCCCTTGCTTGGCGTGTATTAATGAAACTTAAAATCTGTCTACTCTGTAAATTTCCTTTTGGTGGCTGGGTATGCACTTTTACCCTTACGTGAGAGCTTTGGGTGAAGGAATGCTCTGGGAGGATGTGCACATTTGGATTGGTGCCTTCTTTTGTGCAGGCTGAAACGCATTGCTAATGCACTGTCCACTATCTTTTGGATCGATGTTCCTTCTCCCTCCCTGCCTCGTGGTTCTCTTAGTGCTTTAGCCATCTGCTGGACATTTATTTGTTCTTTACTTCCTTCTCCTGCTTGGTCGTTGCTCCCTTGTTTCACTCTTCCTCCTCCTTGGGCATGTGTTGTTGCAACATTTACAAACCCCCTCTCCCGATACACGGATTTCATGGTGGTAGAGGGTGCATATGCCTTGGCGTTGACTGAAACCTACTCTTGTCTTATATTCTGGCTGCGTGGAGAGTTCTAGTGGAGCCTCGGGTGGGACAACAGTGTTGAGTGGTGCAATGGTATGCAGAGTGCATGTTGCTATCATGATGTGAGTTTGACTCACCATAGAGGAGAAGAGATGAGAGATATTAAGGATGGTTGCGTGGACATCTATCAACGATAGAGGGGTTTTGTCAGATGTGGTAGTTTCAAATGCTTTGGTGGACGTATGAAGCTGCTCCATTTCTAGCCTCCAACCTGATCAGTTCATCTTTGCCATGTTTTCCCAGCTAGTGCCAAAATGTGAGCTTTAGGTCACGAACGTTTAGCAAGGAGTTTGGTCAGGTGTTGTAGTTAGAAGAGACTCTGGTTTTTGCAACTGCGGCGTGCCATTAGCTTCTCCTAGCCTCCCTCACTTTTAACCACTGATAAGGGCTTTCCCCTACTAGTTCAACAATATGTTGTCAATTTAGCTAGGCTTTTAGCGGATCTCAAACACCCATTTCAATACGCACGCATTTCCCAGTTCTTTCTTCTGATTGTTTTCTACCCAGTTTACTTTCTTGATTTTCTCTGATTTCTAGTTTAAAGAAAGACACCCACATACCAAAAAGAATCCCACCCATATACCCAAAATAAATGATACCCATAATTTTGTTGAAGGAAAAAATGATCCCCATTGGAAGAGGAATGTGAATGAATGAATTAATGATTGATCACCTTGACTGATCTCTTTCTGCCTTCTCAAACAATTTCACGCAATTTCATTTCGTAAGTTTCAGATTTTCATTTCCCCCCTGAAGATGGTGATTTTGGTTCAGCTGATGGGGTATACAATCATCTCAGCAATAATGCTTGGCATTTTCAGAACAAATGCTATTCCAGGCATGTGAAAGCAAGTCCAACTTGTTTTTAAAATAAGACTGAAATGGAAGTTGTTTTGTCATGTGATCTGTTCGTCTGAACACTTGAAAAAAATGTGTTCACCTGGACTACAATGATAGTAGGATATGCACAAAATGGATTTGTTGAGAAGGTGCATGAACTATTTGATAGAATGCCTCAAAGAAATGTGGTCTCATGGAGTGCCATGATTGCAGGATATGCACAAAATGGATTTGTTGAAAAGGTGTGTGAACTGTTTGGTAGAATGCCTCAAAGAAATGTTGTCTCATGGAATGCCATGATTGTAGGATATGCACATAATGGATCTGTTCAAAAGGCTTTAGAAACTTTCAAGCAACTACACTCACAGGTGTAGAGCCTCCTGTCCGTTGCCAACATTCTCTCAGCCCGTGTGCAAGAATGGAGCCTTGTGCAGGCCCTAGAAAATTGTCAAAACATAATGGGCAACTTATTCTATTGGAAAAACTTCAAGTGATTGGGAAGTTTGTGTGACGTTGTGGAGGTTAGATTGAGGCTCGTGAACTGGTTGACGAAGTGCCCAAGCAAGATGTTGAACCGAAGCCTGCGGGTTTGACCGACTCCGTTCCTCCTAGGCATGGTTCATCTCCCCTTACCTCTCATAATTCTCGTGCTTTAGTTCTCATTTGTAACTTAATAGAATTTTAAAATATTAGGATTTTATTACAATTAATTATTTATTTCAACTTGTTGCAAAACAATGAAATGTCGTGTCGTAACTCACGAAGTCAAAATAACTTGTTTGCATTAAAACATGAACTTCCACCCTCATTCTGAGGTGATGTAGAAAAATTCCTACCCAACTAGATTGCTACAACATTGCTTTATCGACAAGACAAAATTGACTCCCCAGTGATAACGTTGATCATCTCTGGTTTAAATAGTTAATTTTTACATTTTTCAGAGACTCATTAAGTACCCTTCGTAACTCTGAAAATGAGATGTTAAGCTTCATTTGTGTACCTTGTTATGTGAGGAGTCACCTGGACCTTTGGATTGACCCCGAACAAACATATGTGATCTTTTTGATGCTCTTATAGGAGCCCTATTACATTGGTTTACAGTAGTAGAAAGCTGTCAAATCTAGAAAGTTGGCTTTCGTTTTGAACCGCCATTTGAAACCTGGATAGAGAAATTATTTCCCGTCTTCACAAACCTCTAGTGTTTTTACTAGAAAATTGCATGGAACTTTCAGTTTAGGGAAAAAAACTTTTCTGGATAGTTTGAAAATGGCATTTTGTAGGCCTCTGGTCACAGTTTGACAAGGTCAAACTGGACAAATTAGGACCGGTGGCTTCAAAAACTTGTTGTCGTTTGAAGACTGTTTTCTAGTTATGAGTTTTTTCGACTCTATTGAATTCTCCTTATATAGGGAAATTTGTAGGAAGTTTCTCGTTGTGTGTTCATCCATCAAACATCAATTTTGGACGTGGTTTTCTGAGCCCTCGAGCTAACTTTTGGTTCTTTTGCACTGGGCCAACTATGACCAGTGGCCCCGAAAAACTAGCCGCCAAACGCAAACCGTTCACTTTTTCCCAATTCCGTTAATTGCTATGAACTCTTGGTATATCTGGGGACACATAGAAAGTTAATTGTGGTGTGTGTTCTCATCGGAAGATAACTTTTGGAAGTGGTTTCTTAGCCTCCGAGCCCATTTTGAACGTTTTTGTAGCTAGTAAGAAAATGTAAAAATAGAAAGCTACGGGACCCTCGTCGGGTTGCCAAACCACCGTAGATACTTTTGACACATGTAAATAACTGTTTAAAACTCTATAGTGTAACTCGTTGTGTGAAATATAACTTTTGACAAAATGGTGTTTTCTCTCTCTTCCTTTCTTTTTCTCTCTCCTGGGTTACAAAATGAAGTAAAATGAAATGTAATGAATACATGTCTCTAAACCTTTTATTTCGATTGCAAATTTTAATTATTATCATATGTAAATGGGAAACTAAAAATGATAATTATGTTAGATTAGGGTGGATGCCATGCTAGCGATTTATCGCTGATATCATGCTCATGTGGTTTTGCAGGATGAAAGAATGACGACAAAAAGGTGATGTGAAATTCATTAATTGTCATTGTAATTTATATAGTTCTTTGTTAAATGAATAAATGTATAATGTAGTCTCATGTTACAGAAGGTTATATTTGATAATTTGTTGCTATGTATGAGATGTTGGTTTCAAGGACATCTAGGAAATGTGCATTTAATCTTAGGTTCAATTTTGATTCATAGTACACATGGTAAAAGGTCGATATTTATATAAGGTAAATGAATTTGAAGTAATATCTTGTAGTGCATATTTAGTGCTCAATAAATGATTAATGAGTCATCTTGTGCATTCATACTTTGTAAATGTAATAAAGAGAATTAAATCAAAACACTCTACCCTTGTTCAATATCGGGACATAACTTGTTTTTCTTGTGCGATACTCCTTACCGTAGAAGACATTAAAAACCGTATGATGAACTTAATCTTTGCACTTGATGGAAATTCCTAATTTAGGCAAATCAGAGCTCAAGAATGGGCTTATCACCTTAGTCATTATGTTTAGTGACATTGTTTTAAACCCGTCTGATAGGATTGACACAGTCAAACTTTTCTTGGAGTATATGGAGCTAAGTCCTCCTTCATAGCCTAGTGGAAGATAGATTTAAAATTAAAGTTCTTCATCGAGTGAAATCTCTGTTAGATCCGAGATGACATAGATGGAGGTTGTGACTTAGTTGTTTTAGGTCTTAAACTCTTGTTATTGAACTGCTTAACTCCGCTCAGCTAAATGTGTTACCTTGGTGTCTCTCAACATTACACCTTGGTCCTTTCGGAAGGTGGTTTAGCATAAAATTGTCCTCTCGCTTAAAACTCATATTTAGTTGAGGAGTAGACTCTTAGGTGAAGTTGGAATTAATCTAAAACCTCGGTGGATTCGGATGTTAACTTAGGATTCGTGTGTAGCTTCAAGCCTTCTAACTTTTTTTGTCTTCAAGAGGTAGTCTTACACTTCATAACTCATTTTACAAGACAATGCTAATAATAAGACCATAATGTGACATAGAAAATAAAGCATATAAGAGCAAAAACGAGATTTGAGGTTCGAATAATGCCACTTGTGGGAGACCTTATAACTCAATTAAATATATTCTTTTGTTTCGAAGAATACGAATTGCCTTGGTGTGATCAACCTTCGAGAAAACAAAATACATATATATATAAAACAAAATGGAATTCCACAAGTCATTGAATTAGAATAACTATGGTAGGGAAATAACTATCTTGTGATCGAGAATGTTTGTAGTAAAAAGCTATCTTGTATTTAAATATCCATTAAATCCTAATATCGCTATATGGACACCAAGTCACAATCACATGAGTTGTAAGAGTAAAAAGGTAGACATTGAATATATGTTTGAGAAGAAGATTCTTAACATAAGAACAAGATAATTAAGTATTTTATATGCATTCAAATTATGCCAAATAAGTATGCAAGTTATGGAAATTTTTGTAAAGAATAAGAAGCCAACTTAAAATGGTCAAACTGCAAATTAAATGTGGAATGAACTTAAAGTTTCTGTAGGTGGACAAATGAGGAATTTATCCTTGTACATTAATGTTCTTGGAATGTTAATCATAACTATAATGCAATTAAAGAAATGATGTGTCATGGGTTTGCCATTTCAAGTCATTTTTCTTGTGGTTGGGGCATTTACGGTAACCTTTCATTGGGAAAAGTGTGGCATCGACATGTCTATGTTGTTTTCATGTGTCTATGTGAGTCAATGACTTATGTAATTGTTGTATGCGAGTCGAGTTTCTGTACTTGGAGCCCTTGTTGTGTTGTGTGTAGTGAGCAATGTAAGTCAAAAAAATTTATCCTAGTATTTTACTATTGTAATTGTGTGTGTAAAACATGGGCACTATAGATGGCATAGATGAGGTTCCATAGCGTGAGCCTGAGCTATGGATAGATGTACGTGGCCCATCCTGAGGAGATGAGGCTAGTGGTCCTAATTATGGAGGTAGTGTATTGTTTTGCACTACCAGATGCAGAGGGTGGGAGATTCCCATGGGATTTGATGGGGTTATCCATGACATGATGGAGGATAGGACCTAGTTTTCTTAGGCACCAACATACTTGGTAGCTATACCAGGAGCTATGGGCCTACGGGCGGTTGTGGAGGTTCAAATTGTCTGCACCTTTCTCTTACATTGCTGGGCATACGAGCACATCGTATGTGTGCATCTAATTAGTATGCCCCGACCGGATGCATTTAAGGTGGGCTTTGTTCAAGTTGGCTACAATGGTGTATTGGGTGCTGTTGTTGGAGATCACGGGGTTATAAGCAAGGCTACTCATGAAGTGACACATTATAGGCGAGTCTGCTAGAGGATTATCTAGTGTTGACATCATTTGGAGGCCGTATGTTGGCTTCCCTTCATACAAGTAGATGGTGGTGGAGTTGGACGAGTTACAACTACTCAGGTGGATATAGGGATGCCGTGTTGGTGAGCACAAGATGATACCTATAAACGGGTCGACGAAAGTTTGGGCTGCCCCAAGATGTGCCACCACCATTCCCTCAGTACATGAGGGATGACATGGAGAGGTTTATTCCTCTACCACGATCGATAGTTCCGATCAAGGGCAGGAGGATTAGGCAAATGGACTCGGTGGATTGATTACACCGAGGTTACATATAGGTATAGGTAGTGGTGGGCAGTCTAACTATGAGCAACACCACCTAGGCCAGGCAGCCAGACTTGACAACCCGACAGTCGAGAGGACACTTTACAGGACAAGTTGTCACCGTATAGGTCTAGATTATAGGTTTACGAGGGGCGATTGATAGATCGAGGCACAAGTGGCCACATTATAGGCACAGTGGCGATTTTCAGCCTAGATCTCCCAGGGGACATGCACCCACACAGGGTGGAGATGGAGACAGGGGACAAGTTGCCACCCTATAGGCATAGGTAGCAAGGTTATAGGGCCAGTGGCCCACTACACGAGCCCAGTTACATGACTTTATAGGCCCAAGGCTCAACAAAGGCACCAAGATGCGAGTGCTCGAGGGACAAGGTCCCATGGTATAGGTAGTGAAGGACAGGGTCCCATGGTATAGGTGTAGGGTCTAAGACCGATGGCACCACTATAGATAGTACCGGCGACCAGGTTTTGGGATGCCATGAGTGAGGTGCAGTATTATTAGGACCATCTGACTACCGTGGGGATAGATGTCCCCTCATATGCAGAGTACATAGTATATAACAACTTGAGTGAGAGGACCATATCTTGCACACATAGTGCAGAGAGTACAAATTTGGTGAGGCCATAAACAGGGTCAAGGAGAGTCGAATAGCTCACAAAGGCCATACCTAGTTACATGCTTGACAGAGGCGAGGGCTATACCCATACAGGGTGGAGAGATGGTTGCGAGGGTGCCACACCGGGGGTAGAGGAGGAGGAGATAGATGAGACTGATATGGACATCAGGTGGGGTGATGATTAGTCACCCTATATGTTCAGGATATAAATTTTGTATGTTTTTGATTTATACTAGCTTGCATGCCAAAGATAAAGAGGATGTACATGAGAGTTTTTGAGATTTTTGATTATTATACCTACTGGCTTGTGTGCAAGACCGTGAGATTGTATATGAGAGGCACATGTATTGATTTTTATTTTGTGCACATATGTATGGACACATAGATTCTGATGATTTTTATAGAGATGGTGATATTTATGGTATGATGTTGGGCTTATGTGTGGAATTTCCAGTGTTATTGTTTATGTGATGGAAACTAGGTGGATTAGGCATGATTGAGTCAATGTCATAAGCATGATTTATACAGTTGATTTAGGCATGATGGAGTCTGGTCATAGGCATGGTTGAGTCATGGTTTATGGTTTTAGTTTAATGTCCAAGTTATTGGTAACATGGGAAATAAATGATGAGTTATATGTATGTTATGGTGTAGATTTCCAAAATCTTTGATATTATGGAAATGTAAAATGATTGATTGGATGTTTTTATGATGTGATAACATGGTAGATATGTATGTTTGTATTAATTTCTAAGTGTTGTAGAAAATGGAAACTAAGATAGAATATTAATAAGAAAATGGGGGAAAATAGGTTAGGGTAAAGAGTGGCCGAGCTAACCTCCAAGGGCTGTATGCCCTAGGAGTATTGCCTACATAGCCTCGATGAAAAGAGGTCTCAGGCCCATGTAGTTATCCCATAAGCTAGGGAAGAATGTGATGAGGTAGAGGAATGGGTTGGTAGGTTTTAGGTATGATTGAGTGTAGGTCATAGGCATGGTTGAGTCATTTAAATGTAGGTGTCGATGGTTTGGTCCTGTATAGGATAATCAATAAGTAATGAGGAAGGTGAATGGTAAGAGGTGGTAAAAGAGCCGCTTAATTGATAAGAACCCTAATGAGTCTACCATACCCAAGATGGGCTTATGAATGTAAGACCCTAAAGGCGTTGCATAATGGACTATTCTAAGGGTGAAGAAAGTCACATGATCACGAAATGTCACAGTTGCGGCAAGTCCCTTGAGCAGATAGAACAATTGGGTGAAAAAGGAAATGAGGTGAAAATAGGTGGTTTAGCGTAACTTAGTGTACGACAACATGTTTACCTAGCAAGAAACCCATGATAAAAAATAGGCAAGTCCATGACGAAAAATTTATCATTTTCTTCGTTTGTTTATTTTTAATAGACTGATCGATGTGGGAATTCTATATGGGATGAGTATATTATCTCCTTGAGGTCTTCATGAAGCTGATCAATGTGGGAAGCTTTTGAATATTTTATTGTATTTTTGCAATGACTTTATATAGTTGTCCTTCAAGGGAGAAGTCTATTTATAGTAGTGAGATAGAGATAAGAGATGCCCCTTTTGAGGGAGTCATCTTTTGTTGGAAGTTTGACTCAAGGAGTTGAATCCCTTTTTGTTTTTGGACGTTTAAGTCATGAACAAGACTATAGAGGAAGATTAGGCTATTTTTTAGAAGACAAAACCATATCACATAGAGGTTAACTATGAAAGAGGTGGTTTCAAGTGATGAACCATCTTGGGATTCCATCTATAAAAAGATGAAAAGTATCCATGAGAATCATGCTACGAGTAGAGCCGCGATACTCATATTGAAGATAAGGCTGAAGGGTGACGGGTAATCACATGATTCTTGTTTAGTCGTCGATCCTTAAAACAGGTAACATGGAAGGTGAACGGTGCTCAAGGGATGAGTGGTCAATAGACAAAGGTGATATAAGACTTGATTTCAACAATAAAATGGTCTAAGATGTAAGGAATTGAGGGGCTTAGGTTCGGGTTTACCTTCGAGTGAAGATAAACGATAAGCACCCGATCCATAGGCATGGGTAACGATATAGGGTCCAATCCAATTAGGAGCAAATTTTCCCTGTTTACTTTTCTCTTCTTTGGTTACATGTTGATTTTCCTTCAGGATGAGGTCATCGACCTGAAAGGTTCATTCGTGGACAAATTTTTGTAGGCACACTTGATACGTTTTTGGTAGATTTGGAGATGGTGAAGAGCATTGAGACGAAGTTCATCTAATAACTCGAGTTTTGCTAAACGATCTTGGTGAAATTCATCATCGTTGAGCATGTCTTGTAATGAGATGTAGATAGATGGAATCTAGGCTTCCAAAGGCAAGAAAACATTGGTACCATAGACCGGAGAAAAAAAGTGTGGCGAGAAGTTGAAGTGCGAATACTAGTGCGATAAGCCACAAGGTGAAAGGAATGTGCGTATGCTAATCCTTCCCAAAGATCGCCAACTAATTTCATAAGATTTTTTTTCAAGGTTTTATTGGTTGATTTAGCTTGGCCATTGGTTTTTGGGTAATAAGGTGACGAGAAACTAAGTTGAATGCCAAAAGCGTCACATAAATTTCATAGGGTTTTATTGTTGAATTGTTTTCCGTTATCAGTGATGAGACAGTGAGGGACACCAAAGCGACAAATGATGTGATGGTTGATGAATTCACATATTTTCTCGACTTTTGTAGAAATGAGGGGAATGGATTCAACCCATTTAGTGTAATATTTAGTAGCGGTTATAATCCACATATGGTGTTGTGAGGAAATGCAGATTGATTTCTTCGACAAGATCTAAGCCCCATTGAGAGAAAGGCGAAAGGTCTGTGTGACCTGTAAGGCATGACTAGGTGTGTGATGAATATTAGCATGTTGCTGCCATTTCACACAACATTTGACATAGTCACAATAGTCATGGTTTAGGGTTGGCCAATAATAGCCAAGGTGAAGAATGTGTTTAGTGACAACTAAACCACTAAAGTGACCTCTAAAATTTCGTCATGAACTTCCTTGATGGTGTAGGGAATTTCAGAACTTGTAAGGCATCATAAGAGAATACCGTCGAAGCTGCACTTATAAAGGATACCACCTAGGATGACATAGCGAGAGACACTTTTAAGAAAGGCACGTTGTCCATTACGAGTGAGATCGGGAGGTAGAATGGAAAGGGAAAGATAGTGCAAACTGCTTATACCAAAGGTCATGTGGGTCAGGTGCAATGGTTCCGATGGAGTGGACCTCACAAGGTAAATAAGAGGGTGATTGTAACCTTTGTATTGTGACAAAGATTTTAGAGTCGCAGACGAAACGGGTATCTGAGAAGCCAGAAGGCCATGGTATCTACAAATTTATTGGTAGAACGGGGGTGGTTTGAAGTTCATAATGGTCAAAGGTAGTCAAAAGTATGTTGACATGATGCTTGTACTTTTAAATTATTTCATTATGAAACTTGTATATACCATTGACTTGGTTTACAAAACTAGCTGGGAATCACCAAAGATATTGATTGACTTAACATCTAAGGCATAAGCAGCTTGAGACCCCATAAGAGTGCTTCATATTTGACGATATTGTTTGTACAATCAAAATCCAATTTGAAAGATAAAGGCATGGGTTCACCACCAAGAGGAATAAGGATAATCCCTACACCACCCCCATGCTGACATTTGGAGCCATCAAAGAAGAGGGTCATTTGGTAAGTGGTATCATCCAAGGAGAGGGTAATAATGGATTCGTTCTGCTAATCAAAGTTAGAGGGTTGATTTCTAGAAAGAGGTGCATCTACAAGGTGATCAGGATGGTTTGGCCTTTTATAGACTTTTGATGGATGAATTTGAAGTCAAGGTCGGTAAGAAGCATAGTCCAAATGCGTGCAACACGTTGATGTTGGTAGGGTTTGGCGTACATATGTAATGTAGAAGGGGTCATATTGGTGGTGATGAAAAAGGTTTTGTGATTGAGAAGGTAAAAATGAAGCTTGGTGGTGAAAAAACTAAGGCTAAGCAAAGTTTTTGATGTGGGGTGTATCTAGTTTCATAGTCCAAAAGGGTACGACTTATGTAATAAACTACTTGCTCTCTGTGTTGCTCATCGCGATGAGTGAGCATAACACCTAAAGAATGGTCAGTGATGGAAATGTATAGGTAAAAGGGTTGGTCATCCTTAGGAGGAATGAGCACTGGTGGTTAAAGAAGGTATTGTTTTAAGGTGTCAAAGGATTTATGGCATTCATCATCCCATTTGAATGAGACGTCCTTCTTGAGGAGATGATGAAATGGTTGACAATGGTTAGAAAGTTGTGAGATAAAATGATGAATAGATTGCAACTTACCTTGTAAGCTTTGAAGTTGATGAAGATTAATAGGTGAGGCATTTCTAGAATAGCCTTTACTTTGGTAGGATCAACTTCTATGCCACACAAAGAAACGATGAAACCAAGGAGTTTTCCTAAAAGTACCGCAAAGACACACTTCTTAGGTTGAAGGTGAACACAATACTTGATGAGGTGGTTAAAGATGACCTTAAGGATTGTCAGTGTTTGGCCCGATGTTTGGATTTGGAAAGAAGGTCATCTATGTAATCTTCCAATATGTGATGCATGATGTCATGGAAGATATAAGTCATGGCTCACTAATATGTAACACTAACATTTTTAAGGCCAAAAGGCATGACTCGATAGTAGAAGGTCCCCCAAGGAGTGATGAAGGTAGTTTTGTGTTGATCTTCTGAGCGAGTAATATTTGATTATAACCCGAGAAACCATCCATGAGTGATAGCATCTCATGGCCAAGCAGTGAGATCAACTAGTTGGTCAATGCCTGGTAGGGGAAAATCATCTTGGGAAAAGCTAGGTTGAGGTCACGGAATTTCGTGCAAATGCGAGTCCCCTATTGATTTTGTGATAGGAATAATGTTATAAATCCATTGGGGATAGTCAATGGGTAGGATGAAGGAAACCGAGAGAAGGTGTTGAAGTTCTTCTTTGACCAGAAGAGAAATGCGAGGATGCATTTTCCGTAGCTTTTGTTTTATGGGTTTGGCATCAAGAATGGTTACGATATTATGGACCATAATTTTTGGGTCAATACCGGGCATATCGGCATAGACCAAGCAAAAGTGTTGCTATGGTCTTGGAGGAAAGAGGTAAAATCTTCCTATTTAACAACATCTAAAGACTAACCTATCTTTAGAATGTGCGGGTCATCCTGAGTATTAATGTTGATTTTGATAGTTGATTCATTCAACATGGTTTGCGTCTCAGAGGGTAACGACCGGTGAATATAAGAATCTTCCACACCCAGGTAGGTGAGGATAGAATCATCATCCTGACATTAAATGACATTAATAAAAGGTGTATCATCATCTATCATGTCAGGATATAAGAAGGAAGAGAAGAGAGAACCTCGCCATCGCGTTGATAGGTCTAGAGGTCCCAGGGAAATCATGTTTATGAAAAAAAAGTTTGGAGGAATAGATTTGGGATCTATGGACTCATGGGTGAAGATGGTGACGTTGGTGAATGGGGTGGAGAAGGTTTGTCTTCCTCAATGAGGTCGACACGGGCCTTCTTGAAGGTGGTGCAAAATCCAATGCCACTACAATCATTATGTTTATGGGTGGTACATGAAATGACAATATGGAAACCTTGTTCATAAAAACTGAAACCAAAGCCTTTCCATGCGCAATGATGAAGGAAAGTGTGGGTGAAGTGGTAGTTAGTAAGGGATTGGAGGTTAGATGAAAATGGTCATGTTTGGGATGGAGGTTTAGGTGAATAAGTGGTAATATCAAGTCCCCATACGTTAGGTTAGTGCGAAGGTGGGGAGGACCATAAGGAAAACCTCGCCTATGCTAGTAGTCATAACGAGGGTGCTGATAGGTTTCCATACTCTTGTGGAGTGAGGAATGTGTCAATATTGTATAGGTGGTACTCCCCCAGTGAGGTGTTGAAAAACACCTTCTAAGGGATCAGTAGTTGATATGTGGGGTGGGGATATAGATGACTCACTAGATGATTGGGCAAGAGGGGTAACAATTGGTTTGGGAATCGAGGGTAATCAGTGTAGAGGTCAGAGTGCGTGTAGTAGGAATAGAAGAGTTAGATGTGGGAGAGGTGGTGGAAACATTGGTGGATGGGATCATGGGTGAAGGAGAAGTGGGGGTAGTGGCAGATGCCTTGACTGGTACAAGTACATTGTTGGGTCAGTATAACATGTTACAAGTTTTGAATGGTGACGGGTCAGCGGGGATGGTATAGTTATGTCCTTCATGTTCAAATTTTACATAGCGGTGTAAAGTTGAAGGGACACAACCCATAATGTGAATCCAAGGTCTACCGAGAAATAGGTTATATTGGAACTCTCCCTCTAAGATGTAGAATAGTTTCAGGATAGTGTGAGGGCCTACATGAATATGAAGGATAATGGTGCCAAGGGTGGAGGTAATGGCGTCATTGAAGGAGCGCAACATAACGAGGTTATTATGCATATAATTAGAAGGGATACACATTTGATTGTATGCATGGGAGGAGATGATGTTAATGCTAGCACCACCATCGATCATGATGCGTTGTACATGCATATGTTATCGATATAGATGGAAATGAATAGGGTAGGATCATGGTCATTTGACTGAGAGGTATAATCTCCTCATCAGAGAAGCTGAGGGTGGCAACTTGAGGAGTGGGCATGGGGGTAGAAGAAGGAGATGATTTGGTTAAGCGAGGCCACATGTGGTGAGGGGTAATAATGGAGGCCACTGGTGTGGGGTCATTGGGTAAAACTTCAATGGATTATAAAACCTCGATAAGGGCTTGTCTATGGGATTTGAGAAGTTTAGACGAGATCATACAAAGACATCTTTAGAGGAGACTGATGTAATTATTTTATCATTGCGTGATGGGTGACCCCATTAGAGATAGGGTATGTAGGTCCAGATGGTGATTTTGGGTGTGGGTGCAGATGGTATATTGGGCACAGGGTTGGTTGATGGGCTAGTTACTTTTTCTTTTCCTTTGTCTTTCTGAGCGCGGGTAACAACGTGAACCATGTTAATCTAAGGGGAGGTGGATGGAGAGGGTGTGTCATGAAAGGTATAATGACATGAGGGGAAAATCCTAATGGTGGATAAGAGCCTTGTGAAATGAGTAGGGCACACTGACATTTGGGTGGTGATTTGGCCAACTCTCTAATACAAACCATGTTGATCTCAAATTTTGAGGTGGGAAAATGGTTGTGGGGGTGGAGATATTGATCACTGAATGGGTAAAGGATGATGATGTGTGGTGACAGGTGAAGGTGGAACATGGTCCTCATCAAGAAGGTCATCATCATCAAAATTTTGTTTAGAGGACAAAGTTGGAGAAGAATAGTCTTTAGAGCCTTACAATTTTCTACATCATGTCCTGACACACAATGATAGGCACAAATATTGGTTTCATCAAACCCTTTTGGTTTGGGTTTGAGAGGATCGTAAGGTCAAAGCGGTGGTAATGTGATGATGGAAGTCTCTAAGAGATTGGTTAAAATGTTGGCGTAGGACCCTACTAACGGATCACAATGGGAAGTGAGTGTGGGTTTGGGTAGAGGTGTGGATGATTGTGAGGGAAGAGGCTTTATAGGAGGGGGAATGGGTTGGTCTACTGATTTGATAAGTGGTATGGTCTTATGTTTTGCTGGCATCTGCTTGGGTAAAGGTGGGGTAAAAGAGCTGGCGATGGAAGGTTTTGTTGGTTTGACTACCTTATTGGAGGGTAGTGGATTCTTATCTTTGGGTTGCACCTTCTTGGGTAAAGTGACATGAGAGTATGGGATGTAGAAGGGAAAGCAGATGGTGGAAGAGGACATGGGTTACCCATGGGGGCAACCAAGTTACGGTGGAGGTGGTTGGTAGAGGTTGGGTAGACAACATTGGTTGAAGTCATATAGGCAAGGTTGGGGTTATAGTAATTGGTGGAGGTATAGGTGGCAAGAAGTGCATGAGGTGAGGGTGTTTGGTTTTTGGGTGAATGAGGTGTAATGAAGGCTCATGATGAGGCAAGTAGTATGTTGTTTAGATTTTGACTAGCCTTGGGTAGGAGACTTTTTGATCAAGGTTGATGGATGGGGCCCTAGGATGGACAGGAAAGGGGGAAGGTGACAAAGGTGTGGTAGGCAGAGACCGGTGTATGCGGCCTAGAAGGTTGGGTTTTCCTTTTAGGTGGGGGATAATGTTGGTGCGGGCTTGGGAAGACACAACTAAGTCCAATTTGACAGGTGGGTGAGTAAGGCTTGATGTCGGCATGACACCCAAAGTAGTGATGGGTCTAGATATGGGTGAGGAGATAGGTGTGGGTAGGTTTTGAGGTTTGGGAACAATTTTAGTTGTGGGTAGAGGTTTGGATGTAGGTAGGGATGATGAAGAAGAAGTCATTTCAATAGGCATGGTCAATGTTGATTTGGTTGCTAAAATATACTTTGGGTAGATCGTGGAAGTATCTTTAGGCAACATTTGCATTTGGGTCGAAAAGGGGAGCCAAGATGTCCCCAGAGCATGGAATGATCAACATAATCCAAGCGATCAACCAACCATGAAAATGGGACTACTGAAGAAGAGGATGGAATTGGTTGGGTGGCAATCCCTATAAAATATGTCTGTGAGATAGGGAATTGGCTAGCCTCGAACTCGTAGGTAAAAGAGCCGAGATCATGTCAATGGGGTTCTGGGATGCTTGAGGGGGAACTTCCCCAACAGTAGTGGCATGTCTGACAAGTCTCCCATGGGTAGGAGAGATAATAGGTGGGGTGATGTAGACTTCATCCTTGGTGGAGGAGAAGGTGATGATGATTCTCCTGTGGATGGGAGAATTAAAAGTGTTGATTGTTCGGTAGGTTGTGAGGTAGATGGTGAAATGGCATCAGTAGAAGGTGTGGGTTCCTCCATGAGAGCAGGGGGAGATGAGGGGGACTCCTCTATGGGTGAAGGAGTAGAAGAGGTATGCTCCTCTATGGGTAGAGGATCTTGTGCCAAAATTTCCTCAATAGATGAAGTAGGTAGGTTTTGAGGAATGATTGGTACGATATCAAAACCGTGTGGACTTCATGGACATTGTTTTCACTGGATGAAGGTTCACTATTTTGATTAGATGATGGTTTATGATTAGGGAACAAATTTTTAAAGATGTGCAAATTTTTATTTTCTGGTGCATTTGGGTTGTCCATGACAAGGTCTCCATTATCTATCATCTCTTGGACAATGTTCTTAAAAGTTATGTAGTTACCATCACTATGGCCTTTAACACAATGGTAATTACAATAGTCATGTTCTTTATACCATGTAGGCATAAGATGGGCATGATCAAAACATGTATGAGGTTTTATGGGAGGAAGTGTAATGGCTCCAACTTTAAGAAGCTTTTCCAAGACTAAGAATAGGGCTCTCCAATCAAGTGTACTTCCACTGCTCCCACCGCTGAAAGGCCTAGATAGGAGAAAGATTGGAAGAAGGTTGGGCTTGATTAGAAGGATGAGGTGGACCCACCTTGAGGACTACCATGTTGGTAGATCCTTTGGCTTTGAATAGTTATTTTGAGGTTTTGAAGATGAAGAAGAATCATTTGATTTGAATGGGGCATTCTTGTTTTGTAATTGGATTTTATTTTCTTCAATGGTGTGAATTTCTAGTTTTGTGCCATGGTGAATGCTTCATCAAAGGTTCGAAAGGTTTGTACTATAGAGTTTGTGAGATGTGTCTAGAAAAAGCTCTAGTGAACAACTCAATAAGTTTAGTATGAGGTAGTTGGAACGTCAATTGGTTAATAAGACTCGCCAATGGGCAAATGAAATCTGATAGATTCATCTTCATACTTTGTCAGGTTGAATAGAGATCGGTCATGGTGACTTTCTTGGTAACATTGATTGAAAAATGGTCTAAGAAAGCTTGGGCTACTTGATTAAAGGAATAAATGGAATGTTGAGGTAGTCCACTATACCAATCCAATGCTGGTCCTATCAAGGACATTGGGAAAGTTCATAGGAGCAAAGCGTCATCGTGGGCGATTAGGTAGCACCCATGTTTGAACGACTCACAAGTGTTGTTGCTGGGTCTTCTTTACTATTGAAGTGATTGAATTTAGGCATTTCCCAATGCACAGGTAGGGACGAATGGGAATAGATGGATGGATAGGCTCATTATAGATTTCATCATAAGTTAAAGAATTACGGGAGCCAAAAACAAATGCTTCTAAGGTCTACATATTTTCCATCATCATTTTAATGAGGTCATTAGTAGGTTGGGATGAATGGGTGCCCCCCAGAAAAAAGGGGGTTGATGTTGAATGTATGAGGTGGGTGGTATGCTAGTGTATGGTGGTGTGAGTATGAGAACTACATAAGAGGAATAGATGTAGGTGGCACATAGCCAGAATAAGTGATAGATGAGGTCGGGGGTTGTTGGTAGTATGTGTAAGTGGGTGGGGTAGTCATAACAACTCTAGTGGTGATTAGGGGTAAGGATTGTGGGATAGAAAGGATGAGGTTCTAGAAAGGGGTGTAAGTTACCAACACTCGGAGGTGGTTGCATGCAATAGGTATATGTGAGGTAGTGGGTGTAGATGGGGCTATACTTAAGGTGGTTGTCGGAGGGACAATTGATGTCGTGGGTGTGATAGATGACATAGAAACTACAGCTATATCAATGGTCAGGATCTAGCTGAGACACCACATGTGGTAAAGTGGATGATGGTAGCATTGAGATGGTGCTAGCTGACGCAGAGGTGGGTGTGAGAGCAGAGGGATAGATATGGGCATGCCGTATATTAACTGTCCTGAGGAATCCCGGGTGGAAGAATGAGCAAGGTAGTACTGAGGGTAGCAGGATTCTGGTCGAGGAGTCTCACGAACTCCTCATCACCGGTAGTGATGGGGATAAGTTGAGTTGATCCATAGGTGACAGGATGGATGATAGTGATGGACTAGGTGGGAGTGGTGACAGCTGGCATGAAATACAAGGGCATTAGTTTGGTTGCAAGTCAACACCATGTGAATAAATGTTGACTTGGTAAGACTGTATTCTGTAAATGACACAGAAAATAACAAGGATGGAAAATAATTGATTATGAGAGGTGAATTGGTAGGTGTTTTGATTAAAAATCAAAATAGAAAACCAATGTCGGTTTAGCCAACCATGACGGTCATAATAAGTGACTGATGATGTCACAAGATTCGATGTTGTGGGAAAGTGATAGTTTGAGCAAGTGAGACAAAAACTAGGGAAAGTCAACTGGGAAGCTATATTTAGTCAATAATATCATAATGTAGAGGATATGGTGACATCCAAAGATTTTAAATAGAGAAGAAGATGAGATTAGTGCTATTTGGGTAAATTGACCAAAAGCACAGGAATCGACACCGTTAAATAAACGATGACGATCACATGTAAATCGATGCGACATCATGAAATCTGTAGAATGAAGAAAATTTTACTTTTTGTGAATTAAGGTTGAATGAGATACCAACCCAAAAGTCTTGAGTATGGTAAAAATGAGTCCTGACACACTCAGAAACAACTGGAATACACCAACTATGATTATGGAGTGTGAAAGGAAAGAAAAATGGAGAATACAACCTCACACCTCAAAACACAAGTCAAACAAAAGCTAAGAAAAACACGTAATCCTACAAGTGAATTTAGTGTGTTTAGCTTATGCTATTTAAAGATTGACTCATGAATTTAGAACAAAGTTTTTGGTTGGGAAGGCTTCCTATGAAGAAGGAAATTCTAAAGGTGAGGTTTCAGTTATGTTTTGGCAGGGGAGGGTTGTTCTTTGAGGTAATGACTGGACAAAGATAACCAATTGGGTGCCCACTATCAATCCTCTAATCATGTGATCATTGAAAACTTCTTCCGGGTGGGATGTTGTTTAAGAAGATGTATATATTCCAATTTGTGTAGTTTGGCAAAGAGAGAGAAGAAAGAATGTGCTTTCTACGATTCAATTGTCAACCATCAGCTAGGTCATGACTTCCAACATATAGGTTGCCCTCAATTTTAATGTGAGATATAATGCAATAAATTAGAATGTCATGCAAGTGTTTTAAACCCAAATCGAAATGTGATATTCAATGTAGCAAGTGATGAACAGGAAGAGGGATGCTCTTTCACTAATGCAATACTAATGAAAGAAAGAAGTATTCTTTTTAAAGCACCAAAACACAATTTCTTTTAGACAATAGAAAGAGGGGAAGATTCCAGAGAAGAAAATTAATGTGGAAGCTTTTCAAAAGGGAAACAAACACACAAATTTCACCTAGGAATGAATAAAATGTAAAAGAACCCCTGATGGGTCCCACTAGGTGTGCCAAAATGTTTCACCGTTTCTTTATGGATTTGATGAAATAGATAAGGGTATGGGCCAAGGAGGAATACCTGTTGTGATGGTCGGTTTAAAGGTTGTTGTGCATGTTCTGAATTCTTGATCCAATGTTGATTGTGAGAGCTTCCTTTTGGCTAGGAGGAACTACTTGAAATACAAAACAAGACCACAAAAGAGAGTTAAACAATATATGTTAGTGGGTTGCCTAGCGTGTGCTAGATCTAGGAAGTGTGGTACTTCCTTGGTGGCATTCAACCCACTGTTTAATACAACTTAATGTAATAAATGACATAAATAAATAATGTCCTACTGTAGTTGATATGATTTAGGTATCTCATCCAAATACAATAAACAAATCTAATATAACAAGCTAGGTTATGATCGATCTGGAAGTAGGATAGTTGGTTAGGGTGCTAGAATAGGTCAGGGTCAGGTTCTGGGTCACTTGGGTCACTTGGATGAAGGTTCTTAGGTGGAAAAATACAGAGACTGACGATGTCGGTGAGGTATGACCGACGACGGTTAAGAGGAAACCAACGATGGCGGTTAAGTTGGGATGGTAGAAATTCAATAAACTGGGTTTTGGGGGTTTGTTTGAGATTGAACAGAGATGGTAAGGGGAATAGTTAGGTCTGTGGAGGTGTTGGGGGTACTCAGAGCTATTCAGAATCAAGTATAGGTGATTAAATGATTGTGGGTGATGGGATGGTTGGGTTCATAGTAAGGTAACAAGGGTGGGATGAAAAATGCAAATGGATGCTTGATAAACAGAGATGAAGAAACTTTGTAATCTAAACAAGTATGAAATGATGCAGGTTAGAGATACACTTACTGGTATTTATAGATTTGATGGTTGGATAATGGTGATGGTTGATCTATGGAATGGTGCTCAGTGTTATGGTAGTGCTTCCTAGAATGCTACCATGAATGCAAATACCTTCTTATCAGTCTTGGTGCTGGCTATGGCTGTCTGGATGTGCGAAAGGGCTCTAGTTCTTGCTTACATGCAGATATCCTTTTCTCAAAAAACTCGAGAATGTGGCCAACCTCTCAAAAAAGGTTACCAAAATGAATATATGGTAACCGATGATGGTTTAGGGTGACCGGCATCAATTTAGGGTTGACCGATGTTGGTTAAGGGTTGACCGAGCGTCGGTTAAGGCTAGAAAATCCTAGGTTTACTAAAAATGCCAAATCTTAGCAATCTTTTAGGCCAGCTTTGTCTATTCTTGCGGATCAAAATGGAATGTTACATTTTAATGAGCAAGAATGTGGTTAGAGGGAGAATAGGCATGTGATTTTAGGGTTGCACTAAGTCTTAGTTCATTAAGGTAGGTAGGACTAAGTCTTAGTTAGTTATGGTGAGTGAATATTGAGTCCTAGTAAAAGGGAAACATGCTAAGAATAGGTTTGTGATGAGGTGTCTAGGTGAGGTGGTGGGGTGAGGTGTCTAGGTGAGGTGGAAATTAGTTTTAATTAAGGTAATTAAATAATGAATATTGTGAGCATGGGTATTAATTTAATTGTAAATAATTAAATTAATATTAATGTAAAAGGGTCATGATTAGGTGAGTGTGTTTAAGTTGGCTATTTGAAAAGGGACCAAGGGGAGTGTGACCCAATTTTGGTGTCTACAGGTGGATAGAAAAGGTACAAGGTAAGGCTTGTAGTAAAGGGATTTGCACGAAATAAGTACTTGACTTTGGTGAAATATTTTCTCCCGTTGTAAAGATGACTTCTATTCGCATCTTGTATTGAGTTTAGTTGTAGTAGAGGATTTGCATTTAGAGTAACTGGATGTGAAGATGACTTTCCTTCATGGTGATTTATATGCAACAATCGCTTGGGTATGAAGTCAAGGGTAAGAAGAAATTAGTGTGCGAGGTTGAAAAAGAGTCTATATGGGCTCAAGCAAACTCCAAGGAAATGGTACATGAGTTTTGATAGTTTTATGCATGAGCATGGTTACTTGAGATGTGAATATGGCCATTGTGTTTATTTTAAGAAGCTTGAAAATGGGAGCTATATTATTTTGTTACTTTGTATGTGGATGATATGCTTATTGTAGGATCTAGTATTTAGGGCATTAGTGAGCTTAAGAGAAAGCTAGCTCACACATTTTCTATGAAGGATTTAGGAGCTGGAAAAACAATCCTTTGCATGTAAATAAATAGAGACAGGAAGAAAAAGAAAGCTGTATTTATCTCGGGAGGATTATATCTATAGGGTGTTAGAAAGGTTCAAAATGTAGAATGAAAAACCTATTAGTACACCTATGGCTGGACACTTCAAATTGAGCAAAGATCAGTGTCCTTCATCACATGAGGAGGTCAAATACATGACATGAGTGCCATATGCTTCAGCAGTTGGGAGTCTCATGTATGTTATGGTTTATACTAGACCAGACATTGCACATGCAGTGGGAGTTATGAGTAGATATATGTCTAATCCAGGTAAAGAGCATTGGAAAGTAGTCCAATGGATACTCAAGTATTTGAAAGGGACATCTAGCATGTAGTTATGCTATGGAGGTTTGGATATTTCATTATGTGGCTATGTTGATTCGAGATATGGCTGGAGATCTGGATGGTAGGAGGAGCACTACTGGATATATTTTCACAAAGAGGTGGGACAATAGTTAGTTGAATTTCAAGATTGCAAAAGTTGTGGCTTTTTCTACTATAGAGGTAGAGTATGTTGCAGCTATAGAGGCTAGCAAGGAGATAATATGGATGAGTAGGTTCATGAAAGAGTTGGGAAATGAGTAAGATGATTACAAATTGTTCGATGATAATCGAGTGCAATTCATTTGGAAAAGAACTCAATGTTTCATTCGAGAACAAAACACATTCAGTGTAGGTATCACTTCATATGACATGTATTGGAGGATGGGCAGTTGAATCTGGAAAAGATTCATATGAGTGAGAATCCTACGAATATGCTAACAAAGCCATTAGCAAAGGAGAAGTTAGAGCTACACTCCACTTCTGTTGGTCTTCGAGTTTGAGACTTTAAGAGGAAGAAACAAAGCTAAGGAAGGATATAAGAATGACACTATATAGGTATGGTGCAGTAATTAGTCTCCAAGTGGGAGATTGTTGAGTTGTGGAGATCAATTACTTTGGATTAGCATGCAATATGAAACTTGCTGGAAAATACATGTAACCGACATCGGTTATGGAGGGACCGGCATCGATTACCTATGACTGACATTAGTCAGGAAAGGAGGAACCGACATTGGTTAGGGATAACCGATGTTGGTTACCTTTGCAAGAGTGTTTTATTTAACTTTAGCGAATTAGATCTATTTTTAGTATTAAAGCATATCTATTGATTGTAATTACATGGCTAAGTTCCCTAAGTTTGTATATGCCTATATAAGCATAAAAGCTAGGGTTTAGAAGTAAGAATTAAGAAGAAATTGAAAAATTTGATGATTATTGTGAGAATAATTGTGAGAGAGAGAATTCTTGGAGAAGAAGCAAAATCTTGAGTGAAAGAAAGTATTGTACATCTGAGAGGTGTGGAAGATTGTAAATCTTCGTTGTATATCTTTTTGAAAGATTTGGATGATAGATTGGCTTGTTTCTTGGTGGGCGTATCCCAAATCGGTGAACCACATTAAATATGGTGTTGATTTATATCTCTTGGATTTTGAGTATTTCTTCCGGAGAATCTCCGTTTTTATTTGCATGTATGCTTAGATCTGATATAATATCTATATAACCGGTGTGCTAATCCCAACACAACATTATGTTACATGGTCCTCTCCACTCATTACATATCAATGTGTTCCTAAATCTTATCCATCTATGTCTAATGAGCATCATGCTTCTACTTCTCATGTTCTTTCTTCCCTCACTCAAGCGTCGCCTCCGAAATCTACTTAACCTAAGCAACCTCCTCTCAAAATCAATTCAACACCTCATCCTACTAAGTCGTTCACAACATTACCAAGTCAAACAAAGAGACCAACATCTCCTCCTCTTAAGTCTTCTACAACGTTACCAAACAAGCCACCACTTGTTACGCAAGACAAGCAACTTCAACCCACCTCTTTCAACTTCTGCAGCTTGAGGATTCTAATCCATCACCACTTTAGCATCCAATCACTTTTTTCAAAGCAACTACTCCTTCTAGTGATGGCCATGAAACATTTCAAACTCCATCATCATCACATGGTCCTAATGTTGCTTCTTCCTACCCATGTGTTGGATCTCTCTCTCTTATCACGATATAGATGCCACTCCCCCATAATGGCATGGTACCTCTTATGTCGGTGCCTAGATCTCCTCATCACAAACTTGGGGGCATTATGTTCATCCCCCCCACCTTCTAACATTATCCATTGTCTTACATCTTACACATATCACATCTAGACTTTCACGCACATTATACACATCTTGATACACTCTTGTATCCTCATTACTCGATGACGCACTCTTATGCTTTGGTTCACACTTGACTTGTTGGGCATACCACATACATGAACCTCACACACTACACACTATAAATTACACATTATAAACTTCACATTTCACATACACATAACATCTTCTCTCGTAACTTATACCATACACTATGCATGATATTCACCGCACACATTCATGCTATATATTTCTTGAATCTAATTTTACATGTTGCGCTCATTACCCTATGATGCACTTTAGTTCTACTATTCATACTTGACTTCCAAGGGTTTATAACTAAAATGAACCTCATTCTCACTTACTCACTCACTCGCACTATAATCTATACATTTTATTAATCACATCCTTCTAACACACACAATTCAAACCATTTCCCAATGAAAAATATCATTCTATGGTTCATTCTCGGATTGCTGAAGTGTCGACACCTATCACACTCAAACTACATTTCATTTCATCTCATCCACAACATACTACATATCTTTGT
This sequence comes from Taxus wallichiana var. yunnanensis, assembly GCA_018340775.1. Taxonomy (NCBI): domain Eukaryota; kingdom Viridiplantae; phylum Streptophyta; class Pinopsida; order Cupressales; family Taxaceae; genus Taxus; species Taxus wallichiana. Next base: position 49,864,528 of record CM031244.1, on the reverse strand, counting down.
CACATTTACTCTTAATTACTTATGCTTACATGTACACTTTTTACACATGCTAGTCGATACTTTGTATGTCATTATCTTTTATCATACACACATGCACGTTCACTTGCCTTCTAGTTGTGATCACAAGATTTACAAATATCTTTACATGTAGCATGGATGCTTGCACATGATGTCTCATACCAGTCCCATAACGGCTCCTGGGGGCATCCACTTTCGTACACACTACAAGTGTTATTGTTTCATTTTTCATAACACATTACTTTATCATATTATACACGCTTTGACATACTTTTTATCTTTCTAACATGATAATGGATGCTTCATGTGCAACATTTGCTACACAGTCTATTTACTTCGATGGTTATTTATTACATTGCTTGACATTGTTTTCTCTTGTCTTCCATTATATATCATTGCTTGCGCTTTGCCCTTTGTCTTGTGTGCACATTATCTACTTTCATCCAACTTGGCCTTGATTATCTTGCGATGTCGTGAGTATTGTCCCATGTTTGTAACCCACTTTTCACAGTCTACATTGTCTTCTTGCACATTGTTTTTCAAGCGTCTTATACTACACATTATCTCGCTTAGCTTACACATTGTCTTCTATATGCGCATTTGTCTTTGCTTGCACTAACACTTGTTTCTAGCCACTTTTTTTGCATGTGCCTTGTTTTTACCAAGCACACTCCCTCCCCTAAGACACATCGGTTTAACACAACAATCGGTCCTCCTTTGGGCCACATACTCCTCAATAATGTCACATACACCCTAAATGAGGGGGCATCATTTGGGTGAATCAATCACCCCATACAACAATATACAATCACATTTCAACATAACTCAAGATCGATACAAAAAATTCATCAATCTCAAATAGGGCTCGAATATGACTTGGGTCCTTAGAACAACACAAACACTAACACCCGCACAAGGACAATAGCGCTTGGGCACCCCTGATCCTTCATGGATGTCTATGACCAGAGGGAAGTTACACAACATTTTCCACTTTAGCACAATTTTCAACACTTTACATAATGGATTTTATAGGGCACACAATCCTTAGCACTCAACATGCATGCACTACACCTTCTTTTCTACTTTTGCATTGGATCAAAATTGGTCAAACTGAATTAGATTTTTACACACGTTCTATAGTGGTGTTCTCCATTTTAAGAATCGGTTAAATGTTAGAGGATGACACTAGAATTTTCTGCCTACACTCCTTACGTGCTTAGCATGAGATCACCCAAAAAACTCGCAGTTAGGACAACTGGCGTGAGATCTCCCAAAACTCATTCTTCTACATCATATTCGGATCCTTTCTACACTCTTTTCTCATCACGGATTAGGTGCACATGTTCATTTTTCAATTTTTTTCATTTTACATATTTTCTTACATACTTTTTACACATTTTGATCATATACACATGTATTTGACTACTTGTTTGTTCTTCTCTTTTACAGTCTGTCCTTATGGGAAGTGGTAGTCACATCATCATCACACATCAACTACACATCAAAAATACATTATTAGTAATTGACAACAAAAACAAGTACAACATGACATCAAAATATACAATCTCTCCCTAGGTTCATCACTCCTTTTTCACTTCCTCCTCTTTAGCATCCATGCTTCACATTTTTATCACTCCATGCTTTTTCTTGTCTCTCGGCACACTTTTTTCCATCAATTTCCATGGTTATTAGGTACGCATCTCTTATCTTATTTATGTTATTGAGCATTTAATCAACAACATAAAGTGGGGGAAAATGTAGACACAAAATCACACACTTTGGGTATTTATTTAGTGTTGATCACATACTACTATTCATATGATTCATAAGTAATAAAATTACTAATTAACCCATGTCTTTGGCCATCTTTGCTTGCTTTTTGTTGCCACTTTTTGTCTTACACACCTTCTTTCCCAATCTGACCTCTAAGCCTTTAGTTTCTCGATTTTAGACACCATCTCTCGGCTAGGATGCCAACGTCGACACCCCAGTCCCCTCTGGGTGCCCTTGACCTCTTTGTACTTTGCTTTGACATCTTTTGGGTCCTTTCTATCCATTTGGGCATATTATTTTTGGTAGTTGTCATTTTGGGGTTAATTATGAAATTCAAACAAGGGACTTATATAAATATAAAGTTATGTGGTAATAATAAAGGCCCAAACACTAAGAATTTTCTATCACCACCTAAGGTTGCATCTAAAGGCCATTCTATAGCATTCAAACATCTATTCTAACATCCATTCAAGGGCAAGGGACTACATTATTTTGCATACACTTCATAGGGGGTAAGTTCATTCTATTCCATGCACATATCTACTTACATCTTCTACATCTAGCTATTACTCACTATCAAGTGCAACACACACAAGAGCCATCTAGGGTATGATTCTTCACACACACATAAAACTATATTGGGTTTGAAATGTAGTGCAATTCTTAGTCTTAAGATCACTTTTTTAACAACTAAGAACCAAATTTGACCCATCATTTACATTATTTTATTTTTGAGATTTCATACACTTTTGAGGGTTTTGCAGGTGAATTATTTATTACAGGTTATCGATTTACGACATCAATGATCATCGTGTAACATACCAACGATAAGAAGCAAAGGACAACAAACATCTCACGACCCTTTAAAATAGGGTTTCACACCTTCTGATTAGTCGCATGTGTGTCCAAAATAGGTCTATGGCATCCATGTACACCTTTGACCATTTCTAGGCACCCCAGTCTAACATATTCCTCCATCTCTACATATTCCTATGTTTTATTGCAATAGTTTGCACTTTATATTTCTTAGTTTGTCACTTTGACACAACTCAAGATCAATTACGAAATAACTAATTCATCTTATCTCGTATTTACACTTAGGGGTTTAAATCTTATTTTTTATTTTCTTGGGTCAAATTTATTCTTATTACATACATATTTATTACAACTATTACATAATTAGATTAGGCATAATTTTATTCATAAATAAACATTTTGCTTAATTAATTCATAAAGTAAGGAATGGTTTGTGACAAGGTTCTTATTGAAGTTCTATTATCAATGAAACTTAAATCATACCTCAACCACAATTATGAATACTATGTAAGAGGCACCAAAGAAGGAAAATTATATAGAAAATATCTAGAGAAACCTCATTGTCTGAGACTTTTGCATGACCGAGTTTACAAGATTGGAAATGACTATGTTATCATTACTTTAGTTGTCGGGATTATAGCTCTATGAACTCCCAACATGCTTATTTTCCTTGTTCTTTTTCTTATATTCTTAGTGTATATTATAGAATTCAAGTTACCTTTAAGTATTAAATAAAAGGTTTGATTGAAAACAAGGCTTAAGGTAACAGTTCTATCATACTAAGACCGATTAGAAAAATGTAATTTTCACAAGCTAAATCTCTCTTAACCCCTCTCACGGGATTGAATCATACCCTTTTCTAGAGCACTGTAAAATATAGATGGTTATGCTTCATTTTTTCAATGTACAATACTTGATAGTACCAATTATGATCACTTAACCCAAAATTAGTGTTTTACCACTGTAGAATAGAGAAGAGTAGGGATTCAACTCAGCCTTTGTTCATGACCTAATCCCTATTCTACCCTCCTAGTTTATGTTCAACGCATCTTCCTCCTCGTGCTAAGGAGCTATATAACAAGTAAATGTTATATCCAAAAAGCAACACCCTCTGATTTTTCATGAATGGATGGATGAGCAATCAGTGTTTTTGGGTAACATGGGATTGTCTCTCAAGTTGTGGGACTTGTTACTTGAGACAAACCTCCAAAGAAGGTTGGTTCCTCTACCTAATCCTAATGCTAAACTACTCCTACAACTATAAATACAACTATCTGATCCTATTATAACATCCACAGGGACCAATGAGAGAGGGAAATGCATGAAATGGGAAATCCTAAGCTAATTGAGGTGATAACACCAAGAAGAGGGGGAAGACACTCTCAAATGAGGAAAATGGGAGAAAAATAAAGGATGAGAGGGCGGAGACATAAGTACCATGATCCAAAACAACATTTCAACCACCATTTCCATGGAGCACAATAGATTCAAACCTATCAAAGATAATAAAACATGTAAAATATACTTGTAAATGTAATAAAGAGGAGAGATAATGGAATAAACATAGGATAGGGAAGAGAATAACCACAAAACATGAATTTTATTACTTTATAAGGATGTACAATCCATTACAATGAAGGAAGAAAGCACAAAACCATTGCAAATATTCAAATTTGAGGCTTGCAACTCAAAATACACATACAACACTTGAAGAATGATGCACTAGATTTCTAAGAGGGTCCAACCTTTACAAATGAGCCTCATTTTACAATATATAGAAATGGGAAAGAGAGAGGAGGGAAAAGAGAGGGAAACTCAAATTTCCACTTTCAACCACCAACAACATGCATTAAATGTCTAAAAATAAGAATGTGTACCTGTCAAGGCCATTCCCCTGTGATACTTTACTTTTAGGAGAAGGAATGGGCACCATACTTCATCAAACTGGGTGGTTGAGCTACATGGGACTGCATCTTTTAATACTGGAATACATTTCCTATTTTTACCCACCTACCCTTACTTAAATTAAGAAATACAATTTCTATGTTGTAGTACATGCTAAGAGATTTCTAATGGTACCAAGTTTGTGAAATTTGGAGCTATAGGGTGAAAGATATGGCCATTTGAAGTTTGAGGCTTAGGATGGTCATGACCTGGTTCCCCCGCATGATGCTACATCCACATTAATCCATTTTTTCCAAGTCCAGGAGGATCTACTAATTAGGGAACTTAGGGAATGCTAGAACAGTTCCATTTATTACTTCTAGGCCCATCATATCTGCATTGGTCGTTGGTTTGTGTTTTGGGTGAAGAATCAAACTTCGGTGGAACTGTGGAATAGTTCCACCCATTCCATCAATGCTTGCATTTCCCGCTTCACCCACAATGCTCTAACTCCGTGTAGACACTAAATCATGCACTTTGGGTATATTTCTAGTCTTGATCACATACCACTATTCATATGATTCCTAAGCAAGAAAATTACTAATTAACCAATGTCTTTGACATCTTTTCTTGCTTTTTATTTTTTTTTCTTGGTCTTACACTCCTTGCCCAATTAGTCTTTTGATACTTCAACATTTCTGACTCTCGGACACCAACGCCCGACCGGTGATGCTAGCACCCAGGTGCCCCCAACCTCTTTATATCTTGCTCACATCTTTTGGGTCTTTTCTATCCATTTGGGCATCTTATTTCTTACTAGTTAGCCTTTTAGTGGTTAATTACAAAATTCAAACAAGGGAATCATATAAATACAAAGTTATGTGATCATAATAAGGGTCCAAGCACTATGCATCTATTACCATCACCTAAGGTTGCATCCAAAATGCATTACGAGGGCATCAAAGCATCCATCTAACATTCATTCAAGAGACAAGGGACTGCATTCTTCTACATACACTTCATACGAGGGAAGTTCATTTTTCCATACACACATCTATCTACATTTTCTACATCTAGCTATTGCTTGCTATCAAAAGCCACCTAGGAAACGATTCTACTCACACACACACATAACTACATGGAGTCTAAAATGTAGTGCAGTGGCCGATTGTAAGTTCACTCAGTTGGGTGACCATTGGGGTCAGTCTAACTCCCCATTTACATCTTTTTATTTTTAGGATTTGATGTGTTTTGGGTTTTTGTAGGTGCTCTTTCTTCCTATAGATTTTAGGTGAGCTCGATGATCATACAATGACATACTAGCGACAAAGAGTGAAGTTCATCGACATTGAAGTGACACTATAAAAATCACTTTATGAGGTTTTGAGAAGTCACATGCACCAAGAGGAGGTCTCCATGAACACCCAAAACACCCTTGACCATGTCCAGTGTGCCCTACTCCCAACATTTCCAGCACTCACACAATTTTTTAGGCTTAGTTGTGACAATATCCCTTTAGTTCCATCAATTCTCAAGATCAGCACAACTATGGATTTATTGCAAATCAACTAAGTATTTACCCTCTCTTTTTCAATTAGGGTTTCAAATTTATTAGCTTACTTGTTTAGGTCGATTTGTACTTTATTACATGTCTATATATCGAGTTGTTACATATTTAGATTTAACATTTATTTATTTCGATAGTTTCTTGATCACCCCAATCTATTCCCTTGTTCCATTAGTCGGCCACGTCGGATGATCGAGAACTAATGACCCAATAAAACGTTCTTCCTATTCCTTTAGTGCCCGCTCTATCTGCAACACTTCTTGCTTTGTCCTTTGACCTTCAATGTGACTAGATCGACAATACATGGAACTCAAATCCTTGAGGAAATATTCCATCTGTGTATAAAATAGCCAACCCATATGTAATACACTATTCCCAAACTCCTCTTGCGATCGATATAGAAATGCGGAGAACACAAGGAACACAGAACTGCTCCGCTGTTCCTCCCAGTTCCCGAATTAGCTGCACCAAAGCATGTTTTCCCCAATTCTTCTAATTTTTTGGGTAAGTATTGGGCATTATAGCCTTGTAATGGGGAGGGAAATCCTTAGAACATTTAACTTCTCCATTTTGATCAATTTATACCTTTCCAAGTTCAAGAGAGTAATGTTAGTTATCGAAATAACTTGAGGGGGTATTTTGATAATAGTAAACCTAAAGACAATCATTATAGTTATCAGTCTTAAAAACTTTGTACCAAAACAATATACTATAGTAGTTATTTACTCATGTATTTAGTCTTCTAATAAATCCATATATTCTACACATGCGTGGAGCCTTAACAACTATTATTCACGTATTCACTTACCAAGAATAGTTGAAAAAAACTTGTACAAACTTATATTTTAGTGCATAGGATTCCAATCCACATCAACATACAAATATCGACTCAAAATAAATTAGCATGCTGAGAGGCTTATGTCCTCCTTATATCAACTTGGAGTGTTACAAAACAAGCTTTACAACAAGTTTCTTATTTCATTCATCGGGAGTGTTTATGTACATGACTATTCCACGCTTTGTTTTTTTGTATTCCTCGGAATTGTGCATACAATATTCTTGAGAAACACATATCATTTCTCCACTAAGGCTCCTTCTATACTTTAAAAAAATTATCTCCTTATTTAACCTCCCTCTTTTCTTCAAATCCATCCCTCCAACATTTAGTTAGAAGACACATAACCACAATTTTGGCATTCTCAACCCAATATGGTGAGAATAGTGGTTAAGTTAAATAACCTATGTAGAAAAGAGGTAGAAGGTGGTTTATACATTTAAAATAGGTTAATGATATGCCAAGTATACATCCCCTAATATATTATGAGAAATAACACAAGGATACACCCCCAATGTGACATGTAATCCTTCACAAAAAAATTCAAATTTTCAAATTACATATTTTGGAGGGAAAGCTATTTCAACCTAGTTTGAGAGTTTTAGAGAAGGGAAAGTCATATAAATCTACGTTATTGGTAAAAATAATGACCAATACCTCAACACTTCCAAAATTGGATCATATATATAGACTATAGAGGATGCCCTCGCATCATGATACTTAAGACATGTCCTCAATTTCTTCTTAAATTTTAGGACATTGTTCAACAAATAATTTTTGACCAACAGGAAAGGGAACACCGATAGGTTTAATTTCCTATATTTTAAACGTATATAATGTCATCTCAATATACTTCCTCAAATTTAACCAAAATTTCCTATTTATATGATCACTTTTAACTCCATGGCCAAAATAAATTTTGCAGCACCTAGATCCTTCATATCAAATTTAGATGAGAGTTGATACTTAACTTGAATTATTAATACTAGCCAACAAAATGTCATCTACATACAATACAATGATAACAAAATTTTCACCTTCTTGTTTAAAATAAATATAGGGATCAACTTTGCTTCTTCCAAGTCTAATTCCCAACACATACATATCAAATTTCTAGTTCCATATTCTTGATGATTTCTTCAAACCATAGATAGACTTATTCAAATAAGCATAACAAACATTCCTTTCCTCTAACCTTAAATATTTCTAACTACTTCATTTATATTTCCTACTCAAGCTCGCCATGTAGAAATGTTGTCTTAATAGCCATCTATTCTATTTTTAGATTGAAAGTAACAACACAACTAGAAGAAATATAATAGAATATAACTTAGAACTAAGAGAAAACATCTCACCAAAATCAAGTCACCGTAATTGTGACAACCCCTTTTCTACCAAACAAGCTTTATAATTATACATTTGCCTTGTTGCATTGTACTTCTTAAATACATATTTATAACTAATATGTTTTCTTCCAAGGGTAATTTTACCAAGTCCATGTATGATTATTTTTAAGGACTCGTTTTATTCCCCATAGCCTTATTCCAAGACTTATTTTAATTTTATCCAAAATCCTCCTTTATAATATTTAGATAATCATTAATAACAAAGAAAAGTGATAAAATATATGTAGAATGGCAATTTGTAGACACAAAATTATGCACTTAGTACTATTACATCACACCTCTAGTATGTCATTATATGCATGATTCCCATACAAGAAAACTATACATTAACACTTATTTTGCTTTACATTGTTTTATCCTTGTGTGTTTCCATACTATACTTTTTGGAACTACACCTTTATTTTTGGACATTGCACAACATGTGACCTAGCTCAATATTTCCTATTTTATCCTCGGATCCTTTCAAACACTAGCGCCCAATAGGGATAGGAGCGCCCATGTGATATTTTCCCCTTTGGGTGCTTATGTCCTCTTTCCCTCTTCTCTTATGTTTTAAAATGTCACATTGACCATTATCTTTTCTAAAACTTCTATTATCACTTTGGGTCGGATTTCAGGGTTTTTAATGACAAAATTAAAGTAAAGGAATAGTATTACATGACTTATTATTCTAAGGGGTTGACAATTTGGGCTATTACTTCTTATCTACTACTTGGGAAAAGAGAAACACTTAAGGACTACATTTGGGTTGCATCATTCATTGCATAAGAAGGGAAATTTCTGAATTCCATCACACACATTGATCTTGGGGGAAAAGTAGTTGTAGCCCAATATCTTGGTGTGACTAGCATAAGGAAACCTAACTTCAAGGGAGACAATTCTATCTCACACACAAACACTAGAACTACATTGAGTCTGAAATGTAGTGCAACACTCGATGAAAATCACATTGGGGTGACCACCGAGGTTAGTCTGACTCAAGCATATGCATATTTTATTCCATTTAATGTGTGTTTGAGCCTTGTGTAGGTAGTTAGGGTTTGTTTTGCAAGTTTAGGTGTGATAGCGAAAACCTACAATGAAGTTGAAGTGTAAAAGAGAGAAGTGAAGGAGATCCTATTAGACCCTAAAAAGACCAGATCTAGACTCATTTCCAGGACACTATCACCCAGTACAAACATTAGCACCAAATAGAGACACTAGTATACGAGGCGGTCATGTCCCCTTTTGGCAAGATCTTGTGCAGAAGATTTACTGATCTCCATTTTCTAAATGAAGCATATACAATCTGAGATCCATCTTGTTCCATCAATATTCCAACTTAGATCTTGCATTGACCCATTATCAAAAATCAATTTAAAATACACTTTGAAAAAATTACTTTAAAATATGATTTTTCAGATTTAAGTGCAATATTACGATTTTCTGTAATTTAATAATTAATTATAATCTACGAGCTGACTTTAGAAATTAGGAAAAACCAAAAAATGTAGAGAACAATGACACAATCCATTGATAACGGAGTTTGACATGAAGCCTACATCTCTCGGGTTCATAATAATGGGACCGATCTATTAAAATAACCTTCAAACACTTACAATTTTGGTGTACAAGGTAATTAAGATCTTCCTCAACCTGTCACAATGTTTTCTGCAAAACAACCCCGTATCCTTTGAAAATTTCTTTCAAAAATGTCTCAAGCTCTCACAATAAGCCTCTAAGCTTACAAATACCTACAAAATACTCACTTCAAATAGTGACTCGCTCATATATAGTTTTTTAAACCACTTATGGCCTAGTGTTGACTACATTTTTAGCATTCAAGTGGTTTTGGGGTCGATCCCCCCTAACCTCCATTGACACTTTGTTTATCTATGCTGAGAATAAATCCCACATTCATCATGTAGGTGGCATTTGTGTTTATATTTGGGGTGGCATTTGGTTAAAGTTGGCGATGGCCACTTTTGCCAAGTAGTGGCGGTGAATATTTGGCTATGTTGGGCAATATGGTTGCTATATATGGTGAGGAGTGAGCCAAATATAGCTCAATGAGTTGGTGAGCATTAGGGAGTTGGCCAAATATGGAGGATATTGGTGAAGAGTGTGGTGAGTTGGGTGGCGGGGAGTTAGGGTCTACCAAGTGGTGCGGGGATATGTGAGGAGTTGGCGAGTTGATGAGGTGGTAGGTCGACCGAGCGCTTAAGTTGACTCGGTGAGTTGAACATGGTGACTTAGTGAGTTGAACATGGTAACTCACAAAATGCATGGTAAATATACATAGTATAGTTTCAATACATGAAATTAATCCCACATGCATAGTGTGGTGAATAAAAAATCATTAAATACAAAAGTTTGATAATGGTGATATGAAGAAATAGAGGAAAAGACACCCCTCCATAAAAAGAGCGTGTTGACTCAGGGCCGATAGCTCCCAACTAGCAAATAATGGGGCCCACTCATCCGATAACAAGTGTCGAATCTTGGAGGTGTAAAACAATTTTTTTCTTAAAACCACATTTCTAATTGTTGCCATTTAATTAGTCCACATGGTGAGTGTGCATGTGTCCAAGTCATCTCAAACCTATGCACAATAGCATATTCTTTGTCAGATTGCCAAAAATTTCAGCATGTAATAATTTTTGTATACGACATCCATTTTCAACATTCAGTATATTGCACGAAAGAGCTCGACCTACTCTACATAGTGTGACTGATTACAAGATATTTTGGGAATATTGTAGATCAATGTTTCTCAGTAAGGATCCTCTGGATCAAGCATAGACAATGATTTATCAACAAAGTCACTCTCATCCTCTTCTTGATTACACTTGTTTGACATTGCATATTTATGATATTATCTAATTGATCGAAATCCTTTAATTAAGATTTAATTTTGTTAAATCATTTGGTGAGCCCGATCCTTACATTCCCATTATTGGATATATTTTTTCCTATCCCTAGTGGTTATAGGTTTGGTGTACTTCCTCTTTCATTCCCATTACGATAGTGGTCACTTTTGTCTTCCAAAACATACTAAGATACTCCCGTACACTTCTAATCATTCCAACATTATGGTTAAAACCACACATGACAATCATCTCTTTAATTCCCATCGGGTCCCCTCAGGACATAAAAGATTTTGATAGTGAACATTCTTATAATGAAGACACTAATGTTTATCAGGCATAACTTGATGCTCTCACCAATTTTCATTCTAAATTATATAAAAATACCACCCATGTACCACATGTCCTTAATGATTTATTAACATCCCAACATACCCATGAAAATGCTGCTCAAGTTAGTATGGTTCATACTTTAAAACTCTCTGTTGTTACTACCCCCTCTATCCCACTTTCCTCTCCCCCACCACTGTGGGGATATCCACCATCCATATTCCTATTTCCACACCCACTACTCACTTTTCTTCCCCTCTCATTTCTCATATCCAACCTAATAATTCTTCGGGAACCCATTCCCTAGAGTCTTTATACCATGATTTATAGGCTCAAATTCATCAATACAACACGCCTCTTCTTCTTCTTCTCCATCTCTTGATTCTTCACTTCTCTTACATAGTCCTCTTGCACCTGAAGTTTCATCTTACCCACTTCCACCCAATTTTGCTTCACCCAAGTTTCCTCTTTTTGACGGCCATGGAGATCCACAAGAGAATCTTAGATCATTTCATGTTGCATGCTTGGACTATGCTTTTGATGATACATTATTGACCAAGTTGTTTCCTATGAGCTTATAAGACTATGCTTTACAATGGTTTTATGATTTTCCTTTACACTTTGTTAGATCTTTCACTCCTTTAACAAATATGTTTTTGGACCACTTTTCTATGAACATTGGAACTAAAATATCATATGCACAAATGGCCAAAATGAAGTAAGGATCTAATGAGCATCTTAGTGACTATGTTTTGTGCTATAAGAATAATCTTTCTAAAATGAATAATGTCTTGGATGAATCTGAATTGCAAGATCTATTTATTCAAATTATATTGATTCCTTTGCAAGAATGTGAACTCTTTGTTTCTTTACATTATTTTGATAATTTATGTCACACTCTTAAAGAATGGGAAAATAAGTTACTTTCTATGGGAAAGCTTAAGTATGGTGATAATATTTCCAATCAATCTACTAACAAATTTCATACTAAATATGCCTTTAAGGGCAAGCCTAGTGATCCTAAGCCTATTATTAATGTTGTATCTCAACATATAAAGATCCAAATACAACCTACACGATGCAATTTTACTAGATTTTCATATCCACCTCATATGTTGTTGCCTTAGCTCATTGAAAGAAATCTGATTTCTCTTCCATCTCCTCTTGAGCTAGATCCTAATCGTCCTCATGGAAAGAGTTTTGATGAAAATGCACATTGTGATTATCATAGATGTAATGGTCATTCTATTGATAGATGATTTAATCTTAGAAATTTGATCCAATATTTGATTGAAAACAATGAAATGATCTTCCGAGATCCTACTATTTCTATTTATAAATCTACTAATGACAATGGCAAGCTTAAATCAACATCAACAAAAATTAAAGAGAAGTTGGAAGCTCCATTTACTAATGAAAATGGAAAGTGAAGTGACATGGATGTGGATGGGAAATAAAGTAGGGTGGCGGAGGTGACCCTTACATGTATGAATGGGGAGAGTTCCTCCAAAGGCAAAGAGAAGTTGAAAGCTGAGAAGAGAATGAATATGGATAAGATTACTCTTTTGTTCAACAAGTGAAAAAGATGTGAATTTTTTGGGTGAGGCGAGTTCGATTTATGTGACAAATTAATGGATTACATTGAGGCATCTAAGGGTATTTGTAATTTCCATAACACTCTCAGAGATGAGCTCACCAGATTAAATAAAGTTTTCATGATGTTGTAGGACAAGATGAAGAAGTTGGAGAAGGGTCAAAAGAAACACAAGATCAAGTGGTGCCTTAGTAGCTTGGATGAGGAGGAGCTGATGGAGACTGGTATTCATCCATTGGACAACCAAGATGATAAGAAAAAGTGTCATGATGACCACGAGACATGCTTGACAAAGAAGTTGAAGGAAAAACTCATACGGGGCGGTTGAAAGATTCCTGAAATTTGGGTGGTCTACTAGAGGGATTTTTGTCTTAAGGGGTATTTATCTTTGTTTTGTTAGCTTTGGCCAATCATTTTTTGGGTTTAGGTTGTAGCTTTGTTCTTGTTAGGAGCTATTTGTTGGGTTAAGCCTATTTAGCCTTTTTGTGCTCTTATTTCTATTTTTATTTTTAGATCCTTGGATGTATCTTTAAGTACGGCCATCTGGAGCCATAATCTAACCTTCTTAGCTTATCTAATAAAAAACAATGGAAAACTTAAAATATTAAATGATCCATTAAGTAAACATGAAAAAGTAACTCATGAATTGTCTTTGAATCATGCTTATCATGTGGTCCCACCTCCATCATCTTTGGATCATCATCTTGGATTTCTTATTGGTACTATAGATCTTCCTCCTCCTGTCATTACTTTTTCGATGTTGATTTTCATGTTTCCTTTTTATCACATAGATTATACATTGATGCTTCTATTGGTCCTCATGTTATTAACAATGTTATGGTACATCCTACTTTCAAGCATAATGTATGGTATTATCTTTTGTGTGAGCTATTGGTTTTCTATAATCCTAAATGACACTTATATCACTAAATTCATTGGCATGTGGTTCTCCCAATCACTATTGGGCCTCTTACTATCTCCATACATTTTTCTATTGGATCTGAGGTTACACATTATTCTAGGATCTATAGTTCATTTATGCCTTAAGTTCTTACACGAGCATCACGTTGTTGCTTTATTATGTTGGTGTGTGTGACTTACCTCATCATCACTTGACATATTTTCCACCTCACATGGTGAGTCATCTCACTTAGGCGAGATCATAGATATTATGCGTTATATGAAACATGACAAATTTTGTCCTAGAATTTTCATTGTCATATGTGTTAGTGGCATCATAGGAGTTACATTCCATTTTTGAATCGTAACTCCTCTTTCCCTCATGGAGGGAATGATTTTCTAGGCACGGGAGTTATACAACACTCCCATATGTACCCTCTTATTTTGATATATGAGAATGAGTAAACATGTTTATTCTATTTATGATTTTCCTTGTTGTTCGATTTCTTGCTGATTACTTGGAGCGTTCACGTCATCGTTGGAGAGCAACCTCTTCAATGTGCACATGGTTTCATATCAATACTTGTAGAACAATATCACATGGTATCGAGCGGTTATTCCGTAAACGTGCGATCATTCATTTTTGGTTACTAATTACTTCCGGTTTTGTTATTATTGCTTCTCATGTAATTTTTTCAATCTTTTATTGGAATCTTGCTAAGCTGGTTTAACGAGTTGTGTTATTTTTTTGGTTGTGTATGTGCGGTTTGAAAGGGGTTTATTTCCAACTTTATCTAGTTGTAACTAACTTTGGAGGGAAATATATTTGAAGGTAGGTACCTTTTTTGGTTTTATCGATTAATTTTTCATTAAATGGAAAAATATCTCTAGTTTGGTCTATTTGAACCTCCTTACCTCATGTTCTTGCCCCATGTCTACCTTTATGCTCCCTTCTCATTTCGGTTGAGCTCTGTCTAACTTGATGAGTTATGTTGCTTGCCCGACTTGGCGAGTCGAGTTAGTTGAGTCGAGTTTTAGTTCTATTTTGGGTTTTACTTTGCATCCATGACCAACATTGTTGCTTTTTGCTGCGAATTTGGTTGTAATCCTTTGTTTTCGAGTTAGGTTGGCTACGAGTGGGTTGTTCTTTATTTTTCCTACGAGCTGGCTATTTGTGTTTAGGTATGAGTTATGTTGGCTCTTTCGCAACATGCGGGTCATTTTTACCTTGCTCGGTCCCTACTACTCCGATTCCATCTTGAACCCTATTTTGTGCTCTTGCCTTGTTGGCCACACCGAACCTTTGCTCAATCTACATTACCTCACTTGACCCCACTACCCTATTTCCTCTCATGCGAGATTTGTGATCATTCTACCCCTCACTCGGAAGTTGTGTGCCTTATTTCAACTTGCTTGCATGAGGCATCAACCCACCCTCGTGGTGTCTCCCTTGCTATTACTTCTTCCTTTGCCTCACTCTGTAACTCCTACCCCATCTATTTCGTGACTTCCACACCGAGCTTCTACCTCGATTTCCCCTCCTTGAGCCCAACACTTGGTCTCCTCCCTCCACGTGCTCAATTTGAGCTCCTCCATGTGGCTCCTCCCTTGACCGGCCCTCTTCCCCGCTTTGACCTACCTTCCCACTATTTTCCCGCCCCTTTCTTTTAAAAACATAGTTTAAATTTTAATCAAGCGTGACGTCATTTTTAAAAGGCTTAGGTTTACATTAAAGGGTCTTGTTTTTAAGAGAAGGTTAATTTAAAGTAGGTTAAAGTTTAATTTAATTAAATGTTAGATCTTAAGTTTTAATAAATTAGGATCTAATATTTAATTAGGAGGTGGTAAATTATTAATTAATTTGGGATATAATTAAATTTAGGAGGATATTTTGTTTTATTTAAGAGCTTTAACTAATTTAATTAGTGGTATAAATTAGTGTTTTTAAACATTATTTTTTCACCTTTTTTAACCCTTTTAATTTATAAAATTAGATTAATCAGGAAAATTAAAAGTGCGATATATAGCGTTATTAGACATTTTTTGCTACTATTTTTTTTGGAGTGTGTAGCACCCTTGCTAGCCCTTTTCCACCTTCTAGGAGATTTTCCTGTGTTCTAGAGGTCATTTCGGCTCGTTTTGATCCTCCTTTTACATTGTATCACCCTTGTTATTGCTTGTAGACTAGTGAGTGCGTCTACCATAGACTTATGGCAAGGGGGTGTCTAATGTGACATGAGATTCTATTTCTCACACATGACTTAATTTTTCTCCCCTTCTCTTACTTTTAGCATTTTTTCCTTGCTTACGGTGCCGAATCGTTGAGATCCCAAACATGATTGTGGTCTCCACTCTTGCACATTATGATGATGATTGCAAGGTGAGTGATCGAATTTTTCTCAAGCACATATTTGCATTTGCTTGTAACCAAAAAACTAAACTATAAAGTGTTGAAATTAGGGGGTGATAATATTGTTATGGGGTGGTTTTGTTTTTTTTTCCTTCTACATTCCTTCTTTCTCTCTCTCCGCAATGTATTCTATTTTAATTCCTTTTCTCATGTCGTTCAAATTTTTTGAATGGAGATCGAAAATGGTAATGAAACTAAGGGGTAAAGGGTTATTTCACATCACCATGGGAGTTGAGACTAAACCTGATGATGAGCCTAAAAATCTAAGTGGTTGAATTGATGTGATAAAGCCTTAGGTCTTCTCTGTATGTCCATTTTTCTTGACTTTCTCTTCCACATTGATTAAATCAAAACACACGATGAAGAGTGGGAAAAATTAAACAATATGTTTGGACAAAAATATGACATGAGAGCACATGAGTTGGAAAATGAACTACTAGGATTAAATCCTAGTGAATTTGAAAACCTATAGGCATTCTTCTCAAATTTTGTCCACACTAGATTGCTTTTAAAGGAATGTAAAGTGGAGAAGAAAGATTCCTAGTTGATCTTGTTGATTCTTTCTAAGTTAGGTCCCAAATACTCCATCTTCATTTTGAATTTCCATGCCATGAAATCCACTTTGGGAGTACTTGGAAAATTCCCTCATTTGACAGTTTTTCATCCTAACTCATTTGATAACATGACAAACTAATTCAAATGGGGAATCAAAAATCAAAGTCACATGCCCTTATACCAATTAATGGTAAGGGAAAGAAAACTGAAAAGAAGAAAGAGAAAAAGGACCAACCGAAGAAGGAAACCAAGACCAACCAAGCCCAAACCAAACCTAACATGAACGCTTCTACTTCTAAGCCCAAAGCGAAGAAGGAAAAGTGTAAGTGTTCCTATTATAAGAATACTGGCCATGAGGACCATCAATGTATGAGACAAAAATCAATCACTTAAATCATTTACTTGAGAAGAATAAAATAAGTGTTCCCGAGTCTATAAAAAAAATGCTCTGAACGGTGAGTCTTTCAAAGGAAAGCAGTCTAAATTTGATAAGAAGAAAGGAAAGTTATTGTAGCTAGAGTTTATCCTTCATTGGCGTGGATTATCGATTCCCATGCCTCACACCACATGAAATCTTCACATATTGATTTCTCCAACATTGAACCATGTGGCATGTCCCAAATTACATTTGGTGATGACACTACATTATCTCTGCTTTCTAGTAGTGGATAGGTAGAGATGGACGGTAAAATGTTTAACCAAGTGTTGAGTGTTCCCAAGCTCTCAACCAATCTCCTATCTGTTTACCAAATCACTCACCTTGGGGAAGGAATGCAAGTGGAATTTGGTCCTAACTCGGTGATTGTATGCGAGCTTTACTATGAATCCACAATGGATAAGGGAAAGGTTGATCATTGTTTATGGTTGTAGACCTTCTCCCACTTTACTTTTGATTCGGCACTTACTACCTTGCTCACTCATATAGATGAGGTTATAAATTTATGGCATAAGCGTTTTGGCCATCTTAAGTATCGTTGCCTTAATAAATTGAGCCAAAATGAAATGGGACCACACTTTCATTGATTCACCTACAAATGAGAACTCAATAGTTATTTCTTTCACTTCTAGTGAGATTCTCACTGGCCAGTCGACGAAGAAGTATGAAAAACAAAAGATCACTACACTCAGAAGATCTCCTATTCGTTTATTTATAGTATATATCATTTACACATTTACCTCTATTCAATATTAGTAGGGAATTATTATAATGTTTTATTTTTTCACACGCCATATATCAGAGACATACTCAAAAAATAAAATATTGAGGATCTGGGTCCTCATTATCATCAATCAACCATCATTGTAGATCACTACCTCTTTAATCATAAACAATATAAGATTGTTATTATTGCCACATGTAGATCGATCCCGACTTTAGTCATTTTGGTGTTGATTAGTTTTCAATCTACAAATATGTGGCATCATATTTAGTGGCTGGAAATAGGTCACTTATTATCCTCCGACCTTTGGTACCCCACCCTCCAATATGTTGTTGCTTACACAACCGATTGGGAATAAATTTCAAATATTTCCACATTGTGTTTATTTTTATAATTCCATCGCAATGTGGAATGTTTGACTTAGGATGTTGGTTACCACCGAAAATGTATCCATTTACAAACAATTTATTTTACACTTATAACTATAGATACAAACAATTTATTTATTGACTCTTAACCTTGACAAGATGATACATACGATAAAAAAGTAATATTTAATTATCTTTTTAATACAAATACATAATGACACAAATATAATATTTATGAATTGAATTGATTTTTTTAAAATTTAAAAATGATGATATTCAAACAATAGTCTTAAACTTCAAAACTAAGACACAATTTTATGACAAATGAATATAGACTTAAAAAAGCTTATTTTATATGAATAAACTAAAACCATTAATAAAATTAGACATCAACTAAGACAAAAATGACTATTATTACAGGTATTATAATACACATTGACCATAGAAAACTATATTAAAAAGACCTTTTATATATTTAAAATATTGCAAACATATAATTATGGGTTTTACACTATAATAATCTAAAAAATAACAACATACACTAAAGACTAAAACTAAACACATAACCTAATAGACATAAATAATTAGTGACCCAATAAACATAAAATAATACTAAACCAACCTTGTTTTGTACGAGAGATATAAAATTTTGGTTTAAAACATACATAAGAAAAATCCACCAATCACAAAAAGACTCGTGCTTTACATTTTTGAAGCTTTGTAGCTTGTTGGAGTGCTCTATAGGTGATGGATTTGTACTTTGGATGATGGTTTTATTTTTCACCAAAATGATATCCAGATCAGTTTTCATTCACCAAATGTGAATTTTCAGCCACCAAAATATGTAGTCTGGACATAACTTTTGTCATATATATAAGCATAATATAGACACCTAATTTCCATAGTACAATTTTATTACTAAAATTACACTAATTTCCTTTCTTCCAATCGTCACGTTATAATTAGCGAACTTCCTAGGTAATTAGTTTTTCCCTCATTTTGGATGCCAATTAATGTCACTTCGTTAGTTAAAATTGTCTTTTAACTAATTAATTACCCTATCACAATATTTTATTTAATTAATGAACCTTCTTATTAAAATCCCTCTATTTTTACTAATTTCCTTTTCCATCTCCTCAAAATAGCTTCTACAAGATAAACATGACCTATTTATTAATCTCAATTGATGAATTAAACCTTCTTTAACTCCCATGGGTCATTAATCTCCAATTAATATCTTCTAAACATTCTTATCCACTCCTAATTCTGTAGCTCCATTATCCCACATTCACTAGAAGTTTTACTTTTCTCAATAAGAAACCTAACACCTTGTGACTAGTTTTCACCATGTTCTTGTAAGACATTCATACTCAAAAGGAAATTTATATTAGTGGAATGCATGCCAAGTTTGAGAAAACCTCCATTTGATAAAAGTAGTAAGAGAATATTTGAACATTGATTTTATGTTATTTTGAGGAGACCTCTTCTTTTATCAAGTTCCTTGATCATTCATGGCTTTTGCTTGGTTTTAAAGGAAATACCCACATATGAAAAGCACATCTAATCAATGAAGGGAAGTTTGCATTCTTGTTTTTAATGTTTGTTCTAAGTAGTTATTTTTTTTTCATGCTTTATCATGATGTATTTTAAAGAATTAGGATAAGATTTACTTGGTGTTAAATCCTTTGTTAATTAGTTTAGATTTTTTAGCATACATATATATGACACGCTCGGTGGGACATCCCTTTGTCTCATACACATTTTTAGTTTCATATACATGTTTCCTTTAACGTCTTTCAATTTTTGAAAATTTCCATGTTTTTGTTGATGTTTGTTAGTATTTGATAGTGTTGAGTGTTATTTTTAGGTAGTGAAGAGGTGAAGTGCTGCCAAAATTTGATATTGTCAAGAAAAATTCTTTCTTTTTCTTGTTTTAATTCATTTTTGAGTTTCCTAGTTTTCAACAAACATCATTGATATAACTAGCGACCTCACTTTAGCCTATGTATTTTTCCGACATGTTTGAAAATTTTGACGTGTTTGATAGCAATTTTTCCCTATTTCATAATTTTTTTCATCTACTATGGTGGTTTTTATTTTCTTAGTGGATTTGTGTTATTTTTTGGTGGCCTTGACCTGAAACAACAGCTTATAATACATCTTGTGACAACCTCTCCCTATTAAAAATGACATCATTTTTCTGATTTTTTCTATTTTTAATCATTTTTCTGGAGTTTTGTCACTATTATTCATCCTAAATCTAAGTATTTCACTTCTATTTGTCAAAATTTCACACTTACATGCATTTATATACACTTTTTGATAAAACTATGGTTACTTATTACATGTTTTGGGCTTGAATGTACTATTTCTAAGTACACAAAGTGAGCTAGAAGTGGCATGTAACTAACTGGAAAGAGAAAAGTTTCATCAAAATGGTATTTGGAGTTTAAAATCAAGGAAAGTTCACTAAATAACAAAACTATTTTTTTATTCAAGTGGTTTCATCTTGCTCATTAGTGACCTCTCTCGGTTTAGTGGCCTTGATCCATAGGGTGGTGGCCTCACTTGTATTGGTGGATTTATCATACATAGAAATGACATCGACAAAATTTTAGCCACATTAAGATATCTCATAGTGGCCTTATTATTTAGTGGAATTGCTCTGTTAAATAATTACCTCATTGTCTTGGAAAATGGCATTGCAATAAAGAGCTTATTTTTTCACTTTGTCTCACTTTTTTGTTGCATAGATTTAATTTTTGAGCTAAATTATTGTGAAAACTTTTGATTTTTATTCATAGGTTTCCATTCTTTCTTTCCAAAGATTATTGCCAAAACAAACAAACAAATTTAAACAAAAAGACCAAGTTATGTGAACATATTTTTTTGTTATTTTACTTCACATTTTTGTTACTTTGTGCTTATGAAATTCCATCTTCCTTCCTGATTGGCATGTTTTATGGGATTATTCATCTTACTAAACACCTAGGTTATTGTATAAAAGGTTAAAAATATTGGGTTGATTTGTTGCCTTAACCATCTAGGCTTCTTGCTAAAGCATTATATATTAGATTAACCTTGCTTTAACCATTTTACAAGGGTGTTTGTTTCCCTTCAAAATCTTTGGCTTCTTGATTGTAACTCATCTTAACTTTGTATGATCTTTTCATGTGTGGAAAGGTGATTTTAGAAATTAGAAACAAATTATATGTTTTTCTATTTTAGTAGGGTTTTTGGTTAGGACATCTTTACCAAATCATTTGGACAAAGCCCATGTGATGTTGGGCTATATAAATTCATGAGAAGATCAGTCATTTTTGGCTAAGTAGGGATTCACTTTTATGTGGATTCATTTAAGGGGTGCATTTGCCTCTAATACCTGACCCTAGATTGGATCCCACATGAAACAAAATCATATTTGACCAAGTACCACCGAAATAGTTGGAGTGAAGGGAAGGGGATTTGACACTTCAAACTATGTCTTAGAAAATATTTCCTAATTTCACATAATTTTTCCTCACATACTCGAAATCTATATCGAGGAATCCCCTAGAAACTTGTTTATCCTAGTTAGAAGGTCAAATCTTAGGGATAGATTGTTATTTACTTTCTTTATTTCCCATAACTGTGATTGTAAACAAAAAAAAAAAAACATGTTACTCTTCCAAATGTAAAACTTGTTTGTTTACACAAAAACTCACAAGGCCAAACTCTATCTGAGTCAAAACCTTATTTTAGTGATAAAAAAGGTGAAAATATTTTTGAGTTAATCCATGTGTTTTTCAGCAAAATCATATTCTTCATCCAAATTTTGGCCTTATTGTATCAAATTTAATAACTTGAAACTGTTCCAAAACTTGACCAACCATATTTTGACCTTCACTTTTAAACTTGTTTTAGAAGCATAGTTGATTTTTAAAATTGTGTTGTTATCTTGTCAAAATTTTCCTAGATTCTTTAAACAAATTTACACATCCAAAATTTGGGAAACCAACCATTTGCAGCCGTTATATTGATGAAATTTCCTAGTTTACTTTAGAGGATTTCAACATCTAAAATCTAGGAAAATTACCATTTACAGCTTATTACGCTTAAAATTTACTTATATTTACTTGGTAACTCTCATCAAACATCTTAAACTTGGAAAATCTCCATTTTGTAGTTATTCGCTGCCAGTTTTTTTCTTATATTCCCTTTGGGAACCGACAAACATAAAAATATTATCAAAACATTCGATTTGTAGCGTTACGCAATATAAATCAACCTAGGAGGTCCCCAAATACAAACACATTCAATGCACAAACGCCTTTAGGATTTACAAGTATCCATGACACCTATAGCTTGGTTAGGATAGAAAAGATGTGAACATAATGATTTCCTTGTGTTTGTGTAGAAAAATCTTGTAATGATGAGTAGGAGATTATCAATCATAGTTGAGGAGAAGAGAAAAGAACACATGGCATATTTGAAAATATTCTTTCCCAAGTGGATAACTTGTTGTATCGGATCAAGGATCAAGTCCTATTTTTCTGGTCCAATTAGGCACTAAACTACCCTTCAATTTTGATATGGAATTTTTAAATAGTATGATTCAAGGGAGGGAAGGAAAAGAGCCACCGCCTCGATAAATAATGAAGGCATAATAGACCTAGGACACACATTCATATCATCACATCTCGAGGGTCATAACGATTAATCAGTAACACATATACCCTAAAACAAGAATAAAACTCGATACTACATAACTTTTGTTAAACTAAGTCGGGAATCTAGAGCGAAGGGTAAATAAACCCAACCTACACCACATAATGAAGATGTGATGGTTCAACAAAAACTTTAAGCACTTAGTTGCTGATTGGAAAGTGTAACTTCCCACATCCATATGGAAAAACATAGAGTCACTCATATAGAGAAACCCAAAGTGACATATGAAACAAACTATATAAATAACCATGGAGGCGAATCCTTTAGATTGAACCATACTCGTATACCCTCCATGCCATCACATGACCAACTATTTGACCAAAATGGAAGTCCGTGAAATATGTTCTCACTAGCTTATAGGAAAACAATAGTGGACATAATAAGAAATATTGAGTCAAATAATTGTGTCCCTACCCCTTTGATAAGGAAATTTTACATACCCCCTTCCCACATAGTTTTAATTTCCCAAAATTTGATAAATATCATGGCAAGGGTGACCATAGAGATCACATAAAATACTTCTTCATGGCATGCCATGAAGTTGCATATCACGATAATTATCTTATTCACATGTTTCCACGGAGTTTTGGAGGCTAGAAACTTGAATGGTTTCTCCATCTCCCGAAAGGGTGAATCTCTACTTTTGTGCTTATCTAAAATATTTTTTTCCATTTCAGGTTTAATATGGAAAGGGACATTATTATGATAGACTTGTGCAATGTTAAACAACATAATAATGAGAACATTTACGCTTTCTTATAATGATGGCGGGGGTTAGCTAACCACTTCCCTTGTTTAATTCTGGAGAAGTAACTCATGTGAATTTTCATACCAAATTTACATCATAAAATTTCCTTTCACTTGTAAATACATTGTGTACCTTTGAAGAAGTCATTAAAAAATTTGGAAAATTGAAAATGCCTTACTAGTTAAAGGATCCTAAAACTTTTCCAAAGAAATTATGACCCTAAACCTATGGATAAATCTAAATTTTTAAATAAAAATAAAAATGTTGTAGGTGATGGAAGTACTTATTCCAAACACATTCAAGAAGTCCAGAACAAACTAAATCTAAAACTTGCATGGGACCGCCTAAACTAGAAACCAAACATACGGACTATAATTCACTCATCGAGTCCCTATCATCGATCCTTAAACAAATTTATTTGGCCAATATAGTAAAATTCAAGTTATGACCAAACATTTTAAGGATGACGTGCATAAACCCTAATGATACAAAGACCATGAATATGGTAAAATTCATCATGTAAAAGGTCATGTGACGGATCGATGTATGAAGATGAAAATTTATATTCATGATCTCATAGATCGAGGAGACATAGAGCTTAACACACAAAAACCTAGTAAAATTTCAAATAATAAGTTTGGAATATACAAGGAACCTTTTCCTAAACACAAACAAGTAGAATCAAAGTTGAATCAAGGTCAATCCTTACATTGTAAAAATAATAACCATGTTTTTACTAAGACATCACATTCATTTAACTCTCTAATTGGATATATCCACCTCATTAAAAACCATATTACTACCATGAAAATCAAACCCTAGGAATGTGTTGTTACAATGAGACACACTCATATTTTTGTTTCATGACCCCCTTTTCTGCACCTTTAGATAGTCATTATGATTTCTTGGAGAAACTTGAAAAGACAACCACCAATATCTATATCTTGGATCTTCTCAATATATCTACCATTCATTAAGACATCCTCTAGTAGACCCTCTAGGAGTCAAGATTTCCTATGGATATTGAACCTTTTCACTTCTAAGACTTGGTTGCGTAAATCACCCCATCCGAAAAAATTATTTTTAGCCAAAATGAGATTCCAATAGATAACTATACACACAATTTACTTGGTACACACATAAGTGATCATTACTGCAAGAAAATTAAAAAGGGCGCTTGTGGACAATAAATCTAGTTTAAATATACACACACTTTGAATATTGTTATACAAATATAGAACTAGAGCCTAATATTATCACTATTAAGGCTTATGATAATGTAGAGTGGTAGTGGACATGAAAATTACTTTCCCAATGGAATTTGGGCTGTCACACATGAAACTAGATTCAATGTCCTTGGTTTATAACTTCTTTATAATATTCTCCTCGATCACCCATGGATTCATTCCATGCAAGATGTACCCTCCACATTACATTAATATTTCAAATTGCATTATCAAGAAAAGGAGCTCATAATACCTAGCAACCCATAACCCTTTTCCCATTATAGAGTGTTATCCAACCACTATAAAAATCTTATGACTTTCCTCTTATAGAACTTTCTATTAAACATGAATCGAGGCCCCCACCTCTTATGTACATTCGATAGACTTAAAACTAATGCAATTTATGCATCCACCTCCACATCCCCTCTTTCCACATGGGATTCCAAAATGAAAATCCTTAATACTATCTCATGAGAGTATGACCTCCAACAAGACTTCTTTGTGTCCAGTCTTCCCCTATCCCCCAAAACACAAGAAAGGCCCAAATTTTAGCCACAAAGAACTCAAGATCCTTACAGACCTCAAAAATTCATACTGGTGGCATATTAGTAGATAAAAATTTGGATAGCACCTACACACCCCAATCAAATGATGAGAATATGGCCTCCTAATATCAATCCTCAGGACCGTGTGTTTTCCTAACAAGATGATGCATGTTATGGGATACACATGTTATAGGTGTGAATTACATGAAAAAGTGTGTGGGAACCTCTCCCTACACATGAGAAGATGGATAGATACGACATTGGTATTGAGATTTATGGTGAACCACCGTAAGAAGTTGACACCACCTCTTCCGAACATGAATATATCTCTTTTGAATATGTAGATAAACCAAAGGTACCACGATAGTCTCTACAAAGACCTTTCATCTACAAATCTTGTTGGCTAGATTTTCTACATAGCTGAAAACCTAGGTAGTCATGAGATAAATCTCCCTCATTTACTAGTAAGGATCCCATGTAAGATTTTGTTAGTTATATATCCTAATATCTATTTGTGGGTATTACTTTAACCGTGTAGCTCATGAACCATAGCTATATGGTTATGCGCAAGTAAGTAAGCAAATGTAAAAAGAAAGGAAAATCTATAGAAGAAGAAAATAACAGAAATCAAGAAAGTAGAGAGGATGTGCAACCCAAGAAATAGTTTACAGAGTTGATTTAATGCACATAGATTAAAACAAATAGATCACTAAGCACAAAATTCAAAGTAAAGGAAACTTTCATATCTAGATCTAAAATAACACAAAGTTTATGAACATATCCGTAGAAAGAAAGTAAGAAGCAAAATGCACCGTTGACAAAAATTTCTCCGAAATCTCCTCTATGTTCCTCTACTTGAAGAAATAAGGGGTTTCACTCAAAGTTTGGAACACAAGAATGCTTTGATTACAATTCGATTCTTTAACTAGTAGGTTCTTCCTCTACTTATAGCATGTCAAGGGGAAATTACAAATGGGAGACTATAACTGAACTAGAACATAAACAAGAAGTAAAAAGAACATCTAACAATCATCTTCCCCTAATTCCTCTCTTAATGACATGCATCAAGAGTTCAAGCTAAAATTGTGCACATCTGTCACTTAACTCAAAGAGTCATTCCAAATAACTTAAAGTAATGGTTTTCAAACCAATAACTTTTAAGTTTACAATTACATCCAGGAACATAAGAAATAAGAGAAGAAAGAAAAGAAGAAGGAAGATCTACCAGTGTAACTTCTACACTTTCTTTTTGTTTTGATACTAAATATACTTTTCAAACATATAGTTCAGAAATTTCCCATCCACTTTAGCCACAACTTCTTTCTCTGTCTTGAATTGCAGCAATCCTTCGCTCAAAACTTCGATGCTCACTTCCACCTCCTTCAAACTAGGCCTGAACTTCTTAATGTCTGATTATAGCGTTACCAACTTACTGATTGAATTCATCATGAAAGGCCTAATAACTTCATCAATCATCTCTTAAATCATTAGAAGAGAGCCTTTAAGGGAATCAGGAAATTTGTTGGGAATGGTCCTTTTATATGAAGAAATGTTCCCAACCACTTCCTCATTGGTGAAAGAAATTACATTTCTTCACAGTGATGATGCCATACCCTCGAGCACCCGCATTATTTTCAGCATAGTTTTGAATATCTCCAAGCGGAAAGAGACTGTGAATTCAAGCTGCTTCCCATTTTCAACCGATCCATCGAGCACAATTGCTCTAGTAATCAAAACCTCCTTTAACAACTTATTTATCTTTACCAAAGTGCCAAGGTTACTTTCAACCACTGTATTCATATCTACCATGCTTGTCACCAGTTGCTTCAGCTAAACTAATGCATCCTTCATAACCTTTAGACAAACTGACACCTCCCTAAGTCTGTATAGAAGCTTGGCGAATGATTAGGCTCTTCCATTCATCGATAGCTCTAACTTGGTTACCTACATTTTCCACTTCCTACATCAGATGATCACTCACCTACTCATGTGCTAAAATTGGTTGAGAGGAAGGTTTGGAAACCTTAGCAATGATCTCGCACAACTGGGAAACTTGCTTTTGAAGTTCAACTTTTTCTACCTTCTCTTTGTCAAGCTTAAGGAATAAAGCATTTATCAGTGTCTACGTGTCTTGCTTTAATCCTTCAGTAGTGGTTTGACCTATCGACACTTTGGTCACTATTATATCTCTACCGTAAGCTCGCTCTTCTACTTTCCTTCTATCGAATTGATACCTTAGCAAAATTTTGCCCTGATTCTTCAATAATCAACCTTGAAGTCACCTTAGCAACTTTAGGTCTTCTGTCTTTTCCACCCAAACTTAGGAGCAACTGCAAGTCATGTTCCTCCAAGTTGATCTCCTCTCTAGCTTTTGGGACTAACTGTGAGGCCAACCAATTTGAGAAATTGCTTCTCAAAGAATAAGAATTTGTTAAATGCACCACCATCTCTTGCTCTGGTTCCTCTCCATCCGAAATTGCTACAAAGTGTTTTTGTAATTGCCGTCTTCAAATTGTCTAAAGACAATGCTCTTTTAAATTTTGCCATCTGCAAATTTAGTGTTTTTTAGGAAGAGGTGAAGATCAAAGTTGCTGAGGAGAGAACACACAAATTTTTCAGATTCAACGGAGGAACGAAAATATCTTGCTAAGGTTCATAAATCAGGTGAAGTGTGGTGAGTTGATGTTGAAGAAGTCAGAACTAGCACCATAGCCATAGAAGTGACCTTTTCATGTGTATGAGACTTTTTGTGCACTTTAAGATTTTTAGGCCTTCTGCTGCTTTCTCCCTCATGCTTCCTTTTGATGGAGTCTCTTGTGCTAAGGTTTCCTATGATTTGATTCATCAAAGCTTCATCAAGGCAATATCCCTTTGTCAACAACTAGTTCGAGGTGTTGACCAGAACCGTAATTGATCTTTCCTCGATCGTGTGGTAGCTACCAATGTTCTCTTGAAGAGTAGCTCTATCCCCTCCCATCTGGTGGTATGAGTCAAGTAACACAGGCCCATCATCTATGAGATCTACAAGTATCCATGCTAATCCATAATCAAACACTTGTCACGCTGATAACCTGCTAAAGTCTTTCTTTCGACTTCGTACTCGCTTCTGCACTTCATCCAAAAGTCTTCTAACGAAGGCACATGCGAGTATTCCTAGGATATTGTCTTCCTTTCTACCCCATATGGATCGAAGTTCAGCCGTGCTGGGAAGAACTCATGCTCACACTCAAAGAACATCTCAACTTCAATTCCTCTAGCTTTGTGAATGCTCTGGCAGCTGTAATAGCCCACTGTGATCGGAAAGAAGCCTGTAGACTTGTGCCACTT
The DNA here is from genome assembly GCA_018340775.1 of Taxus wallichiana var. yunnanensis. Lineage (NCBI taxonomy): Eukaryota > Viridiplantae > Streptophyta > Pinopsida > Cupressales > Taxaceae > Taxus > Taxus wallichiana. The sequence continues at coordinate 49,835,513 of CM031244.1, read as the reverse complement.
TGATTATAGGTCATGCATCTCTACGAGTTTTCTACACAACTCCATGATGACCAATTTGTCACTTGGATATCTAGGTAACTTGACTGGTTCTCCTGAAAAGCTGGTTACCCTGAGGTATGTAAAGTCTGTAAACTAGATGAAGATACAACCATGCTGGGATACAACTTCCCAAGCTTCCTTGCTCACCTTGTTGGTCTTCAGATCACTATTCAACTTGCAAATGAATTCATAGAAGAATCCATCATTGACCACCTTGTAATCTTTATTGCATTCAGGCACAGTCAGCTACGGGTAGCACTCAAAAATAGGATCCTTCGAGAGTATGCCCCGTCTATCCAACTTGGAAAAGATACCCTGCGAGGCTCATTGCATATACTAGGTAGGAAGTCATCTTGAAGCTATATGTCCCTCACACTTCGGAGCTACTCACCGATGTTGTCACTGATGATCTCTACCCAATTGATTATTGAATCTACTTTGTTGATCTCAATGGTCCTGATGAAGGCATACATCCATGAGCGGAAGTTGTGAGTGTTAGCTTCTCCATTTATCCTACATAGCAATTTGGTAATATCATCCACTTCCTGCACCAGATTGGATTGTGGAAGAGTCCTTGGGAAATTTTATGGAGATCGAGGCTTCTTCATATACCTTCTGTTCATTATGCCCACATAATCTACTTTATGCTTCTCCCATCTTTGCTGCGTCACGCTCAAGCATGCTAATTTTAGTCACCACCGATCATGTTGGAATCTTCAAACAATAATTGATAAATTGTGCATCCAGCTCAGATTATTGTCTTTCTTGTAACATCCTAGATTGATCTAGATAGTGGATGGTACGACCTTACACACTCCATGATGAATTCAGGCAACTGAGCTATGACTGGGAATGCTAAAGCTTGAATGATTCCACTACTCTTTACTGCCCGCATGAGAGATGTCTTTCCAGCCAGGTCGGGTGTCAATCAATTCGAGAGAGGGTTCGAGGCCTAGATCCGTATCACCGATATCAACAAATCTAGAAGCAATGCATGATTCCGTTGATCCTTCTCTTTCATCCCACTTTATCATGGTTGAAGCAATCTTTGTCTAAGTAACTCTTTTTCTTTTTATTCTATTGGAATTCTTTGCAATTGGTGTAGATATGGGAATTTCTTCAAATTCAAAAGATATATTCAATGTATCTGAAATTGATTTGATCTCCTTTTACTTATATAAGCACCTGTAATGAATACCCACAATTAATTCGCATAAAGACAAAATCAAGGGCATGAACACTTGATTTTTATCACAAAAATCTGCATATAAAGCCCGCTACCCTAAAATTTGAGGCTTTGCTTGCATGCAAAGCAAGTATAAATATTTTTAAATTCACCTGGGAACCTATACCAATTTGCGATATTTAACCAAGCTTAAATCAAGCTTCTCCAACCCTAAAGCGCTAAACTGTGAATCTTTCCGACAATGAAAAACACTTTTTATGCAAAAATCCTCCTTCCTTGGGGGCCAAAATGTCCGGGCTGTAATCCTTTGCTAAAAGAATTAATTACTTCTTTACTATGGAAGCCCATGCTTATATAACTCTCAACTAATAATTTCACCTCCTATTCCTAGCAATTAATTAATAAACAATGATGTTACACCCAAATTGGGTGCCTATTTTTTGCATGCTTTCTTGGATGCCATTAAATAAATTTAATTTATTTAGTTTTAGCATGCTACCTTCAGTTCTCTTTGACTTAACATCATGCATTGACCTTCTATTTATCCATGGCGTCAAAATTAGGAATAAAATCAATTAATAAATGCCATTAAAAGCATTATTTAATGCCCAAAGGGGTCACACTTTTTAGCATGGGTGATTTCTAAATTTAAGAAGTCAACTTTGATGGGATTATTCACCCTACATTGCAGCTCTAAAAATCCCTTCATTCACTTAAGTTGTTTGAACTCCATAATGAAAATTTTTACCTGCGGGCGAGTAATAAATTCCCGCCTGCCTGCCACTTCTAATTTTCCCACTGTAGCTTAAGTGACTTTCCAAAAAGTGTGACTTGCATTAAAATTAGCCTCCTTTGAAAAAGTGCAACTTGTTTGGGTGAATAAAACCTTCTGATGGGAAAATTTAGCCTGCTAGGTAGGTGGAAAATTCTCATTGGTGCTTTAAGTGATTTTTTCTTTATTTTATAATGGGAATTTTTACCTGCAAGGTAGGTAAGAAATTCTCGCCTGCCTGCCGCCTCTAATTTTCCCATCGCAGCTTAAGTGACTTTGAATTCATGGGAATTTTCACCTTGCAAGGTAGGTAATAAATTCCCATCTTCCTGTCACTAAAAAAATCCCACTTTGCAGCTTAAACCTATTCATTCCCAAAAAGTGTGACTTTCCTAGGAGAGGCTTTTTGTGCATGACTTCATCATTTTTGGTTAGAAGCTTGCATTTTGAGGCTGATTCCTTCTGGTGTTGTGTTGGTAGATGATCTCTAGATGCTTCGGGAAATTAAACAAACTATACTAGCGAAAGAATTGACCTAGGGGAATTTCACAAAGAAACCGAGGAGAAAACCAAGAAAATGCAAAATAAATAAATAAAAGTGAAAAATGTTGCCGAAGTTGCAGACAAAGCTCAAGATTCATTTCTGATGAAAAACCTATTGATATATGTGAATAATGGCATGCAAAACTTCAACAAGGTTCAACTGGAGCACAATTTACTTCAAACGGGGCACTATTTATTTAATAAATAATTAAATAAAAATTTCTCGCAAACAAAACTTGGTGGAGGGATAAAACGAGTTTGGGCATCTGGGTATTTGTCAAAATTGGCTCATATGATACACTGGGAATATCCTAACATAATACAGACATCTTCTGGCAATAAAAACACAAAAAGACTCATTATTTTAAAAAGAATGATTTTTTTTCAAATGGGTAGTCCCAAATTTCAGGGTGAAATTTGGGGACACTAAATATATTTTCAAATAAATAGATTTTAACCTCATCGCCTTCCACCACTAAAATTTATCTTGTACACTTATCTCTCATTGATTGGGACCAACAACAACACATAATTATATATTTATTTTATAATGAGGAAGCAATCATAGAGTTCATGGGGCTAAATGATGAATTCCTATCGAGGATCATAAGAAGGGATTCTCCATCAAATTTGATACATACACATATTTTAGGGAGGACATTGAGTTCTATGGTCAGCAAAAGGAAAAATACTACAAAATATCTTTAAAAAAAATCCAAGTCCCATAGTGAAAACATATTTGAGACACTTGCAGACAAACAATGTGAAAATCAAAACTAGATTATATAAGTGACCATTCTGTTGGTGAAAATATTGTTGAGAAATTAATAAAGGACAATCTCCCTCCCATCCTCAATGTATGGAAGTTAGTTATAAATTATTGGTTGAGAAAACCATTGATTTCAATATCGACACAAATGAACAACCTAATATTTTCAAGCTACGAGCTTCTCTTAATCTGCAAGAACATAAAACATTTACTATGCTCCTCAGATATTTTTTTGATGTGTTTACTTGGTCTTATGTATACATGTCTGGATTAGATCCTTCCTTAGTTGTGCACAATTTATTTGTTCACAGATTATCTAAACAAAAAAACTATGTAAAATACATCTACATATTTCTCTCCTCGTCAAAGAAGAGCTTGAACAATTGATAGTAGTAGGTTTTATTATACGTATTGACTATTCGAGTGGATTTCTAATATCATACATTTTTATAGAACTATTTGGAATCAAGATTCACACTGGGTTTAGGTATATTAATAAGGCATGTCATAAGGATGATTTTCTGCTTCCTAATATCGACATGATTATAAACTACATATTTTTTTGATATAATCAAATCAAAATAACTGACGAGGAAAAACATAAGATTATATTTACCACTCCTTGGGAACCTTCTATTATTAGGTCATGCCCTTTGGCATTAATAATATAAGAGATACATATCAACATACCATGATTGTTTATTTCATGATATGTTGCATGACATAGTAGAATATTATGTGGATGCGATTCTAGGTAAGTCCAAAACACAACAAGAACAACCAACAATCCTTCATCGTATTTTTAATATCTTTGGGAATATAAAGTCAGGTTAAACCCAAATAAATGTGTGTTTGATTTCATCTTGGGAAAATTATTGAGCTCAATTATTTCTAGTAAAGGAATTTAAGTTGATCCGAAAAGGTTATACCTATCAAAAATGCCTCCTATGAATCTTAAGCAACTTCACATCTTGTAGGAAAAAATACAAGCTATTCCTAGATTCATTTCCTAACTTGATGATAAGTGTTATTCCTTCACCCATATCTTTAAAAAGGATGTTGATTTCCATTGGGTTCCAAAATTCCAGTAGGCCTTTACACAATTAAATCAATACTTTTCCAATCCACCTCTTTTAATCTTTTGTACCCAAAGTGAAACCCTTCTTTTAATATTTCAGCTACATGGTTTACTTTAGGTAGGCTCTTAACACAATATGATGTACAACATAAAGAGAGAGTCATCTATTATCTTACCCAAGCATTAATATCCTATGAGATAAATTACTTATAGATCGAGAAGGCGTGCTTAGCTATTATCTTTTCTTTCCAAAAGCTTTGTCATTACCTATTGAATAATAAAATCAAATTCATATCCAAAGTTGAATAGCTTAACTATATCCTATCTAAACACACTCTTATAGGGAGGATGGCCAATTGGACCATATTACTAAGTGAGTTTGAAATTGAATATGTCAATTAGAAAAAAAAGAAAGGACAAGTTCTCACAAATTAACTGAAAAAATAACCATTAACATGCACTTTGATCCATTGAGTCTTGTTGCATGATGCATCTATCCTAGTTTATAAGTCCACTACTTAGAAAATTTACTTCGATGGATCATTTAATTTTCATGGCTCAGTGCAAGATTCATTCTCGATCATAATCTACTAAGGATTTTATTCCATGATATTATAGGATTGATTTTCTTTGTACCAATAATATTATAAAATATAATCCCTTATTGCTATTCTAAAAAACACTATCAAATATAACATCAAACAATTTCAGCTCATAGGAGACTCGTAATTATAAAACATATTAATGATGTGTGAAATGTTAATGATGAAAATATTATTCCCTACAAACATATGGTAGAAAATATGAAGGAATACTTAGTTCAAATCACCTTTCAACAAATCCCACTAATGTAAAATAATTCTGATTCCATAGCTACCATTGGATCTCTTTTACACCTACCTTGAGATAGAGGTGATGCTCAATTCCTTGTTTAACATATTACAATACATGTTTATGACATGCCAAAATATTGTTTGTTATGTGAAAATTTTGACTTCTTTTACCCTAGTACATGGAAGCGTATAATTACTTACAATATGGTACCTTACCACCTAACATTTCCCACACCCAAAAATGAACCCTTATCCAAAAATAGTGTGTTCTATACTCCTCGAGGATACTCTTTATCTTCAAGGCTATGATGTGACCTTGTTATGGTGTATAAATTTAGAAGAATCTATCTAAGCAACCAAAGAAGTACATGAAGGAATTTGTGGTACTCATATGAATGACATGGTCCTTGAAAAGAAACTTTTGTGTTTGGGTTATTACTGGCCAACTATGGAAATATATTGCTATCAAGATGTACAAAAATGTGTCTTTTTGTAAAAAGCATGACAACTTGATTTATGGGCCCTTCACGTAATCCTTACAACCTATCACTACACCTTGGACATTTTCGAAATGGGGGCTCGATCTCATAGGGAAGCTCACACCTATTTTATCCCATGGCCATAAACATATCATTACCGCTTACTAAATATTTTACCATGTCGGTGGATTATGTCCCTCTCACCTATGTTAATGATGATCGATATTCAAATTCATCATGAACTATATCATTTATCAGTATGACATTCATTCTTCTATTGTCTCTAACATTGGTAAATATTTTAAGAAAAAATAAGTGAATACACCTTATAAATGCTTAAAAATCCATCAAAATTGGTCTACCCCTATTACCCTCAAGGTAATGGGAAATATGAGGCCACCGATAAAACATTTGTTCCCATCATAGAGAATTTGGTAAGTAAAATGGGATGTAATTAGCACCTCCATATCTATCCTACCTTATGGGATTATCGTAATTCCATTCACACACCTATAGGAGCTAAGCCATACTCAATTATTTTTGGAATTGAAGCTATTATCACCTTAGATATCGAACTCCCTTCTTTACAAATATCCTGAAATATTATCTAGATAATGAAGAAGATTATAAAGTGGCTAATACTTGCAAAGCTCGAGTTACTTGATGAAAAATTCCTCCGTGCTTTGGATTACCTCAAAGCGTATCATAATTGAATCTGTAATAGCTATAAAATGCATTATACCTTGATAATTTTAGGTTGGATATCTTGTTCTTAAAGAAAACCATTTTAAAACTAGCAAGGAATGAGAGAAGAAAGGAAATTTTGAGCCTAACCGGTTAGGGCCATACATTGTGGTGGATAAGTTTAGTTTAGGAACTTATAAGATCATTTATATTGATGGTACCAAGATCCAAGATCCCATGAATTTCATGCACCTTGTTTTTATGAAAAATGGCTACCATGAAAATTGAATTTTTTTTAAAGCATGATAACTTAGCCCAGAATTAAAAACTAGGCTTCCCGTGACGCTTTGCATCCTTCCTCTAGCCACCCTTCCCTCTGTACCACCATAACCATGGCTCGAGGAAATTCATAGTAAGGTTTTCAATTTTTTTCACTATGTAGGGATTATCACTCAAGATGGCTGGTGAACTTAGCAAGTCTCGGTGAAGGACTACTTCCTCTAGAGGACTAAAAATGCCATTTTTGGCCATTCTAAAGCTCGTAAACACCCTATGGGAATGTTCAACAAGAATCTAAAGAATATTTTGGTGATTGCACATATTATTGAATATTTATGAAGAAATTTAGGAAGATTTGGGAAATAAAATCGAGATTCGAGAATAATCTTCTCAAGGCCAAGTTTCTAGGTGCAGGGAATGAATGTTCCTCAGTAAAACATCAACTTCTCTAGATTAATTTGGGAGTTCCCAAAGGAGTTAGGAGGAAATTAAATAAGAATTAGAAAGATATGGAAATCATATACAATGTTAAAACACCATATTTTCTCCAAGGCTAAAGTACTTCTAGATGTATTTCAAAACTCTGCAATTTGCCACTCTAAGCTCAAAGTGACATAGGACCTAAATTTTGATTTTTATGAAGAATTTTATTTTATAAAGGCTTCCATTAATCTTATAATGTTTTTTTGAGTCAAAATAATATAATATTTGACCCCAAAACATTCAACTAAGCCTACGAGGTGAAACAACCAAGTTTGGTGTCTAAAAAGGACATCCAAGGTAAAACGGGCTTTCCAAATCAGACGTAGATGCACTTTGGCCAATCTTGTAATCCATATTAGCACCAAAGGATAAGGGGGACACAAAATTTCCACCTCAAACTCCTCCCCAAGTCACACATTGGTTCCCAGTGTCCCCTCTCGCCCCCACGGTGAAAGGGGACACCAAAGTGAGACATCCCTCCTTCTCCCATATCACCATTTAGTCTCCCTAGTGTCCCCTCTATCCATTATTATCCCTAAGGGATAATGGGGGCAAGAAAATGTGACCAAGGCATGCATATAGCTCTTGGACCTCCATACAACCCTCATTCATCTCCTACCTTCTTTTCTTAGTTCCTCATGCTCCCAAGTCACACTTGTGTGCCCAAACTCTCCCTAAGGGGATGTAGGGGATATATGGGACACAAAAGTGTGACCTAGCCTCTCTTTTACAAGTTTTTATAACTCGGCTAGCTAACTAGGGTCCCAAAGGTTAAAAACTCACAGGTGGGTTAAGGAAAATACATGAAAATTTCGAATTTGATCTCCCAAGAACTTAGCCATATTTTCCAAAAGCAAGGTGTTGTTGAAATATTCCCAACATCCATTAATGGCTGACATGCCACAACAATAAAATGAGAGAAAGTTACTTTTTCATTTCTACAACGATCCGACATGTGAAATCATTTGAAATTTGGAGTGAACGTTCTTTGAAAAATATTCTTTCATTTGAGCCATTTTTTTGCATAATGAGTTGAATGATTTTTAGAGATATGGAGGACTGGTTTTTTCTCAATATTATTTCCCCTTTGATTAAATAATAATTTTCCTACCAATATGGATAGAAAAATCATCTAAAAATTGGAGCATAGCATCCTTGAAAAATATTAAAACTTTTGAGAATAGTTTTATCTCAATCTGGCACTTACAGGTCTCCTTTCTCAAAATAGTAGGTACTCGGATCCATGATTCTATAAAAATACTAACTTTCTAAAAATAGTAATTTATTGGAATTGGTGACACTCGAATAAACAGAAACAACAAGAAGTGAAAACTATGAAAAATGTCTAAAATTACAGATGTAGGATAAGACCTACTAAAAATAGTAAGTCCTAGAATTGAGATCAAAAAGATGTGGTAACTCCCATTTTCTTATCTCATTTTTTTCCATCATTGTAATGCTAGGAAGGTGTCTCGTGGTCCAAATAGGCAATAAAATCCCCACATACTCCCTACACATAAGTCCGGAGGTGATTTCTACAAGGCACAATTTGATATAAAAGGGTTAGATGATATAAATCATCCTAATTATGGTAGAAGAGATTCATCCTACATAAAGGAAAAATCATTACCACTAGCCTTCTCCCCAAAAGTGATGATCATCATATGAATCACATTATGAAGAGAAACATATCGAGTGAGTCACTCTATGTGTGAAAGATAGTCATTTGCGGAACAAATGAAATCAAGACCATCATGAGGTCTATGAAGGACATGAAACATCAACAAATCCATCATTATTAAATCTATAAAGGGAAATAAGGGATAAAATATTTGGAATAATCCCTCATAGAATCGCAATAGTAGAAACTAATATGTAGAAAATATTACAAATCTTAAATAAAAGTGTAGAATAAAATAACACAACACAAAGAGACAATATTTAACGTGGTTCACCCAATTTGGGCTACGTCCACCAAGAATCACTTGCTCAGATTTTATTACAAGCCACCACTCTCTTAATACAATACCCAGATCTGTTTGGAGCTATGCTCAACAAACTCTATAGAATTCACACCCGAATTCAAAACACATATGTAATGTTACATTATTCCTACCATATGCATAAAACCATATAAGTAGACAACTACTTAAGTAGTTTTATAAAACCATGGGTATCAAAACCATGGGCCAAAACCATCCCATAAACCTATGGGTCAAAATACCTCCCATATGAGGAATGTGCGTTTCTCGGTATATTGGGCACTTTTTAAGGCCAATTTTTTTCTCGTGGACTGCGCCCCACAGAACCCTGGCGAGACAACTGTGGAAAGTGTACAATACTCTTAGTGTACAGTCTTTAACACTTTCTCACATGAAAATAAGCTCCATAACCTAACAATCTCCCACTTGGAGACTAGTTTTCCTTTGAGAAAGCTTCTCAACCCTTCACTAGTTTCTATGAAGACCAACCAAAGCTGAACACAACTTCAGTTTTTCCCTTGTGACCACCTTGGTCATCATGTCTACAGGATTTTGACTAGTATGAATCTTCTCTAGCTTCAAATTCTCTTCCTCCAAAGCTATCTTGATGAAATGGTACCTTAACTATATATGCTTTGTCATAGAGTGGAAAACAGAGTTCTTAGCTAGGTGTATAACACTCTGACTATCACTATGCAACTTTCCTTCCTCTTGCTTATGCCCCAAATCCTCAAGAAATTGTTGTAACCAAATCATTTCTTTACTTGCCTCTGTGGCAGCAACATACTCAGCCTCCGTGGTTGACAAAGCCACCAACTTTTGTAGTTGTGAAATCCAACTTACTGCTGTCCCACCTACAATGTAAACATAACCTATTGTGCTCCTCATGCTGTCTACATCTCCAGCCATATCTAAATCTACATAACCACACAAAGTGGTGTCTGATCCATTGTAGCACAAAATTGTCCCCATGGTCCCTCTCAAATAAAGGATCCACTTTACTACCTGCTAATGATCTCTACCTGGATCACTCATAAATCTACTCACCACTCCCACTACATGGGAAATATCAGGCCTGGTGCACACCATGGCATACATCAAACTACCAACCACTGATGAGTAAGGTACCTTAGACATCTAGTTTCTCTCCTTCTTTGTCTTGGGACACTTCTCCTTTGATAACTTGAAATGGCTCACAAAGGAGTCCCAACCGGTTTAGCATCCTACATATTAAACCTCTCCAAGACTTTCTTAATGTACTCTTCTTGAGATAAATTCAGCTTCCATTCCTTCCTATCCCGAGATATCCTCATACCAAGGATTTGTTTGGCTGCCCCCAAATCCTTCATAGCAAAGGATTCACTTAGTTGCTTCTTGAGTACTTTTATTTCATGCATGTTTTTACTTGCAACCAACATGTCATCCACATACAGATAAAGGATAATATAACTTGCCATCCTCAAATTTCTTTGTATACACACAATGGTCAGAATGACATCTAATATAACCTTGCTCCATCATGAAGCTATCAAATTTCTTATACCATTGACGTGGAGCTTGTTTCAAGACATACAAGCTCTTCTTTAGTTTGCACACCATCTTCTCCTTACCTTTGAACTCATAGCCCTATGGTTGCTGCATATATAGTTCCTCCTCCCAATTACCATGGAGAAATACAATCTTTACATCAAGTCGTTCTAAGTGTAAATATTCTCATCAAACTATTCCTAGAATAGTTCTAATAGAATTCATTTTTAATACGGAGAAAAAATATTATCAAAATCTTTACCTTTTTTCTGCAAAACCCCTTGACCACCAATCGGGCATTGTATCTTTTCTTGCCTCCTTCTTCCTCTTTGACTCGAACACCCACTTGGTCTCAGTAATGCTCTTTTTCCTTCTAAAAACTTCACCAAATCCCATGTCTGGTTCTCCATGAGATCCTGATGCTCCTCATCCATGGCTTGCTCCCACTTCTTCCTAACATCTACCTGCATTGCTTCATCAAATCTCTCTAGCTCTCCACTATCAATGAGTAATAAATAATAAAGAGAAGGAGAAAAACATCCAGTTCTCTTCTTACCCTAGAAGACCTCCTCAATATAGGAGTTTGGGGTTCCTATTGAGGAGGTTCCTAAACTAATTCATGTGTCACTTTCCCATCTAGAAGATCCTCTACCACTGCATATTCTTTCTTGGATTATTCCATGTTTTCCTGCAATTGTTGCTTATACATGACTTTCTCATTAAAGAGCACATCCCTAGATCAAATGATTTTCTTGTCCTTAATACTCCAACATTTATATCCAAAGTCATCACCACCATAACCAATGAAAGTACAATTTTATGATTTAGCCTCTAGCTTGGTCCTATCATCCTTGTCTATATGGACAAACACCTCACATTCAAAGACTCTAAGAAATGAATAATCAAATTTCTTACCATACTAAGCCTCCTTAGGTATGCTTCCATCTAAGGCACTTGAGGGTCCTTTATTTATCAAGTACACAACTGTGCTCACCACTTCTGCCCAAAAAGAAAGAGGTAGTCCTACATGTAAGCTCATGCTCCTAGCACGTTCCATTATTGTTCTGTTCATACTTTCTGACACCCCATTCTATTGGGAGTTCTGGAACCATATTTTGCCTATGGATTCCATTCTTAGAATAGTAATAATCAAATTCATATATGACTTGAGACATTTAGCTTAAGACATGTTTCATTCTCTACCAAGGCTTTCCATTTAACAAAAGTGTCAAATACATCGATTTGTTTCTAATACAATAAACCCAAACTTTCCTTATTGCATCATCAATAAAAGTAACATAATAACTTGAACCCCTAAGAAATGATACCTAAGTGACCCCCACACATCAGGATGCACCAGCTCTAACTTACTCTCTTTCTTTTTAGGTTTAACCTTGAGAAACCTTACTCACTTTTGTTTCCCATATATGCAGTCATCACATAACTCTAAACCTATTTCTCGTATATCTAGGAAAATCCTTCTTTATGATTTCCATGCCTTTATGGCTCATATGACCGATCCTATAGTGCCACAATGTTATATCTACTTATGAAGCCACAAGATTACAAACATTAGTGCTATAAGTGGTTAAATACAAGGTTCCAACCTTCTTACCTCTTGCCACCACAAGAGCACCCTTGTAACCTTCCAAGAGTCCATTGTAAATATGACAATATAACCATCACTTCTCAATTGCCCCTGTTGATATCAAATTTCGTCTTAATATAGGCCCATCTCTTACATCCTTCAATAGCCAAGTATTCCCATTCTCGCATCTTAACCTAAACATAAAATTTTCCAACTATGCCTGCAAGGCTCATCATCACCAAGAAAAACATGCCCAAAATATCCTTGAACATAATCAAAAAATAATGCCTATGTGGAGTAGCATGGAAATAAGGCCCTAAATCAAAACCCAAGATTCAAGAATATTGTGCAAAGAAAGAATCAAAGCATCCCGACATACATTACCCATTGCCAAATTTTCCTCTTTGTTTTCTTCTTCTTGTTTCTTCTTGTCTCAAAGTTCCCAACAATCCTTCTTTGCATGCCTAGACTTTCCACAAAGGCTAACATACTATCTTTCTTTTAGATTTTGACCTTACCTCGATCCCTTTATTTTCCACGGCTTCCTCTATTCTTCTCTCTCCTCTAGTTTCCACTTTATCAAAGCATTCCCTCAAGTAGAAGATTCCTATAGATTTTTCTTCACATTTCCTCATTTAGAATCACCCCTACAACATCCTTAAACTTCAACTTTGAGTTACTGGAACCGAGTTGCTTACCGTCATTACTAGGCTATTCCAACTCTCGGGTAAAGAACACAAAACTAATAAAGCCCTAAATTCTTCATTAAATTCTTTTGTAACCAAAGCTAGAATATTTACAACCATATTAAAATCATTTAAATGATCTCGCTATTGAACCATTCTCGACATCTTCATATTAAAGAAATTTTTCATTAAAAATATCTTATTAGAGGTAGAGGATTTTTCATACAACTTCCTAATGCATCCATCAATTCTTTTGTAGTCTTTTCCTTTAAAACATTAAACAATATCGAAGATGCAAGAAACAAATGGATTATCTCAAGTGCCTTTCTATCCAACAAATCCCATTCCGTATATGTCATGCTCAAAGGTTTTTCACCTTCTTAGATAGCGAGAATATAAAGATCCTTCGATAAAGGTAATCCTATATCTACATCTTCGAAAGATCAAATTCTCGCTTGTTGAATTTATCAACCCTAGATCTTCCATCATCTGCCATAGCTCCCACTCAAGATAAAAATTTCCCTACGATTCAACACTTCAGCAAACCAAACCAAGCTTTGATACCAATTGTTAGAAAATAAGGGATAAAATATGTGGAATAATCTCTCACATAATCACAACAATAGAAACTAATATGCAAAAATATTACAGATCTTAAATAAAAGAGCAGAATAAAATAACACAACACAAAGAGATAGTATTTAATGTGGTTCACCATATTTGGGCTACATTCACTAAGAATCACTTGCTCATATATTTTATTACAACCCACTGCTCTCTCAATATAATACCCAAATTTGTTTGGAGCTATGTTCAACAAACTCTACATAATTCACACCCGAATTCAAAACACATAGGTAATATTACATTATTCCTACCATATGCATAAAACTATATAAGTATATAACTACTTAAGCGGTTGTATAAAACCGTGGTATCAAAACCATGGGCCAAAACCATCCCATAAACTTATGGGTCAAAATCCCACCCATATGAGAAAAGCACATTTCTCGGTATATCGGGCACGTTTTAAGGCCAATTTTTTTTCTCAAAGGCTATGCCCCCGAACCCCGGTGAGACAACTTTGGAAAGGGTACAATACTCTTAGTGTACAGTCTTCAACACTTTCTCACATGAAAACAGGCTCCACAACCTAATAGGGATTTGTCATCGTGATCATGACAAGGGAGCTCATTATGAGTGATGTTACCGGCTTATCTCAATCTCATAATCATTCCATACTTCCTAAGAGTGTTTCTAAACTCTTAACAATTGGTGATGAGCTCACATATTGCAAATCAAAGATGTGGAATTTAAAATATTTTGTTGTAGTTTGGAGGTCAAAAAAATGTGATTCATCCTCAATTTCCATTCAGGATAATTATTTATACTTGGAGAAGAAAATTCATTTCTATGAGGATAAAATTGAGTAAAAAGGCATCCGATACTATAAGCATGCTTCCACTCAGTGACATATTGGTTAGGGAAGTTAATTTTGAAATGAAAAAGGGTGTCATTAGGTTTAAAGGTGAAATGAGAAGTTCATGGAGTAAGTTTAGGATCATTATATCCTAATTCTACCATTCATCTTCAAGGTACATATCAAAATGATCTAGTCAACTTACTAAGGCATTCAGGACCATCATATGTGAAGGATAAGAAATTCATTTATTCCTGTGAGAGGCATATGAGAAAGAAATTAAGGATTCTAGAGTAATAAAAGGTAAGGATATGATTTTCATTTAGAGCACCTTATATGTAAGAATGTGAAGCCATATCAGTTTCACCTGATGTATTTCACATAATAGTGTTCTTAAACACTCATTCATTACCTGGTAGTGTGATCACATCTCAAAGGAAGAAGCATGTGTAATCACCTCATTTCAGTTCTGGATGGCCTTAGGAAAAGAATCTCATCCAGGAGAAATCCTCTATCTATAAAGTGAGGATCTCATTTCGGTAAGAAGCGATAAACATCAAGAGGATCAAGCATCATAGATTTGATTTTTAGTCACCAAGTGAATTTTAAAAGCCTAGAGAAGTAAGAAAGTGATCCTCACTCCTTCCTTGTAATCAAAAGATATCATCATGTTCCCATCATAATGTAGATCTCATAATAGGGCCTTTGATAAATTATTTGATGTTATGGAATATTCCCATATCTCTCAAAGTGCTTGAGTTATTAAGCTCCTCATTGATAAATGATTCATTGTCATCGGATTGGTCAATCCTCCTCTCTCTCTCTTTGTTCATTTTCTCTCAATATTCTAATTCTTCACCAAGAATGTACCTTTTCCCTATTTTGTCTTATTCACTTAAGTGACCCTCAATTCAACATTGTAAGATTTATTTTTCATTGATAATAAAAGACTCACTTCCTAGGAATGTGGAAAGTCACAAGTGATGATGAAAGGTGAAAATTCATGTGGGGGAGATGAAAGGATAATTTGTAATATTATAAATTGGAATGGATTCTCCATTCCAAAGGGTTCGCATTTGTGATTAATAGTATGTTGTTGAGATTTACCACTACTACATCAAGCAATAAAATCTGAGTTTCTTATATTTCATATGTTTATGTTCCTCTACTCGCTCTCTCTCTCTCTAATTTATAACTTTGTAAGCATGGTGATCTTGCATAACCAAGAAGGAACTTTGTGTCCTTGATTAATGAATTTGTAGAACTTTTTGTCTCTAGTTTGTTAGTCTTACTGATTTATTACATTGTTGTGTTCTTCTAATTGAATGTGGACCTACTCTGGTTGATTTATGTGAATTATATAAGCCTACTCACAACATTAACCCCTCCCTCCTAATTTCTCCAACTCCCCTTTACCTCCCTTACAAAAAATTCCTCCTTTATACCCTACATAAGAACTTCACCATAAGTTTAATGGAGCATTCAAATGTGATCCCCAACCTAACATACACCCAATAGTTTTAGGTACTTTACATTCAATAATGTTAGCCTCCCCATACTCCGTAAGGAGGGGCCTCACCCCGTGACTATTGGTGAAAACTAATAATATGCACCACAACAAATTATTTCACTAATAGGTTTTGGAGACTCTATTGGGGATGATCTACCATTTTTGTACATGTAAAATATCTCGAAAAAACAAAAAAAAACATATTAATAAATCCTTAAAAATTAAGAACCTAAAAATTGAAAAATACCAAAAATACCACTTGAATGTTCAAGAGCCTTGTTGTGATCATATTGAAAAATAATAATTTTTATATTTTAATTCCTCTCTAATGCTCTTAATAAATTAGAAACAAACCGATACACTCGTGTTGATCGTGTAAGTGGCATAATTTACCCAACATTTAAAGAGTAACAACAAGATGGTTTTAGACTTCCCATTTTTCAAATAATAAAGCAAACCAAGAAAAGTAATTCTGTAAATTTTATCCTAACTTGCCACTTGAAGGTCACATTATAGAAGCATCTCGTAGAACCACTAAATCTCATTTCTCTAGAATAATAAAGAAGAAGAACCAAAGGAATAAGGAGAAAGGGTGGTTGTATCTTTGCCATGGGGGAAAATACTGATCTGTTGGCCTTAGCTCCTCCACTTCATGAATTTCTAAAAGGATCAAGAAATAACTTTCCCAAATTCTATGGAGATGGAAAATAATTCCCATATGATTATATCACAACATGTGTATTCTTGGAGTACAATATGAAGATGTTGTCATGTGGTTATTCGTAGAATTATTACAAGATGTTACAATGGACTATTTTTAAAAATTTCCATCATGCTCAATTACTAATTGGGAGGATATGAAAACCAAGTTTGAAGCAAGATTCAAGACCACAGAAGATGTTCATGCCCTCCTTTCTCAACTTTCTCAAATGAAGAAAGAACCACAAGAGCCCATGAGATAATTTTTAGTGAAGTTCAATAAGTTAATCAACAAGATTCCTATTGATGCTCTCCCTATAGTGGATAATCAAAAAGGCTCTTCGTGAATGCTCGGTTTCTGATGTTGGTTTAATAATGTAGAGAGAACAAGTGAACAATTTAGACAATGCTAAAGAAATTTCCAATGATGTAGAATATGATCTTATCATGTCATGAAAAATCAAGAACCATTAAATGAAGGATAAGGCCCATAGTTTCAAAGATGAAAGAGTTGATCCAATATTGTAAAAGTTAGTTAATGAATTGAATTCATTAAAGAAGGAAATTGCTCAACGTGCCTTGCATCAAAATGGGAACATGAATTAAATTGCAGAAGCACCCTGAAGGCTTACCTTGGAAGCTCTATTAGTTAATGCAATATACGAGACCAATGAAGATGAAGGAGAAGAAATTCTGAATCATAAATTGAAGAAGAAGAAGAGTAATATGGATTTGCTAGGATTAGGTATTTGAAATAATCAATGGATAAAGATCTTGAAGAATCCATGGATAAATACACTTGTGTAGTATTCACTCGATCATAAATGGAGAAAAAATCCTTTTTTTTTGTTGGCCAAGCTAAGCATTTGGATCCTCAAGAGGTGGCTCTATGAATTACAAAAATGAAAGGAAGATCATCGATGTCCACTTCTATGTGGTCATCTAAGAATAATCCTGAGACTACCTCGATCAAGAATCCATTCACCCCTTCAAGTAAGTCTCTCTCTTCTCCTCTTAACAAATCAGCTTATACCTCTATTAATCCTAAGAATACAAATCTTTCTCATGCCAAGGATTTCATAGTTCTAGTTTTCTTACCACTTATACACCTTTTGATATCATTGACCATTGTAAAAAAGCCAAAATCTATATTTCTGAGTCTAAGTACTTGAGAACTCATCCAAACCAATTTGATAGGCTTGTTCAGTTTATCAAATAAAGTAGTTCAAGTTCATGTTCATGTTCCAAAAATTCCACTGCCAAAGAACTACCTCTCGCTCCTGATACCACTCCTTATCTTAACCTTCTTTCTTATGCACCATCCACCTCTGGGAAGGTAAAATATTTCTATCTCTTATTTTTGGTTAATGGATATAAAATAAATAATTGCATTATCATAATGTCATGCTCGTAAAAGTTTCTAAATCCCTCGCCTCTCTCTCACTCATGTTACTGCCTATTACTTCTCCATGGAAACCATGGAAGTACCTCTCATTGGTTGGGTCAAGGATGCTCAAGTAATATTTGTAGATTTTCTTGACAAGAAGATCAAGATGAAAAGACTTATAGTTGACATGTCATCCTTAAATGGTAGGTTGTTGAGCTGAAGATTATGTAAGGATGTTGGAAAAGATATAAAAATGGATTGGTTGTACACCATCATTCCAGTCAAGGGTAATATGAAGAAGATCCTTCCCATTAGGAAAATGAAATACACTGTGTGTTGGTACTATAAGCCTGAAAATCAACACATAATTTCATATGCACTTGACTTCTCGAGGTTGTTCCGAGATAGTTGAAATGCTAAAAATTGAGGGGATGTTGATTAGAAGCTAAAGGACAATCGGGGACTAAGGATGGTGTTGTCTCCTAAAAACTACTCTACGTTTTCATAGCCAAATTCAATTTTTTTGAGCTCATGCCCTTCATTGGTGTTTAAGCCAAGTTAGAGATTCAAGAAATTAGCAAAAGTCGTGCCCTAAAGCTGTTTAAACCTCTGTTTTTCTCATTTTTAGAAATCCTCCATTTCTTGGTTTGTGCATGTAATATCCTCTTTGCAACCTCCATTTTTGATCAAAATTGTTCACTTGTTCTATGGCCTGGGTCATCAAATCATTGTTTTCCTCCATGCCTCTGGTTCATGAAGGAAATTCAAAATTGGACTCAAAACGATGAAGTTTTCTTTCTCTGCATATTTTCCATAGTCAAGATGATGCTTCTTTTCCCCATCAAATTTTTACCCCAATGAATGTAGGTACGTGGTCAGATCCTATTGGATGGGGAGGAATGGGATTTTTGGTGAACTTAACACTTTTGGTCACTTTTGGAAAAATGGTAAATTTGCCCCATGCGGTTCCACCAAGGTCTTAGGCCCACCGTTGAAAATTCAAAGCGGAGGAGTGGAATGGTGAAGAACTTTGAGTTTTTGAGCCTCTTTGCAAAAAATAAGAAAAGTTAAAAAGTGACCCGCAACCCCGATCAAGGTTTAGAGGGAAAAAGTCAAAGTTGAAGCCCGCAGGGAAAAAGTCAAAGGTGAAGCCTGTTGTTGAAAAGTCAAAGCGACGAGTGGGCCATGGGGAAATTTTGGAAATTTAACCAAATTCCAAAAAGTGAAGTAAAATTTCTAGAATGCTCCACGGCTCCACCAAGGTCTCGGGCCCACCGTTGAAAAGTCAAAGCGGAGGAGCGGAACGGCGGAGAACTTTGAGTTTTTGAGCCTTTTTCCAAAAAGGTTAAAATGTTTAGAAAAGAGCTGCGACCCCATTTCCAATCAGAGGATGCCACGTGTCAAGAGTTCAATTAGAGTAGTGGGCTAGAGGAGGAAATTGAGTTTTTGAGTCTTTTTCCAAAAAGGTTAAAATGTTTAGAAAAGAGCTGACCGACCGTCTCCAACCAGAACGTGCCATGTGTCCTAGTCAAATCGGAGCAGCGGGCCGACGGAGGAAATTGAGTTTTTGAGCCTTTTTCCAAAAAAGGTTAAAATGTTGAGAAAAGGGCCATGATCCCATTTCTAATAAGAATGTGCCACATGTTTAAGTTGAAAAGTCAAAGCGGGGGCTCATGGGGCCAATTTGTTCCAAATTGCCAAATCTCATGAAAAATCACAAAATGTGAAAGGCTTCCCCCATAACCACTCCAATCCCTTCCTGCCAATATGGATGACCCAATTTCAGAGTTAGAGGAGAAAATCAAATGGTCTATATTTAAACTGGCAAATCGAATGTAATGATTGCTTTACAAGATTTGGTTTTTAACCCGCCATGAGCGTTTTCATTACAATAGAGGAATTTGAAAAGGTGTTGAGGATTCATGAAGTTGTAATGGTTTCTTGCGAAGAATATAATGGCTTCTCGACATCATTCCAAGGGTTGGTGATTGATTTCAAAAAGAATAGAGTGCTTTATACTGGAAAAGACAGAAAATGCCACATTGCTTCTATTTTCTCTTCTTCCTCGAATTTCTTCCATTCTCAAGCTATGTACAAACTCTGCTCGAGCTTCAATAATAAAAGAAGGAATTTTGGCCTTTTTGATTGAGGGATTGATTGGTACTTTGTGACCAATGAGTTTCATTCGGTCTTGTAGCTTCTTCATGGGTTTGTTTTTCTTCTAACTATAAATGCATGTAAATGAAATTTCTAATTAATGTGTGTGGGCATCTGATATTCTACTCACAACATTAGTTTCTCCTACCTCCATTCTCACTCCCTTTCCCCTTCTCAGACAAATTTCTTCTCTAGTGAGAAATTGCTAGCTTTGCCACAGGGTCAGTGGAGTGCCCTTGTTGGATCTCTAGTCAAAAGGCCACCATTGAAATCCACTTTTTCATGCATGCACATATGGAAGCTTGCACTTTAAGTAGAAGGACTTAATTTCCCATAACGTTGGCTTGAAACTCACCAATTTGTCCACAAGATAAATTTTCTTGCCAACAATTTTTGGCGCCCACCATGGGGCATATTTTGTAGCATCTGCACCTAAAAATGACCTCAGGGTCATAAAATACAAAAAAAATTCTAGAAGAAAAGTTTCTGAGATTGAATAATCACATAAACTACATGGATGTAAATCATGGCTATTTTGGGAAATCCTCCTATTGAGAGACCTAATTTACTCTTTCACATCCAAGAAGACATTGCTTCTAATTTGAGAGAAGCTATTTGGCATAATAGACAAAGTGTCAATCATTACTTCATTGCCATAAGGATTCTGGACCTAGAAGAGGAACGTGCTGTCAAATTGGAAAGGCAGAGACAAATTCCAACACCTTAGAGAAGAGCATAAACTTTCAAGTTGGCTGATAGAAGATACACCTAAAAACTAAGACAAGGAGGACAAGTTGATCCCACATTTGAAGAGCTTGAAAGAGAGGCAAGAGCTGAAGAAGAGATAAGGGCTCAAATTGAAGAAATAGAAAGACTCCAAATTGAAGCAGAAGAAAGAGCAACAGCAAAATCAGCCTTAGCAAGACCGAGGCTAGAAACAGGAATAGAATGGGTGATCATGAAGTGTGAAGTACGTAGGCCTAACATACCATGGGGAAGAAATACTGGTCCACTTGCTCTTCCACAACCACTTCATGAGCTCCCAAGAGGCTCAAGAAAGAACTTCCCAAAATTTAAAGGGGATGGTTCTCAGCTCCCAAAAGAACATGTAGCAGCATTCATCACTGCTTGTGGAGTGTTGGGAGTTGAAGATGAAGATGTTTTAGTTAGGATCTTTATGGAGTCACTCCAAGAAAAGTTTACTAAATGGTTCTACATGTTGCCCCCAAGATCTGTCACATGCTGGGAAGATATAAGAAGTGCATTTGAACATAGGTTCAAGAGTACAGAAGATTTTTAGGATCTGTTGGTCCAATTGGTTTAGATGAAGAAGGAGACCTCTCGAATCAATGAGAGATTTTGTAGCAAGGTATGATAGGTTAACAATAAGGATCCTAGAAGATGTGGTACCCTCTGAGAACAACTTGAAAAGGTTCTTCATCGTGCTTTGCCATCAGAAGTTGGTTTCTTCCTCAGAAGATCCCAACCAAGAACATTGAGGGAAGCTAAAGACTTTGCAATTGAGACTGATGATGATCTAATTCTTTCTGGCAAAGTGAAAGGACCAAATGGGAAGCAAAAAGGTCATAGTTTAAATTCAGTCACCACTGATCCAATGTTCCAAAAAATGGCAAATGACCTAGTTGCTTTTAAGAATCATCTCTCACAAATCACAATGAGGAATGCTCTAAGGAGATCAAATCCTCCTGATAGACCAATAATTTCTCCACATCCTCATAGGCTTTCCCTTGAAGCACCACCAGTCAATGCCATCTGTGACACTGGGGAATCAGAAGAAGGAGCAGACATTGAGGAAATTGAAGAAGAAATCATGGATGACTATGAAAACTATCTTGAAATATAAGAGGTTGGCATGCACAATGGCCTGATTGAATATGTTGCTGATGAGGAGGAAAATGATGAAGAATATCTAAATTTTTCATGTGTTGTTTTCACTCGTGCACAATCCAAGAATGGTGTTTCAGCCTCAACAAGTTGAACAGATGATAGGAAGAACAAAGAAGATAGCTCTCCAAAACCTCCACTAAACAAGATTATCAACGAGGGGATCACCATTACCACCTTCCATGGAATCAGCTAGAGAGAAATCAGATTCACCGGTTATCAAGGATCACACTTGTTGTGCCAAGTAAGTTATTTGATTCTTCTCCCAACTCAAAAGTTGTTAAGAGCAATTCTCTTCTAAATACTAGTTCTGCAAGAACATCTAAATTTCAATCAAAGGCTACACCCTCACCTCCTTCCAAGCCAATTGCTACATTTGAAAAGGAGAACCCAACACCAAAAGTAACAAAACCCCTATCATTTAAATCCTCTCCCACTGTCTGGAACCTCTTCCTCATCTACCATAACTCCATTTGAATTTGTGGAGCATGCAAGCAAAACCAAAGTTTAGCTCTCTGAGATTGAATACCTACAAACACATCCTTCCCAATTTGATAGATTCATCAAGGCAGTTCATGGTAGTAACCCTTTTTCTTCAAGCCCAATCTCTAAAGGCCTATTACCCACACCATCCATATCACCTTCTCAAAACATGTTAGCCCTCAGTGCCTCCAACACCAACAGAGTTGAGCCTTTCTACCTGTCACTTCTCATCAAAGGCTTCTAGTTGAACAATTGCATCATAGACTCTGGAGCCTCAGATAATGTGATGCCAAAAAAAGTTACAAATGCTCTTGGCCTCACTTTGACCTGGAAAATGGCACATGCTATTCAATGGAATCCAAACAAGTTCCATTGGTAGGAAGAATCAAGGATGCTCAGGTTGCACTAGCTGATTATCTAGACAAGAAGATACTCCTGACCATCTTGGTGGCAGACATCCCAACCTCTTTTGGTATGCTGTTGAGCAGAAGTTTTTGCAGAGACCTAGGTGGAGAAATAAAAATGGATTGGTCATCTGCAACTATCCC
This sequence comes from Taxus wallichiana var. yunnanensis, assembly GCA_018340775.1. Taxonomy (NCBI): domain Eukaryota; kingdom Viridiplantae; phylum Streptophyta; class Pinopsida; order Cupressales; family Taxaceae; genus Taxus; species Taxus wallichiana. The sequence goes on along the minus strand of CM031244.1, from coordinate 49,812,476 downwards.
AGTGAAAGGAGAAATGAAGAAGTTGTTGCCAGTTAGGAAAATGAAATTCACAGTAAGGAAATCTGATGATCCAAGAGCTAACATCCTCTTTCAAGATTGTGGGCTAGGAAACTACTTCCTTACATCACAAAAGGAAGAGAACTTTCCACTCCTCATGGAGGAAGAAGGAGATCAGATTTGGAAAATGGAGTTTGATGGTAGTCATTCCAGAGCAGGTTCAAGAGCTGGTGTAGTATTATACTCTCCCTCCAATGAGGTATATCCTTTTGCCTACAAGTTGCAATTTGACAATACAAATAATACAACAGAGTATGAAGCATTAATCTTAGGCATGAATGCAGTAGAGGACATGGGAATCAAGAAGTTGAGATGCAAAGGTGATGCAGAGGTTATGGTAAAGCAGGTCCGCCAACAATATCAGGTGAAGAACCCCAGACTCAAGCACTATAGAAATAGAGTGTGGGACTGCATTGAATCCTTTGATGCATTCTCCATTGAAGCTATCCCTAGGGAGAAGAATGAAAAGGCTGATTCTCTAGCAGTGTCACTTCCTTAGTGACACCTCATCCTTCTTTTAGCAAGGATAAAGTGACCATTGAGATGGTGTTCAGACCTAGTGTACTAAATAATGCAAATCATTGGCAGGTCTTCAATGATGACAATCAGATCCTAGCCTTCTTAGAACAAAGGGATAACTTCAATAATATTTTCTTTGAAGGAAGTGAAAACCCACACCGTGAATCAATCCCCAAAGAAGAGAAGGAAGGAATTGAGGGAATTGATGAAGAGGGAGTAATCAAACTGAAAGGAAACAAAATCCCTAAAGGCCTAGTTTCTTTGGAAGATCTCTTTGACAAGCATGACAGGTTCATCCAAGAGAAAGAAAAATAGTCTTCTCGGTGTCCATCTGATTTTGATCAAGAAAACATTGGCACTTCAGAGAATCCAAGGATGGTTAACATTGGTAAATGCTTGCTCACTAGAAGAGAAGAGAAAGTTTGTTGCTCTGCTAAAAAAGTACTCAGATGTCCTAGCCTATTCCTATGATGAACTCAAATATTTTCAGCCAAAGGAAATGCATCACTCCATTAAAGCAAGGAGCTAAGCCCTTCAGGGAAAAAAACAAAGGCCCTACAATCCAAATATTGCCGATGTTATCAAAGAAGAGGTGAAAAAGATGCTCAATGCTAGAATCATCTTCCCCATCCACCATTCAACATGGGTGGCTAACATTGTGCCAGTAAGGAAGAAGAATGGGGAAATAAGGATTTGTGTAGACTTTTGAAATCTGAATCAGGCATCTCTCAAGGAAAATTACCCTCTTCCAATCATGGATCACATTTTTAAGAAATCACCGGATCTGAAATGCTCTCTTTGCTTGATGGATTCTCAGGGTACAACCAAATCAAGGTGGCAAAAGAGGATTGCAACAAAAACCTTCACAACACCTTGGGGCACTTTTTCCTACAACAGAATGCCTTTTGGCTTGATCAATGTTGGGGCCACTTTCCAGAGAGCAATGGACTTGGCCTTCAAAGATTTGAAATATTGCATTGTCATTTACCTTAATGACCTCACGGTTTTCTCAAAGAGGAGGGGATATCATATTTGTCATTTTCGGAGCAAGTCCTTGCAAGGTGTAGGAAACATGACATTTCTCTAAATCCAAAGAAGTGCATTTTGGAGTCATAGAAGGTAAGTTTCTTGGGACACATTGTGAACAAACATGGAGCACACATTGATCCTAAGAGGATCAGAGCTATCCAAGCACTAGCCTTACCAACCAACAAGAAGGGAGTTCATTCATTCTTTGGAAAGGTAAACTTCCTTCATCGTTTTGTGCCTAAGTTTTCTGAACTGACTAAGCATATAACTTCCATGATGAAGCCTCAAGCAAGTTTCAAGTGGAATAAGGAAGGAAAAACAACATTTGAGGATATCAAGAAAGCCATTACCAAAGCTCCAACTCTTGTATCTCTAGATTTCAACAAGGAGTTCATCATGTATTGCTATGCATCAAAACATACACTCTCTGGATGTCCTTGTTTAGAAAAATGATGAAGGTTTGGAAGCACCCATTGCTTTCATGATCCATCCTTTGAAAAATCATGAGCTAAAGTATAACAAATTGGAGAAACATGCCTACGTAGTGGTTAAAGCTGTTAAAAGTTTTATATTCTACATTCTCAATTCCCATACAGTGGTGATGGTCCTTGGAAGTGCAATCAAGTCCATTTTGACTCAACAAGATCCTGGGGCTAAGAGAGGAAGTTAGATTGCAAAGACCCAAGAGTATGACTTGGAGATTAGGCCCTCTAATCTAGTAAGAGGAAATGGTTTGTGCTAGTTGATTGCTGAAGATGAAGCTCTCAGGGCTCAAGGGGGAGAAAAGGATGATGTTTTCTCAACCTATTCAGAGACAGTCCACAAGTTCTCTTTGTCACCACTACTTGATGAGTGGTATGTTGATATTGCTTACTACCTCACTTATGGAGAATGCCCTCCTCATCTTGATTACAAAAAAAAGAAGAACCCTCAAGCTAAAGAAACAAGTTTGTGATCTGGAATCATGCACTTTACAAGAGAGGTCTGGATGGTTGTTTCCTCAAGTGTGTGGATAAGGAGCAACAACAAAAGTTTCTCAGGGCATATCATGATCAAGCTTGTGGTGGACATTTCTCAGCAATGGTCACTGCACATAAGATTCTCAGGGGGAGATATTATTGTCCCTCCATCTTTGCAGACACTCAATATTAGGTTTCCAAATGTAAAGCATGCCAACAATTTGTTGGAAAGCCACAACTAGTTGCATTGCCACTCAAGCCTGTGGTGATTGAAGAACCATTTCAACAATGGGGCTAGATTTTATTGGTGTTTTGAATCCTCATTCAAGTGCAGGGAATACTTATGTACTCACTGCAACTGATTACTTCACTAAATGGGTGGAAGCCATTCCAACCAAGCAAGCCAACTAAACAACAGTCTGCAACTTCATCAAGGAGAATATCATTGTCCGTTTTGGAGTACCATAGAAGATTGTTGTAGACAATGCCACCTATTTCTCTTCAAAGGAGCTCACGAGTTTTGTTATGGTTTTGGAATCTCCTTATCTCACTCTTCTAACTACTATCCATAGGGAAATGGTCAAGTTGAGTCAAGCAACAAGAACATTGTGACCATTGTTCACAAGTTGGTAGATGAGAATCAAAGGAACTAGCACAAGAAGTTATATGATGCATTATGGGCCGATAGGATCACTCCTAAGAAGGCAATAGGTATGTCACCTTTCCAAATGTTGTATGGAGTTGAGGTAGAGATTCCTCTCACAATTGAGATGCCATCTCTCAAGTTGCTTGCAAGAAATAGAAGATGGTCAATACAAAGACTCCATTGACAAGAGGATCCTCTTCCTGGAGAAGCTGGAGGAAAGTAGATGCCAAGTGGTGGATAGAATTAAATAACACCAATTGAAAGTGAAGAAGATATTTGACAAGAGGGAAAAGGCAAGAGAATTCAAGGTTGGAGATTTTTTCCTACTTTGGGACAAGAGAAGAGAACCAAAGGGAAGCCATGGAAAGTTTGATTCATTATGGCTCGACCCATTCCAAATTCATGGAGCTTGTGGTGAGAATGTTTTTCTCCTCTCATACTTGGATGGAACGCCATTGGAATTTCCTCAAAGTGGGAAATACTTGAAACTATATCATCAGTGAAAGTGGGTTGTCCCCCGCCTTGTACCATAGGTGATTTCGTAGGTGTGTTTTTCCCTTTTCTGTTGTGTGGTTTTGGTTTAGTTTTGTTTGGTTTTTGTTGTGTGTGGTTTGGCTTGTGTGTTTCCTCCTTCCATTATTTCTCGAATTGTACATGACTCTGTAAGGCCCAATGGATAAGGCACTAGTCAATGTAATATGTTTTGAAACTTGAGATTCTGATCCTCATGTCATGCCCTAGCCATGCCCAATTCACGCCATGTCCCCAAGCTAGAGCCAACTGTTGTCTCCCGAAAACTACTCTACGTTTTCATAGCCAAATTCAATTTTTTTGAGCTCATGCCCTTTGTTGGTGTTTAAGCCAAGTTAGAGATTCAAGAAATTAGCAAAAGTCATGCCCTAGAGCTGTTTAAACCTCTGTTTTGCTTGTTTTTAGAAATCCTCCATTTCTCGGTCTGTGCACATAATATCCTCTTTGTAACCTCCATTTTTGATCAAAATTGTTCACTTGTTCTATGGCCTGGGTCATCAAATCATTTTTTTCCTCCATGCCTCTGGTTCGTGAAGGAAATTTGAAAATTGGACTCAAAATGATGAAGTTTTCTTTCTCTATGTATTTTCCATAGTCGAGATGATGGGATTCTTTTCCCCATCAAATTTTGACCCCAATGAATGTAGGTACGTGGTCAGATCTATTGGATGGGGAGGAATAGGATTTTTGGTGAACTTAACACTTTTGGTCACGTTACGTTGAAGATGAGGTCACAAAGACACTTTTAAACATTTTGACCTTTTGGAAAAAGACTCAAAAGCTCAATTTCCTCCTCGGCCCACTACTCGATTGAACTCTTGGCACGTGGCATCCTCTCGATTGGAAATGGGGTCGCGGCTCTTTTCTAAACATTTTAACCTTTTTGGAAAAAGGCTAAAAAACTCAAAGTTCTCAGTCACTCCTCCACTTTTAGGTAAAAAGTGGAGGAGCGGAACGATGGAGAACTTTGAGTTTTTGAGCCTCTTTGCAAAAAGGAGAAAAGTTAAAAAGTGACCCATAGCCCCGATCAGGCTTTAAAGGGAAAAGTCAAAGTTGAAGCCCACAGGGAGAAAGTCAAAGGTGAAGCCCACTGTTGAAAAGTCAAAGCGGACAAGTGGGCCATCGAGGACTTTTGGAAATTTAACCAAATTCCCAAAAGTGAAGTAAAAGTTCTAGAATGCTCCGTGGCTCCGCCAAGGTCTCGGGCCCGCCATTGAAAAGTCAAAGCGAAGGAGTGGAACGACGAGAACTTTGAGTTTTTGAGCCTTTTTCCAAAAAGGTTAAAATGTTTAGAAAAGAGCCACGACCCCATTTCCAATCAGAGGATGCCACGTGTCAAGAGTTCAATCAGAGCAGCGGGCCAGAGGAGGAAATTGAGCTTTTGAGTCTTTTTCCAAAAAAGGTCAAAATGTTTAAAAAGTGCTGTGACCTCATCTTCAACCGAACGTGCCATGTGTTCTAGTCAAATCGGAGCAGCGGGCCGACGGAGGAAATTGAGTTTTGAGCCTTTTTCCAAAAAGGTTAAAATGTTGAGAAAAGGGCCATGATCCCATTTCCAATAAGAACGTGCCACATGTCTAAGTTGAAAAGTCAAAGTGGGGTTGCGGGCCAATTTGTTCCAAATTGCCAAATCTCATGAAAAATCACAAAATGTGAAAGGCTTCCCCTGTAACCGCTCCAATCCCTTCCTACCATGTGGATGACCCAATTTCAGAGTTAGAGGAGCAAATCAAATGGTCTATATTTAAACTAGCAAATCGAATGTAACAGTTGCTTTGCAAGATCTAGTTTTAACCTACCATGAGCGTTTTCTTCACAACAGAGGAATTTGAAAAGGCGTTGAGGATTTGTGAAGTTGTAATGGTTTCTTGCGAAGAATATAATGGCTTCTCGATGTCATTCCAAGGGTCAGGCGATTGATTTCAAAAAAGACCAGAGTGCTTTGTACCTGGAAAAGATAGAAAATGCCACATTGCTTCTATTTTCTCTTCTTCCTCGAATTTCTTCCATTCTCAAGCTATGTACAAACTCTTCTTGAGCTTCAATAATAAAAGAAGGAATTTTTTCCTTTTTGATTGAGGGATTGATTGGTACTTTGTGACCAATGAGTTTCATTCGGTCTTGTAGCTTCTTCCTCGCAGGGTTTGTTTTTCTTCTAACTATAAATGCATGTAAATGAAATTTCTAATTAATGTGTGTGGGCATCTGATATTCTACTCATAACATTAGTTTCTCCTACCTCCATTCTCACTCCCTTTCCCCTTCTCAGAAAAAGTTCTTCTCTAGTGAGAAATTGCTAGCTTTGCCACAGGGTCAGTGGAGTGCCCCTGTTGGATCTCTGGTCGAAAGGCCACCATTAAAATCCACTTTTTCACGCATGCACATACGGAAGCTGCACCGTTCAAGTAGAGGGACTTAGATTCCCATAGTGTTGGCTTGAAACCCACCAATTTGTCCACAAGACAAATTTTCTCGCCAATAGACGGGTAGTATGAGATCCTAATAGTTGGGTTGGAAAATAAGGAAATAGAGGCTATGAACGGGTAGCATAAGTTCCCTATTATTTAATTGTTTGATTTAATTTGTTTGATAAACTACATTGAAAGTTTGTTTTAAATAAATAAAGAAAGTAAATTCATCATAAATAAAAGACAAGTGTGTTTAATCTTTTAATTAATCAAATTCATTCCCGATTAATTAAATAAAATGATATGAAATACCATATTTTCTTTTTATCTGAGCAAGAAATGAATTGAAAGAAACTAATTTAAAAACTAACATCTTTTTGTATTTTTAAAATTTAAATAAAATAAATAAATAAGCTATTCTACAGACACATGAAATTAATTAAAATAAAATGCTACTACCACTAGTAAAAACTAAACTAAAAACATTGAATAGCTGGATGAAGCTATTCCTTTGTTGAAGGGTTGTCTAACAATGTTATTCTAAAAGAATGTATTCGAAAGTTATTAATCTAAATAAAATAAAATAAACCTTTTATGGAAAAGCTTCTATCTCAAATTTTCTAGAAAGGAAAAGCTTCTAAGAATCAATTTCCTCTTTTCTGTGTGAAGTTTCCTTAGCAAAATTAAATCTAAACTAATTAAAAGAAATAAATGATGTGCAAGGATTTCTTCACTTCTTCCTCTAACTAATTTTCTCGAGAAGATCCACAGGGATAAGCCAGGAAGAAGTTATCAAGGGAAGATTTATGTAAGAAATATTTTTAAAGTAATACTATAAATCAAATAAATACATTCTAGAAATGATGAAATCCTCCACTTCTACAATTTTACCAAATTAATACAATGCATTCTTTATATTCTAACAAATATAAATTAAATAAAGCTTCAAATAATTTAAATACAACCCCAACTGGTTACTATTGTACTATGGTATCTTCCCAAAGGTGAGATGTGTTTGTTGTCTCCTCAGCTTTGTATCCTCTTCCAAAGATGAAGTCCAATTGATCTAGGAATGTACAGATGTTGGCTAGTAATAAAGAAAAGCAAGAACTAGTTATGGCTAGCTTGGTGCAAGAAATGACAAAAGAAAATGGTAGGAAAGAACAAAGAAATGAGTTAGTTGTCTGTGTGGTTCCTCTAAAAATTTAGCAACATAACTTTACCTCAAGAATGTGAAAATCCAACCCATCATATGGGTAAAATTTTGTCTTTTATAAAAATTTGGGAAAGAAGAAGTCAATTACATGTGTTGATCAAGAAGTGAAAAATCATCAAAAGGAGAGGTAGTCAACATTCTAAACATATCCAAACAAGAGAAAATCAATACGATTCCAATGAGTCCAAAAATAGGAAAAATAGTTGAGAAACGAGTGAGAAAATCACTCCCGAAATCTAAACACACATTGAAAAACGCATGTTTTAACTCTTAGATTTAAGGTGATAGGACCACTCGTGTAGACAATCATGCGCAACTGCCACTCAAAACAATGTTAAAAGTTAAAAAAAATGGCCTTGCAAGAAAAATTGAAGTTTGTATACAAAAGAGAAGGGTTGATTTGAGTCAAAGGAAGGGTGTCATTTTCACCTGGAAGAAGTTTTTATCATCATTGGAGACATTGTGTGTTCCATGTTGCACCATGTAGTTTTTGGGTGTGTACATATTACCCCCTCGAAGAATAATTTTAGCCATGAATGGGTGTAAAAAGTGGATTCCAAGTATGGTGCTCCCAAGTGGGAGAGTTAGGAATTATACCTTATTCATCCGTATGTTGAAACCATACCAATCCAACCTTCCCGCTACCTGTAAATGAAAAACAGGAATCAAGTGCAATATAAAGCAATTTTGACAAAATGTTTCAAAATAAAAAGATAAGATTACGTACCATTTCTGTGGGGGTAAGAAGTCTACCTACCATGTGCATGCAAGCCCTACATACACAATGTTAGAAAATTCAAATATATGTTATATATGTAATTTTCACTATTTTTAGAAATCATTTGTGTTTTAAAAGTTTTCTAAATTTAGAGCTTTAGATTTCTAGTAATTTTTTCATTTGTGAGTATGGTTGAATTAGAAGGTATTTAGAAATGATGGTGATGGACCCAAAAAAAGTGGATGGGGCTCAGGAATAGGTTAGAACCGAGAGATTTTGTCTTTTTTATTTTTGAATGCATTTGAGAAGAACTAGGAAATTCATACTTGAAGCAAAGTAATGTCTTAAAGAGATGTATAGGCAAAGTTATTTTATTTCTTAGTGTTGTGTATTTATTGATTTTTTTATTTTTGGCACAGATTGAGCATTTTGACCACACTTTTCCTATGGTGTGATGACATTGTACATTAGATATTTTGATAGACACACACATATATATTGACATATTTTTGATTCAAGTATTCTTTCGTAAGAGTTGATTTAATTTGTGTACTCTTGGATGATTGATAATTTCAAATGATTTTTCATTTTTGAATGTATGCTATGGAAAATGATAATGATACTTGGTGATAAACAAAATGATATACATATGATTATGAATATGGTAACAAATTGTAATTTGGGAAAAAAATTCAAGTAACTTTTAGCATTTATGTTTCATTGGAAAAATGTGTTGAATATGATATGATGATAAGATAACCTCACTTCACTCTTAACTATCGTATTTCAAGAGAAATATGATATGAAGTAAGATAACCACCGAGTTTCAAGAAGAACGTGAGATGTATGTTTTGAAGAATGTGAATGAGAATGACCAAGAGACAAGAACTTTGACAAGGATTTACTTGAGAAACCTACAACCCAACCCAAACCAAGATTAACTTAACCAATTTGAAATGAATTTTTCTTGCAAGTTTTAACTAGAATTAGATCCATAGATGGCCTATTGATTGATAAGATATAGTTTTAAGGAATATTTGTCTCTCTTAACATATACATCTAAGTCATTTTCTTGGGAATTTTTATAAGCACTTTTATTTCTTTATTTATTTGTAACTTTTGACTTATTAACGGGACCTCATCGTCTTTCCCCATGATACTAATAAGAAACATGGGATCATCACCAAGGAAAAAAAAGGTGAGTAAGGGCACTTCCCTCCTTTCCTAACCTCATGCTACCAAGTAAGAAGTATGGGCTCATCACCAAAGATTGGTAGGGACGAAAAGTGTAATTATTTGTAATGAAAGAAATTTGTGTTTATTTTTATATATATTTTTTTTTTTTCTAACTTGAATTTGATTTGTTATTTTTGGAAGAAACACTTTCCCCTAATCTAAACCCCACACAACTAGTAGGATGTGAGGGATCAACACTAGATATTGAGATAGGCGAAACAAGAGTTCTAGGTGAAATGTTTAGAATGTTTTTTTATAGAGAAATATTTTTAGGGAAAGACTTATCATCAAAAAGCTTCTAGTGAAAAATATGGGCAATAATCACCCAAATTGGAATCAATCATGGAGAAGACTGAGTATGTAAGTCATTATAAAGTAATTCCAAAATTCATCTCTTGAATGAAAGTGATGATAAAGATTATACAATTTGAATGTATGAAAATAATGGTGAAGTAGGTATGATTAGGATATTTTCCAATGTTATAAATTCAAAGAATTACTTGAATAGTAAGTTTCTGTTTTACAATTTAAATGACATGATAATGCAACTAACAAGAAGATGAGGATACAAGAGAGCACAATGTGGAAATGCAAATGATTATATACAGAAATGTCTCAGTTGACATGAGTTAATGGTTTACTCAACTCCTCACCTTCCAAGGTATACAAATGATAAGGTGGATTTTTGAAATTTCCATTTTATTGAAAAGGGCCTAATACCTTGGGTTTAAATTTACAAACGCTACTTACTATCTTATTTCTCCGAATATCTAATATTGGTGTATGAACATCCATTTGTGTGAAACATTTGTAAACCTATTTGTAGTGCTTTGGACATATCATCTTCATATAAACGTGATGATGTTGTTCAACCTTGTTCTCTACATAAGGAGTAATGATCACATTTGGTATTTTTTTCACATGCGCTATGGGATCATGTTAGTTGGACTCAATAACCTTGGTTTTTGACACGTTTGTATTTGGACCAAGATTAGATATGGGAGAAGCCCTAGAGATGGCTTCGATGAGCATATTTATGTCAAAATCATCTTCCTCTCATGATGCTTCTATCATATGTATATCTGAACCAAGATCATCAACAGGAAGAGAGGCTAAACCAAGGAAATTACTAACTCATTACAGTTTAAAATGGAGAATAATCATCCCATCAATTTCTAAGAGATTTAAAATATATGTTGTGGTTTTTGTGGACATGGTTTCCACATATACCACCTTATTCTTATCAATTTTCGCCACCTTGATTATTTTTGGGTCATCAACCTTGAATTTTGGAACATTTTAGGTGGTTGCGAACAATTCCTTTGATGGAAGTGATTTATTTAGTTGGTTTTCAGGAGCTCATACTTGAATGAATCCCTAGTTTCTTCTTGAGATTCTCTAGATGTATATCAAGGGTTTAGGATCCCCTTGAGCAATGAAGACCTTTCCTAAATGGAGGAATCTAACTTCCTGAAATAAGGTGGAAGGAATGGCCTTCATCCAGTGAATCCATGGTCTACCAAGGATCATGTTATAATTCATTTCCTTATTGATGATGTAAAACTCAGTTAGAATAGTTTTTGGCCCGAGGGAGACATGAAGAACTATAGTTCCAATTGAGGTAGCTTTAAGACTGTCATACCCTCACAACATGTTTCTAGTAGAGGAGCAATTAGTCTCCCCATATCCTAACTTCTGCAAGAAAGAGAAGGGAACTACATTCATAGCAGCCCCATCATTGATCATATCTCTCTTGATGTAATTGTTATAGACCTAGACTTGCAAGTATAAAGAATGATCTCCTCTTCGGGCTATTTCAACATCATATGGAATCTTACATATATCAAAAACCGATATCCCTATCACCATGTCCGGGAGGATGTATATCAAAGTCAATATGATTGATTTAATCCCCAATTGGAGGCATAACATGGATCAGATGACCAAGACCCAATGCATATAATAATACGTAACAATGCGTGAGAGAATTCTTCAACAAATCTGGAAATGAAATATGAGAAAAGGTCTTGTTCAAGTCCAAAATCAAATCATAAGATCCTTAAGGTTTTAATACTATAGGAGCATCATCTTGTAAGAGAGAATTATTGGAAGAGGTTGTGAAGTGTACTCCCTTGTCTGATTTTTTGTGTGAATTTATGGTTCAACCTCTAACTCAACTAATTCCAAAATATTTGTATTTTTATTTAAGCCTAAGCTAGGGAAACTCGAGAGTTTTTAGAAGTTGAGGCCTCATGGTTGTTATTCCCAACAGGAATACCCTTATTTATATTTTGAGGGCCTACTTTAACATCTTCAAGATGTTTAGGGAATGGGTCCCGATAGATGCCTAGGTTTGTATTCTGAGGTGCAATGGGTCCTGTATAACTCGGATGTGAGATTTCTTTAGGACTCACTAGAAACATGTCCACAAATATTTACCTTTTATTTTTGGGGAGTCTTTGAATGAACTTGTTGTAATCCATACAATTCATAGAATCATGACCAACAACATGGTGAAAAACGCAATATAGATTGTGGTCATTTTTTTGTTGATTATAACCCTGGTTGTAGTTTTGAAATTGGTTGTTATAACCGTAATTCGTTACCCCTTAGCTAGGATTTTGGTATTGGTTCGGGCCTTGGGTTTGAGCTTGTTGAGGAGGGGGATGATTGACATAGACCATGTTAATAGAGGAAACATAATTAAGGCCTCTTTGATTTCTCATGTTGTTGTTATTATTATTAGTGTTACCATTGTTTGTAAAACTAACATTCTTTGTTTGATAGGTAATACCATCTGTGTGGTAACACCGTGATTGTGATTCAAAACCTTAGTTCCTTGGTTGTTGGCTTTGGTGTTTTGATGGTTTATGTTATTTTGGTTAGGGGACACTAAATTCCCATTGAGACCATAAGTTTTACACCCTATGTCGATAGTGGCTTGGTCGATTCAAAACACATCTTCCAACACTTCTTCATAGCTGCAAAAAGGAAACTTTTGGACTTCCTCCTTGGTCTCTTAGTTAAGTGAGTGAAGGAAGAGGTCACAAAGCTCCATTTAGTCTAGGTTAGGTGAACTTGTTGAGTATTAAAGAACTTGATGCCATCTCTGAATGAAATGGGCTGAAGATTCATTTAGTTCTTACCTAATATGCAGAAACTCCGTAATCCTAATCATACTAACTTGTTCATGTCAAATCTGATGAATTCATAAACAAGTTGTTTAAAGGAATGCATATAAGATTTTAGAATCTGATAGTACCAATCTAACACAATTCCCTCGAGATTATTTGGAAATATTTTAGCTACTACAACATCCCAAGGAAGAAATTCCCTAATGGTAGTAGCATAGGCCTTGATATGAGCGTTTGGGTCTCCTTATCCCTTAAACTTAGGAATATCAGAAATGGGCGTGGAAGCATGACACCCATATTGTGAAATCAAGGGTTATTTTAAATATTCATCGTAAGTTCCCATTGAAAATATTCCACCATTTACCCTTGATGAGGAGGAGGAGGAGGAGATGGATAAGCCACAATGTAAGCATTGACCAAAATATATGGAGCTCCTTGATATGGTGTATAAAGAGTAGTGAAATTATGTACATCCATCTAAGGGGATTTTGAGTACATATGTAGGTAAGGAGGAACAAAACTAGGATATGGGCTAGTGGGCATAAAACCAGGGAACACCACTTTGCTATGAGGAGTGACATTTAAGAATGCACTTTTGACAAGCACCTACGTAGGATAAGTGTAATATGTATGAGAACCCACCCCTAGTATGTTAGATCCCATGAGAAGATCAACTTTTACATTTAATTAGAGTGGATAAACTTGTTGTATAGGATGTTGAATTGGTTGTGCATTAGTAGGGGTGTATCCTTTGTTGTCAATGGGATACCCCATGTTATTCCCTATTGCATAAGTTGGTTGTGAAGGTTGGGAACTCTCTAGTTCTCTAATCCTCCTTACTAAAGTAGAAATAAAATCATGAGGCTAGGATTGATTCTCTTATTTGGGTACCTGTTGTGTAGGGTTTGGTTGGGAGGACACATGACATCCTATTATAAATTGTTCGGTGTGGTCATTATTTCTTTCCTTGAAAATAGGGGTTTCATGATTTATGGCCAATGTGTGGTTGTTGAACATCTCGATGTATGATTATTCATCCTTTCTAAGGACTCGTCAATTTTATGAAGTGGATTAGCAATTCATGCAAAAATTTCATCCTCTGTAGAGTACATGCTAATGTAAGGTCTTGACAAAAATCTAGACCCTAAGGTCTAGTTCCACCTATAAAAGTCATGTTGTTTGAAGGGGATTGATTGTATTGCATAATTAAAGGTTTATCAACATCCTCTATTCTCATGTGACTAGTGGGGTTTGAGACATAGCTAGGGGAGGGCCTACACGTTGTTTGTGTAGCTATCACCCATCCAGAAAGGGAAGGGGATTATTGTGGTTGAATGTTGGTGTAGTATCTATCAAAGCCAAATGGCCCACCAAAATCTCTACTAGACATATTTGGGGAAGTATAAAATACCTACCAAAATAGGGGAAGAAATGAAAAGGTGAGATAGTAGCAAAAAAGAGAAGGAAATAATAAGTAATTAGTCCTTCACTCGGGTTCTCCAATTTTGTATGCCTAAAAATCAGCACATGATTTCAAACACACCCAAGTTCTCGAGGACATGCCAAGAATGTCATAATGTGTAAAATTTAGGGGATGATTATGGGTAACTAAAGGATAGTCGGGGACTAAGGATGGGTAATATGAGCTCTTAATAGCTAGGCTAGTAAAGAGGGAAATAAAGGCTATGAATGAGTAGCATAAGTTCCATATTGTTTGATTGTTTTCTTTAATTTTTATGATAAACTATGTTGAAATTTTGTTTTAAATAAATAAATAAAAGATAAGTGTGTTTAATCTTCTAATTAACCAAATTCATTCCTGATTAATTAAATAAAACGAAATGAAATACCATCTATTCTGTTTGTGTAGGAAATAAATGAATTGGAAGAAACTAATTAAACAACTATATTATTTTAGTATTTTTTAGAATTTAAATAAAATAAATAAATAAGCTATTGTACAAACAAAGGAAATTAATTAAAATAAAATAAGTTACTACCTCTAATTAAATAAACTAAAAACATAAATTAGCCGAATGTGGCTTTTCCTCTGTTGGAGGGTTTTCCGAAAATGTTATTCTAAAGAATGTATTCAAAAGTTATTGATCTAAATGAAATAAAATAAACCTCTTATGGAAAAGCTTATGCCTCAAGTTTTCCAAAAAGGGAAAATCTTCTTAGAAGAAATTTCATCTTTGTCGTGTGAAGTTTCCTTGGCAGAAGTAAATCTTAACTAATTAAAAGAAATAAATGATGTGTAAGGATTTCTTCACTTCTTCCTCCAAACAATTTTATGATAATATCCACAGGGGTTAAGCTTCGGAAGAAGCTATCAAGGGAAAATTTATGTAATAAATATTTAAAATTAATACTAGAAATGGAATAAATACATTTTGGAAGTGATGAAATCTTTTGCTTCTATAATTCTACCAACTTAAAACAATGCATTCTTTTCTATTCTAACAAATATAAATTAATTAAAGCTTCAAATAATTTAAGTACAACCTCAACTTAGTTACTATTGTACTTGTGGTAGCTTCCCAAAGGTGAGATGTGCTTGTTGTCTCCTTAGATTTATATCCTCTTCCAAATATGAAGTCCAATTAATCCAGAATGTACAGATGTTGGCTAGTAAAAAAGAAAGCAAGAACTGGCTATGGTTGGCTCAAGTATAAAAAATTCTGAAAGAGAATGGAAGGAAATAATAGAGAAATGAGATGGTTATCTATGTGGTTCCTCTAAAAATTCAGTAGCATAACTTTACCTCAAGAATGTGAAAAATCCAACCCATCATACGGGTAAAAGTTTGGCTTTTATAAAAATATGGGAAAGAAGAATTCAATTACATGTGTCAATCAAGAAGTGAAAAATCATCAAAAGGAGAGGTAGTCAACATTATAAACATATCCAAACAAGAAGAGAAAATCAATATGATTCCAATGAGTCCAAAAATAGGCAAAATAGTTGAGAAACGAGTGAGAAAATCACTCCCGAAATCCAAACATGCGTTGAAAAACGTGTGTTTTAACTCTTAGATTTAAGGTGACAGGATTTGCTAGTGTAGACATAATAGTGGTTACGTAACCACCGGGGTGGTTACGTAACCACCACTCATGCAACCATTGGGGCAAAGGTGTTGTAACCACTACTCAAAACAATGCCGAAAGTTTAAAAAATGGTTTTGCAAAAATAATTAAAATTTGGAGACAAAACGAAGGGTTGATTTGAATCAATGGAGTGATGAAAAGGAGAGAGGGAAGGATTTGGACCTCATTTTTAACTTGGAATAAGTTTTTATCATCATTGGAGACATTGTGTTTTCTGTGTCACACCATGTAATTTTTGGATGCATACAGTACCCATTTTCAACCATTACCTCAAATTTTTATTTTCATTCATGTTCCTTGTTTTAAAACTAGTTTGACATGTTTTCCTATATGCATTCATTATTATTAGAGTGTCTATCATTATAATATTATGTTGTCTCGAGAAATGTTTTTAATTTTACTAACTCTTTAACGTTTAACATGTTTCATGATGTTTCCGTGATTTGCGAGTTTGTGTCGTAAGAAAGGAATTATTGTGATTCATGTCGATATCCTTGAGCCATCAAGGAATGCTTTAATTCTTTATAAATCCACATTTTTAGTTCAAAATAAAAGATGCAAATGCATCCCCACCACTCGGTGGTACAATATATTCATTGGATTTTGGGGTTTCGGCCTCTTGAATATCCTCTCACTTTGCGTACAAAATTACAAGGTGCAATTTGGTCCCCGATTCTGAAAGACACAAATATTTAGAGTATATAGGAAGTGTATGCCCATACTTCAAGTTTGTGGGTTACTTATGTAGAGATGCATCTTGAGATGTATGTGAACTTTGTAACTTGCTCCATTACATTTATGCAAGGTGCATTTTCATCCCCGTGGATTGCTTAGGACAAAAGGTCAAAGGATGATACATGACACTATGAAGGGTGTTTAGAAGAGAATTTCAAGTTGTAACTTGTACATATACATTATCATACCCATGCATGATGTGCCCCGAGTCCCCAAGCCCATGGAGGATTGATAAACTTGGTGTATTTACAAGTAAATCCCCAACGACTTGAAATATAAAAAAGGGGCAAGGAGGGATAAAGCACCAAATGGTTTTTCATGTTATTAATGCTTCCATTAAGGAAGTATATAACTCAAGGACAATCCTAGAGAACACACTTTTTTTTAAAACATTTGATCATGTTAGCTTTCTATTGAGTCCTGTGTCTTCGAATCTTGAAATATAGTGGTATAGAGGCCGGAACTAGGTACAAGTCATTTCCACATCCCACAAGCTAGACACAAGGTTATTAAAATAAGTAAGTGCCCTAGCCTCATGAATTATCGGTATTTCTATGCGAATTGTGAATCATTGAGTTTTAAATTTAAAAATTGGAACATTGTGGTCAAATATTTTCTTTAGGTCGTAATAAAAAGATGCCACAAGATGAATACGCTGCCTAATTTCCATCAAATTACTTCCAATATGACCTCCCATTTTAATAGAGTAATGGATACAAATTTGGGTGGGACAGACCTAGCCGAGTTCAACCTAAGATTTAAATCCCTTAGAGAAGCAAGATGATGGAATGTATTGATAATTGAGGTATTGCATTGGCTACCGCCTTCTCTTCCTCTTCTTAGTACCTAAAGTCTATCTCGGGTATGTGCTTAGAACTATATCCCTATAACCAGGGATGGAAGTGATGCTCTTATATTATCTCTCACATCAACTTGAATTGACAAGATGCTTAGCGTCCCTAATGCGATCAATGTAGCTAATGTTAGTATCAAAAAGGAGAGGAGTAACGGAACAAAAATTCAGGTGAGTTGAATAAGATAATGAAAGACCAATGGTTAATAAATCCTAGAGATTCACCACCCAACTCTCAAAGAGGTTGGCTCAAACAAAATTTATTAAATATGTTATATGACTAAATCCTTGAGGCTTAAAAATAATTAAAGACTTGTGGATTATTAAAGATCAAGTTTGAATTAAGCAAAAGACATTGTAAATAACTATTGATGTAATGAATGTCATGAGATTTTGATTAAATATGTTTAATGTATTTATGAAAAGGTGTGAACAACCAACGTGATGGTTATTAACTACCAATGAAAAACTATAAAAGGCATGTCAAACTAAAAGGAGGGACATTAATTTGAATCATTGTGATTCTGAGACAAGAAATTGTAATTGTGATTCTAAGAAAGAATATTGACAAAGAGTTTGAAGAATCTTATGAATTGAGTATGTGGAAGTAAATTCCAAGGCTGACTAGGCACAGATAGGCGGTGGGAAAAGAGAGAGGCACCAGTGAGTGTCCTAACCAGGGGTAAAAAGTACAACCTTGGATGGTCCTGGCTAGGGAAAGGTGAACATACACGAGGTGTATAACACAATCCTTAGATAATGTGGCCATAGTCTGGTATCTGTTTCCTGAGTTTGGATTGGAATTTGGTACAAGAAATCATGTGAATTATCTCATATAAGTATTATGTCTATAAAATACCTATAAGTTTCTGTAAAAATCAAAATCTAATAAAAGGAAGTTAATTCTTTTGTTTATATTGTTAAAAACGTGTAAATAAATGAATTCGACATATTTTGTTATGTATATCTATAAAAATATGTGCTTGTATTATTAAAAATAGTGAATTATATGAATAAGTCAATAAAATATGTAATTTTAGATGTCCGTGTCTATTTTTAATCAAAATCTATTTAAATCTATGTAGAACAAGACCAAATTAATGTTATTGAGTGAATTCAAGCATTCTTGTAAGCTTTAATGGTGTATCGGGCTATATTATCATTTTCTGTAAATTTTGGGTCGTGTTTGCTATGTTTATGTATTTTACCCGTGTTTTGCAGCTTTTACTCTATTGCCTTTGTTCCATGGATGTTTTTCTTCTTTATGCGGGATTTTCTTTGTTACGCGGGTATTGTCTTCCTTCCATGTATTTTTCTTTGTTGTGCGGTTATGTTTTTCACTCGTGGATTTGAAAATTCATCTTAGGTTTATATTGTTGTATAAATATTAATCAACTATGATTGTAACCAATCTAGCTTGCTCAAGTAAATATCATCAAGAATGTAAAAATGTATCAATCTTCCGCAATAAGATCTGTTGTCAAGAATTATCGATTGTGTCAAGTTAAAAGTTGTATTTTAGTTAGTCAGAGCCAAATTTTAATCTGGGAAAAATTCACATTTCATTTGGTATTAGAGCTAATTATCCTCATTAAAATGCATTCTATTGTTGAATGTATGAAAGGAAAATAAAAAATGTTGTGAATTAATAGATTGTGGTGATTTTCTCACAAAGCTAAAATTGTGTATATACATAGAATGGTAGACAAAAAGAATGGAATGGATTCACGAGAATGATATGGATTACAATGAATTGGAGCGATAAAACCAACAATTGGGCAGGGAAGTAAATTATCTTTTTGAGCAATTAGAAACATTAAAAATCTAATTTGAAGCTATGATTGATAAAGCTGATAAGTCTAGTAAATCAGATAAAAGCACTAAATCATAAAAGAAATGTAATAAGTTTGAAAATAAATTAAGAAAAAGAAAGCACTCTTCATCTGATGATGATTCTGTTCATGATAAATTAAATGAATCTTCTGATTCTTCTAGTTCTTCGATTCATCTGATAGTAATCAAGCTAGTTCAAGTAAGAATTCTAAAGACACAAAAAATTTCTAAGAAAATTAAATTCCTGAATATTGTGGAGAAGTAGTAATAGGGAAAAAGCTGAAACTTGGCTATCTAGCTTAGAAAGATATTTTGAATTACAAAAGACTAATAAGCTAAGCAGAACTCAAATAGCTTCATATCAGTTGAAAAATGCTGCCCTTAACTAGTGGGAAGACACATTAAGGTCTGAGAAACTTAAAGCCCATAAAGTCTCCTGGAGAAAATTTAAGAAGTTGTTTAAAAATAAATATATGTCTGAACATTTCTTGCAATAAAGACAAAATGAATTCTTTGATCTAAAGCAATGTCTTAAAACTGTAAATGAGTATAAACAAGCCTTTGAAAACTTAAACAGATTTGTGCCTTTTATTTCTAGGACAAACAAAGTTGTTAGATTCATCAATGGTCTAAGGGAAGAATATAAAGCTAGTGTTTGGTGTGGTAAACCAACTTCAGTAGATGAGGATGCTCAAATTAAAACCAATTTTAAAAATACAAGACTATAGTTCAACAAAAGAAAGAAGACTATAAGAATAAAAATTATAATTTCTAGAACTTAAGGTCTTGGGCTATCGGTGAGTTAGTTTGTAATCATCAACCCAAGTTCCATTCCCATTGAGTTCATTAGATTATTTTAATAAGTGTCCATGGGGACACCTTGAGGTAGGGGTTGAAATTATCCATATGGGCCAAGCAGAACATAGTGGGGAGCTCCAAATGTGGATCACTCAGCGGACATTAAGGACCAAAGCCCACCCTCATATCCCACATAGAGAAATTTCTCCTCCACCACTCTAGTTCATAGCTCTGGTATAATAAAAGTGTTTACCATCCAAAGTTTTCCAACGGGGTTTGGGTGGATCGGTTAAGACATATGGTTGTGTCTAGATCCACCTAGGTTCAAATCCTCGCTAGGCATGATCCCCTTTAGGGTGGTTTACCGGTGGTGGCGGGAGTTGCATCACCGATGGTTGTGGCTTGTGGCTTCGGTTGGTGGTTATCAATGGTGGCGGTATTTGCATTGTTGGCATTGACAGATGGCTAGTGGCTCTAAAAATGACGGTGGAAGAAAAATTTACATCATTGGTGTAGGCTTCGTGGTCACAATTTGTGTTGGTTTAATTGTAATATATTTTCTGAAGTACATTGTTGTAGGGTGGTGCCCCACCAACCCTTTGGTTCATAGCTCCAGTAAAAATCATTTATCAATTAAAAAAAATTCTAATTTCCATTTTAAGGATAGAAAAAGAAACAAGAGTATGTCAAAAATAAACCAGAGGAAATTAAATGTTGAACTTGTGGAGATAACAACTTTGTTAGGGGTTTCCCTCAAAGAAATAAAATTTGGGATAAGAACAACGACAAGAAATCTGAGGATAAACATAAAGAAGAAAATAAAAATATGAAATTTTATGTTGTTGTTGATACAGTATGCAAAGTGCATAAGCAAGTGTCTCTGATCGAAGTAGTAGGGTCTATTAAAAACACAACCCTTGTTTTCTTGATTGATTCTGGTAATAGTCATAGTTTTATATCTCCTAACTTGGTTGAAAAATTGAATTTATTTTCCGAAAAATTTTACCACTAGTCAGTAGAAATGGTTGATGGAAGAATAATAAGGAAAACATGAGCTTTGGTTGAAGACTTAGATTTTCAAATAGATAATATTGTATCTAGTGAATATTTTCATGTGCTTAATTTAGGTCAATATGATGCTATTTTAGGAATGACATGGTTAGAAAATAACCATGCTCTCATTAATATGAAAATAAACAAGTTTGTATCAAGACCAATATGCAAATACTCATATTTTGTAAGGAACAAAAAGACAACTAAATTTAAAAACTATTTCTATTGTTCAACTTAAAAGGAGTCTTAAAGAAAAATGTAAAATTTTCTATGCTTTGGTTACTCAAAATGATAAACTTAAAGTAGATATAGATGTTCATCCAATGTAGTTCAAGAGTTTATGGATGTTTTTCCTTCTGATGTTGAAGAATTTCCACCTAGAAGATATGTAGAACATGTTATTGACCTTATTCCCAAAGCTAAACGAGTGTCAAAAGCACCTTATAGATAGTCTATACATGAATTAGATGAGCTTAAGGTACAATTTATTGAATTATTAAAATAAGGAAAAATTAGACCTAGTGTTTCTCCTTGGGGTGCACCAATATTGTTTGTTAAAAAGAAAGATGGTACTATGAGGCTATGTATTGATTATAGACAATTAAATAAGCTAACTATTACGAAAAAACACCTTTGCATAGAATTGATGACTTACTAGATCAATTGAATGGTGCTAGATGTTTTTCTAAGATTGATTTACGTTCTGGTTACCATCAGATTAGAATAAAGGATGCTGATATTGCAAAGAATACTTTTAGAACTAGATATGGTCATTATGAATTTGTTGTTATGCCTTTTGGGTTAAAAAATGCTCCAGCCACCTTCATGACCTTGATGCATGATGTTTTTAGACCTTTCTTGGATGTATTTGTAATTATATTTCTAGATGATATCTTGATCTATTCTAAAAATGAAGAAGAACATGAAAAACATGTTAGGCTAGTACTTGAAACTTTAAGAAAACATCAGTTATATGGTAAACTAAGTAAATGTGAGTTCTTTAAAACTGAAGTCTCCTATTTAGGACACATTATCTCTGAAAAAGGAATTTCTCTTGATCCTTCTAAAGTGAAAGCAATACAAGATTGGGATATACCCAAAGATGTACAAGAAATTAGAAGTTTTCTTGGTTTGTCTGGTTTTTATAGAAGATTTATTAAGAACTATTCTAAAATAGCTAGTCCTCTCACAGACTTAACAAAGAAGAATAATTCATATCATTGGTATGAGGAATGTGAAATTGATTTTAATAAATTGAAAGAAGCATTAACTTGTGCACCTATATTATGTATTCATAATTTTTCTAAGACTTTTATTGTTGCTACCAATGCTTGTGGTTCTGGTATTGGTTGTGTACTAATGCAAGATAGTAGAGTTGTATGCTTTGGATCTAGAAAATTGTTTCCTATTGAAAAGAATTATCCTACTTGTGATTTAGAATTGTAAGGGATAATTCATGCTTTGAAAATTTGCACACATTATCTGTTAGGTCGTAAATTTGGTTTGAAAACTGATCATAGAGGTCTGAAGATATTTTTACTCATCCCTTGTTAAATATGAGACAAAGAATATGGGTAGAATTGCTAAGTTAGTATGATTTTGAAATACAGTATGTTCCTAGTAAATAAAATTTGGTTGTTGATGCTTTAAGTAGGAAAATAATGTTTGCAAATGCTTTGTCTTTAGAAAGGAGTCAATTTGATCAAGAAATAAGAGATGTGTTACCTACTGATAGATATTTTTCTTAAGTATATGCTGGTTTAAAAAATGGAACATCTAATGTACATTTAAAAGATAAGCTTATTTCTTATTTTCTTGGTGTGAATGGAATGTTGTACTATAAAGGTAGATTGTGTATTCCTAGTCTTCCTAGTTTGAAACAAATTTTTTTGAGAGATTCTCATGACATTCCTATTGTTGGACATCTTGGTTTTCAAAATACTTACTTGTCAGTTAAAAGGAATTATTTTGGCCTAGGAATGAAACAAGACATTAGGAAGTATGTGCAGCAGTGTCTGACTTGTCAAAAGGTCAAAATTGAACAATGTAGTAAACCTGGGCAATTGCAACTTTTGTCTATTCATGATTAGAAATGGGAATCAGTTAGTATGGACTTTATTACAGGTTTACCTAAGACCAAGAATGGTCATGATGTTATTCTTGTTGTGGTTGATAGATTGACAAAAATGGATCATTTTCTACCAACCAAGATCAAAACCTCTCTTCAGATATAGCTCATTTGTTTTCTAAGTAAATCTATTTTTCATGGTCTTCTTAAAGATTTAGTAACTGATAAAGACCCTAGATTTACTTCTTCTTTCTGGAGATCCTTATTTGATGAGTTGGGTACTAGTTTAAGCTTTAGTACTACTTATCATCCTGAGTCTGATGGGAAAACTGAAAGAATAAAAAAATATTAGAAGATATGCTTAGGATGTATACAGTGAGAAACCTGGGAATTGGGAACAATATTTGCATTTAATTGAGTTTGCTTATAATCAAGGTTATCATACTACAACCAAAATGACACCTTTTGAAGTTGTGTATGGTAGGAATTGTACTACTCCTATTTCATGGTCTAATCCTAAACATAGATCTTGGTATGCTAATGATAACTTGAAATAAATGGAAGAAATCATAAACAAAGCTAAACAAAACATGAAAGCTTCCCAAGATAGATATAAACATTGGGCTGATTCTAAAAGAACTGTTAGAGAATTTAAAGTAGGTGATCAAGTATTTCTTAGAGTAAAACCTAAGAAGAGTTCTTTGAAGTTAGGAAAATATGCTAAGTTAGCTCCTCATTTTTGTGGACCTTTTGAAATTCTAGAAAGAATAGGAAATTTGGCTTATAGATTAGTTTTACCTCCTGAATTGTCTAGAATTCATAATGTATTTCATGTAAGATTGTTAAAGAAATATGTGTATGATGCTAATCATGTTATTGATTGGAAAAATATAGTTATTGAGCCTACATGTGAATTCAAAATTGAACCTGAAATGATTTTGGAAAGAAGGACTAAGAACCTTAGAAATAGAGAAATTAAAGAAGTTAAAGTAAAATGGAATTTTTGTGATGTGGAAAGTGCTACTTGGGAAAGAGAATTTCTCCTGAAAGAGAAATATTGTGATTTGTTTAGCTAATGACTTGTTGTGTTTTTCCATGAATTCCAACATAGAATTGGCACTACTGAGGGCAATATATGATTCAAGGAGGGGAGAAATGTTATGTGACTAAATCCACGAGGCTTAAAAATAATTAAAGACTTGTGGATTATTAAAGATCAAGTTTGAATTAAGAAAAAGATATTGTAAATAGCTATTGATGTAATGAATGTCACAAGATTTTGATTAAATATGTTTAATGTATTTATGAAAAGGTGTGAACAACTAATGTGATGGTTATTAACTGCCAATTAAAAAATATAAAAGGCATGTCAAACTTAAAGGAGGTACATTAATTTGAATCATTGTGATTCTGAGACAAAAATTGTAATTGTGATTCTAAGAAAGAATATTGACAAAGAGTCTAAAGAATATTATGAATTGAGTCTGTGAAGTAAATTCCAAGGCTGACTAGGTACAGGAAGGTAGTGGGTAGAGAGAGGGGCACCAATGGTGTCCTAACCAGGGTACAAAGTACAACCTTGGATGGTCCTGGACAGGGCAAGGTGAACATACACGGGTGTATAACATAGTCCTCTCATAGTGTGGCCATAATCTGGTGTTTATTGCCTGAGTTTGGATTGGAATTTGGTACAATAATTCATGTGAATTGTCTTAGATAAGTATTCTATCTATAAAAGCTCTATAATTTTCTATAAAAATATCTCGTAAACATCAAAAGCTAATAAAAGGAAGTTAATTCTTTTGTTTATATTGTTAAAAATGTGCAAATAAATGAATTATGCATATTTTGTTATGTATATTTGTAAAAATGTGTGCTTGTATTATTAAAAATAGTGAATTATATGAATAAGTCAATAAAATACATAATTTTAGATGTCTGTGTCTATTTTTAATCAAAATCTATTTAAAGCTATGTAGAACAAGACCGAATTAATGTTATTGAGGGAATTCAAAGTATTCGTGTAAGTTTTAATGGTGTATTGGGCTATATTATTTGTTTTTTGAAATTGGTCGGTCGTGTTTGCTATGTTTATGTATTTTACGCTATGTTTCATGGCTCTTACTCTATTACCTTTGTTCCATGGATGTTTTTCTTCTTTATGCGGGATTTTATTTTCTACATGGGTATTGTCTTCTTTTTGTGTATTTTTCTTTGTTGTGCGGTTATGTTTTTCACTCCACGATTTGAAAATTCATCTTAGGTTTATATATTGTTGTATAAATATTAATCAACTACGATTGTAACCAATCTAGCTTACTTGATTAAATAACATTAAGAATGTAAAAACGTATCAGTCTTCCACAATAAGATCTATTATCAAGAATTATTGATTGTGTAGAGTTAAAATTTACATTTCAGCTTAGTTAGAGCCGATTTTAATATGGGAAAAATTCATGTTTCAAAATAAATTGAAGATTCTATAACATTTTTGAGTCATATAATGGGGGAGGAGTCTCGATTTTTAATTTTAGGAATGGATGTGCTTTTTTATTCTTCTCATGTTATTATCAAACCATCATATCCATTGGGGAATTAGTCAACAACACAAACCATTCTCAAATGATAAAAGTAGTTATTGTATCTAGAGGAGAATATTCCATCCTCCAAGAATTATTCATGATTTCATATTTGGTTTATAGTGTTACATCCTAGAGGATTTTCCCGAGGCTAAGGCAGAAAGGTACCCCACTATCTCTAAGGTATATGTTGTTTATCCCCAACTTAACTTGGTAAATTATAAGGCCCAATTTAGAACAATCATTGATGTATTCTTTTCCCCTAAATCGCTTGTTTTCCCTACCCGGAAATATGAGAGAATAACCCTTAAAGCCAAGATAAGATTAGCTAGGTGGGGATGTTACTTCATTCAATTCTCAATGTTTTCTTACATTTAGTTAAGTGGATTTACATGAGTTCCATATGTTTTTCCTAGTCATATGGATAACAAGTGTGTGTTATTGAATTGGCCAAAAAACTTGTCCATGTACAAAGGATCATAATATCCAAGTACAAGGTGACTATCAAGTTCCTTAACAGTGTTATCAGCATACTTTCCCTTCCTCGATCAAGGAAAAGCTGATCGAGGCTGAAATGAGAAGCTTCACTATTGAGTAATTTTCCCCAAGGAATAACTATGACATTAAATGGATCTTACATAAGGTTGTAGGGTCCTCTTGAGCATGAACGTCTACTATGAGGATTATTGGATGGATTACGAGAGGAGGAGAAGATGTCGATTGAGAAATTTTCAAGGATGTCTCTAACCTTTATTTTTTATTTCAAGGTGGTCATGGTTCCCAAGAAGTGGTTGATGATAAAAATAAAATGAATTCATAATACACTCGAATAATCCGCACAACTAACCTTCCCTCTATAAACTTGGTAGTTTAGGAAATAAAAACCTTGCATCACAGATTGCAGATGTCATGAGGATAAACCTCACTTGGTCGTTCGATCAAAACGTTTACCTCAACTAGTAGATAAATTTTGTTCTTAATGAATATAGGGTCAGTGGAATTCTTGGTGATATGCTACCACCCTTTAGAAAGGAGACAAGTACCATATAAAGGACTCAAATTTCTTTTATATCCCCCTTAAAGCTAAAACTATAGGTGATCTAAGTGCATACATAAGAAAGACTAGGACTTTTGTGTCCCAAATGGCACAAAAGACTAAATATATCTTAAGGAGGAATAAACCCATTGTTGTTACCCCATCCAAGAAATACCAGACACTTCGCAACACCTAGGGTGTATGCATCAAAGGGGAAAGCTAAGAAAGGTGCTACTAGTCAAACTTTTAGGAAGAGAGTTGAAATGGGAAAGGTAAGAGATAAATGTCACTTAGAAGGAAGAGTATTTCATAAAGACATTGATGAAGAAGAAGGCTTAGATGGGGTCCCTTTAATCAAGTGTAAAATTCCAAGGATTATAGTTCCCATTACACAAGTGACTATCATGTAGATTGGGATGGAGAGGAAATTAGGACAAGTAACACATGTTACAAAAGTTGGTGTTCCTTTCCCAATCCCTATGCCCTATGTTCCACCACCGTCGGGGATGTGTTGTTATCAAGTACATGGGTAGTCCTAATCCAAGCGGTCAAGAAATGTATTCAAGAGAAGATTCCTCTATAAGTTGAGAACTCGGCTGCCCTAGAATTTCAATGTAATGAAGAGGTGGGGAAGCCCAAGGTAAGCCTTGATCATGAGGAAGTGTTCTTTTATTTGTGTAAGGTTTTGGAAATAGACCAAGGAACTAGTGTTGTTGTGGCTAAAAATCAAGATGAAACCAATGTGTAGGGAGGAAAGGACCCCACTCTAGGTAAGGAACATGAGGGTTAGAAAAGGAAGTTATGGCACAAACTACAGAGGAACTAGGTATACAAAGTCTTAAAGCAAATATTGGGACAAGAACTGATGATAAACATGAAGATAAGTCCCTTCACCCACTTAGGAAGTCGGTCCACTTTCCCTACCTCCCACAAATGAAGAAACAAGGGTCATTATGACCATTGAAATAACTGATGAACAAGGATAGGGAGTTAGGGTGGAAGTTCATAATACACCCACCGAGCCTATAATTGAACAGGAAATAGGTGGGGAAAAATCCACCCAAATTGAAGTAATATTTACCGAGACTCGTATGGTCCCCACTCCTTCATAGTAGCTGATTTTGGTACTAGCAAGACAACCAACATCACAATAAGAGTTACCCCTAAGAGGATTCTTAGATACAACCCTTTCAAGATAGAAAAGATAAAGGTTCCATTTGACACTCGATGATTTGATTAGCTCGCATTATAAAGTTCCTTAAGGCCTTTTAAAAGGGCCAAAATTATGTCTAGGAATTTGGTAAGAAGTCAAGGGAGAAGGTATTTAGAGGTTAGCACTCCATAAAGAGAATTTCTAATAGAAAATGCAACCATGGTTGATTTCTAAGTTACTCGGGTCTCATTATGTAAGAATTCCATTCAGGGGACTCAAACATGATCTCAATATGATATTCCGTAATGTGGTGTACAAGATTGAAAAGGAAAAAGAGATAAAAGAACATCTAAAGGAGAAGGTTGAGGCCCTAAAAACTTTATTAGGAAATTTGTATAGGTTCCTCAAAATACATAAGCTCTCCCCCTCTAAGGATACCAACACAATGATGAAAATGCCGAAGATGTTGCTACAAGAAATGAGGCGAATCTAAAATGGGAGGAATAATTATTGAGAAAAGGAAACATGACTATCATGAGCATTGTTGAGTGTTATAAAAAGTGTCAAAACAAATAGAATTTGCTAGGGACCTAGTTGAAAAATTCCACAATGAGATGGTGTATTGGGATGAGTTTCCTAAACTCAAGGAAATTACTAATTTTGATGATCAATTGGCTGATATTTAAGGAATTGTGCCCCAAAAATTTAGAGGAAGCATTATATGTTTATAAAGTCAATAAAATAAAGAATGAGAAGTTTGGGGGTTACATTGGAAAACTAAAGGAGATATGGGATAAATCTAAAAGTACATAGATGATTTATATTCAAGGCTTGAAAAGGTGATTCCAATACTGTACATTTAACCTTGGGGAAAATGATGCAAAACATTTAGTTGGGATACTTAAAAAATGTCAAAAGAAATATGGATGTTGCGTCCTCAACTTTCAATTATTTCTCAATTCAGAGGTTTGTTTAGATATAGGGGATATACGCAAGTTGGATAAAATGGTGAGGAAGAAAAGGGTCATCAATGATGAGCTTGATGAAGTTTTGTCGAGAGAAGGAACTTGTATTTCTTTACCATAATGCTTTGGATGATGAACCTCTCATCAACATGTTTAAGGGGTTGGATGCTTATGTGGCTAAGATGGAAGAGCAAGATAAGGAAAGCATATTAAAATGGACTCAACATAATTCTCTAATCCTTTTCCTATTCCTTATTACTTTGATCAAATACCACTCTTTGTATTAGAAATCCCGCTCAAATGATTATGCGTATAACATAATCATGAGAAGAAACAAAAAATTGATTGCATGAATGTAATAGATTCATATGTATGACACACATCAGGTGATGACTGAGTGCTAAAGGAAAAGGAAGTTTGTTTACGCCTCGAATATTATCTTAATACCACGAGCATAATCATGGGATGGAACTGATCCAAATGAACCAATAAATGCATAATATTTTTGGTTGTCATTCCCCTTTTTCATTTTGGCTAGGCTTGGGCCCTTTTCTATGTAATTTTTCTTCTCCATGTGAGTTTTTGGGGGTGAATTTTTGGATATTCCCTTTGGGAACTATTTTATAAGAGTGAGGACTTGTCCTCATTCTAGGGGTCGATGGTTGGTAGTTTTGTTAATAGTTTTATCTCTATTTCTAGATTTTGATATGCTAGGTAATGTTAATTGTTCCAAATTTTGAGATTATGCTAAGGTGGTTGCATTGTACAACCATTAGCAGGTTTTGAGGGAATTTTTATGTCCCCTTACTAAAACTCATATTGATGGAACAATCTACTTTGATTTAATCATGTTTTCCACTATATATATGAATATATCATCAAGGAAATAAATTTTTACTACAATCTTGTGCTTATTGCATCAATGGAGTACACCAATTCAACTTCTAGTTATTGTATTTATTTTATTATTGTGTGAATATTGTTTTGTAGTGTATCCTTTACGGATATTTTTCCAGCTTATAAAACCATTGTGGTAATATTAATTTGGAGTCGTATTTATCATCCCTTGAGGGTATCTTGGGTTTGTGAAATATAGGCAATGAATGTGTCATTGGTGTTTCTTGCTCAAGTTTTTGTGTTAATAATCTCAAGTTTGTGTCCAACATTTGTGAGAATTAGGTATCAATAAATATAAATGTTCTCTTAAAAGTTATGTTAAATTGATTATTCCACTCAATTCATGGAGAAATATCATGCCATCATGGAACTATTGAAATATTTCCATTACATAATAAAATATACTCCATTATTATTTCCTAACCAAGTGGTTGTTGTCATGCATTTTTGCTAGCTCAAAATTCAAACTTTCAAGTATGACAAATAAGCCAAATTTAAAAAAATTATCCCGAGTCTTCCTAAATCCCTCTCCCGATAAGTTTGTATTATGTTTCATGATCATATTGACCTTGTATGTACTTTCAATATATTTAACAAGCATATGTAGGTGTTTGAAATGATGTTTCTAGATCAACAATTCCATTCAACAAAGAACAACTAAAGACTAGTTCTATGTTGGGCTCAAAAAGGTTAATTTTGGTCTTTTTAAGGTATATGTGCACCCTATGGTAAGGATATGAAAGAAAATACTCATTTTGATGTGGTATTTAAGATTAATGAAGGTATTGGAAATTATTTATAAAGATTTAGGGAAGTTTTGAAGGTTTAGGAATTTAATGTGTAACAACAATTTTCCAAGTATAAGTAGTGAAGAGTCAAAACTAGAACCCGAACTTAACCGGATTATTTTGTGATTTCTAGAAGGAGTTGGATGAAATAAAATATTCATTTTGAATCTTAAGCAATTATCTAAATTTTTGAATCATCCCATCTTTCACAAGACTTGATGGTTTCTCGAGGAGTTCCTTCATGAGACACACCCTTTTGTCTCCAAGACAAAGTGGCCCATTTTAGAGATATAAGTAGAATTTAAGTTTTAAGAGGATATAATTGATCTTTAAATGTCATTGGGATTCAAAATAATATAAAATTTCATGTGAAAACACCTTCTGGAGCTCTGGGAATCATTTCATCAAGTTTTCTCTTGTGAAAGTGTGTTGCTCATACTTAGCCAATTTTTTGAGTGACACATGTCACCTTCTGGTGAGGGTGTAATTTTTTTGTCAAATTTTTCCATTTACCTAAGGGGATAGAAGGGACAAAAGAAAAATCCCCACATCATCCCTTCCCGATGATCCCTCATATGACCCATGTTAGCCTAGCGGAGTTCTAGTCAAGCCAAACTCATCTCCCTCACAATGCATCAAAGAGTGACACTTGGCATCATTTGGTGAGGGAATATTATTGTCCCTCTTATCTCCATTTCCAAGGGGACACAAGGGAAAAAAAAATTCACCCCTCTTAAATTTCCTCATGTGAATGGATGACATCTCCCAGGTGTTAGGGCACATTTTCCCCATCTCTCCATTCTCTCACCACAATGTTAAGCCCTTAACCTATTATTTGTATTAGGATATGAGTAGCTGACTTGTGGCTTACCATATCATTTTATTATGTCATTTATACTTTCTAATGCTTAGTAGGTCGGCCTAAGTGATGGCCATAGGTCAGAAATGGTATATATAGGTGATAGTGAGTAGTAGTTTAAGAGGATATTGAGTATTGAAGTGTTATTGTTTGGTTTGGAGGTTGCCCCCTCAAAGTGGCTAAGTGATCTATCTATCATATTTTGATATTATATCCATATATTTGAGTTATATTGATGATATTATTATGAAGTCTCTAAGTAATTTCATTACAAGTGGTATCATAGCAACGATCTGGGCCAAAAATTAGGTCAAAAACCCTAATTTTTTGTTTTGGCCATATCTTTCATAAGCTTGAAAATTTTTTAGATATTTTTACCACAATTCTTAAAAATTTCAAGTAAAGTCCTCTAAAAAATTTATTATATTTTGATCTATTTTGCAATATTTACTGCCATTTTAGGATTTTTCATAAATTTGCTCTATAAGCCGCATATTTCGATTTTTTCAAAATAATTTATATTTTTAGAAATCTCTCAAAAAAATATTTTGTAGTATCTTCTCTATATTTTTCCTATTCATTTGAATTTGTATCGAAACCTTAAACCCCAAGGTTTGAAATCATGGCGGGGCCTTTTAAAAGAGCCAACAATAATCCTATCACTATGGGTAAAACCCCATATAAAGTTGGGGTAGTAATTGAAGAGTTGGAGTCGAAGGGGTAACTACAAATTCCTCAAAGACTAGGCTTTACCTCGGTTGATCATAAGGTGAGCCAAATCAAGTATGATCTATGAAATATACAATTTTAAGTGACACGTAAAGGATACATATACCAAATCAATCAGCGATTGGATGATATCATGTAACATATAAAGGGTAAACAGTCTGTCCCAAATCAGCCCTAACTCAACCAAGGAGGATCTTCATTCGAATAATGGGAAAAATAACCAAGTTGGATCACTTTTCCAACCTAATCAGATTCCAACTTATTCACAACCATGGAACATGATGCCGAAAGTGGAGATGCACAAATTTGATGGGAAGGATCCATTGAATTAGATAAATCAAATGGAGAACTTCTTTGAGTTACATCAAACCCCATTAGGACAAAAGGTGACCTTGGCATCCCTGTATCTTGAACCAGACCAATTCATCTGGTATCGTTGGTTATGTGCTTAGAGGTAGAAGAATGGTCTCAGTGTCACTTGGACAATTTTTACCGAGGAGTTGTAATTGCACTATAGTTCTAGTGTTTCAAATAACTACTTTAGTCAATTGACAAAGTTATGAAAAATAGGATCAATAAAAGATTATGTGCATCAATTCCAAAACCTATCCTTAAGGGTGGAGAATATTACAGAAGGGAATTTGGATGACGTATTTCTTGGGGGTCTTAAGGACGACATTGAGCATGAGGTACGTATGTTTAATCCACTCAAGCATTCTGATTCTATTATCATGGATCGTAAGGCAGAGGAAAAATTTATTTGTAGTAGGAGGAAAGCTTTCACTAACACTAGAGACCGCAATACCTCTTCCTCATAATTTTCTCGACCAATTAGACTAAATCCTCAACAAATGAAAGAAAAGAGAGCAAAAGGATTATATTTTAACCGTGACACCAAATATCGATTGGGACACAAATGTGCTAAGAAGAATTTATTCTATATTGGAGGAAATGAAGATGAAGTGGAAGTTGAAATTATAGGAGAGGTTGAGGAAATAGTAGAAGATGAAGTTAAGGATCACCAACCTACAATTTCTCACCATGCATTTTTAGGTATTAATACTCCTCAAACACTCAAGGTTATTGAATATCTCAAAAATAGAAGGTGACAATGTTGATTGACTCGGGAGTACTCATAACTTCATAAATGGTAAGTTAGCTGCCCCCTCAATTGTTTTATTTACCTAGCTCTAGAAATGTAAGTTATAATTACGGATGGTCGATAGTCAAGTGCATAAGAAAGTGTCATAATATCAAGATTTCTATGGGGGACTACATGTTAGACTCACGTATGTTTTCTATTTCTATGAGAGGGGCATATATTGTTTTGGGTGTCCAATGGCTCACAACCTTGGGTACCATAGAGATGAATTTCCAGGAATTGTTCATGTAATTTCATTCAAAAGGAAGAAAAATATAATTGAAAGGGATGGTAGCTAAGTATCCACAAATTATTATTTCTCATCAGATGTAGAATATTCTCAGAAAAGGAGTAGATGGATTTGTAGCAAAGTTATTTTCCATAGAGGTACAAAATATAGATTCTTCATTGTCACCCGATCTTTAGAATATTTTTTATGCTCACTCATATATTTTTGATGCAATTCCAAAAGGACTACCACTAGTTAGGGATCATGATAATGTCATTCAGTTGATTCTAGGGAGGCAACCACCTAACATTATATCATATAGATACTCATATTCCCGGAAAAGAGATCAAGAAAATGGTGCAGAAATGTTGAAGGCGGGTATCATCAAGAATATCCAGATCACATATTCTTCATTAGTGGTCATGGTACGTAAGAAGGATGAAACTGTTAGCATAATTTAGCATAGGCATATTTATTGCATTTTATTACATTGTCTTTTATTTAATAATGTGCAACATGTGCACTCTAGTCTAGTGACTTGCATTCAATATTGTTATGTTGGATAACATTCAATATTGGTATTAGTAGTAATTACATGTGCATGTGAGATGGGTCTTATCATCTCGTAGTTGGTGTTTGCTAGGGTGTCATGTCTATCCATATGAGGCTGTCTAATATCTATAAATATTACAGCTCTTGCATTATAATGTAATCTGATTTCATGATCAATAATATTTGTGAGGCTTCCATCCCTCTTTGGTCATTGCAATCTTATTCTATTCTATCATTTGGTATCTAAGCTATACCATTATTATCATTTGGTATCAGAGCAGGTTCTATCCAAGCAAGGTTGAAGAGGAGCACTATTGGAGAGGATCCATTGGAGAAGAAGATCTGCATCAAAGGAGAGCCATTGAAGCATCCCGCAGCCTCCATTCCTCCCAAGCATCCATCAACTAAAATTTGACCTATCCACTTATTTGGAAGGTAAATTTTTTTATTAGTCATTGGCATAGCCAATTGATCTAACATATTGGCGGAATATTTCAGATTTGGAGATCTTTAAAAAAAAAAAAGGAGAAAGATCTTGGAAAAAATTGCAGATCTAAAAAAAAAAGATCAGATCTAAAAAAAAAAAAAATCAGATCTGAAAGTGGAGGTGTGAAGAATTCGGGAGCAAAGGTTGAAGCAGTCCCATCAACAAAATTCCAGCAGATAGCTCTTAGAAAAAAGGACATAACTTTTTCATACAATGTCGGATTGATGTGCCATTTTTTTTTCTGGAAAGATAAGAAGGAGGTGCACAACTTTACAGTTTACATCATCTTCAGATTCGGCTTCTACATGTGACGAAAAGTCTGAGACAAGTCGGATCATTTTTTTGAAAAAAAAATCAGATCTAGCTGGTAAATTGGTAAGATCTCAAAAATAAGATTCCAATTCTTCTGAAATTTTGTGGGTTTCAAGAAAAATATTGTATGATGTTGCTATCAAAATTTTAGAAAAACCTAGATCACGGTTTGTGAGAAAAGGTGAAAACAATATTCAGATTGTTTGTTTGGATCTTGGGAACAAACAGGTCAGCGGTTCAATTCCCACTCTCTCCATATTTTTTATTAAATTATTTTTTTAAAATTTGGAGAAATTACTAAATTTTGGGAGATTTCCAAATTTAGAAGCTCACCAAACACATTTAGAGCCACCGCTAAATTTAGCGGAAAAACACCTATTGGGGGTAAAAATATTTTTGGCCTAAATTGTGTATTTTGTGATTCTAGACCCTTTTTGTAAAGAGGGGGGACACAAAAACTTCATTTTGATGTACTTTTGGAGCATTTTGTACTAATCTTGGTGCATAAAGTGAAAAAAAAAAGTACAAATTTTTTATTTTATGTTTGGTTCTATCACACGAGATCTTTGATCTCATAGCAGCGTTCGGTATATACGGTGCCTCTGGGAAGCGCTTACGGGTGATGCCGTCGCGACTACTACTGCACTTAACACCTAACACAGCTGCCTAAACATCATCTGGGCATTGACCCTATAAAATCGACGGGGAGTAATAAGGACACAATACACACACATTTGAGCCCTCCCATCCGTTTGTGCTTGCACAAACCCCTCTCCGTACTGTCTAAGTACCACGTACTAAATTCTTTCACGTGCGTTAACACCTCTTTCCGTACTGACGGGTATATTGAAAGGGTGATCTTCTTCCACGTACTGACGGGTATATCGGAAGGGAGCGTATATAGAAAGGTTTGGTATATTGGCCTGACGGTATATTGAGAGGGAGACCATAAACCTGGAGTGATAAGAGCCTTACCTTTTGTCAGAAATTCAGAGTTTTAGAAATTCAGATTACAGAAATGGGTGCACAAGCACCAAAGTTCTTCTTGCCAGATTCACAACTACTTAGAAGAGACAACTATGCTACATGGAAACCGAAGATCAAGATGTTACTTGAGTTTGAAGACCTATGGACAGTTGTAGATGGACAAACAATAAGATCACTTGATGATGGAAGACAACAAGTTCAATTTGACAGGGCCAATCAAAAGGCCAAGTTGATCATCTTGTTTAGCGTAATAGACGATGTGTAACCCCACATTAGAGATGCCACATCGGCCAAGGATGCATGGGATAAGTTGAGCACAATCCTATGAGGAAAGAACAAGAATGCCATCATCAACCTACTATCACAACCGCATACTCTCAATTTCAAGCACAATGAGAAGGTTGAAGTTTTTTTGAGACGAGTTGCTACTTTGAGGGCATCTTTATTGGCATTGGGAAAAGAGATAAGTGATGAAGACCTCGTACCAATTGTGTTACGAGCACTTCCTACTTCCTACAAAATCTTTGTGACAACTATCAATATGAGTGAACACACAAATACCTTTGAGAAGTTGGTCAATCTACTCCAACAAGAAGAGGCAATGAATAAAAAAGATCATGAAGATGAGCAAACACTATCTTCTAATCATAAAGGAAAGGGAAAATTTCAGTCCAATCACAAGAAGTCCCAACAAAATCAAAGTCAACGAGACAACACCAAGAAGTGTCCCATTTGCAATAGAGGGGGACATGACATCAAAGATTGTTGGTACAATTCCTATAAAAAGGGTTCATCAAGCAATTCAAAACCCAATAACCATTAGGGTAACAATAATTCAAATAAAGGGAAGTCCAACAACAACAATCAAGGGCAGAAAAATGGTAATTGGCAAAGAAAACCCAAACAACAAGGGTACATTGCCGAACATGAGGATGATTCAGATGAAGGACACCACATGTATTCTACTCAATTTGATGAAGAAACCAAGTCCACACAAGATATCTGGTATGTTGACTTGGGTGCAACTCGACACATGACTAGACGTAAGGATTGGTTCTACACACTGCGTGACTCACCTAACAAGAACCATGTGTCATTAGGTGATGAATCATCATACAGTGTCAAGGGGATTGGAAACATTTCACTACCTCTTGGAAAGCATGACTGCAAAATCACAAATGTATTGTATGTACATGGGTTGACCAAGAATTTGCTATCAGTTAGTCAACTCCTTGATCACAACTTGAAGTTGGATTTTGACAATAATAATGGAGAAAAAGTGTGCTTGATAAGAGATAAGTCAAGAGGTTCCAAGATTGTAGCAAGAGCCTCCAATGTGGGACGCATGTTCCAACTTGATTTTGTCCACAAGGATGATCAAGCTCTAGTGGCCAAAGACACACAATCTGCAGAACTATGGCATCGCAGATATGGTCACATCAGTTTTGGCTATCTCCAAACACTTCAAAAGGGCAACATGGTGAAAGGATTGCCTACACTCAAGCACAACACTGACAAGTGTCACAATTGCCTAGTTGGAAAGCAACATAGAGTACCCTTCCAGAAGAACACATATAGAGCTAAGGGAAAGCTTGATTTGGTGCACACCAATCTTTGCGGGCCCATGCAACCAAGTCATTCTGGATGTCAATACTTCATGCTTTGTGTTGATGACTACTCAAGAAAGATGTGGATATATTGTCTAAGAAACAAGAGTCAAGCCTTTGAGACATTTCGAAGTTCAAAGCACTTGTTGAGAATGAGGTTGGTCATAAAGATCAAAACTCTCCGCTCGATCGAGGGGGAATTCACAAGCAATGAGTTCAAGACTTACCTAGAAGCTCATGGGATTCATAGACAAATGCCTCCTACTCACACACCACACAAATGAGAATGGTATAGTTGAGAGAAGGAATCATACTATCATGGAAATGGTGCAATGTATGATTGATGACTCGGGTTTAACAAAGACATTTTGGGCGTAAGGCTGCAAGAACTCGCAGATCTATTTGTTGAACAGAGTGCCCACAATAGCTCTTGAAGGAGTGACACCTCAAGAAGCATGGTCAAATCGAAACCATCAATTACACACCTAAGAGTATTTGGGTGTAAAACTAGCATGCCCATACCCAAGAAGAACAGAACAAGTTGGATATGAAAGCTGAGAAACTGATATTCATTGGATACAATGAAGAAGCACTTGGGTACAGATTATGGGATCCAAAGCAAAGAAAGTATACACAAGTAGGGATGTTGAGTTCTTTGAGAAGAAACAAGCAGATGCTCCACTCAACGACTCAACAAACATGCAAAATACACCTCTTGTGAAGACAGAATTTGATGTTCCCACTGAAGATGACAGTGATGAATTGGATGATGGTGAAAACTTGGATCCACCACAAGCCAATGGAACAGCTAAGAAGTTACCTAAATGGTATACTTAATTAATAAGAGATGCAAATTTGGATGAAGCACCTAGCACATCGTCCAATCCTAGACCTAGAACTCGCAGTCAAGCTCGTGAAGAGGTAAATTATGCCCTAATGAGCAGAGTTGTTGAAATAGTTGAGCCATCTACAGTTCAGGAAGCCCTACAATCAAAAGCTTGGAAAGATGCCATGGATTCGAGTATCACCGGTGATGAAGAACAACACATGGAAACTTGTCGACCTTCCACTGTGGAAGAAACCCATTGATGCAAATGGATATTCAAGACTAAGTACAAATTAGATGGGACTATTGACAAGTATAAAGCAAGGCTTGTAGCAAAGGGGTATGCACAACAAGAAGGCATTGATTATGAGGAGACATTTGCTCCCACAACCAAGATCAAGACAATCAGGATGATCTTTGCTCTAGTTGCACAATTTGGTTGGAAAGTCCACCAAATGGATGTGAAAAGTGCCTTTCTTAATGGAGATTTACAAGAAGAAGTCTATATGACTCAGCCAGAGGGTTATGTAATACTAGGAAAAGAGATGATGGTATGCAGACTCATAAAATCTCTATATGGCCTAAAACAGGCACCCCGGCATGGTACATCAAAATTGATGAGCATCTCATAAGTCATGGATTCGAAAGGAATCCTTATGACCCCAATCTCTACCTCAAAAAGCAAGGGGGAGATTGTCATTGTGGTTGTTTATGTCGACGATCTAGTCATTACAGGTAGTTCTGTGAAGATGATCGATGCAACAAAGAAGGATTTTAATCGATCGTTCGACATGACAGATCTCGGGCTCATGCACTATTGTCTTGGGTTGGAAGTATGGAAAAAGAGAATCATATCTTTGTGTCACAGTTGAAATACACCAAGACAATGCTCGAGAAATTCAGGATGATGGACTGCACTCCTATTGCTACACCTATAGAAGTGAGACTTCAGTTATCTCGTTCCGATCCATCACCACCGGTGAATGCAACTCTCTATTAGCAGTTGATCGGGAGTCTCATTTACTTGACATATACTAGACTAGATATCAGCTTTGCAGTCAGCTATTTATCACGCTTCATGCAAGAACTGAAAATATGTCATTGGAAAGAAAGAGAATACTAAGATATCTAAAGGGTACATTTGACCTTGGTCTAGAGTACAAGAAGAATGACAATTTCTTCTTGACAGATATTCGTATTCGAGATCATGCAGAAACATGGATGATAGGAAGTCAACATCGGCTTCATCTTCTTTATGGGATCTAGACCGATATCATGGGGAAGCAAGAAACAGAACTTTGTTTCTCACTCTTCTCTGAAGCAGTAGTATCGAGTTGCAGTGAAGCTATTTGTGAAGCAATATGGCTACGATGAATACTTTGAAAGGAATTGGTCTACCACAATAGAAATCTACTCCAAAGATATGTTGATAATGAAGGAGTTCTAAAGCTTGTTCGCAATCCAAAGATTTCATGAGAGAACCAAGCATATTGAAGTACAGTTCATTTCATACGCGAGCATGTCTTGAAGCACAACATACAACTCCGCCTTACATCCTACACCAATGAAAGCAGAAGCGAGATGTTTTCACTAAGTCACTTGCACGTGACAAATTCACACTGTCTTCAGAGAGTTCCTCTCCACTTCATTGGAAACTATGCAAAATTAAGGGGGGGAATGTTAGCATAATTTAGCATAGGCATATTTATTGCATTTTATTGCATTGTATTTTATTTAATAATGTGCAACATGTGCACTCTAGTCTAGTGACTTGCATTCAATATTGTTATGTTGGATAACATTCAATATTGGTATTAGTAGTAATTACATGTGCATGTGAGATGGGTCTTATCATCTCGTAGTTGGTGTCTTCTAGGGTGTCATGTCTATCCATATGAGGCTATCTAATATCTATAAATATTACAGCTCTTGCATTGTAATGTAATCTGATTTCATGATCAATAATATTTGTGAGGCTTCCGTCGCTCCTTGGTCATTGCAATCTTATTCTATTCTATCATTTGGTATCTAAGCTATACCATTATTATCGAAACATGGAGGATGTGTCCAGACATTGCGAGAAATCAACAAGCACACCATCAAATATAAGTTTCCTATTCCAATAATCAATTATTTACTTGATGAATTACATGTGACCATTTATTTCACAAATTGGATCTTCATTCGGGGTACCATCAAATTAGAATAAGAGAGGAATATGTTCATAAAATGGCTTTCAAGACTCATGAGGGCCATTATGAGTTTTTGGTAATACCCTTTGGTATTACAAACTCTCCTCAATGTTTCAAAGCTTTATGAACACTATTTTTAGGCCATTTTAAAGGAAATTTGTATTAGTTTTCTTTGATGACATATTGATTTATAGTAAGACATGGGAAGAACACTTGCAACATGTAGATAAAGTGTTAGAAGTTTTGGAGAAACATAAGCTTTATGCAAATCCATCCAAATTTTCTTTTGGTGTACAAGAGGTAGAGTACTTGGGTCACATTGTATCCCATGAAGGTGTCAAAGTTGATCCTTAGAAGATCAAAGCTATGGTGGAATGGCCAAGGCCCAAAACTCTCAAAAATATTCGAGGGTTCCTAGGACTAATAGGGTACTAAAAATATTTGTGAGGGGATATGGTAGAATCACAAATCCACTCACTACATTGCTAAAGAAGGATTCCTTCCATTGGATAGACACAACCACTAAATCCTTTGAGTAGTTGAAGGAAGCCATGTGCACCACCCCAGTTTTGGCTACTCCCGACTTCTCAAAAACCTTCATTGTTGAGTGTGACACTTTAGGATTAGGATTGGGAGCAATTCTAATGTAGGAAGGAATACCAATTACATTTGAGAGTCACCAATTCAAAGGAAAAGATATGCTCAAACCTTTTTATGAGAAAGAAATGATGGTTATTCTTCATGCGATCAAGCAATGGAGGCCCTATCTAATGGGTAGACACTTCAAGGTGAAAATTAATCATGATAGTCTCAAATACTTTTTGGAGCAAAGATTATCATCTAATGAACAACACAAGTGGGTAAAAAAAAATTTGGGTTATGATTTTGAAATCATATACAAAAAGGGTAAAGAAAATGTAGTAGTCGATGCAATGTCTAGAAGGGATACAACCACAGACGCATTATGATGTGCAATGTCTATGTTGAAGGCTGATTGGGTAGATGAAGCAAGATTGGAATGGGATCAGGACAAGGACATACAAGCTCTAATACAAAATATCAAGAAAGGTTCTATAAAATCTAACAAATTTGAGTGGAAAGGTAATTCCCTATTGTAAAAGGATAAGTTATACTTGTGCAAATATTATGAGTTGAAGCATAAGATTCTTGTAGAGCTACATGCATCGCCTGTTGGAGGACACTCTGGGTTTTTGAAGAAATATCATAGAATAAAAAGAGAATTATTTTGGGAAGGACTTAAGTGTGATGTACAAAATTTTGTATCAGAATATTTGGTGTGCCAAAAGAACAAAGGTGAAACCATTAAGAAACCAGGTCTATTGTAACCATTACCAATTCCTAGCTAGAGGTGGCAGGAGGTTTCCATGGATTTCATTATAGGGTTTCCTTGTTTAGAGGGTAATAATGTATTTTGGTGATTGTGGATAGGCTCACAAAATATGCCCATTTTTGTGCCCTGTCACACTATTTGCAGCCAATATAGTCACAACTATTTTACGAGATAGTTAGAAAAGCTACATGGAACCCTAAAGATAATTGTAAGTGATCATGATCCTATTTTCATGAGTAATTTCTAGACAGATTTATTTACATTTTTGGGCACTCAACTAGCTCACAATTCATCTTACCATCCTCAAACTAATGGGAACACAGAAGTGGTCAACAAATTATTAGAGGGGTATCTACGTTGTTTTGTATCAGATAAGCAGGAGCATTGGGTTAAATGGCTACCACTTGCGAAATGGTGGTATAACACATATTTTCATACCTTTGTTCAAATGATCCCATTTTTAGCATTATATGGTTACCATCCACCATCTATCACTTCTTCCTTGAGGGTGAAAACTAAGGTTAAAGATGTTGAGGAACACATTTAGTATCAACAACAGGTTTTGGTTGGTTTGAGGGAGAATTTGGCGTTGGCACAAAACATGATGAAACAACAAGCAGATCAACACCGTAGTGAAAGACATTTTGAAATTGGTGACAGGGTTTTTGTATGTTTGAAGCCTTACAAGCAAATTTCCCTGAAGTAAAAAAAAAAGGACAACAAACTTTCTCCTAAATATTATGGTCCTTATCAGGTTCTACAGAAAATTGGAAGTGTTTCTTATAAACTAGAGTTGCCTCAATCTTCACACATACACCCAGTATTTCATGTTTCTTGCCTGAAAAAGGTTATTGGACAGAAATTTACAGCCCAGAAAGAGCTACTAGAACTTGATGAGGAAGGAAGAATCATTTTGGATCCAGAGAAGATTCTGTAAACACGTACTAAGAGGTTGAGAACCATAGACATTAAGGAATATCTGATCAAGTGGAAGAATCTAAGCATAGAGGATGTGACTTGGGAGGATGAAGGTTTTCTACAGCAACATCCAAGAT
The DNA here is from genome assembly GCA_018340775.1 of Taxus wallichiana var. yunnanensis. Classification (NCBI taxonomy): domain Eukaryota; kingdom Viridiplantae; phylum Streptophyta; class Pinopsida; order Cupressales; family Taxaceae; genus Taxus; species Taxus wallichiana. Next base: position 49,769,831 of record CM031244.1, on the reverse strand, counting down.
TATTCAACATTGAGGAAAATATTGGTTTCAAGGGGAAGGGCATGCTACGCCCTTAACCTATTTCTTGTATTAGGATATGAGTAGTTGACTTGTGGATTACCATATCATTTTATTATGTCATTTATACTTTCTCATGCTTAGTAGGTCGGCCTAAGTGATGGCCGTAGGTTAGAAATGGTATATATAGGTGATAGTGAGTAGTTGTTTAAGAGGATATTGAGTATTGAAGTTTTATTTTTGGGTCCGAGGTTACCTTGAAGTGGCTAAGTGATCTATCTATCATATTCTAATCTTATTTCCATATATTTGAGTTATATTGATGATATTATTCTCAAGTCGCTAAGTAATTTAATTACACACAAAGCACCACTTCTCCTCATCTAGTGAGAGAGAAAAAAATTCTACCCATTCCCAAGGAGATAGATGGAAAAAAAAATTAACCATACTCAGCCATAAAAACCCTAACTTTTAAGTACAAGTAGCTTTCTCATCGTGAAAAGAACTAATCATTGGTTGACTCAAAAACATGAGATGATTGCTTCCAAGTTGCTTTTTCTTGTTTAGTTTGAAATTTGAAATTTATGCCTTTTTTGATGCCATGAAACCTGAAAAAATACTTTTAAAAACAACTATAATGCTTCCCAAATAATTTTGAGCATCCATGAACACACAAAAAGTGATTTCTTCATAGTTTCCAAGTCTAAAATGGATTATAGTTAGATTTTCATAAAGAACTCATCATACCAGGATTCCTTGTGATGATTGAAGCTTCAAGACTCCATAAATGGCTGCCATCATAGTAGTGGGTGTGAAATTATCCATCCCAAAAATTCCCTTTTTTATTTTCAAAAGTTCCTACAAAGTGGATCATGACGAAAATCGGAGCATAGGATCACAATGCGGAAAATTTGAATCAAAGAATATTTTTATTGCAAATCGATACCAAAATTTCCTGTTACTAAAAATAATATATTATATACTGGCTAACATGATAAAAATAGTAAACCTCACAAAATTTCAAGCTTCGATCAATCAAAGCATATGGAAATGGTGTAAAATGGCAAGAAGGGCAAAATTGACAACTTTCTAAAAATAGCAGGTTCAAAAAACACTTGTTAAAAATAGAAACTTCCTATAATGGTAAATCATAAAGAATGAAGGTGAATTAAGTGTGTTAATAGATTTATAATATCAAATTTTATCTAAAAGGAAAAAAATCCCAAAATAGTAGCTCCTGGTCCTACCTGTCAAAAATAAAAAGTTTTAGTTTTCAGTGGAGAAAGTTGCATTCGGATCCATTTTTACTCACCTCACTAATTTTTCCATCCTCATAGGGTTATGGTATGGTTTCATATCTCAAACAAGGAAATAATCCCTCCACAAGGATCCTGTAGCACCATTCTAATCATAATTACAAGAGCATATTGAAGCAATAGGTGAAAGTCAGGAACATGGTAAGGCTAATAAATAGGTTGAAGAGGATTAAGAGCTTCATTCAATTCAATTCATCAAGAATATGATCATCACAAGAATGATAAGAAGGATTCTCTGTGGGTAAGGAAAGAGTTTATCTCATGCAATGCATTCCTCATGAAGTGTTTCTAAACACTTGATCCATGCCCAATAGGAGCTCACATCTTGCAAGACAATAGAGGAAGAGTTTGCAATTTTTAGTGAAATGTAACAAAAAGAAGATGGATTCATTGTCATTCATTCCTTTAAGTTCCACATAGGATTAGTCTTTCTATCAAGAAATGTCACCTACTACCATAAGAAACATGTGCATAGAAGGTGTATGAGTTAATCTCATTCAAGAAGTGTTCTGGAGCCAAGAAAATAAAATGTGTGATCTTTGTTCAAAGAACCATAGTCATAAGAATGAGCAATCAAATCTATTCCATCCACTTGGTTGTGTTCCTAAATAGTCACATCAAACCTTTTGATGTGGTCATTGTCATATCCTTATGTCATTCTAACCGGTGGACACTTCTTAATAATTTCATTCGAAAGCCATCCCTTTCATCCTCAATGTGAAGGCATATTTAAGTAAGTGAGGGACAAGAATCAAGAGGTTTGTGCATCATGGGGTTGGTTTATTATCACTAATGACAATTTTAAAAGCATAAGGAACAATATAGTGATCCTCATTCTCACTATGAGACCAAAAAGCAATAATCATAAGTAATGCTCTCAGTCATCTCAAGATCACATCAGAAAGTCTCACATTAGTGTTCCTAAACTATCATTTGGTAGTATGAAGTGCCTGAGAATCTTGCAAAAGGAGAATATTGTGATCAACATGCCTCAAATCAGCAATATCTTCATCAATAGTAAATCAATCCATCCTTTTCCTTTCTCTCTTCTCTCTCTCTCTCTCTCTCTCTCTCTCTCTCATATTCTAAATTCTCGGTTGTGGATTTTTGCTATTTTGTCCTATTCACTTAAGTGACAATTTTTTTGTAAAATGTAAAATTAATCCCTCAAAATTATAAGAGAGGTACTTAATTTTTCTATTCTAAGGGAAATTGAAAAATCAAAATGAATAGGAACATGAAGATTCATGTGGGGGGTAGATGAGAAGGAAATCTACAATGTTATAAATTAGAATGGCTTCTCCATTCCAAAGGATCTTAAAAGTTTAGTTTTTCGTAGAAATTGTGGATTGTTGTATGTTGATTGAGCTTTGTATTCATCACTACATAAGAATAAAATGCTACATTTATTCTATTTCCTTTGCTTATTCTTTCCTCTCTTCTCTATCTTTTTCAACTTTGCGAGCATAGTGATCTTGAATTACCAAGAAGGAACATCGTGTCCTTGAATGATGAATCTAAAGAATGTGTCTATGGTTTGTTAGTCTTGTTAATCGCTTACATTTTTGTTTTCCTTTAATTGAATATTTACCTACTCCAATTATTGTGTGTGAACTCTATTAGTGCCTATTCACAACAATAACCCTCTCTTTCCCAATTTCTCTCCTTTACTCCTCACAATGCAAAATTCTCCCTTGTACCCCATACAAGGACTTTTTCATAGGTTTATTGAAGTGTTCCTATGTGATCCCTGACCTATTTTGCCACCCCACAACATTTAGATAAAATTAGGATAGTTTACATTCAATAATGGGAGCCCCTCAGTACATAAGAAGGAGGTGTAGCCCCATGAACATTGGTGGAAACACATAATTTTCAACATGATAAATTATTTCACCAACAATTTTTGGAGAATTTAATGGGGAGAGATCTTTGCTCGTGTACCCATAAAGATATTTAAAAGACAAAAAAATAGATATTCAAAAATCCAAAAAAACCAAAAATACTACATATGTTTAAAAGCCTTGTTGCAATTCTTTTGAGAAATATGCACTTTTCAAGTTTCTTTCATTTCTAAGTACTTGAGGAAAACTGAAAAAAGAATGTATACCTAAGCTGATTTTTTAGGTGGTATTTTTGATCCAATGTTTGAATAACAATTGCAAGTTGATTTTAGACTTCCTATTGTACTAATAAGAATACAAGTTACTAGAAATCCTCTTAAAATTCATACTGAAGAACTAGTCATAGAACCACTAGTATTTGTTCCATAATAAGAAGAAAGAGAAGAACCTGATATGGCAACACAAGTACCTGTTCCATGGAGACAAAACACCGGTCCATTGGCTTTAACCCCTCCACTTCATGAATTTCCAAAAGAATCAAGAAATGACTTTCTAAAATTCTATGGAGATGGAAATCAATAACCATATTATCATATCATAACCTTCATCACAACCTGTGGCATCCTTGGATTACAACATGAAGATGTTTTTGTGTGGTTGTTTATGGAAATATTGCAAGATTTTGCTGCAGACTAGTTCTACTTCTTGTTATCACACTTAATTTTATAATTGGGATGATACAAAAATAATTTTGAAGAAAGATTCAAGAGTTCTGAATATGTTCATTCCCTCCTTGCTCAACTTACTTAGATGAAGAAAGAACCACAAGATTCCATGAGAGACTTCATGGTAAAATTCAACAAGTTGATTAACAAGATTTCCACCATTTCCCAACCTACTTGGATAATATGAAAAGGCTCTTTGTGAATGCCCAATTACCTGAAGTTAGTTTCATTCTATAGAGAGTTCAAATAAGATATTTGGAAAACACTCAAGAAATTACCATTGAAGTGGAAGATGACCTTATCTTGTCAGGAAAGATCAAGAACCATTAAATGAAAGATAAAGCATAAAGTTCCAAAGATGAGAGATTTGATTCACTATTGCAAAGTTTTCCAATGACTTGATAATGTTGAAGAAGGAATTTTCTCAATGAACATCTCATCCAAACCGGAACATGAATCATATTGTGGGTACACCCCGAGGCTTACCTTGGAAGCTCCATTAGTCAATGCAATATGCGAGGCTAATGAAGATGAAGGAAAATAAATTTTTGAATCAGAATTTGAAGAGGAAAGAAAAGAAGACTTTGTTAGGATTAGGTACTAGGAATTCACACTAGATGAAGAGATTGAAGAACCTACAGATACCTACTTCTATGTTATATTCACTAAATCTCAAAAGGATAAAGTAAGCTCTTCTTATGATGCCCAAACTAAACAATTGTTTTCTCAAAAGGTGACTCTATGAAAAAAAAATGAAATCAATGAAATCTACTTTCACAAAGGTCACCGATAAAAAGCATTAAACTGCTTCAACCTTAATCCTTTTGCCTCTTTGGGTAAATCTCATTCAAATTCCCTTAAAAAATCAGTTTTGTTGATCCTAATAACATCCATGTCAATTTTTTCATAATCCCTAATGTGCTTACCACTTCCTCATCCTTTGATTTCATTGACCATTACAAAAATACAAAGTTCAAATTTCCGAATATGAATACTTGAAAACCCATTGCAAACAATTTGATAGGCTTATTCAACATATCAAAGGAAGTATTTCTATTTTATGTTCTAAAGATTTTGTTACTAAAGAAATACCTCATGTATGTCATTCCAATCTTCTAAATTGTCTTGTTTCCACACCCTCCACCTCTAGGAAGGTAGAACCTTTCTACATAGCCTTGTTAGTCAATGGGTACAAACTAAATAATACATCATTGAATATGGTGTTTCTGAAAATGTTATGCCTACAAAAGTTTCTAAAGCTCTTGGTATCTCCTCTCACCTACCTATCCATTTCCTCTCCATGGAAATGAAATAATTAACTCTTTTTAAATAGGTCAAGGATGCTCATGTAGCATTGGCGGATTTCCTTGACAAGAAAATCACAATGAGAATACTTGTAGCAGACATGCATGCCTCATATGGTATGTTGTTGGAATGAAGATTCTGTTGATATGTTGGTGGAGACATGTAGTTTTATTGCTCACATGCCACCATTCTGTCAATGGCAAAGCAAAGAAACTTCTTCCCATCAATAAAATTAAGTATAATGTTCAAAGACCAAATGACCCAATGACAAATATCCCATGTCAAAATTCAAAGTCTTACAACTTTTTCATGAATTTTGAGGAAGATGTTGAGCTGCCCATGTTTTTGGAATAATATCAAAACATCACGGAGTGAATCAAATAACATCATGATGACTTAATGAAATCATAATTATAGAGTATTTACTTTCCATGGGATGTGAACATGAATGCAATTTCGACACCAGATGTTGATGATGGTCATGAGAGTTTTGACTTACAACAAAGCAATCTTGAAGTAATGAGAAATGTGGATCAAGAAGGAGTTATTCCTAACAACTCTTTTCAAGTGAGTCCAATGTTTTAAACCATGTTCTCAATGTTCAACATGCAATTCCATCTAATGGGTGTGTTTGTGAATACGAATACTTCTCTTTCTCATTGGAAGAAAATAACAAGGAATGCAAGAGCGAAAAGATGTTTCAAAATTTTTAATATGAACCTATTCAAGGAGATGATGATTTCATCACAGAAATGGAATTCTTAGTTCTCGATGATCAAGATTGGGAAAATGATAATGTAAATATTTCAAATCCAATGTTGTGCTCATTCCCTTTTCATGAAAACAAAGACCTTCTCAACAAAAAATGGACAGATGAAACCATTGATTCCAAGACTGATTTTGTTCAAAATGAAAACATTCTCAATGGGCTTTAATCTTGCAATGTTCACTTTTCTCAACAGAAGGATGCTCTCCTCATTAAGATGAATTTCGAGGTTTAAAATGGCCAAGTTGAACAAGATGATAGTTTCCATGTTGCATGCCCAACCTTGAGCTCATTCTCTTTCCAAGAGAATGAAGCAATGTACATACCACATTGTATAGGGAAGCATGTTGAGAAAGAGCTAGAGTATGTGAAAGAAGATTGCTTGGACCAATTGAGAAATAAAGAACATCAAGAGGTTAGTGATAATGTTGAAGTTTCCAAAGCATCTATAAAGAATTGACTGTGGAAGTGGTAGTCATGAAGCAAATAAGCAATGAATAAACAAGGTATATCAAATTACATAGGCCATGGTATGAAAATGACAAGTCAAGTGTGATCAATGATCATCTTCACAACAACAATGGAAAATTATCAATTTGAACAAACTGAGAGTCAATGAGAAGCTGGAAATAATGTGTTAAATCAAAAGGGGAAATGAAGTGAATAAGTGGGTCATAAATTGCAACAAAAATCATGCTAGATTTCTCAAGAAGTTGAGGAAAGGTTCATATTTCAGCGATTCTATTAATGTATTTGCAAAAGAAAGGTATTCGATGATACCCATAAGGTGGTGTAAATCAACTTGCAATAATTAATATGTTGTACATTGAGTTACATTCATTTAGTTATCAAACTAGGGAGCGTAGACTTGAAATATTGTCGGTGTTGTATGCACAATTATAGTTGATCTAAGAGGTTGGAAAGGAAATAATTGTCACATAACAATGTTGAAAGTAAAATAAAACTCAAACTTGAAAATGAACTATTGCTAAATGTTATTACTGAAACAAAGTTGCATATTTAGAGAGAATATTGTTCCTAAGGAAATATGCATGAAATAAAACAATGGAGGGGATTTAGCAAACCTCAAGTGGGCCTTGACTTGGGTGCTAATCCCTTCCTAACTCTATAACTAAAAACTAAATGACAGAACTCATATTTCTTTATTGATTTTCATAAAACATTACATCTAGGAACAAAAGATTAGAGTAATCTCTTTTCTCTAATTCCAAATATGACTTACTAACTTTGCCCCTTTTGTTACAGGCACCATCCATTTCCTTTATATCTTATCATTTACAACATGTGAGAAGAAGAAGAATACAACAAGGATTCTTCAACATAACAAGTGAGAGATTCAACATGTGTTTGAAACACACAAGTGTTCAACTAACAATCAGTTCTTCACTAGTTCTTAATCAATGACCAAATCAAAGATTGATTTGTTTCTCAATTTTCCACGTTTCTATTGTAACTACTTCTCCAATGGCATGTAAGGACTTAAGTTCCATCACTTCATGTTTTAAAATATCTTCATAAATGTGGGTTCTTTTTGTGAATGATTTCTTTATGTGCATGGACAAGTTCTTGCTGGTAGGTTCCTTTATTACATATGAAAAATTACTTACAACCAAGAGTGGCATCAACACATATAATCATCCAAATAATTTATTGGAATAACAAGAATAAATTCACACATAATATCATAAAATAAATACAATTATATATAACTATATCAATTATTCATTATGCCAAAAGTTCATGGTTGTAATAGTGATGTTCAACAATGTACTTAGGAAATACATAGACATGGATACAATGGTCTTATCAAAATACAAAATATGATTTGTTATGAAAGAAATTAATACAGCTCATCACACCCCCAGGCTTAAACACTTGAATGTCCTCATTCAAGAGATTCATATATTTTCTACTGAAATTGCATTCTCACCTAAAATCTATGGGTGTTCCTATTCCTTCCTCTTCTAAATAGAAATATCCATAACTCCTCCTCAATCTATCCCAGACTCTTTCTTGCACCCTCTGATTGATTGGTAAATTTCTTATCCAAGGTGCAATTGGGAAATGAAATATTGGAGGATGATAAGCTATAGGAAACCAATCATCCCCACATTCATTTGTTATTTCAATATATTTGTTCACCCTATGTAATGTTGGAAGTATATTTGGATATGAGTGCATTTCTTTCCTTTGGAGTGCAGTAATAACTCATCAATGGATCTACATGTCATCATAACCTGAACTACATGTTATTTGATCATGTTCCTAACTTCTGTGTGGGATTTCATCCTCATTCTCAACACTCTATTTCTGATTGCATCCACTTCCATATAGTTGTCATATTCTTCTACAATTTCATCTATTGTTATTGCCTCAACTCTGATATATAGTGGTGTAACCTTCTCCAAATGTCTATATGCCTCCATTTTCTTATCTCTTTCCATTTCATTTGAAATATAAGAACATAATGCCTTAACCTGTACATCCCCAATATATAGAATTGGGATCCAATCTTTGTCATATGGAAGGGCATAATTATGCAAATATAGCTCACATAATAAATTATGCAATTCATGTGTACTATGTTGATATAGAGTAAATAATTTCTGGCTGATATAATGTCATATATCATATCAAAATTTATGTAAGTAAACTTATGGTACAACATCTTTTCTTTTAGGTATATGGCATAAACATTTGATGGGGGTCTACAACTCAACATGTCAAATGCTACCTTCACTGTTTCCTCTTATTTTTGTTTCATCCTTTTAATCTCCTTGTCTTTGTCTTCCATTTCCTCCTTATGTTTAGAGATAAGGTCTTCCTTCTCCTTTTCCCATTTCTTCTTGAGCCTATTAATGTAAGCATCCCTTTGCAGCAACATATTTTCAATATTGGGCCCCATAGTTTGTGTTCCCATCTCACTACAAGATGGTTTTTCAGTTCCTTTATGATTTCATGAATAATATTTGGGGGCTACATTGGTTCTACATTTTCTTCTTATAGACTATCATTTTGTGATTGTTCAACAACTTTCTCAATGAATTGTTCATTGACATCATCTATAGTCATTTTATCTTGTTCATTTCCTCCTTCCACTACCTCTTCTACTTGTCTCACTTCATGAATTGTTCCCTCATTCTGATTTAGTTCTTCTTATCCTTCCATTGGTTGTTCATGGTATTCGGCTCTTGAGTTACTATGGGAGCAATATCTCTATACTCTTTTTCCAATGGTTCAGGGCTCAAAATTTTATTCTATGGCTTCCAAATCACTATCCAATGAGATGGGTTGAGATTGTCTTGAACTAGAGGTTTTTCCTCTTTGTCCTAAGCCTATAGGAGCGTCTAGTTTGTTTTGGAGAAAAATGAGTAGATTTCCTTTTGGTTTTGGAAGTGGAGGTTTCAGGGGAGGAAAATTCCAATAAAGTTTCAAAAATAAATATTTTTATGGTAAAACAAGTGAAATGGTTTCTTACATGTGGAAGGTATACTTTGCGAATTTACTAGTTCTTGAGGTGAGGAAGAGGGTGGTGCAACTTCTGGCATATGTGAAGTATAAATTTCAGTGTTGTTTCTCCTTTTTATCCTCTTTCCCAACAAGGTTTAAATATTGTTCACTCTCACAAAGTCATCCCATGATATATGAGGGTGTTCCCTCTGAAAAGTTTTCTTGACCACTAGGGTTATTAGACAGTGATGTGATAGGGTTTCCCTACCCCTCTGAACCTCTTTGCTCATTTTATTAAGCATCTCATGAAATAAATTTGGAACATTCACTTGATGATTATTTTTAAAATGATTTAAAAATTTGAAATGCACTGTATTTAACCTTGAATATCTCCATTCACAAGTAAATTATTAAATGAAAAAATTGGTAGCTTGTGCCCATAAAGGTTTGAGAGATGTTCTAAAATACCTTGGAAATCTAAGATGAACTCCTAATCATTGTCTGCAAATTCTCTTCTTGCTACTTCTAGGTTAGCTTTGTCTGAAATGGCTCTCCTTGAGCTGATAAACTAGTGACCTCTACTAAAATCTCATCACTTACCCTGATTGTTAACCCTTTTACCTTTGCCTCTCCATTATTCAAGGTATTTGCAAATTCTACCACAACTACCTCATCAAAGCCTTAAAATTTGTTAATGTATTGCATCCAGTCATAATTCTCTAAGTATTGCACAATCTAATGATGATTCAGAAGTTCTAAATGTGTTAAAGGTTCATATCTAGTCATGTCACCTCCCATAGTAGATATACAACTTCTCCCAACTATAATACGACCAGAAATTTTTTTCTTGAAAGTAATTTCAAAAATGAATTGTGTTGATGGCTTTTCATCACTTTAAACTTTATTACTAAGGGGATAAGCAATATGTTTAAGGGTGATTAATCATTAAGTGGATGTGACAACATTGAGTACATGAAGCAAAATGATGTGACACGTTGGCTTATGTGGAGGGCTTAAGTGGACACATCATAACTGAAAGGTGAAGGTATTTTAATGTGTCACATGCTTTATGACTTGGCATAACTCATAATTAAATATAATTAATCTAATCATGATTTATTAAAGTAATAAATGCATGCACTTATCTCATTGTGGCTTGCAATGATTGATGTGCATGCTTTATTGAACTAGAGTTTTGGTTGCATGCAATTTCGCTATGATGTCTTTGGGGATGCGAGTTTTAACTTGTGTTGATTTGCTCCTTACTACAAATAGATGCTTCCTAGAGAGGGAACTCCAATTGGTTGGGGTGCCAATCATTATTTGTATATCATCCACTTGTGCATGCTTCCTTGATGTCCTTTATGTAACCATGAGTTCTTCCAAACGCTTCAAACAAACAAGATCTTATTTCTTGTGGTTGCAAGTTGAACTCTTGGTCATTACACTCTCTCCTTATGATGGAGATCATGCTCTCCTACAATCACTTGTCAATAAAACCTGTAAAACAAAAACTTATATAAAAAATGGGTTAGTAGAATGTTGATGATCACCCAGAAAGGTAGATCTCAACACTTTTATTTAGCCTTGAAGTATTCAACAAGTTGAATGCTCTAAGGACAATGAAATTTCATCAGTTCTCTAGCAATCCCAGAAGGTGAGCCAATAGGCTCAACCTCTGAGGTTAATTATGATGTTTCTTTCTCCATTCTTCTCTAATCTCCTCTAAACAATTCCATAAATGAGCCTTTATCAACTGGATTTTTATACAATCTTAACATGTGGCCATTCACCAATAACTTGAATCTCACATGATCAATAGTAGTAAGCTTCACAACTCCATTAGGGAAGATCTTCTCAATTTCATAGGGGCCTAGCCACCTTGTTCTGAGCTTCCCTATGTGATCCTTGTATTTTGAGTCAAACAAAAGTGCCCAGTCACCTTCTTGGAACTATCTTGTTTTAATATATTAGTCATGTCATTTGATTCTTTGTTTTTACACTACCTCTATGTTATGAACTGCTTGCTTTCTCAATTCATCCAACTCATTGAGTTGGAGAATTCTCTATCTCTAAGATTCTGATAAGTCTATTCCTAGCTCAAGTGTAGTTCTCAACGTTTTATGCTCAAATTATATTGGCAAAACAACAGATTTCCATATAATAGTTCAAATGGTGTGAATCTAGTTGTGGTCTTCCATGTTGTATTGAATGCCCAGATCGCTTATGGAAATATATTTTCCCAGATCTTCTATGGAGTGTTATATTCTTTGTCAATATGGCCTTTATCTCTCTGTTTGTAACATCTTCTTGGTCATTATATTGGGGATGGTATGGTGTAGACTTTCTATGCCTGATTTCATATTCACTGACCAAATCAACAATCACATCAACAGTAAAATGTGTACCCTAGTCATCACAATCTCCCTTGGGACTCCATATCTAGTAAAGATGTTCTCATACAAGAATTTAGCCACCTTCTCACTTTGGTCTAGTTTGGCAATGCTTTTACCTTTGTCCACTTGGTTAGGTAATATGTACAAACTAAGATATACTCTTTTTGTTGAGATGGAGGGTCTATAGGGCCAACAAAATCTAAGCCCCACTTATCAAAAGGTTGCAAAACCAATTGAGGTTACAATGGCATCTCATCAGACTTAGTGGGCTTTCCCATTCTCTAGCATTTGTCACATCTCTTAGTGTATAGTGTTGCATCCTTATGTAAATTTGGCCAATAGTAGCCAGTAGTCAACACCTTCTGTGTTGTTCTCTTTGCAGCAAAATGCCCTCCACAAGGTTCATTGTGGTAGGCTCTGAGGACATCAAATATATCCTCATCATCTATACACCTTCTCATTACTTGATCTTGACATGTATAAAAGAGAAGTCCAACTATCCAAGAAAAGGGTAAACTCTTTTCAACTAAATACCTTTTCTCAAAGGATGAAAAATGTGGAGGTGTTTTACCTGAGACCAAGTAGTTGGCTATGTCTATATACCAGGGTGTTCTTGTAGAAATAGAAAATAGGTGCTCATCTAGAAATGAATCATCAACTACTTTCTCTTCACTATTGGTCTCCATCCTTGAGAGGAAATCTTCCACCACATTATCTTTGTCAGGCTTGTCCACTATGGTGACATCAAATTCTTACAAGAGGAGCAACCACCTTATGATTATGCTGCTTACTATTGGTTTTTTTACCAAATACTTGATTACAACATGATCAGTGTGAATAAACATTGGGTATCTTGTGATATAATGTCTAAATTTTTTTATGGAATATACTACTTCTAGGAACTCTTTTACATTACTATATAGTTCAATTATGCATGTTGCAAATTCTTATTGACATAGTATATTACATAATTTAGAATACCATATTTTTGACCTAGGACAGCTCCAATAACATGATCTGATGCATCTGTGTGGATGTGAAAAGGAAAGTTCTAGTCAAGTCCTCTCAACATAAGAGTAGTAGTTAGCATCTCTTTTAAAGTTTGAAAATCACTTTCACAACATTTAGTCCATACAAAATCAACATCATTTCCTAGCAATACAAAAAGTGACACTACAATCTTGCTGAAGTCTTGTATAAACCTTCAGAATATTCATCATGGCCTAAAAATCTTATAACATATTTTTTTTCTTGGTTTGGTCAGGTTGACTATGACAGACACTTTTTTTGGATCTACTTGAATTCCTATTGAGGAAAGGTAGTGCCCCAACACTATACTATATAACATCATCATTTATAAATTTTCATTTCTCAGGGACAAATTGTGATCCTTGCATCTTATTAAGACCTCATCCATATTTTGCATAGCCTCCTCAAAAGTATTGTCATGAAAAATGAAGTCATCCATATAGAATTTCATGCAGTCATTTGTCAAATAAGAGAGGTTATTTAGGACTTCCCTCTGGAATGTGGTAGGTACATTACACAGGCCAAATGGGAGAACCTGTGATGAGGGTCATCAATCCTCACCATTAATAATGTCAATCCAGGTTGGTGTCTGAAGGCTGTATGTATTAAGAGAAGAAGATCTTGGAAAGCAGCTCCTTTAAACACAAACCAAACTTGCATAAAATAAATCACACTTGCAGAAATAAAGTTTGCATGAAATACATCACAATTGCATGAAGGAAATCAAACTTGTAGGAAATAAAAACACACTTGCATGAATTGAAATTGTTGAATTGGAGATACACATAATTAAACGAAATACTGCGGAGTTCACAACATACTGAATTTTCACAATACAAAGATAAAAACAATACAACAAAATGAATTAAAGAAAAATGAGTAAACATAAACATAAATACATAGATCCATCTTCCTTGGAATGAGTGGCTAGCTCATTCCTTGGAAGATGATTTAAATCATACTTCTGATATCTTAAAACTACAGAATATTTGAGAGGAAAGAACATATCTTTATTTCTTAGGAGAATAACATTACATATCTAAGTATGGAAGGTTGCATTTATAATTCATGCATCTAACAAACTCCTTATTTTAGAAAATAAAATCTAATTTTATCTTTATTCAAATCCTAACAACTAAGATCTCTATCTCCACAAAATATGGAGAGAGATATATTATTGGGGTCAAAGTCTTATCTCGTTGTTTTAGGAAGATTGCTCCCAAATCTTCTCCTTGCTTTTTGGTAACAAAAATCATAATAATTTTATTCTTCTACATTATTGGAAGGAGTATTTTTCTCAAAATATTATTTTGACCAAATACCTTTCTCATATTTTCCATTTGACTTTGCTATTTTTGACTATGGAACTTTTGATGCTTGTTTGATATGCTTTTTCCTCGGACTGTAGTTCACTAAAAGTTAGATTTATCTTCATTGGTAAAACTTGTTGCAAATATGAATGAGGTTTTTGTTAAACACATTTCTATGAATAAAAACCTCTCTCATATTTTCTTTTGAATTTTCTATTTCTGTTTATGAAACTTTTAGCGCTCGTTTGATACTTAGACTGTAGCTCACTAAAAGTTAGATCTCTCTTCATTGGTAAAACCTATAGAAAATATGAATGAGGTTTTGTTAAACACATTTCTATGAACAAAAACTCTCTCATATTTTTCATTTGAATTTTCTATTTCTATTTATGGAACTTTTAGTGCTCGTCTGATACACTTTTCCTCGGATTGCAACTCACTAAAAGTTAGATCTCTCTTTATTGGTAATACCTGTAGAAAATATGAATGATTTTTTGTTAATAAAATTGCTATGAACAAAAAAATTCTCTCATATTTTCCATTGGATTCTCTGATCTTTCACAATTCCTCAAAAACTGTCAAAATCACTTAGTTCGAACTAAGCCTGCGAGTTCTGGAATGAACTTAAAACAACTATAAATTTTGCATACGATCTCGGATTGAGATGATTATTTTTTTTAACTTGCATAATTTTTTGAGAGAAATCTGAATATGAAATCATATTTGAGTTTAAATATACCATCAATTATAAATTCCACTTTTCTCAATACTAGCATTATCTTTCCTTTATGGCATGTATACATAAGACATTGCATCTTTTCCCAAATAATAAATAGGATTAGTCAACAAAATAGATAAAAAAATATTTCTAAAGAATGAACAAGATATATATCCTATATTCTATCTTAAGCAAACTATAATTTCCTAGATTACATTTAAGTCCACTTTCAAAGTTAACTAAGAAGGACAAAATAATGGTAATTTATGGCCAATTTATGGCCTCATCAAACTGAATAGGTAAATGTCCCTTGTGGACATGTGAATGTAGTATTATCTTTGTCCTCTAGTGTAATTTGGATCTTATTGTAACAACTGTATTCATCAAGAAAGGATAAGTAATTTTTACTAGCTAGGGTATCAAACACTTGATCAATAAAGGGAAATGGGAAGTGTTCTTTCTTTTTGGTTGAATTTAGTTCTATGTAATCCACACATATTTTCTATTTCCCATTATTCTTTAGTACAATTAGTAGAGGTGAAACCCAACATCTAACAAATTTTATAGTTCACCCTTCATAATTTCTCTCACTGTTGGGTTCATGTGCCTCTGTGGCTATCTAATTGGTTTACATTCTTCTTTAATATAAATTCTATGAGTACAAATCCTAGGATGAATCCCACACATATCACTATAATCCCAAGAAAATTTTGTATTATTTTCTTAAATAAAAGCAATCAACAATTGCTCATGTTGTATATTCAACATCTTGCTTACATTTAGTGGCCTCCCTTCATTATTTCTACTTGCTTGGAGAGGTCCAACATTGAACACACATTTTTATTAACATAATTTAATATGAATTTATGATGAAGAATTTGGTGAAAAATGTAATTTTTATCTAGAATTCTCATGGTGCTCTATTGTGGTAAGACTTGGTTTAAAGGACATCTCAAGCACCTCAATCTATCATAAATTTCTTCATTTCTTCCATATTTTTCTGCGGGGGTATTAGAGAGAACAACATCTTCCTCATGATCTTTAATAGTGCAATAATTTTCCAACATCATCAACTATTGGACAAAGCATTGATCAATTTCTGGTTCTTCAACCCAAATTTTTTTATCCTCATCATTCAATGGTTGGGCAGGAGGATAGAGTATAAGTTTCTTGGTACCATTTCCATTTGAGATGATCATGTTTCCAGACTTGCACCCTATAAATGCATCAGCAGTGGCCAACCATGGCCTTCCTAGTATAAGAGGGTAACCTCCTAGACTTTCCTTTGGTTATAGGAAAATGAAATCAACAAGGTATTCCCAAGAGTCTACCACCACAACAATGTCCTCAAGGAATCCTTCAGGCCTTACTGTTGATTTATCATTGGTTGCAATATTGTAGCTATTGGCCTTAATCCTTCCAACTTTAGATCATCCATGATTTTCTTGGTCATGAAATTGATTGCTACCCCTAATTAAATTATGGCATTTTTGTTGTAGTTACATTTATAGTAACATTCACCAAAGGATTGCTTGGATCTATGTACATAGGTAGCACAAAGTTTCTAACCATGATGTCATCTAATTTTTCAATGACTTGCAGGTGGATGGATCTTTTCTTTTTAAGCTCACTTCTTTATACATAGATCCTTGATGGCTTGAATGAGTGGAATTTTTACACAAATGTCCTTCAACTGATTGACAAAATCAGAATCTAAATTTGATTTAGGGTTATATTTTCTCTCTTGCAATCTTTCTAGAAAAGGGGGTCTATTGAATTACAACTTACTTTTGTTCATGGTGTTGTGTATCGACTTAACGCGTCTTCTAGATTTGTTGTGGATAATCTTGCAGCAATTGTGGTTCATTTGGTATCTTTGTGATTGTAGGTTTACTTGGTGGCACAAGTGCTCTTCTTGAATGGAGATGGATATTATTGCCGACAAATGAATAATCGAGTATTAAGTTGATTTAGTGTTATAGGATGGCTGAGCAAATTTATTATTGGGGTTAGTTGTTGGTTGAGCTGGCAATTGAGTAGTTTTTGGTTGAGATCTAGATTGGGGGTTTGGCATCAAAGCTTGTTGTTGTGGGTAGGGAGGTTGCTGGTAGGGTTGTTGGTAGTTAGGAGGTTGATTTATCCATTGTTTCCCTCCTCTCCAAGGTTTCGCCATGAATAAGGGGGGTGCTGCCACTATTGGCCTAAGAATTGAGGTTGTCATGATTGTTGGTATTGGCTAGAGTAAGGAGCCCATCCTTGTTGAGTATTAGCCCAAGGTGGGGGTTACATATTGTTATATGAACTACTAGCCCAATTTTGAAAATATGACATGGGATATTTTAACATACCTCCTTATCTTGGTGGCCATGGCTTCCTTTGGGAAATGTATAAAACTTGACCATCCTCCATTTCTATCATTTTGAACTTTTGTGCAACCTCATCTCCCTCTCGTAATATTGGCAGTCCCCTACGAGTGTAATTAGTTTTATTTCTTATGTAAGAATGAAAAAAACTCTATAAGTGTTACAGTTGCATCCTCTCTCTTCTTCTTTGCATGTAGAGCATTAAGTTGGGTGGCCATGTCATTAACTATTTCATGTTTCATGTTCTTAAACATGTGTGTAATTTCTACCTTAGATATTTCCCCAAATCCTTTGGCGCAGTTGCTCCACCTTTTGATCTAGCACTTATTCTTTTCATGGTTTCTCTAGAATAGTTCTTGTATGATTGAAAAATCTCCTCAAAAGTGTATTTGGATATGTCTCTAACTCTTATTAAGTCCAAAGCCTCCATATCTTCCTCACTAAGTCCTTTTCATAAAAGTAACTTGAGAGACTCGGGCGACAACCTTATGTCTGCTTAACTTTTGAACACAAAATAGGAATCTCTCTAGGTAATCTTCTAGTAGATCATATTACTTATGTGCCATCTTGAAGAGTTCATCTCCTCCTCTACTACTTGGTTTGCAATAGTATTGGTACTTGGTCAGAAACTTTTCTTTCATCCCCTACTAGGTAATAACATCATCTCTTCCTAGGCCCATAAACCATCTCAAGGTTGTATCCTTAAGTGTAGCAGGGAAAAATTCAGCTTGTGTGCATTAGTTGTGTAGTCATAAATCCTACATAAGACATCAAACTCAAACAAGAAAGTGTTTGGGTCTTCAGTCATAGATCCATGAAAATTAGGAAGAGTTGATGGAGAGATGTTCTTCATTTGAGTAGGATAATTTTTATTGGAGATAGGAAAATCAAATGTGCTTGGTTCCCTTGCCTCTTCTTCCATATTTTGATTCACCTCCTCTGCCATGTTAGACTATTCAGGAATAACCTTAGAAATCTCACTTGGGAGGGAGTGTTCTATCAACAAACCATGTACAGAAGAGGATGTTTCTTCTTCAGAATTAGAAGTAATTTCTACTATTTGAGGATTGGGTAGGAATCTACCATAGGCATCTCTACAATGGTGCATACATCAGCTAACTTAACTCAATAAACATTCATTAGTGTGAGGTTTTGAAGGTGGAATTTCCACAACCTATTCTGTTCTAAGAACTTTAGAAATGTAAAACCTCACAAACTCCTACGAATTTGGCAATATCCTTGAAAAAGGTACCAAAATGGTGGTGTAAATAAATTTGCAGCAATTAATATGTTGTACATTGACTTACATTCATTTATTTTTCATGCCGAGAGTATAGAATTGAAATATTGTCGGTTTTGTATGCAATTATAGTTGATCTAAGATGTTGAAAAGGAAATAACTGTCACATAACAATGTTGAAAGTAAAATAAAACTCATAATTGAAAATGAAATATTTTTAAATGTTATTACAAAACAAAGTTGCAGATTCGGAGAGAAGATTGTTCCTAAGGAAATATGCATGAAATAAAACAATGGAGGGGATTTAGCATACCTTAAGTGGGCTCTGACTTGGGTGTTAATCCTTTCCTAACTATGTAATTAAAAACTAAATGACATAACTCATATTTCTTTATTGATTTACATAAAACATTAAATCTAGGAACAAAAGAGTCGAGTAATCCCTTTTCTCTAATTTCAAATTTGACTTACTAAGTTCCCCATTTGTTACAAGGCACCAACCCTTTCCTTTATCTCTTGTCATTATAAAATGTGAGAAGAAGAAGAATACAACGATGATTCTTCAACAGAATAGGTGAGAGATTCAACATGTGTTTGAAACACACAAGTGTTCAAAAATATTTTTTTCTTCACTAGTTCTTAATCAATGACCGAATCAAATATTGATTTGTTTCTCAATTTTCCAAGTTTCTGTTGTAACTACTCCAATGGTGTGTAAGAAATTAAGTACCATCACTTCTTATTTCAAAATATCTTCATAAATATGGGTTCTTTTTTGTGAATGATTTCCTTATGCTATAAACGAGTTGTTGCGAGACAAGTTATTTGGCTACGAATGATTTTTTACGGATAGTTTCCTTTATTGCATATGAAAAATTTCTTACAACCAAGAGTTTCATCAACACATATAATCATGTAAACAAGTTATTGAAAAAATAAGAATAAATGCACACATATTATCAAAAATAAAGACAACTAGATATAGCTATATCAATTAGTCACTATGCTAAAAGTTGATGGTTGTAATAGTGATGTTCAACAATGTACTTAGGAAATACATAGACACATGACTACAATGGTCTTATAAAAATACAAAATATAAGTTGTTATGAAATCAATTAATACATTTCATCACTATATACAGTAAGCACTTAGTCTAAATTGGTGCTTTAATGAAAGCAAGTTGTCCCCCACATGTACATAGGTGATTTAGGATGTTTCCATTCTCGTTTCATGTTTCCCTTCTAATTTTTTTTTCATTTTCTTGTTGTGTGTGTTTTCAATAAAGGAATATTCATTGTGTAGCTTTATGGTGACTCTGTATAGCCCAATGGATAAGGCACTAGTCCACGTAGTGTATTGAGATTCTATAGTTCTTGTTTATCCTTTCCTCATTGTGTTCAATCCAGAATAAGTCCCCAAGCTAGATACATTTTTGTTATTAATTTTTTCAAGCTCAAACATTTAAACTTTCAAGCATGACAACTAAGCCAATTTTTAAAATTTGCTCCTAAGTCTTCCCAAATCGCCTCCCAATCAGTTTGTCTTCGTGTCATAATAATATTAACCTTACATGTACTTTCAATATATTTAACAAGCATATGTAGATATTTAAAATCATGTTTCAAGATAAAAAATTCCATTTAGTGAAGAGCTACTAAATACTAGCTCTCTAGTGGACTCAAAAAGGCTAATTTTGGACTTTTCAAGGAAGGTGTGCACCCTTTGGTAAGGATCTGAAATCCAAACTCATATAGAGGTATTATTGAATACTAATGAAGGTGTTAGAAATGATTTACTAATATTTAATGAATTTTTTAAGGTTTAGGGACAATTTGTGCAATAATGGGTTTTCCAGTATAAATAGTGAAGAGTCAAAACTGGAACATGAACTTCACTAGATGATTCTGAGAGATTCCTAAGGATTCGGAGGAAATAAAATATCAATTAAAAATATAAATGAATTATCTAAATGGTGTAATCATCACATTTTTCACAAGACATGATGGTTTCTCAAGACAATTCATTCTTGATAGACATAACCTATTGTCCCGAAGAAAAAGGGGCCACGTTTTGGAGATGCAATCCTAATTAAAGTCTTAAACCTCTCTCATTATTGTTTAAATTTCCTTGAGAGTCAAAATCATATAAAAATTCATGTGAAAATGCCTTTTGGATTTTCGAGAATCATTTCCTCAAGTTCTCTCTTATGGGCCGTGATGCTCGTACTTAACCAATTTGTTTAGTGCTACGTGTCACCTTTTGTTGAGGGTGAAATTTTGTGCCCCTCTTGTCCCTTTCATAAGGGGAAATATGAGACAAAAAATTCACCCCATCTCATCCCTTCCCTCTGATCCCTCATGTGACCCAAGTCAACCCGACGGAGAGCTAGTTAAGCCAAACCCATCTCCCTCACAATAAATCACAGAGTGACACTTGACATCATCTAGTGAGGAAACATTTTCCTATCCATATCATACCCATTCCTAAGGGGAAATATGGAAAACAAAAATTCACCCCTCTTTATCCCCTCTTCGGGCACCTCATGTGACCGGATGATGACTCCCAGTGCTTGGGCACATTTTCCCCATTTCTTCATTCTCTCACCATAAAGCACCACTTGTCCTCATCTAGTGAGGGCACATTTTTTGTCCCCATTTCCAAGGGGACTTATGAGAAAAAAAAGGAACCCCATACTTAGACATAAAAAAACCCTATCTTTAAAGCACAATCATTTTTCTCATCGTGAACAAAACTAATTGTAGGGTGACTCAAGAACATGGCATAATTGCTTCCAAGTTTATTTTGCTTGAAAATTTTGACCTTTCTACATTTTTTGATGCCGTGAAACCTTAAAATACCTATAAAAAACACCTTCCATTCTGTCTGAATCATTCTAGTTAGCCGTGAACATGAAAATAGTGATTTTTTAATAGTTTCCAAGTCTAAAAACGGATTCCGGTGAGATTTTCACAATAGTTCATCATACAAGGATTCAATGTGATCACTAAAGCTTCAAGACTCCATTAATCATTTCCATCATAGTAGCAGGTCTGAAATTCTCCATCCCAAAATTTCTTTTTTGATTTTTAAGAGTTCCAGCAGGGGGATCACAATGAAAATAAGAGCATGGGATCACAATGCAAAGTTGAATCCCAAAATGATGTTTTTGTTGCAAAATGATGCCAGAATAGAAAATTACTAAAAATAGAATATGTTATGCTCACTCACAAGCTAAAAATAGTAAACCTCTTAATATTTTAATATTCAGTCACTCTAGGCATATAGAAACATTGCAAAATGACAAGCATGGAAAAATTGACAACTTTCCCAAAATAGCAAGTTCAGAAAAAACAACCTACTAAAAATAGAAACTTCCTAAAATGGTAAATTGTCATAAAAAAATGTGAATTAAGTGTGCTAGGAGATTAAGAACAAATTTTATCAAAAAGGAAAAAAATTCCCAAAATAGCATCTCATGGTCCTACCTGCCAAAAATAGAAAGTTTTAGTTTTTCAAAGTGCAGAAAGTTATAGTCGGCTCCATTTTTACTCATCTCACTACTTTTTCCATCCTACCAGGTTTTTATATGGTTACGATATGAAAGAAAATAAACACGTGAACTTCTTTGCATCGACTTCTCGAGGTCATGTCCAGGACAATTGGTGTAGAATAACAACATGTGTGTATGTGGTGGTGATGGATAATCTAATGAGGCACCTTATATATTTGACACGTAATAACAAGATTTGTGAATCTAAGGAAAAGAATTCTCTCCTAACCTGAAGTGGCATGATTGATCGATCTGATATGATAGCTTCTTGGAGACTCCAATCAATATCAAGCTCTACCAAGATTCTATTCACTAGTTGTTGAACACGTGGAAATTGACCTATGGGTGCCTCGTATATATTTCCAGACAAGGTCATGGAAGTAAGAACAAGAGGTATAATGAAGCCGCAGGGACTATGGACGATTCTTGATTTGTCCAAAGGTCTTAGCTTTGATCGGCTTTCTATATTCATAATGAAAGTTATGCAATGATATCGGGTGGAAGTGGTGATGATCTAAATACTGATGCACACAAACCAGTGTCAATATCTAATTGGTTAGTAGGCCCATTGGGTTGCGAGGACCTGAGGATCACAACCAAAAACTCATGGAGGCTATGGTCATGTTATGGTCATGTGCGTAATCAAACCATGTTGTTAGGAGTAGTCCAATAATCGTAGGCTTGATTAAAAATGATGTTTAGCATGTTTAGTTGTTCTATTTTCTTAGAGAATGTAGCAGGTGTACATAAGACTGTCAAACATAAACGTGTATCAATATTTGTTATCAACTTCATCCCATTTGGTTGTGTGACCAAAGGATCACAACCGTATGTCTTTTCTTGTTATGGGTTGTTGATGGTCATACAGAATGAAATTGAAATGATCTTAATAAAAAAATAACTATAAAAGGAAATATAATCTATGTTTTTGGCATTTTCACAATATATCAAAGAAAAATAATGAAAACAAAATAATCTAATAAAAGTAAATGTTTTTGATCTTTTCTAGTTTTTAAGAAATGCATTCTAATCTAATAAACAAACTAAAGATAAGTAATTAGCTGGTTGTAGCTGGTTACTTGTGCGAATATATGAATCTAAATCTAAAACAAATAACCTAATCTAATCAAAACCCTTCAAACCCTACCTTAGAGGTGAAAAACAAATCATGACCCTGAAAGAGCTATTGTTCCCCATAACTTCCCTGGTAATGTCAAAGAGAAAACTTTCTAATGATTTGATCTACTTATAATTTCCTAATCAATTGAAACAAACAATTTTATTACTCCATTTAATATGCAATTGAAACTAATGATTCAAAATTGACAATTTAGCAAATGAAGCAAACAAACAAATAATTCCAACCTGGATAAACAAGAGCTTTGGAAAATCCAATTGTATCTATGTCTGTCCCCTCAGTTTGTTCCTTTCTTTCTTTGTGTGTTCATATGAGTCCAAGGAATTGGGAATGCAAGAACAACAATAGAAGAAGACACTTGAGAAATGGAAACTTGAAGGTAATTTGGTTGTAATGCAATTAGAAGAGAGATAGCACAAGAGATTTGAGCTTGGCTATGCAATTCCTAGCAGGATTGTGGTAGCAATACTATGCAAGATACATAAAAATTCTTAGGCCTTTTGCTTGAATACAAGCATGGAATATATAAGAATTGGGGTTAGGATGTGGCTTCATGCATAAGGCAAGAAGAGAAAGTTCCAACTAACTACATCACATGCACAAATAGAAAAGGGAAGGAGAACCAAGCAATCAAAACTATTTTTAGATAAATCAGTTCACAAACGCATCCTAAAAGTGAAGTTAAGTGAATCGTCACATGTTAAAAACACGCATGATGGAATCTAGAAAAATCGCTCAAGACCACCACCCTGTGTGGCAATGGTTTCAGAACCACCACCCAGGGCGGGGCGATGGTTATGGTACTAAAGGATAAAACAAGCACAGGATGAAGCAACAAGATAGATAAGGCATGGAAAAGCTATATAAGGATGTCTAAGCTATAAATATACACTGGAGATGGGTTTTAGAGCTTGAACATCTTCTAAAAGGACATGACTCATCATTGGGGACTTTTGTAACCGTTTTTGACAATGTAGCACATGTAATTTTGGGTGTGTACATATTGCCCCCTCGGAGAAGCATCTTAGCCATGAAAAAGGTGTAAAACGTAGAGTCCAAGTATGGCATTCCTAAAATGGGGAGTTAGAAGTTATACGACATGCATGCCCGTGTGTTGAAACGTCACCATCCAAGCTCGATACTTGTAAGAGGGAAAAAGACTAAAGTGCAGATAGACAAAATGTCGAAAAATAAACACTAAATCAAAATGACAAGAGGACTTACCATTTGTGTGGGGATATAGAGATATAATTGCACCAACGCTCTAGCCTTGTGAACACATACACTCAAAACGAGGTCAAAATATCATATATATATCAAAACAACTCATTTGTTAATTCATTTGTGTATATACGACTTGGTGAATTTGGATATCTAGACCCGTGATGACCATTTTCAATGAGAGTACAACCGAAACAACCGTTACAAGATCATGATCATGCCTCCACGAATGGGAGATCGACCGACTCGGTCTAAGGTTGGTTTTTTCACTTTTATGTTTTCAAACCTAAAATGTCAAAAATGTCAAAAAGTTTATCTAGGGGGGATTATATTCAAAATTTATTGTTTTAAGTGAGTCTCTAGGGGGGGCACCCATGGGGTAGTCTTTTATTTCATCCAAAATGGTCCCTTTTGTGTTTTTGAGCATTTGTTAGGGTTAAAGATGTATTCGGAAAATTGGTCTAGGACCGCCGCACTAAGCAGGGTGGCGGTCACGGGACCTCCACCTGCATCGGGGCGATTAAGATGAATGACCAAAATGCATGTTAACTTGGATTTTTTTGGATTTTGGATTTTTTGTCATGTTTTTGGTGAGCTTATCTTTTGAATTACGTTACTAACTTTCTCTTTTATGTGTTTTGGTGAATGCATAAGGAGGAGTACATCCGTTGGAGTTGTTAGAGGGATTGTGATTGGCTCCCAGGGATTTTGGATCAATTGACCCAGGGTGAGATGGACATACTTTAGAGGGCAGGCATTTGTAGGATTACATGGGTGCCCCATGTTACCCCTGCCAGTCACATCTTGTGTGACTTATTTTCTTCTGAGGATGTAGACCTAACACTTTCCAGCCTTCAGTGCGAAAGGTGAGTGGACCATTACCTTGGAGGATGTATACCGCATTCTCGGGATTTTGATACTTGGGAGGATACGACTCAAGATAGCAAAATCCATATTTGAGATCACCCAGGTGGGCTACGAGACATGGGAGACGCGTCATTGTATCATTTGGTTTTGGTTCGAAGAAGGGGGTGAAGGTTCAAACCATTACCACTACTCCTATTCCTATCCTCCGTAGAGCCATCATGGGCATCTTGTCCTCATAATTGATCGGGGACAAGGGGGGTGACACCCTCTTTTACTATTGGGCTCCCATTATTGTGCAGATTGAGGGGCATGGCTGTATATATGCCTGGGGAGAAGATATCCTAGGGACTACCTATCACGACTTGTATAGGGTAGTTAGATTACAAGGGCAATCACTGAGCCACCCCACTCTTGTTATGAGCTTGGTCTATGAGTGCATCACCCCTTATGGAAGGGGAATACCAGTGTTAGATCCAGGGGCTTTCCGGGCAATGCGATGGACAACAATGTTGGTACTTAGGATGCCACATCAGCTAGTGTCCTCCTTGACCACAACATATATGGTTGTCACACCTTACCAAGATATGGCTCGGTTATGGGAATAGGAGGTGATGACAGTTGTAGCCTTCTCTACCACAAGAGAGCTAGTCAATAGGGTAGGGAGAGTTGAGACTCATCCTTTTGATCGGGCTCCCAAACATTTTGGCTTCCCCTATGTTTACATGCTTCCTCCAGTGGTGTCAGTTTACACGACTATCCAAGAGGCCCAAAAGGTCCCCTGGAGGAGACCCTAGTTGGACCGTGGTTATCCCAGTGTACCTATAGAATTCACACGTGTGGTTTGTGCTAAACAGGAAGTTGGTGCCCCTCGAGTGCCTTTACTTAGGATCGTGGACTGCTCCTGCTCATAATAGAGAGGAGGATGATCTTATAGATATTGACTCCGACTCTTAGGAGCACACCAAAGACAAAACTAAGGAGGAGTTAGTTGGAGAGGAGACAGAGAGGATGGAGGTTTAGGGATGATACTTGATAAGGCAACCCACATGGAGGAGGAGGAGAGTGACCTTGAGTGGCATGACACTCAGGATATACTAAGGGCAGCACATGAGGAGGTGAGTGCGAGAGAGAGAGACTTTGGTCTCGGAGGGACCACTTCCTCGAGATGGAGAGGGAGATGATGAGTCCATGATAGGACAATATTTCACCTTTGGCTTTGGGGAGGCCCCATAGCCACCAACAGTAGCAAACAACCACTGACCCTACTGGATGCCTAGAGATCCGAGTATGTTTGATACTCTTCTCTTGACCTTGTTAGTTGGGAATGTTAGTTTGGTACTTTTTTTTTGGTTTTATAACTCACTGCTTCTTCTTTTCTATCTTGCAGCATCTATGCAAGAGTGACATGAGCTTATCCAATGGGTGTGCATGAGCTTATCCAACGGGTTTACGTGGACACCCTACCGATCCCTTCGGGAAGACACGGGATGATTTGACTGATGAATCGGGCCAGCCACTAGTAAACGGAAGACACACTGATGTTTTTGTACCTATCTAGAGAGTAGTGGAGGTGATGACCTCCCTTTGTACTCAGGTGGTTAGGTATGAGGCAGCGAGTGATTGATGAGGTGGATCCACTCTCGTAGTGAGACCATGGCCAACGACCATCACCACAAGCACTCACACCACTTAGTTCATTCCCATCGTTGTCATAACCACGGTAGGGAGTCTCGGGCGTGGCCATGCACCATCTAATGGATGCTTTAGAGGGATTGACAAGTAGCTTGGTCTTTTATTGCTTTGTCATAATTTTTTTGATCGTTATACAATTTTTTTGTATATTTCGGGCTCATTGAAAGCATTTTGACTAAGCCTAGTGCGTGATGGAATTGTATACAAAATTGACTCACCATGATATATATAGACTCTTCTTTTGGTTTGGTAATCCATTGTATCTGAGTTGACTTCCTTTTGGCTTATCTCACTTGTGTACTCTAGATGTTTAGAATTTCTACTTTTCTAGAATGTATGCAGTGGATGTGAGTGATAACACAATGATTTATTTTGTATTTTATAATGATGATATATGGTAATGCGAACACATTGTGATGCTAAACTTTATTTTCCTTAAACAAATTTTTTTATACTTCGTATTGTTCCTTGGAAAGACGTGGTGATACAATGATATGATAAGCAAATGAACTTTCCCCACTCCTAACCCCATGCACCGAGTAGGATGCGAGGGCTCGAAACTAAGAGCCGAAAGGGCACAAGTTATAAAATTTGTTGAATGGTAGTGATGAGAGAAAGACAATGATTTGGCAGAACCAAATTGAGATGCTACAACCTCACTCTACTCAAGTTACTTCATAGTTTAGAATGTGAATTGCTTTCTAGTTTATCTAGACTTAGATCCATAGATGGCCACTTGGTTGACAAAATCTGGTTTTGGGATTTAAAACTCTTTTGGAATTTTGGACATCTAACTCACTTTGTTTTTTACTTATGATTGCACAATATTTTGAAGAAACTGTTTCTAGCTTTTAAGTTCATTAATGAGACCCCCTACACCTTGCCCCATACTACTAGTAGTAGGAAGCATGGGATCATCACCATGGATAAGGCATAGGTAAGTAAAGGCATTCCTCTCATTTCCCAACCCTACATCACCGATAAGAAGAGACACAGGCTCAACACCGAAGGTTGGTAGGGCAAAGAAATGTGTAAAATAAAATTTTCTGTGGATTTGCATTTGAATTATTTATCTAGGAAAAATGGCTAGAATGTTCTTATTTCCAAAGAGATGTTTATGGGATAGATGTGACACCATGAAGCTTCTAGAATAAACTATAAGCAAAGACACCTAATCTAGAAAGAGACTATAATAGAACCAAGTATGTAGGCCTTGGTATGGTTACGTTAAGAACTTTGTCTTATCCTATTTGAATTGATGAAATGATTTGGAAATAATTGACGACACTATGGAGATTTGGAGAGGTATGATTTGAATGTTTTGAAAATATTTTTAGAAGATTTTAGGAATTTCTATAAGAATAGGTCCCTTGATCACAATTTTTACAAAATGAACTAGCAGATGAAAATGCAATACAGATGTGGTAATGTACATATGAAAATGCTAATGGATCATGCGTAATACCTCTTCGGATGAAGAGAGTTCATGGATTCATTACAATCCTCACCCTCTAGTGTACACAGGAAAAATTCCCCTTTTTTTAATTCTTCTATTACTCAATATGGACCCAACTACCCGATCTAAATTTCCTTCCTTCGTTGGTCTTTTTTCTATTCACCACAAGTCTTAGAACCAAATGTCCCTCATATGTTTCATGCTCATAGACTTTCTTGGTATATTTCGAGCCATCCGGTTAGCATAAACACTATGCCATTGTTCAACATTGATTCTAGCCTCATAAAGAATTTCTAGCTAAGAGATTCATGCTTCTCGGCAGACCTTCTTCTCCCGAAATTCCTTGTAACGATATATAGAGACCGGTATCTCGAATTCGAGTGATAAATTTGCTTCACCAAATACCAAAGAAAATCGGGTTTCCCCTATCAGCATTCTTACCGATGTCCGATAGGCCGACAAGTCCAAAAAAAGCTTTAGATTCCAATCTCGCTTATTGTCCTAGATGGTCTTAAGGAGAATAGAATTCAATATCTTGTTTGTAGCCTCATCCTGTCCGTTGGCCTGAGGATAATAAAGAGAGGCCGTGTGGTGACTTATTTTTAATTTCTCACACAACTCATGTACCTCGTCATTTTTAAAGGATGTGCCATTATCTGAGATAATGACTTGTGGGACCCCGTACCTACAAATAATTTGGTTCAAAATGAACTTTGCGATTACTGATCCAGGCATGGTGGTAAGAGGCATGACTTCTACCCACTTGGTAAAATACTCTGCTACCATGATTATGAAGTTATGACCATCTGTTGATGAGGGAGAGAATTTCCCTATCAAATCTAGTCCCCATGTGGAAAAGGGCCATGGTGTTGCAATTGGTTGTAGAGCCTATGCCGGTATGTGGATCTCATGGGAGAACTCTTGACATTTATGGCATTTGTGCACAAAATCTACCGCATCATGCTCTAGTGTGGGCCAGAAATATCCCATCCGATGTATTTTCTAAGCAGTGGCATGGCCACCGAAGTGACCTCCACATACTCCGCTATGTGATTCATAAAGAATTTTTTCAGATTCTTCCTTGTCAATGCATCTTAGCAATTGTTATTACTAATAGAGCACTTGCTCTAAGATGACATACTTGGAGGTTATTACATGCAATTGTCTTCTTTGGTGGGAGGTTTCCCCTTCTAGATATGTATGTTCCACTATGAAATCAATGATATTAGTGTACCATGGACACGTAGAAATGGGTGGCTTAGTTTTAACGAAATACACACACTTGTTGAGAAAGTCTAAATTTACCAAATCACCTCCATCTAATGGGTTATTAGCCAACCAGTCCATAATGATTTGTCCTTTAACAAATTTCTGATTAAAAATGTTAACTCAAACTCACCCATCAGAATTATGAAGCATCCAACCTTTTTAGATAAGGACCCTTGTTTGTGGAATGTCTGAACATGATCTATTTTAATAATAACCCTTGTTTCTTGATTTAACATGTAATGTCTTAAGTGCTTTGTCACAAAGACTACAACAAGGAATTCTTTCTCTATCGGTGTGCAACACATCTCATAATCAAGCAATGTTCAACTGATAAAATAGACTGCACGTTCTTTTTTATCATCATCTTCTTGAGCCAACATGTAAGCCAGTGAAACATCCATAGCTCATGAATATAGGATCAGGGGGCAATATGACCTAGGTGGCATGAGTGTGGGAGGAGACAATAAGAATCATTTAACTAACTCAAATGCCTCATTACGTTCTTCCATCTAATTAATACAAGTAATCCTTTTTCAATAAAAATTTTATTGGGTGAATATGAAAAGTTAAATTAGCGATAAACCTTGATGCACTGCAGAGTTTCCCAAGGAAAGATCTCGATGCCAGACTGTCTCGAAATTTGAGTCATTTCCAATACAGCCTAGATTTTGGCTAGGTCTACATCAATCCCCTATGAATATATGATGTATCCCAAAATCCTTCCTCCCATTACACCAAATACGCATTTTTCTAGATTTAATGTGACGTTGTATTCGATTAAGCAAGAAAGGGTGACATGAAGCACCTCTAAATGATTACAACACTTTCTATCCTTGGCGAAGGACATACACATAGGATTCCAAAATCTTATGGATATGGTCATAGAATATGTATGTCATTTCTCCTTGATAGGTGGCCCCAACGTTTTAAAGCCTAAATGACATAACAAGATAACAGTAAGTTCCCCAAGGAGTTATGAACATAGTTTTGGTCTGATCTTCCTCAGAGATTCTGATTTGATTGTACCGAGAAAACCCATCCATAAGAGACAACAACTCAAAACTGGTTATTGTGTCGACAATAACATCAATGGATGGAAATGGGAAATAATATTTGGGACAAGCCTTTTTGATATCCTAAAAGTCTATGCAAATGCAGATCTTTCCATTCTTCTTGAGAACAAGGATAATATTAGACACCCACTGTGAGTAGTCAACTGGCTTTGATGAACCCTACCTAGAGGAGTTTCATCACTTCTTCCTTCACCATGAGGGCCACCTTTGGCTTCATGTGCCTTGAATTTTTCTTAATTGGATTAACATATGGCTTGGTGACAATATTATGCACTATAATGTGTGATGTAATTCCCATCATTTCCTTGTAGCTAAATACAAAATATCTTTGATGCTCTTTGAGGATACGGGTATGTATTTCAACTTCCTTAGGAGTTAAAGAGGATCCTAGTTTCAAGATTTTTGGTTCTTCCTCGGTCCTGATGTTTAGATCGATTATTCCCTCAATTAAGGAGGCATTTTCTTCCTAGAAATCGGGTGGGGCCGGAGGTAACTCTAAATCCCCCTTCTCCTACTTCATAAATTTCAAGTTCCCTCCATGGGAAGATTATATCATGGGATTCTCAAAATAGGAAGAAGAGTGTGGAATTAGGGAAAGATCAACCTCGTGATGAGTAAGATGTAATTCTACAATAGCGTTTAGATATCATAGAGTTGTTTTATCAATTTCAATGTGATTTGAAATGAAAGGATCGCTCTCATTTTCTATGTATGTCAACCTTGGAGTTAACGGTGTCTTACAAACAAAAGGCTCAACACAAACTAAGACCGTGAAGTTTGTATCTTCCAACTCACTACTTGGAGTAAAGAAAGAAGTGGAAGTTGTTATTGAGTCTGCGAGGAGATTATGCTCTCATGGAATTGATTCAATCGATATGAATTCAAACCTCTTTGTTATATTTAACATTGTTATTTTGTAGAGTTGTAAATGCTCATCTCTAGTCTCATATACGTCAGATATCTGATTTGCAACAAGTTACGAATCACCCAACACCCTAATATTAAGAGCACCCATTCTTTTGGCTATAATGAGACCAAGCAGAAGGGCTTCGTATTCAGCCCCAGTATTCATACATTCAAAGTTTAACTTGAAGGAAAAAGGAAAAGGAGGTAAGAATTTTATCCATAGGGATCCAGAAAAACACACCACTTCATCAGTTCCATCAGCACCAAGAAAGGAGAAACACAAAAAGTGAGTAAAATGAGGTAAACAAAGGTTCTGGAAGGAACCGACGCTTTGTGTAGAGTGGTAGTTTCAGAATTTCCACCCTACAAGAGCGACAGTCCTGAAACCACCACCCATCCAAGGCGGTGGTCTTGAGACCACCGATCTTCTCAGGGTAGAGGTCCTGACTTTCAAACAGAAAAGAATAATGGAATGTGAATGGATGTGAATTTAAAGCACCCAACCATGTCTCTTCCCTTCCATGCCCTTTCACATTCTCTAGTACATGGGAGGACATGGTAAGGCCTATAAATTCATGAAAGGAGAAAGAGAATAGGCATTCGAAGATCCAGAGAGATCGAGAAGTAGAGTTTAATGAGAGCAATGAGCAAGATCTTCAGTGTTGGAATGGAATTATAGGAGCAAGGTGTAGAAACAGAGAAAACAAGTAATTGGAGAGAAGTTTTACATTGTTTCTTCTTTTCATACTTATTGTAATATGTAATTTTCTATATTAGACCAATAAAAGTGGGAAGAAAGAGTAATTGCCCTTCCCGATTGGTTTTCCTCCATTGGAGGTTTCCAGGATAAAATTGTTGGTGTTGAAGTTTTGAATTATTTCCTTCTCTACAATTTCCTTTCTATAGCACTAGATAATCAGTCACGAAGCTCTAATTTTTCAAGCAAATCTATCATTTTCCAAAGTTGAAAGTAGAACAACATAGTTGTGTGATTCATAGAGTTCCAAAGTATAAGTTTACGGATCATTATAACTAAGAGCTGATTATAGCTGATTTAAGGTATCGAGCTGATTATATATCTAGGACTATGGTATTCGAATCTTTCTTGTGATTTTGTATGACAGTGACAAGGTCCAAAGGTGAAGAAGTTTTACCTTGCAAGCCAGATATTTCTACGAAGAAGTGGAAACAGAGAATTCGAGCTCAAATGGAGGAAGAGAACTTGGTTCATAGAGTCGAGATGCTAGAGACCATGATGGATAGATTACATAGAAAACAAGAAGAGATTTCAGATCTGCAAAAGATAGCTTCGGTTAAGCAAGATTCCATGGACTTGGTGGTTCGAGCACTAGCCGAAAAATTCGGTATCGGAAAGATCCACGAAGAGGAAGGATGGGAAGAGCATGAAGAGATGCCAATTGTAAGCGAGAAGGTAAAATCTACACATACACCTTTTAAAGTTGAAACAAAAGTGGAAATAAAGAATTTTGAAGGACAAGTAGATGCAAAATTACTAGATAAATGGCTAAAATAGTTGGAAGTCTACTTTAGTGTGCATAATGTCACTGAGGCACAAAGGGTCACCTTTGCACATCTCAAAATGGAAGGTCATGCTCTGGTTTGGTGGGAAACCCATCTAGCCACTTGTGAGAAGAAGAAACATCCTATTGTCAGTACTTGGAAAGGTTTTAAAGAATTGATAAGAGCTAACTTCTATCCTATTGGCCATAAGACTAACATGATGATTAAGTGGCAGTACTTTAGACAGGGTAGTGGTCAAAGCGTGCAAGACTACACTACAAAATTTTGGAGACAAGCCATGTTGCTTAATATGGACTTAGAGGATGAGGATATTCTAACCAAATATTTGGGAGGAATTCACACTCACCTTTGAAGGAAGGTAATCTCCACAAATCCCAAGGATCTCAATGAATCTTGTGTACAAGCATACTACATTGATGACAGAAGAAGCAACAAGAGAAATAGAGCCAAAGGGAGACATGTCAATAGAACAACAAGACAAAGAACAAGGGAAGACAAGTAGCGAGGTAAATGGAAAGGTAAACATGCCACTCTTGCTTTGCATACTTGTAAAGATCCTCGAAATTTCTATAAGAATTGTGATGTAAATGGACATACTTGACGCCATATGTTGGAAGTTACATCCGGAATTGCACCCAAAACACTTGAACCAAGGATTCCAAGAAATCCATGGCCATTATGAAGACAGAAAGAGAGGTGGATGTTGAGGATGATTCAGATATAGACGAGAGGCTAGGATGCATGGCCAATAACATGTATGGGACAAAAGAAGAAGAAGATATGAGTAAGCTATTTCAAATTAGAATCCAAATCAAGAAGACTAAGGTAAATGCTTTAGTAGATTCTGGTTCTCAATCAAATTTGATTTTTGATGTGGTTGTAGAACAACTTGGTCTAGAGACTTACGTGCATCCACATCCATACCCACTAGGATGGGTGAAGAAGGGTGTAGAAATATAAGTTACAAGGAAGTGTAAGTTTTAGTTTGGGATAAATACCCAATACATAGATGTATTAGAGGCTGATATTATTCCACTTGATGCATTTGACGTTGTCTTCGGAAGTCCTTACTTGTATGTCAGGGATGTTGTGTTCATAAGGAGGGAGAACCAGTATAGATGGGTCAAGGATGGAGTCATTTTTAACATTTGGGCACACCAGAGAAAATCAAAGAAGGCTATGGTAAGTGCCAACCAAGCACCAAGACTTATTCAGGCAAATCATCAATTTTGTTTACTTTCATTGGAAGAAAATAAAAAATGGACGTGAGAGCACGAGATATTTTTACCAAAGGATGGAGAATTTGGATAGAACTTGTCATTTTTTACAGAAGAAGACACCACAGGAACTTCTCATTTAAGGAGAAAAACAAACTTCTGCTATACAGTCACCGTATCTACCTACAGATTCACTAGACCTAACCATGGGGCAGCAAGAAGAAGAGGAGATACAAGGGACAGTGGTGACTATAGCAGCAATAGACTTAGAGAGGATTCGACCAATCCATCTCAAAAGAAAAATACGAGAAAGGTATAAACCACTACGGTATGGGACCTTCACAATACTTGAGCAGGTTGGAGAAGAAACCTTGAAGCCATACTTCATGCGGATGCACACGATAACAAGTTACGAGAGCTGTAATCACTAACATCGTCTATGCATGACAAAGAAGGAAAGATACAAGAAGTTACCTTCCAAAGAGGATTGTACTCAAGGAAACTTAGAGGAGGATGTAGCACTAGAGCAATAAACCAGAGATCCACAGGAGTCTTGGCAGGTTGGATGAGAGAAGACACCAAGGTAGACCCAGTGGTACTCGAATGAGCACGAGAGGGAGTTGATTCCTCTACCACTCCCCCACTAAGATTTTGTGGGACCAAAAGCCTCCTAAGTAGGGGAGGTATGATCCATAGGGATCCAGAAAAACACACCACTTCATCAGTTCCATCAGCACCAAGAAGGAGAAATAAGAAAAGTGAGTAAAATGAGGTAAACGGAGGTTCTGGAAGGAACTGTTGCTTTGTGCAGAGCGGTGGTTTCAGAACTGCCGCCCAGGGCGGCGGTCCTTAAACCACTACTCAACCAAGGTGGTGGTCCTAAGACTTCCGGTCTACTCAGGATGGTGGTCCTAATACTTTCGAATGGAAAATAAGAATGGAATGCGAATGGATGTGAATTTGAAGTGCCCAATGTGTCTCTTCCCTTCCATGCCATTTCACATTCTCTAGTGCAAGGAGGACATGGGAAGGCCTATAAATGCATGAAAGGAGTAAGAGAATAGCCATTTAAAGATCCAGAGAGATTGAGAATCAGAGTCTAATGAGAGCAGTGAGCAAGATCTTCAGGGTCTTTGGAAGGGAATTGTAGGAGCAAGGTGTAGAAACAGCAAACAAGTAATTGGAGAGAAGGTTTACATTGTTGCTTCTTTTCATACTTATTGTAATATGTAATTATCTATATTAGACCAATAAAAGTGGGAAGAAAGAGTAGTTTCCCTTCCTGACTGGTTTTCCTCCATTGGAGGTTTCCAGGATAAAATTGTTGGTGTTGAAGTTTTGAATTATTTCCTTCTCTGTAATTTCCTTTCTATAGCACTAGATAATCAGTCACAAAGCTCTATTTTTCAAGCAAATATGTCATTTTCCAAAGTTGAAAGTAGAACAACATAGTTGTGTGATTCGTAGAGTTCCAAAGTAGAAGTTTACGGATCGAATCACACATGCCCCGATGCTAAAATGACACTTGGCTCCATCAAAATGGAGATTCCAACAATTATTTGGAAAAATAGATGTTGGATCATCCTTAGTGTCCTCTTCTTTTACCTCAGTTACTTCAACCATAAAAACTTCATATGCTGGAAGAGAACTGAGTCCTAAAGTATGTCCCATACCCATAGAATCAAAAGGAAGGAGGATAGGTAAATCCTTCTCCAATAGCTCGACAATCTTCATTGTGGTTCCCAACGAAACTATCTCTATGATGACGGTTTCATCTTTGACTGCCGAAATGCCTTCAATCAAACCCGTGACTTCTAACTCCATTGTATGAACCAAATTTTCCTTTGGTACTGAGCTTGTAGGTTTATTTAACTAATTTGTAGGAATCTCAAACTTAGAGTGGATCCCTGGCCTCTTTTTCAAGTTATCTAGGTGTATGTCAAAGGGTTTTGGATCACCTGTGCCACAAAGAGCTTCCTAAATGTCGAAACCTAAATTCCTAAAACAAAGTGGAGGGAATCACCTTCATACGATGAATCCAAGGATGGCAAAGGATCATATTATATTTGGTTTCCTAATCTATAATATAAAACTTAGTTAAAATTGTCTTAGGCCCGAGGGTGACTGGAAACACTATAGTTCTGATCAACGTTGCTTTGAGGCTATCATAGCCTCTCAGCATATTTCACGTTGAAGAGCAATTGGTCTCTCCATAACCTAACTTTTGAAGGAAAGAGAAGGGGACTATGTTAACCACTTCCCTGTCATCAATCATCACATGCTTTACATAGTTTTTGTAAATCCAAACTTGTAAAAACAATGTCGATCACCTCTATGAGCTATTTCAGCATCTGTGGGCATCTTACTGATGTCAAATATGAATCCAACATCTCTTTTAGGATTCCCTGGAGGATAGACATCAAAGTCCACATGGTTTATCTACACCTCTAGAGGAGGGGTGATGTTAATCAAATGGCCAAGACCTAGTGCTTCTAATAGAGTGGCTCTGTGAGCAGGGGAATTCTTCAACATATCCAAGAAATAAATGTGAGAGAAGGTCTTGGTTAGATCACTAATCAAGTCATAAGCTCCTACTAGCTTGCTTAACATATCATGAATGTCATATAATATAGTTGGGTAGATCGGGATTGGTTGCAAAGAATAATATGTGGTTCTAGTGGTAGCGTTAATCTGAGATTCAGTGTCCAACTCAACCAACCCCACAATTTTTGTTTGTTGGTGACCATCCAAAGGAGGTGCCACTTTTGGGTTTGATGAAGTTAAGGCTTTGTGATCATGGGTCCCTATGACAATACATTTGTTCAAAACATTGGGATCTATTATACCATCCTTTAGACACATGGGGAGAGGATCATTAAAGATTCCAACGGTGTGTTCTATGGGGATACTGGTCCCATGTAGGTGTTCTAAGTTGACATTCTTGGGTTTCCCAAAAACATGTTGAGAAATAATTTTCTTTGATCCTCTAGAAAACATTGTAGAAACTTGTTATAATCATGGCATGTTCTTGTGTTATGCCGCTGGCGAACCCTATGAAAACCGCAATATAAATCAAGATCATAATTTTTATGCCTTTGGTTTGCACCTTGTTGTGGTCCAAAATTATGATTATTGTTCAACTGCTGATTGTTATAGTTAAAATTTGGGAACCCTTGCCCTTGGTTTTGGAATTAGTTTAGATACCCACCTAGGTATTGGTTAGGGCCTTGGGTCTGCGTTTGTCTTGATTGTTGAGGTTTTTTTGTTGTTGTTGTTTATGGTTAAAATCTACATCATTGATGAGGGAAAGAAGTTACCATTTATCCGAATGTTGTCATTGTTGTTGTTATTGGAATTATTCATATTTGGATGGCTAAAAACACTAGGATTCTTGGGCTAGTCAAGAACTCCATCCTTCGTGACTCCACGTTCTTATTAAGGACCTTGGGCCCTTGATTATTGTTTGTACTGTTGGAGTAACTGGGGTTATTTTGGTTAGGGGTGACTAACTTTCCATTTGCTCCATAAGTCTTATGACCACTATCAATGGCTACTTGATCAATTCGAAGAGCACCCTCTAGTACCTCCTCATAGCCCCTAAGTGGGAACTTTTAAACCTCTTCCTTTGTCTCCTTATTGAGAGAGTGGAAGAACAAATCACAAAACTCCATTTGATCCATATTTGGAGCACTTGCAAAGGAGTAGAGAACCTGTCGCCACCTTTGAATGAAGTGGGATGCAGACTCGTTGTGCTCTTGTTTGATATGAAGGAATTCCTTGATTCCTATTCTCAAAAGTTTTTTCATATCAAAAGCCTTAATGAATTCTGATACGAGTTGCTTGAAGGATTGTATTGAAACCTCTGGTATCCTATTATACCAATCGAGAGAAATACCTTCTAACATCTTAGGGAAAATCTTTGCAGCAAATGCGTCCAATAGGAGCACCTCTCGAATGGCCATTGTATAAGATTTGATGTGGGCATTAGGATCACCCTCCCCTTTGAATTTTGGATGATCAGGAAAGGTTCTTGGGAGCATGACTATTCATATGGAAAATTCCAGAGGATCCTTAAGATATTCAGAATAGGTCCCCATTGCGTATGTTTCCACCATTGAAGATCCTTATTGGGGAGGTGGAGGTTACATCGATTGCTAAAATGGGATAGCGTAGACATTTTTTTGGGTGTATGACATCCCCTACAGCTTGTCCATACAGACACTGGTAAGTATACATATCCCCCTACAGAGATTTAGAATACATGTGTACGTAGAAGGGTTGGCTACTTTGATATGGAATTGAAGACACGAAGCCGAGGAACGTTAATTTTCCAACTGGTGCCTATTGTAGATATCCATATATGGCGTGAGGGGGTATACCTAAGGTGTCTGTCTTAGTCGTAAATATCTCGGGGTTTGGAGTACCTATATAAACTAGAGGATTCTACGCAGTAGGCATTTGTCCATAATTCTACGGATAGGGAGAAGTTATTGCTTGCCTTACATATGAACTTTGAGTATTTTTGGAAAGCTCTAGCTCCTTGAATTTGTCTACCAATGCCAAGATGATGTCACCCATTGATGGGGTGGTGCTTTGCTTAGGTGATTGTTGTTGAAATCTTGGAGGTTGTTGAGGAGTGTGGTATCTTGCTATGAATTGTTCACTATGTTGCCACCCCTCGTTAGAAGTATTTTCGGTTGGTGGAGGAAACATTATTATTTTGGAGAAGAACATCACCTTGTCCTTGCAACCTATCGAAATATCGATTCATATTCTGGAAGTATTGTTCACTCCTAGCATATCGTGATAAGTATTCCTCATCTAGATGCAAGATTTGGTCTAATTGCATGCTAATGGGTTGTCGAAATAATACCCGAGGAGATGAACTTACTTCCCCAGTGAAATTCATGTTGTTTGAACTTGATTTTTCATGAGGATATGTTTGTGTGATCTGGTCAAGTTCCTCAATATGCACAGAGGAACCAACATTGGTTCCTTGAAGAAGAGGATTTTGAGTAGTTGAGTGGTTGTTTTCCCATGTTGAGAGTGAAGGTGATTATTGTGGTATACCTATTTGATAGTCGTATGTCAAAACCTCGGGATGGGTCAACCGTACTTTTCATATCCTCGACATATTCGGGGGTATAAGAATACCCGTAGAATAAAGGATGGATGAAGAAAGTGGAAACATTTAGAGACTAGCTCTTCACGTTGGGTTCACCAATTTGTATGAAAGAAAATCAACACGTGACCTTCTTCGCACCTAAATTCCCGAGGTCATGCCAAAACAACCAGTTTAGAATAGAAATGTATGTGTGTATATGCCGGTGATGGATAATCTAATGAGGAGGCCTTATATCTTTGACATGTAATAACGAGATTTGTGAATCTAAGGAAAATAATGCTCTCCTAACCTGAAGTAGTGTCATTTATCGATCTGATATGATAGCTTCTTAGAGACTCTAGTCAATATCGAGATCTATTGATATTATATTCACTGGTTATTGAACACATGGAAATTGACCTACCGGCACCTCGTATAGATTTCTAGACAAGGTCATGGAACTAATAACGAGAGGCATAATGAAGCCGCAGGGACTATGGATGATTCTCCTGGTCTAGTCTAAAGGTCTTAGCCTGATTGGTTGCTATGTTAAATAATGAAATTTGTGCAATGATATCGGGGGAAGAGGTAATGATCTAAATGCTGATGTGTGCAAACCAAAGTGTCAATATCAACTTGGTTAGAAGGCCCGTTGGGTTGTGGGACCCAAGGATCACAACTGAAAACTCGTGGAGGTTGTGGCGATGTTATGGTCATGCGCATAATCAAACCCTATTGCTAGGAGTAGTCCAATAGTCATATGCTTGAGTAAAGCACCGATTTTTAGCATGTTTAGTTGTTTTATTTTCTTAGAGAATGTAGCAAGTGTGTGCAAGACTTTCAAACGTAAACTTATCAATATCTGTTATCAACTCCGGTCCGTTCGGTTATGGGACCAAAGGATCACAAATGCTATACGTCTTTTCTTGTGGTGGCCTTTTGATGGTCATACATAATGAAATTGAAATGATCTTGATAAAACAAACTAACTATAAAAGGAAATATAATCTATGTTTTTGGCGTTTTCACAATATATTAGAGAAAAACAATGAAAGCAAACTAATCTAATAAAAGTAAATGTTTTTTTAATCTTTTCTAGTTTTTAAGAAATGTGTTCTAATCTAATAAACAAACTAAAGACAAGTAATCAGCTGGATGTATCTGGTTACTTGTGCAAATATGTGAATCTAAATCTAAAACAAATAACCTAATCTAATAAAAACCCTTAAAACCCTACCAAAGAACAATTCATGACCACGAAAGAGCTATTTGTACCCACAACTTCCATGGTAATATCAAAGAGCAAAATTTCTAATGATTTAATCTACTTGTAATTAATTAATCAATTGAAATGAACAATTTTACTACTCTATTTGATATGCAATTGAAACTAATAATTCAAAATTGACAATTTAGAAAATGAAGCAAAAAAAAAAATTCCAACCTAGATAAACAAGAGCTTTAGCAAATCCAGATGTATCTATGTCTCTGTCCCTCGCTTTTCCTTTCTTTCTTTCTTTGTTTGTATGATTCCAAGGAATTGGGAATGCAATAACAACAATAGAAGAAGACACTAAAGCAATGGCAGCTTGAAGGCAATCTAAATGCAATGCAAGTAGAAGAGAGATAACATAAGAGATTTGAGCTTGACTATACAATTCCTAGCAAGATTGTGGCAGCAATAGTATGCAAGATACAAAAAAATTCTCAAGCCTTTTGCTTGAATACAAGCATGGAATATATAAGAATTGGATCTTGGATGTGCCTTCATGCACAAGGCAAGAAGAGGCAGTTCCAACTAATTAAAGCACATGAAAAATATAAGAGGGAAGGAGATCCAAATAATCAAAACTATTTTTAGACAAATAGGTTCACGAATGCATCCTAAAATTAAAGGTAAGTGAATTGTTGCATGTTAAAAACACGCATGAGGGAATCTAGAAAAAATCACTCAAGACCGCGGTGGTATGGCGGCGGTCCACGCACTAAAGGACAAAACAACCACAGGATGAAGTGGAAAGCTGGAAAAAGTGTGGAAAAGCTATGTAAGGATCTGTAGGCTACAAATATACATTACGAGATGAGTTTTGGAGCTCAAACATCTTCTAAAAGGACTGAATCATCATTGGTGACTTTTGTAACCATTTTCGACAATGTAGCACATGCAATTTTGGGTGCTTACTGATTACATATATAAAAAAATGAAATAATACCTCCACAAGGATCATGGAGCACCATTCTAATCACAATTGTGTCAATAAATAGGACAAAGCATATTGAGGCACAAAAAGTGAAATTTGGGAACATAATAAGGCTAGCAAAGAGGATCAAGAGATTCATTCAATTAAATTCATTGAGAATATAATGATCACAAAATTATAATAAGTATTCTCCATGGGTAAGGAAAGAGGTCATCTCAAGAAATGCATTCCTCGTGAAGTGTTTCTAAACACTTGATCCCTACACGATATGGAGCTCACATCTTGTAAGACAATAGAGGCCGAGTTTGAAGTGTATTAGTACAATGTATGGGACAAGAATATGGGATTAATTCTCATTCATTCCTTCAATATCCACCTAGGACTATTTTTACTATCAAGAAAGGTCTCTTACTTCTATAAGAAACACGTGCACAAGAGGTATATGATTTGATATCATTCAAGAAGTGTTTTTGAGCCACGAAAGGAGAAGGTGTGATCTTCATTCGAACATCATAGTCATAATAATGAGAAATCAACTCTATTCCATCCACTTGGTAGTTTTCCCAAACAATCACCTCAAACCTTACAGCTCGGTCATTGTCATATCCTCATGTCATTCTAACCAAAGTGACCACTTCTCAAGAATTATATTAAGGGGACATCCCTTTCATCCGCAATGTGAAGGCATATTTTAGTAAGTGAGTGAAAAACATTAAGAGGTTTGTGCATCATGACGTTGTTTATGATCACTAATGAAAATTGTGAAAGCCTAAGGAGTAAAGAGTGATTCTCATTCTCACTATGAGACCAAGAAGCAATCATCATAAGTAATACCCCAAGTCATCTCAAGCTCACATAAGGAAAGTATCACATTAGTGTTCCTAAACACTCATTTGGTAGTCTAAAGTGTTCGAGCATCTTACGAGAAGGAGAATATTGTGATCACCATCCTCAAATAAGCAAGATCTTCATCATATACATATTAGTCCATCCTCTTCGTTTCTCTCTTCTCTCTCTCTCTCTCTCTCTCTCCATATTCTAATTTTCAATTGAGAATGTAATTTTTGCTATTTTTTCCTATTCACTTAAGTGATAACAAAATATTTGTAAAATATAAAAGTACTCTCTCAAAATTATAAGAGAGGTACTTAATTTGTCTCTTCTAAGGGAAATTAAAAGGTCACAAGTGGAATAGGAACATGAAGAGTCATGTGGGGGTAGATGAGAAGGCAATTTGCAATGTATAAATTGGAATAGCTTCTCCATTCCAAAGGATCTCTAAAGTTTAGTTTTTGGTAGCAATTGTGGATTGTTGTAGGTTTATTGAGCTTTGTATTCATCACTACACAAGAAATAGAGGATACATTTATTCCATTTCCTTTTCTTATGATTTCTTCTCTTCTCTCTCTTTTTCAAATTTGTGAGCAGAGTGATCTTGAATAACCAAGAAGGAACTAGGTGTCATTGATTTATGAATCTATAGAACTGTGTTTCTATGGTTTGTTATTCTTGCTAATTTCTTACATTGTTATTTTCCTCTTATTGAATGTGGACCTACTCCATTTATTATGTGTGAACTCTTCTAGTGCCTACTCAAAACAATAACCCTCTCTTTCCTAATTTCTCTCCTTTACCCCTCATCATTGTAAATTCCTCCCTTGTACCCCATACAAGCACTTTTCCATAGGTTCAATTAAGTGTTCCTATGTGATCCCCAATCTACATGGCCACCCCACAGTATTTAGATATAATTAGGATAGTTTACATTAAATGATGGGATCCTCCCATACACAAGGAGGGGTGCAGCCCCATGAACGTTGGTGGAAACACATAATTTTCAACATGAAAAATTATTTCACCAACAAGGTGCCCTACCACCCTACCCCTACAAACACTTTGAAAAACATGTTCATTATACATGTGCTTGTTTGTAATTAGCACTACCTTCATTTATCCTGAGTGCAATTGCTTTAATGTGTAAAGATTAGTGTTCCAAGTATCATCAAGTTTTTTCTATTTCTCCTTACATAGAGATGATGCCTATGAATAATTTGTTATTTTCCTTTAGTGACCTATGTTTGATTCTTTAAGCATGAGAAATACCTATGTGACAACTCTTGTGAGTGGGTATTATTTATATGGCTATGGTTAGCTCAAATTTACCTACCCCTACCTTGAAAGGGACCAAATTTTGGCATCTCTCCTCCATTCAGGTCACCTTTGGGTTCTCTTGCCCTAGTTTAGGCGGATCCGAGTAGCGGGTCTAGCCATCCCCTTTATGAAGGTGTTTCCCAAACACTTCTCGACTGGTTTCATGAGAGTGTTAGACATATACCTAGCTAAAAATGGCATTTCCCTTTAGATCTATCATTCTCAAAGCCATCATGCCTCAACATTTCCACCTGGTCCGTGGGGTGTAATATTGGGAACTAACACCGAGGGGTGTCATTTTCGAGGACATTAATTATCACATTTATAGCCTAAGACTATTACCGGTGTTTTTCAAAGAATACTTGTTTGTGATTTATTACTTGTTTGGCATGAAACGCGTTCTATCTGTGGTCTCATCAACTAGTGCTCTTGCAAACACAAGCCCATATTTACAATCTGATTTGTGTGTGTGTGAGGTACTTATAATTATTATCGATTTTCTCCGGGGTTTTGTAAAGGTTTATTAAGTGTTATCTCTTAACTGCTTGTGAAGTGGGCTTTGATAATTCTTCTAGAGTTAATTTTAAATATTTCTAGAATTAGGCATTCTAGTGGCGAATCCTCATGATAATATGGGTCTAACTAGTGTCATCTCATTTAATTCATTTACTAATTAACTCTCTATTTTGAAAACTAGAA
The DNA here is from genome assembly GCA_018340775.1 of Taxus wallichiana var. yunnanensis. Lineage (NCBI taxonomy): Eukaryota > Viridiplantae > Streptophyta > Pinopsida > Cupressales > Taxaceae > Taxus > Taxus wallichiana. Next base: position 49,725,262 of record CM031244.1, on the reverse strand, counting down.
GGACTAAGACCCTCTTTCATATTTGAACCTACAAAAAGCATCTCCCGAAGTTAGAAGGTTTACAACAAATGAGAAGGAAAATATAGAAGCTCAGTAAGAGGTCAAATTTTAAAGGATACGTGTGTTCAATATTCTAATCTTGATGTCTGTTAGTGGAATAATATTCTAGCACATATGAAATCTCTAAATCACATAGCCCTTATTTCTATTTGCACTCTTTATTTAACAAGCTTCAGATTCCCAAAGTTTCAAAAATTCGCTGATCATATTCATCTATTTACCAACGAATGGAGGTTTTGGTTTTGAATTTGTACCTCATATGGGTCCTTACCATACCGATCATACTCCTTTGGTTGAGAGACCTCTTGTCCACCATTGGTTTAGACCTCTTCCAATTGAAGGAACAATACAAAACAACATGGTCATCCCCCTCTCAAAGCTCCTTTCGTAGAGTTAACACCCAAAATTCTATAAATTTTAATGGAATGGAGGGGTATCCTAATGAATTCATAAATGATGTAAGAATGATACTCCCTAAGTTATAAGGTAATAATGCAATCAATGGTGATCATCATTTAAAATTGTTTCAAAATATAATGGATAATTATGAGGTTGAATTTTAAGATGGTTATGTGAAATTATTTGTGCACACTCTAGAGGAAGATGTTTGTGAATGGTTTAAATATTTTCCTAATATATCAATTGGATCTTGGGAAGAAATGACTAATGAATTTAGAGTTCAATATAGTGATAGAACAGATCTAAGGTTTTTATTGTCTAAATTTGAAAATATAAAAAAGAACCCCAACAAGTGTGTGCTATATTTCAACACCAGATTCAACAAGACTTTGAAAAATCTTCCCATAATATCGAGACCCGGTGATGAGTCTTGTCTTATCAAATACTCGATGAATTTCACAAGAATGTTGTTTACCATCTGAGGGATAAGAATCCCATAACTCTTAGGCATGCTTTTACCATCGCTATCGAAATTGAAAATAATATCAAGGTTGATGGTAAACCTGCCTAAGAGGGATGGTGTGAAAGTGATTAACCCGAGAAAAATCTCAGGCCCACAAGTTTTTGACCTTGAGGTTGTTAAAACTTTTCTTAGAGTTGTTAAAGAGATCTCTTACAAGTTGGTTAAGAATGAGAAAGGTTTTCCCCTTAATTCTCGAGGCTAAGTATCAAAGTACCAAACACAATAAATTTGGAAATCTTGCGAGAGGAGATCATAGAGGTGAGGACATAGGAAAGAGGCCTATGGGTGAAAATGATAGACATAATAATTTCAAAGATAATAAGGTGGTCCTTGACCCTTGGGTGAGAAGAGTAGATGTTGTGGAAAAGGAACACACCATTGATTGGTTTGATAAATGTTTATTACTTCGTGTTCCTTATAACCAACCTATGGAAGATAATAATGATGAGGCGGATTATGGTGATGGATGCGTCTTTGGAATGTTAGAGGGATTGTGAAGGGAGAATCTTATACTAACCTCTTTTGTGCCCAGGATGTGGTTAATTTTTGGGATCGTGTTGAAAAGGTTAATTCTCTTCCTATAAAACTTAATGCTTGACACCGATATGGCTCAATATTTTGAGCTCCCAACCATGATTTTGAGTATTTTATGGCTTTAATGAGAAATAAATATGATGGGAGGTTCCTTAAAAATAAGATAGGGAGTTATTTATAAATAATTCACTTGCTCAAGAGGAGTACAATTTGAGAAATATGCAAATCAAGGGGTCTTCCCCTCTTTGCTAAATATAAAATTCCTATTCTATCTAATGTTCCAAAAGATGGCCCTAGGAAGAATGTACCAAATAAGAACCATATGGACCAACTAAAGATAGTTGATTCCCCACCTCCTATGTTATAAAGTTATTCATATCGTCTGATAAAGAAATAACCATGTTGACTAATGCATCTCTCCCCAATTACAATGCACGTGACATGGCCCAAATCCTAAGTCATATAAATATCGAGTCCCCCTAATCAAAATGCCAAGGATCCTTGATTATAGAAAGAGAGATTTTAAATACTTAGGATTCAAGGAGGATGTGATGGTTAAAGAAAATGTCATTATTTAAAAGGTGGTATCCCTACTCTCATTGAAAATGAGGTAGAAGAAAGTGAAGAGGTTATAGAACCATCTCCTGAAATTTACAGGTACTTCCCTTATTGAGACACAATTAGATGTGGAGCCCTTCTTAACTAATCTCCTTGTGAATGGATGGCTCTTACATGATTTTATGGTTGAATATGGTGCCTCATGTAATATTATTCCCTTAAGCAGTTATGAATGAGTTAGATATTAAAATAATTGCTACTTTCAAGAGATGCTTTTCCATAGACTCTAGATAGGTACTTGTGGTGGGCTATGTGAAAGGATTGGTTGTGTAATTGGCTTCTTAACTAGGGAATTATTTGACAATGAATGAACTTCCATTGTTGATTTCCCTGCTAAGTGGGGAATTTTATTGTCAAGAAAATTGGAATCTAATGTAGGGGAAATGTTCGAGATGGATATGTCCTATACTTCCATACCTTTGGACGGTAGGATGGTCAAGTTGTATAAGGAAGATAAAATGCTACACCTTATAAAAGGTCCCATGAATGCTTACTATGAGGTTTTTTTACGATGTATAATTGGAATTTTTTTGTAATGTTAATTTTAAGGATCGATGTTTGGATATGAACGCTCAATAAGAAGACCTTGATGCTCCTGGATTATGAATTTTTATGGGCATGCTCTAACTTTGGTAATTGGGTTGGTGTGGTGTTAGCTTCTCTAAGCAATGGTTCTTTTAGTTTCTCATTTAAATTAAGCTTTGAGTGCACAAAAAATGTTACTAAGTATGAGGCACTCTTACTTGGACTAAGGATTTCTTGGAGGTAGGGGATTAAGGACCTCATTATCAGAGGTGAATTTGAACTAGTTATTAAGAGAGTTAGGAAATTATATGTGACTAGAAATCAGAGGTTAAAGTAGTAATAAAACGTAGTATGAGACCTCATTGAAATTTTCACTCCTTTACTATTGAATATCATGAGAGGAGTTATACTATAACAATTGATAGGTTAGTAGTCCTAGCCTCATCATATAAAAATAAGAACCCCTCCCTATAATATAAATTTGAAATGAATGTGTTGGTCATACATTTTTTGCTTGGCAATATCTAGCATTGGCAAGCTTTTGATGATGACTCAAACATTAAAATATTCTTGAGTTATTAGGGTGATTTTGGTGATCAAATTATTCATTTAGAACCTATGGTGGAGGTGTGTGAAGGAAAGGAGACCCTATTTGGGAAATAGGTAATTAAACTAAAAATAATGTGATTCCAAGAGGGATGGTTAGCGTTGAAACTACCTTTGACATGGCTGATAGTGGAGTTCATAAATCCACTACCTTGCCTAGAGATGTTATACAATGCAACTTGGGCACTTTTCAGGATCGTAAAAGGGTTTGGTTGGGAAGTAACTTGAACGAAGAAGAAAGGAAAGCCTATACCAAATTGTTGAAACAATATTAGGAATGCCTTGCATGGTCCTATTCTAATATGAAATCCTATAGGGAGGATTTTCTTGAACATGAGATATCATTGGAGACCCACACCAATTTTTTTCGCAGTAAGTAAAGACCTATAAACCCCATCCTTACAACCAAAATTCAAGAAGAACCAAAAATATGTGGGATGGCAGTATTATCCAACCTACTTGATATTCCTCATGGGTGGAAAACCTTGTGCCAATTAGAAAGAAAAATAGGGATATCGGACTGTGTAGACTTGAAATCTCTACAAAAGGTGAAAGTTAGAAAGATAACTACCCTTTGCCTAATATGGATAATCTCTTACAAAAGGTGACAAAGTTAGAAATTTTATCTACCTTGGATGGTTTCTCTGGATATAATCATGTTGCGATCAAAGAATCGAATGATATAAGATTACATTCACAACTCCATCGCGACACTATGTATACGTCAAAATGTTGTTTTGATTGATGAATGTAGGGTCCATGTTTCGAGAGCCATGGATGTTGTTTTTGGGGGTTTATTAATGATTTTATTGTTTTGTATCGGGATGAAATTCCTTTTTCAAGAAGAGAGGTGACCATTTGGTGTACCTAGAAAAGATCTTGATCAGATGTAGAGAATATGGCATCACGTTAAACCCCAAAAATGTCATTTTGATGTACAAAAATAAAAACTATTGGGACATATTGTGTCTCATGAAGAGGTCGTGATTAAACCAAAAGGGTAGAATAAATTGATAAGGTTCCCATCCCCCTGTCCAATAAGGGTATCCAATCCTTCTTTGGAAAAGTTAATTTTGTGAGAAGGTTTATCTCCAACTTTGTTGAGATCACTTTGTCAATTACCAACATGTTAAATAAGGATCAAGTAATCAAATGGGGTGAAGACGTAACCTAATATTTTAAGGGAGTGAAAGAGGCACTCAAGACCCGACCTGTGTTGGGCGAGTCCCTAATTACAAGAATGAATTCCAAAAGTTCTCTTTTACTTCTAAATTTACAATTACTTAGGTGATGTTTAAAAAGGGTGAATAAGGACATGAGATAACTATTTCCATCTTAAGAAAAAAATTAGGGTTTTGAATTGAAATACTCTATCATGGAAAAACAAGCTTTTTCTTTAGTGAAAGCAACCAAATTCTTCATACCTTACATTCTCGGTTCAAAGATTGTAACCTATGTACCTCACACTATGGTGAAATACAACCTCTCTCAAATGGAGACATGAAGTAAGAGGTGTAAGTGGGTTAATAAATTGTGGTAATATGATATGGACGTATAGACTATAAAGCTTATATGTGGCTTGGGTTTAGCAAGGTTGTTGGATAAAATAAATTTGCAAATTTTTGAAGTGAAAAGCTGTTGAAGGTGAGGAACAACACCCCCATGAAAAGGTGAGTATTTCATCCGGTAAAAGGACATAGTATATTATCTAAAACATTTAAGTTGTCATGTTGACTCGGATAATAATTAGATAAGGACACTAAAGTTGGTGTACAAAAATTACATCTTAACATATTATGGATTGGCTTGGAAGAGCCTTAAAGGAGTCTTATTGAGATGTATTACGAGAAGATGAAGTTCCCATGCTGATTTATAAGTTTCATGGAGGTTTTTTGGTGGTCACTTTATTGAAAAGGTTACCGCTCCTAAGATTTTAAGAGTAGGCTACTTGGTGGCCCTCTGTTATTAAAGATGTTTCTCTATTGGTCGGAAATGTGAAAGTCACCAACACTTCTCTAGAAGATTAAAAGCTTCGGATCTCTTCCCTTGCATTCGGTTTCAAAGTAGAGGCTACCTTCAAGTAGTGGGGGTTAGATTTTATAGGTGAAATTTCAAAGCCTTAAAATATGGGTCATAGATGGATATTAGTGGCTAATGACTATTTCACCAAGTGGGTTGAGGTTATTCCCACCAAAAAGGTGACTCATCAAGTGGTCATGGACTTCATTCTCGATCATATAATTTTTAGGTTTGGTGTTCACACCAAGATGGTTGTTGACAATTCCATGAGTTTTAGAGATAAACCCTTGGAAAATGTGTCATGAATATGGGATTACCCTCACCTATGCCTCAAACTACAACTCACAGGAAATAGGAAAACAAAATCAAGTAACAAAAACTCGCTCAAGATTGTTAGTGTTAAACCCTGGTCATTAGTGTTGTCATTGATTTAAAGTGGAATTGATGGAAAAGGAGTGAGTAGTGAAGTGAGGATCAGTAAGGGACATGAAGGTTGATTAGTAGTTCCTTCTTAATGATGGATGGAGCTCACAGAGTGGTTTCAGGATGAATTTAGTGTGTTGCAGGCTTCAGTGTGGTAGTAGCCCACTAGAGGTATGGAGATACCTAGTATGCTTGGATTATGTTTTCTACAAGTAATATGTGATGTTCAAACATGTGTAAGATCTTTTAGAGTGAGCATTTGGTTAAGTTTTGGGAGTCACAATTGAAACTGGCTCATTTAGGCCTAGTTCTAGAGCCTAATGAGGTGTAAAATCTTAATGCAGGTCATGAAAATCCTAGGTAAGCATTATAGAAGCACAAGAAGACTTCCTAGGGAATGTATGAGTATATACATGGCTTAATTTAGCTTTTGGAGGCAAAATTCAAGTTTTCACTAAAACTATCTTTGAGAACTAGTAGTGAAAGCTTAGGTAAATGAGATTGGTATGAATAGTATAGTATTATTTATGAGAAAAAAATATATTTAGCATGTAGAGGGATGTGTTTTAGTGCTTCATGTCAAGTTTCATCAAATTTTGAAGAATATTTCTCAAGTTATTCAAGTTTTACCAAGACCGGGTAAAGTGAGAAGGGCTAAAACAGTGACCTATCTTCTTAGCATTCAAAAAAATTTATAAAACCTCATTCAAATAAACCATATAAGTAATTTCTGAATATCACTCCAAGACTAAAAATTTTCAATTTTTGATGGAAATGGGATAAGAAACAAAAAAGTTCTATTCATTTTTCTAACAATGTTTTTTCTCTCCAGATCTCCTTCTTGAAGCGATAGGCATAATATGAGTTGTTTTGACTCCAAATAACTTGTGAGAGCTATGGAAACCCCTCAAGAGTGTATAATACTCCTCTTAGGTTAAAATGGTGGTATTTTTGTCCTCATGGTTAGCTATTACGTACCAATATGACCTTGTTTTGAATAATTTTAGCTATATAGTGTAAATTTGAAGGTGCCAAATGGAATCCCCTACTCTCAAGGAAGTATGAAAGGTGTTATTGGAGTTCATGAAGATATTTGGGTAAGGTCAATGTTGGTTCAATGTGAAATCATCTAAATTTCCTCTTCTACTACCAAAAGGACTTTCAAATCAAATTTGTCATGGTGCTTGAGGAAGGAGTTTGTGAACAAACATGTCTCAGAGCAAAGAAGTGATTATGAACATCTTCTACAGGTCTTAAAATAATTTTTGAGCTCACAACTACCTTTTCTAGGTGATATACAATCATATATTTCATTGATCTAATATTGTCTTGGATTTTCCTTGACAAGAGGACTAAAATTATGAGTTGTTGCTTGTGAATTTATTCTTACAAATTATGCATTCAAGTGGTTGGAAGTGGTGCAAATGTCCTCCTTTAAGTTATTCTTATATGTTTGGTGATGAGGGTTAAGTTTTTCTAGTGATAAGACCGCACACTCAATATTTTCTTATAGCTCCTTGAGAACAAGCTCATATAGTATGAGAAGTACTTTTTTATTCATGACCTTCATTCATTGCTTTGTAAGTACCTTTGATGCAAAGTTTGTCTAAGTTATGGAAATCCTAATATGTTACCTAGATACCAAGGAAGATGTTTTTTTCAGATGCAAAGTTATTTATTTCTTGAATATTTTTTCTATCTCTCTATGATAGTTAGACTCGTAAAAATCTTTATTCCAAAATCTTGAAATTCACTCATTGTCTAGTAAAAACAATTCTTGAATTCTATAGAAAATACTTCTATTAAGGTATACATCAAGGAATGTTGGCATAAAAGTGAAAAATAGAGTGTTGTAAGTCTCCAAATAGTAACATATGGTTTGGATTTCAAAACACTCACTGAGCAATGCTTTGGAAAATCAAGCTTAGTTAAGCTTGTTGGCATGATACTAGACAAAATATGAACTTGAGAAGTTATAAAAATATTTTACCTTCCTTGAATGAAGTTCTTGAATTCATACTTGACTGATTTTGACATATTTTGAGTCAAATTTTGGTGGTATGGTACTATACATATAAATCAGTGACTTGTTTAGTAAAAATCATACTCCATGAGCAAGTAAAAGCATACCTTTCCTCCTTTGATAGTTTCAAAGTGAGTACAAAACCTCATACACCATGTTAAATCTCAAATAGGCCCTTGAAAGCTCATGTTTGTGTTCAATCAGGATCCTTCATCACTTTAAAATAGATTTATGAGTTTATGGAGTTGAAGATTTTATGAAACCTGATCAAAGTGTTCCTTCATCTGTTCTTTGAAGACCTTAAAAATATTGATGTTCGTGAAGACACTTTATAGTTTGAAGGACCATAAGAGAATGCAAAGACATGGTTTGAAAAGTCTCTCTTATTCTCAAATTTATGACAATGCTCACTAAGTACTCCCATACTCTTGTAGAATTTCATGAAATTGGAAGACTAAAATGGCGAAGACTAAAGTATTTTAAGGAGTTATAAGGTTGTTTTATAAGCTTTTCTAATGTTCCACCTGACTGAGGAGTTATCTTTTAGTGAAATGAAAGAATGTACTTTTATGAGTAATAAGACAAGGGTAGATAAAATGTTACAAACCCGAGAAATGAAGTTAGAAAAATAGGTTGTCGGTTGAGGGAAGTTATGAATGAGGCTACGGGGACTCCATATACAACTCTTGGCCTTCAAGGAATCATGATTATACCTACAAATTCTAAGAACATGACAAATATTTAACAAATGCAATAATGACTCCTTGAGGAGTTTAGAAGACAAGTCAATTAATCTCCTTGTATGAATTGGAAAAGGAGTAAGTGGAAGAGTCAAAGGCATATGAAGTGTAAAGGACACATGTGAAAGTTAATTCATGTATATATGTGTTTTGGAAGGTTTGTAGATAGTTTTATAATACATGTTGAAGCCTGAGAATGCTTTGTTGATCTTGAGCATAGAAGATGATGTGAAGTCAGCTTGGAAGGTAATAGAAGGTTGAGAGGACCATCTTGATGAAGTATAGAGCATGATTCAATTACAAAACATCTTTGAAGACCTGATATTAATTGTGTAAGCTAGATAACTGAATTTTGGTTTCAAAGAAGAGTGAAAATGAATTGAAGAGATAAAACAATGATCACAAGGTGTTGATGTAAGCAAATGAGGTGAAGGTGATCCAAATTTTTTGATGAAAGACTGAGTTGTAGCTCAAAAAATTAGGATTGAGCTTCATTGCAAGTAGGTTCTTGTAAAATAGTAGTCAAGTGGGTTCTTGGCATTGAATAAAAGTAGGTGCTTCAAAACTGGAGTTAAATATTCAATATGAGTGGGTGCTCACTACTTGGTGAGATAATTGTAATTATTTATAGAAAATTATCCTTGATATTGCTTTAATTTCTACTTTTAGTTGGTTTTCTCCCTTATTAGGTTTCCCACATTAAATCTTGTCTCACATGTGTGATTGGTTCCATCTCTTTATCTCTCATGGTTAAATGGTCATGATACATCATAGTTAATATTGTTTAATTGTGGATTATTAAAAAATTGAAGATTTTTAGAAGTTTAAATAAGCATTGATTCATCGGTCTTAATGCCTAGAATTCCTAACAATTGGTATTAGAGATGGTTCTCTTGGTACAAGTTTAACAACTTAAGAGAAGGTCCTTGAGGCACAAGCATGGGTGGTCAAGTTGAAACAATATTGAAAAATAAATATGAGATTGTTCAAGCCTTGATTAAAGAATTAAAGACTGAAATTAATCACATGGGATAAAATCATCGTTTAGAGCTCAAATAGGTGGCATCAATTGTTAGTAAGTTGTCAAAATATCTAAGTGTCAAATAAAAATATTATGTCAAACTTGAAGAATAATTGAAGACCCTAAAGGATGAGCTAGAACAAGCTAAAGATAAACTGATGATAATTAAGGAAAGTTCAAGAAATCAAAGACATCCCAATGAAAGATTAGGTCTGGTTTTTAAAAATGAATCAACTCAATGTGAATTGGATCATGAATCTAGTCATGAGCCATGTCAAGCAGCTATCAAATCCAAGGCTAAATAATGTGATAAACTAAGTGCAAAATTGAAGACTCTGAGGAAGGAACTAGATCAAGCAAGGCAAAAGGATTTGAAGGATGAGTCAATCCATGTTTCATGCCAAATGAAATCAAGGAGCATATAAAAGAACACAAGAAGATCATCATACAACCAAATGAAAGGAAATTCTCAAGTAAGTTTCACGGAGTTTGCTTTTCATGCCATGTTTTTGGACATATGCATAGGGATTGTATAAGGAAAATAGATAAAGAACACCCATGGAGATATTGTAGGATTGAATATGAAAATAATAGAGTTTGTTACAACTGTCATGAGATGGATCACATAGCCAGTTTTTTCTTGAAGATCCTATTAAGAAAGATTGGATAAAGGGAACACCTAGAGACAAGAGTCATCTTGTATGCTTTAAGTGCAAAAAATTTGGTCACTTTGCAAGAAATTGTAATAAGAGGAAGTTCATATACAAGAGAAAGTATGAAGTCAAGCTCACTTCTATAGAAGTAGCAAAGGAATAATTAGAACTAGAAAATGAAGAGAAAAGCTCAAGCAAGGAATCAGGAGGTAATGATAAATCAATGAAGGAGGAAGAGAAATTCTAGTGCAAGTGATGAAGAATTTCTACCTCAAGCTATACTAGAGAAGATATATGAAATGCAACATGAATGTTGGTCAAGCAATCAATCATAAAGTGATAGCTTAGGTGATGAGATTGTCACACCAAGGAATACACACACAAAGAATTTCAAGAGCTTAAGGGAAGGAATTGAGTCATCATATTGCTTTGATGACTATCTTCATTTTTAAGTGACCTCACATGGTGGAGTGCCTTCTCTAGGCTTCTAGAAGGCATCTATAAGTTGAAAGAAGAAAAAATTTCTCCTCATTTGACCATCCATGCCTAAAAATCAAAGTTATCTCCATGATGATACTGAGTGAATAGATCAAATCATGTTCTTGAGAGTGAATGCCATCAATGGTTGTTAACTGAAGCTATGTTGTAAAGGTATCTCAAGAATGGTTGTTTAGCTTTATGTTAAAGTACCAATGTCGTTGAAGGTCTTGAATTTATTTGTTGTCTATACATGTAATGAGAGTGTGGTCAAGAGATCTCTTGCTCGAGTTTCCTTCTTTATGTTGTCATGATTGAGTTATTTCTGAGTCATCATTCTTGACTTGTATAAAGGAAGTATAAGCCCTCAAAATCATGGAAGGTGTATTATGATCATCCAAATGGTTTCAAGTGTGTCTCTTTGTCCTATTCTTCCAAGAAAAATAAAGCTTGTCAAGGATTGTCCAAATCCTTCAAGGTCTATTCACCACAAGTTTTTCTCAAATGTGCATAGTAACTCATATTATCCTCTAGGTCTTGAAGGCATAAAACTAACCCTATGATGTTTATAATGCTCTGTCAAGATGTAATAATCAATTCAAATATTGGTGTCTTATAACTCTACAAATAAATCATTGAATGGTTTGGAAGTCGGGTTATGTGAAAGAAAATGAAAAGAAAGCATGGTATTACCCACATGTAAGGATTCTAGTTGCATAATATGTAAGCCTTGTCATTTCTTTCCTCGGTAAAAAATAAAGGGTTTGTTTTTAAGTGTCGAGTATCTTGTGCCCATGTCCATGTATAAATTTGATCCCGGTCATCCCATAAACTATGGAATGATGTGTGAATCTCAATTAAAGTCTGTCAATCGAGTCAATGGAAAATTAAATTTGGGCCAAAGTGCACTCAATGTATAGCTTAGGGATCTATGCTCTAAATGAGTCAAGTAACACGAAAAAGAAGAAATGAAGGTTAATTTTGAGAACCTTAAGGTAAAAATACTCTCTAATAATCCGTAAGGATGTCATCATTCCAAGAATCCGAAGATGGACATGTATATGCAATATGAAATAATTTTCACATGGGGAGCTAGCTCACTAGTTCAAGGTACAAGCTTTTCTGAGACCAAAGAAAGCATGGGAAAAGAAGTGTATAGTCTAAGGCTGAAGAAAAGAGGTTCAAGGGAAGCAGTGAGGTTGATTGGTGAAGAAATCTATACATCTTTTCAAGTTGTGGCTAACAAGGTAGCAAAGTATAATCCAAGGGGGAGCTTCTTCAGGTAAGGTTTTTCTTTGAAAATGAATAGTTGCATCTTGAATGAAGGACCCTTTGTCATATATTTCAAAGGGGAAGAGAGTGCTATCATAAACTAGATGTGAATGCTCTGAAGATGTTTGTGTGGTTGTTTGCCATCAAAATTTTTAAGTTTTTTGCCATTAATGACAAAGGGGGAAATTGTTGAACCCTAGTCATTGGTGTTGTCATTGCTTTGTCAAGTTGCATTGATGGTAAAGAAGTGACCGAGAATTGAGACTTAGTAAGGGACACGAAGTTTGATCGACAGTGCCTTCCTAATGATGGATGGAGCTCACATAGTGGATTCAAAGTGGTTTTAGGATGAATTCAATGTGTTACAAGTTTCAATGTGGTAGGATCCCACTAGAAGTATGGAGATACCTAGTATGCTTGGATCATATGTTCTACATGTTAGATATGATGTTTCTAGCTTGTGTAAGATATTTTAGAGTGAGCATCAGGTTAAGTGTTGGGAGTCATAGTTGAAACTATATAATTTAGGCCTAGTTCTATATCCTAATGAGGTGTAAGAGCTCAATGCAGGTCATCAAAATCATAGGTAAGCATGGTAGAATCCTATGAACATTACCTAGGGTTTTATGAGCATCTACCAGGCTTAATTTATCTATTGGAGGCAAAATTCAAGTTTTCACTAAAAATTTCTTTGAGAACTATCAGTGAATGCTTAGGAAAATGAGATTAGTATGAATATTACATGGTCATTTATGAGAAAAAAATCTATGAATCATGTATAGGGATGTGTTTTAGTGCTTCATGTTAAGTTTCATCAAAATTTGAAGAATATTTATAAATTTTTTCAAGTTTTACCAAGACCGGTAAAGTGAGAAGGACTAAAATAGTGACCTAACTTCTAAGCACTCAAAAAATTATAAATCCTCCTTCAGATAAATCATATAAGTAATTTTTGAAGATCATTCCAAGACTGAACTTTTGCAAAATGTTTGAGGAAATTGGATAAGAACAAAAAAGCTCTATTCATTTTTCTAACTATGTTTCTCTCTCTCCAAATCTCCTTCTTGAAGCGATAGGCATAATATGAGTTGTTTTGAATCCAAATCACTTGTTCAAGATATATAAACCCCTTAGGAGTGTAGAATACTCCTCCTAGGTCAAAATGGTGGCATTTTTGGTCCTCATGGTTAAATTTTTGTACATGTATGACCTTGTTTTGAAGAATTTTAGTTATATAGTGAAAATTTGAAGGTGCCAAATTGAATCCCCTACTTTTGAAGGAAGTATGAAAGGTGTTCTTGGAGTTCATGAAGATATTTTGGAAATATCGAGTGTTGGTTCAATGTGAAATTAGCCAAATTTCCTCTTCTACCGCCAAAACGACTTTCAAAACAAACCTGTCATGGTGCTTGAGGAAGGAGTTTGCGAGTAAACATGTCTTAGAAAAGAATTGATTATAAACATCTTCTACATGTCTTAAATGAATTTTGGGAGCTCATAACTAACTTTTGAGGTGATATACAATCATACCTTATATTAATCCAATATTTTTCTTGATTGGCCTTGACAAGAGGACTAAAATTTTGTGTTGATGCTTGTGAATTTCTTCTTACAAAATATGCATTTGAGTGGTTGAAAGTCATGAAAATGTCCTCCTTGAAGTTCTTATTCTATGTTTGGTCACGAGGGTGAAGTTTTTCTAGTGAGAATACCACACACTCATGACTATCTTGTAGCTCCTTGAGAAAAATCTCATACAATATTAGAATTACTTTTTATTTATGACCTTCATTCATTGTTTTGGTAAGTACCTTTGATGTAGAAAGTTGTCTAAGTTATGGAGATTCCCAATATGTTACCTAGATGCCAAGGAAGATGTTTTTCATATGCAAAGTGAGTCATTTCTTGAAGACTATTTCTATCTCTCTCTGATAGTCAAACTTGTAAAAAACTTAGTCCAAAATCTTGAAAGTCATTCATTGTCTAGTGCAAAATAAGGCTTGAAGTTTGTAGCAAATACATCTACTAAGGTATACATCAAGGCATGTTGGCATAAAAGTGAAAAATAGAGTGGTGTAAGTATCCAAATAGTAACCCAAGGTTTGGATTTCAAAATACTCACCGATAAATGCTTTGAAAAACCAAGTTTAGTTAAGATTTTTGGCATGATACCAAACAAAGTATGAACCTGAAAAGTTATGAAAATATTTTACGCTCCTTGAATGAAGTTCCTGAAGTCAGACTTGACTGATTTTGACATAGTTTGACTCAAATTTTGGTGGTACGGTATTTTACATGCAAATTAGTGACCTATTTAGTAAAAAGCATACTCCACGAGTGATTAAAAGCATGCCTTGCCTTCTTTGATAGTTACAAAGTGAGTAAAAACCCCAAACAACATGTTAAATCTTAGATATGCCCTTGAAATCTCATGTTTTTGTTTAATCAGGATCCTTCATCACTGTCATATAGATTTATGAGTTTTTGGAGTTGAAGGTTTTATGAAACTATGAACAAAGTGCTCCTTCCTCTCGTTATTTTAAGACCTCTAAGATATCGATGTTGGTGAAGACACTCTACAGGTTTAAGGACAATGAGATGATGCAAATACATGTTTTTACAAGTTTGACTTCTTCTTAAATTTATGACAGTGCTCACTAAATGCTCTCGTGCTCTTGTAGACTCTCATGAAAGTGGAAGACTAAAATGGTGAAGATTGATGTATTTTAAGGAGTTATAAGGTTGTTTTATAAGATTTTGTAACATTCCACCTGATTGAGGAGTTACCTTTTAACTAGAGGACAAAATATACTTGTTGGAGGAATAAGACAAGTGCAGAGAAAATTTTACAAACCCGAGAATGAAGTCAAAAAAATAGGTTGTCGATTGAGGAAAGTTATCAATGAGATTAATGGGAACTCATGTGCAACTCTTGGCCTTCAATGCATCATTATTATTCTTGTAAATTCTAAGAACATGACAAATATCATACAAATGTAATAATGACTCCTTGAGGCGTTTAGAAGACAAGTCAATTAATCTCTGTATACAAATTGGAAAAGGAGTAAGTGGAAACTTCTAAGTTATATGAAGTGTAAAGGACACATGTGAAAAGTAATTCATGTATATATGTGTTTTGACATGTTTGAATATATTTTTCTTATACATGTTGAAGCCTGAGAATGCTTTATTGATCTTGGGCATAGACAATGATGTGAAGTCATCTTGGAAGGTAATAAAAGGTTAAGAGGACTATCTTCATGAAGTAGGGAGCATGATTCAGATTGCAAAACATATTTGAAGACCTGATATTAGTTTTGTAAGCTATATAACTAAATGATGGTTTAAGAGAAGAGTGAAAATGAATTGAAGATCTTAGACAATGATCACACGGTGTTAATTTGAGAAAATGAGGTGAAGGTGATCAAAATTCAATTAATGAAAGACTAAGTTGTAGCTCGAGAATTGGGAGTGAGCTTCCTTGCAAGTAGGTGCTTACAAAATAGTAGTCAAGTGGGTGTTTAGCATTGAATTGAAGTAGGTGCTTCAAAACTGGAGTTAGAGCTTTAGGGTGAGTGGGTGCTCACCACTTGGTGAGATCATTGTAATTCTTGTTGGACAATTGTCCTTGATATTTCTTTGATTTCTCCTTTCAGTGGGTTTTCTCCCTTATTGGGTTTCCCACATTAAATCTTATCTCCCATGTGTTCATGTGTTCTTGGTTCTCTCTCTCTATCTCTCATGGTTAAATGGTCATGATACATCATAATTAAGATTGTTTAATTGTGGATTATTGAAAAATTGTAGATTATTTCAGAAGTTTAAATAAGCACTAATTCAACCCCCTCTCAATGCCTAGAATTCCTAACACTAAGAAGGATATTAGATGTAAATAAGAGGAATTGGGGTGAATAAATCAAATTTACATTGTGGGTTGGTAAAGTAACAACAAAAAATATGTACTAGTAAGAGCCCATTTGAGTTGGTTTGTGGTATTTAGGATCTTCTACCCCTTCACTTGAAATTATCTTTGTATTAGTCCATGTAGAAATTGGAAGATGATGATGGTGTCAATCCTTACACGAAATTATCATCCAAATAAATTAATTGGATGAGGTTAGGAGAGAATATCATCGAGACATCAAGTTTAGAGAAAAACTCAAGAATATATTTGATAAAAAGATTACTCCAATGAATTTCCATGTAGGTGATATGGTCTTAATATGGGATAACATACATGAAGAAAAAGGAAAACATGGCAAGTTTGATGCTCTGTGGATGGGACTTACTCCATAGAAATCTGGATTAGAGAACACACATTCTTCTTGAGGGATTTGGAAGGAGAATTATCAGAGTTTCTTATCAATGGCATGCATCTTAAACACTTTCTAGATTAAATGATTTTTCTCCTTATACGATGTTATATACTTTTACATTGTTTTTTTCTTCCTCTATCTTGTTTATATTTTGTTCAATTTTGATCCCCTATGATCATTTTTCGTCGGTTGTTTCACCCTTATGGTGTTATAATTTGTTTGAGATCAGCCATGTTTTTCCCATTTGACTCTATAGCCTAATGGATTTGGAACTTGATCTAATTTTTCCATGAGTTTTTGTTTGTGGTTCTTGGGACACCCATTGAGGGGTGTCCATCCCCAAGATAGAGCCATTGTTGGTACCCATTTTTACCATTGCCTCAAACTATTATTTTTATTCATGTTCCTTATTTTTCAACTAGTTTGGAATGTTTTCCCATGTGAATTCATTATTATTAGAATGTTTTTTATTATAAGATTATGTTGTCTAAGAATTTCCACACTATTTTAATAACTCTTTAATGTTTGACATGTTTCATGATGTTTTCGTGATTTGTAGGTTTTTTTCGTAAGGAAGCAATTATCATGATTCATGATGGTATCATTGAGATGTCAAGGAATGATTTTGTTCTTTATAAATCCACATTTTTAGTTCAAAATCCATGATGCAAATGCATCCCGAAACCCATTGGTATAGTATATTCCTTGGATTTTGGGGTTTCGTGCCTCTTAAACAACCTTACATTTTGGCACAAAATTACAATGTGTAATTTTGTCATCGATGCCTAACGAAAGGAATATTCGTAATATCCGGGAAGTATAGGCCCATATGGAAAGTTCGTAGGTTAATTATGTAGAGATGCATCTTGTGATTGCACCCCTAAGCTGCGAGACGTATGGGATAAGAACATGTGGCAACAACGTGGATTTTGAAGTGTCTCGTGCACTTTACAACTCACTTCATTAAAATTTATGCAAGGTGAATTTTCATCCCCACGTCCCGCTCGGAAAAAAAGGCCAAAGGAGGATACATGGCACTATGACATGTGTTTGGAAGAGAATTATAAGTTCAACTGACCCATGCACTATGCCTCTCGAGTCCCCAAGCTTGCAGAGGATCAAGAAACTTAGTGTATTCACAAATAAAGCCCCAACAACTTGAAAATTAAAAAGGGGAAAGGAGGGATAAAGTTCCAATTGGATTTTTGCATTATTAATGTTGTCATTAAGGAAGTATATAACACAAGGACAAGCCCATATCCCACACTTTAAGTTTGAAACATTTAATCATGTGAACCTTCCGCTGAGCCCTAGGCATATTTTAAAGCTTGAAATAAAGTGGTACAGAGGCTAGAACCAAATACACATCATTTCCACGTCCCATAATTCGTGATTTTTGGTATTTCTATGTGAATTGTGAATCATTGAGTGCTCAATTTAAAAATTGAAAGGATGTGGTGAGTATATTTTCCTTGGTTTATAAGAACAAAATGCTACAAGATGAAGACACTTCCCAATTTCCCTTGAATTACTTCCAATATAACCTCCCACTTTGATATAATAATGGATATAAATTTATGTGGGGCAGACCTAAATTAGTTTAACCTAAGACCGAAAGACCACCGGGAGAAGCAAGATGATGGAATGGATTGATAATAACGGTATTGCATTCACTTCCATCTTCCCTCACTTTGTTCAGACCCGTTTGGTATGGGTATGTGCTCATAACTATAACCTTGAAACCAAGGAAGTTAGGGATGGAAGTGGTGCCCTTGTACTATCTCTTATAAAAATTCAATAGACAAGATGTTTTGCACTCCCTAATGTGAGCCTTGTAGCTTATGCGAGTATAGAAAAAATGGAGGAGTGCTGGAATAAGAATTCATATGAGTTGAATAATATGATGAATGACCAATGGTTAAAAAATCCTAGAGCTTCAGTCACTTGTCTCCCAAAGAGCTTGTATTGAACATAATTTATTGAAGAAATTGAAGATTGTATAACGTAACTATTGAGTTGTATAATGGGGAAAGAGTATACTTTTTTGTTTCAGGAATGGATGCCCTTCTTCATTTTTCTCATGTTATCTCCTAACCATCCCATCCATTGGGGGAATTAGTCGAAAAAACCATCCATTCTCAAATGATACAAGTAATTATTGTAGCTAGAGGAGAATCTTCCAATATCCTAGAATTCTTCATGACTTAATATTTGGTGTATAATGTTGCATCCCACAGCATTTCCCAAGGCTAAGGCAAGAAATGGACCCCAATATCTATAAGGTATATGATGTTTATCCCCAACTTAACTTGGTCAATTGTGGGGCCCAATTCAAAACAGATCATTAATGCATTTTTTCCCCTGTAATGTGTTTTTTTTTTCTGCTGGAAATATGAGAGAATAACCCTTGAATCCAAGAGAAGCATAGTTTGGTGGGGATATTACTTCATTCAATTCTTAGCATTTTCTTACATTCATGTAAGTGTATTTTTAGGCAAGGAAAATTAAGCAGAGACAAGAAAGATAAAGAAAAAAACAACAAATTATACCTTCACCGCAATTCTTGCAAACCTCAAGTAATATTGTTGAATCTTTTAAAATTGTTAGATCTTATTGAAGATTGGATTGTGGATGCTCTTTGATACGACTCCAAAAGGATTTGTAAATGCTACAAATATATTTCACAAGGATGTGGATGTCAAATTGGTAGAAGTTGGATGTAATTTTCTCAAAGCTCCAGGGATAGATTTACAAAGGAAATGGCTTAATTTTATAGCTGAGGGTAGAGCCATGAAAGGTGGATGAAAGATTGACTAAGCTCCGTGTTAATGGTTGAATTGCCTAGGTTAGCAAGTAGACTTGGAAATTGGTATTTGCATATTTACAGGGCAATGTACATTTGGAATAGTAGAAGTTACATCCAGAAATTGAATTACACGTATAACTCTATATCCCCCTCATTTCTAGGAATCTAAAAGTGGATTTCAAGTTGAGTTGACTAAGGAGAAGAATTGATTAAATAACTAATTTAATTAGTATTTAATTGTGAGGGAATAATTAACCATTTATTTAATTAAATGTTTAATTATATTAGCTAAGAGGGTGTAGAATTAATTTAATTAATTCCAAAGGCATGTTAGAATTAAATTATTTAATTCTAAAGGGTAGGAATATAGCTTAGGTAATAGAATTAATTTAATTAATTCCAAAGGCGTGTATTGAAAAAAGATATAATTAATTTAATTAATTCTAATTGGATAGAAGTGGGATATAAATATGTATGTATTTTTAGGTGTCTATACATTTTCCCCTCTTTAAAGTGTTATTGTGAAGTAATAGTGTTTTAAAGATAGTAGATGCATGCGATCAATGAGCGAGAAAGCAATGAAGCATTTGGATGTTCTAACGAGTATAATGGTAAGGGAATGCATCCTCAAGTGGGTGGATGATGCAAAGCAAGGTGGTAGATGACCACTTGATAGGAAAGTGATCCATAGGGATCCAAAATGACTCTACTTTATCAAATCAGCCAACACGAAGAAGAAAAAAATGATACACAAAGGTTCTCTCATGCATTTAGTGACAGACCACCACCTCAGTGCAGGTGGCGGTTCTGAAGCTGCTTTGCCTTGTCGGGATGGTGGTCCTGGACCGCCGCTGGTCTACATTGGGTGGCGGTCCTGGCTCTTGTGGATAGAAAATAAAATATGACGCGAATAGTCCCATAATTCCAAAGGGTGTCCATGTCTCTTCTTTTGCATGACCTTTCCCATTCTCTAGTGCATGGGAGAACATGAGAAAGGCTATAAATGCATGTTATGGAAGAGAACAAAGGCATCAAAGCATGAAGCAAGTGAGTAAGAAGCTCTTAGTGTTGGAATTGTGATTTGTAGAAGCAAGGAGTAATTGAGACAGAGCAAGCAAGTAACTAGGAGGAAGTGTGAGATATTATCTACTTCTCTTTCATACTTATTGTAATTTATGTACTTATTATTGAATTGGCCAATAAAAGGGGAAGAAAGAGCAATTGCCCTTCCCGACTGGTTTTTCCTCCTCTAGAGGTTTTCTAGGATAAAAATTGTTAGTATATGAGTCTATATCCTTTCCCTTTCTACAAATTGTTGATTCTAAGCACAAGTATAATTAGTCACTAGCTATCTCTACTATTTTCTAATAAAAATTAGAACAACATCGATTAATTGTGATTCGTGGATAATTCGGAAGTTGAAGAGTTTACGGATCATTTTGGTATCGAGCTAACAATTATCTAGGATTGTGGTATTTGTTCTTGGATTTGTATGACAATGACAAGATCTAAAGGTGCAGAGGCTTTACCTTGTGATCTAGAAATTTCTACAAAGAAGTGGAAATAGAGAATTCAAGTGACAAATGAATTGGCCGTAAGACCTCCAAATGATTAAATGGCAATATTTGGAGTTATCCTATGTCATCTCTTACATGGGTTAGGCTTAGGGTTAGGTTTAGGGTTTGCTATTGAGTCATGCACTAGGGTTACTCAGCACCCTATATGTATCCCTTCATTTGACATTTATGAGCATGCCAAGACACTCCACTTGTCTTTTCTCTACATGTGCAAGCTTTGTTCTATTATGCAAGTTATTCAGTTGTTGATCGATTCTTCCTTGTGATTACGTTGGAGCCATTACGATTTAACCAGAGTGTAACTTCATCATGGTGCACAGTTTTTGATATGATTCGTCAACTCTTTCATGGTATCAGAGCTAAGATCGGGTAAACGTGCACTCATTTTTTTTTAGTTGTGATTACTCTTGTTTTCGTTTTTTACTCCTCGTGCAAGTTTTTTTATCATTATATTGTGGTTTTTCCTTGCTAACGTATTTAACAAGTTGTTCTTGGAAATTTGTCAGTTTGTTGTGTTCTTTGTGCATGTGCGGATTCTTGAGCTTTTAGGGGTTTTGACTAAACATTTTGGATAGGCTAACTAAATCTAGAGATCATCTAAAACAAGAGGTTATCTTATTCTAGTTTTTTAATTAATTTTTTTAAACTGAAGCATTTTTTTGGGTCTATATTTTTTGGTCTCTTTCTGTATTTGCATGGTTTTGCAGTACAGGTTAAAATTTGTGGTTAGCATGGTGTTTCACCATTGGGCCCCTACCACTCTCCATCTAGCATATAAGTTAAAAATGGAGGTCGTGACCTCTGCTGGATGTGAGGTCTGCTAGACATGGGATGTGAGGTCCCCAAATCTCTATCGTTTTTCTTTGTTGTGTGCTCCTCGTTGTTTGCTTTTGTTGGAGGGATTTGATGCTTTGCCCTCCACCCCTAAATCAGGTGCTCTGCTCTACTCGTGGTTGTTCATCATGGATGAGTTTGTTGTGTCTCCTCCCTACCTTCTACTCCCTGCTTGCCCTCACCAAAAGCCTCTAGTAAAAACTTTGCACAATTTTTTTAAAAATTATTACTTTAAAAGACACCTCAAACACCACGCTTTTTTGGTAAGTTTTTCACGGTTTGGTAAAGTATTTCTTTACTTTCTAATTTTTTTAATACATAAGCTTTTTAACATTTTTTAAAACGTGAGAGTTATTTTGGTAAGTTTTCTTTTTAAAATTCTTTCTTTTTTAAAATCACAAAAAAGCTTAATCTTTTTTTTTTAAAAAAATTTTTCCATTTTTAGTTTTTTTTTTTAACTTTCCAAAAAGTTTAAAAAAAAAAAAAATTTTTCTAATTAAAACTTTTTCTAATATATCATTTTTTTAAAGCTTTCCTTAATATATTAAAATACTTAATATTTAAGTATTTTAAATATTTAATTAAGTATTTTAATTAGATTATTAATTGTAATTAATTTTAAAAAAATTACAATTCTCATTTACGATTAGATAAAGTTTTTTTAAAATCATCTTTTTTAAATTAACGTAAATTTATCATTTTTTAAAGTCCTAATTGCTTTAAAATTAGCTAAATTAGACGTTTCCAAACGGTAAATTTTTAACGTTATTGTCATTTTTTTACTAATCGTGCACTCAAGTGTGCAGTGACACTCTAAGCACCTATTTGTCTTCCGCGTGCTTTTTCGGCATTTTGAAGATCATTGGGACTCATCTTGAGTTCATCTAAACATTGTATTTTTACCCTTATTATTATTGCTGTGACTAGTGAGCGCATCCACCACATAGTTTGCGGCAGGGGGTATCATTTGCGACGTGAGATGCTTTTTCTCACAACCAGGATCTGATTTCACCTCCTTCCTAGTTTTTTTCTATTGTGCTTGTATACGGTGTCACTTTTTTGTTCCACTTCCCACAAACATGATTGTGGTCTCCTCTCTTGCGCGTTATTACGCTGATTGCAAGGTGAGTTACCAAGTGTTTCAGACGCATGCACGCTTGGACCCGATTGTATTCAACGCACTAAACTATAAAGTGCCAAAATTAGGGGGGTTATTATATTGTCCTGGGTGGTTGTGTTTCTTTTCTACATTTCTTCTTCTCTCTCTTTCACTATGGATGCACTTTCAATTCCTTTGCTTACGTCATTCAAATTTTTTGAATGGAGATCAAAAATAATAATGAAACTAAGGGGTAAAGGGTTATTCCGCATCACCATGGGCTGAGACTAAACCAGATGATGAACCTAAAAAATCTAAGTGGTTAAACCGCAGTGATGAAGCTTTAGGTCTTCTTTGCATGTCTGTTTCTCCCGACTTGCTCTTCCACATTGAGTCATCTGAAACACCTAAGTCTGCGTGGAAAACATTAGATGAAATGTTTGACAACATGATGACATGAGAGTGCATGAGTTGGAAAATGAACTACTAGGGTTAAATCCTAGTGATTTTGAAAACCTACAAGCATTCTTCTCAAAGTTTGTCCACACTAGATCGTTGTTAAAGGAATGTCAAGTAGAGAAGAAAGATTCTCAACTGATCTTGTCGATTCTCTCTAAGTTAGGTCTTGAATATTTTGTCTTTGTGTCAACTTTTTACGCTACAAAAGTTGCCTTGGGCAAGGATTGGAATATGCCCTCCTTTGACTATTTTTCATCCCAACTCATTCGAGAACAGACAAACTCATTCAAATGGGGTCTCTCAAGTCCAAGTCACATGCCCTTGTAGCAAGTACTAGTAAGGAAAAGAAGACTGAAAAGAAGAAAGAAAAAAGGATCAACCTAAGAAAGAAACCAAGACCGATACTAAAAATAACACGAACACTTCACTTTTGAGCCTAGAGCACAAAAAGACAAGTATTTGTGTTCCTATTGCAAGAAGCCTAGTCATAAAGAGCATACGTGTATGAGAAACAAATTGATCACCTTACTCAATTACTTGAGAAAAATAAAATAGGTGTTCCTGAGTCTATCAAACAAAATGCTCCGAAGGCCGAGTCTTCCACTGCAAAAGGTTCTAAATCTAATAAGAAGAAAGGAAAGGCCCTTGTAGCCAAAGTTTCTCCTTCATCGACATGGATTATAGATTCCAGGTGCCTCGCACCACATGGGTTCTTCACATGTTGAGTTCTCCAACATCGAGCCTTGTGGAATGTCCCAAATCATGATGGGTAATGACACGACAATGTCGGTTTCGTAGTGGATCGGTAGAGATGGATGGGGGAACATTCAACCAAGTGTTGAGCATTCCTGATCTCTCTACCAATCTCCTATCGGTTTACCAAATTACTCACCTTGGTGAAGGAATGCAGTGGAATTTGGTCCTAACTCGGTGATTATTCATGAGCTTAACGATGACACTACAGTGGCTGAGGGAAAGGCGGATCACCGTTCATGGTTATATACCTTTTCCCACTTTACTTCTGATTCTACGCCCACTCCTTGCTCACTCATGTAAATGAGGTTAGTAAGCTATGGCATGAGCATTTCGGACATCTAAATTATCGCTACCTTGAACAATTGAGCCAAAATGAAATGGTCAATGGGTTACCCCGCATCAAGTTTTCTAAGGGTCTTTGTGAGGGTTGTACCCTTGGAAAGCATCCTGAAAAGAACTTTGACAAAGGAAAATCCTGAGAGCTACTCATCCTTTGGATCTTGTTCACAACGATATTTCTGGTCCATTTCCATCTCCTTCATTTTACTAGAGCTCTTTATGTGCTAACCTTCATTGATGACTATTCACGATATACTTGGGTATATTTTCTTAAGCTTAAGTCTGAAGTCTTTGAACATTTTCAGGACTTTAAGGCTCTTGCTGAGAAACAGGTGGAATGGTCTATCAAGGTTCTTTGAACCGACAATGGAGGTGAATATGTAAACAATAGGTTCATGGATTTCTATACTTCTAAAGGGATCTCCTTGCAGCATACAATTGCATATAGCCCTTCACAGAATGGAGTAGCAAAAAGAAAGAACCATACTCTTAAGGAGATGGCCACTTGTATGATTCACTCAAAGTCTCTTCCTCCATAGTATTGGGCTGAAGCAGTGAATTGTGCTAATTACATTCAGAACCATGTTCCACACAAGGTAGTAAGAGGGATGACACCCTTTGAAGCCTGGTTTGGATGTAAACCTGATGTTGAGCACTTTTGAGTCTTCGGATCCAAGGCTATGGCTCGGATTCCCAAGAAGAAATGCAAGGCTTTGGAACCACAATCCAAACCTTGTATCTTTGTAGGGTATCCTGATGGCGTGAAGGGATATCGATTGATGAATCCTACTTCTCATGAGTTGTATATTGAGAGAAGTGTTAAGTTTGATGAGTCTTCTTCGACTTCTACTTCTCCACCTATTGAGGTTCTTCAGCTCACTGATTCAGATTCTGACTCATCAGATGATGATACTGTTGAGCATGCTCCTCTTCTTGATCCTCCCGACCATCAGACCTCTGAGTCTTCTGATTCTAACAGTAGTGATGATGAGGACTATGTCCCTTCTCACTCAAGTGAAGAATCTTCCGACTCTGAGCCTGATCCTCCTGGTCCTCTTTGGGCTAGGAAAACTTTGCAAAGTGCTAGAGATTTAGTTGGAGATACTTCGGATATGAGACGTACTCACTCAAATTTCATTGGACCCCACTCTTTCTTCACCTCTTGCTTCTGATCCACAGTCTTTCGGGAGGCTTCTAGTATTCTTGAGTGGGATTCTTCCATGGATGAGGAGTATTCCTCTCTCATGAAGAATGATACTTGGGATCTCACCCCTCTTCCGAAAGGAAGAAAAATCGTTCGGTGTAAGTGGGTGTTCGAACAAAGTATGGAGTAGATGGAGATGTTAAAAAGTTTAAAGCATGATTAGTAGCTAAGGGTTTCTCCCAGATAGCTGGGGTTGATTATACTTGAAACCTTTTCTCCTGGTTGTGAAGATGACTTCTATTTGACTGACCCTTGTCCATTTCCACAACAAACAGATGGAAAGTCCATCAAATGGATGTTAAGAGTGCCTTCCTTCATGGGGACCTAGAGGAAGATATCTACATGGAACAACCTCTAGGTTATGTCCATGATCCCTCCCTCGTTTGTAAGTTAAAGAAGTCTCTTTATGGCCTTAAACAAGCCCCTCGGGCTTGGTATGCCAAGATGGACTCCTTTTTACTTACATCAGGGTTTACTAGGTGTCACTCTAATCCAAATGTTTATATTCTATGGCAAGATGACTCCATACTCATTCTTGTTCTCTATGTTGATGACTTGTTGATCACGGTAGTTCTTCCTCTATTATTGATTCTATGAAGATCACCTTGGCCAATAGGTTTTCCATGACTGACTTAGGTCTACTTCATTACTTTCTTGGGATCCAGATTTCACAATCTGACTCAGGAATTTTGATTTCACAACCTAAGTATGCTCTTGATTTGCTAGCTCATTTTTCAGATGTCCGATTACAAGTCTTCTCCTACTCCTTTTCTTTCCGGGGTTAAGTTGGTTTCTGATTGCTCTACTCCCTTGGTTGATGGTACCCTTTATCGACAGTTGGTGGGGAGCTTGATTTACTTGACTCACACTCGACCGGATTTATCGTATGTTGTTGGGATCATGTCCAGATTCATGCAGGAGCCACATGAGCTACATTGGAAAGTAGCTAAATGGATCCTTCATTATGTTCATGGCACCTATACTGATGGCATTCACTATCATGGAGGGGTGGATATTGACTTGATTGGGTTCATAGATTCTGATTGGGCGGTGACTTAGATCATCAAAAATCTACTTCTGGCTACAGTTTCTCTCTTGGTTTGGGTCCTATTAGTTGGTCTAGCAAGAAGCAAAATGCAATTGTGATATCATCTATAGAGGTAGAATACAAAGGAGTAGTTAATGTTGCCACAGAAGCTATTTGGCTACAGGGTATTCTGACAGAGTTTGGCATCCACTTTCGGTGGCCTACCATTATCTATTGTGATAACACGAGCACTATCTCTATTTGCAGAAATCCAGTTCAGCATCAATAGATGAAGCACATTGAGATCCATATGCACTTCATACGAGAGCTTATTCATGATGGTATCATCGACATTCAGTACATTCAGATAGCTGATCAGATTGTAGATTTATTTACCAAGCCCTTCACTGAGATGAAGTTTCTTCACTTACGGTCTCTTCTTGGGGTGAGGTCTTCTGCAGCTGCTCATCTTCTTTGGGCTATGTAGTCCTTATTTTCTTCTTCTTCTTCTAGGAAGATGTTGTTTGTATATGGGCACCTTATCAGGCCTTTAGTTGTCAGGGCCCCATTGACACATCTTTCTTAGTTGTTTAGGAGTGTCTTCTCTTTCCATCTAACTCATCATAGCCGCTACCCTAGCTTTGATGAAGGGGGGTGTTGGTGTGAGTTATCCTATGTGTCCTCCACTCACATATGGAGGGTCATCTCACATGGGTTAGGTTTAGGGTTAGGTTTAGGGTTTTCTATTGAGTCATGCACTAGGGTTACTCAACACCCTATATGTATCCCTTCATTTGACATTTATGAGCATGCCAAGACACTCCATGCTATCTTTTCTCTACATGTGCAAGCTTTGTTTTGTTATGCAAGTTATTCAATTATTGATCGATTCTTCCTTGTGATTACATTGGAGCCATTACGATTCACATGTTGTTTAACATGGACTTGGAGGATGAGGATATTCTGACCAAGTACTTGGGAGGACTTCACACTCACCTTCAAAGAAAATTCATCTCCACAAAGCCCAAATATCTCAATGAAGCATGCGTACAGGCGTACTACATAGATGATGAAAAGAAGCAAGGAGAAGCAAAGCCAAGGGTAAAGCAATCAACAAATCAACAAGAAAAGGGTAAGTGGAAAGGGAAAGGTAAACAAGCTACCACTACTTTGAATACTTGTAAAGATCCCAAGAATTTTTGCAAGAACTATGATATCAATGGTCATATTGATGCTACATGTTGGAAGTTACATCTGGAGTTACATCCAAAGAACTCGAACCAAAGACTCAAAAAATTCCATGAAAGTCTGTGAAAATAGAAGTGGAGGTGGAAATAGAAGATGAATCTGATGTAGACGAGAGGCTTGGATGCACGACCACCAACATGGACAGCCAGGAAGAGGAGATGAGTATACTATTCTAGATCAAAATCCATATAAAGAGAACTAAGGTAAATGCTTTGGTTGATACCGGTTCTCAGTCTAACTTGATTTATGAAGCATTTGTAAAGAAGCTTGGTCTTGAGACTTACGAGCATCCACACCCTTATCCTTTGGGTTAGGTGAAGAAGGGTGTTGAAATTTAGGTAACAAGAAGATGTAAGGTCAACTTTGCGATAAATTCCCAATATATTGATGTTTTTAAAGCTGACGTTATTCCACTTGATGCTTTTGACGTTATATTTGGGAGTCCTTACTTGTATGTTAGGGATGTTATATTTATGAGGAGGGAAAAATGATACAGATGGGTCAAGGATGGGATCAGCTACAACATCCGGGCACACCAGCGTAAGACACGGGTTACTATGGTAAGTGCTAACCAAGCAAAATGACTTATTCAAGCAAATCATAATCAGTTTTGTTTACTTTTATTAAAGGATAAACAAGATGGGGTAGAATTTATAGAGATTTCTAACTAGGAAAAGCATGATTTGGATAGTATTATTCAGTCTTTTCAAGAAGTATTTCAGGCTCCTAGCAAGTTACCACCAAAATGAGAAGTAGAACATGAGATTCAACTATTGCCAGAATCCCCTCTACCAAACATCGGGTTGTATAGGCAATCCTTTCTTGAGAGTACTGAAGTAAAGAAACAACTTCAGGAACTAATAGACCAAGGGGTGATATGTCTAAGCACCTCACCATGTGGTTTTCCTATCGTGATGGTGCCAAAGAAGGATGGTTCTTGGAGAATGTGCATCGACTACCATGCTTTAAACAAGATCACCATAAAGAATAGATATCCACTTCCCTACATAGATGATCTCTTGGACCAGCTTCAGCATGCCAAATTTTTCACGAAGTTAGATCTCAAGTCAGGTTATCACCAAGTTAGAATGAAGGAGGAGGATATATGGAAGATTGCCTTCAAGACAAAACAGGGTTTGTATGAATGGTTAGTACTTCCTTTTGGGTTATGCAATGCACCCGCTACATTTATGAGATTGATGAATGATGTATTGCGGGATTTCATAGATTCATGTGTCATTGTATATCTAGACGATATCTTGATTTTTAGTGCCACATGGGAAGAACATCTAACTCATTTGCAACAAGTCTTGCAAGTTCTCAGGGAGAAATAGCTACTTTGTAATATGAAGAAATGTGAATTTTCCAAACAATCACTTATCTATCTTGGGCACGTGGTTGGAGGAGGAGAGCTACGAGTGGATCCAAAGAAGGTGGAAGCCATCACTAATTGGCCAACACCAACAAGAGCCACATAAACTAGGAGTTTTGTGGGAGCAGTACAATACATGTGGAAGTTCATTCCAGGATTCTCTGCAATCACAACACCTCTACACACAGTGGCCGCAAAGAGTAAGAGTTTTGACTGGGGTAAGGAACAAGACAAATCCTTTGAGTTATTGAAATACAAGATTAGTCATGCTCCAGTACTTGATCTTCCTAATTTGCAGAAGCCTTTTGAAGTAGAGATAGATGTCAGTGATTATGCCATGGGTGTAATGTTGCTTCAAAGAGGTAAACCCGTATGTTATCATTCTGAAACTTTCACTTCAGCAATTAAAGGATATTCAATATATGATAAGGAAATGTATGCACTAGTTCAGGAAATTAAAAAATGGAAGAATTATTTGTTGGGTAAAGAAACTATTGTGTACACACTGACCACAAACCTCTCTAGTATTTACAAGCACATCTACATTACAAAAGAGGCAAGGCACTATAAATGGATGGGGTTCCTTCAATAGTTCCATCTGGTGATTAAATACAAGAAGGGTAGTATAAACTTGGTGGCAGACATGTTGTCTAGGCCACCCACACAGGATAATTTTTCATGTTTGGCCACTATCTCTCAGATCAAGCCCTTCACAAAGGAAGCTTACAAAGAGGCATATGCCCAGGACAAAGACTTTGGGGTGACATTTCAGTAGTTGTAGTCCCAAGGGGCTGAAAGGATAGGGATTGAAGATTTTTATCTCAAAGATGGGCTACTCTACCGATGGGGGAAGCTTTGTGTGCCAAAAGAAGAGTAAATTCTATTGATGAGGGAAGCACATACCTCGAAAGTAGTGGGATATTTTGGTGTTGGTAAGACCCTAGCCCATTTGCAAAGGTACGTGTGTTGGCCCAACATGTAAGAAGAAGTATCAAAATTTATACGAGGATGTAAATTATGTTGTACTAGGAAGCCTAAGACTAGGAAGGAAGGTTTGTATTTGCCTTTGCACTGCTCTGGTGTCCGTGGGAGGAAATTTCTATGGATTTTGTAGGAGGATTACCTATGTCTAAACATGGTCATGACTATCTCTATGTTGCTGTTGATAGATTTAGTAAGATGTGTATTCTTATGGCGTGTAAAAAGACAAGAAAAGCACATGAGGTGGCAAATATTTTCTTTGCTAATGTATGGATGTATTTTGGTTTGCAAAGTCTATTGTTTCTAACAGGATTCCGGGTTCTTAGGAAGTTTTGGACTACTACTTCCATATAACTGGGCAATACACACATCCATTATGAAGTCACCATTTGAAGCATGCTTGGGATATCTACCTACAAATCCGCCGGAAATAGCGGTTGGACAACAGGATGAGAAGAATAAACAAGACACGAGAGGTGACTAGAGAAAACAAATTCATTAAGAGGATCCGAAAATCCATCTCAAAGTCAAGGAACAACTAGAGAAATATCGTGCCAAGTACAAAGCTAGGGATGATCAAGATAGAAGGGAACATAAGCTTCATGTTGGAGATAGAGTTTGGCTTTACTTGAGCAAGGATAGACTACAAGGTCAATCACGAAAACTCAAACCACTATGATATGGACCCTTCACCATATTGGAGCAGTTGGAGAAAATGTCTTTTGACTTGATTTGTTGTCATTCATGATGATGTACTCTATAGTAAACTACGAGAACTTGCACCTATATGAGCCATCTATGATAGATGAAGATGAAGATGAAGATGAAGAACTACGCTTTTACCCTCTATTAAGGATTCCATCTTAGACTCACAAGGAAAATTAGAGGAGGATTTAGTACTACAAAGAGAAGGTCAGAGAGACTAGGAGAGGTCCGCAAGAGTCTTGGCAGATTGGACTGAAAGGAAAGACACTAAGGCAAGCCCGGTGGTACTCGAAGGAGCAAATGAGGGAATTATTTCCTCATCTACTCCCCCACTAAGATTTTGTGGGACCAAAAGCCTCCTAAGTAGGGGAGGTATGATCCATAGGGATCCAAAATGACTCTACTTTATCAAATCATCCAACACAAAGAAGGAAAAAATGATACACGAAGGTTTTGTCTATTTAGTGACAGACCGCCGCGTTATGTAGGGCGGTGGTTATAAAACCGCCACCCCACCGGGTGGTGATCCTGGGACCACCGGTCTGCATTAGGTGGCAGTCTTGGCTCTTACAGATAGAAAATAAAATATGACACGAACAGTCCCAAAATTCCAAAGGGTGTCCATGTCTCTTCTTCTACATGACCTTTCCCATTCTCCAGTGCATGGGAGAACATGAGAAAGGCTATAAATGCATGTTATGGAAGAGAACAAAGGCATCGAAGCATGAAGCAAGTGAGTAAGAAGCTCTTAGTGTTGGAATTGTGATTTGTAGAAGCAAGGAGTAATTGAGACAGAGCAAGCAAGTAATTGGGAGGAAGTGTGAGATATTATCTACTTCTCTTTCATACTTATTGTAATTTATGTACTTATTATTGAATTGGCCAATAAAAGTGGGAAGAAAGAGCAATTTCCCTTCTGACTGGTTTTTCCTCCTCTGGAGGTTTTCCAAGATAAAAATTGTTGGTGTATGAGTCTATATTCTTTCCCTTTCTGCAAATTGTTGATTCTAAGCACAAGTATAATTCATTCACTAGCTATCTCTATTATTTTCTAATAGAAAGTAGAACAACAACAATTAATTGTGATTCTATGGATAATTCCAAAGTCAAGAGTTTATGGATCGAAAGAGACAAGGAAGTTGAATAATGAGGATGGAAGGAATTGTGCTCGTAAAGCATGAGATCCATTTAGAGAGTGTGAATATAAGAGCAACCTTTATTTTACTATTGCACAATAGAGTTATCACCATGATTATTAAGGAATCAAGATGGTTAACCCATATATGTGTTAAAAAACACACACACACACAAAAAATAGAAAAAGGAAAACAAGCCCAATATGAACAAAGAGTGCAGGACATCGGGTTATAAAGGAACAAAGATGTTATCACACTACTTTCAATTGGTCCAAGAAGTAAAAAATCAACAATGCAACACAACTTTGAAAAAGAATACAATTAGTTATGCCCCTAATGCATACCACAATGATGATTAACTAGATGAAAATGCTCCCAAGATGATGTATATCCCTACATACACACCTTCAACTCACCAACAATTTGCATTAGAAGCCACAATTCCACTTTTCAATCATCCTTAGTCAATAAATTGTTACCTTGATCTTATAAGGCAAATCTTGCTCAAAAGGCAAAAACACACTAAATGATTGTGTCAAAAGCTAAATTCAACTTCAACATGTTCAAAACATCCTATATAACATGTCTGATCCATCCAACAAATTTCATCTCATCAATTTTCATACTTTTCCTTTCCAACTTGACTTCAAAGTACTTATTTGCACTAACACCCTAAGGGTTGTCCCAAATTTCTTATTTACATCATAAAATTATGTCATGAATAACTTATTGTAAATTTTTCAAATCAAAAATTCCTTAAAAACCTAATTTCAAAATGTTCCAATTATTCTACCCTCAAAATTTCAGAACCCATCTCCTCAAAACACGTGAGTTATGCTCATTTTATCGAGTCTAAGCATGATTTTGTGTTCTCATAACAGGTTTGGACTGAGTTTTCATCACAACTCCAGATAAACATATAATATAGAAAACAAATTAACAACCCATTTTCACAAATACATCATCCCTCTAGATTCCAAATTTTAGATCATTTAGAGGTGTAAATAAAAGTTATCATGATCTGTCCCGAAACCCTATTTTAAGGGTTTTAAAGACTGAAAACATAATTTATGCACAGTTTGGATATAGTCTTCTTATCTTTAAGTTTCATTCATTCATTCATAAAACTTGTCACATTTATTTAAATTCCTATTCCCTAAAATATACTCATTTCTTCATGATACAATCCTTAAACTCACTAAGCCAGT
The DNA here is from genome assembly GCA_018340775.1 of Taxus wallichiana var. yunnanensis. Lineage (NCBI taxonomy): Eukaryota > Viridiplantae > Streptophyta > Pinopsida > Cupressales > Taxaceae > Taxus > Taxus wallichiana. The sequence goes on along the minus strand of CM031244.1, from coordinate 49,692,302 downwards.
CCTTACCTTATACACAAAATTCAATGTTCTTATAAGTGTCTTCTTGTCCTTAATCACCTCTTCATGCTTCTTCCTTGGCATACTAGGGACTTTACAACCATATACACTTGTACACAATAGTTTTCCAACACTAAATATCAATAATGATTCAAATTTATACAAACAAACATGTCTTCCTTATACAAAATGCTTGAATTCCATCCACAAAGTAATAACAAGGCAATAATACACAAAATTTCCTTCAAGAAGCTTGGTTTTTATTGATCAATGGAGTTATTCAAATCTCCTTGAGACATTTTTGATACAAAAACCCTTTATCTTCCTCTCACCAACCTCTCATCTTCTCATTCATTCGAATACATTTATCTTTTATGAGGAAAGGAGGGTAGTTAGGTTGAGAAACAACTAACTCACCTAGGTTTAGACTAACTAGGTGGGGTTTAGGGTCTAGTTAGGATCTTAAGAGTCATTTAAAAATTAATACATGCTTTATGACCCCTTATTATACCTATACTAACAACTAGATGACTAACATTATAACTCCTAGGTATATGATACACTACATGACTTATTTGAATATTTAAATGTGGTTTTTGGAGGGAAACCTCCAAAATACCACTTATTACAAACATATGAGTCCAAATGGATTAAACATAACCCATGAGCACCCAAATGGACCCCAAAACACCTAATTAAATATGAAATACCAAAATTGATCTATTTACATTGATGCTCCTACATCACAAGGTGGGAATATGATCGACCGGAAGAGCAAAGTATACTTAGAAACTCTTCATGACACTCTTGTTAGATATGTTTAACAAATGATCTGAGAAAATTTCCCAGGAGAAGTTATATCATGAAGGAAAAACAATATTGTGACTTGCCTCGGATAGAGTAAGTAATCATGCAAAGGGAAGAATGTGATAGTTGTAAGATCAGAATGATCACTAGGGTAGTAGATAAGAGTAGGACTCTATCAAGATTGTGTTGAAATGTTGAAAGATCCATGTCAAGGGTTTTCCAATTGTAGGATTTTTGGGAGAATTGAATGTTTGTTTGAATATTTTTATGATTTTATGAAAAAAATTTTGGATTTTTGTGATGCTTTTAAAATTTTTTAGAAATGTGAAGTAAAAATACAAAGAAATTTAAACAAACTTGAATTCACGAAAAAGGAAAATGCACCATGGTTTATTTAACAAACCAAGAAGAAGACACGACATGTGCAAGTTGTCAAAAGATACAAAAACAAGCATGTAAAAAACCCAATATGAACAAGAATGAATGACACCACGAGTTATATGCAAGCTAAGATGCCAAGATTTTTCATCCAATTGGTCTATAAACAAAGGTGAACAAAGTGCAATAAAATAATAAACTAAAAGAATCAAAATATTCATCACAATATTGACAAACCATAATAGTACAAGACAATTTACAATAGCAATTTCTAATGAAACTCTAAATGTGTTCCACATTGAAGAACTAGACAAACATTAATTCCCCTCGGTGATAGTTTAGAATGTGAGAGGATTGGATTGGGTGAAGAGTAGAGTGATGCTTAGATACTCCAAATATATATTGTCGGATCCCATTGAAGTTTGATTTGTATTGTATTTAATCCAAGTGTGCCCCAAGAAAAGTTATATTACGAAAGGGTAATTTATTGCCTCAAGCATAGATATACACCACGGGAAGAAAAGTGATTAGTGAAATATGATCTAGAATGATCATGAGGAGTGTTGTCAAATGGAAAAATTGTTGAATTGCGCTACCAATTTGTTGAAAGGTTGTCCAAACATTATATGAATGTTTTTATTTTGACAGATTTGATAATGTTTTTGGTTTTGGAAAAAAATTATATTGTTTTTGTATTTTTGAACAATTTTATATTGTTTTTGGATTTTGGAACAATTTTATATTGTTTTTGGATTTTTTGAAACATATTTGAATTTTTTTGTATTTTGTGAAATATATTTGAATGTTTTTGAGTTTTTTGAAACATATTTGAATGTTTTTTTAATTTTGAGAAACATATTTGAATGTTTTTTATGTTTTGAATATTTTTGTAAAAATATATATTTTTGACTCGGTAAAGGGTTGCACAGTCTAAACTCATATTCAAAAAATTGTAAGCATTCCATTCCATTGGCAAAAATTAAAGGATGTAATGATAGGATGTCTCACTCCATTCGTGACTCCATACAACTAGGAAGATGCAAGGGATCATCACCGAGAGCCAAGAAGGATGTGAAAACTAGGTGAATAATGGGATGAAGGTGAAGATAATGGATGTTAAGACACAAGGTGTAACAATGATCCATGTGAGAAAAATGTAACACATATCCATTCAATATTATCTGATTGATTCTAAGATGATTCCACTTTATAGGTTTTGACTAGACTTAGATCCATAGATGGCCTACTGATTGGAAAAATCTAGTTGAAGGAATTTTTTTCTCTCTTAACATGAGCAACTAAATTACTTCTTGGGATGTTTTTGATTAAGAAATTTTGATTCATATTTGATAAAGGATTTATTGATTTTTTTTTGTGAAGGACCCCCTACATGTTGCCCCATGCCACTAGTAAGAGACAAGGGCTCAACACTGAAGACAAAAATGTAGGTGAGTAAGGACACATACCCCTATTCCCAATCATACTAATATTAAGAAGTATGGGCTCATCATCAAATATTATGAAGGACGAAAGGTGTAATGATTGATTTTTATTTTTGTATTTTTAGATTGATTTTTCCTTGTATATTGATATTGTGCTTGTTGGGAAGGAACATTTTGCCCCCAAGTCTCAGCCACATGTGACTAGTAGGACACAAGGGTTCAACACCATAGATTGAGATGGATGATCAAAAGGTCTGGGTAAATAAGTTAAGTGCTTTTTTTTAAAGAGGAGCTTATTTGAAAGGAGTTGCCATCATCGAAGCTTCGAGAAAAAACCGTAGGTAAAAAGAACTGAAATGGTAGAAACTATGACAAAGATGAGACACATAATTCCCAATAATAATGAGGTTAACTCGTGTCCTAGAAAGTGAAGAAAGAGAAGATATGATAATTTTATGATTAAGATATATGCTAATAGATGAAATAATTAAAATTGTTTGAATTATGAATTAACTATGTAAGCGGTCTTCCTAAACGCGGAGAGAACCCTTGGAGGAAGATGTTTCTACTTCTAGGTTTTTGATGTTCAAATAATGCTTTTATGATGGGTTAGATATGAAGTTTTATTTTCTTTTTATGCTTTTTGATGTGTCTCAAATTTGGCAGATGAAGGTTTGTAATGGACTCATCAGGAGAGAGGTCCATTTTTATAAAAGTGAATGGTCTTACTTACGATACTTGGTCAAACGAGGTCCAAGTCAAGCGGCGGAGTTAATGAAAATATTAAGGAGTCTTGATATACGAGACTTACGTAGATAAGGTCCAATTCAAAGGAGAAAATCGATTGATTTGATGAGTCCCGAGATACGATACTTGGGTCAATTAGGTCCAAGTCAAAGGAGAGAAATAAACGATTCGATGAGTCTTGAGATAAGATACTTGGCGCAGATGAGATCCGTATCAAAGGAGAGAATCCTAATATTTAAGAGTCTTGATGTATGAGACATTGGTGGACAAAGGCCAAGTCAAATGAGGGAATCAAACAATTTGATGATTCTTAAGATAAAATACTTGGGCGAACAAGGTCTAAGTCAAAGGATGTTTGATTAAATAAGTCTTCAATTATATCAGAAGTCCAATGTGATGTTAGAGGAAGACTATCGAGGCAGGGAATATGTTGAGATTCATATTCATCCATAAGTGAAAGGATGCAAGGAAAGAATGATCAATCCCTAAATATACACCGAGGCTCCTTATAGGTTGTAAAGGGTAAATATTCAATGTTTCTCTATTGAGGCTATTGATAAATTGATTTAACAATAGATTTGAAATTAATGCATGAAAATATTATGTAAGGGTATTCTAGATATACATAACTCATGGAGTGTACACATGTAGGAACCATCATTGATGAGATGCCTACAATATTGATTAGTTGAGGCATTATAGACACGAAGGTTGCATTGTTACACGTGTTCATACTTGTCGTGGTTGTGTTTTGATAATAAGACTAGAGATGTTAGGCATATGAGCCTACAGGAAAGAATAGAATCAATCTCAATGGTGTTTGATGATGGACTGTCTTTTGTAGATTCTACATTCATATCAAGGGTTGAAAGGGAATATTGAGGCAAGGTCAAGCTCTTATGTGATGTTGGAAGTTTATTGTCCAAAATAGGTTCAATGTTTCTTGGAGGTCCGAGAAGAAAACGGAGAAGAGAGAGACTGATTTTGAGTGAGAGATACTTGACTTTTGTCATCATGATCTCATTTATTTTTAGTATGTATGAAGAGGTTTGACAACATTCAATTCTTCATGAGAAGTTGTGGTATTTGATGTGTCTTTGATTGTGATATCTTTGTCATCAAGCTCTATAAAGATGTCTCAATTGTCAATTAATTCTTGGACATAATTCTTAAAATGCACACATTTATTTGTTGAGTGAACATCATTGCGATGAAATTAAAAATATGTATGAGGTTTGTACCAAGTATGGCTTATGTACTCCTTTAACCCAATTTCCTATAAATGGATATTTTTCATCCTAGACTCTTTTAGCTATTGAAAAACACTAGAGAGACTTTCTCCGAAGGTGTAAATTGTTGTTTAGATTTTCACGGAGTAGTGTTTTCACTAGAGTATGATAGGATTTTTTATTGATTGTGCACATTTTGATTATCAATGATACCATCATTGATGACATTTTGGATGACATACCAATATTTATCATGATGATTACTAGGGTTAGTGTTAGTATTGTTAATGTGATTGTGCCCATTGTATTTAGAATGAGGCTTGATTAATCCATGAACATTAAGGTCTTGTTATATTAAATTCAAGGTGACGTCAAATTCAAGGTTGGAAGATGAATGTTTGACAAAATTCTCCAAGAGTTTCATGAAGGTGGTGATAGATCCCTTTAGAAGGTGTAATACTAAGCTTCTAGGAAAAAGGCACAAGAGAAAGATATTGTTATATGCCACTTCATTGCACGCTATGTAAAATTAATTGATGTAATTTTTGGGATCAGTGTGCCCCTTGTATTTGTCAAATTTGGGCGTCTCAAAATATTTGGGAAAGGGTGTGAAAAATATTTCCATGCCAAAAGGATAAGGACACAATTCATAAAAGTTAAACTGCTGTTTGCATTTTTTTACATACCAACAATAGTTTCCTTCATCATTTTACATTCCTAAGAAAATGATGAATTTTATGAATCCACCATTGTGATAACAAATTGAGGATAATGGATAAAGGTGGAATGAAGAACTCAACCTTTAGAAAATTGAATCCTAATATGGAAGAGGGGAAAAGGTTGAAAGCTCTACCCTTAGCAAAGTGAATGCTAAGATGGAAGAGGAAAAAACGTTTGAAAACTCGACCCTTAGAAAAGTGAATGCTAATATGGAAAAGGAAAAATGGTTAGAAACATACTCAACCTCTAGTAAAAATAATGTTATAATGGAATATGGGATGAAAATATTGCACGATGTAACCCTTAGAAATGTGAATGCTAAGAAGGAAGTAAGATTGAAAAGATTTTAGGTGTTCGACCCTTAACAACGTGCATATTAAGATGGATGAAGTATGAAATGATGATAAACTACTCAACCCTTTACAACATGAATGTAAATATGGAAGATTTTGAAAATAATGAAGTTTCTCAACCTTTAACAAGGTTTGAATGTTAAGGTGGAAAAGGCTTAGTGATGACAAAAGGTTATTTGGTTCCTTACAGGTAAATGTAATAAAAATAAATGGAGAATATTTTTAGATTCGACCCTTAACAACATGAATGTCAATATGGACAATGGATTTGAAATGATGGTTAGATTCGACCCTTAACAATGTGAATGTCAAGGTGGACGAAGAGAAGAAACTTTGAAAGAAAAAATTTGATTATGGAACTCTTAGCAAAAGAAATGCTAAGATGGGATAATTATTGTAAGAGTTAAGTGATGCACTCAAACTTTTGACAAAATGAATATACAAAAGAGATGAGATTATGACAAGGTTAGTTTTCTCAACTTTTAAAATGGATTTTTAGAAGATAAGATACTTAACAACATGATGTGATCAACTCGTAACAAAACGAGTGTTATGAGAGACAAAAATGTTTGATCCTAGGTTAACTCTTAACAAGTGAGTGTTAATTGAAACAAAAGGGGTGAATTCGCAACACTTAACAAAATGAATATTGTTAAGGCAGAAGAGGGGATTGAAATGTTAGTTAGAGGACTCTTAGAAAAATGGATGTCAAGAAAGATGAAAAGGGTTGAAATATCTCTTGATCCTTTACAAAGTGAATGTAAAGAGAATAAAGATGAAATAGGTTTTCTTTCTCAAATGTGACCAAATGAGTGCCACAAGAGGAGACTTAAAGATGTGATGAAAGATGCTCAATGCTTAATAAAAGGATTGTTAAAGCAAGAGACTGAGGAAAATGGTGAAGTTTCCCAATTCTTATCAAGATGGACATTAAGAGAGGATACTTAACAAAGGAAGGATAATGCTAAAATGAAAACAATGTGAGTGTCTAAATATAGAGGAGGTAAAAAGATGACGATGACACTCTTGACTCTCGACAAAGTAAATATGAGAGACGATGGGAGAGTGATTGGTTAAGGATCTTGAATTAGAGAAAATTGAATGCTTTAAAAGAGAAGGGTGAAGATTTATGGAAGATGTCAACAATTCAACAAAGTAAATGTGAAATGTAACAACACAAGATGGATGAATGCTTAAAGTTCAACAATAGAAAAGTTAAACTCAAGACATAGAAATATGAAGGACCAAGTGATCACAAATGTGCTTAACTATGATAAAGAGAGTATCACAATGTCAAGACTTAGATGGAACAAGTAATGAAAGTTCTTACTTATGGATACGAGATGTCCACAACTCAAGACTTAGACTCATGTGCAAAGAGGTGAAAATGAGCCCAAATAAGAATTATTTGGGGACGTAAGAGAGATATGAAGATGAACCTATGCAATGAGTATTTGGGAAAGTAGCAAAGATGCGAAAATAAACCCAAATAAGGAGTATTTGGGAAAGATTTAAGATGGGAGAATGAACCCAAATAAGGATTATTTGGGAAAGTAGTGAAAATGAGATAAAAGTGAGAATCATAAGATACGAGTGTGGAACACAACTCACTAAATGAAAAGAGAGAAGGAAAAGTGAAAACAAAAGTGTAATTTTTGGCCTCTACCTTAGATTGACTTGGACAATGTGTGGCTTCCTAGGTGGTTCTCTCAACTAGGTGTCAATAGTATACCCGAGCGAGCATGGTGTTATTGCTAGATGTCAGCTTTACTTTACCCCCTTTGAAACCTTGAGCAAAGATATTTCTAAAATGAATCGCACTAGGGTCACTACTAAGGATATCTATGACTCTAATCTCACAAAGGAATACTAGTCAAGTTGGGATGGGGGTACCTATTTTGTCAGCCAATTCCCTCAATTTTCCAACTACTTTGGGGTTCTGTGGTACTCCTCAAATGAGTTTTATGGCTTATGACAAAGCACTTCCCATAGTTATAGCAATTGGGAAATATCCTTGTCAACCACACCTACAAATATAATGTGAATTGTTCATTTTATCTTATTTAAAAGATGAGATTGTTTTAACCACTTGTCTTTGACATAGGCAACCTATAGTTAGCAAGTTGTCTTAAAAGTAACGTTCAAGGCAACTTGCAATTATTATTTTAATAATGGCCTCATGTAGAGATGGTCATGCAAACAAGAGTTAGAATGTTTTCCTGAGGTAGAGGACAATACAAAATAAGCAAGCCAACGTTTCTGATTTCCAAGGTCATTTATAAAGCATGAGGAAAATATGCATGAACAAACTTTGATTAATAAAATAAAAAGGTTAATTCTCAAAAACACATAAGAAACGATCATGTTTCTGATTTCCAAGATCAATTTGAAAGTGCAAGGAAAGAGCATACGCGTGAAGTTGTTATGTTTAAATAAAAATAAATAAAAATTTATAAAATACTAAAAATTTAAGCACTATTTTGATCAATTTACCTTTAGAAAACAAATATGGAAACCTACACAAAATTTAGCAATTTGTAGCAAAAAATGAATTCAACATGCAAAAAAAAAGACAAGTGTTAGGAGAAATGAAACCATAACTTTTCTATAAGTTTAAATCATAAACTTATGTTTGCATTGCATAGATCATCTCGAGACATTTCTGTAAAAAAATGGATTCGTTTCGAGTTTGGGAGAAAAATTTATGGCTTCCGAAGATAGGTTATACTAGCACTCTTAGTGAAACATTTAAACGTGAGAAAAATGGGTCGAAAGCCGGTTTTTTGGCTTCTATACTTCACTTGCAAACCTAAGATTTTGATAGTAAGGTTAAATGAATACAAGAAACACCCAAACAAAGTTAAATCATGAAATAATAAACTAAAATGAGAAAAATAACGTGGGAGGTCCCACCAAAGTGTGCCAAAAATGTATGCAAGGAAGATTAATAAACAAGAAAGATAAAGAAATAAACAACATATTATACCTTCACTATAATTCTTTCAAACCACGAGTAAGATCATAGAAGATTTTAAAATTGTTAGATATAGTTGAATATTTGGATGTGGATGCTCTTTGTTATGACTCCAAAGGGATTTGCAAATGCTATAAGTAGATTTCATAAGGATGCGGATGTCAAATTGGTAGAAGTTGGATGCAATTTGCTCAAAGCTCCGGGATAGATTTACAAAGGAAATGACTTGCTTTTATAGCTAAGGGTAGAGCCATGAAAGGTGGATGAAAGATTAACTAAGATCCAGGTTAATGGTTGAATCACCTAGGTTAGCAAGTAGACTTGGGAATTTGTAGTTGTAGATTTACAGGCTTTAATGGACATTTGGAATAACATAAGTTACATTCAGAAATTGAATTGTACACATAACTCTATAGCCCCCTCATTTCTAGGAATCTAGAAGTGGAGTTCAAGTTGAGTTGACTAAGGAGAGGAATTGATTAAATAACTAATTTAATTAGTATTTAATTGTGAGGGAATAATTAACCATTTATTTAATTAAATGTTTAATTATATTAGCTAGGAGGGTGTAGGAATTAATTTAATTAATTCCAAAGGCATGTTGGAATTAAATTATTTAATTCCAAAGGGTAGGAATATAACTTAGATAATAGAATTAATTTAATTAATTCTAAAAGGGTGTATTTAAATGGTGGAATTAATTTAATTAATTCCAAAGGGGTGTACTATGGAAAGATAGAATTAATTTAATTAATTCTAATTGGATAGAAGCGGGATAGAAATATGTATGTATTTTTAGGGTGTCTACAAGTTTACGTGAGCTTTGTATGTGCTTTGCCTAGACATATCGATAACAAGTGGGTGCTATTGAACTGGTCAAACAACATTTCCATGTACACGGGATCATAGCATCCAAATACAAAGAAAATATCAAGTTCCCTTTCATTGTTGGTAGGTACACTTGCCCTTCCTTGATCAAGGCAAAGTTGATCGAGGCTAAAATGAGAAGCTTCATTATTGAGCAATTTTTTAATTAATGATAAAGGTTTTTGGCTAGGACCCTACCTAGTTACAAAAAGGCCAATGCCCAGATGTTCAAATAAGTACATAAAACCATAATAGGACTAGAAAGACATTTAGTCTCTAAAAACAAAATTACAGCAGAAAGTCGAGCAAAAATGATAAGTGAATCAACATAATGTCAGCAATGTATCAACACAATGTCAATAACTGCATATCAGAGGATCAAAAACAACTAGTCAAAAGCCAAGGGAGAAGGATGCACAAGTTTATTTCATGAGCTTATGGAAGCTCTTTTTAACATCATCCAGCCCCTTTTTACATCACTGAAACTTGTGTCTTTTTTGGATTTGTCTCTGCCTTTTTGGACATCAAACTGCGAAATGAAAAGTGAGAGGAAATCCATGGTGCTTTTTGTACATATTGAGGATGTCACACTGCTTGGCCTTGATCTTTTCCATTTCTTTTTCAATTTTGATAACACGGTCATTGAGATCCATCACAGTTTTCCTATCAACCATTCCATCCGCATATCCTATGGGTATGCAAGAATCAATTTTGGTCTTGAGCCTTTTGATTTTGTCAAGCTGGTTTTCAGACTCAGTAGTTGTCTTCATGGCTGCAGCAAGAGAGGATTCGAGGCCATCATTATTTCTAATAGAGAGGAGGCTAAGAATAGCATCACCTTCTCCCAAACTAGGAAGGGAAGGGTCAATGACAATATGAGAGGAAAGGGGTTTCTCTAAGGGACCTTCTTGTGAAGAGGGCTTTGGATCTCTTACTCAAGAAGGGTCAAAATAAAAGAACTAGGTGGGGGTGAGAGGAGGTGGAGGAACTAGGGTGGGTTGGGAGGTGCGTGAGGAGGAGAGGTGGTGGGGAGGGAGGAGAGGGGGGAAAGGAGGATGGAAGAAGAGGAGGGGGCAAGGGGATTGGAAGGAGGAAGAGGGAAGCACATTGGGGATGGAGAAACTAAGTAGTCAAAAACTTATAAAGCATAAGAATAAGAGCATGATACAAGGGGAAGACACACTTGCCCCATTTAACCAAATTCACAGAATTCTCAAGAGAATGTAGCAAGAAAAAAGGGAAACTCATTGAACATTTCCAGCAGAAGTGGTTGAGAAAGACCAGGTGGTAATTGGGCATGATGAGAAGCGACCCTCTAGCGTTATGAACTTCATTACCACAAGTCTGATAAATTGAAAGGGGGAGGCAGAGATTCCCTTGTAAAACCTCCTGTCTTGTGCACAATGGACTCACCACGATCTAAAAATTTGAGCTCTTCCACTCCATAATCCATATTATTTTTGTAAAACTTTAACCCTTTTCTATGGAGTCATGTATCCCACACAATAATATCTTCGTTTATCTCAAACTCTTTCCCTTTATACAACACCTTCCTATCCTTCCAATTTTGGTGAACTCCACAGGACAAGTGCACGTCATAACCCTTGACTCTAACCATAAAATTTGTGAGTCCACCTTGCTAAGAATGCTCCAAAGATCAGCATTGTTCTTCCACTCATCAATCTTCACTAGTTCAACCCTACAACATTCTCCTCCCATCTCAGCTAGAGAGAACTCGAGGCAGCTAAAGATGATAATGGTTGCAACAACAAGGGTGTAAATATATAAAAGGGAGAAGCTTTCATCCTACCACACATTCCAAAACCACCACACATGCGGAATAATCTGCCTTTTCCTTTATAATAAAGCTTGTCAAAAAGCTGGGGAAGAGTCATCTTATTCCCACACTTGTGATATTTTTGAGATTTGGTCCATTAAAAGCCAAGATAAAAGCAACACATGTGAATTAACCCATATTTTCATTGTTGATAATGCCAACTGATATAGCTGGAAGAGTGTCATCCTCTCCCCACACTTAGAAATCATTAAGATTTATACCAATATTTGCCATGATGTCAGCAAGTTTATTTCCTTCGTGAAAGGTATGTTGAACATGCAAGAATGAAAAGAGCTTAGAATGTGGATTGCTTCATCAATAATGGTTTTGATGGACCAAATCACATTATTGTTCCTTTTAGGAAATTGGTGATGTTTAAAGAGTCACCCTCAACAATCAGATACCTAACATTGAGATCCCTAGCTAATCTGATCCCCACAAAGTAGCAAGGGCTTCGTAGTGATGATTAGTGTTGGTACCTATAGGACCAACATAGATTTTTACAATATGACCCTTTTCATTTCAAATGCACCCTCCACCACTAGCCTTACCCAAATTCCCCTTAGAAGCACCATCGTAGTTTAGCTTGAGCCAACCATCAAAGGGGGATGCCATTTGATATGCTCCCAGACAGTCACATTCTTCAAGGAAGTATAGGCAGAGAAGATATTTAGATTCCATTTTACAAGAATTTTGATGTCTTCTCTGCTTTGATGAGTCTTCTTAGGAGGTCTGAAGCTAATCACATTTTTCTAATTCCCTCCATCAACCCATTGGTGATTCTAGGAAGAGAAGGTCTCTTTTCATCAAAGATGGCAGTGTTATGGGTTTTCCATATGCCCCAAATAATGTGTGGAAAGGAGATACTCCATATCTTTTTAAAAATTGAATTTTTTAGGGGAAGCACCATTGTTCCCAAGCAACAACTATAGAATCTGGAAAGATCCACTTAGTGTTCCAAAAGTTCAAATAGTAATTCCAAACAGATCTAGCAAAAGCACAATGCAAGAATAAGTGATTTACCGTCTCTTTGGCATTTTTGCAGAGAATACACCTATTTGGAAAATATTGACCTCTCTTCACCCAGTTGTCTATAGTCAGAATCTTATTGTGTAGTACAGTCCAAAAGAAGTGATTAATCTTTGCGTGAGTTCTTTAATCTAGACTTTGTTCTAGTCAAACTTAGGAGGTTGCATATCAGATAGAAGTAAATACCCAGATTTAACCGAGTATAAACCATCAAAAGAGTTCTCCCAGATAAATTCATCTTGCCTCTCAATACTAGAAATATGTTGATTGCTGATAATATTCTAGATCTCTGTGATATTATGATTATTAGGTAATCCATCCACCTAAAGCTGAACCCAAGAATTGTTGTTGATATAATCACTAACTTTTCTCCTATCTGGTCCTTGAAGTACTCATAGAGCTGATAACCTTCATCAATGTTGTTAAGAGGAAGATTAGAAACCCATTTGTCTTTCCAAAATTGAATATCTTTACCATTTCCAAGCTTCCACCAACTACCTCTAATAATCAAATTTCTACAATTGATAATAGCGTTCCAAAAAGAGGAACCGGAGGGGATCTCATCTTCATAAAGCCAATCAAGATTATTCCTTGAGCCAATATATTTATTTCTGACAATGGAGGTCCAAGGAAGGTCCTCTTTAATCAACCTCCATCCCATTTTTGTAATCATGGCCTTATTCATCCAACTGATATTCTTTATTCCCAACCCTCCGCATTTTTAGAAGGAAACCTTTTCCCAAGAAACCAAAGGGATTCTATTATTTTCCTCAACACCCGACCACAAGAACCTCTTTTGGATTCTTTCTATTTTATCAATTATCATTCTAGGAATCCTGAAGAGAGACATTAAATATATAGGAAGATTCTGGAGGGTGCTCTTAATAAGTAAACACTTACCAGCTTGAGAAAGAACCACTCCCTTCCATCCCACTAGTTTCCTCTGGAAACGTTCAATTAAAGCATTCCAAACTTCAATGGGAATCTTACCGGTGAACATAGGCATGCCAAGATAAGATGAAGGAAGCTTCTTAGTGCTGCATCCAAGGATTTTAGCAATCTTTATTTGTCTATATTCTAGAGTATTAAGGAAAATAACAGAGCTCTTGTCAAAATTAATAAGCTGCCCCGAAGCTTCTTCATAATCAATGAGGAGATTTGAGTCTCCTAGCTTCAACCATTAAGCCATCATGATAAAAATTGTGTCATCTACAAAGTGTTGATTAATGACTTTGAGCTCATCGGAGGATGGGTTGAATCCTTTAAGAAATCCCAAATGGATGGCAGTTTCTTCTTTCTACTTAGACTTTCCACCATGAGGATGAACAAAAGAGGGAGATTGGATCTCCCTGCTTGATGCCTCTATTGCTATTGAAAAAACCCATAGGAGCTCCATTGATTATAATGGAAAATATAGGAGTAGATATGCATGTCCTCAAGAGTTTCCAAAAGTGATCATCAAAACCAAACCTCATGAGAATCTTGTCTAAGAAACTCCATGAAACCTTGTCAAAGGCTTTATTCATGTCCAATTTAACGATCATACCCTCCTTTTTATTTTATCCATGGAATGAATGGCTTCATGCACCAAGATGATTCCATCCTAAATAATCCTTCCTTTCACAAACCCACCCTACTGATTAGAGATGAGGATTGGAAGAAGAGGCTGAATTCTAGATGCAATAGTCTTAGTGAAGATTTTGTAAAGAACATTCGAAAGACTAATGGGTCTAAAATCCTTGAAGTCCTTAGCTCCTTTCTTCTTGGGGATGAGCACTATAAACGTGTTGTTGATCTCCTTGAGTAATTTTCTCGTTCTCAAAAATTCATTAATGGAGCAGAGGAGGTCATCTTTACAAAAATCTCCCAATATATTTGAAAGAAGCTAGCCGGGAAACCATCCGACCCGGTGATTTATCACCTTCCATAGAAAAATTGTCTTGTGGAGCTCCTCTATAGTAGATTTTTCAGTAAGCTTCTTAAAAGAGCAATTACCAATCAAATTGGATGGGATGTCAGCAATAAATATATCCATAATGTCTTCATTTTGTGATGAATCACCATTTAGAAAGTCTTTATAAAAGGAGACAACTTCTTTCTTGATGATTTTAATGTCTTTTCTGATTACTCCTTCTTTGTCATGACTTCTGTAATTTTGTTATTGCTTCGATGTTGGAGGGCATTCATATGAAAGTACTTAGTATTCTTATCCCCTTCTTTTATCCAAAGAGCTCTGGATTTAAGTCTCCAATATGATTCTTCTCTAGCATTTATCGTGTGAATCTTGAAAAGAAGCTCTTTTTCCAGGTAGTAGTCATCCATCCATACCTTTGTCATTAACCCTCCTCTCTAAAGCTATCAACTCTTCTTTTTATTTTTTTTCTTTTCAAAAATATTCCCAAAGACCTCCTTATTCCATTTCCTAACATTTCTTTTAACATTCTTCAATTTTTGCACAAAAATATACATGGCATGATCCCCTTATGTTTATACTCCACCATTCTTTTATCCTATCATACAACTCTAGATGAGACATCCACATTTTTTCAAATTTAAAAGGAGCGTTAGTTTTTACCTCTTTTCCCAACATATTTAGGACTATCGGATTATGATTCAAACCAACTCTAGGAAGTGAAGAGAGTTTGAAATCCTGTAGTAAAATCCAATCAGCTGAAACAAAGGCTCTGTCTAATCGAACTTGAATCAGATCAGCTCCCATCCTTTTGTTGCTCCAAGTATATTTAATTCCCTCAAGTTCTATGTCAATGAGATTGTTATCAACAATCATATCAGACAGATTTTCCATACTTATAGTGAATTCTTGTTTGCCTCCTTTTTCACTTGGATTCATAGGAGTGTTGAAGTCACCCATAATAATCCAATTGAAGTTGCTGCACTTTTTCTTGAATTCAGTAAGATCAGTCCAAAGCTTTTTCCTTCCAACCAGATTATTTGGAGCATAAATGTTAGAAAAAATCCATGACTCCTTGATATCTTTGACCGATGTGAAGTGAATGGCTAAATGATTAGAAGAGTTGAGAATTACCGAGCCTTTCACCCAGTTACTATCCCATAATGTGACTAAACCCCCAGAGGCACCTATAGAGTCACTACAACTATACTCAACATTTTTCCATAAGTAATTCTTAATCTTACTCACAGACATACCTTTCATCTTAGTCTCTTGGATTGCCAATATTTGAGGCTTGTTACTGAACCTAAGGTCTTTTAATATTCTTTAGTTTGTTGTTGTTGTTTAGACCTCTGATGTTCCATGATATGATCTTCATTTGAAAGATTTGGATAAGGGCCTTCTAAGGCCCTTAGAATCCAATGTCAGTTGGGTGTCATTTGCAATTTTGTCTCTATAGTTTTCCTTCTTTGGTCTCCCAACGTTTTTCTTCCTAACTTCTTATTTCCACCCACATCTGTTTGTATACCTCTAGATCTTGTAGGGATTCTAGAGCATGATGCCCCCAAATCTCCCCCACATTTTCCTTTCCCCTTCTTTTAGGTGGAAAAAACAATTCTCTTGATCCTTAGCAGGTGAAGGATGTTCCTTTTTCCCTATGACCTCTAAATCCATCCTTTCAACTATATTCTTCCAACTCCCATTATTCTCATAAGTCATTCTTCAAATTCTCCACATGCTTACAATCTTGTTATCCGAGAGGCTTAAATCAGGTTTCATGATCTTATTGTTGCTATTGACTTCTATCTAATTTTCACTCCATTTGATTGTTCTGATTAGTAGTAGTGACTTGAAGTTCTTTGGTACCTTCACTTTCATGACCTTGAAGAAGGGGAAGAAATGTTTCAATATTAGATGGTTTTTTCATTGGCTCATCCACTGGTCCAACATTTTCATTTGAATTTTCTATCGAGGGAATGGAACCCCTTTGATCTTTATCTATTTCAAAAATTATTCCCATTTTTATAACTAGAGGTTGTGTATTCAACAAAGGAGATATTTTTTCCTTCCCATCCTTAGCAGATTTTATGGCTGCCATATTAGTTTCTTCCTTACATCAGGGATTGTGTTCTCTCTATACATTATGAGCTTTCTAGATTTAACAATACATCAGTTTGATGCCTTTGTTCATTTCCATCGAGCAAATTTTTGTGACCTAGCTTAGAACAATTCTTGCATCTCATTATGAAGTCTTCATATTCCATATTTTTTCTCCATGATCCATGAGGAGAATGCAAGATAATGTTATCAAATAATTTTTGGTCTTCTTTTATGTTGATGAAAATGTAGCAGCAATCAACCTCGAGCCAAATTTGGTGGCACTATCAAACCTAATGAGAGTTCCCAGAGAGTTGGCTATCTGGACATGATGGTTTCATCCCAATATTCCATAGGGAGCGCAGGAATATGGACCCAAATTGGAAAATCAGACATTCTTTCTTTATAAGGATTAAATCATAGATTCTATTTCTTCAAATATAGACCCATGTTCCCAAGGAACCATGGACTCCCAAGTAGGGTGCTCTCGACCAATCCTCTTGTAAGGAAAATTTGACCAAAAATTTCTTTGGACATGACCAAAAATATAGATGTCCTTTAGGGCACCATTTCCTATGGGCCCAACGTCTTATTGCGTAAATATTTGGTCCGAACCTAGAAACTTACGTATCGGTGCATGAGCATATTTTTTATAGTCTCTCTAAAGATAGACTCTAGTATTATGAAGTGTAACATTCCATTGTCATCCACCTAGAAAGGAATAACAAATTTTGGGTTTTTAGCGGGATTTCTGCTAGTGGACCCTCCCAAATGTGGGTTATTTCCTTTGAGATCCTCATCCCACGTGAATCCCTTGTCTTCTTCTAGGCCAAAAGGATTATCCATAGTGGAATTGTGACAGGGTTGTTCCTACCCATGCTCGGTGTTTGAAATTTGAAAATGTGTCTCCTCCACCTCTTGACCATTCTCTATTTTCCCTTTACTATTGATAAATTATCCCCAATGAATAACTATGACATTAAATAGCTCTTACATCAGTCGCAAGGTCATATTCAGAGCATGAACCTCACTATGAGGATTACTGGATAGATTATAGAGGAAAATAATATGTCGAGATTGAGAAATTTTTCCAAGATGTCTCTAACCTAGATTGTTGATTACAGGGTGGCCATGGCACCCCAAGAAGTGGTTGATTATAAAAATAGAGTGAGTTCATAATACACTCTGAACAATATTACACAAATTCCCCTCCCTATAAATTGGGTGGTTCAGAAATAAAAAACCTTGCATCATAGGACTATAGATGTCATGAGGAGAACCCTTACTTGGTTGTTGGATCGAATGGTTGACCTCGCCATCAAAACATTGTTGTTATTAATGAATATAGGGTCGGTGACATTCCCGATGATGTGCTCCCACCCTTTAGAAAGGATACATTTATCATACAAAGAACTCCTCAAATTTTTATTCAATCCCTCCTTACATATCAAAATATGGATGAGCTAAGTGGATACACAAGAAAGACTAGAACTTATGTGCCCCAACCGACACAAAATACTTGAAGATATCTTAAATAGGACCACCCCATTATTTTTACCCCCATACAAACAATATCGACCACTTATACAACACCTAAGGTGTATTAATTAAAGGAAAAGCCAAGAAAATTGTTGTTAGTCAAACCTCTAGGAAGAGAGTTGAAATGGGAAAGGTTAGAGAGAAATATCACTTAGAAGGAATAGTAGTTCGAAAGACCGTGATGAAGAAGAATAAGGTTAAGATGAGGTCACTTTAACCAAGTGTAAAATGCGAAGGATTACAATTCTCATTGCACAAGTGACTACCGTGTAGATTGGGATGGAGAGGACATCGGGGCAAGGAACACTGTTAAAGAAGTTAGGGTACCTCCCCACCACATGCCCCTATTTCACCACTACTAGAAGATTTTTTCTTGTCAAGTACAGGGGTAGTCTTACCCTCGGTGGTGAAGACATGTATTCAAGAACGATGCCTCTACAAGTTGAGAACTCATCTTCCTTGGAATCATAAATTAATAAAGAGGTAAGGCAGCCAAAGGTAAGCCCTAAGCATGAGAAAGTGTTCTCTCGATTTTTTGAAGGTGTTGGAAATGGACCAAGGAACTAGTGCTGATGTGGTTACAAATCAAGAGGAAACCAATGTGGAGGGAGGAAAGGACCCCACTCCAAGTGAGAAGCGTGAGGGTCGAAGGAAGGAAGCACCAAGGAATTTATGGTGCATCCTATTGAGGAACAGGATATGTAAATAATTGAATCTACTATTAGGATGAGGAATGATGATGAACATGAAGATAAGTCCCTTTAGTCCACTTAGGAAGTCGGTCCACTTTCCTAACTCCCACAAATGAATAAACAAGTCTCACTATGACCATTGAAATAACCGATGAGAAATAATAGGGACTTGGGTGGAAGTTCATAATACCCCCATTGAGCATGTAATTGAGCAGAAAATGGGTGGGGAACAGTCTACCAAAATTTAAGTAATAGTTGTTGAGACTCAAATGGTCCCCACTTCTTCCCAACAGTTGATTTTGGTACTAGCAAGACAACCAATGTCACAAGAAGAGCTACCCCTTAGAATATGGTTAGATGTAACCCTTTTAAGATATAAAAGGTAAATGTTCCAGCTTAACATTAATGATATAATCAACTTTGTATCCTAAAGTTCCTCAAAGCCTCCCAAAAGGGTCAAAATTATGTCTATGACTTTGGTAAGAAGTCAAGGGACAAGGTATTTAGAGGTTGGCACTCCACAAGGAGAATATATAAGAGAAAATGTAACAATGGCTGATTTCCAAGTTACCTGGGTCCCATTGGGTAAGCAGTCCACTAAGGGTCTAAAACATGATCTCGATGGCATTCTAGGATGTGGTCCTAAATAATGACAAGGATAAGGAGAAAATGAGAAACTAAAGGAGATAGTTGAGGCCCTGACAAACATTGTTAGGAAATTTGTCTAGGTTCCTAAAAATACACAAGCTCTTACCTCCGAGGATACCAACACAAAGTGATGAGAAATACTGAATATGTTATTCCAAGAAATGAGGTAGCTTTGAAATGGGAGGAATAATTACCGAGAAAAGGTAGTAGAACTATTAGGAACATTATTGAGTGTTATAAAAAGGGTCAAAAATAGAAATAGCTAGGGACCTAGCTGAAAATGCCACAAAGAGATGGAGTATTGGGATGGGTTGTTTCCTAAACTTGAGGTAATGACTAATTTAGATGATTAGTTGGTTGAGAGTGAAGGAATTATGACCCTAAATTGTAGAGGGTAGCAGTACATGTTCATGAAATTCAATAAAATTTAGAATGAGAACATTGTGGGGTTACATTGGAAAACCAAATGAAGGGATGAATCTAAACAATACACGAGTAATTTAGATTTGAGGCTTGAAAAGGTGATGCCAATCCCAATTATATTAAAACTTGGGGTAAAGGATATAAAAATTTGAGTTGGGATCCTTCAACAACACATCAAATGGATTACGATGTTGCCTCCTCAACTTTAAATTATGCCTCAATTCGAGAGGTTTGTTTAGATAGAGGGGGCTATAAATAAATTTTCCAAAAGGATGAGGAAGAAAAGGGTCATCACCGATGAGATTGATGAAGTTCATTTAGAGCATGAACTTATATTTCTTTATCATACTACTACGGATGATGAGCCTCTCATAAAAATGTTCAAGGGTTGGATGATTATGTGGCTAAGATGGAAGAGTGGGGTAAGGAAATCATATTAAAATGGACTCAACATAATTCTCCAATCATTTCCATATTCTTTATTCCTTTGAGAAGGTCCCACTCTTTGCATTAGAAAGCCCGCTCGAGGATTGTGCGTATAACAAAATCATGAGAAGAAACAAATAAAAATGATTGCATTTAAAGTAACAACTTCATGTGTATATCACACATTAGGTGATGACTAAGCGTTAAAGGACAAGGAAGTTTTTACACTTAGGAATATTATCTTAATACCACAAGCACAATTATGAGATGGAATTAATCCACCTAGACTAATAAAGGCATAATATTTTTGGTTGGCGTTCCCCCCTTTTTCAGTTGGGCAAGCCTTGGGCCTTTTCTTTGCAATTTGCTTCTCCACTTGATTTTTTGGGGGAATTTAGGAATATTCCCTTTGGTAACTATTATATAAGAGTGAGGGTCTGTCCTTATTCTAGGGGTCAATGGTTAGTAGTTTTGTTAATATTTTTACTCTAGTTCCATATTTTAATCATTGGGTGATGTTAATTGTTCCAAAATTTGAGATTATGTTAAGGTGGTTGCATTGTATAGCGATTAGCAATTTTTAGGGCATTTTTTTACCTCCCTTACTGAAAATCATATTGATGGAACAATATTCTTTGATTTAATCATGTTTTCCACTATGTATATGAATATATGATCAAGGAAATATAATTTTAGTGCAATCTTATGTTTATTGCATCTATGGAGTACACAAATTTAGCTTCTAGTTGTTGCATTTCTTTGGTTACTGTGTGAATATTGTTTTGTAGTGTATGCTTTGCAGTATTTTGGTCTAGTTATAAAACCCTTGTGGAAACATTACTTTGGAGTCATTTTTTTCATCCCTTGAGGGTATCTTGGGTGTGTGAAATAGAGGCATCAAATACTTCATTGGGGTTGTTTGCTCAATTTTTGTGTTAGGAATCCTAAAGTTTGTGTGCAAAATTTGTGAGAATTAGGTATCAATGAATGCAAATGTTCTCTTTAAAGTTGTGTTAAATTGATTATGTGCTCTCTCGCATTTATGGGGAAATATCATGCCATCATGGCACTCATTAACATACTATTGTTACAAAATCAACCATCCTCCATTCTTTTGTCCTAACTAAGTTCCCTACCTTCCTAACCCTATAAGCACCTTAAGAAACCTTTTCATTATACTTTTTCTTATCTGTAATTTGCACTAATTTTGTTAATCTTGAGTGTAATTACTCGATGTTTAAATATTAGTGTTCCAAGTATCATCAAGTTATTTTTATTGCTCCTTACACATAGACAATTCTTGTGAATCATTTGTTATCTACCTTTAGTGACCTATATCGATGTTTTAAGCATGTGCAATACCTATGTGACAACTCTTATAAGTGGGTATTGTGTCTATGGCTATACTTAACTCAAATTTACCCACCCCCACCTCAAGGAGACAAAATTGTGACATCTCTCCTCTATTTAGGTTACCCTTGAGCTCTCTCACCTTGGTTTAGGAAGAGCCAAAAGTAGTAGGGTCTAGCCATCCCCTTTGTGAAGGTGCTTCCAAATCACTTCCCAGGACACTGGTTTCATGAGAGTATTATACACGTCCCTCGGCTAACAAAGACATTTACCTATATATATATATATATATATATATATATATATATATATATATATATATATATATATATAATTCTCAAAGCTATCTCGCCTCGGCATTGCTTTACTTGGTCCCTAGGGTGTAATATTGGGAACCAACACACCATTCAAAGACTAGAAAATCCAAGGAAGGATATCTTGTTTCAAGATTCAAGGAATTATAACTTCTTCATGGCTTCACAGGAATATGTTGAGTTTCCCATGTTCATGGAATAATATCCAAGTATGTTGGATCTAGTCAAAAATCATTATGATGATTTGACAGAATTAGAACTTGAAATGATGTACTTCCCACTGTATGTGAGCATGAACACAGTTTCTCTAATAGGTAGTGATGATGGTCATGAAAACATTGACTTATAGAAAATTTATCCTAAAGTGGTGAAGAGTGCATGTTATGAATGTAAAATGATACCAAACAATTTTTTGGCAAGTAAGCCCTATGTTTCCATTCATGTTCTTAAAACTCATCATGAATATTTGTTCAATAAGTATAATTGTAAATACGAGGATTTCTCCTTCCCATCGGGATAGAATGACTCTTGTAATGAGGAATTAATGAAAAAACTCTTCATCTTATTGAAGTTAAATCCACTTAAGGAGAATATGAATTCATCATGGAAATGGACTCCTTAGTTCTTGGTGATCAAGATTGGGAAAATGGTAATCCAGCTATTTCAGCCTCAACCTTGCACTCATTCCCCTTTCATGAAGATGGATACTTTCTCAATGAAGATTTAATAAAAGAGATAGTGTTTTATTTTCCCAATGTTGATTTTTTTCAATATGAAAACCTTTTCAAAGAACGGATATGTGAACAAGAATACTCTTGAATCATTCAAGGTGGGCTCCACTTAAGGAAAAGAGGCTTTCCTTATTTAAAAATAAAGTCATGAAATTTTTCTTAAGAAATTGAGAGAGGTCATATTTCAATGAGTTCCTCAATGGATTCACGGAAGAAAAGCATTCAATGTTACCCATATACAGGTAAGCATTCGGTAAGAATGGTGATAAAGTAAATTTTGGTTATCCCCCACATGTAACATAGGTGATTTAAATTGTGTTTTCATGTCTTCCCTTTGTTGTGTGTTTCCCTTTTTGTCTTTTGTTTCCTTCCTCTCGTCATGTGTTGGTCGGTATCTTTTCTTGGTTGTGTTTGTACCTTCTCTTGTTATTTAGTGTAATGAATCTATAACCCAATGGATAAATAAATGATCTAATACTTCATGATATTATTGAGGTTCTCTATTTCCCCTTATATTCAAATGTCCCCAAGCAAGAATCATCTATTTTCATGCAAAATGGATAGCATGAAAATTGAAATTTTGAATAATGACAACCTAGCTCCTAATTAGGAACTAGGCTTCCCAGTCACTGTGCATCCTTCCTATTGTTATCCTACACTCAATATAACCATCACCTTGCCTCATAGAAAATTTCTAACAAGTTTTTCAAGTTTTTTTCAATGTGCAAGGATGATTACTCAAGATGGTTGGTGAACTCGGAAGTCTTGGTGAAGAACTACTTCCTCCATAGGCCTAAAAATGCCATTTTGGACATTCTAAAGCAAGTAAACACCCTTCGGGAACATTCAAGAATAATATGTGGGTGGTTACATAGATTATTTGATATTTTCTAAGCAATTTAGAAAGATTTAGGAAATAAAATCATATTCAACAACAATCTGCTCAAAAATGGGTATCTAGTTACAGGGAATGAATGTTCCTCGGTAAAAGGTTGACTTCTCTGAATGATTCCAAGATTTTGGGAAATATTTAGGAGGAAATAAAATAAGAATCAAGAAAATATGGTAATCCTCTATAATGTGAAAATATTATATTTTTGTAATGCTCAAGGACTTCCAGAGGTATTTTAAAACTTTACGGCTACCACTCTAAGTTCAAAGTGAAATAGGACCTAATTTTTGAGTTTCATGAAGAATTAGATTTTTGGAATGCTTCCATTGATCTTAAAATTTCATTTGAGTCAAAATAATATAATATTTTAGCCCAAAACTGGTGTCACTCATATTTCACCTTGAAATTTGTGACTACCCAATCCGAAAAAATTTCGTACTTTTAAAATAGTGGGTCGTTTGTTGTTTTTATTGCCTGAAAGTTCCTGTATTGCGTCAAAATAATCCTAAAGAGCCATATTAGCCTTTTTCGCCAAATACCCAGATGCCCAAAATTGTTTTATTACGTAAATGTCCGGATTTGTCTCATGGGAAATTTGTATTTAATTATTTTGAGTCCAGATGAGACTATTTGCGCTCTGTTTTAACTCCATTATGAGCGAATATGTAATTATTCCTATGTACTTAAGGATTTTAACTTATTTTAAGTTTTGGGCTTTATTTGTAACTTTTGGCAATTTTTCGTGTTTTTGTGGTGTCCCGTTCTATTTTCTGAAATTTCTCTGGAGCAACTCCTTTGCCAGTAAGCCCGATTTTTGGCCTGGAGCAAATGCCTAAAGCATATACGCACATTATGCCCGGAGGAAGTCACATCGAGAGTCCGGATCACCGGGAAAAGTGAAGTCGTGCACGTAAAAGCCCCTGCGGGGATAGGCGCATTTTTGGAAAACAAAGGATTTAAGCTGCGATGGGAAAAATATAAGCCGCATGCAGAGTGGGAATTTTATACCTGCCTGGCAGGGTACTTTTCCCCGTGTTATAAAAATCACTTAAGTGGATCATGGGATTTTGGTGCCTGCCTGGCAGGGTAAAGAATCCCATTATGAAAAAATTCTTAAAAATAGAATTACATGTGCAAAAAAGTGCGCCCCCTTTGGTGAGAGATTAAAAGAATTAAAATTGATTATTTTTATTAATCTTTCTTCTCAAAAATTGTGCCCAAGCTTGGAGGAGGTCAACAAGTCAAAGATGGAATAAAAGAAAGGAGTCAAATGCATTAAATTTAATTTATTTAATGGCTGCCCTCTTCCTCTCAAAAAGTGCGCCCCATTTGGGTATTATTTAATGTTTTTTAAGGCATTAAAACATTAAATTAATTTCTATTTTCAGTGCCTATGGTCAAAGCACACTGTGGGGCTTGAGTGAAGTGTCAGGTGAAGCAAATATCTCAATTATGTGAGATCATAGCCAAGGTTGCGCTAAACCTTCCATTCAAATTTCCATTTCAGAGCGGTGAGTGATCATCTTATGTAGCAAATGGAAGATGCAAGCAATCAAGTAAAGGCTATTGACGAATGGAAGGATCTCGATTATTCGTCAAGCTTCTATATAACTTGGGGAAGTGCCACCCGCCTAAAGGTTATGAAAGATGCAGAAATCAACTAAAGTAATCGATGGAAAGCATAGAAGGCATGAATACAATTGCGCAGAGAGTAACTGAGTATTTTGGCCGAAATCAACAAGTCAGGGAGATGTATTGGTTGCGAGAACAAATTGTCTTGGATGGATCGGTCGAGAAGGGGAAGCAAACTAGAGTTTGCGGATCTTTCCGTTTGGAGATCTGTAGAGTTTTCTTGAAAAGGATGCAGTGCTTGAGAGTAACATCGATTTACCAGATAGTATCATTTCTTTCACCGAGGAAAGAGTGGATGGAGGTGTTACTTCATACGTGCATGATTGTTTCTAATGAAGTGCATGATTCCTGGAAGGTTCTCTTCGATGGTGCAAAAGAGAATTGATAAAGCTACCAAGCCTTTCTTGATGAATTCTATCGGTAGATCGGGTGCGCTGCCGCAGTGATATCATTGCAAGATTTGGGCCAAGTTTGGAAGAGGTGGAAGCATGCAAAGAAAGTGTTGAATGAAGGGTTCATTGCAGATTCAGACGAGAGAGAAGAAAGCGATGGCTAAAACAGATGGAAGGATGCTGAATTATATGTTCGACAAGTATATCGATATCGTAACAAGAAGAAGATGTAAACATTACAACCTGGCATGACTTCTTCTATTCTTTCTTCTTCTATTTCTATGTTCCTGATGAAATTGTAAAACTTATAAGTTATTGGTTTTGCAACCATTACTTGAAGTCATGTGGAACCATTCTATTAGTTAAGTGATACATGTGTCACTTAAGAAGAAGTTAGTTTAGGATGATTTCCAAATGTCATCTTTACTTGTTGTCCATACTTTAACTAGTTCAGTTTGAGTCTTCTATTTGTACTTTCCCTCCTACATTCTATAAGTAGGAGAAGAACCTCCGGGTTAATGATCAATCAGAATTTGTAAGCAGCAATCTTGTGTTCTAGACTTTGTGCTGAACCCCTGAGAGCCACTTGTAGCAGAGGAATACAAAGAAGCAGGTTTCCGGAGAACTTTGTGTCACGGCGTACTGTGTTTCTTGCTTTTAAATCTTAGATCTTTTAAGTAAACTTTGTGTTATTTTAGATCTGGATCTAGAGCTGCCTTTGCTTTATAATTCTGTGTGTTCAAATCTATTAAGTTTCTTCTATGTGCATGCAATTAGCTCTGCTATCTACTAATTGGGATGCACATCTTCCTCATTTCTTCTCTGTAATTCCTTTACTTTCTTCTTCTATAATTTTCCTTTCTTAAACAAACGCTTTCGTTGCGAGAACTTCTTAGTTATGGTTCATGAACTAAGTGGTTAAAGTAAAACCCCTGATAGATAATAACACATTTATATTGACAAATCTGACATGGGAGCCTCACCGGTTAAATGAGGGAGATTTATCTCATGACTGCCTAGGTTTGATGCTATGCAGAAAATCTAGCCAACAGTTTTTGGCGACTACTGGGAAACAACTATCTTTGCAGATCAAAGCTTTTCTATTGAAGATCAGAGTGTTTTCCATACAAATCTCAACCTGGTTGAACGTCCATTCACCCGATCCATGAAGGCACAAGGAAGGACTGATCATTTCTTCCGACTATAGGAGCAATTCAATTTCAATCATCCTCCTCAAGTTAGAAGCCGCAGATCTAGTCTCTCACCAGGAAGGAGAGTACACACCCATCCAGATCCGGATCGTATTCAGCATAATCCGGTGGCTGGAATTATCCATCAAGTCTATCAAGTCTACACAAGGAGGAGACGTGCTCAAGTTAACATGGCGCACCAAATTGTACCTGTTCCATGGGGAGCGGCTTTTGGACCTCTCAACTTGGCTCCACCTATGCACGAGCTGCCAAAGGGATCTAGAAAGAATTTTCCAAAATTCTTTGGAGATGGAAAGCAAAACCCGGATGATCATTTGGCAGCCTTCTTCATATCTTGTGGTGTGCTTGCAGTGGAGCATGAAGATGTCTCAGTCAGGCTATTCATTGAGACTCTACACGACTTGGCTGGAGAATGGTTCTATCGGCTGGCTCCTGGCACCATAACCAACTGGGCGACTATGCGTGAGCAATTTCTGAAAAGATTCAAGCCTGCAGAGGATGCTAGCACGTTGATCACCCAATTAACGCAGTTGAAGAAAGAGCCAAGCGAGAACATGCGAGACTTTATTGCAAGGTTCCAAAGGATTTTGTATAAAATCCCCATTACCGCATTGATCGAGCTTACTTCGAAAATCAAAAGACATTTTTATAAACGCTCTATTGCACGAAGTTGGATATCACCAAGAAGGGCAAGACTCAGAATCATTGGACGCACAAAATGCTTTGCCGTGGAGGTTGAGGATGACTTGATCATGGTGGAAAACTTAAACAACCATCTCACAAAGGTGATGGCGCCTCGCAAGTACTTCGATCCTTTGTTGCGAGAAATTGGCTAATGACATGCTGCAGATCAAGAAGCAGATCTCTCAAGTAGGGAATGCAACCCCCTCAAGATTAGCTCCTACTAGGACCTTCAATGGTCAAAATCAAAATCAAAATCGAAACAGACTTGCTTTCTTTGCACCACCACGTAGCGTTTGGCAATAGAAGCTTGCTCCAAGGAATAACTTGAAACTAATGAAGAGGATCTCGGATTGATGAATCATTCGATGATGAAGACTTTATAGATCCCACTGGCAACTCCAATATTGGTTACCTGGACTATGAATCTGATGATGGCTATTATGAATCTTTTGAAGATTCTGATGGTCACACTTTTGCGGTGTTTACAAGGTCTCAGACACGCCAAAATGCCAAAGCATCCACAAGCGGCCGGAAAGAGAGAGAAGATCCCGGCCCGGATGTTACTATCTTGAAAAGAGGTAACACTCTTCCTTCTTCATTAGCACCCAAGGATAAATATTCAAATTCTTTCTATTCACAGCAAAGAACCAACGCACATCCTACTGAAGCAAGTCAAGCTTTTGACATAATTGATCACATCAAGAGAAACAAGGTCCAAATGTCAGAAGCTGAGTATTTGAGGGCATTTCCTGATCAGCTGAATAGATTGGTCAAATATGTGCAAAGTAATGGTCCCAGC
This sequence comes from Taxus wallichiana var. yunnanensis, assembly GCA_018340775.1. Taxonomy (NCBI): domain Eukaryota; kingdom Viridiplantae; phylum Streptophyta; class Pinopsida; order Cupressales; family Taxaceae; genus Taxus; species Taxus wallichiana. The sequence continues at coordinate 49,664,180 of CM031244.1, read as the reverse complement.
CCAACAAACAATAATTCACGGGGTATCTTGTCAAGTCCAAAGATTACTTCACCTTCAAATAATGCTGCTGCAAGTTCTTCTCCTTCCACCCCTTCTCCTGCTACATCAGAAAGGATTGAGCCATTCTATGTGTCTTTGCTCATCAACGGACATAAGCTAAGCAATTGCATCTTGGATTCTGGAGCTTCCGACAACGTCATGCCTGCCAAAGTTGCTGATGCCTTGGGTCTTACATTGACAAAAACCATCGGAAGATGTTATTCCATGGAAAGGCAAGTCCCTCTTGTGGGGAAAATCAAAGATGCGCAGGCAGTACTTGCTTCCTTTCCAGATAAAAGACTGAAAATGACTATCCTTGTAGCAGACATTCCAGTCTCTTATGGCATGCTGTTGAGTAGAAATTTCTGCAAAGAGCTGGGTGGAGAAGTGAAGATGGATTGGTCTTGTGCGCACATACCAATCAAAGGAGTAAATCAGAAGCTGGAACCTGAGAAGAAATCTAAGTACACAGTATCAAAATCTGAGGATCCTAGATCTCAGATCTTGTTTCAGGAATCGGATCACGGAGTCTATTATCTAGAAATGGATAAAGAAGAAATTCAACCAGTGATTTGAGAATCACATCAAATTGATAACAAGATTTGGACTCTGGAATTTGATGGTAGCTGCTGTTCATTTGATCCCAAGGCAGCGCTGTTCTTATCTCTCCTGAAGGGAAGGTGCATGCGCACTCGTTCAAATTGATGTTCGAAAATACTAACAATACGGCTGAGTATGAAGCATTGTTGTTAGGCATGGAGCAGCAAGCAAGAACAATGGGAATCAAATTATTACGCGCAAGAGGAGATGCTGAGCTAATTGTGAAGAGATAAGGGGCCTCTACCAAGTCAAAAAAGACAAATTGCGGCACTACAGAGATCGGGTCTACTCTGCTATCTTGGATTTTTCAGCTTTCTTGGTATCTTACATTCCGAGAGAACAAAATTCAAGGGCTGATTCACTCGCAGCGACTGCAGCCTTGTTGAATCCGGATTAGCCCCCGCATTCTTTAGACAGGAGACTACAAAGTGGAAATGGTTTTTCGCCCAAAGGTTCCTGACAACGTCCAGCAATGGCAGGTTTTCAACGATGACACACAGATTGCTGCGTTTCTCCAACAAAAGGACAACTTTGAAGAAATCTACTATGAGGGAAGCAATTCACCTCCTAGGCACTCACACGCGATGAAATGGATGCTGACGTCTCAGGAGGTCAGGAGATTATCCAACTAAAGGGAAATAAAATTCCCAAAGGCTTGGTATCTCTTGAGGAAATGTTTGATAAGCATGATCAGATGCTTAAGAAAAATGAAGAAAATGAGGAAGGCTCTTCCTCCGACACACAATTACTAAATTTGGGAGCCGGCAATGATCCCAAATTAGTAAATCTGGGTAAGTGTTGTTCAGAAGCTGAAAAGGAAGCTTTCACTAAGCTTCTTAAGAAATACATGGATGTTTTTGCCTGGTCCTATCAGGATCTAAAAACATATCAGCCTGTGGAAGTTCAACACTACATCCCACTTAAACCAGAACAGAAGCCTTTCAAGCAGAAGCTACGGCAGCACAATCCTACCATTTCAAGAACCATCTTTGCAGAAATCCAGAAGTTGTTAGATGCAAAGATTATCTATCCCATACACCATTCGGAGTGGTTGGCCAACATAGTCCCTGTAAGAAAGAAGAGTGGCAAAATTAGGCTGTGCGTGGATTTCCACAACCTTAATCAAGCTTCATCAAGGATAACTACCCTATCCCCATTATGGATCACACTCTGCAAAGTGGTCACTGGATCTCGAGATGCTTTCCATGCTTGACGGCTTCTCGTGATACAATCAAGTCAAGGTGGCCGAGGAGGATCAATACAAAACGGCATTCATCACACCTAGGGGAACCTTCGCATACCGTAAGATGTCGTTTGGCTTTGATTAATGCGGGTGCTACATTTCAAAGAGCTATGGATCTAGCCTTTGCTCATCTCGTAGATATAAGCATAGTTGTGTACTGGATGATTTGGCGCCTTTTCCAAAGATAGAAGCACGCATATTTCAAACTTGGAAGAGGTCTTCATACAATACCGCAAAGCATGGTATTTCTTTGAATCCTAAGAAATCCATCTTTGTTTGAATCCGAAGGAAAGCTCTTGGGCACATTGTTTCCAAAGAAGGAACAAAGATAGATCCAGAGCGTGTCAAATCCATTCGGACATTACCTTTGCCCACATCCATCCAAAAAGGAGTTCACTCTTTCTTTGGAAAAGTGAATTTTCTCGTAAGATTCATTCTGACTTTCACTTGAGCTAACCCGTCATATTTCGAATATGATGAAGAAGACACAAGATTTTAAATGGAGCAGTGAAGGGAAGGAAGCTTTCGAGAAAATCAAAGAGGCCCTGTCGAAAGCTCCAGTCTTGGTTTCACTGACTTCAAAGAAAGGATTTATTCTTTATCGCTATTCTTCCGAACACACTATGTCAAAGAATTCGATGCGTAAAAATCAAGAGGATGCAGAAGCTCCTATTGCTTTCATGAGCACGCCCCTTAAAGCCTATGAGTTGAAATACACACCAATGGAAAAGCACGCATATGCAGTGGTGAAGGCATGCAAAGCATTCAGGTATTATATTCTTTCCTCGCACACTGTGGTTTTGGTTCCAGATACTGTAGTTAAATCCATTCTTACTCAGCAAGAGTTAGGATTATTGAGAGGCACATGGGTGACAAAAGTTCAAGAATATGATCTGGATATTAAACCAACAAAGCTAGTCCGAGGAAGAGGTCTGTGTGAACTAATGACAGAGATTAAAGCATCGCACTGAAGCGATCGTGATGGGATGGATGAAGATTTACCTGTAGTACTTTTTATAGATCTGGTAGAGGAGTGGTACAGTAACATTGCTTACTTTCTGATGTATGGAGAATGCCCAGATCAACTTTCCAGAAAAGAGAAATGAACTATCAAACTGAAATCCAAAGATTTTGTTCTTTGGGATAATGGTTTTGTCATACAAGAAAGGAATTGATGGCGTATTTCTCGAGATGCGTGGATAAAGCTCAACAGATCAGCTACTACAAACAGCTTTCATGACATGGCTTGCGGTGGTCATTTCTCACCAGTCACACGCACACAAGATCCTCGGAGCAAGGTATTACTTGGCCCACCCTTTTTCAAGATACTTTGCAATGGGTAGCTAAGTGTCAAGCATGCCAACATTTTGTTGGGCGTGTGAAATTGCCTGCATTACCTCTAAAACCCATTATGATTGAAGAACCTTTCCAATAGTGGGGTATGGATTTTATTGGAATGCTTAACCCGGCTTCTCACGGTCACCATTACATTCTAACAAATCACCGATTATTTCAAGTAAGTGGGTAGAAGCTATTCTGTGAAGACCGCCACTTCCGCCGAAGTGTACAATTTTATAAAAGAAAATATTATTGTCAGTTTGGCGTACTCCGAGAAAATTGTAGCAGATAACGCTCGAATCTTTCTTCGAGGAGTTGGTGGAATTCTACACTTATGGGATTCAACTTGTTCATTCCTCAAACTACTATCCACAAGGGAATGGTCAAGTCAATCTAGTAATAAGAACTTGTAACTATCGTGTGTGTAAGCTTGTAGAATGTAAAATCAAAGGACTTGGCATAAAAGTTGTTTGATGCATTATGGGCCGATAGGATCACACCAAAGAGGGCGATAGGCATGTCCCCTTTTCAGCTGCTATATGGTAGAGACACAACGCAGCCTCTCACCTTGGAATTGCCTGACCTACGACTTTATAAGGCCCTGGAGGATTCCACATTCATGGATGCTATTGATAAAAGAATTATGTACCTGATCGAACCGAGGGAAGTACAAACTCAAGTCAGAGATAGGTTGACAGAGCATCAAAGGGATGTGAAATTCATCTTCGACAAAAAAAGCCGGGAAAGGAAATTTGAAGTCAATGACTGGGTCCTCTTATGGGACAAAAGAAGAGAAACAAAAGGCATGCATGGAAAGTTCGATTCACTATGGAAAGGGCCTTTTGTGATCAAAAAGATCGCCAGAGATATAGCTTCATTCTTGCTCATCGATGGAGTTGAATTGCCGCTTTTCAATGGGCAACACTTGAAGTTGTTCCAGACATAAGAAGCGAGTGGTAACACCCGTATGTACATAAATAAATCTTTGTTTGTTTTTCTTGTTTTGGTGTTGTGTTGTGTTGTGTTTGTTTGCCTGACCCCATGCCCAAAGGACAAGATACGAAACCAGAGATGTTGGGATCTCATCTTTTCCCTTTGTCATTCTGACAAGAGAAAAAGATGTCCGCAGACGAAGCCAACTGGTGTCACTCAGATTTCACCCTGAAATCTGTGACTACCCAATCCAAAAAATTTGTACTTTTAAAATAGAGGGTCGTTTGTTGTTTTTATTGCACGAAAGTTCCTCAGTGTTACGTCCAAAATAATCCTAAAGAGCCATATTAGCCTTTTTTCGCCAAATACCCGGATGCCCAAAATTGTTTTATTCTCGTCGCCGGATTTGTCTCATGGGAAATTTGTATTTAATTATTTTGAGCCCCGTATGAGGCTATTTCGCTCTGTTTTAACTCCATTATGAGTGAATATGTTATTATTCCTATGCACTAGAAGGATTTTAACTTATTTTAAGTTTTGGGCTTTATTTGTAACTTTTGGCAATTTTTCGTGTTTTTGTGGTGTCCCATTCTGTTTTCTGTGAAATTTCTCTGGAGCAACTCCTTTGCTTTGGGTAAGCCCGATTTTTGGCCTCGGAGCAAATAGAAAACATATACGCACATTATGCCCTGAGGAAGTCGCATCGGAGGTTTGATCACCGGGAAAAAGCGAAGTCGTGCACTGTAGAAAAGCCCCCGTGGGGATGGACGCATTTTTGGAAAACAAAGGATTTAAGCTGCGATGGGAAAAATATAAGCCGCAGTCAGGGTGGGAATTTTATACCTGCCTGGCAGGGTACTTTTCCCGTGTTATAAAAATCACTTAAGTGGATCACGGGATTTTGGTGCCTGCCTGGTAGGGTAAAGAATCCCATTATGAAAAAATTCTTAAAAATAGAATTACATGTGCAAAAAAGTGCGCCCCCTTTGGTGAGAGATTAAAAGAATTAAAATTGATTATTTTTATTAATCTTTCTTCTCAAAAAGTGCGCCCAAGCTTGGAGGAGGTCAACAAGTCAAAGATGGAATAAAAGAAAGGAGTCAAATGCATTAAATTTAATTTATTTAATGGCTGCCCTCTTCCTCTCAAAAAGTGCGCCCCATTTGGGTATTATTTAATGTTTTTTAAGGCATTAAAACATTAAATTAATTTCTATTTTCAATGGCTATGGTCAAAGCACACTGTGGGGCTTGAGTGAAGTGCTGTGTGAAGGATTAAATTGGATTAATTTAATTTATTGGATGGCTGTCCTTAAACATGTTATTTTTAAAAGAGAAAAGCATGATTTTTAATTAATTAATTGCCTTTAATTGTTAGGGCAATTATTAATTATAGAATTGTGAAGGTTATATAAGCATGGACAGCCATATCGGTGAATAATTTAATTCACAAAAAGAATCGCAGCCAGGAGGAAAAGTGCGCCCCCATTAGAGGAAGGATTTTGTTCGAGACAAAGTGCTAACAAGGCTAAAAGCTTCCGTTTTGGTGCATGCTTTGGAGAAGGTTGATCTTCGTCTGCATAGTTGTTTTCACAGGTGTTATAGAGCTCAGGTGTTGATTGAAAGGATTCATGCTCTCTTTATGTGTAAATTAAACACCAATTTTTGGGGCAGCAGGCTTGAAAAGTGCAGATTTTTATAATTTAAATTCACTATTCATGCTCCGGTGGCCATTTTTGTCTGAATAAATTGCAGGAATTCATTATAGGTGCTCTACAAAAGAAAAGGAGTTTTTATCAATGTCTAATACATTGCAAATATCCTCCGAATCTGAAGAATTGTCCAGATCTGCACCAGTAATGAAGAAATCCGGCCAAGTTACAAGAAAAAGAATTATTCAGATAAAGATAGATAAAGCCATGGCGAAAGGAGATGAAAAAGAGAGCACGATGGATTCATGCATTGCTTCCAAACTTTCAGACATAGGAGACACGGATCTAGGCCCAGAACCTCTTTCTGATTTGATTGATAGATCCAGAGCGGGAAAGACTTCACTCATGCGTGCGGTCAAAAGTAGTGGAATTATCCGAGCTGCAGCTTTCCCATGTACAGCCCAATTGCCAGAGTTCGTAATGGAGTGTGCTAGATCTTATCATCCTTCATCCAGATCAGTGCGTGATGTTGCGGAAAGACAATAATTCGTTTGGATGCGGAATTTATCAATTATTGTCATCAAGATTCCAAAGTGCGAAAGGTGGTGACTTCTATTAGCATTCGTGATGCCGACAAGAGATGGGAGAAACATAGAGCCGATTGCATGAGCATAATGAACAAAACCGGTTCATGAAGAAGCCTAGATCCCCTTCAAAGTTCCCGAGAACTCTTCCATGGTCCAATTTGGTGCGGGAGGCGGATGATGTCGTCAAATTACTATGCAGGGTTGAATGGTGAAGTGAATGCCTACACTTTTCGAACATGGATGTATGTTTTCATCAGACCATTGAAATCAACAAGGTTGATTCTATAATCAATTAGTCGAAATTATTAGCAGCACATCGGTGAGCAACTTCTAACGTGAAGCGTACTTTCACCTTCAAGATGACTTCATACTTGGTGTATGCTGCAGCTTCACAGGGTGTCTTTTCCAAGCTGGATAGATGTGGTGTTCTTTCCAAGGACCCCATTTTCGAGTGCTACCCACAGCTTACTGTACCTGCGTGCGAGAAGGACTTCAAAGTGATCAGCAATGACTTCTTTTTACGATTTCATCTACAAGCTAGACAAAGACTTGAAGACTCACAGGGTAAACAAGGAAGCATGGGAAGCAGTGTCCAAGATTGGCAGTTTATTCATCCAGTTTGCAGATTTCACATACCTCAGGGTTACGAGCTTTTCTGGAGAACCTATAAAGATGCCCAGGTATCCAAGTGATAGATTGATCACCATGGAGCTGAGCAAGCAACTCGTAGAGTTAAACGACCTTCAGTTGAAACGGCACAAGTCTACGGGCTTCTTCCCAATCACTGTGGAATATTACAACAGATCATCGATTCACAGAGCTCGAGGGATGGAAGCGTAAATGTTATCCGAGTATGAGCAAGAGTTCTTCCTCGCACGGCTTAACTTCGATCCATTTGGAGTAGCCAGAAGATAATCTCCTAGAGTACGCACATGTGCCTTCGTTAGAAGATTTCGGATGAAGTGCGAAGTGAGTACGAGGTTAGAAAGAAAGATTTCAGCAAAGTGCTATCGCCAAAAGCAAGTGTTCAACTTTGGACTAGCGCGATACTGCGGATCTTAAAGATGATGGGAACGTGGTACTTGACACTTACCATTAAATGAGAGGAGATTAAGCTATACTTTGCAGGATAACATTAGAGGCCGCCATTCAATCAAGAAAGATCTCGAGTCAGTGTTGGTGAATTCTTGAATCGGTCATTTGATTTAAGGGATACTTGCCTTGATGAAGTATTGATGAATCAAATCACGGCAACTTCGGCGTAGGAGATTACCTCAAACAAAAGCATGAAGGAGAAAGCAACAGAAGGTCCGAGAAGTCAAAGTACACGAAGATCTCAAGAGAAAGAGAAGACCACTTCTACGATCATAGCTTTGACTCCGACTTCTCCAGTACTTAAGATCACCAACTATTGCACCATGCAAAGAGCAAAAGATACTTCCATGCCTTCATTGAATCGGCGACGTTTGTTTTCTCTCAGACCACTTCGTTCAAAGCACCCGCTTCTAGAGGAGATGTTGAAGGCTGCAGATGACGGAGTTCGAAAGAGCTTTGTCCTTGGATGTTTGAAGATGGTAGCCATGACACTGGCACTTTCTCGACGGAGAGGATGCAGAGCGGGGAGATGGTAGTGCACTCGGCGACTTCTTACTCCCGAGAAATAACTTCTGGGATGGTTAGCTTTGCAGTTGGTTCCTAAGCAAGAGTAGAGATGAACTTAGAGGAGCATGACTTGCAGCCTACTTCGGATCCGAGCGAAGAGACAAAGGCCTAAAGTTGCTAAAGCAACTTCTAGGTTGATCATGAAAGATTCGGGAGAGAAGTTTGCTGAGATATCAATTCCAGCGGAAGGAAAGATAGAAGAGGAGCTCAGGGTAAGATGTGACGGTGACCAAAATACCACTCGGTTGCAAGCTACCACCGAAGGATTGAGCAGACACGCAAACGTTGTTGGATGCTTTGTTCCTTAGGCTCGACAAAGTGAAAAGGTGGAGAAAGAAGAGCTGCAGAAAGCAAATATCTCAATTATGTGAGATCATAGCCAAGGTTGCTAAACCTTCCATTCAAATTTCCATTTCAGAGCAGCGGGTGAGTGATCATCTTATGCGAAAATGGAAGATGCAAGCAATCCAAAAGGCTATTGATGAATGGAAGGATTTGATTATTCGTCAAGCTTCGTACAACTTGGGAAGTGCCACCACCTAAAGGTTATGAAAGATGCAAAGAAATCAACTAAAGCAACCGATGGAAAGCATAGAAGGCATGAATACGATTGCAGAGAGAGTAACCCGAGTATTTTGGCTGAAATCAACAAGCTGCCAGGAGATGTATTGGTTGCAGAAACAAATTATACCCTGGATGGATCGATCGAGAAGGGGAAGCAACTAGAGTTTGTAGTATCTTTCCGTTTGGAGATCCGTAGAGTTTTGCTTTGAAAAGGATGCGAGTGCTTGAGAGTAGAACATCGAGTTACTGAGACAAGATCATTTCTTTCACCGAGGAAAGAGTGGATGGAGGTGTTACTTCATACGTACGATTGTTTCTAACGAAGTGCATGATTCCTGGAAGGTTCTCTTCGATGGTGCAAAGAGAATTGATAAGGCTACGAAGCCTTTCACGATGAATTCTATCGAGATTAGTAGCGCCGCAGTGCATATCTGCAAGATTTGGGCCAAGTTTGGAAGAGGTGGAAGCATGCAGCAAAGTGTTGAATGAAGGGTTGCTGCAGTTCAAGACAGAGAAGGAAGCAGTGGCTAAAACAGATGGAAGGATGCTTTGAATTATATGTTCGATAGTATATCGAGATATCGTAACAAGAAGAAGATGTAAACATTTCAAATTTGCATGACTTCTTCTATTCTTTCTTCTTCTATTTTCTATGTTCCCGGATGAAATTGTAAAACTTCTAAGTTATTGGTTTTGCAACCATTACTTGAAGTCATGTGGAACCATTCTATTAGTTAAGTGATACATGTGTCACTTAAGAAGAAGTTAGTTGAGGATGATTGCCAAATGTCATCTTTACTTGTTGTTCATACTTTAGTTCAGTTTGAGTCTTCTATTTGTACTTTCCCTCCTACATTCTATAAGTAGGAGAAGAACCTCCGGTTAATGATCAATCAGAATTTGTAAGCAAGCAATCTTGTGTTCTAGACTTTGTGCTAAACCCTTGAGAGCCACTTGTAGCAGAGGAATACAAAGAAGCAGGTTTCCGGAGAACTTTGTGTCACGGCGTACTGTGTTTCTTGCTTTTAAATCTTAGATCTTTTAAGTAAACTTTGTGTTATTTTAGATCTGGATCTAGAGCTGCCTTTGCTTTATAATTCTGTGTGTTCAAATCTATTAAGTTTCTTCTATGTGCATGCAATTAGCTCTGCTATCTACTAATTGGGATGCACATCTTCCTCATTTCTTCTCTGTAATTCCTTTACTTTCTTCTTCTATAATTTTCCTTTCTTAAACAACTGCTTACTCGTTGCAGAACTTCTTAGTTATGGTTCATGAACTAAGTGGTTAAAGTAAAACCCCCTGATAGATAATAACACATTTATATTGACAAATCGACACGATAGCCTCACCGGTTAAATGAGGGAGATTTATCTCATGACTCGCCAGGTTTGATGCTATGCGTAAAATCTAGCCAACAAAAACATTCTTATAATTCTCTCGAGGTGAAACATCAAGTTCGGTGTCTAAAATAGACATCCAAGGTAAAATTGGCTTTCCAAATCAAGAATAATCTCATTTTGGACAATCTTGTATCCCCATTTTCACCCAGGGATGAGGGGGACACCAAATTTCCACCTAAACATCCGTCCCAAGTCACAATTTGGCTCCCATGTTGTCATAGGTGTCCCCTTTTCCCCCATGGTGCAGGGGGGAAAAGGGGGACACCAAACTACAACCTCCCTCCTTCTCTTAGGCTGTAATTTAGTGTCCCCTCTATCCATTATTTCCCCAGAAAACAATGGGATAAGAAATTGTGACCAAGGAATGCATATAGCTCTTAAACCTCCAAATAACCCTCATTCATCCCCCAAACTTCATTTCTTATCCCTCATGCTCAAAAGTGACACTTTTGTGCCCTGCCCATATCCAAATTATCCCCAAGGGGACAAAGGGAACACAAAGTGTGACCTCACCCCTCCTGTAATTTTTTTCTAATTCTCAGTTAGCTAACCAAGGTCCCAAGCAAGTTAAAAATCACAGGTGGGTTAAGGAAAATACATGAAAATTTCAAATTTGATCTCCCAAACAGCTTAGTCATATTTTCCAAACGTAAGGTGCTATTGAAATATATCCCAACATCCATTAATGGCTGAAATTCCATAGCAAAAAAATGACAAGTTTATTTTTTGTTTCTACGTAGATTTGATGGGTGAAATCATTTGAAACTTGGAAAGAATGTTCTTCAAAAATCTTCTTTCATCCAAGCCATTTTTACATAATGAGGTGGTTAATTTTTGGAGATATAGAGGACTGAATTTTTCTCATTATTATTCCCCCTTCTATTAAATTCTTATTTTTCCGCCAATCTAGACAAGAAAATCATCTAAAAATTGAAGTAGAGCAACCTCAAAAAAAAACATGGAACTTTTGAGACTAGTTTTATCTTAATCATGCACCTATATGGCTCCTTTATAAAAATGGAAAGTACTCGGACTCCATGAGTGTGTAAAAATATTAAATTTCTAAAAATAGTAATTTTTGGGAATGTTGACACTCTGAATGAACAAGAAACATCAGGAAGTGAAAATAGTGAAAAATTGCTAAAATAACAGTCTTGGATAGGACATGTTAAAAATAATAAGTCCTAAAATTGAGCTTAGAAAGCTATGAAAACTCCCATTTTTCTTATCTCATTGATTTTTTCCATCATTGCAAAGTTAGGAAGGTGTCTCATGGTCCAAACAAGAAAGAAAATCCTCGCATGATCCCTAAGCATCGATCCCAGAGATGATTTTGTAAGGCACGGTTTGATCTGAAAGGGGTGGAGGGTCTAGATCAATATAATTGTGACAAGAGATTCATCATAAGAATTTTTCCATCATGAATGATAAATTATTATCACTATCTCCCTCTCCAAAATTGAGGATCATCATATGATTCACATTATGAAGAGAAATGGATAAGAGCGAGTCACTATGTGTGTGAAATACGAAATCACTTGGACAACATGTGAAATCAAGACCATCGTGAGGTATATGAAGGACATGAAACATCAAAACTCCATCATAGTTCAATCCATCAAGGGAGAGGTCATCGAGAGCATGACAAGGGAATATCACAATGAGTGATGGTAACGAGTCACCTTTGGATCACAAGAAATGCATACTTCGTAAGAGTATTTTTAAACACTTAATCAATGCTTGGTGATGAGATCACATCTTGAAAATCGAGAAGGTGGAATTTTCATATTTTTGATGCAAGATGGAGGTCAAAAACATGTGATTCATCCTCAATTTCCATTCAGTATCAATCCTTCTCTTTAGAGAAGGAAATCCATTTCCACGGGGAGATGAATCGAAAAATGGTGTCTAGCTACTATAAGAATGTTTCCAATCGCTTAAAATATTGGTCGGAGGTGAATTGTGAAGTGAAAAAGGGTGTCATCGTGGTTCAAAGGTAAAACAAGAAGCTCATGTTGTAAGTTGAGGATCATCATATCCCGATTCTATCATTTCTCTTTAAAGAACATCTCGTAAGGATCTAGTCAAGTTACTAAGGCATTCAAGACCATCATGTGTGAAGGATAAAAAGTCATCTATTCCCATGAGAGGCATATGAGCAAGAAAGTAAGGATTCTGGAGTCAGAAAAGGAAAGGATATGATCTTCATTTTGAGCACCATGTATACAAGAATGAGAAGCCATCTCAGTTTAACCTTCTATAATTCACATAATAGTGTTCCTAAACACTCATTCATCACCTCGTAGTGTGATCACACCTCAAAGGAAGAAGCATGTGAAATCACCTCATTTTGGTTCAATGGATGACCATAGGATATTAATCTCATCCAGGGGAAATCCTTATTTTGCAAAGTGAGGATCTCATTTTAGTAAGAAACAGACAAACATCAAGAGGATCGGGCATCATAGAATTTATTCACAGTCATTAAAGTGCATTGTGAAGGCATGGAGAAGTAAGAAAGTGATCCTCATTCCTTCCTTATAATCGTAAGAGATCATCATGTTCCCATCACAATGCAGATCTCATAACAGGGTCTTCTGAATACTTATTCGATGCTCTAGAATATTCCCATATTTCTTAGTGCTTTAGGGCAACAATCTCCTCATTCGAAAAGGTTTCATCATCATTGGATTGGTCAATCCTTCTCTCTCTTCTCTCTCCATATTCTAATTCTTCACCAAGAATGTACTTTCCCCTTATTTTGTCTTATTCACTTAAGTGACCTTCAATTCAACATTGTAAGAGTCCTTTTTCATTGATAAGAAAATACTCACTTATTAGAAATATAAGGTCACAAGTGATGAAGAAAGGTGAAAATTTATGTGGGGAGATGAAAGTATAGTTTGTAATGCTATAAATAGGAATGGCTTCTCTATTCCAAGGGTTAGCAATTGTTGATTGATTGTATGTTTTTGAGATTTACGACTACTACATCAAGCAATTAAATTGCATTTCTTCTCATTTCCTATGCTTATCTCTCTCTCTCTCTCTAACTTTGTAAGCATGGTGATCTTTCATAACCAAGAAGGAACTTTGTGTCCTTGATTGATGAATTTGTAGAACTTTATGTCTTTAGTTTGTTAATATTTCGATTACTTCAATTGTTAGATTCTTCTAATTGAATGTGGACCTACTCTAGTTGATGTATGTGAATTTTGTAAGCCTCAAACAACATCTCCTTCCCGATTTCTCCAACTCCCCTTTACCTCCCTTCATTGAAAATTCCTCCCTTGTACTTTATACAAGCACTTTTCCATAGGTTTAGTGGACTATTCTTGTGTGATCCCTAGCCTAACGTCCACCCCATAGTTTTATGTAGTTTATATTCAATAATGGGAGCCTCCCGATACTCAATAAGGAGGGTCTTAGCCTCGTGACTATTGGTGAAAACCAATAATTTACATTGTGACAAATTATTTCACCAACACACCTCAAACACTAATATACTTGATCTCGTAAAAATAAAAATATCACAAAAACAAAAAAGAGTAAAGATAAATGAATTTTTTGAATGGTGAAAACCACATAATTTTGGTACCTGAGAAATTTCATTGGTGAAAATTAGTTTCGGCACTATGGGAGGATTTTTTTATTTACAAGCACCTCGTACTTGGGGGTATGACTGTATCCTTTCTTAGATTTTACATGGCTTGAGTTCGTAATCTTGGTAAATCTATCCCTCTTTCCTTAATCTGCCTATCCTATTCTTATATATTTGAGTGGGAATTTACCCTTTATATTCTCACCTCTTCTAGGGGCATCTTAGTGTGTTTTTCTTTTGTATATATTTTTTAGAAAACCCGAAAATCCTAAAACGTTTGGAAAGCATATAAAATTATAAAAACATTAAAAACCTAAAAATACAAAAACATTCAAAAAACCTAGAAAATCCAAATAGATTTAGAAAACTTAGAAAATACAAAAACATTCAGTAAACCTAGAAAATCCAAAACATTTGCAAAACCTAAAAAATCCAAAAACTTTTGGCAAACCTAAAAATATAAATAACATTCGAAAACTTAGAAAATCCAAAAACATAGCAAAAAAAACCCAAAAATAGTTTCCAACGCAAAAAATACTCAAATTTGGAACCTATACTACAAAACATCCTACTTAAATGTTTGTTAATTCTAACACATGACATGCAGATCATCTTGTTATCTTCTTTCATCAACAAGCTTGCTTTCTTTCTATGTCTATCTTTTTAGCATAAAGCATTGCTCAAGGTAGTTTCATAGGGCACATTTTTTTTTCTCGGTACTTCTACATCCTCCATTCATTCCCTTGCATGTATCCTTGTTTGGGGCATCATCTTAACCCTTGTCGTATAACTACAAAATTTAGGTATTGAAGACAGATAACAAAAAAAATAGTACTTTTTCTTGAAAATTGCTTTTTTGAGTGTATTTTCTTGTACTTGTTTTTTTAATTTGGTTTCTTATTTGTTTACTTTATTATATTACATTTATTGTGTATTTTTTTATTCAAATTCTATAAATGTCTTACAAATATCAAAGCATTATGGGTTATCGTGTCATTCTACCTTTTTGTTGTATGATTATATCAAATAAGAGGTATTTCAATCTGCAATAGTACTCAAGCTATAATACGATATTTCCATCCCTCATCCCATCAACCCATCTCAACAATGTCTAACTAACTCCTCATTCTAACTAATGTTTCCTCTAACTAACCCATTCCTTCTATTCTACCAAGGTATAAAAGGTAAGTGGCATAATCAAACAACATGACTAATCTATAACATCTGAATAACAAAACACATCAATGTAGATAGAGCATATCTAGGAAATGATAAAATAAATATAGCATCATCATATACTCATCACATCTAATCTAATCATACATCCATCTACAATCATCTCCCCAAAACATAGCAATGAAATGATATACATTTATAATGAGCTAACAAAATTAAAAAATCACAATCAAACTCATAACATACATGTAGAAAAAAATATAAGAATAGTCATATATATATATGGGGATTCTAAATGGCACTCGAGTTAACAAAAACATGGTCTCAATACCATAACACACATCTCATGATAGAACACTAAAAATCCTATATCTATTGGAATTATCTCACTATATGACTCTCCCTAGTGCTTTGACTACTAGATGGCCCCGCGACAGTGAGCATTGTCTTGATCCTCCTCCCCTGCCGCTTGCCGATGACCCTATTGGTCCCATATCTAAAGGAGTCCCATTGAACACCGTGATATTGTTGATATCGATGGCCTCTGTGACTAGCTTGTTGTTATCCTCTTTAAGTAGTTCGTTGCCCTCTCGGTCTTTTGGTATGACCATCTCGTGCAATGTCATGTAGTATGTAGCCTCACACTATAGCCATGTAATATAGTATAACATACAATTCATATCCTAAGCTCTAAATGCTAAAGTTACATATTTCTTTGATCGTTTTGTTTCTCCATTGATCATTCGTGTCTCTCTTGGTGCAAGTTGTGTCACACTCTATTATGATCCCATCTCTTCTTCCATAACACATCATGCTCCATAGTATAACCTGTTTCTCTCCTTTAGTACCGCACCCACTCAAATATCACTTTTCCTTGCTCGTTGGTCATTTTCATCGGTCAACATTGATTCAACTCACCTCAACTTTCAATCATGTTATCTCTACATCTCTAGTTGAGCTAGGTGTCGACCAACCAACCCTTCTATCTTAGCCTCTCAAGATGATATCTCTATAGTTACTTTTGGGGATACTCATGAGGGAACTTGTACTATAATTGATGGTCTTTCCTTGTGTTGGGATCTACCTAAACTATCATGTGGTACATGAGGCTAACTATGATATAGCCACTTTGGTTCTCCCTAATTTAACTCCTCTGTTTCCTCCATCTTCCCCGGCACTATCCCCATCCATCCAATCCACTTTTCATGGTTGTGATCACCATTACTACAGTCCCACTCCCTATATCCCCACTCTATATAGCCCCACTCCCCCAACTCCACTCTCGTAATCTCCACTCATGAAACACTACTTGTTGCACCTACTTTTCTACTTGTGCTAGTTGATGTTAAGGCCCCGCTAACTACAAAGGTGGCTTTCCATTGTTTACCATTAGCTAATCCTCTCTTTTGAACTCTAACAACCCACACTATAGGCTATCACTAAATTATTCCCAGGTGCCACATATGGATCTTGGTGGCATCATATTATCAATGTTTCCTCACCACACCGATGAGTCCACGCCTCTGTATAATCACCTTATCAATCAAAACTACTAAGTATCATAACAATATTCGTCAGGTGGTCTCAAGATCGATGATCCCTATACTCATATCCCAAACAATAATTTATAATGAGTCCCAATCTTCAATCAGTGGTTACTTGGTGTAATAGTGAGGTCACCAAAATTTATATGGATCCATCCCCAACTAGTGTTAAACTATTAAAATTGATCTAGGTCAATTTCAACGGCCTCATGTGTGGTTGACATTTTCATGCATTCAATGCACCCAAATTTAAAAAAATCAAAACCAAAATTGAACTACATAGTGTCACCTACCTACTCCTCATGTTAGTGCATCCATCGGTACTCCCAAACTTATTTTGCATGGTGTAGAAAATTTGGTGCCATCATATCTACTCGTCATGATTTTCTAGAGCTTTTTTCTACTAATTGAGAGGGTGAAAATGACTTGTTTTTACCACTCACTCCCTATATATAGCACTCGCCATGATGGATTCGAGTGTTTTGATGGCCTATCATCCATCATGCGATGGGATTTTCTTCCACCATGATCATTTTTCTCTTCTTTTCAAGTGTCAATTGCCCTCTTCTATCACCCCATCAATGTTCAAGTGGGCATTATCCATCCTACTAATTTTTCTTTTGCCCATAAAAATAAAATCGTCTCTACTATCTTTAAAATGGCATTACTTGCACTACATCACATCAAAGAGGGAAAATGTAGACACCTAATTTCCACCATAATTTTAATACCAAAACCACCCTAATTTCCTTTCTTCATGTTATCACGCTATAATTAAGCAATTTTCTCGCTAATTATTTTTTCCCTCATCTTGATTTCAATTAACATCGCTTCATTAGTTAATCCTCTTTTAATTAATTAATAACCCTCTCACAATATTTTATTTAATTAAAAACCTTCTTGTTAATCAAATCCCGCTCTTAAATCCTCCATTCTACTAATTTTCCTCTACATATCCTCAAAACAAATTCTCAAGCTAAACATGGCCTATTAATTAATCTCAATTGATTAATTAAACCTTCCCTAACTCCCACGGGTCATTAATATCCAATTAATCTCTTCTAAACATTTTTATCCACTCCTAACTCTACATCTCCATTATCCCACATTCACTGTTAGAAGTTGTGCTTTTATAAAAATGGAAAGCTATATAAGAAAACTAGTACCATCTTACGAATATACACCATGTCCTTGTAAGACATTAATACTCAAGAGAACATTTCATTAGTGGAAGGTGTTAGAGCTCAAAATTGCACCCTACTTTGAATTATGGAAGATTCAAAATTTTGAGGTAATATGGGGTTGTTTTCAAGTGTGGGATGGCTTCATGATACACCTCCAGTAAGGTCAACTTCTTCTATTCCATGGATTGGGAAAATTTGTTGAACATAACCTAATCTAATGCTAAAACTACTCCTACAACTAATCCTACACTAACATTTCCAAGGGACTAGGGAGAGAGAAATGTAAGAAACAAGAAAACTAAGCTAAAATGGGTGGTGATAGCACTAGAAAGAAGGTAAAACTACTCATTTTACCATTAATAGAAATGCAAGTTTATAAAGAGGAAGATCATGAAGATGCACATAATTTTAATGTAAGAAGGTAAAAGATTACAAAATATGCAAAAGGGGAGATATATTCACTCTAAAAAAAAAGAGTCTTTGAGGGAAAGAGAGAAACCACACTTTCATTAGTTGATTCTTTACATCTTACATGCAAATCCAAGGTAAGAAAATATCCATTCATGAGTTACAAAGGTTGAATACGTAAAAAATTGAGTTTCACAGAGAAGAGCCCAAAAATTGCTAAGGGAGGAAAATGGGAGAAGAACCCTTACAAAGTGCATAAGCACTTGTATTTATACAACTTGTGGAAAGGAGAAAGAGATGGAAGAAAAAGAATAAAGGACCACCAAGTTAGACTCTATCCCCTTGAAATTTTGTTGAAGAAGCATGGATGCCATAATTTCTTACAGAGTTTCCTTATAGTATAGAAATATGCAACATTAGATGAGAGCCAATAATCACAACACCACCCTTGATTCTATCACACACCATCAAAATACACAAAAGGATGTCATACTTCATTAAATTTTAGTCCTTGGGGTGGGTGGCCATCTAGTTTGGATTCTGGAGTGGCTTTGGGATCTTTCATGGTTATTTTCCTTTGTTAAGATCTCTCAGTATATTCCATTCGTTCTCAAAATCCACAAAAAACTATTGCCATATCCCACAACACTAATTTATTTTCTTCTACGGATCTTCATGGATTTTAACCCAACGAAATTTTTTATTTACTTTACACTTTTGAGAAAACCCATAGAATGCTTGATATTAGAAAACTCATGGAAAACTTGATATTATAAAACCCGCGTAACACTAAGTTAGTGTTTTGCGGATTTTGATCTTAGCCACTTTATTCAATTTTAAGTGGACATGCAACTCCATGGTATTCTAACCTGAATTCAAAATGTGAGGGACTAATCTTCTTAGTGCCAAGGTTATAACAACTTTTGTGGAGCACTATTATTGCCAAAATTCACCTAATCCTAGACCACTCATTCCCTTATTCCGTGGTTATAAGAAGTTGCAGAACATTTTGTTCTGAATTTCGTAGAAGACTAAATCGGTGTCCCGTAGATTTTCTTGAGTAAAATGTCTAAGTACTAAATTTGATGGTTTGCTCAAAATTATATGGAGGTGTAAGTTTAGACAATAGTTTGGTGACCTCCGGTGACATCTTTAGATGATGAAGACCAAGAGCCTTAAAATATCCATTGGGCATGGAGCCAAGCATAATCTTCAAAACTTATCTAAAATTTTAAAATTTATTTCTTGGATTCATAAGAAATTAGCACTAATTGAATATGACCTTGTGTAACTGAGAGGATCCTTACTAAATGATGCTCCAACTATCTAATTTCTTTCATAAAACCTTCTTTGAGATGATCCATATGACTACAACGAGCTCCAAAACTTATGTAAAAAAGGAAATATCATACATACTTCAAGTAAAACATGTAGAGAGTGCACAACACTTATTACAAACAAAGATGATCACCATAAGGACTGAGGAAAAGGAACTCAATTAGTGATCAACACACAACAAAAAGGGGACCTCCAACAACACAAAAACACAAGTATTTACAAGATGCAATGGAACAACTCAATGGGAATGTTTGAGATAAATCCCATTGAATGGGATTTGTAATGCTTCTCCATCAAGGTTGGACAACTCAAAAGAGTTGGTTTATTTACAAGTGATGATGATGTATGGCCCTCTCCAGAGTGCATCAAACTTAGAGTGTCACCTTGTTTTATCTCTATCTATGTCCAACTTGAGGACTAGATCACATGTTTTGAAATTATGTCACTTAGATTTCTTATCAAACCATTGTTTGGTTAAACTTTGATACTCTTGCAGATTAATCATGGATGATTGTGTCTTCTCTTCAAGTTCAATCAATTTTTCCATTCAAACTTCTCTATGATCTACACCCTTAAACTCTAATTGTTGAGCCAATTCTAATGAAGGTAACTCAAGTTACAACAAGAGCCTAACTTCTCTTCCATATACAAGTTTGAAAGAATAAGTGATAATTTCCTTTTTGATGTAATTCTATCAACCCTGAGAGCACTTCTAACCTTTTTGTGTCATTGTTTTGTATTGATACGTATAGTCCTCTTCATGATCCTGATTAGATTCTTGTTAATTGATTATGTCAAACCATTGCCTTGTGGGTAATAATTGGAGGAAGTATTCAAATAAAATCCATGTTTAAGAGCCCAATCAGAAATCTTAGAACCTGAGAATTCCTTAGCATTATCAAAAATGATAGTTTGAGGAACCCCAAACCTTGTTGTAATATCCTCCAAGAATTCAATGATGACTGATTCAGTATCCTCCTTGAATGGTATGGCCTTCGTCCACCTAGTAAAATAATTTATTTCTGTTAAGACCTATATTTGACCCCCACTTTATGGAGGATTGATATTACCTAGAAATCAAGTCCCCACTGAGAAAAGGGTTCATCCACCTGAATAGGATGAAGGGGAAGGGCTGTCATCTTTTTCTTACCAGTGAAGAAGGCACATTCTTTACATTCTTTGAACCATTGATGTGCATCTGTGAATAATGTGGGCTAGAATTATCCTTCTCTAATAATTTTCATTATTGTAGACTTGGTGAGAAATGTCCTCCAGAGAAATCATCATGGAATTTTACCAATACTTTATCTATTTTTCCTCCGTCAATTCACCTTAGTAAGACTCCATCTAGATTCCTTTTGAAAATAATCCCACCTATTAACACATAAGGAACTAAATGTAACCTCAAATTTATTCTCTTTATTTTTCTCATATCAATAGGATAACTTCTAATTACTAGAATGTTTCCATGTTATTGATCCAACTATTACAACTAGGTTGAATTCCTTTGTCTCACAAAAAATTTGCACTATGCGAAAGTTTAACATTTTGTGAATCTTTTGGGTTGTGCATATTTCCATCATTGTCCTATGATTTGTAGCACTCCACGAATTTTCTTGTTAAGGACCTCCTAAGTCTTGGGGATCCTCTACAGACTTGTCATTTCCCTTCCTCCATGAAGAAATAAACTTCATGATTATTCAAAGCATCTAAGGAATGTTTCTCAAACAATGATCTACCTCTTACCGATTTGTGTCTTTAATGGTCACATCGAACTCCATGATTTTGGCTACCCATTTGGCTCTCTTCTCACTAATTTCAGCCCCCATGATGAAATATCTTACACTTGGGATGTGAGATGAAGACTTTTATGTAGTTGATGAATAATATGGGATTGAATTTTTTTGAGAGCCCGCAAGGTGGTAAAAACTTACTTTTCTAAATAACTATACTTGAACTCAAAATATTTCAATGTTTGGTGAAAAGGCCACAAGTTACTCTATGTATGCATTTGTTTTCTAAGTAAGAATTGCGACTATACTAATATCTACACCATAAGCATAAAGGATGAAGTCCTTTACAAAATATTGGCTTATGATTGTTATTGCTTGGGAAATTGTAGTTTTGATTTTGGTGAAAAATTCTCTTCCTTTCATGGTCCATTTGAAAGTTCTATGTCCTTCCTTAAATCAATGTGATGGGCTAATTAATCATGAAAAGTTAGGAATGAACTTCCTAACGAAATTGATATTTCCTAGAAAGGATTGAAGGGACTTCTTATGAGTTTGAAATGAAAGAGAAATAATGATAGAGACTCTTTCTGGGTCAATTGCAATTCCATGCTTTGAAACAACATGACCCATAATTTACCCTATGTAATGTAAAAATGCATTTCTTGGGATTTAAGGACATTCCAAATTCTCTGCATCTCTGAAAAAATTCTCCAAATGCTCCATGTGATGTTGGCCTTATTTTGAGAAGATTGTGATATCATCCAAATAGATAAGGAAAATGAATTGATGAGTCCATAGAAAGCAATGTCCATTGCCCTCTAAAAAGTGACACCCATATTTGACAAACCAAAAGACATTTTGTGGTATGCATATATCCCCCACTTAATTATGAACGTGGTTTTGTATTGATCCACTTCTTTTATCTTAATTTGATTGAAACCCGAGTAGCCATCAAATATAGAGAATATTTCAGATCATGCCTCTGTTTGAAGAATTTGTTCCATGAAGGGTAGAGGATGATGATCCTTCAAAGAGGCCTTATTAAAATCCTTGAAATCTACACAAATCCTTATTTCTCTATTCTTATTCCACACCAAGACCAATTTTTCCACCAAAGATGCATACTTGATAGGGAATATGATTTTTGACTCAATGAGTTTTGTAAGCTCCTTTCTTATGAGGCTCAATCTTGGGATTAACAGTCTTTGTTTCAATCTAACTAGCTTAGATGCGGAATCAAGATCAATGGCATGTTAAGCAATTTCAGTGTCAAAACCTCTAAGGTATTCATAAATCCATGAAAATATATCATGAAATCTTTAACACAAGGAAATAAAAGCTTGTTCTTCCTCTTGATCACACACCTTTCCAAGCATAAGTTCCTTACCTTGTGCAATAGTGATCAGTTTGTAATCTTCCTGACCCACATACATTATTCTACCCTTTAACCTCATCATCAGGATTGAAGATATCTTCAAGGGTTACCAATCCTTTATGTAGCTTATTCATCTACAATGAAACATTTAATCACCATAATTGTCTTGAAAACTATATTTCAAGCTAGAAGATAATTCAATTCATTTTTCGAATAAATTATACTATTTGATCATCATTTTCAAAAGCCTTCCAATTGACATCATTATCTCGAATGGATGGTCTTACAACCATTTTGACATATTTTTTTCCTCTTGAGCAAGGTATTTCATGGGATAAAACTAAGAGTCAACAATGCGATTGCCATTTTTTCTGCTTCCTTATTTTTCTTTCGGGGCACCACCTAAAGGTTGATAGCTTTAAAACTTTCCAAGAGATCCCTCACTCAATGTTTATAAACTCTTAAAATTTTATTTTTGGATACGCATCTACCTCTCGACCTAATGAATGACCAATTCAATGTCCCCAAATATCTACAGAGTGTGATTTTTATTTTTCCTACAATCAATAGACCATGAACCAATGCTTCATATTCTACCACGTTGTTTGAGCATGCAAATTATAGCCTATGGGAAGAGACTAGTTTATTGTTTATTAGGGAGAGAATAAATATACCTACCCTAGCTCCATTCCTACTTCTAGAACCATCAAAATACATCTTCCATAACCTAAAAGCATCATTATATTCTTCCTTGTGTGGCATGGGGATAGTGAAACTCTCTTCATGGATGCAATAAGTTCCCAGCACTAGTTTCTAGAATCAGTATCATAGGGGTCAAACTCATAATGCTCCTTAGCCCATTCATCTAACATAAGATTAGGAATTGAAATTGATGAATGTATTGTTTCCACGCATTCAAGATTATCGCTTACTTCTCTTTGGACCATGCAATTCATATTAATAAGACTAGGATCATGAAATTTAACATGGTGAGATGAGATGGGTTCAACTTTGATTGTAAACTCAGTTCCATACCTTTTTCTTAGTATTATATGAGACCATTTTGAAGAAATTATCCACCCACTTTGGTTGTAAAAAATTTGAAGAGGCAAAGGGAAAATAGAGGTAGAAAGTCAATCACAAAGATGACTTGTGTTATGGTTAGGCTTGGGTAAGCATGAAGAGTTAATTCAATATCCTTGACTACACCTAAAAATTGCATTGTTGATCCATAAAGTTACAAAATACCCTTTGAAGTTGGATTGTACTCAATTCCCAATATATCTAAAATCTTCTTTGGCATCACTGAGGTACTGATACCAAAATTTATCATGCAGTTGTGTACAAGGTGCTTACCAATAATTAGAGACATGTAGAAGGGAGGATGTTTAAAATTTTCACCGACTTGCTCTCCCTTGAATTGGCAAATGATGACTACAAAATATATTTTGTATGCATAGTGGGTTATATAGGTAGAAGCTCCTTCAAGGATTCTTGCAAAATATCCCTTTGAGATGGGATAAATAAGGCATCCCACATTTTAACATTAAAATTTTCCTTTTCATTTATTCCACAATGTTCAGGGGAATACCCGCAGTTTTCTATAATGAAGGATTGGCATGTTCTTTGATTATTTGCTCCATCTACGGAATCTCTTTGGTTAGAGGAATGTGCATGCCCCATGAGTTTGTTATGTTGCACTGATTTTTGTGTGTTCAGAAACGCTTTTCATTATACGACTACCGAATGACCCACAAATAGCTAAATGAAGTTGAATTTCCATCCAAGACTATGGATTTATTGGGATTATCATGCCTAGTCGGGGAAACATGAGAATGAGACCTTATATTCATCTACCTATTTTTGGACCTTGTATTATGTGCCATGTGAAGTTGCATCTTATTCAAATTACCCGTATCTTGATTAATCACGCAAAATCTTCAAGTCCGAGGAGCATTAAGTTCGATTTAGGGGTGGCATCTTGTGTTTCATATGTAGTGCTTTCTCGATGGAGTCATGGCTTGTTCTTAATAATAGAGTGGAGTTTGGACCATGAGATACTTGTCCCACAAGGAATTCATTCCAATGTCACATATATGTTTACCACGAGGTTGATCACAAGGATAACACCATTCAAAACATTGGGCCATATTATTTTGGATTGGAACAATGGATTTGTTTAAGTTAGGAGTTGATAAAGGTTGTGGGTTTGAATTTGGTGGTTTTATTAGCATGTAATTTTCTCAGAAATCTCTGGTTTGGGTATTGAAATATTTTTTGTGGATAAAAATGAGGAGGGTTAGAATAATTATTTAGATCTTAATCTTGTTGTCTCTTAAGGAAGATAATTTCATTTGTTAAGTTTTTAAGCTAAACACTAAGGATTTCAATCTCTTCTTGCTTTATGGGGAAATTAGATGTGGATACGTAAATGACGTGGATGGTTGAGGAATGGGAGAAATGGTGGGTTGGGCATCATGCAACGATTTTGGGAAAATAGGCATAAAAATTCTATGGGATAATTTCCCTATTTGGATTAAACACTTTTGATCCCTAATAGTTATTGCATAAACATCTAGTAGTTAAATAACACCCATAGACTAAATCATTACTGCTATATTAAAATTCAAAGATTTAAGAAAGTATAAGAATGCACCTTGAGGGGATGATATTATAAGGATTGGAATTTTGTCCCATATTTTTTGGAACCTGAAGTTGAAATCCACAATGAGTTCATTTGGAGCTTGTTTGATTATAGTTAACTACTCAAGAAGTGAAATGTTGTCTACCTTCTCATCAAATTGCTGACAAAGAGTGGTCTCAAGTTAATCACAAGCGCAGATTGAAGTAGTAGGGAAACTTCTATACCATTTCAAAGATTTTCCTTTGAGAGGTGATGCCAATGATTGCACCACAAAATCATATTCTATGACTACATGTATTGAATAGATGTTTAAAACATCTTGAATTTGTTTCGTGAGTGTGGTAGAATTATCACATGTGAAAGAAAGAATAATCTACAAGGTGAATATTGGGATATCATGTTACACATCTAAGAACAATGGGATTCCTCCAATGAAACTTACAAATGGTACATTCCTTTAATGTGCCAAGAATAGAATGGGTTTGATACTTATGACAGAAGTGGAAATAGTCTACCTAGAGGTTGAGTTAAAAAAATTATTCTTGGAGAATCCATAGATCTCTATGGATACCTTCCTTTATTTTTCATTGAGAGAGTTATAGATATGCAAATGGTTTTCCTTTGGATACGCTCAACCTTGTTTGCACTCTTCTAATGAAACATAAAGGCTTGAATTACTTGAAACTAGGATATTGAATGATATGGAGTTGATAGATGTGTTGAAGAATGTCTCTAAAGGATGAAACTACCAAGTTACACACAAAAACTTAGTAATAATGAAGTAAAGTTCATACAAACCAAACCCACACTGTGTGCCAAAACTGTTGGATCTCAAAATTGCACCTTGCTCTAAATTATGGAAGATTCATAATTTTGAGACAAAGATAGACTATGTCAAAGTGTGGGACTTATGGCATGAGACAAAACTCCGAGAAGGCCTACTACCTTTGTTCCACTGATTGGGAAAACCAATCGAACACAACTTATTCTAATGCTAAAACTACTCCTATAACCAATACTACACTAACATTTCCAAGGGAATAGGGAGAGAGAAATGTAATAAACAAGAAAACTAAGATAAAATGGGTGGTGATAGCACTAGAAATAAGGTGGGACTCCTCCTTTCACCAGTAACACAGATGCAAGTTCGTAGAGAGGAAGATCATGAAGATGTACATCATTTTAATGTAAGCAGGTAAGAGAATACAAAAATATGGAAGAGGGCAAATATATTCATGCCAAACATAGAGTATTTGAGGGAAAGAAGTTAGAAGCACAATGGAATGAGAAGGGGGTGAATCATTTCTACAAAAATTTCACTTCATTTTCCATTAAATACATTCATTCAACATCCATAAACCATGTGAGCTTATTAAGTGTGTATCAAAATTTACAAGTACATGAAACAAGAGAGAGAACACAAGACACTAGATATAAGTGGGAAACCCTCAAGGGGAAGAAAACCCACTAAAACCTTTGCTAATATTACTCATAACAAAGGACTTGCATGAATATTACACATCAAGCAAGATTTGTTTAGTGAGGCACCAACCCCATAAGGAGCACCAACCCCTAGTTTAGTAGGACACCAATCCTATAAGGAGGCTAAAACCCCCAAGATGACTAAGCACCAAATCAGCCACCTAAAATGGATGATCACTGAATATATGTTTCTTCCACAACTGATTATGATCTCAAATTCAGCTCCACACTCTTCAAACCCTCTCAAAACAAGCTCTCTCCTAACTCACTCAAATATGGTCCTTCTCTTGATGATTAGGTCTAATGACCTTGCATACCTACTCTTCAATATTCCTCAACCTTTTACACCTCTTCTCATATTCATCCTTGACCCCTATTCACTCTTCTTCCTTCTTCTCTAGCTCACTCACATTCCCATTGTCTCAACTAGTCCAAACAAGTCATTACAACCCACTTATATACATGAAACTAGCTCAAAACACCTCTAGGTCAGCCATGACCATATAGTTCATTCATTCCAACTTAAATCCATATCAAAAAATCATATAAATAAACTCAAGAGTCACATATAGGTCGTAAAGGGTCACACCAAAAAGAACAATCTCAAGACATCTCCACAAGGCCTAAAACAACCTCGTCAAGCTCCAACAAATGCATCATGAATGTCGATGGCACACTCTATATATTTTATGACTTCATAAGCTCCAAAAAATTTAGGGACATCCTCTAAACATCACCAAATATCACAATAATCTATGCATCCTTCTTCATCATCATGAAACTCACCAACTTTCAAGCATGCACAACTAGGTCTTCAAACACACAAAATTCAGTCCTAGAAAACAAGAAACTTATCCTATCACAACTCTTCATCATGGCTCAATTAGTATACCATTAGAAATATCTCTGAGTCTACTTTCTAGAACAAGTAATTTCATTCATCAAAACACAACACATGGCCTCGAATCAACTCAATCTTTGAAATAGGTCCAAACTGCCAAAATGGACTCAAGAACTAGTCTTTAGAGAAACATACTTCATCACCTTCAAAGCCACTTCCAATATCAACCACCACTAGAACACTTTAGGAACACTCGTGACGATTTATCACAAGCACAAAACAACATATGTCATTTGGAGAAAATTGATCTAACACACTTGTTTTAGTCACCTATCTTAGCAAGCGTAAGAGGACCAATTAGGCCATTAAGGCTTAGGCAAGAAAAAACTTTCCAAATAAAAACAATTCCTCAAACACATCATACCAGGTGTTAACATGCTATTTATGACCAAAAACCATAGCTATAAAATGCATTTCAACCAAACTCACATCAAACCTCCATAGCTAGCTTTTAGCCCTTAAGGCCAAAATTGGTAGGGCAACTTTGGAGACCTATATATTCCATTTTCTCTATTTTACCTATTCATATATTTTAATGGACATTTATTAAATCTCCCAAGGATTCTGGAACAATTCACTTTTCATCCTGAAGCTTCCATCTTAGCCATGAAACTAAAAATCTCCACAAAAAAAGGGTTTTTCTATGCCTTCTTGAAACAAATGGAACATGAGACCACCACCATCAGGAGCCTAGACAAATTATATACAAGCCCAAATCATCACAAAATCAATTCTAAGTCATTTGGATACCACACCTTGAAAAAAATTCTATATCACTCTGTATGGAGGGTTTCACTAGGGTTTAAGACCAACATGTCTTGTTAACAATTGTTTAGAAATGTCTGATGATTAAATCAATCGCTTATTTTTGAAAAACACTCTTATCTCAATGCAAAATCATCCATGAAAGCTACAAGTTCCCATGCAAAATGTGTGTGAGTGGGTGAGCATCTGAAGTTCATCATCGAGTTGGATTTGCACTCTTTCGAACTCGCTTTTCCAAATACATCATGACATGTAAAATATTCATCATATCAACCTAAATTGTTTCCCAAAATGCCATAGGGAAATATTCCATGCATGTCAACTCTCATCCATGATCATATATATATATATATATATATATATATATATATATGTAATTCTCCAACCACTAAGACTTACCTCGTACTTTCTTATCTAGTCTTCACTTTATTACTCCACAAGGACCTTGTATATGCACTAAACCTCTGAATACTAACCTGAGATGCCTTCTAAACTTCATATGCAATTCCACTACACTCCTACAATGCTTCAAAAATACTACTCTGCTCCATATCTCATGCTACTCCACCATACTGCTTGGACTAGGTCTAGGAATAGGCCTAGAATGACCACTTCAACACTTGACATCACATGAACTGATCATTTTGACCACTTGCAGACACTGAGACACATTTTCCACATCAAATTTACCATGCTTGACCTCATACATATCTCATACAACCTTTGGAGATCCCATACTAGCTTTACCATGCCTAGACACCATCATAAGACAACATGATTAGACACTACCAATCAACCTTCATGTTTGAATGTGAATAACACCTTATAAAGACTCATATGACACCTAGGATCCCTTTTCCATTAACAACCTTTGACATCAATGAAAATACCATAGACATAATGGCTAATAATATCCCCTTTGTCATTGATGACAACCGCCTTCATAAACATTGATGGCAACCATAAGACCAAACACCCCAAGACTCCCTTTTTCATGTTTATGAGCTTACTCTCCCCTTTGACATTTATGACAAAGGATTATGACAAAGTGACATGAAAATGAAAACTCAAAATGAAAATAATGCAAAATACAACTTACTTGTTCACAAGCTCCCCTTATTGTACTCTATTTTCTTGACTTCATCAACAAAAATAAAAGATCCATAAAATTGATATGAGCATCCAAATGGATCCCCATGAGAGTATATTCTCCAAATTTGGCTTCATACCTTATATATATTGTTGAGATAACTTTAATGTTTTTCTTGATAAAATTTCCCCTAAAAATGCATACCCCGTCTCTGTTTCGTAAATCACTTCTCAAAGCTTCCTTGATGTTTGAGTACCTCATCTCTGGTCCTTAATCCCTATCATACTTTAATACTCACTTCATGCCTTGCTTGAAACACATAAAATCCATTTGAGACCATGTCCTTATATGAGATATAAGTCTCAATGCCACCAAACATGCACATGTAGGTCAAGATACTTTGTTTTGGTCAACTCTACATTTCAAAATATTCTTAATGATCGAGATCAAGTCATGAGCACTTCTTCAATCTTTTAACTTCATAACATGTCACTTGGTTTGTCATAAGATCTCAAGGAAACTCCAAGATAATATATATCTTATTTATCGGGATTATTCTTTATAATCGATCAATAACCACTAAACATACCAACTTTTGATGAATCACTCAACAACTTACCATTAAATGTAGATCTTCAAAATACTACTCATACCTCAACAAACAATTCCACCTTACAAGATCTCATAGATGATATTACACCTACTCATTATGGACTGAACTCCCCTAACAATATGTTATTTTACCTTCTTAGACTAGGCACAAAATTTTGATGGAATATCAACTTCAAACACCACTAACATACATAAGGACATCATTCATGTCATTATACCATAGACTTCTTAGATCTCTAAGTTATGTTTTCAATACACAAAACCTATCCATGTATAGAATTTCATGACTACAAACCATGACTTCATACAGACCGAAGATAACCTTTGGGACACTTTGATAACTCATTTCCACTTTTCACAGCTTCCCTCGCTTAACATTGTTCACAACTTACTTTTAGCCCTTGAAACCTATTCCTTCATGACCCAAATCAGATGACTCATCATAAATTTGAGTAAACTCAAAGCTATAACATACTAGGCAATCGTAGATGGGAAACCTAAAGATGATGTATCCTTTATCCTAGTACTAAAGAGCTTGATGACCAATCACCGCTTTGAGCCATCTTACTGCACTCCAAAATACCTTATTTATGATTCACTTTATCCTTCACAAAGTTGTTGCAATATTTTTAGAATATTTTAGTAATCACCGATACATACATGGGTTATCATGGTAATAAGTCTCCAATATTCTCTCATTACCCCTAAATGGAACTATCATAGATGAAGAACTCACATTTCTTGACCCAAACACATACTTCACTCTTGCTTCTTTGACCTAACAACCACAAAAAAAATCTTGGAACAAGACTAGGACATTACACAACAACATAACAAGCATACCTCTGTCTTGACTTAGACCATATTGATTTATAATTCACTGCCTATCTCATAGTCAGTAGCAGAGCATCAAGAGACCATTAACAAACTTTAAATGCACTCACACACCTTTGTAAACCTCTACACCACTATTTACCATCAAAATTTTACACTATCATGAACTTAGAAAAACTTTCACATTCAAACATTACTCCCCCTAGACTTCACACACTACTAGGAACTCGTAGCTACACAAGAGACAACCTTTAGACCTTTTCATGATCTCGCATAAATTTGTATTAGGACTTTTTGACCATATGTACTAGCAACAACTTGACTCATCCGACAATACTCACAAATTATGAAAACACACTTATTTGATGGACGATAAGACACTTAACTATATACATACTTGAAGACCTTTAGACATCAATTAATGCTAAAATTGACTACATGAATGGAACCGTACATTTTGAAGCATATAGGATCATGACTATCAAATATCTTCAAGAAGCACTTCTATAGGAATGATTAAGCTTCTCATATAAGATCTACAAACCTTCATTACTTCTCATCAATGAGGAATGACTCCATGAAGCCTAGTGGAGCCCATATGTATCTTAGGGCATTAGAACACCCAAAACTCAAGAGATTCCCAAATCTACATATTCCTCCTATCCACATTAATTTCAATCTTAAGAACCCTCTTTCTTTTCATTGGCACACTAAGCCCGAGGTCCACCTTGTCTCTTTCTCCTCCTTTACTTTATTTATCCAATTTGTCTCTGAAACCTTCTTAACTGTCTCTTTTGACTGAAAATATGATAAACATGTATGATTATCTTCTAGTTTGTCTTCAACCATAAAAATCATACCTTCTTTTCTAGATGATTGAATAGATTTGAACTTGGCTACCTTCATAGGATCAGACTTCATGTTAAGCTTCATTTTATTTGGTTCATCTTCCTTGAATAGATTTTCATGATCGTACATTTTTAAAAATTTGGTAGAGCTTGATTCTTATTTGACTAGATTAGAGTGTCCGATTCTAACTCCATAACACCATTTATACA
Organism: Taxus wallichiana var. yunnanensis; assembly: GCA_018340775.1. Taxonomy (NCBI): domain Eukaryota; kingdom Viridiplantae; phylum Streptophyta; class Pinopsida; order Cupressales; family Taxaceae; genus Taxus; species Taxus wallichiana. Next base: position 49,632,415 of record CM031244.1, on the reverse strand, counting down.
CTTTGACTTCATGTCATGCTTTACCTCCTTCCTTTTTAGATGTTCATCTTCATCCTACAAAACCTTAAAACATGGCCAACATTTTTACATTTGAATCAAATAACAAATTTCTTACCTTTAGGAGCTCCTTCTCTCGACTAGCTAGTCCTCGATAGTAGTATCTAGCAATATGACCAAACAAATTACAGTTGTAACATACAACCTCATTCTTAACTTCATTCCTAAAACTTGGTCTAGGAGACTTTGATGAAAAATTTGGAAATATTTCCTTATTGTGGAAATTGAAACATGTATTATTTGTTAACTGATATGATTAATCATCCATACCATTACTCCATGGAAATTAATTCTTGATTTTCCTTCCACATTCCCTAGCTCTATGACCAAAGATATTGCAAGAATAACAAACACCATTGAACTTACTTGTGAACTTCATTGCATTGGGCTACCTAATAACTTTTTTATGGTCTTTGACATCCTCCTTGACTTTAGAAAGTCCTTGAATTGATCCAACATGCATCTCTTCCTTATTTTTCTCTTATTTGAAACCCAAACCTGATTTGACATAACATGATCTTTGACAACTTAGAAAAACATCAAGTTTATTAAGCACTTCCCTCAATTTTCTCATAGATCTTCAGCTTTATTAAAGATAGCTCTAGGTCTGCCATTAGAGATTACATAACCTTGTTGAATTTGATGCACTCTTCCTCCTAAGTTTTGAGACTAACAATAAGCATCCTAATATGAATTTCCAATTGAGCACATTCCTTTTTCTCGACTTCAAGACCATTCCTTGAGAGTTGTAGATCTTATTGAGCCCTAAAGAAGTTCATCTTCATAAGAGACCATTTCCCCTACCTTATCTGAAGCATCTTCTTCTTCCTGATCCATGCCTTTTGTATAACTAAAAACCTCATCCTTACTTACACTAGAATTATTGTTAACATCTTTATACAGGTACTCTATCTTATCCAATAGATCCTTAGAAGATTCACACTCTACAACCATGCAACTTACATATTCTTCCAATACACCAAAGATGATATCCTTGGAAATTTCTTCCATGGGGTCTGATGAGTCAATGTATCCAACATAAACCTCATATCTAAGAGAACTTAGATGGACCTTCATTCTAAATCTCCATAGAGCATAATTAGTTCCATTGAACATAGGGCCCTGATATGGAAAAATCTCTTCTCCCATTTGATCAAACAACATGTACTTCAAGAGGATATCCTTCAAATGATCAAACTTGCTTCACAAGGACCTACTCTAATACCAATTGTTAGAAGCACAATGGACTAAGAGCGGGGGGGTGGATGGGTGGGTGAATCAGTCCTTAAAAGTTTCACTTAATTTTCCATTACATACAATCTTCTTTCATTCATTCAACATCCATAAACCATATGATCTTATTAAGTGTGTATCAAACATTTACAAGTGCATGAAACAAGAGAGAGAACACATGACACCAGATATAAGTGGGAAAACCTCAAGGGGAAGAAAACCCATTAAAACCTATGCTAATATTACTCATAACAAAGTACTTGCATGAATATTACACATCAAGCAATATTTGTTTAGTGAGGAACCAACCCCACAAGGAGCACTAACCCCTAGTTTAGTAGGAAACAGATCCTAAAAGGAGGCTACAACCCCCCCAAGATGACTAAGCACAAAATAAACCACCTAAAATGGATGATCATTGATGATATGTTGCTCCCAAAACTAATAGTGATCTCAAATCCAGCTCCACACTCTTCAAACCTTCTTAAAACAAGATCTCTCCTAACTCGCTTAAATTTGGTCCTTCTCTTGATGATTAAAACTAATGACCTTACATACCTAATCTCAAATATTTCTCAACCATTCACGCCTCTTCTCATCTTTTTCCTTGACCCTCTCTTCACTATTCTTCCTTCTTCTCTAGCTCACTCACATCCCCGTTATCTCAACTAGTCCATATGAGTCATTACAACCCACTTATATACAATATACTAGCTCAAAACACCTCTAGGTAGGACATGGCCATATATGTAGGTCATTCCAACTCAAAAACATATCAAAAACATCAAATAAATAAACTCAAGATACCCATATAGGTCGAAAAGGGTCACACCAACAAGAAAAAGCTCAAGACATCTCAACAAGGATTAAAACAAGCTCTCCAAGCTCCAACGAATGCATCATGAATATCAAGGGCACATTCCAGCTATGTCATGACATCATCATATCCAAAAATTTAGGGACAACCTCTAAGCATCACCAATAAACACAAGAAGCTCTCGCATCATTCTCCATCATCATGAAACTCACGAACTTGAAATCATGCACAACTAGGTCTTTAAGCACCCAAAATTTAGTCCTAGAAAAAAAAAAACTTCTCCTATCAAAACTATCCATCATAGCTCAAGTAGTATACTATTTGAAATATCTCCGAGTCCTACTTTCTGAAAAAAAAAATCATTTCATTCATCAAAACATAAAGCACAAGGCCTCCAAAAGCTTAATCTCCGAAATAATTCCAAATCAAGAAAATGGACTCAAGAACTAGTCTTGAGAGAAACAAACTTCATAACCTTCAAAACCACTTACAAGCTCAACCACCACCTAGAATACTTCAAGAACACTTTAACCATCATTTTGAAGCATAAATAAGCATATGCCATTTGGAGAAAATTGATCTAACACACATATTTCAAACACCTATCTTGACAAGCCTAATAGGACCAATTAGGCCATTAGGGCTTAGGAAAGAAAAAAACTCTCCAAATCAAACCAAGGGCTCATAGACATCATACTAGGTGTAAACATGATATCCATGACTAAAAATCATAACTACGACATGCATTTCAACCAAACTCATCTCAAACCTCCATAGCTAATTTTAAGCCCTTAAGGCCAAAATCGGTAGGGAAAAATTAGATACATGTATCTTCCATTTTCTCTATTGTACCTACTCAAATTTTTATGGCCATTTAGCACATATCCCAAGGATTCTAGAACAATTCAATTTTCATCGTGAAGCTTCCATCTTAGCCCTGAAAATGTGAATCTCCTCAAAACAAGGGTTTTTATGCCTTCCTAAAACAACTAGAACATAAGACCACCACCATCAGAGCCCAAATAAATTCTATACAATCCTAAATCATCAAAAATCATTTCTAGGTAATTTGGAGACCACATCTTGTAAATCTTATGTATTGCTCTAGAAGGAAGGTTTCGCCAGAGTTTAAGACCAACATGGCTTGTTAATGATTGTTCATAAATGTTTGAAGATCAAATCAATCCATTATTTTTGAAAAAAAAATCTTCGCTCAATGCAAAATCATCCCTAAAATCCATAAGATCCCATGAAAAGTGTGTGTGAGTGGGTGAGCATCAGAAGTTCATCATTGAGCTAGATTTTGTACTCTTTAGAACTCAATTTTTCCAAAAACATCATGACATGCAAAATATTCATCATATCAACTTGAAATTTCTCCCATAGCACCATAGGGACCTCCTCCATGTATACCAACTCTCATTCATACTCAAATATATTTGTAACTCTCTAACTACTAAGACTTACCTATGCTTTCCCGATTAGTCTTCACTTTCTTGCTCCACAAGGACCTTGTATATACAATAAACCTTTTAATAATGACCCGAGATTCCTTCCACACTTTATATGCAATAACAAAACACTCCTACAATGCTTCAACAAGAATCCCCTACTCCATATCTTATGTTACTTCACCATACTTCTTGGACTAGGTCTAGTACTAGGCCTAGAATGACCACTTAAACACATGACATCACATGAAATGACCATGTTGACCACTTGCACACACTAAGACACCTTTTTACACATAAAATTGACCATTTTTGACCTCATACATATCTCATACAACCTTTGGAGAGCCCATACTAGCTTGACCATGCCTAAGACACCATCACAAGACAACATAATTGGACACTACCAATCAACCTTCATGTTTGACCTTGAATAACACCTCATGGAGAGTCATATGAGACCTAGACTCCATTTTCCATCAATGACCTTTGACATCAATGACAACACCATAAACACAATTGCCAACACAAGAGAGAAACCAAACTTTCATTAGTAAATTCTTTACATCTTACATGTAGAGTCGAGGTAAGAAAACCTCCATTTGTGAGTTATAGAGGTTAAATGGATAAAATTTTGAGTTTCATAGAGAAGAGCCCAAAAATTTATAAGGGAGGAAAGTGGGATAAGAACCATTAAAAATGCGTAAGTACTTGTATTTATAAAACTCATGGAAACGAGAAAGAGAGGGAAGACAAAGAAGAAAGGACCACAAAGTCGACTCGCCCCTTGAAATCATGCTAAAGAAACATGGGTGTCATGATTTATTTTAGTGTCTTCTTGTAGTACGGACATGGGTTCCATTAGATGAAAGCTAAAACCATAACATGACCCTTGAATTTATCACACACCATTAGATTACATAGAAGGACATCATACTTCATTAAATTTTGGTGGTTAGGCGTCCTGGTTTGGAGTTCATGCAGCACTTTGAGATCTTCTCGTGGTTATCTTCCTTTGTAAGACCTCATGCGACTTCTAATTTTACTTTAAGTATATAAAAACACTTTTTATTTTAATAAAAAGAATATTATTAAGTTTCCAAATATTAGAAATGACCAGTGCCCAACTTAAAATATTATTAATTATATTAATCTAGAAAAGGGGGCATTATAAAAATTGTGCATAATATTATGATAAGGAACCATAACAAAGAGTATTAGGCTATATAGTATGAGATTTGATTTGATATTTAGCAAGACCAAGTAGAATGTAATGACTATGAGACAAAGAATCATAAAATTCCATGGGAGTAAAATCCAAAGTATGCAATGTTTCATCAATAATCTCAATAGTATCAACATCATCATCAAAATCATCAATCTCAACATTGAAATGTTGTGCAACTGTCTTAAAGGGGATTTAGAGTAGATGTGGAAGGTGGCATAGAAGGAGATATTACACGGGAGATGAGATCAATAGTGTTGGTTTGAATATAGGATGTAGGGGAGGCAAAGAAAATGGAGTAGGATTACTAGTCTCCCAATATCATATGTATCAAGACAATGTGAGGGGATTGGATGAGGTGGGGGAATAACCATATAAGTAGTGGAATCCATGTGAAAATATTTGAATGGTTCATGATCAACATTAATAGTATGCTCATAGCCATTAAATATAAACTTAACACAATGATGGACTATAGAGGGAATACTATTCATGACATGGATCCATGGTCGACCAAGGAGTAGATTAAATTGTAATGGGGCATCCATAACATAAAAGGGAGTAATGAGCTTGTGAGGTCCTACTTGTAATTCTAATTTGACAACACCAATGCATGCATGAGTAGTAGTATCATATCCTCAAAAATAAGAGTAGATTGTTCAATTACATTATGAGGATGCCTAATTATGCTAGTAATGATAAAGGACAAATATTTAATGTAGAACCATTATCAATGAGCACACACTTAATTTGAAAACCCTGAACCTAAGCCATGATAAGAAGAGGAGGAGAATCAATGAAGATGCATGTGTAATATCCTCATTAGTAAATGTAATAGAATTACTTATTTGCTTAAATGATTCCATGAGATTTACAAAAACTAGGGATGGTCATCACTTTTTAAATGAATGGATCTCAATGTCGCTTTCTAAAGATGTGACAATAATCAAGAGCCTTACACAAAAGATCAAAGAGAGATATCTTAGCTGGGGTATTCTTTAATTATTCAATGATATCATAGTATTTAGATGAATAAACAGTAAATGAGGTGGTGCATTAATAAGAGAGGAGGGATGTAGGAGGTCCCAAAGGTTTCTTATTTCAATGAGTGGTTACAACATTGATCAGGGGTCTATAGAGGTGGTTGTGAAGTGAGGTGGATGTTGAGTGACAATTGGTATATAATTAGCTTAGATGGCTACTTGGGAATGATATGAGTGGGGATGAAAGAAGAAGACGTAGTCATAACCTCATAAGAGGAAGAAGAAAGGAAAATGATCTAATGCATGGTCAAAGTTTGGGTTCATCAAATGATTTAACAAAATGTAAATCTTAATTAGAGGACTGAGATAAATCAGTTATACTAGAAACATACAATATGCAACATACAATGGCAAACGAGTACAAATAACAAGAGAATAAGAGTGATTTAGTTGATAACTCATTTGTCTATATCGGATCTAGGCTGGAATGATAATGGAACAAGCTAGATATGGATTGTATGTACCTCATTTGCAGGATAGTGATCTATAGATATGATGGATGGTAGCACCCAGAAAGGGGGAAATATCACCGCAGGCACTATATTCTATATTGGGTGCTAATGTCCTAGTATCGAGTGCAAATATAGCTCTTTTAGGGTCTCGATCATGTCACTTTTACTTCACTATGTGTCACATCTACTTTGTTGTATGGTCTCACTATCATACTTGTGCCCTGTAAAACAAACCCTAACTACCTGCATAAGGCTTAAACACACATTAGACTAAATAATATATGTATATACTTGAGTTAGACTGACCCCGACGGTCACCCTAATGTGATTTTCATTGAGCATTGCACTACATTTCAGACTCAATGTAGTTTTGGTGTGTGTGTGATAGAATCACGTCCTTGAGGCTAGGTTTCCTTGTTGCTGCAATCGCACCGAGATAACAGGCTATAACTACTTTTACCCTAAGATAATGTGTGCGATGGAATTTAGAATTTGTCCTTTCTGCAGTGAATAATGCGGCCCAAATGTAGTCCTCAAATGTTCCTTTTATCCAAGTAGTAGATAAAATGTAATAACCCAAGTACCCCTTTATTTCCCTCTTAGAATAGTTAGTAAGTCATGTATATATATGATTCATTTACTTGAATTTTATCATTAACAACCCTAAAAGATGACCCAAAGTGATAAATAGAATTTTAGAAAAGATAACAATTGATGTGACATTTTAAACATAAGAAAACAAGGGAAAAGGACAAAATATCTTAATGGGGACAAGATGCTTGGGCGCTCTGTCCTTTACTAGCGCTAATGTTTGAGAGTTCCAAAGATAAAACAAGAAGTACTGAGCTAGGTAACACATTGTGTGTTGTCCAAAAGAAAAGGGATAATTCCATAAAATTAGAGGACGAAAGCATGGAAAGATAAAGCAATGTCAATGTAAAACAAAACAAGTATTGTTAATGTCTAGTTTTCTTTCTTAGGAATCATGCATATAATGATATACTAGAGGCATGATGTAATAGTACTAAGTGCATAATTGTGTGTCTACAATTAGATCAACTCTAATTTTAATATTATACACACAAACTTAAATGTGAGATGAGTAAATAGAGGACCCCAAGAAAAGACAAGAAGAGAGAATATATCTTTTATGTACATCAAACATACTAAAAACAAAATGAGATTCTATAACATATTATTTCACTCAAGCTAACTACCTTGATAACTTACAAAAAGTTTTTATATTTACCATATTCCAAGAATAAAATGTTGAAAAGAACCGAAAACTTTTGATTGAAATAAGAGTCGTGAAGTGGACAATTCCTATCAGATATGTTGTGAGATGTTGGATTTGAATTGATGTAACTTGTAAAAGATGAATATAGTGCTATAAATAGTCTAAGAATGCTAGAATTCATTTTTATTATTGTAGTTTAACATAGTGTTTTCCTTTAAAAGTCAGTAATGCTTTTGAGCTATCACAAATCTAGAACATGTCTACAATAATAGTAATAAATATTACCAATAAATGTAAGTCACTTTTCAACTTTATCGCTAATAAATATAGTGCCATGCATTATTTATTAATTATTATTTAGATTAAAAACAAAAAATTGTACTTAAATAAGATTTAAAAATGGCCAAATTAGTCACTTATCAACTTTATTGCTAACAAATACGGTGTCATTTGTTATTTTGAAATTTTTATTTAGACTATAAATAAAAATTATACCCGAATAAGACCCAAAAAAGGTCAAATTAGTATCTTATCAACTTTATTGTTAATAGTTATGGTGCCATGTGTTATTTTATAAAATTTTATTTAGATTTTTTGGTATAGGTATAAGACCCAAAAATAGTAAAATCATTGCATACCCACTAATAAAAAAAGAGATAAATGAAATCTTGTGGAATTTTGATATTACAAATTTATTAAATTAGTATTCGTACATTAGAAATATCAACATCGATAAAAAAATTATATATATAGTTGGTTCAAAAATGGTAAACTATCAAAAGGATTATAGTCCAATGGTGAGGATAAGAACTTGTTGACCATCCACTAGGTATAAATCCCAAAGAGATACACGAGACATAGTCAAACAAATAGAGTCAAGATTGTTTCTGGGTGACTTTGACGAATTAGATACTCCTTAGTCATATATATATATATAAGAGTAATCAACGATATGTATACTCCATTCAAACATAAGACAAAGATGTCGATATCTCTATAATATCGTTGCTTTCCCACAAGAATAAAAGATGCTAAACTAATTAAATAACTTGAAACCTATAATAACCTACCTTTGATGCGAACTAATAAACAATAAGAGAATGAACCTTCAAAACAAAACAAAACAATAATACAAATTGAAATGAGGAGCCAACTATACCCAAAGCCTATTTAACATATATACAAATTATGGAGCAGAACGAACTAGGGGTTTTTTTGTAATATAAGGTAACAATTCACAAATTATATGAGTAAGTCAAGGCTAAAATCAAAACACAAGTAGGATTATCCAAGTGTTTCGTAAGTGATACAGACGTCAAACAAAGTTACGCCTCCCTAACTTGATTCAGGTTATACATTGACAAGCTAGAGGAGTGGACAAACAAAATTGGAGGGAAAGGGGTCCACTTGGCCAAATATGTGGTGAAACTCCTATTATATGTAGATGACTTAGTTCTAATGATAAAGACAATCCAAGATTTAAGAGATCACTTGTGTTTTTTAGAGCTCTTTTGATAGAAGTGGGGATAAAGACAAACATTGGAAAACCAAAATTATGACTTTCTCTCGTGAAAAGGAAGAAACAACATCTCAAATTTCAGTTTATTGGAGAGTCTCTTGAAATGGTGTCGAATTCAAATATCTTGGCCTTAATTCTCATAAAAGCTCAAATGGGATACTTATAGGATGCAAAGAATACAAGGAATATGAAGAGTTCTTTATGCGCTCCAAAACAGGTACATGAATGTTGAGCTATGGGATCAAAGACCACTAAGGTCCTTTTTGGGTTACTTATCATGCTAGTGATGTCAGACGTTGCGAGGTATGGGATAGTGGAACGACAAATTTGAAGGGAGACAAATAGAAATGATCCGTAAGCGGTTAGTAACAAACAATTTTATAATCAAAATTATAGTCCTCTATGAAATAATTACATCGAAATAGGTACCTTCCTCCAAAGGCAAATTATGACTAGGTTTATATGTTACTTAAAAAACATGAAAGCCGACATGTCATATAAGGTGAAAAGGTGCACAAACAAAAGAACATGTGGATGAAACAACCACAAATGGATGAAAAATGGAATATCAACCTAGATGAATGCCTAAATCTTGACAAAGACAAAAACTATGTGAATGAAAAGTTTAGAATGAGAATGAGGAAGAAGAAAACAAGTAGGAAGTGTTAACACTATATTACAAAGTTCTACCCGATGTATAAACATTGTGAAAAAACTTATATAGGGGATACAATTCAATAGAAGGGAAAGATTTTTATTGCCTAACTAAAGACTAGCTCCTGCACTTAGATGTAAGACAAGAAGATGGGCAACACCTAATGAACCACAAGAAGAGAAGACTTGTGTTCTATGCTCAAAACAAAGGAGCATTTCATCCTCGAATGCTCAAAGTACATGAACATCAAAACTAATTATGATTTTTTTAATAGTTGGTTCCATGATAGAACTATTCGAGAATGACAAAATAAAAAGTTTGGGAAGAAGATAACTCAATTCAACAAGAGAAGAAGTAGCCTTCTAAAAATACCATCAATCCACAAATATTTACATAATTGAAAAGTAATTGAACATATATATAACCATTTCATTTCATATCTTCCCAACTAATTCGTGGTATAACGACGAATGAAAGGTTGCTGAAAGATCCCTTGAAGAGAGTGATAACTACAAATAAAGCAAGAAAGAATATGAGTACCTAATAAAATCCAAAAAGAAAGGTATGTACTCTCAAGAAGGAAAAAATTAATATCTTCGAGTAAACATAACCTCAAAGGCTTTTGGAGAGAGTTACAAAAAAAGAGAAAACAAAAAGAGAATAATATCACAATTGTTCAATGGTTAGATTATGTGAAGCTCATCTATGAGCGAACATAAAAGAAAGATAAACCTCCCATAATCGGACATCACCAAGCTCTTATCAATGGAAGATATCAAGAAGGTATAAAGAAATCGGCGTGGGGTAAGGCGCAAGAAATGATGCGTGGTGTAGGCTGAATTTCTAAAATGGGGATCTAAACTTCTTGTTCCACACATCACAAGAGTCTTTAACAACGTCACACTAGATGGATTTTTGACGGAATGGACAACTAGTGCGCTTATCCCTCTCTAAAAAGTGGTGATGTTAGTAATCCTTCTAACTACCGCACTATTATGGTCAACCCTCTTCTTGGAAAACTTTCGAGAGCATGGTAGAGCGAAGAATCAGTAGTTGGGTAGAAAAAGAGGGAAAAAGAGCTAAAGGGCAGAAGGCTTTAGACCAAAGCATTCCACGATTGATCACTGCATCACTCTTAGACATTTGATTGAAAAAGTCTAGGACACCTAAGGGGAGGAAGTATTTTCTTTGCTTTGTTGAATTTAAAAATACCTTTAACACAAAGGTGCCTAGGGATAAACCGTGGGACAAGATGGAGGAACTTGGGATTCCTGATGAGTATAGAGTTGTAGTGCATAAACTTTATGAGCAAGTTAAAGCTAAAATTAGAACTAGTGAGGGCATGTCTAAATGTTTTGGTAGCGACATTGGAGTTAAACAAGGATGTCCTTTATCTCCTACTTTGTTTGGTTTATACATAGATAAACTTGAGGAATGGTTAAAAAAATAGATGGGGGTGGTATCTAACTGGTGGGCTATGTGGTGAAGTTACTTTTATATGCAGATGATCTTATTCTAATTGCAAAAACTGCCCATGGTTTAAGAGAACATTTGAGGGCCTTATAACTCTTTTTCCAAGAGGTTGGGATGCAAGTGAACACTAGCAAGACCAAAGTCATGATTTTTTCCTTAAAAAGGAAGAAGCAACATGTTACATTTATTTTTGAAGACAACCCACTAGAAATAGTGGAAGAGTACAAATACCTTGGAATTGTTTTTCATAATAGACTCAACTGGGAGACATGTAGAGCGAAAAGGATTCAGGGAGGATGGAGAACATCTTACTTACTTCAGACAAAGTGCGAAAAAAAGTGGAATTATGGGATTGGAACACCAAGAAAACCCTCCTTGATTTATCGGTCACGCTAGTTGTCCTTGATGGATGTGAAGTTTGAGGGAGTAGTGTGTCAAATCACAAGTGGAGGTAGTTAGAGAGAATCCAAAAGCATATAATCACTAGTAGCATCAAAGTCAAAACAACATGCCCATATGAAATCCTTTTGGCCAAACAGGATTTTCCTAATGCAGCATTAACATTAACCTTATTGATAAGTTATTTAAAAAAGGTTGAAAACACAAATTACCATCGTTGGCCCAAAATGGTTGTTGAGGAGTAGAATCGTAGGAAGAAGATGTGGATGAAGCAGAACAACAAGTGAATGAATAAATGAGACATTAAGTTGCAAAATTGCCCTAACACCAATGCGAAAATAAAAAAGTTTGCCTTAGAAAAATTCAGAATGTTACGTGGACAAAATAAATTGGTCGAAAAAAACATACTATGTTAAAGAGTTCAACCCCACATGTGAGCATAATGAAAAATGGTATCTATAAGCTACTCTTAAGGGTAAGGCTATAATGTTAGTGGCTCAGCTAAGGACCAGATCACATCATCTTAGGTGTGAGACTGGTAGATGGACAATCCCTAAAGAAAATTGGGAAGAAAGAACTTGTATTTTCTGCAATAAAGGGGTGGTTGAAACTGAATGACACTTCATTTTGGAATGTATAATTTATGAGTATATATGATCACAATATGATTTGACGGTGAACAACCTAAATGAGTTATTTTAGGAGGCAAGACTCCACATAAACGCTGGCTTCTTGGTCAAGATCCATAATAGAAAATCTCGAAAAAAACTTTGAAAATTTATTAATGTTGCGGCTCTTATTCACGAGAGTGGACGTCGCTAAAAAACTTTCATTCATTTGAAGAGCTTCTTTTGTTCCGCGTTCCAATGGTATATTTTGGTCCCGTGGACGATAATAAATCCTCGATATATCTATCGCTTCCTTAGTGTAAGAAGCGTGAGATACGCGACAGCAATTCGCAAACAGTTTCGGTCCACGAATTATGTGATAATTTAGTTTCCCGTAAGGGATTGTTATTAGACGGACTGTGAATTCACGAGGATTGTTTTAGCGTTTACTAAGATGGCCTCAATGGTTAATCCACAGAGTCTACCATGTTTTCTGTATGACAAAGTCTCTTACCACAAATATGGTGGACTGGTGATAAATTCATCACAGAAACTATGTACATTCGGGCATCAGAAATGCAGACTGAAGCATTTTACGAACAACTGCAAGTTATTGAGGGAGAATAAACATTTGCCTAGAAGAAAAGCAATTAGGCGGAGAGGCATTGTTGCCAGAATAGAGCTGTCAAACCCAGATGACTACGAGGTGGGGAGACTGCTAGGAAGCTATGGGTACATGAACATAACTAGGTAGCAAATTTTTTTATCTTCTCATATTTGTTAAATCAGCATATAAACTTTGTTTTCCATAGAAAAACCCAGAAGTATACTAATTGATTGAAATGATTGACCCTTCAACGACCATTAAATGTTTATTCAGCGCTTTTAGAGACATCAACAGGTCTTGCCAGGTAAAATGGAGTTGAAGTGAACTCAAAAAGCTTAATTGGTCATGTGAAAGGCATCTCTACTTTCATGTTGCACCGAGTCTCCTTTTGGGTGGGCCTGGGAAACCCAAAAAGGGATGCTTAGAGTTACCCAATTTTTTTTTCCTAGAAATGATATTTGAATAGGAAATATGATGGGGATGGGGACCGGCATGGAAGACAGAGGGCGGTCATAACATTTTGTGTTTGTGCACTTAAGGAAGACTATTAGTTTCTGGACTGGACTCCATTCTGCAGGTGTTTGGCACTTCTTACAATTTTTATCTTTACAGTGTATTCCTGATAGTTCAGCTGCTTGGTTTTGAGTACATATTTTGGTTTGCTGAAAAGTATCTACACTTTTAACCATCTCTAATCATAAGCTTATTTGACAATTCCTTTTCTTTACCCTTGAAGAGGCATTCCTTGTGCGTGTCTTCTTTACTTTTTGTTTTCTCTGAATAACTTTGTGTTAACTTCATTTGACAGATTGCTAACCAGTTCCTTATTTTAATGCTTACTGTTTAGGTATTTTTTTTTCGAGTGCCTGAAGGCACCTTGCCAGATTTTTTAGGAAGAGCAATGAACTAATAAGTTAATAATGCCGTACGTCAGTTAATCTTACTAATAACCAGGTCATTGGGAGAAATGCAGTCAATACCTTCTTTTGAAAGAACTTAGAAGGCTTTAGCAAATCATCGTGTCTTGTGCTTTTCCACTTGACCATCCAAAGTGAAAATGGTGTTTTACTGCCATGCAGAACCCAACAAGATCCTTCATGACGAACAAGAACCTGCTTTTGTGGTTGTTCTTTACGAGCGAATTATATTCTTCAGCCATAGCATCTTTCAATTCCAATCATTCGTGAAAGCAAAATTGGCCTTTTGTTTCTGGCCAGGAGTCCTCGAAGTGCCGGAAATATCATCAGAGCATGTAGCCTCTATGGTCTTCATAATCCACTTACAATGACAAGCCTCACAAATGGCAGGAGTCTCATGTCTACAAGGATTAACACCAAAACTCTTGACATAATAGTCTCTCTCTCATCATCTGAGCAATTTGAAGCATCTGAACTAGACAAAGAGATACTGGACACATCATAAAAGAAGAGAAATAAAAGGAAGGCAAAATTATAGAAGAAGGGTTGTTTGTGAAGGGTACATCCCTCTGCCGAACTGGGATTGTGCAAGCCAAAGGCCTTAGACTTGTTAGCATACCCAACAAGTATACATTTGCCACTCTTATGCTCATTTTTGTAATAATTTGTGAACATTAATATAATTTCTTTCTTGAGAACCTCTCTTTGTGCAGGTGCATAAGAATCATGTCACCTCCATCAAACTCTTGCTTCCTTCTCAATATAGTGCGTGCTGCTTTTTTTCAACTGCATGTGGACTCGTTGGTGCACATCCTTCATGTACCAAACAAACTCTTCCGCTTCTGTGATCCTCCCTTTTTCTTTCTTGATGTCACGGAATTCTGTAATACCCATTGGACTTATTCCATAAACTATCTGGAAAGGTGACTTCCCGATGCTGCTGTTTATAGAGTTATGATACGCAAACTTCACTTGCGCAAGGACCGAATCTCCTGTCCCTGCCCTTTCTCCTACCAAACATCTCAACAAATTGATAAGGCACTTGTTGACAATTTTTGTTTGGCCATACGTTTGTGGATGATATGAAGAACAAAACTGCAACTTAGTGTTCAACTTCTTCCATAAGGCCTCCAAAAGTGACCCACAAACTTGGTGTCTCTACGTGACATAATACTGCACGACAACCCATGTAGCCTCACAACTTTTCTGAAAAACAAGTTAGCTATATGCATTGCATCACTAGTCTTTCTACAAGCAATAAATAAGCTATCTTAGACATCTAACTCCTACAACAAAAATAGAACATAACTCATCCGTGTTCTAGGAAACTCTAGAAAAAAATCTATACTTGGTTTCTCCCACGGTTTCTCGTAGGTACTAGGAGTGGTTGGTATAACCCTACATTTTGACTCTTTTCCTTTACCAATTGGAAAATCTGCATCTCTATATGTCTCTGCGCACATTTGTAGCCATGCATGGCCAAAAATATCTCACTTAGCTGCGCCAAGGTTTTATCAATACCAAAGTGACCACCTAATCCTCCGCAATGCTTCTTTTGGATCAAATTCTCTTGCATTGACCCTCTAGGTATGCATAAGTGCATGCCTTTGAATAACAGTCCGTCCTATAAGAATCAGTCTAACCAAAGGGTGCGATCAATGCTTGTTGGTTTTGTGTCATGCTCTCTTACCTCTCTAAAGTCTTAATCTTCTCACAAGCGGAGTTCCTTCATCATCGAGCTTCATGAATTCCACATGCATCTCATTCAACAAGGCACATTTCGTACTTAGTGTATTTACAACTTTATTCAACTTCCCATTTCTATTCTCAAGACAAATGGGCAACTTTGCAAGAATTCAACCCATTTCACATATCTTTGATTTTACTTACCTTGAATTTTGATGAATTGTAGTGCTTGATGGTCCATTTACAATATAATCTCTTTGGGAAACAAATAGTGCCTCCAATTCTTCGTAGCTTGCACTATGGCATAAAATTCCTGATCATAAATTGAATACTTTATTTGCGCGTCATTTAGTTTCATGCTAAAATGGGAAATGGGCTTACCATCTTGAATTATCATAGCTCCAATGGTTGGGTTGAGTCAAAGGAGGGATGCAAAGGAGAGAGGGAGGGATCTAGATCTCATTCTCGTCTTGGAAGGAGTTTTTGTCATCATTGGAGACGTTTCACGTTTCAATGTTGCACCATGCAATTATTGGGTGTGTACAATTTTCAGTCTGTTGGAATTTACATATTGGAAACAAATGGTAAGCAAACTAATTTATTGCATCACCCTCACACTATGTATTTGCAAGGTTTTGATCATCATGAGAATTATTCTAACAAAGATGTGAGGATGAAGGGTACTAAAGGGAAAAAGGATATTTTCCAAGAGGCCCCTAACCATCTTCCGAGCATTCCGAAGATTGAACCAAGGAAGGAAGAATTCAATTTGCATAGTTATGATAATGATCAACTTGCTGGAATTTTCAAAACAGCAGCTCATAAGAGACAAGTTGAGGGTGTTCATGACTTTGGCAAGGATCACGAAGAGGCTCCATGCACGTGCCAACCAAATATGGATGAAGTCAAGGTGGGAAGAGCTTCACTAGTTGAATATGAAGAGATCTCAACCATGCTTCATTCGGCAAAAGAAAATGAAAAAGTGGAGGACAGCCCAAGGTATAATATTGAAAATTACATTTCAGTTTTTTGGTCTCTTACTATGTCGCTGCCATACTTGTGTCACCATGGGCAGCTTGTTGCAAAGGATGAGCCTATGTCAAGTTTGATGCTTCATAGTATAATGGGTGGTCATCATGGACAACATAGTGGACACGGTGATAAAGTGAAGAACACTCTAAGGGGTGATTTCTATGTGAATTATAATGAAGAACATATGGGCAACACACACAAAGTGAGGTAAAACCTACAATTTTATTTTCAAAACAACAGTCATATTATAAGGATTTTGAATTCTTAATTGATAAGCAGGCTCTTAGAGGGAGTGCTCCAATAAAAGTAGAAGTTAAGTTCATGAATTTTGTGTTTGAAATCGAGCGGGATGGTTGTTATCTTGTTATTCCGAGCATTATCACTCAGTTGGGATTTGGAGGTATGATTAGAAGTAGGAGTCTTGATTTGTGGGACTTCAAGCATGTTTTCATGTGTTTTTGTACTGCTGTTATAGACATTCCCAGCTTGTCCAATATTTTGTTTGGTGCCATACAAAAGAGGACAGTCATGAGAAGGGATAGTTTCCAATCTTTCAGAGCATTTTCAGTCAATAATGACTCATTCCCAGGCCCCACTACATTCTTTTTGAGGAGATTCATGAAGGGCTTTCAGTTTGACAGCTACTGTACTTTTTTCATTCGCTGTCCACAACAATTTCAGCTCCCTATCCATTTTGTTGACAACCAGAGATAAGTATCCAACCATGAGGATGAAGGGTTTCCAATCTACTATCATCATTGATGTGTTTTCAGTTGTCATAAGAAGGATCTCAGCCACTATCCTTCTGATTTTAGGGGACAAAACACATGGTTACAATTGTGTTTGGGACAGCCTGGGTGAACTTTTGAATATCCATCACTTGAGTGGAGAAAATGAGATGATTACAAGCCATAAAGGGAGCTAGCTTCCATACCTACGGGGCATGAAGAAATGATATTGAGAGCTCTTGTTTCTTTTAATGTGTTTGTTCTTTGTGTAGGCACAAGAATAAAGAAGAAAGAGCAGCTGAATTTGTTATCCATCCGAGCATGTGATGAAGAATATGGGACTGCAACTGAATGTAATGTTCCCAATGGGACAAACTTAGCCCTGGATGAATTTTAGGTGCTTCCCTTGATAAAGAGACAACTCAGAAAAGATATCACAACAATTATTACTGCAGATCAGAATTTTAGAGAGGAAAAAGCGACTAGGAGTTACTAGGAAAACCCATGCACACAGTGAACAAATGTTTATCTTTCCACTTAGCTATGAAATGCAGATTTTATGAACTCCAAATCAACCTTTAGGATGGTCTATATGACCATACAAAGATCAAATTACACTGCTGCAATAAATAATCAGACATGGAGGCTGGGTTTGTTGATGAAATCCACCCCAAACAACAACCAAACCTATCTATTCAAGCTATAAACAGACCTCAAAGTTTGAACAGTTTATTATAGGATAAACATCTGATTTTTAAGCACATAACAGGCTGGAAAAACAGTCCAGAATGCTGCAGAAATAGAGGTCTGAAACAACACTAAAATTCCATCCAAAAATTACTGAGAATACCTTCTACTGATCCACATAATCAATACAACCGATAGCAGCAATTTACAGACCTGGGAATGTCTTCAAACATCTCATGAAAGTCAAAATATGGGTCGCTCCAAGAGAGAAAAATATTATATTACTGCAACAATATTTTCTTCATACCTCGGATACAAAATCTGCCAAAAATCTTCACAACTACTGCTGGAAATGACTGAAATTTCCCTTGCAAGCACAATAGAATTTCCTGTATGGAAATCCCTCACATTCTCTAAGAGGGTTTTCGTCCTCTAGAGGAAATATACTAAGGGTTTTCGTCCTTAGAATATTTTTGGTGAAAGCTTCAAGCTTCAACACAATTCAGAAAATATCAAGTGAATATGGAATGCCTCTACACAAGTCGACCTCTCCTTATAAAGGAGAAATGGGACCCAAAGTGACCTTTGGACTTCCAAATGAAAGTGACCTTTAGACTTCCAAAGAAAGTGACCTTTGGACTTCCAAATGAAAGTGACCTTTGGACTTCCAAATCGCATTTTCCCTATAAATACAATTAAAATTAATTGTATTTTTACAATTGCACTTTCCTAATTTTTATTTTAATATTAAGCTTTATTACTTTATTATATGTGCATTTTATAATTTTATATTTTAATATTTGCACAATATAATAAAATAAATAAAACTTAGTCACCCTTGACTCACCCTTTGGCCATCGGGTAGACAAAAATGGGCCAAAGGCCTTCGATACGAACTATCCAAAAAGAGGGACATTGCAGATCAAGATGAAGATGCCATAATGGAGCATGACAAATTTGTGAGTGCAAATGGTTTCAATTTGCATAGAAATAGAGTCCCTCCAATACTTGGATTGGGAGTGAAACATAAAGGCTTTGAGGAAGGTACAACCCAACCTAGGACAGCGGGAAGAGGGCAGTCTAGACCATCTTTGGGGCAGCCACGGAGGCCACTACAACAAGGTAACTCTAGGTGTTTGGATCAGTTTTGCATGATGCTCAAGCTTACCTTTCCAAGTTTGTTGTTGAGTGAAGAATGTAATCAAGAGTTGGGGAATGAGGTGTTGTCTACCCCAAGTGAGAAGGGAAGTATTTCTATGGCAGCCATGAGCCAAACTACCATCATTGATACTGTTGTCATCATTTATAACAACCCCCACCTAATTTCAGTTGCATTTGTATTTGAGAATATGGAGTGTTCTTACACCTTAGTTGATAAGGATGGAACGAAGAATGAGGATGCCACATTGGGACATGGATTAGCTTGTCAAGTTGTTGATTATTTATTAATTTCTTGCTTTATGACTGAGATTACAATAGTTTGGAAGGTTTTTTATACAACTGAGTATGCAAAAGAAGTTGTTATTGTTGTTTTAGAAGTTGAAGATGAAGGGGACTTCAATGAAGGGGCAATGGGTGTCAGAGTTTGTTTGGGCAAAAACTCCTTCATTTGACAAGTACAGATCTAGACTATGGGGATGTTATAACATTTTCCTTCACCTTGGTATGATGGCATTTGGGCATGAGAGCTTGCAATTGCTTAAGGGCAAGCAATTTCGGGAAGGGAGGACTGTAATGTCCCCTTTTTCGAACTAATTCATTTCAAAGACTTCTAGCCCATTCCACTTCTCGTGGGTCGAAGAAGGTGAACAAGGGAAGTATTTGTTTATATTTTAGTCCTTTTCCGTGAGCATTTACATTTTCTTTTAGTGTTTTCCTTTATGAGGTAGGTCGGCTGGGTTGGAGGAATTAAAAAGCAAATTAAAAGATAAAACAAACTTCTTTATGAGGTTGGTCTCAGTAATGTCCCCTTTTTTCGAATTAATCAAATAAAGGATTCCTTAGCAAGCAACGGTTGAACAATGGAAGATCATGGATTATATTTTAGTTTTCATCATTCATATTCATGATTTATTTTTGTATTACCCATTCTTAGTGGGTCGGATGGGTTTAGTGCCTTTAATGAGGCTTAATAAAAGATTATAATGACTTATTAGGGGTCGACCTTACCTTTATGGGCTTTGGCGCCAAAGAAAGGTATAAAAGAGGATTAGAGGAATTCATTTGGGCATCTAGTTTTGGCGCATTTTCTATTATTGGGCATTGAGAGCTTGTTGCTCCATGTTCTTCCACTTGAGCACGAAAACCCTCTTGTGTGGTTTCTTAGAAGGACGAAAACCCTTCTAGTGGGTTTGTTGGATGATGAAAACCCTTCAACATTGATTGAGTTTGAAGAATATTGCAGATTTGAGGATACTTCATATTCAAATTTCTATTGGCATTGGACAACCTTCCCTAGGCGGAGCGACCTACCTTGGAGAGTGGTTTGATGCCCTAGAAGGCATATTATTGATATTTCACTTCATAATCCAATTTGTCATATTTTATAAAGCCGAAATCTCCATTTTGGTGATTTTTGCAAGGGCTTACTATTTTTCCTAGTCCTCGGTTTTGGCTAGTATGCTATTGATTTAAATAATTAATTCTAGTTGTGAAATCAAATATTCTTTCAATCTTTTGATGTGTTTATGATCAATAAATATTGCCGTGGCTAGAATAATTGTTTTGTGGCATTATTCATTGATTTGCTTGGTGAAAAGTGGATTTGAATTCCATAAACAGTTTGCTGCCCTTGTAGATTGCTGATTTCATATTTATTTCAGTTGATTATAAAAATCAGACTTGCTTGTATTGGGGTTTGAGCTAAGTTCCTTAATTTTCAGTTTTGTCCGCAAAGGGGATATTACACTGGTCATAGGGAAAACTCCCTCACAGGTGTGGCACCACCAAAGGGGTATAAGAGGAGTCACATAGGCTCATTTCCAGCATCTTTTTGACATATATACTTTTGTCTACTTTGCTTCTAAAACAGTATTCTAATCCAATTCCACTAAAGGGTGACAATCCATTAGAGTGGCAAGTAAGGGAGACGAAAACCTTCCTTGTTGAAGATTGGAGAACGGAAACCCTCCAATTTGGTGGTGTTGAAAATAATCTTGATGGTTTGCAACTAGGGCTTGGAGAAGAAGGAATACCAAGGGTTTTGGTATTATTTTATGCCCCTCTCCTAGGGAGCGACTTGCATAGGAGTGTGATTGGGTCCTTTCTAGGGCACAAATTTACATTCCGAGTTGATATTTGGACTTCTCATATTTTATAAGGCTGAAATATTGCATATTTGTTATTTATTGGGGTTTGGTGACCTCATTTTCAGTCACTTCTATTGGCTGTACTTCTGCTGTTGCTAAATTAATTTCCATTTGTGCATGTGATTGAATTTCATGGTGTAAATTGACCTACATTGTTCCTAGAAGGCTTATATATGTTGCGGATGAGTTTCATAGTGATATTTGGGTGAATTATTGTACTTTGCAAGCATCTGTCCTAGAAAATCAGACTACTATACATCACTGTTCTAATTTCTAATTTTCTGTTACAAAAATCAGATTGTATTCAATTGGGGTTTATGTGATTTTCCTTGTTTGTGTGGTTGAGCCCTAGAAAGGGACATTACATAGTTTGCATATGCCTACTTTCCTTTGGCAGCATTTAGGAACTAACTTAATGACGGTGACGGATCCTCCCGTAGTCTACATAGTCACGCAATGGGATGAAAACTGTTAGTGTTTCATCTATTTCTCAATGGCCTTTATGACATCTATGTGCAATCGCTCTCTAAGAGCTTACAACTCGCTGATGGAGTATTATAGATTCTTGGTGTTCCCCTATAGACCTATCCTAAACCGGACTTAGCCACTCTAACATGCACATTCCACAACCTCTTCACTCTTGATCCTTGCTCGATTGCTAACCCCTAAAATGGTGAGCTCGTCCTCCTTTTATAGTTGTCTTCCTTGCTCTTTTCCCGCTTCTCTCTCCTCATTTGAAATTTGCCTTAGGCGGGCTAGCTTCTTCTAGATGCTTCCAAATTCTCCCTGTTCAGATTCAAATTTGAATTTGAGCTCCTTTAATGCTCGATCTACCGCTCCCGCTGCAGCCGCGCTAATCTAGCCGTGGCTCTTCCGATTTATGCTCCATCTTGTCGCATTCGCGCCTGACATCTTCCGACATCTCGCGTCTTGTTTTCCAACTACCCTTTCGCGCGCACTCTTTTCTTGCACACCTTTGCCACGCCCTAGTTCTCTTATCTATCGCGCTCATCTACGCGAGTTCCACCTCCAATTTTCTTTTGCGCACTGCCTCTGGGGGTTTATGGGCCTTCTCCAAACATCCGCGTGCTTCTTCATCTATAAGCGCAATCCTTCTTCATCTATCGCGCAATCCTTCTTGTACCCTCCCGCACCCTTGATGCATTGTCTACTATTGCGCATAACTTCCTCACAATTTCTGCGTGCCTCTAGTCATCTAAGCTAACTCAAAACTCCTCGCTGCCCTACCAAAAGCGTATTCGCACCTCTCGTGCATTATTCCTTTCAAGCGTTGGTGTCTCTTACAAGCCTTCCGTGCATGTCTTGCGGTCTTACTTCCTTCGCACACTCCATGGACTGCACTCCTTGCTAAAAGCTACTTTGCACAAAGTACTTGCGTACTTCCACGCATTCACCGCTTGATTCCTCTCGCGCTTCCCTTCGGGCTTATGGGCCTCCTCCAAAACTTTCGTGCACTCAACCCTTTTGTTTTCCTTTCGAATTCCTCTCCACAAACCTATCCACACTTCGCACGTTGCCTTCCTCTTCACTCCTCGTGCCGTTATTCTTGCACGCACCCACACTTGGGCAAAATTGAGCAGATTGTCTCCGACCTTGGATGCTCTTGCATCATTTAATCAAAAGTTAGGGTTTGGCTTTCTGCCATCAAGTGTAAAGCCTCCACAAATTTTTCATGGGAGGGCGGTAAACTCTTTAGAACAAGTGCAACTAAGCCATCATCATCCTCCTTTTCTCTGTGGTAGTGAGCTGGTCTCAAAGATCTTAAGATGTTCTAACAGGATTTGACCTTATGCAGTTTTGCTGAAAATGACAAATTCTTCAAGTACAAGACCCGACTTTTCTTTGAAGTTTGATAGTTGTTTTGGAGACTAGTCTCAAGTACATTTGCCACAATGGCATTTCAGACCTTAGAGATTAAATCATCTGAAACAACCAATTTCAACAACAAAAGGGCCTTCTTATGATGTTTGTCACAGTCAACAAAATTAGTAGTAGGTCATGATTCCTTATCGAGAATAATTTTATCACAATCACGATATTCCACAATTGTTAATTGTAGGAATCCAGAAGTTGTAATTTTGACCAATTAAATTCTGTGCTTGTGATAGAACTAAATTTTGTATATTGGGCATAATACCCACAGTGATTGATCTTTGACTCTCAAATTAATGCAACAGGAAATGCAAAGTTCATAAAGTAATTCACCAAATATAATGAAATATTTATGAATTGTTTACACAAATGTCTGTAGAGGTATGCAAAATCATGAAATGCGAAAATTGCATCTTAGAGATTTTGTAAAATCATATTGATTAAATCTCGAGTTTTGGTGCATCTTGTGCTCACGTTCTGGGCTATATTTTCTTCTTTCAACTGTCTCATGCCCTAGCACAATCTCAATTTGGATTGCAACAAAGCATCTACAAAATTCGTTTTCCTTTGGTTGTGCCCTAACTGCACACAAGTGTCTAAAAACTACACAAAAACGCTTGTAAAATCGCGTAAAAATGTTTGAAAATTTTTTTCTTTGAATTTTGCGTTGTTCTAGGTTCTGCTGCAAATCGCTCACTTTTGGAAATCGCAAGTTTCCTCTCCTAATCACTTCTGCACCTGAATTGTGCCCTTGATCTGGTTTGCAGCAAATTCGATCTAAAAGTACACTGTACAAAACAAACAAACAAAATTGTGTCTGCCCTTTCGTGACTGGTTTCTTTACAATTTCAGTTGTGCCTGGCCGACAGTTGAAATCATGATTTATGCTTATGTTTCTCCGTCTACCTGTGAAAAATCTTGAAACTGTCCTTTTTGTCTTGATCTAGTATTCACGAAATCTCTCGCCTGATCCTTCAAAATTGATTTACACTACCATTTTTGATCCTCATGAACTTGCACCATTGTTTTTGTCATACACGACATCCTCTGCCTTCAAATTGATTAAAAACCTCCTCTTTGTAGTTCGTACCCTAGTAATTTCCCTAGGGCTTCCTCAAACTCCTGGCTCTTGATTGTACATGACTAGGGCTTCCTCGAATGTTTGTTGTTTGTACCCTTCTCCTAGGGCTTCCTTGAACAATGGCTTTCATACCAACATTAGTTAGTATGAGAAAAAATGAAGAGAAATGGACAGCATGTAACACGCGACACACATCTTGTGTGTCCGACTTTTATCAAGCATAGAAGAAGTTACATTCATGTGAGGTAGCTATAAGTTGATAACCAAAGTTCATTAACTAACATTTATTTAGTTAATGTTTACAGAATAATCTAATAACTTTAATAAGAGCTCAATTACAACAAAAATATTACACGTATAATTGGTAGGCATATTCAATAAGTTTGGATTTTACTTCTCGAGTTATAAAGCATTTTGAACAGGATTTAGTATTCGATTAATGATACATTGGAAAAGTGAGGGCAGGGAAAGTAATATTTAATGAGGGATTTTACAATTAAGTAAACTTCAGTATTTAATTCGACAATGTTTTATTATTAGGTTTTGATGTTTTATATATATATATATATATTTAGTGTATCATTTATGCATAGTGTTTTGGGGTTATTTAATTTATTTATTTTATGCTACATGTTACGCTGTTAGTTTTGCTTATTTGGTTGTTAGATTTTTAGAATTGTTTTGTATGCTTGTACCTAGCTGCACCAAATCTGAGCAAAAACAAAATGCCATACCAGCATCCCGAACGCCACACCAGTATTTGTTCTAGTACTAGGACTGACAACTTAGGTGGATAGACAATCTGAACATCTAGTCAAATGCTTGAGATTTGGTTGTGGTGGTGAATATGTCAACATTGCTATGGAGGCATTTAGTTCCAAAATGGCATTGTATGGCAATGCATTGTGGCTTACTCTCCAAAAACAATGGTGTGGCTGAGGGAGGAACTGAACCTCGGTTGAAACGACTCACAGTATGCGGCAAGAGAAAGGTACAAAGAATATGTTTTGGGCTGAAACTCCGAGTTGTGCCTATTACATATTAGACATGGTTCCAGCCATTGTTCAAAATGTTTCTCTGTTTAAGAAATAGAAAGAGCAAATTTGTTGCTACACACTTCAAGGTCTTTGGGAGCATGGTATAGGCTTATATTCTAGAAGAGTAGAAAAAGAAACTTGATTCAAAGAGTCACAAATGTGTTATGGTAGGCTACAATGAGGATTCAAAATACTAAAGATTTTGGGATTCAATATATAAGGCACTATCAACACCTTAATTTGGTCTTTGGCAGCAACAACTTTGGCATACTTTGACATACTCTCACACACTTAGAATAAACACATACATTTATTTTCTATCACTCTACCCATTTGCTGTCTTAACCACCTCTATCTAACAGGCATATCTATTCAGTATTAGCTCAATCTATACAAGAGGATTCCAGAATCCTAGATAGACATTATCCATACCTTAGATCCACCACCTTTTCACTCTCAGGACACTACTAGCAAAGCCAGCCAGTTCTGTTTTGCTGCAGGGGTCTCCTCTTGTTGGTAGTATCCCAGAGCCGCCAATGACTAGTTTTCAAATCGGGAAATCTCCATTAGGTTTGCCTAGACATGTTGCATGGGTCGGCGATGATGGTAAACTAACAAAGTCCCCTATGTATAAAAACATCCATAAGGTTATGACTCACCTCTTGGACACTTTCTACATACCTTATACACCTCACACTCTCTTGGAGAACTCTCACTACGTTGAGGATCATTACCAAAGAAGTAACAAATCAGTAATCTCTCAAGGAGGAGCCCTAGAGCATTCCATAGAGCTAAATCTGAAATCAAAGATCTCAAAACTGCATGATGCCAAATGCTGAAGTATAAAGGAAGGTCAATTATTTGAGCACATAATTGAACACACTCACCTAGGAGGCAAATCTACATGCAACTTGATCTCTCATCAGATTATTGTAACGTTGTAATGTCCCCTTTTTTGAATTAGTTCCAATTGAAGACTTCTTGCCATTTTTCTTCCTGTGGCCAAGAAGAAATTGAACAAGGGAAGTCCTTGGGTTTCATTTCTGTTTTCTTTCATTGCTATTAATGTTTTCTTTCATTGCTATTTTCGTCCCTAAGGCAGGTCTGCTGGGTTGGAGAGCTCCCAAAATGAAAATAGGCTCATTTGCATCATCAATTTTGGCATATACACTTTTCTACTTGGTTCTAGGGCTGATTGCTCTAATCCAATTCCACTAAAGGGCGAAAATTCATTAGTGTGGCATCCAAGGAGGATGAAACCCTTCCTTGTGGCATATTGGAGAACGAAAACTCTCCAAGTTGGTGGTGTGAAGGCAATTATTGAAGACCATCTTGCTGGTTTGCAACTAGGGCATCAAGGAGTCGTTTCAAGGGTTTTTGCATTGTTTGGAGCTCCTCTCCTAGGGAGCAACTAGAGTTAGAGTGCATTGGATGCCTTCTAGGGCATGAAATTTCATTATAAGTTCATATTCATATTTATCATATTTTATAAGGCTGGTATCTTCCATATTTTGCCATTGTTGGGGTTTGGAGACCTCATTTTTGGTCACTTCTATTGACTGTACTTCTGTTAATAAATAATTTTCTAGCTGAGTATTTGGTTGAGTTTCATGGTGAAGAGTTCCCTAAAATATTCTTAAAGTGTTTATCTATGATGGTTTCTATGATGATATTTGGTTGAATTTTCACTCTTTGCAAGTTTCTGTCCTAAAAATCAGAATGTTGTTCGCTGCTGTTCCTAAAAATCAGACTGTTGTTTGCTGATGTTCCTAATTTCAGTTGGCTGGTATAAAAATCTGAGTTTATTTAACTTGGGGTTTGTGTGAATTCCTTGTTTGTGTAGTTCATCCCTAGAAATGGACATTACAATAGTATCAAAGCTTCGGTCTTCCCAACCCTAGGGTTTCATGCAAGAGGGAAACAAGGGTTTCATCTACTATCAGAGGAGAGAAAAGAAATCAGACCAGCTAAGAGAGGAGGCTAGTATGGCTTGCTAGGATCCTCAAGAAGCCAAAATCTACTTGCTCATTGAAGGGCAAGTGAGATCGCGTGATACTATGGATTTACTAGCTCTAACCCTTAAGAGATTTCATGAACTTAGGGTTCATAATTGAGAATGCAACTCATTCGAGCAAATACTTCACGGCAACCCTTTGGATCATCTCATGGATCAGCCACTAGGCCTACTTTCTTTCCAAGGGAAGAAACCCTTCCGGAGGCGGGAACAAGGCCCTCTATGGGGCAAAGTATTGCAACAAGCTATGAAGAATACATGACACTTCAAAAGGAGATATGAGAGGCGCTTTCACTTTCCGAATTCATTGCTGTAAGCAAAGGGAGGTCTAAGCCGAGCCAAGACAAAATGCGCCACCAAAAGAGGTACAAAATGTGTTGGGTAAGATGTCTTTCTCTACTTTTGATGGTTCGAATAAGGGGACAACTAGGGCATGGATGTAAGTCCCCTTTTCTCGAGGCATTACTAATATATCGGTTCATCTATTTCATTTGTATTATAACCCTCGGCATGCCTAGTGCTACAAGTGGGAGTCTTATTTAGTCTTTAAATGCGCACATAGGTTAGTTACTTTTAATTATTTAATTAGAAAATAATAAAGTGCACATTAAGTGAGTCTTTTAATAATTTAATTAAGTTTTATTTGTTTTCCCTCCAAAGGGAAAAGGTTGGCCATTTGAATGTTGCACCCCGTATGTTATAAAAGGAGGTCAGCATGGCCATTTTTGGGGATGTTGTTTTGATTATTAATGTCTCTCCATGCTTGGAGAAATGGGATGTATGCCCTAGCTCTCATCAGGCTCTCTCTCTCTCTCATTCGACTTGGAATCAAGCAAATCTCATTTTGATAAGGATCCATTTGTGTGTGTGTTGCATCTAGTGTGTGTCAAATTGCTTGGAAAAGAATTCCTTGCCCTAGCGAATTTATTTATGGTGCAAATTTGATTATTATTGCATGATTTGGAGCATATTTGTTGGTTTTCAGATCTGCTATGTTTTGCAATTAATTTCATAATTTTTGGAGATGATTTGATGCCCTAAATGTGCTGGGTGACCTAATTTTTAGGGAAAAATTAGGGTTTCGTGTTTGCTATGCGAAAACTAATTTTGGAATATTATTCTTCATATTTTTGTGGCCCAAAATCCAAAGTTTGAAGGTTTTTGCTTGATTGGTTAAGCGGGAAATAATTTTAGAAGTTGCAGCAGTCTGGGGTTGGATTATTAATTGTTTGTGACACATTTTGATGCTTAAAAATTGTGGTTTCAGTTCAGATCTGTTCTTGGCATTTTTGTGCATCAAAACAAGCTTTTGGAGGGTGAAAACAGTTAAGGAAATGCCGGTTATTAATTTATTAAGTTCTTCTAACCTTAGCGCCCCAGATATAGAAGTTTAGATGCTATTTTGAAGGGGTTTAAGTGCTCAAAA
Organism: Taxus wallichiana var. yunnanensis; assembly: GCA_018340775.1. Classification (NCBI taxonomy): domain Eukaryota; kingdom Viridiplantae; phylum Streptophyta; class Pinopsida; order Cupressales; family Taxaceae; genus Taxus; species Taxus wallichiana. The sequence goes on along the minus strand of CM031244.1, from coordinate 49,603,830 downwards.
AAATTTGATCTTTAGTTCATTGGAAAACTCTAAAATTCTAGTTTATTATGCACTTTGTTTCATGGAAAAATATGGATTAGTGATTGAGTTATGAATTTTTGAAGTTTTCAGTTGTTGTAAATCGCTTCAAATTAATTTACTGCTGTAATAAAAATCAGAATTGAGAAGAATAAAAATCTGATTTTCTCCACCAATCTAGCTCACCACCTTGACCACTTCCAACCCCATTTGGGTTGTAATTGGTTGACATTGGGCTATTTTAGGTTGATTCAAAAGGATCTAATCCTTCTTGGTTCGATTTGGGTCAAGTTGTAAATTTTATATTTGCTCAAGAAGGGGACATCACAATGGATTCGAAAATTGGATACATATTTATGTTTGAGGCCTATGACAAAGGATGGTACCATAAAATTTGCAACCCTTCACCTAGAGGGGATTGCTCATGAGTGGTGGTTCCATGGATTGGTGACACAAGGGCATAATGAGATCCATTCATATGATGAGTTTTGTAGAAGACTCATTGGAATATTTGATAGAATTGACCCGAAGTTCACTTTCGGGAGCTTGCACAATTGAGACAACAAGGCACAGTAGAGGAATATGTGGCTGAGTTTCAAAGGCTTTTGTAATGATTACGGATGTCACGGAGAGGAGACTTGTTTTATTCATTGAGGGTTTGACCGAACCACTCAAGGGTTTGGTTAGAGCCTTTGATCCTTTGTCTCTTCAAGAGGCAATTAAGAAGTCTTTGGACATTGAAGGTGCTGCCCCAAAAACAACAGCAATCAGCAGACAATCTAAGGTAACTTTGAGTGGAGGACAACCCAAGGGACCCTTGGGACAACCTAGAAACCTTCCCTTGGACCAGCCAAGGAAACCCTTCCAACAGATGCCCATTGTTCACAAGGAGCTGCCCAAAACCAACAATGGAGGTGAGTCAAGAAATGAGCTAAGAAAAAGGAATTTGTGCTTCTCTTGCAAGGATCCATGGTCTCCTAGTCATCATTGTTTAGGTAAGGGTAAAGTGCATTATATTGAAGTATTTTCAGATTGTGAAGATGAGGAAAACAATGTTGAAAAAAACAAGATATTGTTCTGGAAGAGGATCCGGAAAATTTGGACGACACTCTTGCTACCTTGTCCGGTGCACCTAGATATCATCCATCTCGGTGAAGGGTGACCTACAAGGGCAAGGGGTCACGGTTTTGATTGATAGTGGAGCCACACATAATTTTATTGATGAAAGTTTGGTGAAAAGATTGAAGTTGAAGGCTGAAATCTTCAAGGGATTTAATGTCATAGTAGCAGATGGTTTTACACTCCCATGCACAAGAAGAATACCTCATCTCATGCTCTCTTTGGGAGGGCACAAGGTAATGGATGATTTCTATGTCATTAGCATTGGTGAAACCGATATGGTGTTGGGTGTTCAATGGCTACATTCCTTGGTGAATTTACTCAAAATTACCAAAGTATGGAGCTGAAATTTAAGGTAGAAGACAAAGAGGTTGTGCTACAAGGTATGAAGGGTGGAATTCCTCAAGTCATGACCGCCAAAAGCATGGAAAAGACCTTTAAAAGGGGGCAGGTTGCATGGGGTGCTCATTGCTTGGTAAGATCCTATGTTGCCAGGAAATGTAAATGGGTACGGGTACGAGTACGAGTTCAAAACGCTGAAATGCCGATTTTAAAACCTTGGGTACAAAATGTTATGGAAACGTTTGCATAATATATTATAAAAAATTAAAAATATAAATATATATATTTATATATATGCATAGTACTCATTTTCCAAATTTTAGTCCATGGACCATAAGAGATAAAACACTCAAAAATTTCTGTATTCATTGAAGTTCTAAAGATTCATCATTCAATATGGTTACAATTTCAATGTTTCATATATACATGATTATAATCTAGATTCTAGAATATATCATTTAGATTTTTTCATAATCATCTCATTATGCATCCATGTTTCAAAAATTATTGTTGTAACCCGCTTCATTGTATTCATTTGATTGAGGATTCCAATCGAAAATTCTATTCTAAGGAGCAGTAATACACTGAGTCAAAACTTGCTTTCTAGCCTGACATTTCTTGGTTTTTGCTAGATTCTTCCTACTTTCTTTGGATTACTATTCTGACCCAAACTATCTTTAGGCTTGTTTAATGTGCCTCCTTGTTAGTATAGTTTTAATGTTATAAGACTTTATAGCTGAGCACACTGTAACTTAAACTTGAGCAGAAATATAGGCTATATTTGAAAAGATTAAGTGGAGTGACACAACAACAAACTGGAATAAACTCTTTCTTATAATATATAAGTCGCGAAATGTCCCGGAAACTTCTTGGAAACGCCGGAAACTTCTTAGAAACGCCGGAAACTTCCTGGAAATGCCGACAACGCTTCCGGAAACTTCCTAGGCGTTTTCGAGACGTTTCCAAGGCATTTCTACCCGCTTCCGCATCGAAACATTTCGTGGTGGATACGGGGGTGGGGGCGTTACCTTGCAATAGAGTTAAGATCTAATTCTTCTATTTCCATTCAACAATCTTTTCATGATGATATTCAACCCTTACTTAACAAGCATGCCAAAGTTTTCAATGATTTACCTCACGGGATATCACCGATAGAGGATTCCAACATGTTATTGAGTTAGAACCGGGAACCAAACTATCAAAGAGTTGTTGGAATTGGGTTGATTAGGCTTAGTTCCAACCCATTTGCTCCTTCTGTGGGGCTTGTGAAGAAGAAGGATGGCACCCTTAGGATGTGTGTGGACTACTGTGTTAAATAAGAAGACAATTAAGAATAAGTACCCAATTCCAAGGATTGATGAGCTAATTGATGAGTTACATGGAGCGGTTTTCTTCTCCAAGATTGATTTGAGATCCGAGTACCACCAAATAAGGGTAAGAGATGAGGATGTGCACAAGACCGCTTTTAGATGTCATTTTGGGCATTTTGAGTTTCTTATCATGCCATTTGGGTTAACCAATGCCCCGACCACTTTCCAATCATGCATGAATCACATTTTTGGTAAGCATTTGAGGAAATTTGTGCTAGTTTTCTTTGATGATATTTTGGTATATAGCAAAACATTGGAGGAGCATCTCCAACACTTGGATGAGGTGCCGGAAATTCTAGAACAACATTTCCTCTATGCAAAAAATCAAAATGTGAGTTTGGGATGACTGAAATTTTGTACTTGGGGAATGTTATAAATGCACAAGGGGTTCGTGTGGATCAACAAAAGATCCAAGCCATCATGGATTGGCCAACTCCAACCAACATCACATAATTGAGAGGATGTTTTGGGTTTGTATTGTTATTATAGGAGATTTGTGAAGGGGTTTTCCCAACTTGCTACTCCATTGACTTCTCTAACACGAAAGGGAGCTTTCAGCTGGTCACGATACAACCCAACTAACTTTTGAGAAGCTGAAAAAGGTGATGTGTTCTTGCCCGGTACTTGCTGTTCCAGATTTTTCTATGCCTTCATGCTTGAATGTGATGCTTCCGGTTAAGTTTAGGGGCTTTTTAGATGCAAGACAAGCAGCCCATCGTGCATATGAGAGCCAAAAATTAAAGATCATAAGAAGTTCTCCATCTATGACAAAGAAATGTTGGCCATCATGAATGCATTGCCCAAGTTCTCGACAATATTTGGTTTGTGGTCAAAACCGATCATAATAGTCTGAGATTCTTTCTTCATCAAAAAGAGTTAAATGAACGGCAACAAAAGTGGGTAAGTAGACTCCAAGCATATGATTTTGATATTGAATATGTCAAAGGAAACACAATGTGGTAGCGGATGCCTTGTCAAGGAAACCACCTCCTAACTCTTTTGATGATGTGGAATAACATGATGAAAAGATGGAAGAGACCAAGATTTCAGATCAACTAAACTTGCAATTGCTTGAGGGCAAGCAATTTCGGGAAGGAGGAATGTAATGTCCCTTTTTCAAATTATTTCCAATCAAGACTTCTTGCCATCATTCTTCTCATGGCCAAGAAGAAATTGAACAAGGGAAGTCCTTGGATGTCATTTATGTTTTCTTTCATTGTTATTAATGTTTTTGTTTTGTATTTTCCTCCCTATGGCAGGCCGGCTAAGTTGGGAGCCCCAAGTGAAAATAGAAAATAAAACAAGCTTCCCAAGAGGTTGGTCTTGGGGTAATTCACCCTTAGACCTTTGGCACCACCAAAGGGGTATAAGAGGAGTCACATAGGCTCATTTGCATCATCAATTTTGACATATACACTTTTCTACTTGGTTCTAGGGCTGATTGCTCTAATCCAATTCCAATAAAGGGCAAAAATCCATTAGTGTGGCATCCAAGGAGGATGAAACCCTTCCTTGTGGCATATTGGAGAACGAAAACTCTCCAAGTTGGTGGTGTGAAGGCAATTATTGAAGACCATCTTGTTGGTTTGCAACTAGGGCATCAAGGAGTCGTTTCAAGGGTTTTTGCATTGTTTGGAGCTCCTCTCCTAGGGAACAACTAGAGTTAGAGTGCATTGGATGCCTTCTAGGGCATGAAACTTCATTATAAGTTCATATTTAGATTCATCATATTTTATAAGACTTGTATCTTCCATATTTTGCCATTGTTGGGGTTCGGAGACCTCATTTTGGTCACTTCTATTGGTTGTACTTTTGTTAATAAATAATTTTCCAGCATTGAGTATTTGGTTGAGTTTCATGGTAAAAAGTGCCCTAAAATATTCTTAAAGTGTTTATCTATGTTGTGGATGGTTTCTATGATGATATTTGGTTGAATTTTCACTCTTTGCAAGCTCCCGTCCTAAAAATCAAACTATTGTTCACTGCTGTTCCTAATTTCAGTTGGCTGGTATAAAAATCTGAGTTTACTTCACTTGGGGTTTGTGTGAATTCCTTGCCCTAAATATGGACATTACAAGAAATATCGAGCTTCAGCTTCCCAATCCTAAGGGTTTCATGCAAGAGGGGCAACAAGGGTTTTCATCTTCTATCGAGAGAGAGAAAAGAAATCAGACCAGCCAAGAGAGGAGGCTAGTATGGCTCACCAGGATCCTCAAGAAGCCAAAATCGACAAGCTCATTGAAGGGCAAGTGAGATTGGCGGATACTATGGATTTGCTAGCCCTAACCCTTTAGAGATTTCATGAACCTAGGGTTCATAATGGAGAAGGCAGCTCATCTAGAGCAAATACTTCACGATAGCCCCTCGGATCATCTCATGGATCAGACACTAGGCCTACTTTCCTTCCAAGGGAAAAACCCTTCCTGAGGTGGGAATAAGGCCCTTTATTGGGAAAAGTATCAAGCAACAAGCTATGAAGAATACATGACACTTCCGATGGAGATACGAGAGGCAATTTCACTTGCCAAGTTCATTGGTGTAAGCAAAAGGAGGTCTAAGCCGAGCCAAGACAAAATGCGCCACCAAAGAGGTACAAAATGTGTTGGGTAAGATGTCTTTCTCTATTTTTGATGGTTCGAATAAGGGGACAACGAGGGCATGGATTCAAAAGTTGGATACATATTTATCTTTGAGGCCTATGACGGAGGATGATGCCATAAAATTTGCAACCCTTCACCTAGAGGGGATTGCTCATGAGTGGTGGTTCCATGGATTGGTGACACAAGGGCACAATGAGATCCATTCATATGATGAGTTTTGTAGAAGACTCATTGGAAGATTTGATAGAATTGACCCGGAAGTTCACTTTTGGGAGCTTGCACAAATTGAGACAACAAGGCACGGTAGAGGAATATGTGGCTGAGTTTTAGAGGCTTTCCATAATGATTACGGATGTCACAGAGAGGAGACTTGTTCTTTTTATTGAGGGTTTGACCGAACCACTCAAGGGTTTGGTTAGGGCCTTTGATCCTTTGTCTCTTCAAGAGGCAATTAAGAAGTCTTTGGACCTTGAAGGTGTTGTCTCAAAAACAATAGCAATCAACAGAGGCAAATCTAAGGTAGCTTCGAGTGGAGGACAACCGACGAGAGCCTTGGGACAACCTAGAAACCTTCCCTTGGACCAGCCAAAGAAACCCTTCCAACGGATTCCCATTGTTCACAAGGAGCTGCCCAAAACCAGCAATGGAGGTGAGTCAAGAAATGAGCTAAGAAAAAGGAATTTGTACTTCTTTTGCAAGGATCCATGGTCTCTTGGTTATCATTGTTTAGGTAAGGGTAAAGTGCATTATATTGAAGTATTTTCAGATTGTGAAGATGATGAAAATAGTGTTGATGACGCAAAGTAAGATAGTGTTCTAAAAGAGGATTCGAAAATTTGATGGCACTCTTGCTACCTTGTCTGCTGCACCTAGACATCATCCATTCCGGGAAAAGGTTGACCTCAAGGGCAAGGGATCACGCTTTGACTAGTAGTGTAATGTCCTCTTTTCCGGGACATTATTAAACAAGTACTGAAGACCTTTAGTTCACCTCATCCCATGGACTAAAGGGAAATTCTTGGGGTTTTCTTATTTTATTATTTAATTAAGGTTGCCCGAATAGTGATTTTTATCATTTACACATATAAGGCAATTTTAATTATTTAATAGAATATAATTGGAGCGGAATGTATTTTAATTAATTATTTACCCAAGTGATTTAATCACTCTTGTAAGTGGGTGAATTAATTAATTAATTCCTTATGTAATCATTATGATGTAATGTCGAGCTATTAATAAAATAGACAAAAGCAAAAAGTAAGTCATAGCTAACATAAAAGTGATTTTAAAATGTAATCTCCCTCCCAAAGTGGGTCGCCCCATTTGGGAAGGCTATATGAGCACTAGTAAGGCTCTAGTTTAGGGCATGCTGAATATTTGATAAATTGAATTCTTCATGCTTGAAGAAAAGGGATGTATGCCCAATAGTGCTTATTGATTGAGGAGTACTTTCATCCGGAAAGTACATTGGATCATTCTGAATTTGTTGTGTTGTTGTTTCTGCATTGTAGATCTTCATTTCCAACCCTAGGCGAATTGCATAGTGGCTGAGTTCAGTGTCTTCTAGGGCACATTTTGGAATGATTTGATGTATTGATTCTCCATATGTTATAAGGTTGGAATCTCAGATTCGGTAATTTTTGGGTAGGGTTTCAATTTTATCTACTCACTTGGAAAGTTCGGGATCACATTTTGGCATGTCTCAGTGGTAGGAAAAATAGGAAATCACTTTTGTTGGATAGCTGATCTCTCCAAGATCATTTTGAGCTATCATTTGCATTGTAATTCCTATTTGTGGAAAAGTTATGAATTTTTGAAGTTTTAGTTGTTTTCTCTCATTTAAAATTCAGATTGGTGTTGATTCGAAAGTGTTTCCCATGTCTACAACTCTAAGGCTGCTCAAGTACTAAGTTCTATAATTTTTGGAGTTAATTTGACTGTAGAATTGCACTTCTACCCTAGTCGCTAGGGTTTGAAGACGAATTTTGGGCACTAAATGCATTGTTGTCATAAAGTATTTAATTTCCAGATTGTTGTCATTTATTTTCAGCTCTCAGATCTCAAGGGTTTTGACAAATAATTGCTGAATCTTGATTTGTCCAAGTTGGGGACTTTATAGATAGTGGAGCCACACATAATTTTATTGATGAAAGTTTGGTAAAAGATTGAAGTTGAAGGCTGAAATCTTCAAGGGATTCAATGTCACGGTAGCGGATGGCTTTACACTCCCATGCACAAGAAGAATACCTCAACTCATGCTCTCTTTGGGAGGGCACAAGGTAATGGATGATTTCTATGTCATTAACATTGGTGAAATCGATATGGTGTTGGGTGTTCAATGGCTACATTCCTTGGGTGAATTTACTCAAAATTACCAAAGTATGGAGCTGAAATTTAAGGTAGAAGACAAAGAGGTTGTGCTACAAGGTATGAAGGGTGGAATTCCTCAAGTTGTGACCACCAAAAGCATGGAAAGGACCTTCAAAAGAGGGCAGGTTGCATGGGCTGCTCATTGCTTGGTAAGATCTAATTCTTCTATTTCCATTCAACAATATTTTCATGATGATATTCAGCCCATACTTAACAAGCATGCCAAAGTTTTCAATGATTTACCTCATGGGCTGCCACCGGATAGAGGATTCCAACATGTTATTGAGTTAGAACCGGGTACCAAACCAGTAATAACTACCCCTTACCGTCACCCAAGAATTTACAAGGAAGAAATTGAAAGAACCATCAAAGAGTTGCTGGAAATGGGGCTGATTAGGCCTAGTTCCAGCCCATTTGCTTCTTCCATGGTGCTTGTGAAGAAGAAGGATGGCACCCTAAGGATGTGTGTGGACTACCAAGTGTTGAATAAGAGGACAATCAAGAATAAGTACCCAATTCCAAGGATTGATGAGCTAATTGATGAGTTACATGGAGCGGTTTTCTTCTCCAAAATTGATTTGAGATTCGGTACCACCAAATAAGGGTAAGAGATGAGGATGTGCACAAGACCACTTTTAGATGTCATTTTGGGCATTTTGAGTTTCTTGTCATGCCATTTGGGTTAACCAATGCCTCAGCCACTTTCCAATCATGCATGAATCACATTTTTGGTAAGCATTTGAGAAAATTTGTGCTAGTTTTCTTTGATGATATTTTGGTATATAGCAAAACATGGGAGGAACATCTCCAACACTTGGATAAGGTGCTGGAAATTCTAGAACAACAGTCACTCTATGCAAAAAAATCAAAATGTGAGTTTGGGATGACTGAAATTTTGTACTTGGGGCATGTTATCAATGCACAAGGGGTTCATGTGGATCAACAAAAGATCCAAGCCATCATGGATTGGCCAACTCCAACCAACATCACACAATTAAGAGGATTTTTGGGTTTGTGTTATTATAGGAGATTTGTGAAGGGGTTTTCCCAACTTGCTGCTCCATTGACTTCTCTAACATGAAAGGGAGCTTTCAGCTGGTCACAAACAACCCAAATAACTTTTGAGGAGCTGAAAAAGGTGATGTGTTCTTGCCTGGTACTTGTTGTTCCAAATTTTTCTATGCCTTTTGTACTTGAATGTGATGCTTCCGGTGAAGGTATAGGGGCTGTTTTGATGCAAGACAAGCATCCCATTGCATATGAGAGCCGAAAATTAAAGGATCATGAGAAGTTCTCCATCTATGACAAAGAAATGTTGGCCATCATGCATGCATTGACCAAGTTTTGGCAATATTTGGTTTGTGGTCAAAACCGATCATAATAGTTTGAGATTCTTTCTTCATCAAAAAGAGTTAAATGACCGACAACAAAAGTGGGTAAGTAGACTCCAAGCATATGATTTTGATATTGAATATGTCAAAGGAAACACAATGTGGTAGTGGATGCCTTGTCAAGGAAACCACCTCCTAACTCTTTTGAGGATGTGGAATTACATGATGAAAAGATGGAAGAGACCAAGATTTCAGATCAACCAAGCTTGCAATTGCTTGAGGGCAAGCAATTTCGGGAAGGAGACTTGCAATGTCCCTTTTTCAAATAGTTCCAATTGAAGACTTCTTGCCATTTTTCTTCCAGTGGCAAAGAAGAAATTGAACAAGGGAAGTCCTTGAGTTTCATTTATGTTTTCTTTCATTGTTATTAATGTTTTTGTTTTGTATTTTCCTCCCTAAGGTATGTCAGCTGGGATGGAGAGCCCCCAAAGTGAAAATAGAAAATAAAGCAATCTTCTGAAGAGGTCGGTCTTGGGGTAATTCACCCCTTAGACCTTTGGTGCCACCAAAAGGGTATAAGAGGAGTCGCATAGGCTCATTTGAATCATCAATTTTGGCATATACACTTTTCTACTTGGTTCTAGGGCAGTGTTTTTAAAACCGGTCGAACCCGAACCAGAACCGGTCGGTTTGACCGGTTCAATGGTTTTAGGGGCAAACCAGTAATAAAACTGGACTGGTGGACCGATTTGTAACGAACCAACTAGTTCAGGTAAGAAACCGACTGGTTTGGTACCAAACCGGTCCAATTGGTCCGGTTCTGCTCAAACCTGCCGAACTAGAAAAAACGCTATAATACGACGCTAATTTTGCAAAAAACAAATGTTTAATTAAAAGTAACACTTTTTTAGTTGATCTAAACCCTAATTTATTGCCATTTTGCTATAAATACCTTTCTTACATGTTATATAGTATATACATGAGATTTTTTTGTATATTTTGTGTGTAATTGTTGGAATCATGGTTTCTAATCTTTCAAATATATTGTTTTCATTAAAAATGTAAATTTTTATGTGTTTTTTAGTAAACCGGTTCATAAAGTTTGAACTGGTCCGGTTCCGGTCCGGTCCAACCCTCGACCGATTCTGAGTCTGGTTCCGATTTGTAAAACATTGTTCTAGGGCTGATTGCTCTAATCCAATTCCACTAAGGGGTGAAAATTCATTAGTGTGACATCCAAGAAGGACAAAACCCTTCCTTATGGCATATTAGAGAATGAAAACTCTCTAAGTTGGTGGTGTGAAGGCAATTATTGAAGACCATCTTGCTGGTTTGCAACTAGGGCATCAAGGAGTCATTTCAAGGGTTTTTGCATTGTTTGGAGCCCCTCTCTTAGGGAGCGACTAGGGTTAGAGTGCATTTGGGTGCCTTCTAGGGCACGAAACTTCATTATAAGTTGATATTCAGATTTATCATATTTTATAAGGCTGGTATCTTCCATATTTTGCCATTGTTGGGGTTTGGAGACCTCATTTTTGGTCACTTTTATTGGCTGTACTTCTGCTGTTAATAAATAATTTTCTAGTTGAGTATTTGGTGAGTTTCATGGTGAAAAGTGCCCTAAAATATTCTTAAAGTGTTTATCTATGTTGTGGATGGTTTCTATGATGATATTTGGTTGAATTTTCACTCTTTGCAAGCTGCTGTCCTAAAAATCAGATTGCTGTTCACTGCTGTTCCTAATTTCAGTTGGCTGGTATAAAAATATGAGTTTACTTCACTTGGGGTTTGTGTGAATTCCTTGTTTGTGTAGTTCAGCCCTAGAAAGGGACATTACAAACATGTACCAACGTAGAAGATTGAGGAGCTCGCAGGTACCTAAAAGTGTAGGCAAATAGAGACGAAACATCTCCAAAAATACAAACCCCCATTGCTCCCAGATGCTACTGGTAAAGTTGAATGCTTCTTGTTTACTGCAGGAGTCTGAGTGTGCCAGCAGTGTCGAAACACCTATCAGCTCCTTGTTCGTAGTTTGAGCATCTGACAAAGCACTTTTTGATCACTTGCAACCACCGAGAAACTTTTGTGGGTAACAGACAACCAAAATCGGCTAACAAATCTTTCTATTGTCTTGTCATTTCGAAATTGAGCAATCGTAAAATCTACTTGCTTAAATAAATTCAGATTAATGTACTTGGATGCTTTAATCATATATTCTGAATTTAATTTCAATTTTATAACATTTTATGCCATGGTGTGTAAAGTAAGTAAATCGTGAACTTTTTAATTGAAGAAATGTGATATTTGTAAAACAAAAGCAAATGAAGTACATATATGCACATGTTCTGATGATGAGGATGAAACACCAAGGATCGATGACCAAATCCCTTTCATGATCATTATGGAGAAGATAAATTCAAAAGATGTAGAGATTTAGTCAAAAATGCATTGGAACCTATAGCAGCTCCAAATGAAGAAAAGCATATAAGAGATGATGTTCATGCTGAGGAGTTTCCTGCACCTATGGATCATTTAGGAGGCAATCAGACTCCACAAGAAGTACATTTGACAAAAGCTACTCGCTAGGACGTTAGGACCAATCTGGGTTCAAGGTGGAGTTAACCTTCCCAAACGGGCTGCTAAAACAGTTTGAGGAATTGAAAGACGAGACTTGCAGATAGAGCATTCACATTAAAAAGCCAAGAGAAAATTCACACCTTTTGCTAGGGAATGAGTACATGTGATCCTCATTCCTACAATTAAGCTAAAGGAAGAGAAGACTAGGATTGGGAAAATGAAGGAAGAGCACAATCATTGATAAAACAAAACACCTAGGAGCTTGTACCTTACCTAGCTGGAAAGAACATTGTCAAGTGCAAATGGATCTGCAAGACAACACCTTTGATGGATTCGTGGAGGGCATTTTGGGAGACAATGGAGTCTTATAGAAGGATAGACAATTGGTAGACTTATACACCTGTTACCAAGATAGAATCAGTTTGTACCATTCTTTCTCCATCTGCTAAATTTGGATGTGAATGGATGTTATATTTGCCTCCTGAGTGGGGACTTGAAAGAGGAAATCTATACGTAGTAACCACGGGTTTTTGCAGCATGATGGAGAGGCTAAGATTTTGTGTAGACTTTGGAAGTCTCCATATAGGTTGAAGCAGGCACCTCATGCATGGTAGCAAAAGATTGCCAATTTTTTCTCTCTATATAAGATTACATAAATGTGAATTGGATCTTAATGTGTGTTAAGTATGTTGATGTCGTATACTCATTGTGGTAATCTATGTGGATGACTTGATTATCACAAGAGATAGTACCTCTTTTATACATATAGGATCAATTTAAGAATACATTTGAAATGACATTTGGGTTTGCTGCTCTACTTATCGGGATTAAGGTTTTGCAATCAGATGAGATGGTTTTTCTTTCTTAACCCGAATATGCATTGGATTCACTAAAGAAGTTCAACATGGATCAGTGCAAATCTTGTTCTACCTTGTACCAGTCATGAGTCAAGCTGACAGCACAATTTACCTCACCAAAAGTTGATGCCACCTTGTATAGTTAACTTGTTGAGAGTCTTATTTACTTGACTTTTACCAGGCCATGTCATGCCCCCTTTTCGAATAAAGTAAAATAAATTACTAATACAACTTAAGTGTCAAAAAAGTAACTTTATAAAAGACACTTATGTTTTATTATTATAAAAAGTAACTTTTTAATAAAGTTTTATTATTATAAAAAGTTACTTTTTGATAAAGTAATGTCAATGTGGAAATAGAAAAGGAGAACTTGCTTTTGGAGGCATTTCCTTGGGAAAAGCGAAAGTAAAGTTATAAAAGAGCGTTGAGGGGTCATTTGGAGGGATTTTTCTCATCTATTTTGACATTGAAGGTTTGAGCTGCTGCTCCTACTTTTGCATCTGAGGACGAAAACCCTCCAGTGTATTCAGATTTGAGGACGAAAACCCTCTAATCTTTTGAGGTGGTTCCAATCAGGGACTACATTTGGGCTTCAACAATCGCATTTGTGCTTTAGACAGTGATTTTCAGTTTGTGACAACTTTCAGTTCAGCTAGGGCACGTTTATTTTCAGTTTGTGACAGTTTGCAATTCAGCTAGGGCATGTTTTCTACATTTCCTACTTCAGATCTGCGTTTCAAGCGAAGAAATTCAGCTAGTGGAGAGACATATGCCAAGACTTCAGTCGAGACAACTAGGGCATGATTTGCAGCCATTTCTAGGGCTGACATCATCCTTAGGGGATTGCAGACCTATGTTAGGGCATCATTTGTGGGCAGATTTTGTCCATTCCGGTTTGCACGTGTATCATTTGGTCTTTCCTTGCCATCGGAGGCATCATTCGTCGTAAAAAAATTGTTGTAATCTTATGCGGGTATTTTTCCTGTTTTATGGGGTGAAAATAAATAAATTTTTTTCCAAAAATAGTTTTTCTAGTTATAAAAATTACAACAGGCTCAACTTAAGGAAATCTGATTTTTCCCAAGTGTTATGAAGTTTTTAAATTTTTCCTTTCATTTCCAACTTTGTAATATTTTACCTTGAAGGGCATTAATAAAAAAATCAATTTTATCACTCTCTTTGCCTAGGGTTTGTTAGAAAAATCAGTTTTTATTAAATTTGCCTTGAAAGGGATATTTCAGTGGTATATTTCCAGATTTGGGTATTTTCTATTTTGAGGGTTTGCATAAAAATCAGATTATTGCATAAGGGTTTTCTAGGAAATCCAAATTTCCTATGTTCCACCAAGTTTCCGGGATGGGGACCGCAGGGGACATGTTTCCGGGACGGATTTTTAGGCCTTTTTTTAGGGGACAACAGGGACGACTATTAAAAAATAAGGGAAAATTTAAAAATATAGGAAATTTCAAATATTCATATGATAACATTGCTAAAGCATTCATCACACACATTATAGAACCTTAATAAATAAAATTAGAGTTGAATTGAGATTTCACATAAGATTTAACCTTAAAAATATAGGAAATTTCAAATATTCATATGAATAATGATAAGTATAACACATTGACTAACTTAATAAAGCATTCATCACACACATCATAAAACTTTAATACATAAAACTGGAGCTGAATTGAGATTGCACATAAGATTCAAGTTTCAATTACAATGAAATGCCCAAGGGCAACAAAATGTTTGAAACATAGAAAATCAAAATGAAAATATATAGCTGCCCCTAATCAAACTCCGCTAAAGTGGCATCAAAATCAGACTCTGAGTCACTGGAACTATGAGGGGCTGCCTCATCCAATGGAACCCCAACCAATCCCACCTGTGCCTCCTCATCAATTTGTGAAACATCTTCGGGATCAACATCCCAACGTGTGGTTGGAGTCTGACGATACTCAGGAGTTTGTCGATCCTGAAGTCTCAAGGCACTATGCATGGCTACTAACTTCTCTGCTCGTCGAGAGGTAAGGTGGTTCCTCTTAACTGTGTGGATGAGGCCATATGTGGACCAATTCCTCTCTGCAAAGAAAGGAACTAACAACTTGTGAAAGGAGGCGAGTGGCAAGAATCCTCAAGTCTGGTGCATCCTTGCCATGCCATGTCCACCATCCAATAAGGTCAACTTGAGCTAATGTAGCTCTATCTGTCCTCGCCTCTGGCTTGCTAAATGTTGGTCCATGAGATTGACAAAGATAGCCATTGGTCCTCAATAAAGTGGACTCCTCATCAGTGTACATCTTTTGAAAGGCCTTCATGAGCCCTTCTTTCACCTCTTCATCATCAGATGGAGGCACTCTCCCAGTCGTGACTGCATACCATTTGGGATTTAGAGCATAGGCTGCCATATGAAGTGGGGTGTTCATTGTGTTCCACCGCCGTGTCACAATGGGCCTAATATGCTCCTCATAAAATCCCAAATTAGGATCCTCTTCTTATGAATGGCTTGCTTCATTTGCCCAAGCATGTTGTCAAATGTCTCATAAATCTCTCCAAGACTAGGAGAGTCTGTATCAACATATCTTATGATCCCCACTACAGGTGAGATGGAGCAAACATATCTGCAAACAATTTACAAAAAAATTAGAAAACATTAAGATTCAAGAATGAAAAACTAAACTAATTTACAAGTTATAAACATGGATAAAAATATTTAAAAATTAAAAACTAAACTTACATATATAAAATCAGCAATAGCTTACCTCGACTGTGGTCCACCAATCATCGTCGAGGATCTTTTGTTTCACACCTTTTCCTTCAGAAGTGTTTGCCTCTGGCCATCTACCCCACTCTTGATTAACCATCATTAATTGTAAAGCCTCTTGCACCTCAAGCATCCTCTCTAACAAAATGAAATAGCTGACATATCTAGTGTCCACGGGCTTGAGGAATTCCTTCCTTGAAAAAGACCTGAATAGAGCAAGTGAGGTGTGATGGTTGCAAATGAACATCTGTATGTGTCTAGCCTCTGCCACCACTTGCCTTCACCCAATCTATCTTTCCAATGTCTTTCAATGCATTGTTCAACGCATGAACACAACATGGAGTCCAGAAAATGTGCTTGTAAGCACCCTCAACCATCATGCCAGCTAACTTACATACGCGGGCTGAATCAGTCACTACTTGTACAACATTAGAGGGCCCAATCTCCTCTATGACATCCTTCAAAATTTGAAATTGGAAGGTTGCATCCTTCCTCTTCCCTGTACAATCAATAGCTCTAAGAAAATAAGGGCCAACAGGACATGTGACAATGATATTGATGAGTGGCCGATGTTTAATATCGGTCCACCCATCCATGATGATAGAACAACCCACCCGTATCCAAGTTTGCCTCATCTCCTCCATCACCACACTCACCTTAGAATATTCTTTATCAAGGAGGCTGGTTCGTAGTTTGTGTTCTCCAGGAGGGACATATGAGGAACCAACAACAATTACATCTTTGAACATTTGTTTGAAGAAAGGGGAACATGACACATGAAATGGTATAGCATTGGCAAAGAAGAATTTGGCAATAGAAGAGTCAACTACTTCCCTTGATTGCACATTAAACATACCCGTAACAGTAGAAGTCTTTCTCTTTCCCTTTGCATAATCCCCTCCTTTGACTTTCAACATCCACGCATTGGGTAGGCACTTGTGTAGTCTCCAATGGCATCCCTTTTTTCGTTGTCTCACCCTCCATGTGCAACCTAGTCACCTCGGTCTTCTCCGCTAATGATATTCTTTCACAACCTTTTACCCCTTGTCCAGTTATGCCCAAAAGATGTGAATAAACCCGCGTGTAGCTGCCCCTAAATTCTTTGTTGCAAATATGGCATAACCACACTCTACTCCCCCTTGAATTCTTTTTTTTTCCTTGTCAATGGCTGTTACAAATTGTGAAAGAGGCTTTTTAGCATTGAATGGCCCCTTTGCATAGATTTTGAGGAGTTGTGAAGGGCAATCAAACGGATTATTTGAACCCACTGTTGGTGCAACACTCTCACTCCCTGAAGAAACCCTATTTCTGGTTCTACCTCTATGTTGCATTGCCAATTGAATCTCTTCACCCTCACTACCCTCACTTTGCTGCTCATTGTTTTGTATTGGAAATGCAACAACCTTGCAACTGCAAGTGAAAACAAAAAACAAAAAAAAAAACTTCCCTAAGTTTGTGAAGCTTGAAACTATGATAAAAAAATAATGAAACAATGAAGAAATAGTTTGTGCAAATTTGTAAAATGAACAAAGGATGATAAACATACCTCTAATGGAGTAGAATATTGCTCTCTTGCCTTCTTCTCACTGTTGCTCTCTATTCTTCTCTATGCTCTTTTCTTTCTTTGTCTTCTCCTTCACAAAATGAGAAATGAGTCAAATGAGTTTCTTTTTTTTTTGTTTTGATGTTTGTTTTAGGTTTAGGGCACTTAGAAATGCAAGTGGGGGTCCTTGTGGGCCCCCACATTGCTTTACTTTTAATTAAAAGTGTGTTTTAAAAAAATGTTTTTTAAGGCTTTATGCGTAGGGGACGGCTGGACATCCCCGGTATGGTCGAGGGACTTCTAGAAGTCCCCTAAACGTCTCGGGACGTCCAACCGTCCCCTGTTGCTTTTTTGATGTCCCCGGGACGTTTCGATTTTTCGAAGAGTTTGGGGATGGGAAGGGGACGTTTCCTACCCGTCCCCGAGGTTCCGAAACGTCCCCGGTACGGGGACGAGCTGAAAAACGTAGGGGACGCGTCCCCGTGGAACATATAAAATTTCTCTTATTTTTTCCCTAAGGGGACATTACAAACCAAATTTATTCTTTGAAGTTGGAACGGTACATAGATTTATGTAGGATCTAAAAGAGAGTCATTGGGATGCTACTAAGAGCTCGATACTCGAAAACTCCAACTAGGGTAGTGTACCCACATATTGACATACTAGGTATTGTACTAGTCCCAGGTCCCGTACTCACTTGAAACTTTTCGAAACTCCAAAATAGTCCTAGATATGTCTTTAACATATCTGGGCCGTACCTAGGATGTTTTTGTCTTGTTTTGATAGTGCTTAAGCATGCAAGGACGTTTCGTATTGTTTCAACCGTGCTTCTATTATTTAAACATCATAAATAAAAATAAATTTACTAGATACTACATCTCAAAGCGGTACTTGAGGAAAATCTAGATGATATATTCTAGAATCTAGATTATAATCATGTGCATATGAAAATTTAAGCACGTTGAATAGTTTGAACTTTCATGAATACAAAGTATTTAAAGTGTTTTATCTTTTATGGACAAAAATGAGTATTATGCATTTTTTATATATATTTATATTTTTTAATAATATATTGTATGGATGTTTCCATGCCGTTTTGTACCCACAGTTTTTTGAAATTGGTGTTTCGTGTTTCGAACCCATACCCGTTTCCCGACAACCTAGACTAAGAGGATAAATATATTTAGGACACCACTCATATGGGGACCTTGTACTCATGAGGAGTATAGGGGTTGATTGGGTATTAGAAGTGGATCAAAGGTACTTTAGGATACATAATTCATTTGGGATCAATACCCATCTAGCAAAAGGCAACTTTGCTATATCTACCACCGAGGCAAAATACGGAGAGAGCAATGTTTATGCTCATAGGAACTCTTTACGGAGCTTGAATAGTCCTACCAGATGTTCTATATATTGATAGTCATGGGGCCTTTGCTATTGCCAAGAATCTAGTAGAGTGACAATGAGCCTGACATATTGAGATCCACATTCACTTTCTCAAGAGTTATTTTCTGGATGGACTCATGCAGCTGAGATTTTTGTGGAGTGAGATACATGTTGTGGACATCTTCACAAAACCGTTGGTAGAGGAAAAGTTCATTCAGCTGCAGAACTTGCTTGGGGTTTATGAAGTTATAATTAGGGGGTATAGGAGTTATTCCTTGTCCTTTTGGGGGAGTATTTGGTCAAATTGAATGCCACCTTCCTCTTCGCCCTCAAAATAGTGAGTTAGGGGGGATTTTAGAGTGAAATATGAATCCCTCTTTTCCGACTCTTTTTATAAGCCTTAAGTAATGGAGTACAATGGGATGTATGTCGGCCTTGAAGGAATCTCTAGGATATTATTATTATGGGTATCTATAAGAGGTTATGCCCATCCATTCGTAACATACAATTGTAATTATATTCTTATTGTTGAGCATCTGTGACCTTGGAATCCTCCGGAATCCTCTCTACAATTCTTCTATGTTTCATGTTATTCATTGCATGTTGTGAATATTCATTGGTTGCTAATAATGACATATTGCACTCCACATTAACACTAATCTTGGATGTAACTACCGCATGGCTTCCCATCAAAGAGTTCATGTAAATGATTTATGAATATATTAAAATAATTCCAAACAATGTGGGCCCCAAATTTGAAAATTTTGTGAATCACAACATGTCAAGTATCGTGATGTGAGTGGGAGGGTTGGAGCAGTTTCCCTCTCTTTGAGTTATTGAAATAGAAGGTTGAATGCTTTGTAGGCTTTGATAGTGACATGCAATGCTCTTGTGATGTGTACAACCTTATGAGGGTGTGGTGCCACAAAGGAGTCTTCACAATGCCTTTAGACTGTGTGTTCCCTCACAAAAGTACCCTCCTAAAGCGAAACTGCGATGGGGGCCACTGATGAGGCCCATGATCCATGCCAGATGTGGGTGACTGTTAGCTGCATTTCTGAAAAGGGTTCTACCCTGCTGAGAAGGATAAGAAGTGGGTGGATCCACCAAAAGTAGGTGGTCCAAAGTACAAATAAAACAAAAAATTACAAATTAATTTCTGAAACTTGTAAAAATTAACTTAGACTAAGAGGTTGGGTGATATCAATGAAGAGCACATGTTTGCAATAGACAAACTACGGTGAAACTTGAAAAATGTTCTAATAACCCTCTCAATGCAACTACTGAAATTTGAAATGGAGTGTGTAAAGAACATAGAAACTTGAACACACATGGAAACAAATATCGTCTTAGGGATATATTCCAGCGGGTGAGTACATGTGCCTCTGCTTCCGTACTTAATGGATGACAATGAGGCAATCAGGTCAGAACATGATTGAATTTGCTAGTTGTACATCATTGTGTTTCTACATGGCAATTTCTTGGCATGAGTATGTACGCCTCTGTTGACACTACAAATTATATTAATATGATTTAATTTTTTTGGGCCATTAGTATATTGTATCTTAATATAATTATATGTTAAATGTTTATTTCAAGAAATTCATTCATGATTTTTGTAATGTTTTTGTGTTTGAAATTTACAAATATATATAGATATATAGTTTTAGTATTCTAGTGTACCCTTATATCATGTTTTTTGAAAAATGGTGTTTGCACTACAATACAAGACCCCTATACCTACCCATCTCTTGGTAACTGTTGTACAAAGAGATTAACGATAAATATATAGTATTAATCTCTTTATATATTTTATTATTTAATCTCTTTATATATATTATTAATACACTTGTATCATGTTTTTTGAAAACTGGTGTTTGCATTATAGTACTAGACCTCTACACCTATACCCCTCTCTAGTAACTTTTGTAGAAAGAGATAGCATCAATAGTGTAAGGGTTGATGCGGTCTTGACAATGAGCTAGTGATATCCTTTCACCATGACTTCCATAATAAAGTTCTTTAGAGGCTCACAAGACCAAGAAAATTGATGGAAGAAATACTATTTTTATTTTTCGAATAGTCTCATACTTACACATGTAAAGGCTTAATGGATGACAACCCCATTGATATGTTAAACAATAGAGTATTATGCATGAATTTCAATGGCTTGACCTGTAGAGTATTGCACACCATATTTTCAAATGAAGAGTTCTTTTCGAATGGAATCTGCACAGAAACCAAGCTATCCTTCATAACTCCTCTTTGGTCAGAGAAAAACAAGCTTCCATATGGGCCATGATGTGGGTATGAGTTTAGTTTTGATAACATGTGAAGATTTAGGAAGAAGTAATATTAAGGGCAATATCAGCTCACCCCACATAATGGAAACAAAAGAAAAGAGACAAAAATGCAAAGAAGGTACCTATGTTTAAATAATCAATACTGTTATTGATAATCACACAATGATACAATATGTTCTTTTGGTAAGAACTCCACATGTGTATGCAATAGTGAGAAACTCTATTCAAATAAGAAATTCAGTTGGACTTATCCCTAAAAACTGAAATCACAAGGTGAGACTCTTTGAGATATCATGCTACATTAAAGCTGTCCATGTGGCAACATGTGAAGATTACCATGCTAAATATTACACATTGTATGTTGGCCTCCACAGTTGTCCCAGTACTAATACCTGACAACAAATGGGAAAGCAGATCTATAGATCTGATCACTCACATACCTCAAATCTACAATCACAATGACAAAATCTTGGTAATAGTGGATGGGATGATGAAAATTCCAGATTCATTACTTGTTCAATGAGTTGTAAAGCATTGATACCAAACTAATAGCCAACACCAAAATTTTACCCGAAAAAATATTATGAATTCACACAAAACCTTTGGAAAGATATGTTTCAACATCCAAACACTCAATTAAACCTTCAATTTGTTTGGAAAGCACAAAGAGTTAAACTATGTTTAAGATTCTATATTGTAACTAGGGAAAAAAATATGGGAAGAAAAACTGCCCTTCATGGGATTTATACTTATTATGGTCTTTCTAGCTTTGTGAAAAGCACTAGTGGGGTCAAGCAAGGATGCCCTCTCTTTGACTCTCTTCAACATTTACATGATGTGGTGATAGCCATACTCCTTTTGGCTGATGACATTGTTCTCTCTCACTCAGCTGATGGTCTACAGAGACAACTTGATGTCCTTTAGTTTTGCGATCTACCTTAGCTAGAGAACCCCTGAGCAAAACAAGGATCATGCTATTCAACACCTCCAAATGTTCTCTTTCCCGATTCTAGTTCCTTTACAAAGGGGAACCCTAGAGATCACATCGACCTACACTTACCGATGGTCTAGTTTTTCGGACCATATTTTAGTATGAAGCCTACCTCTTAGTCACGCCTCTGCAAGGGATATGTCACCATTTCTATCTGGGAGCACCAATGTTTTCAAATCCACTGTCAGGATATCTCTTCAAAGATGTGTGCCTCTTCTATACAATTATAAAACCTATAGTTTTATATGGGTCCCAAGTTTTGGGACCTAGTCTATCTTTAGGTTTACTTTCTACATTCATAGACTCAAAACCATGGGGAATTGAGCTTGAGTGCATGCATGAGGTATCCATACTTAGGGCATGGTCCCATGGAGGGGCTTGGGCTCCTATTTGCGTGCAGCAGAGGTCCCATGCTTATTTTTAAAGCCAGCTACAGAAATAATAGAATCTAAGCCTAAAAAATAGGAGCTCCACTTTTTAGCCCCTAAACTTAAGAGGCGGCTAGAGAGGGGGTTGGGAGTTTCCCACTACAGCTTTAGGGTGAGAGAATCTAATATGCATTCCCGCCATTATTTTTGGTGATTTTAAAGAGAAATATGATTTTATTTTCCTACAAATAACCATAAATATCCAATGAGATCCTATAATACCTTAGCGGATGTTATTGAGGAAACTAATAAAAAATCATGGGACTTTAAAACTGCTAAAATGCTCCTAAATTTTCTCAAAGACACCCACCGAGATATTTAAGGAGCCCCCTCCCATGGGACCATGCCCTTAGCCTTATGTTCTTTAGAGAGGATTGTTTTTTTTGGCCCAAATAGACAATCAATGTTACGGTATCTTAAGACTAGTTTTCTCTCGTCTATTGACCGATTTATTGATAAGCTACCTCCTTTCAGGTACTCTTTGGATGCCCCTCCTCGAATTCTTCCCTTAAAGGAGGCTGTCATTAGAGGTGTTAGAGAGGATATTTGCAAGTAGTAAATCCAGTCACTTGGACCTCTCCTCATCCGCTCAGCCCCAAGCTTGCCTTTTATGTTGAGAATTTCTTACAGGTGGTGGATGGTGTCATTCGTCACTTGACTATCTCCATTATCATTGGTCTCATGGCTTGAGGTTTCCCCTTGGCTAGTCGAAGATATGCTCACACCACTTATAAGATGAGAGTGATCATCATATTTCATGTGGGGACTGGGTTTGTCGTCTTTTCCCCTTCAAGGAGGTGGAGACTAAGGAGCACTTCATTTTCAGATGCCCTATTATTATGAGATTTTGGGGAGATACTAGTAGTGTCTTTACTGAGATTCATGCAACTCTCTATCCACTTTTGTTCGATACCTAGATCAATGATGTCTGGTCCTTTTCTTCGGGAGGTTGTCACCCTTTGATGTAAGTCCTTGCAAGGAGCCCCTAGAATGCTTAGACATATAACTTCATTCTTTTAAGTGCCCTTCGAATATTGTTGCTTCACGAGACCAGGGGTACGTTAGTGAGGTGGCATTCAATTTTGCATAACACTACTCCTAAGATACTCCAACACACTAGTTGTCGGTGATGGGGATCTCCTTACGCTCATCGTCATGGATCCGCTCCTCAACATCGTGGATTTGCTTCTTAGCATCGTGGATTTGCTTCTCGGCATTGTGGATCTGCTTGTTTGCAAATGTCTCACGGGTTGCGAAGAAAGAACACATTATGAGTATATTCTTTGTCATGTGGTATCCCCGATTTCATCTTGAAATCTGTGACTACCCTATCTGAAAATTTTTGTACTTTTAAAATAATGGGTCGTTTTGTGTTTTTATTGCCGGAAAGTTATTGTATTGTGTCAAGATATTCCCAAAGAGCCATATTAGCCATTTTCACCAAATACCCAGATGCCCAAAATTGTTATATTCTGTCGTCAGGATTTGTTTGCGGGAAATTTGTATTTAATTATTTTGAGCCCCGTTTGAGGCAATTTGCGCTCCGATTTAACCCTGTTGTGATCGAACATATCATTATTCCTATATACCAGAAGGGTTTTAACTAGGAATAAGTTCTGGGCTTTATTTGTGACTTTTGGCAACGTTTTGTGTTTTTGTGTTTTCCCGTTTCGTTTTCTGTGAAATTTCTCTAGATCAATTCCTTTGCCGGTTTGGCCTGATTCTTGGCCTAGAGTAACTGGGGATCATATATGCACGTTATGTTAGAAGGAAGTCGCCATCGGAGGTCCGGTTCACTGGGAAAAGACGAAGTTGCGCACCAAAAAGCCTCTTTTAGGCTGGCCGCATTTTTGGAAAAAGAAGAATTGAAGTGGATCATGGGAAAATTAGAAGCAACAGGTAGGTGAGAATTTTGTACTGCTGCAGGTACTTTTTCCCATGGAGGCAACACCACTTAAGTGACAATGGGAAAATTAGAGGCAGCAGGTAGGCGGGAATTTCTTACCTGCCTTGCAGGGTAAAAATTCCCATTGTGGAATAAAAGAAATATCACTTAAGTGAATCATGGGATTTTATTGCATCCACTTGCGGGTAAATAATCCCATTATGAAAGTCAAGTGACTTAAGTGAATCATGGGATTTTCAGGGCTGCCTTGTAGGGTAAATAATCCCATTGTCATGTGATTCTTAAAAATAGAATTCTATATGTCAAAAAGTGCGCCCCCTTTGGAGAAGTAAAGGCAGCCTTTAAATTGATTAATTTAATTAATTATTCATCCAAAATAGGCGCCCAGGCTTGTGGAAAAGTCAACAAAGTTAAAGGACAAAAGGTGGATGAAAATAGACTGTTCTAAAATTAAATAAATTAATTTATTTAATGGCAGCCCCTTTATGTCAAAAAGTGCACCCTTTTGGGAGAGAGATAATACTTTTTAAAGTATTAAATGATTAAATTAATTCCTATTTTCAGTGGCTAAGGTCAAAGCACACTGTGAGGCTTGAGTTAAGTGGAAGCAGAAGTCTAAAATTAAATAAATTTAATTTATTTAATGGCAGCCATGAGCATGCACAAAATAGGCGCCCCATTTGAAGAGTGAAGCTTATTAATTAATTAATTAATTGCCAGTAATAGCTACGACATTGATTAAAAATAGAATCACAAGGGTTATATAAGCAGGGGCTGCCATAAGGGTGAATTAATTAATTCACAGGTAAAGAAGTGCAGCCCAGAGGAAAAGTGCGCCCCATTTGAAGAGGATTTTTGCTCAAAAGAAGGTGAAATCAATGCTAAAAGCTTCCAATTTTGGTGCACAGGTTGAAGGGAGTTGATTTGTGTTTGGATAATTGTTTGCATAAGTGATACATGTGCTCAGGTGAAGTTGGAAAAATTCATGCTCACTTTGCATGCAAATAAAACATCAATTTTTGGGGCAGCAGACTTGAATAATGCAGATTTTTATGATTAAAATCCTCTTCATGTTCGGTTGCCATCTTTATCGAATTAATTGCGAATTCGTGACGGTGCTTCAAAAAGAAAAGGAGCTTTAATCAATGTCCATACATTGAATATATCCTCGAATCAAGAATTATCCAGATCTCTTTGATTTTGAAGAATTCCGGCTAAATAAAAAGAAAAAGAATTGTTCATCAAAGATAGACAAAGCCATGACAAAGAGGGACGAAAAAGAAAGCACAACGGAATCATGCATCACTTCCAAATTTGCAGACATAGGAGACACAGATTTAGGTCCGGAACCTCTTTCCGAATTGATTGATAGATCCAGTAGGAAAGACTTCACTCATGCGTGTAGTTAAAAGTAGTGGAATTATTCGAGCTGCAACCTTTCCATACACAACGCCGATTGCAGAGTTCGTTATGGAGTGCACTAGATCTTACCATCCTTCATCCAGATCAGTGCGAGATGCTACGAGGAAAACAATAATTCGGTTGGACGCAGAGTTCATCAATTATTGTTTGAAGATTCTGGCGCGAAAGGTGGTGACTTCCATTAGCATTCAGGTTGTCGGCAACAGGTGGGAGAAGCATAGAGTTGAGTGTGTGAACATAATGAACAACAGATACATGAAGAAGCCCAGATCTCCTTCTAAGTTCCCAAGAACTCTTCCGTGGTCCAATCTGGTGTAGGAGGTTGATGATATTGTCAAATTGTTATGCAGGATAAATGGTGAGGCGAATGCTCACACTTTCCGTACATGGATGTATGGTTTCATCAGGACCTTTGAAGTCAACAAGATTGATTCCATAATCAATTGGTCGGAAATCATTAGTGACAACATTGGTGAGCAACTCCGGAACGTGAAGCGTACTTTCAGCTTCAAAATGACTTCCTACTTGGTATACGCTGTAGCTTCACAAGGCGTCTTCTCCAAGTTGGATAGATGTGACGTTCTTTCTAAGGACCCCATTTTCAAGTGCTACCTACGACTTCATCGTACTGCATGCGAGAAAAATTTCAAAGTGGTCAATGATGGGTTCTTCTATGAATTCATTTGCAGGCTAGACAGGGACCTAAAGGCCAACAGGGTGAGCAAGGAAGCGTGGGAAGTTGTATCCAGAATTGGCAATCTATTCATTCAGTTTGTAGATTTCACATACCTCAGGGTTACTAGCTTTTCTGGAGAACCGGTTAAGCCAGATATCCGAATGATAGATTGATCACCATGGAGCTGAAAGCAGACAACTTGTGGAGATACACGACCTTCAGTCGAAACGGCACAAGTCTACGGGCTTCTTCCCGATCACTGTGGGACATTATAGCTGCCAGAGCATTCATAGAGCTCGAGGGATGGAGACGGAGATGTTATCCGAGTATGAGCAAGAGTTCTTCATGGCACGGCTGAACTTCGATCCATTTGGAGTAGCCGGGAAGACAATCTCCCAGGAGTACGCACATGTGCCTTCATTAGAGGATTTCTGGATGAAGTGCAAAAGTGAGTACGAGGTTAGAAAGAAGGATTTCGGCAGGCTATCAGCATGGCAAGTGTTCGAATTTAGACTAGTGCGGATACTTGCGAATCTTAAAGATGATGGAAATGTGTTACTTGACGCTTACCATCAAATGGGAGGAGATAGAGCCGTACTTCAGGATAACGTAGGGGGCTGCCATACGATTGAAGAAAGGTCTGGCACTGTTTTGGTGAATACTTCAAACTGGTTGCTGACGAAGGGATACTGCCTTGATGAAGCACTGATGAATCAAATCACGGGCAACTTCGGCACAGGAGATTCTCTCAAGCGGAAGCACGAAGGAGAAAGCAGCAGAAGGTCTGAGAAGATGAAAGTGCATAGAAGATCTCAATCAAAGGAGAAGATCACTTCCACGACTATGACTTTAGTTCCGGCTTCTCCAACATCTACTACTTCACCAACTGTTGCACCTCAGCAGGACACTTCCATGCCTCCATTGAATCCGGCAACATTCATCTTCTCTCCTCAGCCACTCCATTCAGCCCTTGTTCTAGAGGCGTTGAAGCTGCAGATGGCAGAGTTTGAAAGAGCTTTATCCTTGGATGATTCAGAAGATGGCAGCCATAACACTGTAGCACTTTCTGATAGAGAGGAAACAGAGCGAGAGATAGTAGTGCACTCAGCGACTTCTTATTCTCCAAGAAGTAACTTCTCAGAATGGTTGGCTTTGCAGTTAGTTCCAAAAGCTAGAGTGGAAATGAACTTGGAGGAACATGACTTGCAGCTACTCCGGAGTCTAGGTGGAAAAGACAGAAGACCTAAAGTTGCTAAGGTAACTTCAAGGTTGATCATCGAGGAGTCGGGCAGAAGTTTGCTGAGATGTCAGTTCCGGCGGAAGGAAAGAAGGAAGATGAGCTCACGGCAGAAGATGTAATAACCGAACTGAGGGACCCATCGGTCAAGCCACCACGAAAGATTAAAGTAGGATACACAGACATTGATAGATGCTCTATTCCTTAGGCTTGACAGAGAAAAGGCGGAGAAAGACGAACTTCAGAAGCAGGTATCTCAGTTGTGCGAGATCATAGCCAAGGTTTCTAAACCTTCCACTCAGCCCATTTCAGAGCAAGTGAGTGATCATCTTATGCGGAAGATAGAGGATGCAAGCAATCAGGTGAAAGCTATTGACGAATGGAAGAACTTGATTATTCGTCAAGCTTCTATACAACTTGGAGAGGTGCCAGCCCGCCTTGAAGGTTATGAATGATGCAACAAATCAGCTGAAGCAACTGGTGACGAGCATAGTAGATATGAACACAGTTGTTGAGAGTAACCTGAGTACTTTGGCCGAAATCAACAAGCTGCCAGGAGATGTATTGGTTGCAGAGCAGATTGTACCGGACGGATCAGTTGAGAAGGGGAAGCAGCTAGAGTTTGCAGTATCTTTCCGTTTGGAAATCTGCAGAGTTTTGCTGAAGAGGATGCAGACACTTGAGAGTAAGACGTTGTCCTTACCAAACAGTATTATTTCTTTCACTGAGGAAGAAATGGTTGGGGATGTTACTTCATACGTACGAATCATTCTTAGCGAGTGCCTAATTTCTGGAAGGGTCTCTTCGATGGTACAAAAGAGAATTGATGGAGCTGCTAAACCTTTCACGATGAATTCCATTACGTGACCGGTGGCACCGCAGTGGATATTGCGAGGTTCGGGCCGAGCTTGGAGGATGTGGAAGCGTGTATCAAAGTGTTGAACGAAGGATTGTTGCAGTTCATGACAGAAAAAGAAGCGGTGGCTAAAACAGATGGGAAGATGCTGAATCACATGTTCAACAAGTATATCTAATATCAGAACAAAAAGAAGACATAAATGTTACAGTGGCTTGACTTCTTCTATTTTCCACGTTCCCGATGAAATTGTAAAGTTATTGGTTTTGAAACCATTACTTAAAGTTACGTGGAACAATTCTATTAGTTAAGTGATACATGTGTCACTTAAGGAGAAGTTAGTGGAGGATGATTGCCAAATGTCATCTTTACTTGTTGTTTATGTTTCAGTTCAGTTAAGTTTCCCATTTGTACTTTCCCTCCTACATTCTATAAGTAGGAGAAAAACCTCCGGGTTAATGATCGGAATTTGTAAGCAACATTCTTGTGTTCCAGACTTTGTGCTGAAACCCTTGAGAGCCACTTGAAGCAAAGGAATATACAAGAGCAGATTTCCGGAGAACTTTGTGTCACGGTGTATTGTGTTTCTAGCTTTTATATCTTAGATCTTTTTGATAAACTTTGTGTTATTTCAGATCTAGATCTAAAACTACCTTTGCTTATAATTCGGTGTTTATATCTATTGGTTTCTTCCATGTGCATGCAATCAACTCATGTTATCTATTGATTGAGATGCACATCTTCCCATTTCTTCTCTGTGTTTATATAATTCCCTTTCCTTTTTCCTTTCTTTAAAGTGCTTACTTAACTTTAATCGCTGTGCTGACTATGGTTCATGAGTGAGCAGGTTAAAGTAAAACCCCATTTAGATATTAGCATATTATAATTGAAAAATCGACACGAGAGCCTCACCGGTAAATGAGGGAGATTTATCTCATGACTGTCTAGGTTTTGTGCTATGCAGAAAATCTAGCCAACATCACGTGATCTTACGCCTTGGTTGTTAGGAAGGATTCTAGGGAGTGCTTTGCTTCCTCCTGGGATTACCCAACCAGGCCCCCTCAACTCTAGACACTCCACAGAGAGAGAATTATCGATCCCGCATTGGCCCTTTCACAGTGATAGACAACGACGAGATGATTCCTCCATCTCGAGTGTATGTTTGATGAGACTACCATCCACTCATTGTTGACTTGCGAACTTCATCGATCCCATGCTCTTAGGGTTCTTACTCCTCCACATGGTTATTTGTATTGTTATCCTAACCACATGGATTGGGGGATTTACTATGATGGGTTTACATTGTTTTTACTCTCAATGCTTTTATTCTTCTTCTTCTATTTAGTTAATTGTTGTTATGAGGGTACTTTTACCCTAGCACTTTATGTTGTAATTGGGTGTATTGTCGAGACCTATTGACCTACTGTTGGTCATTCATGGACATTAATATAATTCCTTTCTTCTTTTTGTAGCAATAGTATACATTCAGCCACAATTATGAGTCTATTTAAAGGCAATGCACGTTAGATTTAAATACCTTACCCGGATAATATTAGATCATCACGAGACTTAATATGCACAAAGTGATCAATTGAATGTCTAAAGTAAAATTTATTTTTTCCTACGTGTTATATAGTTTCTTTTAGTCGATCATAATTCTCTTTCATATATGCACATGAAGTATGGCCAACAAGTTTGATGTAGAAGAGGTGTTTGACAAGAAACTTACTAGAGGCCTCAAGCGCTTTCGGGTAGTTTTGTTCTTTTAGAGATAATGCTTCTAATTATTTGCTGGTCTATCTCAATTCTAAGGTATTCAAACTAAAAGATTTGTTTGTTATCATTTGAAGCCAATCATGCGGTAGGCCGAGGATAATGTTAAGAACCATAAAGTGTATCTACGGAGTGAAATAGTGCAAGATCAAAATCCAACTATTTTTACTTTTTTGGCTTGAAACAATTTTTACATGCACCCATTCCCTGTAAGTCTTTATAAGTTTTTGATTGAGAGGCGAAATGTTGAGTTTTGGGCTTTACTTAAAGTGCTTAATCTCTCTTTTTTACTACCACTCATATTATAAGGTCCTATGCGGTTGTTTTCTACCTCTGCAGTTATGGGATTCCACAATCTGGAGGCCTAGCAGGAGGTACGTTCGAGAACACTGGTGCTGGCTTCTCTTTTAAAGACATTGAAAAAATGAGAGCCCAAAAAGTCGGCCAGGGCAATGTGCAGATAAGGTGCATGACATGACAAATGCTCAGTTTGGAATACAAGAAACTTTTTGCTCTCACAAATATTTCATTAGGTTATCATTAATGAATTTCATGCAAATTGAATTTTTTTGGGGTCAGTACAAGTGCAGGCTTTATTCTGGACGAGTTTGTCGAGGTACTAGGATGGGAACTCGGGTTATATTTAAGGTAGTGTTCATTTGGTAGGCTTTCCTCAATTTTGGCTTACATTTCTTCTACTTTACCATGATAGCATGTTTTTTCATCTTACCATATACGGAAGGAACATATTGGGATGCTTCTATTTTCCCTAGTTGCGGATTTATTTTCCAGTATATAATATTGCTTATGGGGGCCAGTAAGTACAGACTGATCCTGTCATTTCTAGCTTCACTTACCCAAGAAATGACATATTAGCAGATTAAAAATATTGCTCCAATTTTTTATGGGCTCTCTAGAATGAATTTAGCATCCCAAGAGAAGACATTTCGCTTAATTTCAGGATAAAATATATCTTTTTGCATTTCCACTTTTGCAGTATTTTCTGAAAATTGAATAATATATATGGATATCTAAACACCTTTTGTAGTTATACTCATATGTCTTTGGGTTTTTTGGATTTCCACTTTTGCATATTTTTCTGAAAATTGGATAATATATATGAATATCTAAACTCCTTTTGTAGTTATTCTTGTATGTTGAAATGCAGCTCGAGTTTAAGGTACTTGTGGTAATGAATTTAGTAATCCTTGCCTGTTTTTGGATCAACCATTCTAGTTTCCAAAGAGAATGAGAAAGGAAAGGTAAAAATGAATTTATTTAATACTAACACAAACCAATCTTAACATGGCTTTCATATGTGCTGAGAGGATCTGAAAGACTAGAGATGCCAATCCCCATCTTCGTACACTCTTGTTGTGGTGGGATTACTATCAAAAATATTTTGGATACCTCTTGTCACATATAAAATCCATGTTACAGCTTGAATGTGCTACCTTCTTTTAATAGTCGTTATTGTTATTAAGAGTTGAATATCTATAGCAATGTCGGCCTTCGGTCCCCACATGTAACACTCTGATTTTGTATGTTAACTTGGTAAATGTTTTACATACTGTTATAGCTGCTGAAATGAAGGCAAACATGTTAAGATATGTTTTGATCTTAAGAGAATGTGTTGCTAACTCAGATTCTTGCATGCTGTGAATTATTGTATAGAACAACAGTTATCGTACTTGTGTGTTTGCTGATGTGACAACAAATTGTCGTATACTTGCTAAACTCTTGTTGCTGATTGACAGCATACCTTGAATCAATTCCATTGATCCAAGTATGCTGAGGTCCTCTTGTGATTTCTGTGTCGATTCACACTTGAACCGAACCGAGATTGTTATGAGCGTGCAGCGCCTGATTGCAGTTTTGGGCAGCTGGCACATAGATGCCAACGACAGGGGTTCGATTCTTGAACCCTGTACTGTCGAACTTGGGACCTCGTGAGGCAAGAAATGCCTGGACACGGGTGGCCTTGGCACGCAATCCAAAGGACGGAACGTCCTGCTCTGCATTAACGTGAATGTTAGTAGGGAGGCTGGATGGAAGTTGTTAGTGTTAGTGGTTAGTATGAATTAAACCCTAAACTAATCCTAAGTCCTAACATGCATCCTACACTACTATCCTAAGTGGATTTTTAAATTATAAAAAAATAAAAAGGGGAAAATAACCTAAGCCCTAATAACCTAAGGCTAAACTAAGACCTAGGTTGAATACTATATGCAACCTAAACTAATCCTAATCTAAGGGGTGCGCAGACCCTTGGAGGGAAGGGATAAGGATGAAGGAAGGGCATTCATTGGCATTTAATAAACAGTCCATACGTGGACAGCGCCAGTTTTGGCGGGGCAGGTAGGAAATAGAGGCATCTATTTAGAAATAGAGCCAAATTCGGTTTTGCATGGGAATTTTGAAAGATTGAGTTCGCCAACCCAAGTGGCGGTGGCGTGGAAAGTAAGGAAAAAGGCAGAGCCTTAATTGCATTAATTGTTTTCGGTCCTCGCGACCAGTTCGCCTTGGAAAGTGTATGAGGGAATTTGATTTTTCATTGTTTCGGTTTGGCTTTTGCAAAGTTGCTCTGCATTTGGTTTTCTGGCCTGGTTCAGTCGAACCAGCTCTTGGCATTTGACATTTTCTTGGAGATTTGGAGGCTGTTGTTAAGCCTGAAGAAGAAAGGAGTTCTGGGAAGTTTGTGCTGTCGCTGTGGAAGGAAATAACGCGGCAAACGGATCTTTCTTCGAGTTCTGGAAAAGAGATTACAGGCATGTTAAGCCCTTCTCTTTAAAAACTCTTGCTTTGTTTAAGTGTCTCATTAAAACAACCCTGCTCTTGGGTTTGGATTGTGTGATTGCTGTTGAGTCGATTTGACTTGGATTTTGTTGGTTCTTGCTTTCTTTTCTTTGGGAAATGATAAGAAGAATTGCTTCTGGTTGCTCGGCCTTGATGTGTTTTTGCACGAATCGAGTGGAAATTGAACTACTGTATTGGTTGTTGACAGTATGGTGGTTTGAAATGGATATTCTCTTTCATTGTTCGTGTTGTTTGAAATTGGAACAGGCTGCGAAATCATTTCCTTATTGTGTAATTGTTTTCTTGCTGTTGTATTTGGAATTGTCCTTGCATGTAAAAGGAAGTGGAAATACAGTCATGTTATGTTGCTAGGATTTGGATTTCCTTCATACTTGCTGTCCTTTTTGGAAATAATGGGGTAAAGTCGTTTTCTTGCTGTTGTGATTAATCTGCCCTTGCATTTTAATTGGTTGGAAACGCTTCCAGGATGTGTTGGTTTGTTGACAATAATGGGGAAATCGTCATATATATCTTGAGACTGTACACGTTATATGAGTTGTGTTGCTATGATTTGGGTTCGTCGACCCTTGCTGTCTTTTCTTTTGGAAATGATAGGAAAATCGTTTCCCCGTTGCTGTGTTTAACTGTCTTGCTCTTCTTGAATGGAATTACCTCCATGTGGTGCTGGTTATGGATATTATATGAAAATTTTAACTGGTTATTCTTGTGGAATGGAATGTGAAACTGTACAGGCAGTATGGGTTATTCTATTGCTGTACTATTGTTTTGTTGTCATCTGAACTTGCGATATGATTGTATTGGTTGTAAGAACGGCTTGAGGTCGTTTCTCTACTGAAGCTTTCTTTAAAGGAAATAAGACCTTCCTCTTCCTTCTGCTGTTTCGAATTATGAGGAAATGGCATCTTGTATTTTAAAGGAATGGGCATTAGACTTTTATATGAGTGTTCATGAGAGTTGGAAAAAGAAATAGCTTTCCTTCTGAATTTATAATGAATAAAGGTGATCTTGTTAAGAAGGTATGATGATTAGTTATGTTGATCAATGCTGATCGGTCTTTTGAGATTGGACTGTTTTGGTGGATTCGAATTAGCTTTGAATTGCTGGGCAAGGAATACATGCAATGAAATTTTGTCATGCTTTGGGAGTTGTCTTGACTGTACTAGGTTCATGTATTGCCACCCTGTACGGTTTATTTTGCTAAAGGTAATGACATCCGATTTTGCATTCTGGAGTTGTGCATACTATTATGAAAATGGAAAATGGATTGGGTAGAATCATTTTTGGAAGGGAATCCTTCTTCTGCCTGCTGTTCTCACTTGGTGAAATTCATAGTCATGAGAACATTGGACTTGCTGTAGGTAACAACAATGAATAATATGTTATTTTGAACGGGATACGTTCATAGGATTATGAATTTATGTGATTTATTGACTGCATGATGTATAACTGTTTGTTTGGGTAACTATACAGTGAAGGAAGTATGGAATCTTCTAGTTCAGCAAATACATAGTATGCATCTTGATATTGCTTGTTCTATGATGAATACGATGTCTTACTAACCTGTTTTGGGTATTCGTATGAACCGAAATTAAATGAAATTATTCTTACTGCCGGTAAGTGAATTCCGAGTGGATTTTGTAAGTTTCACTCTGAACTGTTATCTTGAATTGTCTTTCGTTTGGATTCCACTGTTAGGACAGTCATGTGGAAAGAAATAGAGATATGAATGAATGACTTGGAAAAATGATCTTTTCTTCATTGATTCAGTTGGAAATCTGGAATTCGTGAATAATGAATTTTATAGTGCTTAGATGGGAGCAACTATATGCATTGCTGTTCACTTTCTTGTCTGTACTTGATTGCTTTGAATTTAATATGATTCATGAACTGAAAGGAAAGTAATGAATTTATATTTCAGTTAGTTTCATCCTTTGCATTTGTTATTAATGAAAGGCGTGGAAAGAATAACTGTATGTTATATATGCAGTAAGCTACTTGTATTCCTAACTTTACAAATATTGTGAATTGATACTTGTAATGATTATGTGGAAACGGGACAGCAGTTCCTTGGCTGATTGTGATGATATTTTGATAGTTCAGTTGTTATGCTGATCTTTCTTTGTGCCTAATTCGTGATTGATGTTTAACTGTCGTTTCATAAAAGCAGGGTTCTTTTATTGAGACAGTTAGTTGAAGCACCTTATTTTAAGGATAAGTGCTTAATATGCTCAGTTCATTGAACTGACCCGTGCAAATCATTTTGCAGATGGAATTTGATTAGAATGAAGACATGGCTGTTTTCTGATGCTTCTTGATTAGCTGAAAGATGAATTGTAATTGTTGCTTTTATTCCTCTTCGAGGAATTGTGAAAAGAAGAAAATATATTCTTCTATCTATGAGTTGTATTGATGTTTTATGTAAACCATGCCAATCAACTGGATTGGCAAATGTACAGATTATGACATGAAATATTGAATACAATTACAAGTGTGATATTTTCAATAGTTATATCAGTTTGATTTGTTGTCTAATCTGGAAATATAATGTTATTTCTTGATTTGGATTTGTTTATTTGTCCTTGGATGGATGCTAAATGGAAACTAATATCTATTCTTACCTAAATGCAACTTTAAGTTGAAAAATGCAATTAGTTCATACTTGGGTAAAGATGAATTTTTAATTGACATTAGAAAGGATTAGGAAGAATATGATTCCATAATCGGAAGGTATTCAGGATTAGCTTAGGAGCTAAGGAATATCAATCAACTTCGGAGTAATCGAACTTCGCTTTCGAACTCCATTAATGATCCCGTTTGATAAATTCAGAATAAAGGATATAGGATAAATATATCCATAACTAATGGACCTTAACTATATAACGTTAAGGAGAACAAATGAATACATTTCTCGAAATTTAGACCTCGTATGAATGACGTCTAATAAGTTAATATTCTGAATTTAGTTGCAGTTGAGAAAATCTTGGCTAAGTTTAATAGGTTAAACTTATCACGTCCGTCGGTACGGACCGCTTAATCCAATGATTAAGAAGTGAACCAAGTAGGGAAATGCAGCCCTTCGACACGAAGGAGAAGATGCATAGCAAGCTAATGGACGGGTTTAGTCCCTCTTAGCCCTGTACAACTGTAACAGAAACGAGAATCAAGGGATCAGCGTGGAGGCTGAAAGTTGATTTTAATTAGTAAATCATATCCAAATCACTTGAGCAGGATGTGCATTCTCGATGGGAGAATTCTGTAGGACATTGGCATACGCCAGCTACAGCAATGTGTCTCCATGAAGACGGGTCTTCATGACGACACAATGTTGCAGCTGACATACAGCAATGCCCTCCCGAATTAAAACATTTAGAATACATAGGCTGAATGTGTAATTCTTAGCAGGGGATAGAGTATGATCAGATATACGGAGTGACTCCGGAATACTAAAGATAATTAGACACACGGAGTCATGGGGTAACGACACCGTATGTCTGCGTATCTTTAGTTATCAGGAGTGCCTTCCTATACCCGTTCCTATTACTAGTTGGAATTGAAAGTTTAAAACTGACCTTAAACAAAGAGGACTGGTAGGAACCAGGAAAGACCATTCTAGATAACAGGTGAAGTGAGGTGAAGGACGTATTCCGTAGATGTGTATCACATCCAGGAATATGATCATGCAAAGCATGTGAAAATCTTTGGCCAAAGTATCGCAATTGCTGGTTGCGTTGTCCTTATCACTTAATTTAAGATGCAGGATGTCGGATGAATATCGATATGAGATATTCGAGATAGGCTTCTTAAATGGATCACTTGATAACCGGAAACGTTATGAGAATAGGTATATATAATATACCATGCATAAACAAACATGAAGGATCGGTTGTTGCTTGAGTCATGAACGTGAAGGATCGGTTGTTGCGAGTCATGAAATGAAGGATCGTTAAAACTCAGAGCCATGAAAATGGAAGATCGGTAGTTCCTCGAGTCATATACTGACAAATATAGAATCATTATAAGATTGAATGGCATTGAATGTGTGTTCCATATTGTAAATATGCGAGCAGAGGAACATTCGTTTTAAAAAGAAATTGTGTGATCAAACCGTGTTGTTTGGGCGAGAACAATTATTAAAACTTGAACGTGTGTTTGAATTTTATAATTCATAACGGTGAACGTTATCAAAAAAAAAAATTTCCCTTGTTCTGGTATTTTGAAATGAGGATGTTACACCACACAACCCCCACACACCCCAAAAATCCAAATTGATGTGGGGTGTAAAATGTGCCTCTCGGAGCGAATAACCAAGGCCCATTCTCCCTCATCTAATCATCCAAGGAGTTCAATCAACATTCATTACATTAAGGTCTGATTTGTATTTCTCAACCAAAAACAAGTCAATGCAAACTCCGTAAGACACAGTGTTTGACTCTACCAAGAACATTGTGTTTTCCTCCATTGAATGCTTTGGAACTTAAGGTTTCACACTAATATCCAATCAACCCATCACATTATGAACAAAATATTGTCCTCCGTAATAGTGTGGAAAGGGATACGAGATATATTTTTCGATCTAGATCCATCTCATAAAGCAAAATTCCCTGTAATAGTGCTAGTCGATGTGATGTGTGAGAAAATAAGTATTGAAGGATTGATTGCCAATATGTAGAGAGACTATGCCAAATAGCATTCTTGTCTAATGTATCATAACAGAGACTGAAAATTTTGATCGGATACCATTTTTTAACCATCAAATAGTCATTGCATAGACAACCACTAGTTGTGAACCAAAACTATGTAGACCATAGTTAGAAGACTTGGCGAGTACTCGCCAAAGAAAGCCCCAAACAAATAATCGCCAAAAAACTCGCAAAAAAAAGGCTGCATGAGTTTTGGCGAGTACTATAAAACTCGGCGAGTCCTCAATTATTTATTCTTGTTGCATGGTGTCTCGACTTAAATTATTCATTTCTTTCCACGTGGGCTCCAAGGTTGATCGTATCGATGGGGTTTTGTCTCTATTGACGTTCTTTTATGAGTTTTGATGTTTTGACCGCCTTCCCTACAAGCTTTCAAGCTCTCTCTGTGTGGGCTTCAAATAAATCACACGTGACCATTATATTCATTTATCCCTCATCGCGAAAATTTGTGGTCAACTATGTTTAATTTGTGTATGGCTATGATTGACTCAATGAGCACTTTCCATTGGCTATGAATACTAAATTCACCTTGCTTGCATAGGTTTGGATAGCTTTGTACATCTCACGGATATGGATTGAGTTTTATTTCTTTGTCATTC
The DNA here is from genome assembly GCA_018340775.1 of Taxus wallichiana var. yunnanensis. NCBI lineage: Eukaryota > Viridiplantae > Streptophyta > Pinopsida > Cupressales > Taxaceae > Taxus > Taxus wallichiana. The sequence continues at coordinate 49,565,839 of CM031244.1, read as the reverse complement.
TTTTTGCATGATTCTTCTCAATGGCTCAGCTTTCAATATTTTCAACCTCCTTCCACATGGCATCTCTAAGATATTCTTCTACACATGTTGGTGGGCGGCTGAGTTGACTGTCTACCTTCTCCTGCGCTTCCAATCACCACCAAAACAGTGATATGTGTGCTTTCAAGCTCTTATTTCCATATACAACATTGTTTAACTTTAGATCAACGCAATGATTAGGCTTATATTACGATAACTTGGTACAATATCTTCTATTTTCTCTTACAAATTATGAGTATTGGTGATGGAGGACAACTTATCAGCCGGCTGTTGTATTCGCATGATGATGCAATTTTGTATTGTATTTGTATTCAAATCTAATAGAAAACACTTCTCCAACATTTTATGGACTCATTTGATACATTTTGTAGCTATATTTTGCTTAAAATTTATGTTTTTAAAAAAATTGCATATTTTTAAAGTTGCCGAGTATTCCCAAGTATACGCTAAGTCAATTTTTTTGGGTCTGTTGAGTATTTGCCGAGTACGAGTATGCAAACTATGATGTAGACCATAATAAAATAGAAACTTAAAACAAAGAAAATGAGTCAACTATCTATGAACTAAAACAATTGTAGTGGAATTCCAAAGTGGACATTGTACCCAATGTTGTTCGAAAACTCTCTACAAATATGGAAATGGTAAAATAAATATCTAAGTTTTGAAGTACAAGTTGTGATTGAAAAAAGCCATTGAGATATTAGAAAATGAGCAATGCGGGTGAGATCTTGGTTTCCTCTTTCTGTAATGCCCCTTTTCTAGGCTGAAACTGAAAACCAAAGAACTTGCACAATCCAAATAGTAAACTGAAGCAAACTGAAATTAAATTCCAAACCCTAGCAACAGGCTGTAAATATATTTATTTTATGATAGAAATCAGCCACAAACTTGTTGGAAATAATTTAGAAACCCTTCAAAATAATATTCTTCAAATTTGGAAATGATTGCAAGAGAAAAGCACGGAAAATATATCTTTTACCAATTTAATATCAGCTGGAAATTAATTAATCAACAGCAGTGAATACCCTTACAAATATGGCTGGAAATGAAGGTTTCCAAGCCCCAAAATGAAGTACAAATGAAGATTCCAGCTACTAAAAATAGGAGAAACACAATGATGGCTGAATTTGAAGTTGTGCCCTAGAAGACCCCAAACTCCACCTTAGGGCAAGTTGCCACCCTTGGGAAGGGCTGGAAATGCCTTCAAAATTGAATACAAACTCCTTATGTGATCACCCTTTTGCAAGCTTGAGGGGTTTCGTCCTCAAACCAACCCACTATTGAGAGGTTTCGTTCTCAATAGGTCTTCTAAGAGGGTTTTTGTCCTCAATGGATGAGAGAGAAAGCAAACATGCTCCCAACTCCAAGAGAATAAATTCCAAAAGCAAGCATAACCTCTTCCAAGCCAAGTGACCCCTTTAAATAGCTAGAGGTGGCGCCAAAAACCAAATAGAACCTTCTAAAGAAGACCGACCTCCTTGGGGACATAATAGTTCCTTTTTCTTCTATTTTTCATTTGGCTTTTCTCCTTTACCCAGCCAACCTGAAGATTATTAAAAAGAATGCAAAGCTCACAAAAACAACTGAAAAACATGACATTAACTTCCCTTGCTCATTCCCTTTTAGCCCACGGGAAGTGGAATGGGCTCAAGGTCTTCAAAGAGAACTAGCGTTGAGAAGGGGACATTACAGTCCTCCCTCCCAAAATTGCTTGCCCTCAAGCAATTGCAAGCTTGGATGCTCCAATAATCTGGATCCTGTACCTGTCAAATGAAAGAGCTCTTGCCAAAACAAGCTCATATATCTGTTGTCCTCCCTAATGATGTTCTTTAGCAGCCCGTGAAGTTTAAAAACTTCCTTGAAGCAGGGATCAACTATTACCTTAAATCTGCCATCTTCATTTTCTCCTTCAAAAACAACATCAACAAATTTATTCTTCGCATACTCAGCTGTACTAAAAACCTTCCAAGCTGCTGTAACTTCAGCCCTAGAGCAAGGAATTGATGAATAATCAACAACTTGACAAGCTAAAACATATTCCAAGGTGGCATCTTCATTCTTTGTTCCAACCTTGTCAACTATGGTGGAAGGACATCCCATATTCACAAATATGAGTGTGACTGAAATAATATGGTGGCTGCTAGTGATGATGACAACAGCGTTAATGGTGGCAATTTGGCTCATGGCTGTCATGAAAGCACTTTCTCTAGCATTTGGAGGTAGTAATACATCATCCCATGTCTCCTCCGTGCTTTGTTGGAGACCCTTTGCATGAAGATTCAATTTAGGAGCCCTTTCACCTTGCTTTTGCTGCACTACTCTGATATTCAAGTGGGCTGCCCCTTGGGATCTTCCTTTGGTGCTTTTGGTTTCTTCATTAGGAGGGATGTATATCAAACCATTCTCCAACTCTTGATGGCATTCTTCACTCAAAGTCATCAATGGCAATAATATAGGGGCTGGAATCAACCCTATACTGACTGAAAGTGCTTCAACAACATCAACAAACTGAAGATTACTCAAGTGTATGACTGGGATTACTTGTATGGCTGCATACAAAATGTTGAGCTGGCTGGAAATGTGGATGACAACAACTCTACATCACGGAATCGTGAAGCCTTTTTGTAGACACACATCCTCCTTGAGTTCTCCTTCACACCACGTGACCGATTTTTTTTATGACTGTCATACAAGTGTAAAAGAGGCTGGTACTATTGTTGGCAGCAGATAAAATATCGGTACAACAACTGTCATACATGACATCCTCCGCCAAACTCAGCCATGCGAATGATCCGGGGGTTGGAAACAACCCTTCCTTGACTGAAAATTCTTCATCAACAGCCATAAGCTGAAAACTACTTCAATGACTAAAACCGCGTGCATGGCAATCAAATTTTGCTTGTATCTAGATCTCCAATCAGCCCTTGAGGAATGACAGCCATGGCGTGTTGGACATCGCTATCCGCTAGTGATCTTTGAGTTATCTTATTAAACCCCAAACTAGGTTGCATGTAATGTCCCCTTTTTCGAATTAATACCAAATGAAGACTTCTTGCCATTCCCTTTCCATGGCGAAGAAGAATAAGTGAACAAGGGAAGGAATTGCACTTCATTTCAGTTTTCTTTATTAGTTTTAATGTTTTCTTTTTAGTGTTTTTCCTTTATGAGGCAGGTTGGCTGGGTTGGAGGAATTAAAGAGGCAAATTAAAAGATAAAGTGAAGCTTAAGAGGTCGGTCCTCATCTAATTGGCCTTTGGTGCCAAGCAAGGAGTATAAAAGGGGTTGTATGACTTCATTTGAAGATCATCTTTGGCGCATTTTACATCTACATTTGGTTTGTTGGGCTAGTTGCTCAATACCATTCCACTTGAGGATGAAAACCCTCTTGTGTGGCATCCAAGGAGGACGAAAACCTTCCTTGTGGCTTGGTGGAGAACGAAAACTCTCCATGGTGGTGCATTGAAGACATCTCTTGAAGACTTGCTTGCTGATTTGGATCAGGGACATTAAGAAGAAGGATTACAAAAGCTTTGCATGATTTTTGGAGCTCTTCCCTAGGGGAGCAACTAGGGTTTGGTGCCTTCTAGGGCACATAATTCATATATTATTTTATATTCTGATTCTCCATAATTTATAAGGTCGGAATCCATAATTTGGCTATTTTTGAGGGGTTTATCTATTGTTTTCAGCCCTTGTTTGTGGCTTCCTTGCTGCTGTCACAGATTTAATTACAACAGTGTATCATCGTTGATTTTCTCCATTTATTTGTTGCAAATTGGATGGATATTGGTTGCCGTAGTTGAAATAATTATTTAGAAGTATTTTTCAGCTGTTGTGCATGGTTATTTGGTGAATTTAAGCTCCTATACAATTCACTTGCTAGGGTTTTAAAGAATATTACAACTGCTGTTATAAAAATCAGATTTTACTTCACTTGGGTTTGTGTGGTTTCCTTCTTTTTCAGTTTCAGCCCTTGAAAGGGATATTACAGTGGTATCAGAGCTTCGGTCTTCCCAGCCTGAGGGTATTCGTGCAAGGCAGTGACAATACAAACATGGAATGGCGACCTAGGTTCTTACCAAAGAAAGAAGTCATTCCGGAGGTGGAAACACGACATCCAATGGGTCACAACATTGTGGCTATCTATGAAGAATATAGGGCTCTTTCGAAGGAGATCCGTGATGCTATCTCGCTTGCCAAAGTTATAGGTGTGGGCCCAAGCTTAGACTTTGAATACCATAGGAGGGTTTTCAACATGCCTTGGGGATGGTGACACTCCACATTTGACGATTCCAACAATTGGACAACTAGAGCATGGAAGAAGATGCTAGGGTTTAACCCTAGACGAAAAGAAAGTGCCAAACCCAAAGGGGTTTCTCTTGAAAAATAAAAATAAAAATCAGATTTGTAGGAGGGCTTTGAGGTGGAATCACCAAAGAAAGAGGTAGAAATACCTATCATTTTTCCTAAGGATGAACCATTGACTGATTTTCAGGATAGTCGGGTAAATGGACATGTGTTTGGGGAAGAGACCATGGAGCATGAGCCCAAAGAAGAAGGGAAATATGATACACTGCATTGTGGAAAAGAATTGGTGGATAGAGCCCCATTTCCGGATGATAATATTGACAATCCGCTTGCTGGATTTTTAGGAACAACAATCAATCAGAGGCAAGTTGATGGAACACATGACTTCGGCAAGAACCATGAAGATGTCCTGAGCATGTGTCAACAAAATATGGATGAAGCTAGGGCGGAAAGAGTTTCACTTGTTGAAACTAAGACGAAGGAGAAGGGCCCTTTCATGTTGGCAAGGCAAGAAGAGGTTACAAAGCTTGATGAAGATTCAACCCTAACTCCCATGATTGTTCTGGAGGAACAACATTATGAGGTAATTAATGATCATTGTTTGGTTAATACTGATGTTATTTTAACATGTGATGAATTCAGGGTTGAAAGGAGGCATGATGAGCAAGAGGGTGAAGAGAAAGGGATGGTTGGAAACCCTTTCCCAAATAGATGTGATGACAGTCCAAGGGGTAGTAGGGGAAGCTCACTAAATGGCAAAGAGTACATAAACCCTCTCAAACAACCTCCAAACTGTGTGAAGACCACTTTATGTACATGGGCCAAGATGGAATTGGTGAGAAATTACCCCCTTCCAAAGACCATGGTATGCTTGTAAAGGTAAGCGATTCTTTTTTCCATTTGGATTATATCTCAGCTGATACATATGTGTATAGAGAAGAATTTTGGGGTCACAATGGTGAATGCATTGAGGGTAACTCAACAAAATTGATAAGGCCAAGGAGAGAGGAAGAAATTCTCCATGAGGGATCAAGGATAACTACGGGTGAAGTTGTTGGACTATTATCAATAGCAATCAAACATAGGAGAATCACCAATATATTCCTCAGAATGTCCCTTTCTAAATGCTTGGAGGCCTAGTTGGCCTATTCCCCCTTTTTCCTTGTTTATTCCCTTGGGAATTGGGGCGTGGGAGATGTAAAGGGAATATTTGGACCCTTATATGCATTAACATTATAATTTTACGTTGAGATGTTTTTTTAATGCACTTTATATTATAATTTCACTTTGAGGTGCTTTAAGTGCTGTTTGAACAAAGTGGAGGATTAGGGTTTCAAAGGAGTTATAAGGATGACTTGAGGATTAAAATGAAAGTTATGTTCATTTGTTATTTTCTCTGGAAAAAGTTTGGTGAGCCTGCATGTTCATTTCTCTTGCTCAAGGAGTGAAATCCCTTGGGATCCTTGGTTTTGGTGCAAAAGAGACTTTGGATCCTAGTTGGAAGGGCTATTTCGGTGAGAGGATTCATCCTCAATCCCTAGTAGTTGTATTTACAGTGATAAAGACCATTTCCTGCATACTGGATTTTATTTGTGAAGGCAGCGTGGGCATTTCAGGCAAAATCGTGGTTGTCTAATATCCATCTATTGCTGGGCGCTGCTACTTCAGAAGTATTAATGCAATTTTAAACAGAAAATCAGACTGTTATTACTGCTGTACAAACAATCATTCTTAGTTGCAAGTATAATATTTTCTGAATTTTATATATGCCATATGGGGCTGTTCCGAGTATTCATATTCAGTTTTATATTCTATAATTCATTGCAAAGGGCCGATTTTTCTGGTGTACAACTCAACCATACTTGGTTGTTCAAAGGAATAATAATTTCTGAGTTTAATATCAAATGCATGCCAGCACTGTGGATCACTACACTCAGAAATATATTACCAACAACAGCTGTATCATTTAAGAGGTCTGAAATTATTAATTTGAACACTATATATTGGAATGTTTGCTTTAGCTGGATGTATGGTAAATGTTTGTTAAAATGTCTTTGCCTTATTCCTTGTTTTTCTAACTGCTTATGAGAGTGTCAATGACATTTCCAGTTCAATAGAATGATTGCCAACTGTTTGACGGAATGACACTATGCAATCTGTTGGTGCCTGATTTGGCCCCTTTGATTGAATCATGTTTTCCTTGTGTGTGCCTTGAGGTTTGACGGTCTTTCCCCGCCTTTGGGTTCTTTCCTTGAATTTTCATTATGTGTCCAGGGGTTCTCGCAATTCCCAAATTAAGTAGAATTTCCCCTAAGGAATAAATATTCTCCAAAAGGTCTCCATACTAATTTAATTCCAAGAGCTTGGTTGAACATCACGATATTTTTATATCAATCCCTTTAGCTTTTGACTGAGTGAGTTTGTTCTAGGATGAGTTGAAATATGATTTTTTTCAAGTATCGTGCACCGCAAGAAATGTATCTGTATATGAATAATGGTAGCTTCATCTTTCATGGTGATCGCTAGCATAGATAGTAGACGTACTGGCATGTCTTGGAAAACTGTCTGAATGAGCTAGATTCTGCCTGCAAAAGTGAGCCACCAATTGATCCAAAATTGGAGGCTGGATCGGACTTCATCTAGTAGAGTGCCCCCATTAGTGGCTGTGAGTGGATGGTCATGTAGGGGAGAACCCATTTATGTTGTAGGAAAAGTGAATTCCTTGAATTTTAAGATGTGAAGTGATGTGTAAAATTTAAGCCACCCCAAAATGTCAATCTGGATATTCAAAATCCTAAACCAAGTCACTGCAATATACATCCATTTGCAGTGGGAGTCATCTGTACGAACACAACAGCAAAGTGCAGAAAGGAGACTAATTACCAAACTGAAATCAAATTCTCCGCCACATGAAAAAAATCTATGTGAATGAGCTGGTACCACTATCCTATGCCAAATGTTGGCTAGTCAACTAGCAGTCATCCAGTGAAGGAAGAGTAAGTAGCCTCTCACATCATTCTTCATGTTGAAACCTTCCTCTTTTATTCATATCAGAAATTGGAAATGTACAATGTATCCTCCAAAGAAATGGTCTAAATCTGACATTTATTTTTATTGCACACCTCCCTGGGGGTTGCTTTCATACCTATCTTCCTTATTCGGCCTATTCATTAATTAATTTAACTTAGGGGCTTGATAAAGAACAAGTGGAGAACCCCTTTTTTATTCCGAGTCCACAACTAGGATCTCACTATAATGTTTTATTGAAACTTCCTACTTTACAAATGTAAGCAAGTAGGGAGACCACTGCACAATCTCAAAACCAAAATCTGAAGAGTAACAGTCATCTTGCAGTGCAGGAGAGAATTGAATGCTTCATGCAGGTTGAAACTGTCCCTCGCCTCTTGTGCAGTCACTAATGGTATAGGAGGGGACTGCACTGCAGGAGAGGGCTGTTGCAGGCATAAATCTGATTCTTAGAGGTTCAAGTATCTTCTTCACCATGTGTATGCGGTTGCAATCCAGTTATTGTGCCGGTAAGACTCATTATGCACATATTCTTCGAGAAGCTTGAGGTAAATGAAGAATTCCTTCTCATAGCTGGCCTTCAACGTCATACACAATATTACTCCTAAATAAGCTGATTTTCCATCAAATGTACGTCCTTTAGATGTCAGCTGGAATCTAGAAAAGGGAAATACTATGTTATCAAATGCATCAAAACGGTGTTAAATTTTTTTCATCACAAAGAATGGCTCTTTGCATCGAACCATGGCAGTGGAGAAGTAAATCAAGGATTTAGCAGTATTGGCATGTTTTCCAGATGCTGTTTGGACGATGCCTCACTAGCAAAAATGCTTTCACATGCTTGATCTCTTTCAGATTGAGTGTATGGATAAGTAAAGCGTCTTTAGAAAACTGGAAGTTGGCAAAACAGGGCCTTGCTGGGATAGCTTATAACCCATGTATTTTTTGTTATGATCGTTCTTTTCTAAACCTAAGACAATAGAATGAAAACGCCAGGTGACCCTCTGTCATCTAATCAAATCCCATTGATAGTGAGGCAACCAGAGATTTTCACAAAATGTGGCTGGATGGATTTGATGAAAAAGGTTCCGAGCGAAGGACTCAGGTCATAGCTAGAAGGAAAGACCATTCAATGTGATTATATAATTTTACAAACTTGATTTTAATGAATATACTTTTCTGGACAGCAAGAGTATCGTCCAAAATCTTCTGATTTTACTGAAACTAACGTGTTCAAGTGATATCAAGACAGGAAACACATATTTGGTTTGAAGGGCCAGAGCTTGGCCAAGATCTTGTACAGAACATTGAGCAGGGTTACTGGCCTCTAGCCTGTAATTGGTTTAGGATCACTAGCTTTGGGTATAATTTTGATATTTTAGTGCTTCTTGGTAAACACATCAGATGTGGGCCCCTGAAATCCTAAGTTTCTTTAGAGGAACCATAGGAGAATCCGTTCACATCAGGAAGCTTTTTCTCTACCATAGGCATGTGAGCTGCATGAAGCTCGTCAAATAATTAGGGTTTGTCATCAATGCACAAGGCAGTTCACAACTTTTCTAGGGATGGCATGAACAAAATTTTGCGTGGTGCCACAATTGCAACACCAACTTATAATGTTCACCAAATTCCTTCTTTATCCGAGAATTAATTCCAAGTATAGCAATCAATTGAATTAAGTACAAATTTGGCTTTAGAAAGTTAACTTATTTCAAAAAAGCGGATAACTGAGAGTTAATTCATTCTAAATATTCTTAATGCTTGGTATAAATCCTCATGGGTGCAATTTTGTCTTTAAATAGTTGTATTGTTTTGGCAGCTGTGATACAAGTACAAAACTCGCTTCACGCACTTGGTTTTCATAAATTTGTATATGACATTTTTGTTATTCTGTAGCATATTTCTTAGCCATTGGTTAATAGTTTAAGAAGAGCCTAGGTCATAAATTTGCTTGCAACTAAGAGCTTTTCTAATCAGAATTATTGTTGGTTAGTTGTTGGATCCATTGGAGCCTTGAGAATAGAGTCTGTATAATGATAATCTTGATTCACAACCATCAACTTCTGCATGACTGAGCATCTGTGATCATGTAACTTGTGATAGCAGTATGTCCTCTACTAAAAGATGTCATTACTAGAAGTCTCAAACTATCTATAACTTAAATTAGACGGATACAAATACTTCACACAGGAGTCCTAGGGTTTCTAGATTACTAGAATTTGCAAAATTGCTTTTTATTTTATTTAACATGGTTGCAAGTTGAAAACTTCTTTTGTTAGTTATCCAGTTCCCAAGACAAATTTGGCTGATTGATAATGAAAGGGCAGTTATAATCATGGTTACTGTTAGTGCATCCTTTTCTTCACAAGTTTTGATATATCTCAGAATACATGTTACCCCCTTTCTGATGAGTTCGAATGGACAGGCTTATCCAGGACAACTAACAGGTGGGGTTGAAGCTGATGTGATGGCTGCAAATGAGCTGGCAGCTCATGCATTCCTTCAGGTAAACTACTTTATTTTGTTTGTTTTTAAAATGAGATTTTAATATATTCAAGATGTTCATGTTTACTCTGTATCTTTTTTATATTGTTTGGTCATATGGAAAGAAAATTAGTAGCTGACCTCTAAATTGGAAATGCATCTCACATGTATGTCTGGTCATCAATATACCATGTAATATGTTGAGACCAAAGCTATGCTTTTCATCCCCAATAACTATCTCTTGTTTTCTATAGTATGATTTTGGAGTTGATTTTTACAATGGAGTATTCTACAATATGTAAGAACTATTTCTTGAGCTGTAAAAAGTGGACTTCAGTGGAAAACTGGGGTGGTAGTGACTAGCCAATGAGGATTGGATTTTTCCTTTTGGAGCTGTGCAACACTGAGCCTGCTGAGGGCGCTTGATTAGCTTTTTGATCTTTGTACCTTGTAGCGTAGCTAGTCAATATCTGACTTGCATTGGGAACCAAGTGGTCCCCCATTGTCTTGTTTCAAGACGAGGGTGTAAGTGGGTTAAGAAGGTCTATATATTATCCACTATTTTAATGTCCCCTTTTCGAATTAATCCAAAATAGAAGACTTCTTGCCTTTCTTCTTTCCGGAGGCAAGAAAAGGATGAACAAGGAAAGACCTTGGGTTATATTTCAATTTTCTTCATTCATATTTATGATTTTATTTCTGTATTTCCCTTCCTAAGCTGGTGGGTTGAGTTGGAGAGCTTTTAATAAGCTTAAAATGAAGAAATAAGCTACTAAGGAGTTCGGCTGGCTTCGGAAAGTTCCTAAAGGCAAATTGGAAGATAAAGGAAGCTTTATGAGGTCGGTCCTTCTAATTGGCCTTTGGCGCCAAAGGAAGGATATAAAAGGAGACTTATGACATCATTTTCATTATCTACTTTGGTGCATTTTATCTAAACATGATCTTTGGGCTGTTTTCTTGTTGTCATTCCACTTTTGTGCGAAAATCCAATTGTGTGGCTTTTCCAAGGAGGACAAAAACCTTTCATGTGGTTGGTTGGAGGACGAAAACCCTACATTTTTGGGTAAAGTGAAGACATTTTGAAGACCTTTTTGCAAATTTGTGCATTGGAAGATCAAAGAAGATATCTACAAGTGTTACCATTTTTGTTCTACTCCTAAGTTGTCGCATTCGGCGAAATACAAGGAAAAAAAATCGAAATTACGGATTTTAACAATGCGTTGAAAATCGCAATTTGATTTGTGTTTTCTTTCCTTTTTTGGCATTTCTTTCCATTTTTGGATTTTCGGCAACCTTGAAGTTACCTTGGCAACTTTAGGTCTTCTATCCTTTCCGCCCAAACTCAATAGTTGCAAGTCATGCTCTTCCAGGTTGATCTCCTCTCTGGCTTCTGGAACCGTCTGCAAAGCCAACCATGATGAAAAATTGCTTCTCGGGAATGAGAAGTCACTGAGTGTACCACCCTCTCATGCTCAAACTCTCTTGCATCCAAATTTGCCACAGTGTTGTGGCTGCCATCCTCTGAATTGTCCAAAGACAATGCTTTTTCAAACTCCGCCATCTGTGCTTTCAGTTTCTCTGCAAGGAGGTGAAGATTTGAGTGGCTGAGGAGCAAATACAAATGACGCTGGATTCAACGGAGGAACAACAACATCTGCCTGGGGTTCAGGGGCTGCCGAAGTGCTATGAGTTGACACAGAGAAGCTTCGTTTGAAAGTGGTACTAGCACGATAGCTGTAGAATTGGCCTTCTCCAGTATCTGAGACTTCTTGTATACTTTAAGCTTCTCTGGCCTCCTGCTACTTTCACCTTCGTGCTTTCTTTTGCTGGAGTCTCCTGCAATAAAGTTACCTGTGATCTGATTCATCAAAGCTTCATCCAGCAATACCCCTTTGTCAACAACCAGTTTGAGGTGTTAACCAGAACCACGGAAGACCTTTCCTCAATCGTCTGACAACCACTTATGCTTTCCTGAAGAGCAGCTCTATCTCCTCCCATCTGATGGTATGTGTCAAGTATCACATGTCCATCATCCGCGAGATTTGTAGGTATCCATGCTAAACCATAATCAGATACTTGTTGCGCTGATAACCTGCTGAAATCTTTCTTCCTGACTTCATACTCGCTTCTGCACTTCATCCAAAAGTCTTCCAATGAAGGTACGTGTGCATATTCCTGGGAGATTGTCTTCCTCGCTATCCCATATGGATCATAGTTCAATCGTGTTGGAGAAGAACTCATGCTCATATCCGGAAAACATTTCGCTTCGATTCCCCTCGCCTTATGGATGCTCTAGCAGCTGTAATAACCCACCGTGACCGGAAAACAACCTGTAGGTTTGTGCTGCTTTGATTGTAAGTCATGCATTTCCACAGCTGCCTGCACAACTCCATGATAGCCCATTTTTCGCTTGGATACCTCGGCAACTTGACTGGTTCTCCTGAAAAGCCACCGACTCCACGAGATACGTGAAGTTTGCAAACTGGATGAAGATGCAACCATACTGGGATACAACTTCCCAAGCTTCTTTGCTCACTCTGCTGGTCTTTAGATCACTATTCAATTTGCAGATGAATTCATAGAAGAACCCATCGTTGACCACCTTGTAATCTTTGTTGCACTCAGGAACTGTCAACTGTGGGAAGCACTCAAAAATAAGATCTTTTGACAAAACTCCTCGTCTATCCAATTTGGAAAATATACCCTATGAGGCTGCTGCATATACCAGGTATGAAGTCATTTTGAAGCTGAATGTCCACCTCACACTTCGGAGCTGCTCGCCGATGTTGTCACTGATGATCTCTGCCCAATTGATAATCGAATCAGCTCTGTTGATCTCAATGGTTCTCACGAAAGCATACATCCATGAGCAGAAGTTATGAGTATTGGCTTCTCCATTTAACCTGCAAAGCAATTTAGTAATATCATCAACTTCCTACACCAAATTGGATCGTGGAAGAGTCCTCAGGGAACTTTGATGGAGATCTGGGATTCTTCATGTATTTGCTATTCATTATGCCCACACAATCTGCTTTGTGCTTCTCCCATCTATTGCCAACATCCAACATGCTAATTGCAATCACCACTGGTCGTGTCGAATCTTTAAACAATAATTAATAAATTGTGCATCCAGCTTGATTATTGTCTTTCCCGCATGATCTCGAATGGTTTTGGAAAGAGGATGATATGACCTTGCACACTCCATAACAAATTCAGGCAACTGAGTTGTGACTGGAAACGCTGAAGCTTGAATAATTCCGCTGCTTTTAATTGCCCGCATGAGAGAGGTCCTTTCGGCTCTAGATCTGTCAATTAAATCGGAGATGGGTTCAGGGCCTATGTCTGTATCATTGATGTCAGCAAATCTGGAAGCTATGCATGATTCAACTGATCCTTCTCTTTCATCATGCTTCATCTGGTATGGAACAATCTTTGTCTGGGCTCTTTTTCGAAATTCCCTTGTAATTGGCTCAATTTGTGCAGATCTGACAATTTCTTCTGATTTGAAAGAGATATTCAATGTATCTGACATTGATTTGAACTTCCTTTCACTAATATGAGCACCTGTGATGAATACTTGCAATTAATTCAGACAAAGATGGAGTCCATGGCATGAATACTTGATTTTTATCACCAAAATCTGCATATAAAGCCTGCTGCCCTAAAATTTGAGGTTTTGCTTGCATGCAAAGCAAACAAAAATATTATTTAATTCACCTGGGCACATATACCAACATGCAGACACTTAGAATGATAAAAATTAGGCTATTCCAACCCTAGGCGCCAAAACTGGAAGCTTCCTGCAAAGTGGAAAATAATCTTTAATGCAAAATCCTTCTTCTTTTGGTGCCAAAACCTGTCTGGGCTGCAAACTTCATCAAAAAGAATTAACTGCTTCTCCTTATGGCGTCCCATGCTTATATAGCCTTGTGCATGCTATTTTTAATAATTGCCTTCTCTATTTCTGGCAATTTAATTAATTAAAAGCCACATCTATTCATCCAATTTGGGCGCCCAATTATGCATGCTGCTGGTTGTTTTTTATAAATTTATTTTATTTATTTTTAGCATGCATCCTTGACTTCTCTTTAGCTTATCTGGTGTCCCCGATTTCATCTTGAAATCCGAGACTACTCTATCCGAAAAAAATTTTGTGCTTTTAAAATAATGGGTCGTTTAGTGTTTTTATTGCCGTAAAGTTCCCGTAATGTGTCAAGATATTCCCAAGGAGCCAAATAAGTCATTTTTCGCCAAATACCCAGATGCCCAAAATTGTTATATTCTCATTGCCGGGATTTGCTCATGGAAATTTGTATTTAATTATTTTGAGCCCCGTTTGAGGCAATTAGTGCTCCGGTTTAACTCTGTTGTGATCGTACACATCGTTATTCCCATATACTAGTAGGGTTTTAACCAGGAATGCATTCTAGGCTTTATTTGTAACTTCTGGCAACGTTTTGTGTTTTTTGTGTTTTCTCGTTTCGTTTTCTGTGAAATTTCTCTGATCAATTCCTTTGCCGGTTTGGCTTGATTCTTGGCCCGGAGTATCCAAGATCACATACGCACGTTGTGCTAGAAGGAATTCGCCATCGGAGGTCTGGTTCTTTGGGAAAAGACGAAGTCGTGCACCAAAAAGCCTCTTCTGGGCTGGGCGCATTTTTGGAAAAAGAGGGTTTGGAGTGGATCATGGGATTTTTTGAAGCAACAGGCAGGTGGCAATTTTGTACACTGCCACAGGTACTTTCCCATGGAAGCAACGCCACTTAAGTCACAATAGGAAAATTAGAAGCAACAGTAGGCGGGAATTTCTTAACTGCTTTGCAGGGTAAAAATTTCCATTGTGGAATGAAAGAAAAATCACTTAAGTGAATCATGGGATTTTATTGCCTACCTTGCAGGGTAAATAATCCCATTATGAAAGTCAAACGACTTAAGTGAATCATGGGATTTTCAGGGCTGCCTTGCAGGGTAAAAAATCCCATTGTCATCTGACTTTTAAAAATAGAAATCTCTTATGCCAAAAAGTGCGACCCCTTTAGGGAAAGGAAGGCAGCCTTAAATTAATTAAATTAATTAATATCTTCTCCAATTTTGGCGCCCAGGCTTGTGGAAAAGTCAACAGAGGTAAATGGACAAAAGGAGGTTGAAAATAGACTGTTTCTAAAATTAAATAAATAATATTTATTTAATGCAGCCCCTTTATGTCAAAAAGTGCGTCCCATTTGGGAGAGAAATAATACTTTTTTAAGTATTAAATGATTAAATTAATTCCTATTTTCAGTGGCTAAGGTCAAAGCATACTGTGAGGCTTGAGTTAATCGAAGTAAGTATAAAATTAAATAAATTTAATTTATTTAATGGCAGCCATTAAGCATGCACAAAATCGCGCCCATTTGAAGAGTAAAACTTATTAATTAATTAATTAATAAGAAAGGCATTAATTAATTAATTGTCGAATATGAAAGACATTAATTAATTATAGAATCATGAGGATTATATAAGCAGGGGCTGCCATAAGGATGAATTAATTAATTCACAAGCAGAGAAGTGCAGCCTAGAGGAAAAGTGCGCCCCATTTGAAGAGGATTTTTGCTCAAAAGAAGGTGAAATTAATGCTAAAAGCTTCCAGAATTGGCGCACAGGTTGAAGGAGGTTGATTTGTGTTTGGATAATTGTTTGCATAAGTGATATAGGTGCTCAGGTGAAGTTGGTAAAATTCATGCTTGCTTTGCATGCAAATAGAACATCAAATTTGGGGCAGCAGGCTTGAATTATGCAGATTTTTATGATTAAAATCCACTGTTCATGTTTCAGTTGCCATCTTTGTTTGAATTAATTGCAGGAATTCATTACAGGTGCTTTACAAAAGAAAGAGAACTTAAATCAATGTCTAATACATCAAATATATCCTCCGAATCAAGAATTATCTAGATCTCACACTAGTTGTAAAGAATTCCTAAGCAAGATAAGGAGAAAAAGAATTGTTTAGACGAAGATAGACACAACCATGGCAAAGAGGGATGAAAAAGAGAGCACAATGGAATCATGCATCACTTCCAAATTCACAGACATTGGAGACACAGATCTAGGTCCGGAACCTCTTTCCGAATTGATTGATAGATCCAGAGCAGGAAGACTTCCCTCATGCGTGCAGTTAAAAGTAGTGGAATTATTCGAGCTGCAGCGTTTCCTTACACAACCCAATTGCCAGAGTTTGTTATGGAGTGTGCTAGGTCTTACCATCCATCATCCAGATCAGTCCGAGATGCTACGGGGAAAACAATAATTCGGTTGGACGCATAGTTCATCAATTATTGTTTGAAGATTCCGGCACGAAAGGTGGTGACTTCTATTAGCATTCAGGATGCCGACAGCAGGTGGGAGAAGCATAGAGTTGAGTGCGTGAACATAATGAACAACAGATACATGAAGAAGCCCAGATCTCCTTCCAAGTTCCCAAGAACTCTTCCACGGTCCAATCTGGTACAGGAGGTAGATGATATTGCCAAATTGTTATGTAGGATAAATGGCGAAGCAAATGCTCACACTTTCCGTACATGGATGTATGCTTTCATCAGGACCATTGAAATCAACAAGGCTGATTCAATAATCAATTGGTCAGAAATTATTAGCGACAACATTGGTGAGCAACTCCGGAACATGAAGCGTACTTTTAGCTTCAAAATGACTTCCTATTTGGTATACGCAGCAGCTTCACAAGGCATCTTCTCCAAGCTGGATAGATGTGGCGTTCTTTCCAAGGACCCCATTTTCGAGTGCTACCCATAGCTTACTGTACCTGTGCGGAAAGATTTCAAAGTGGTCAACGATGGATTCTTCTACGAATTCATTTGCAGGCTGGACAGGGACCTAAAGGCCAACAGGGTAAGCAAAGAAGCATGGGAGGCTGTATCCAGAATTGGCAATCTATTCATTTAGTTTGCGGATTTCACATACCTCAGGGTCACTAACTTTTCTGGAGAACCGGTTAAGCTGCCCAGATATCCGAATGATAGATTGATCACCATGGAGCTGAGCAGACAACTTGTGGAGATGCACGATCTTCAGTTGAAACGGCACAAGTCTACGGGCTTCTTCTCGATCACTGTGGGTCATTATAGCTGCCAGAGCATTCATAGAGCTCAAGGAATGGAGGTGGAGATGTTCTCTGAGTACAAGCAAGAGTTCTTCCCACGACTGAACTTCGATCCATTCGGAGTAGCCAGGAAGACGATCTCCCAGGAGTACGCACATGTGCCTTCATTAGAAGATTTTGGATGAAGTGCAAAAGTGAGTACGAGGTTAGAAAGAAAGATTTCAGCAGGCTATCAACACGACAAGTGTTCGACTTTGGATTAGCACGGATACTGCGATCTTAAAGATGATGGGACTGTGTTACTTGACACATACCATCAAATGGGAGGAGATAGAGTTGTACTTCAAGAGAACGTAGGGGTTGCCATACGATTGAGGAAAGGTCTCACGCTGCTTCGTGAATACTTCAAGTTGGTTTCTCTCGATGAAGGGATACTCGCCTTGATGAAGCATCATGAATCAAGTCATAGGCAACTTCGCGCAGGAGATTCCCTCAAGAAGAAGCATGGAGGAGTAAGCGCAGAAAGCCCGAGAAGATGAAAGTGCATGAAGGTCTCCTTCAAAGGAGAAGATCACTTCCATGGCCATGACGTTAGTTCCGCTTCTCCAAAGATCCAATACTTCATCGATCACAGCACATTAAGAGACACGCCATCCCTTAGTCAATCCAACAACATTCATCTTCTCTTCTCACCCACCCGCTTCAAAGACTGCTCGAAAGAAACGTTGAAGCCGCTGCGATGGCGAGCTTGAAAGAGCCGTGTCTTTGGATGATTCGAGGATGGCCGCCACAACACAAAGAGTAGTTTCGATGGAGAGGAATCAGAGCGGGAGATAGTAGTACACTCAACAACTTCTCATTCTCCAAGAAGTAATTTCTCAAAATGGTTGACTTCGCAGTTGGTTCTAGAGGCTAGAGTAGAAATGAACTTGGAGGAACACGACTTGCAGCTGCTCCAGAGTCTAGGCGGAAAAGACAGAAAACCTAAAGTTGCTAAGGTAACTTCAAGGTTGATCATCGAGGAGTCGGGCGAAGTTCATTGAGATGTCAGTTCCGGACGGAAGGGAAGAAAGAGGATGAGCTCACGACAGAAGACATAACAATAACCAGAGTACCTATCGGTCAAACCACCACAGTATGATCAAGCAGATACACATATCGATAGATGCTCTATTCCTTAGGCTTGACAGAGAAAAGGCGAAGAAAGTTGAACTTCAGAAGCAAGTATCTCAGTTGTGCGAGATCATTGCCAAGGTTGCTAAATCTTCCACTCAGCCCATTTCAGCTCAAGAGCAGGTGAGTGATCATCTGATGCAGGAGATGGAAGATGCAAGCAATCAGGTGAAAGCTATCGACGAATGGAAGAATCTGATTATTCGTCAAGCTTCTGTACAACTCGGAGAGGTGCCAGCCCGCCTGAAGGTTATGAATGATGTAGCAGATCAGCTGAAGCAACTGGTGATGAGCATAGTAGATATGAATACAATTGCTGAGAGTAACCTGAGTACTTTGGCCGAAATCAATAAGTTCACTTGGGAGAAGTGTTGGTTGCGGAATAGATTGACTCAGGACGGATCACCGAGAAGGAAGCAACTGGAGTTTGTAGTATCTTTCCATTTGGAGATCTGCAGAATTTCTGAAGAGGATGCAGACACTTGAGAGTAAGACATCGTCTTTACTAGACAATATCATTGCTTTCACTGAGGAGGAAGTGGTCGGAAATGTTACTTCATACGTACGGATCATTCCTAGCAAAGTGCCTAATTCCCTGGAAGGATCTCTTCTGATGGTACAAGGGAGAATTGATGGAGCTACTAAGCCTTTCACGATGAATTCCATTAGCAGACTGGTGGCACTGCAGTCGGATATTGCAAGGTTCGGGCCGAGCTTGGAGGATGTGGAAGCATGTATCAAGGTGTTGAACGAAGGATTGTTGTAGTTCAGGACAGAAAAGGAAGTCTGTGGCTAAGACAGATGGGAAGATGTTGAATTACATGTTCGACAAGTATATTCAGTATCAGAACAAAAAGAAGATATAAATGTTACAGCTGGCTTGACTTCTATTTTCCACGTTCCCGGATGAAATTGTAAAACTTTGAAGTTATTGGTTTTGAAACCATTGCTTTAAGTTATGTGGAACAATTCTATTAGTTAAGTGATAGATGTGTCACTTAAGGAGGAGTTAGTGGAGGATGATTGCAAATGTTATCTTTACTTCTTGTTTATGTTTCAGTTCAGTTGAGTTTCCCATTTGTACTTTCCCTTCTACATTCTATAAGTAGAAGAAGAACCTCCGGGTTAATGATCAAAATTTGTAAGCAACATTCTTGTGTTCCAAACTTTGTGTTGAAACCCTTGAGAGCCACTTGAAGCAAAGGGATATACAGGAGCAGATTTCCGGAGAACTTTGTGTCACGGTGTATTTTGTTTCTAGCTTTCTATCTTAGATCTTTGAATAAACTTTGTGTTATTTTAGATCTAGATCTAGAGCTGCCCTTGCTTATAATTCTGTGTTGATATCTATTGGTTTCTTCTATGTGCATGCAATCAACTCTGTTATCTATTGATTGGGATGCACATCTTCCCTATTTCTTCTCTGTGTTTATATAATTCCCTTCGTCTATAAATATTTCCTTTCTTAAACAACTGCTTATTTGCTGCAGAATTGTATAGCTATGGTTCATGAGTTGAACAATTAAAGTAAAACCCCATATAGATACTAGCATATTTTAATTGACAAATCTGACACGGGAGCCTCACCGGTAAATGAGGGAGATTTATCTCATGATTGCCTAGGTTTTGTGCTATGCAGAAAATCTAGCCAACATTATCCTTTTGCATTGACTTTCCTTCCATTCATGGCGCCAAAATTGGGTAGAAAGACCATTAATAAATATTATTAAATGCATTGTTTAATGCCAAGGTGGGTCGCACTTTTTGGCAAGGGTGACTGCTAAAAATAGGAAGTCAACTTGATGGGAATTTCCACCCTGCACTGCAGCTCCAAAAATCCCCTCTTCCACTTAAGTGATTTGTCCTTCATCATGGGAATTTTCACCCTGCAAGGCAGGTAAGAAATTCCCGCCTGCCTGCCACTACCGAAATTCCCACTGACAGCTTAAATCATCTCCCAAAAAGTGCGACTTGTATGGAAAATAGCCTTCTTTGAAAAAGTGCGACTTGCATGGGTGAATAAACCTCTTTGATGGGAAAAGTTAGCTTGCTAGGCAGGCAAGAAATTCCCACTGGTGCTTTAAGTGATTTTTCTTTTATAATGAGAATTCTTACCCTGCAAGGCAGGTAAGAAATTCCCGTCTGCCTGCCACCTCTAATATTCCCATTGCAGCTTAAGTGATTTTGACTTCATGGGAAAAAGTACCTGCAAGGCAGATAAGAAATTCCCTGCCTGCCTGCCACTGCCAAAATTCCCATTGCAGCTTAGATCCATTCATCCCAAAAAGTGCGACTTGCCTAGGAGAGGCTTTTTCTGCTTGAATTCATCTTTTTTGGTCAGAAGTTTGCCTTCCGAGACTGATTCCTTCCATTTTGAGGCCATAAATGACTTCCAGATGTTCTAGGTAATTAAACAGAGCTATACAGAACAAAGACTGGATTGAGGGGAATTTAACAGATAGACTGTGGAGAAAACCGAAAACAAATGCAAAAAGAAATAAATAAAAACAAAAAACGTTGCCAGAAGTTGCAAACAATCACTCTGAATTCATTCCTGGTAAAAACCCTACTGAGATGTGAGAATATTGGCATGGAAAACTTCAACAGAGTTCAACCGAGCACAATTTACTTTAAACAGGATTTATTTATTAAATAAATAATTAAATAAAATTCCCGCAGACAAAACCTGGCGGAGGGATAAAATGAGCTTGAGCATCTGGTTATTTGTCAAAACTGGCTCATATGATTCACTAGGAATATTTTAATGTAACAGAGATGACTTCTGACAATAAAATCACAAAAAGACCCGTTATTTTAAAAAGAACGATTTTTTTTTAAATGGGTAGTCCTTGATTTCAGGCTAAAATTTGTGGACACCAAGAGTAATGGATTACTCAACATTATTAACTTGGTTTTTAGCTTGATTTTAATTTTTATTCTTCTTTTTATTGTTGAAGGTCTTACGTTTAGGATTGTTATTGGACTTATTTGTATTAGAATAACAGTCAACTGTTTTTATGACCAAATTTTCCACATTTAGTACATGTGCCATCAAACTTAACTTTAAACTTTTGATTATTCCTATTGTTGTTAGGATTAAACTTAGATTTAAAGTTATATTTCTGATTAGAATTACTATTATTCTGATTTTTAACAAATTTCTGATTTTGAATGAATAATGCCTGAGAGACATTCTCTTTTGAATCAAAGTTCTCCATTACTCTTTCTTCATGAATCTGGAGAGAAGACATACTATCCAAATTAGGCAAATCAGATTCATTTCGATATTTAGAATTCAAGATAGAGATAAAATTTCTAAACTTTTCATGAATGTTAATGTGAGTAATAAAATACAACTAATCTTGGAATAACTCACAGTTAAAGCCATCTAGTTGTGCTTTAATATTCTTAATTTTAGCAAGATATTTAACTGTCTTCTCATTTCCTTTCATTGGAGTTGTAAACAATTCCTTGATTAGCTTAATAATCTTAGAAAGACGACTACCTTCATGCATAGTTTACAATTGATTCCATGCATCAGTTGGAGATTCCATGTGTCCTATATGCAACAAGAATTCATCTTTGATGTTTTGCAACAAGATTGACATGGCCTCTTTGGATTTTTGGGAGAAAGAACACAAAATTTCAGGGTTAGCTTGTCTCTCAGTGGGTCGTTTTTCAACACCACTAACTAAATCCCATAGATTTCTTGCTATAAAGATGGATTTCAACCTAACTCTCCAAATATTATAATTTGTTCCATCTGACAACTAATATTTATTCATAGAGAAGTTAGATGAACTAGCCATCCTAAAAAAACTTAGCAAAATTAGAGAAAATTACTGTTATGCGGATTTTAACAATTTGAAAGATATGCGGTTAGAGTTTAGCGGATTTAACAAAACACAAAATTCCGCATGAAATGAAGACAACAAACTTCCACGCAATTGAAACAAAGGGGATTACTTGCAAACATAGTTTTCTGCAGGTTTGAGAGAACAAAACTCATGCGGTACACAAGAAGAACAAAACAAAAATTCTTGAGATAAAGAGATTAAGTATGAAGTCTTACATAAGATTATGGAATCTTTTATAAAACAAGAATCTCCCATATCTAATACTTCACTAGGTATTACAAGTAAACTCATATGAAGTAATTAATATAAATAGTCTTGAGAGTTTACAACAAACACAATTAGGCCGATATGAGGTGGCATTGACATGCTCATTCCCCCTTAAGGGAAACTCTGAAAGGCCATGCAATCATCTAATTCGAGGTGAAGATCAACGTCATCCACACGATCATTTGAATCAAATTCTGAAAGGCCTAACATGGCACGGAATTTGCAGAACTTTGCAACACCCAATGACTTTGTAAAAATATCTGTTACTTGATCTTCAGTAGAACTAAAATTTTGCTCAATGTCAACATTTAGAACTTTCTCCCGAATAAAGTGCATATGTATTTCAATATGCTTTGTTCTTTGATGCTGAACTGGAATGTTTGTAAGAGCAATGCAACTTTAGCTGTCACATAGAAGAAGAGTACTTTGTTTGACGCCCATAAGAAGTTTATTCAACAATATTTTCAGCCACAACTTCCTTTGTTGCTTCCATAACACTTCTATACTCTGCTTCAGAAGATATATATATATATATATATATATATATATATATTGTTGGTTGATTCTTGTTACTCCAAGTGATTGCACTTACACCCAACTTGAAAACATATCCAGAAGTAGATTTTCTATCCACAATATCACCAACATGGTCAGAATCACAATAACCAAATAAATTTGTATCATTACTAGAAGAATAATACAAACCATAATTGATTGTACCTTTGATATACCTTAAAATTCTTTTTGCCATTTTCTAATGGTCCTCATAAGGATCCTGTATGAATCTAGAAACAATTCCAACTGCATAGGATATATTAGGCCTAGTGATAGTTAAATAAATCAAACTACCAACAAACTGTCTATATAGAGTAGGATTAAATTTATTACAAGAAGATTTTGGATCTAATTTAACACCAAATTCCATAGGAATAGAGACAAACTTACAATCAATCATGTTAAATCTTTTAAGAAGATTAGAAACATATTGTGTTTGAGATGCAACAATAGATTTGTGATTTTGACAAATAATCATGCCTAAAAATGATTCAATCAGACCTAAATCAGTCATTTCAAAACGTTGTCTTAATTTCTCTTTGATTTTAAGAATTAGATTCTTATCACTACTAGTAATCAAAAGATCATCAACATATAAAACAATAATGATAACATGATTGTTTTCATATTTTACAAACAAATCATTATCAATAAAACACTCTTTGAAACCAAGATTTGTAATGTCTCTTTTTGGGGACTAGAAAATGACCAAAAACTCACAAATCAGATTATAGAGCTGTTGTTATAAACTTGTAAACTGTAATATCCCCTTTTCTAAATTAAAAATAATTAATAATATTTTAAGTAGGGCCCAACCAATTCTTATGTTGGGACAACTTCATATTGTTATTATGAAAATAAAAAGTATTTTTAAACACTGAAAGAAAAAGGAGAGGTCCTCCCTCTTTAAGAGGGAAAAACAAATATTAAAAAAAAGAAATAAAGAGGCCTACATGGAGCGCTCCACAAAGAAAGAAAAGTAAAGGCTATAAAAACAAATGTTGGGGCTCATTTGTGGGATCATCTTGTGAATTATATACTTCTCTTTTGGAAATTGGAGTATTGAGCTCTCATTTTCACCCTTTGAGGACGAAAACCCTCATTGGATCCTATTGGGGATGAAAACCCTCAATAGTCACAACACTTGGGGATGAAAACCCTCATTTGTTGAATTGGTGACTTCATCCGGGAGTCACATTGGAGCTTCAAAATTTAGAATTTCAGAACGAAAAGGGTTTCTATTAATGCTAGGGCACACATTCTAGCTAGGGCATGCTTTTGGGGCTGCCACATTCATTTTCAGCTTGATCTACCCATTTGGAGATTTCAGATCACTTTTTAATGAGGTTTCATGGTTGGAAAATTGTTATTTCACTTTCATTGAATAATTCGTCTCACAAGATCATTTTGAGGCTTGGTTTGTGTTGAAACTCCAAGTATTGATGGAGTTATGAATTTAAAAAGTTTCAACTCGTATTTACACTTGAAATAAAATACAAATTTGCTCCAGATTTCATCTTGTTGGATTTATTGAGTATTTGGGATATTTCTATGTTAATTTCCAGCCCATATTACATGATAATGGATGCCATTAAGTGCTGCTACAGTTCGCTGCATTAGGAAGACTTGTTTATTTATTGTTTGCTGCTTTTAATGATGTATGATGCCCTAAAAGTGTAATTTCCTGTTCGCTGCTAGGGTTTCTAATATTGTTGGATCTGCTGTTATAAAAATGAGATTATTTTCAGTTGGGGTTTGTGTAAATTCCTTGGTGTGGTTTAGCCCTAAAATGAAGGTACAAGGACAGATTGAACGAACAAAATGATCTTCTATTCAACATATAATGAAATCCATACATAGGCTATTATATAGCCAAAATAATAGTAAAACTACTTCCTATAAAATAGGAAGGAATACTAACAAATAACGTGCGTATATATTGTTTGTTATAACAATATATACGACTAACAAATTTACTAATTACAAACAATGAATTATATTTACCTTACGGTAAATATCTTAACAATATAAATAATGTGAGCACTATAATATTTTCCTAACATTCCCCCTTAGTGCGAACATGGGGAGAAAACACATCTCAAGAACTGGAAATAGAATCATATGCCTCCACATACTTTTAGGTCTACATACTTGTTGGCTTGGATCTTCTTGCACATGACCAATTGTTTCACCATAGTGAATCCCTTACCGGATGATCACACTTCCACCAATACACCTACATACACGAACTCAACAGTTCTCGCTTTCACTTCCAGTGAATGCTCTTTCACTTCCATTGAACACCAAGCCGGCTTGACACCATGTCGAGAGACCACCTCCGCCATTGAAGCAACTGACCCGCCTGGCATTGCCTAGCCGAGTAACGGCGAGCTATAGAGGTGGCCAACCCGGAGATTGGACCTCGAGACCTCCCACATATAACCCACATTTCCCACCACTAGAGTAAACCTGACGGGCTAAGTGCATCTTAAAATATTATTATAAGCACTTTATATTAATTTATTAATGATAAAGTTAAAATAAAAAGAAAAGAAAAGATAAAGATAAAGTGATACAATAAAAAGAAATAAATGATAAACTAAAAGAAATTAATTTCCCCAGAAAATGCGACTTGGGTTTTTGGAGGAAAAAGGTTATAAATAAACCTTTGGGTTCTTTTAGAGAGGCATTTAGACATTCAATCATTTTGGAGCTAGTACTATTTTTAGTTTATTGCTTGTGGAGGTCAGATTCTGCAGGATCCCTAACTTCGGTGGTGAGAGATCCATCCCTAGTTGGTAGAGCATTCTTCGGTGAGGGTTTTAGATCCATATCCCTAGCTTGCTATTCGTATTTGGGGATATTTCATATTTCCAGCCTTCTACATTTAGATTTTCAGTTCATATTTGGAACTATTTTCTAGGGTTTTGTCTACTCAGTTCTAGATTTGAGGAGCAATTTCAGGTGCCTTCCACCCATTGGAAAATTGTGCTTGAATATGCATTGGATAGATATTGGATTTATCTATCTTTTGAGCTATCATTTGTAATCAGATCCCAAGTATTTCCAGAGTTATTAATTTTGTAAGTTTCAGCTATATTTTCATCATTAAAAATTCAGATATGGACATTAAAAATTGTTTCTCAGTTGTTTAGTGTTCTCCATATTTTTCTACATCTTTTGAAGCTTCTGGTATTGTTGAAAGTGAATATTTTTGAAGATATATATATATATATATATATATATATATATATATATATATATATATATATTTAGATTTTTATACCTTGCTGTCCTGGAAAAATTAGAATTACAGTCTGCAGATTTTTAATTAATTTTTGAGTTTTAGAGTATATATATATATATATATATATATATATTTAGATTTTTGTACCTTGCTGTCCTGGAAAAATTAGAATTACAGTCTGCAGATTTTTAATTAATTTTTGAGTTTTAGAGTGATATCCTAAAAGGGATATTTCAGTCATGTATTAACATTCAGAATGAATCCTTCCCTTGGGAGGAAGGTAGGTTGAAAAGGCCTAGTTGTAGGATCCATCACAAATCTCGGTGGTTGAAGATTGTTGTTTTCCCTTGTAGAACATCCCGATGCATGTTATGGATCAACTGTTCGATTATACCAGCCAACATCGCTTGCAAACTTAACATCATCAAAAATTTTGTCCGCCATTTTATCTTCTCCTTCTGCATGAATACCCTTAAGGATGGGAAGATCGATGCTCGATACTCTCAGTAATGTCGCCTTTCCAGCACTAACTGAAAACAAAGGAAAATAACGCAAACCCCAATAGATAGTAAACTAAATTTTATAACAGCCAACTGAAAATTATGACAACAGTGAACAACAATCTGATTTTTATAACAACAAGGAGAATGCAATAATTCTTAAAAAAATGCATCATTCACACCATCCAAAACATGTAGGGACACTAAGAAATATTTTAGAACCAATATTAACTAAGAAATCAGCCTTCAAACCCCAGCTGGAAATTATTTAATTAAATAAAATAACAACAAAGAACACACTTACAAAAGTGGCTGGAAATGAATGATTCCAAGCCCAAAAATGAAGTCCAAATATAGATTTCGGCTGCTAAAAATATAAGGAATGCAATGATGGCTGAGTTGGATGTCGCCGTGCCCTAGAAGCCCCTTAACTCCTCCACAAGGTGGGTCCCTCCCTAGGAAAGGGCCTGAAAATCATTGTAGAATCAAACCCTAGCTGAAAATCTACAAAATCAATCTTCTTGAAGCTCTTTGGAAACCCCGGGATGGAGAATCCTCAATGAATTGAAGAGTTTTCGTTCTTCAATCAAACAAGGAAGGGTTTCATCCTCCTTGTTGGCCACACCAAAGGATTTGAGCAATTAGACCAAAAACCATGCAATGTTAGTTTTAGACAAGATGATGATGCACAAATGAGCCAAGTGACCTCCTTTATACCTTGTTGTGGTGCCAAAACCAATTAGAAAGCTTCCAAATAGGACCAACCTCATAATGGATACTTTTCTTCTATTTTTCCTTTGGCTTTTCACCTTCTTAACCCAACCGACATGACCGACCTGACTTTATGTAGAAAACTATTAAAGAAGAATGCAATGCTCACGAAAATAACTGAAAAACATGACAATTACTTCCCTTGCTCATTTCCTTCTTTCCCACGGGAAGTGAATGGGCTCAAAGTCTTCCAATTGAACTAGTTTGGAAAAGGGAACATTACATTAGTCTCCATTCCTTGGAGGGGGCAGTTACAATAGACCTTGTTTCCTTGCAGAATATGGTGATTAGTTTCAACTCAAAATTGGTGGGAATGCACTGTCGGTTGTCCTCAAGCAATGAGACACATAGATACAAAACTTGCCGCATTTTTGGCATGTTTTTTTCCGTGTTTGAGTCTAAATTTTGGGCTGCTGATTGTTTTTGTGTTTGATTTTTGAAACTATGATGTGACCAATGGTGTAGAAGAGAGTTAGGCTGAGTGATGATGCCATCTACAATCTGTAAGAAATGCTTAACATAGAAAGCCAGCTTCAAGCTATGTGGCCGTAAAGGAGACATCAAGTGACGTGAATGTAATGTCAATAAATATCCCCTCTCACAGCCCTATTGATGATCTCCTTTAAGTAAAGAAGGCAAGAAGGGTTATCTAAGATGATCCTTATATGGAGGAAGGTTGTCATTATTGATGTTGAAGACTAAAGGAGCAAACTGGTCTCAAGATACCATTTGCTTCCAAATCGGCAGTTCACTCCAGAGAATGGAGGGCCAAGTATCTAAGTTTGTTAGAATTTGAATATACAACACAAGCTCAAAGATATTGATGAACTGATGAACAATCTATTAGTAATGAATCATACGATGAAGTATGCGATTGTAGACCCTCTTATTACGGGATTGGATAGTAAATCCCAAACTAGGCTCCAAACCTCAAGCCCATAAAGAATTGTAGGCATATCCCTGGCAAAGATAAGATTGAGAGGCGAGCTTTGACCCAAAGGATGGTCTCAAAAATGAACTCCCGAGTCAGTGTAAGTAGTTGTGATCTCCATAGGTTCTCCTTTGTAGCAAAATGAAATTTGAGGAAAGCATTCCTAGAGGTGTTGACAACCATGACCTTACTTTTACTAAGGTTCACCACAAGTTGATGAGGATCACAAAAGCGGGCAAGGGTCTAACACATTCCTTTAATTGGTCACCTATTATTTTCCAGACTGATACACTTTCCTTTACTTGATAACCACATATCCTCCACAAAGACATACTTTCCTTTACTTGGTCCCTTGTCAGCCTTTTCAATACTTTTTGTGCATTCTTAACTTCTTAGCAGCACCCCAGGCAGCTATTTGATTCCAAACTTTCACGTGCATTTCTAATCTTCCTATTTTGAACGTTTGTAATTTATGTTTCTTTATCTATTGCCTTCACATGGATCTCCTTACTTGGTCATTGTCACGTTTGTCCTTATCACCAACTTGTTTTACTATTGTCATGTCTCACATCGGTGACATTGAAGCTTGTATACTCTTCATGACCTTGGCTCACTTGGTCTAAAGAATTATGAATAAATTATCATCAATATATTAATATGCCAATATGCTTAGCCAAAATTCATACACCTTGGGATCAGATACCCTGCTAACAGAATTTAAGTGAATGTATATCTTCTATGGAAATGACTTTAACTTTCTTATGGTTATTGGTAACGTTTGTAATACATGGGTTTATCTTCTTGACATGTTCAGGGGGTTCACCACTCTTGTTGGAATTTTTATTGTTGTGCTTTGAGTTTAGTTTTAGCTTGTAGCCTCTTTTTGATTCCTCATGTTCTCTCTACCGGTTTTCTTTCGAGTCTCATTGAGTTGTTTTGGCCAAATTTTTCAGAAAGTTTTTATACTCTTGGTTTCACTTGACTGGAAAGGGAAACTGATTTTCAGGATGTCCCAGAAAAAGAAATGTGCCCTAATCTTCAGATCCTTCTTGGAGGTTTTCAGACAAGCACAGGAGAGCAGGCAAGTCAGGTTTTAAAATCTTGTATTTTATGTAGTTTTTTGTCTTTTTGGAGTACTCCTATGGTATATAGGTGGTGCTGATGCTTTTGTTTGTTACTGTTCAGTGGCTTGTTTTCCGAAATGATGGGCAATCGACTGCAGAAAATTATGCCAAAGTTGCAAGTGAAGCAACGGCAGAGGGGCGGGCTGTTGGAGAATGGGAATTTTGGGACTGTTTCAATAGGAACCTGCCAATCAAAAGACGCCAAATTTTCATAATAAAGTTACTTCGTGGTGCTTTCAATGGTCTTGCCCACATTCATGCCCGTGGTAGACTGCATCAGAGTCTTGGACCTGCTTCTGTCGTCCTGAAGTATGCTAGTTTGGCCAGATTTGATTAGTTATTATTTAGTTTCATAATTGATGCATGCATGTAAAACTATGAAACTGGCGCTTTCTTTGGAACTTGACAGCACAATCGAGGAAAGAGATGCACATTACCTGGTACCCCGCCTTCGTGATTTAGCTTTCTCAGTTGACATAAGGTATTCTACTCGGACTTACTTTGCATATTGATGATAGTGTACTATTTGATACTCTTGCTCATTGCCTTCTCTTGTACTCTGGTCTTTAATGCAAACTGGAAGAAAAATGGTCTTTAATGCAAACTGGAAGAAAAAATTCAATCTGATTTCAGAATCAATGCAAAGATGTCAATCACAAGCAATCAGTGCATTTGTAATAAGATGAAGAGACCCTGGTCCCAAGGAGTCTATAGTGTCAATAATTTTTGTCTTTTATAATGACCAGAAAGCAGATATAACATATATTGTGAAACAACAATCATCTTACCGTGAAAATGAGCATGGTGATCCCTATTTTTACAATGGAACTGCAGGAATTTGTTTCTGAGACACCAAACCCTGTCTCACACCACCTGCAACTTAATTTTGTGTCTTGTGGGATCTGTATCTTGATTTTTGTATCTTGTGGGACCTACACATTGCTTTTTAGTCGTGTGGACCCACATCTTGATTTTGTGTCTTGTGGGACTCGCATCTTGATATTGTGCCTTGTGTGACCTGATTCTTGATTTTGTGGAGGTGTTTGTGTAATTTGATCACTTGACAGGTTATGGATTTGATGAATAGATTTAGCCCCTTCAATAACTATCCAGTGTCATGCAAATTATTAAGAGTAATTCTAAAGTTCTTGAGAAATTGAACCTTAAGCTTAGATGAAGCCCCTAAAATTAATCCACAAGACTGATAGGGATTCTGTTTCCATTTTCAAGGTAATATTTTGTCGTAAGCATTTACTAGATTCAATATTTGGCATTTAATAATTGGACGAGTTTGGTCTAAGTGAGGTCCTGTAATACAGAGAAATTTCCCAGATTTCATCAACAGTAAACTATGGTTTTTCGTAATATGCTTGGCACAAAAACCCTGCATTTGTAAATTTGAAATGCCTTATGCTGTTAGACAGGAATTAGCACATGTATGGTCCAGTCGATAGGAGTGACACCAAGATGGTTATATGTTTTATGTATTTAATGAAATTCACCTCCATTCTCGTCCAGGTTAGGATTTCCGTCAACTAAAGATTCTTTTTTTTTTTTTCAAAGTGACGGGACAATTTTTGGTGGCAAGGAAGCTGATTTATCTCCAATAAAGGGAAATTCTGCTGTTAGTTCAAGAGATCTGTCATTAGACACAGCTTCAGAAGCATTATCCGAGGGCTTATGGCACAGAGCAATATCATCTGGTGCTTTCACACCACTAGAGAAAAAGGCTTTTGGAATTGCTGATGACATGTAAAGTTGTTTGTTGATGTTCTATTTGGAAACACTATTTATTTATTTATATTCCTAATTTTCTGAATTTCATTGCAAATCTGTCGCTTTAGATTTATGTTTGGTTTGCAGTGCACCTTTCAGATAAGCTTGTGTGTTGATTAGCATCTTTTTCACAGATATGCAGCAGGCCTCCTTTTTAGCATATGCGGCATTCATCCCTTTTGCGAAGTTGGAAGCATCGACGGTCCATCTTTGCAGGTTATACATATATAAGCCAACCAAGGGAAATCTTTTTATCATTTTATGGTGAAACCTTATTGGAATCTTTGATGAAAATTCACTTAACTTTTGCTGAAGAATGGAATTCATTATACTTTTCCCATCATTTTACAGAGACTTATAGAGAGTACCTTTCAACTGGATATGCAAGCAGTAAGAGAGTATGGTTCTACTCTTGTTAAGCCATTCTCGCCTGTGGTTGGCTGAAAATGAAGCTCAATGATGTTTGCTTTGTATTCATGTTTATATCATCAGTTCTATTAGAAACTTACACAGTTATTTCATACAGTTACTGTAAAGCAGATGATCGCTGGACAGGAGCAGTAAATTTCCTTGATCTTGGTAATGGAGCTGGCTGGGAACTTCTCCAGGTATCTCAAAATAGTTTTGTGTCTAGTTCTTCTTTGAAGTGATGCTGGCTAAGAACTACTCCATGTATCTTAAAATGGTTTTATTTCTAGTGCCAATGGGAACTACTCTATGTATCTCAAAATAGCTATGTTGCCAGGATATGGGTACTGGTACGGGTTTGGGTATGGGTTCGATACGCGGATACGTCGATTTAAAAAAACCTTGGGTATGATACGTCTTGGATACGTCCATACATATATATCTGTCCCCACAGTGTCGACATTCATGTCTGTCAACATTTATCTGAGCTATGACTATTTTATCGACAATGCATGAAAGGTTCTCTGCTCCTGATAGGTGGTCTGATGGTTGTCTCTTTGAGCCGCATGATCTTTTAAAATTACTTTCCCAGAACTTTATTCCTCCTCTCAAGGGGTTCTCTCTAGGCTCCACCTTCAAAGTAATAATTTCATCAAGGAGTTTTTGTTGGTGTACTGCAATTCAGTAATTACTTCCTGCATGTCACTGACTGTTTGATTGAGACCTTTTGCAAGGTTTTCAAGAAAATTTTCTGCCACAGGAGAAATCCTCAATCCCTTATGCGGACAATGCAATATCCTTCTATACAGTATTTACTTAAGCTCGGCCTTCTTTATGTTCTGTAGATGTTGATTCGCCATATGAATAATCTTCAAAATGATTGTAAGGCATATATCACACATGTCCACATCATGGTGGAAAAAAGTTCTTGACTAAGTACTGACTAGGTGTTGGGTTATATTTCTTTCCAGGACACCAATGCAAGCACCCTACAGGCATAAAAACGGGTATGCAGATGTATCCAGACCATTTGGGACCTATCTAGGGCCAGAAAACTTTTTTTTTTGATATTAAAACATATAGTGACCCCCAAAAAAATTTATAACACTATGAGAACCTGAAAAAAGTCAAATAGGAAACATAAAACAGCAAAGCAAAAACACTTACCTCTCATTGCATACTTAACTCCCTTTTCTCATTTAGGTTTGATATTTCATCAAGCAACATTGTTATCATCTTCCAATGTTAGTACAAGTGCCCATTTTCTGCCAAGGTGATTGACAAAGCTTCAAGAGGAGGATCCTTGGATTGAAGGTAAGCTTTTAGGTTTTTAATTTTATTTTTTTCCATTTTGTTTTCAATTTTCACGCACATTCTTTACTCTTGCTTCAATTATAAAACACTTTTCTCATTTATTTAACAAGTTATCAACTACATACATGCTATGCCCTAGGGTTTGTTCTTTTCTTCCCTTATGATGTTGGTTTTTAAACTTGCAACCACAGCTGAAGGGACTATAATAACAAGAAGTTCTATCCTCTGGACCAACCCCAATTCAAAATTGATTTGCCTTCACCACTTTGGAGGTATATCACAAAGATACAACTTCTAGGTGGTGGGTGTTTTCTTTGGCAATGCCATGATTACAATGGTGAATTCAAAAGCTCATATAGTTGGGTGAAATCCCACTTGTGTGCAATACCTAATCAGGGCATCAAGACTTGCAAGGGAGGGAATAGTGTATGGGTGGCGACATAAAAAATTATGGAGTACGTCAAGGAGTGCATAGAAGCAAATGCAACACATGCCATGAAATCGATTAATCCTTTGGCAAAAAGATCTTCATCGAGAAGCCACCAGGTTGCCCTATCTCATAGGGATTCCCGATTATGGTTGCAAAGACATTCATTTATTGCAACATCCTCCATGACCATTCAAGATGAGAATTCTCCTCTTTTATGCAAGAGGACAAGTCATGGACCACTAGAAAGGACGCTTTGAATGAGAATAGGGATATTGCACGATGTGTATTCACAAATGCCTTGTCCTTCAATGTTGTTAGGTCACCATATTGGCAAGATATGGTGAGAACAAACAACGAGGACCCAAAAAGGGTACAAACGCCGAGCCGGAAGAAGCTCCGCACCACCCTATTAGCAAAGGAAAGAACATGTAGAGGCATAATTGCAGCCAATTAGGGATTCGTGCACCGAAACAAGGGAGTCTAACATTTCCGATGCATGGAAATATGCAAGAAATCAGCCTTTAATCAATGTGGTTGCAGTATTCCCTAAAGGGGCAATGTCTTTAAAAGCAATTGATTGTGAGAGGCATGTGAAGAATGCCGAGCGGAAGAAGCTCCGCACCACCCTATTGGCGAAGGAAAGAACATGTAGAGGTATAATTGCAGCCAATTAGGGATTCGTGCACCAAACAAGGGAGTCCAACATTTCCATTGCATGGAAATATGCAAGAAATCAACCTTTAATCAATGTGGTTGCAGTATTCCCTCAAGGGCAATGTCTTTTAAAGCAATTGATTGTCGAGGCATGTGAAGAATGCCCAAGTCATCGTCAATATCCTCTTCAAAGCAAGCGAGGCGATGGGGCCTTAAAATGTTTTCTAAGTCAAGTATGAACAATGCTAAAATTGCAAAGCAATGTTGGTGGAGGCGAGGTATGGGCACATTTGTTGGACACCTGGTGTTGTCCACTAACCGAACTTAATGCTGCAAAACTTTGGGTAGAACAATTGAATCGATAAAGAAAGTGTATGTTGAGGCCGAAATGATCCTAATGTTTGTGACGAACCATCACATGTCACAAGCTATCTTCATATTGTTCTCGCATTTGGAGATCTTTGAAGATATGAGAACCGATCTTTCTTTCATTTATGTTGTAAGTTTTTTAATCTAATACTTGTAGCTTTTGAAGTTCTCTATCATTTTTTAATTTTTAATTTTATTTCCTACTAGGTTGTTTAGACTTGATTCACCTTACACAATTGTCTCGAGATGACTTGTTAAAGTGTGAAAGGAACTTAACACTATGGTCATCGATAACCTTGGTCTATATGGAGGCGCCTAACACTTGAGTGGACCCAAAAAGTAAAAATGTTGAAGTTAGATGGCAACCAGTTGGATCTTGTAGAATACATTTGAGTTTCATAGAGCCCATTATGACTATGATCCGCTTTACAAACATGGATCAACCATATATGATGGCATCGAATCAATAATTGGGAAGATAAAGGGCATGATAAATAAAAAAGAGCAAGATCCCAAGGAAACATTTTTCAAACAAGTATAGTCACACCTCATTGATCGGTGGAGTAAATGATCACCCCGATGCATCTCCTTGCATTTACATTGACTTCTACATTATAAAACACGAAAATCCTTTGTTTTCCGAGTAGGGAGCCACCATATAGGGATGTTGAAGTTACTTAAGGGTACAAGTTGACATTCTTTAGGCTCTTACACGATCCTGAGGTAGAAGACATATATCCTCATAACATAATGATTTTGCTTTTAGCCAAAAGTCTACGGATAATAGTAGGTACCTACCTAATCCCTAAAATCCAACAAGATGCTAGAGCATGAAATAATCTAAAGTGATAATTCAAGAGGGTAGCCTATGTGTCAATCGACAACTTACCTTGTGTCCCCTCTTAGTAATTGTCTTATTTGATTCTATGTACTAGGTTGTCTATCACCATTTGTACTATCACCCCTAATCTTAGCACATCTCTCAAAACATACTCTTTTTCCAACTGGCAATTTACAAACATATCTATCGCTAAGGTATCGTTTGGGAAAACAAGAATCATAACACTAACAATACTAACCCTTCCAAATGTCCCATACCACCTGTCCTAGGTTAATGCTAGAAAAATTCTATTCTAGTTTGTTTATTCCCTAGTATAAAAGCAACAACCACAAGTAGAACAAAGGGAATCACAACCTTCGTAGGCATCCCATACCACCTAAGGAGATCATTACTGCAAAGTCTTGAACAAGGTTTGTCGTCACGAGCATGTGACTAAAATTTTCCAAAATTAGTTGTAAAAACCTAGTATTTGTTAGGTGTCCTTCGGACATTGGCACCTCGAGATCTTCCGAGCTTCGATTCCGAATTCAGCACATCACTAGCTTCTTTCACTCGGCGTTGGATGCTAGTTGAGGGATCTCCTTCCTGCCCCCTCTTCCTTCCTTTTCCTCTTCCGCATGTCGGGTTCTCGCTAACTTCTTCTGGGCCTCTCTCTTGCCCGTTCTTCTCTTCTTCTTCTTCTCCTCCTCTTTTCTGGTTGTATTCAGGGACCTTTTGGTTCTCTGGCTGGGTTCCTTTTCGCTTTCTTGTATTGGTGCAGTCCCATTGACCTACTTTTGTGGTCATTCGTTGGACATTTAATATATTTATCTTATCTTATCTTATCTAGGGTCATCATTTTTTTGTCTTGTTTCATGAAGCGATAACAAGTCAATTCATCAATCAATCATTATATGGGTATAATTGATAATCAAAGCCTAAAACGTATATTTTCTCACAACCCCCATTTCTTCATGTCTCAAAGATGATTACAAAAATGATAAATTAATTGACACGCTAATAATCGTGCTTGCTTATATAGTTGAACCCACATAATAGTGTAGTTTTTGACATTATTCACCGATAGTTCGTGCTTGCCAATATTTTATTTTTTAAAGATTGGGTAGGTATCGTAATATTGTCTTACGTAATTAGTAATACCCTATTCCTATTTTAGTTATTCCAATTGTCTTCAATTTAAATAGATCATCTTGCTAAAGATTGATAATGGTGATAAATCGACCATTTGATCCAAATTAATATTGTTAACTAGCCCATTTAATAACGGTTCCTATGTCAAATTTATTTTGTTCATAGGTTGCCAACCAAAAATTACTGTAGATTTACTAGGTCAAAAAGAAATCAATACCTATAGCTTAAATTTAATTAGGAGAAAAAAAGAGAACCGGGTCCCTCTTGAAATTCTATGATCTCGACCATTCATCATATTTACAAAGTTTCCCGGTCTAATTTCTATAGACCCATTATTATTTAGTTTTTGTTTATCAGGTTTAGCATAAGGGTTAGGGAGGAACTCAACCTGACGACCTCTCTTCCTTCAGCCGAATGTCTTGTCCATTTGGCCAAGCCTTGTTCATTAGATTAAACTCCCTAGTATGCTTAGTTTCTCTCTTTTTCTTCTTTCTATCACATCTATAGGCTTGGCTTCATCAAATGTCATTCATAGGTTCTAGATTCTAATTAGAGCAGTTTACAACCCTTTGTCTTATAAATTTAAGACTTAAACTTTATAGCAAAAGAATAAACCATTCATTGATCGATTAAATCATTTTAGAGAACAAGAAAATTTGAATCAGAGTTTTTTTGGGCACGTGAGAATCTGTTGAAAAATGGTTTCGCCTTCTGAGCTTTCCTTCTCCTTATTCTTGCCTTGACCCTACTTACGCTCACTTCGTAGATTTGACTATGCGTTTTTGCACATCGCCATTCCTCGTGCTTATTCACGTCGCTGTCCAAAAACAAAACTGATCTTTTAATTCTCCTCGTCTCTATTTATTTCCAACCCTGCCCGTCCTCTATTTTCTTCTCTTTTTCTATTTTTTTCCCACCTCTGCCCACGGCCTCCTTTTGAATAAATCCTCCTCTCTCTTTGTTTATCACCATCCCCATTATCCACTCCACCTTTCCTTTTTCTTTATTTAAGTTACCTTTAATTTGGACTAAGAACTTATTCTTATCTTTAGCTCAATCACGAGCTATTTAACATGCATTCTACCAATTCTGTGTTACCAATTTCCAATCCCCTCGTTATTTTTTTTGTAAATATCCTAATCAAACTCTAATTTAAACGATTATCCTCTGCCACCCTTCCGTTTACAACTTTATTTAGGTAGACTAATTATTCTTATGTTTATTTTCAGCTAATTGACATATTTTCAGTAGCGTTAAAAGTGACCATGCACACGTAGAATTGGCACTTTGTTTTAGATTGTGAGATAGTCTCGCATGGTCTATGAATGTGCTTATGTAAATCTTTACCTACCGAATCCTTGTGTGGTGCTAATTGCCTAATT
Source organism: Taxus wallichiana var. yunnanensis (assembly GCA_018340775.1). Lineage (NCBI taxonomy): Eukaryota > Viridiplantae > Streptophyta > Pinopsida > Cupressales > Taxaceae > Taxus > Taxus wallichiana. The sequence goes on along the minus strand of CM031244.1, from coordinate 49,528,155 downwards.
AAGGCAATGTTCCTCATTTGTGAATTGTGCAATGATTGGAGAGCTATAACTTGGCTCAACGTAAGTTTGATGCACAATAATGCGTATTATCTTGAACGTCCCGACTTGAAAAATGACCTTGGTGCATAGTTATTTAAAAGTACCAACTCATTGTGAGCTCGGTCCATACCAAAATCAATGTATGGATAATGAGTTTGACCAAGGTTAAAAACTCAAAATAGGGATTAAATCCCATATTTTAACACAGGCAATAAGAACAATTATCTCAAAATCGTAAACATGCTATTGCTGCATATTGACAAAAGTCCAATCATCATAGTGCACAAGTGACGCTGCATTTCTTAATTACGAGAGTGCACAATATGGTTAATTGTCACAACGCAACTACCCAACCCCTATCGCAAAAAGTGACACATTCAAAGAAACTAGACTAAATCACACAAAGGGGTTTTTAAGACCAGACTTATGGTTTAACCAATTTTTTGAGCACTGTCTTACACATATCAATTCTCTCTTGCAATACCCATTACCACATCTTATCTTCTCTCCCCGATGATACCCTTTCTTGCATTTTGAGAACACCTGCACATGCACAACCAACAATACCCGGTGCATTATGTCCAATATAATTAATCAACTTTAAATAGATCATAAACAACATATTAACAGTAATCAATAACTGTAATTCCATATCCAATATCCATCTAGTGTCTATTCAATTACTGAAAATAAATGTTTTAATCCAAAACACATCATAATGCTAATCAAGCAAATCTAATCAGTAATAATATGCTGTATCTACGGTGGCCACCGCCACCCAGTTCTCAAAATGTTCCAAAATAATAAATGCACAGTTTTGGGATGTGACAATTTTGGGTCTCTTGGATATAGCATCAACTACTACATTTGGTTACCTTTGTAATATGAATTTTCAAAGGATTATGCTTGCAATTTGCTCATGTACTTATATTGCCTCTCTTTGTGATTTAGGTCCCAAGAGTTTTGGGGGACAATCCTATAGATGAGGATCTACAAGTGTAAGTGTATACGGAAGCAATATGGTTGAGTGAAACAAAGGAGTGAGATAATAGAACTAGAACAAAAATTGTATTTATTTAAATGTGCATCTTATACATGGCATACTCTTGAAAACGATGTACGGCTGCTTATCTTCTACATATTTTCTTGCTACCTAGTGCTACAAATGTGTACATTTCTATTACAAGCCATGATGGTGCAAACAACTATTATGGAATTTGAAACTGTTGAGATCCCATGTGTGATTCTTCACCTTCCAGCTATTACATGGCTTGGCTCTCAGGTGTGCAGGATGCTACGAGGTGTTTTGACATAACGCTTGACTTGGAGGTGCCACTTGGCATGGTGCAGCATGGCGCAAAGGTTCCATGTGGCTGGTGAGTGTTGAAGGTCTTTCGCAGGCACCAAGCTGTGTGACATGTCTTCAAGGTGCTGCGAGGAGCGCCACGATGTGCTTCACAATCCTGAGATAGATAGATCGACGACCTATATATATCTGGTTCTATAGATTGGTGGATAATAGAGAGAGATCTAGGATAATCTCTAGTTGGAGGTAGATATAACTAGTCCCTCTCTATGTATGGGCCGGCCTATTGCAATGCCCTCGGCCCCCATTTGAACTTTATTTCGATTTGAGCAATTTCTGTGTAGTTTTATGATGTGCTACAAAGTGCCGTGAGTACTTCAGGGTGCTGCAAGATGGTGTCTTATAAGCTATCAACATATTCCCTAGCAGCGCAGGAAGTGCAGGATGCAAGTGGCTGCAATGAGAAGATTGAGGCGTGGATGGAGTCTTTTGAGTTGTACAACATGTTCCCTGGTGATGTGTAGTGTGTGCAAGATGCTACGGACTCGAAGCATATGCTTGTGTGGAGCTATGCAAGATACAAATGCACTCAAGGTAAAGGTGCCAAGTTGCATGCACTGATCATTGCCCGTCCTTGAGAATAAATCATCTCGATTGTGTTAAGTCCTGACCGATAAGGATATGCAATATTCTGAGGAGTTCCACGACTGATGAGTGCTGGAGGTCTCTCGTAGGTGCTGAATTGTGCGACATCTCTATGAGGTGCTGCAAAGTGCTGCGATGTGCTGCAAAGTGTCGTGAGTGCTTTGCCATGCTACAAGATAGTGTCTTCTGAGCTATCCAGTATGTTCCTTGGGGTTGTGTAGGAAGTGCATGATGAAAGGGGCTCCGATGTCAAGCTCAATGCGTGGATGGAGTCTTCTGAGTTGTGCAACATGTTCCTTGGCATTGTGCACGTGCACTACAGAACATGTTGGGAATTGCTTGTAAGGGCTCAAACGTAAACTTGCATGGAGTTTCTTAATGTATATATGCACTCAAGGTGAAGGTGTGAGGTTACGTGGATGCACATGGGTCACATTGTGACCAAAAGTATTTCAAACTGTTGTGGCCAATGCTAACAGTGAGTGTGCTGCAAACCAAATATCGTTTGAATTCGGGCAATGCATGAATTCCAACTAGCACCTCCTTATCATAAATAGACAACTCTTTCTCATCTGCCTTGTTTGCAAAGGCTATGGGTGCACCTTGTTGCATCAAAACTGCTCCAATTCCCAATCCAGAAGCAACACACTCAAATATGAACGATGGAGAAAAATTAGTTTGAGCAAAGATAGTGTAAGTGCATACAAGTTCCTTAATGCGCATAAAGGCTTAGCGAGCTGAACCTGACTATTCAAATCTTTCTTTGTTGGTCAAGTTTGTAGGTAGGGCAACCAAATGAGGAAATCCCTTTGTAAAGCATTGGTAATAACTACATAACCAGGGGGTTGATTATGAGGCTATAAGCCTCATAGAAAGTAATAAATGTGAATTGTGTAAGGGTCTTTCATTGATCCTAAATGATGACATTGGCCTGATTCAAGGCTACTTGTCATTTCCTCTCTCTTGGTTATTTGTATTTGTCCACTTGGCATCCATTTTTCAATCCTATTTGCTCATGTTTTCTCTTTTCTCTCTGCTGCTTTTTTTCGTGGCTTCTCGATGCATAGACCGTAGGCATGAGAGCTGTGGTGACTGTTAGAAAATGATGAGAGAGAGAGAACGAAGAGAATACAATATATGGCACAAATATCATATGCATCTTAGTCATTTTATCATGCTGAAAGAAGTTACATTGTAGTTGGGGAAGTTCATAACCAAACATTAGTTAATAGATAACTAATAGTTCATTAAGTGTTAACTAATATATTTTAATCCACCCCCTTAATGACTAATCTGAATACTACAAGATTTTTCTGAAATTTTACAAACGCAATGGGACCAAAGGATTTTGTCATCAATTCAACAGTCTACTCAGATGTTAATTTGAAATCTGCAGTTCTTTGATGCTTTGATGCGTCTAATGTATGATCTTTTGTTGAGACAAAAGCCTAGAAAGATTGATCATAGCAACACATAGATCCACTCATATAGGCATAAGATATATCAGGTTTCTTACCAACTGTTTGTAAAGTGATTCTTCGACTCGTGAAGAATCATTGTTGGCTGATAACTTCAACCCAATCTCCATAGTTCTGAAATCAGAATCTTGGAGATGCTGATCAAATAGAATGTACTAGGCTTGTGGAGCTTGCTTAAGTCCGTTCAAGGATTGAATCAATCTACAACCCAAATGTTCACATTCAGGTATCCAAAAATCTTCAGGCAGCACCATGTAGACCTCCTTGTGAGAGAATCGACTAAAATGTGACGATCTTTGCAATATCCACAACAAGGGCATAAACTCCATACTAGGAGAAACAACCAGCTCTATAGAATGACTAAAACCTAACTCCACGAAGGAGAAACAACCATCTCCTCGTCTATTCCCTCATGTTGTGAAAAGCCTTTTGCAACAAGATGAGCCTTGTACTTGTCCAAAGTATCATTGGTTTTGCTTGTTAATTTTTCCACCCATTTGCATCCAATAGGTTGTATAACTAGCGATTCGGTACCATAAAAAGGTCAGAATTTAGAACAAAATGACCATGCTTTGCTGAAATAACCACCTTGTTCCCAGTCCTCCAAGCTAGTGCCTTTGTTTGAATTGATTTTCCTGCCATCTTACCATGAATGGCTTTTCTTGTGATCTCACCATGAATGGTTTTTCTTGCCATCTCACCATGAATGGATTTTCTTGCCATTTGAGTCACTCTCCACAATTCTTTGAGTAGCTTTTCCTATAGGTTCACCATGCATCTCCCACACATCCTATAATTGGGAAATTTCATTGTAGTGTCCCCTTTTTTGAATTGAGTGCCTAAAAGTGGACTTCTTGCCATTCCCTTTTCGTGGCAAAAAAGTATGAATGAACAAGGAAAGGAATTGCATTTCATTTCGGTTTTCTTTTATTTGAATTAATGTTTTCTTTTAGTGTTTTTCCTTTAGGAAAAAAGTCGACCAAGTTTGGAGAAACGAAAGAAGCAAATAGAAGATAAAGTAAGGCTCAAGAGGTCGGTCCTTTTCTCTTTGGCCTTTGGCGCAAGGAAGGACATAAAAAGGACTTCAGGACTTCATTTGCATCCTATCTTTGGTGCATTTTACATATACTTGGTTTTTTGGGCAAAGTGCTCATTAACTTTCCACTTGAGGACGAAACCCCTCTTGTGTGGCATTCCAAGGAAGATGAAAACCTTCCTTGTGGCTTGGTGGAGGATGGAAACCCTCCATTGTGGGTGATTTGAAGATATCTATTGAAGACTTCTTGCAGATTTGGATCTAGGGCATCAAGGAAATATCTACAAAGGCTTTGCATGCATTTTGAGCTCTCCTAGAGGGAGAGACTTGGGTTTAGTGCGGTTTGGGTGCCTTCTAGGGCACATATTTCATATTTGATTTTACAATCTGAATCTCCATAATTTATAAGGTCGGAATCTATATTTTCATGATTTTTGGTGGTGTTTATCTATCATTTTCAGCGTTGGTTTGTGGTTGTTTTGCTACTGTCCTAAATTTAATTACAACAATATATATTCATTGATTTTCTCCATTTGTTGTTACCAAATTGGATGGATATTGATTGCCGTGTTTGAATTAATCATTTTGAAGTAATTTTCAGTTGTTGTGCATGGTTGCATGGTGAATTCTAAGCTCTTATACAGTTCACCCTAGGGTTTTGAAGGATATTACAATTGTTATAAAAATGAGATTTCATTTCACTTGGGTTTGTGTGGTTTCCCTTTTTAGTTTCAGCCCTTGAAAGGGACATTACAATGGTATCAAAGCTTCGGTCTTCCCATCCTGAGGGTATTCATGCAAGGAAGTGACAATACAATCATGGAATGACGACCTAGGTTCTTACCAAAGGAAGAAGTCATTTTAGAGGTGGAAGCACGACATCCAATGGGTCACAACATTGTGGCTATCTATGAAGAATATAGGGCTCTTTCGAAGGAGATCCGTGATGCTATTTCGCTTGCCGAATTCATAGGGGTAAGCAAGGGTAGGTATGGGCCCAAGCCTAGACCTCAAGTACTACAGGAGGATATTCAACATGCCTTGGGAGGGTGACACTCTCTACATTTGATGATTTCAAAAATGGGACAGCTAGAGCATGGAAGAAAATGCTAGGGTTGGTGTACCCAAGATTTCACCTTGAAATCTGGGACTACCCCTTTTAAATTTTTGATCTTTTTGAGTGAAGGGTCATGTTTTTGTGTTTTGTTTTAGCGGTTTCTCGCGTTGCCCAAAGGTATCCCGTGAAGTCATAAAGCCACGTTTGCCAAATAACCATATGCAAAAGCTCACTCAATTCCCTTCCGAAACCTAGTCTGGTTTTATAAATAAACTTTTACTTATTTTTATATTAAAAAAGTAAAAGTTCATTTAAAAATAGATTGAGCTAAAATTGTAAAATTTTAGGTTATATAAAGCACTTTCCCCCATCATTAGTACCACACCAATACTACTTTCACCTCAAAGTGGAGCATTCACAGGGAAGAGTTTTTATAGACTAGCTAATTGGGAGATTTTTCGAGCAATTAAGTGCAACTTCTTTCGGTATTTTGTTTTTATTTATTTCTTTTGTATTTTGGTTTTGGTCTTTCTCTGTTTTCCATCCGCAATTCCCATAGCCTTTTTTTTCTTCCTGCCAAATATTTTCTTGGGCCTAGGGTTTTGAAAATCTATCTAGTGTTTTTAATTGCAAACCAATTTGTCTGCTCATAGCTTGTTTTTGAAGGTAACTAGATCAACCAAGAGGAAAGCTCAGGATTTTTGCCTTGTCTGAGGTTTAATCCAAGTTAAATGATCAAGCAAATCGTGGATCTGGAAAAGTTTGTCTTCCTTTTGCAAAGCAGCCATGGCCAAGGAAGAAAACACAGCAGTCTGGAAGATCATTCAAGAGGCAAAATCACTCAGGAAATTGCGTTAAAGGTCAAGGCAAAATATTCTAAGTTTGGCATGGATTTCTATAGCTGAGTCTTCTAATTTGCAATCATCCAATCTTCCCAACATGCACGCAGCCTATTGTGCACAAAAGCAAAGTCACTTAAGTGGGAATCATGGAAATTGGCAGCCTTGTCTTATGTTTTCCATGCAGTTTTCTAAAGGGAGTAGCCACTTAAGACAAGTCGTGAATTTTCATAGTCTTGTCTTCTAATTTGCAAAGCTGCCTTTCCACTTGAAAATCCACACAAGTCTTTAAAAGCTCACATGAGTGCAAATTGTGGATTTCCAAGCTGCCTTCCACCTTCAAAATCCATGAAATTTTAAGGCAAGGTATTTAAGTGAAAATCGTGGATTTCCAAGCTGCCTTCCACCTTCAAAATCCACGAAATTTTAAAAGGGAAAGTCACTTGCAAATCGTGGATTTCCAAGCTGCCATCATCCTCCAATTTCCATGCAAATATTATAAAGGAGAAATTGCAAAGCAAATCGTGGATTTCAAGCTGCCGTCCTCCTTCGAAATCCACATAATTTTTTAAAGAAGTCACTTAATGCAAATCGTGGATTTTGAATGATTTGTCTTCCAAATACAAGCTGCTTTCCTCTTCAAAATCCATGCAGCCCTTTTACTATGAGTTGAAATTCAATTAAGTTTTGTCGCGAAACTTTAAGAGCATGTCTTCTATATTCCAAATGCAGCCTTTGGGGAGAAAAGAAAAATAGCTAAAGAAATTGCATGAATCTTCTATATTGCAAGCAGCTTCATCCTCCAGTTTCAACGCAGCCCATGTGGAAAATAATCATATATTGCATGCAAAATCCCTCTCAAAGCTCATGCTTATTGTCCTCAATTTCCCAGTTTAGCCCAGTTGAGCCCACTTCTCTTTACTTGCATCCGGATTAAATCCCAGAATTTACGGCTGCCCATATATATAAATAAGAAGAATCAGGGGAAGCAATTGTAGCTTCTACACACAGAGATCCAGATTTCACAACTGCAAAAGCTTCAAGCAAAGGTGGAAAAGGGAAGTCTCAGACAAAAGCAGATTAAGGAAAAATGAAGTGTGATTACAAAGGTTATCCGGCATAATCATGCATAGTGTCCAAGCTTGCTGAAGTGAGTGATACAGACAAGGGGCATGGGTCTATCAGTGAATTAATTGACAGATCAAGGGCAAGTATGAAGTATTGCAGCTAGAATGACTTCTTTCTTCTCCTCTTTCTTCTTCTCCTTATTTTCTCGGACAAAAATTGTAAAACTAAAGTAATTGGTTAAAAGCCATTACTTCAAGTTGTTTGAAAAGGTCCTTTAATTAAGAATAGGTGGCAGACATGCAAGGCATTGATTTAGTCTTCAGTTGTAAATCATGCATGTCATGCAAAGAGGAATTCCAGGAGGAAGATTGCCAATTGTTTCCCTTTTTATAGCTGCCGCATGCGGAAATCATTGAGAGTTTCCTATTTGTAATTTCCCTCTATGCACTATAAATAGAGGAAGAGCCTACGGGTTAAATAATCATAATTTGTTCATCAGAACTTGTTTAGCAAAGGCTTTTGTAACTAGAGCATTCTTGAGTTTTCAGACTTTGTGTTGGATCCTTTGATGTAATTTTTGTGAAAGTTGGGATTTGAATAAAAGGTGGATTTTTCGAGAACTTTGTGTCTACGGTGCTTTGTTGATTACTTCTATTCAAAGGTTTTTGATAAACTTTGTGTTATCTTAGATCTAGGTTAGAAGTTATTTCTTTCCCTTATTGTTGAATGTTGTGATTTCTCTGTTTATTTAATTTGTGTGGATGAGACCAACTCTGTTAACTATTGGTTGATTCAACACATCTTCCTTCGTTTCCTACTTCTTTTTTACTCTTGCACATATCTCATCATAGCTGTTTACTTGCTTGCTGCCAAATTACCCAGTTGTGGTTCATGAGCTAAGGGAATTAAAGTAAAACCCCTGAAAGTAGTTATTACGATTCACCCTTGCAAAATAGATAAACATCTTACACAGAGCCTCATTGTTAAATGAGAGAGATTTATCTAATGACTGCGCCTAGGTTTTACGTTGTGCATAAAGTCTAGCCAACAATTTTTGCGACTCTTTGGGAACGGAATTAAATAAAAAAGACTTGTGCTTATCTTGTGGGTGTTGGAGAAATAACTTTGAGTTATCTTTAGACTGACTTAGGAGTTTGAAATGCTTATTGTGCTCAAAGTGAACTGGCAGTTATATATTAAAAAAATAAATATTGGCGATGTGTGTAAAATAAAAAAATAAAATAAAACAATAGGTGACTCCGTATCTTGCCTTGTTCTATTGTTTCTTTCCAGGGACAAGTTGGCAAGAATAGCGTACACTCAAGAATGATACTCTACAAATAGATTTCATGGTTGTGCAACAACCGCAAGCTTCGATTCCTTGGGGTCCAGCTATTGGCCCTCTTGCATTGGTTCAACCGCTGCATGAATTGCCGCGCGGATCATGAAAGAATTTCCCAAAATTCAATGGTGACAGGAAGTAACACTCGATGATCATATAGCTGCATTTTTGTAGCTTGTGGAGTTCTGGGAGTGCCTCATGAAGATGTATCTGTTGACAAGTTGAGACGTTTTAGGGCACTGCTGTGGAATGGTTTTATCACCTTCCACCTGTATGTATCACCAATTGGGACATTATGAGAACACGGTTTGAATCCAGATTCAGATCCGCAGATGATTCACATGCTTTGTTGGCAAAGCTCATCCAGATGAAAAAAGAACCGCAAGAAAATATGAGGGATTTCATTGCTAGGTTTCAAAAGATACTTTGTAAAATTCGTCCTACTACTTCCCTCAAAGAATGAGAATCATAAGCTTTTTTCATTAATGCTTTGTTGCTTGAAGTTGGTTATTAGGCACAAGCAGAGAACGTCCTGCTAACTTGTTAGCATCTCAAAACATTGCTATCGAAGTAGAGGATGATCTCATCATGGCAGGTAAAATCAAGCTTTCAAATCCTAAGGTTGAAGGTTCTACTTCAGCTAGTACTTCTGATCCGCTGCTGCAAAAGTTGGCCAATGATATGTTGCAGATAAAGAAGCATTGGCGCAAGATTATGATTTTGTAGAACTTGTTGGTGACTCCAACATTGGCTACTTAGACTATGAATTAGAAAATGAGGCTGATTTCTTATCAGATCTGGAAGATTGCATAGAAGAAGAAGAAGCCACTGAATTCCACCATCTATTTTTCAATACCAAAAGCCTCTTGCTGTAGAGAACTCCCACAAATCAGCCATGGAGGAAATAGTCAAAGAAGAACCTGCTGCCCAAATTAGTCTGCATGAGGAGAGCCATGATGAATCAATTGCAAAATCAAAAGTCATCATGGAGAAGGTAAAGTATTTTGCAGAGTTGTTTGTGGAAGCAGAACAAGGATCAGATCAACTTGCATGCAACTTTATTCATGGAAAGGAAATTCTGCAGAATGCACCCATTCATGGGCATGAGCTTCAAAGAACTGAGAAAATCATGAGTAGGCCTTGCCCAATAAGATATCTGGCTAATTTAGAGCCACTTGAGAAGTTGAAACTAGTCATGCTTATTTCAGAGCATGAGGATGAGCTACAACACACCAAAGATCAACCACAATACCTCTCAAATCCAAATACAAAACAATTAAAGGAGGTATTTATTTTATTTGTTGTTGATACTTTGGTAAGAAGGGTGGAGAACCAACTTCAAAATAGTTTTTCACTCTTCTTTATGGACCATGTTCACTGCAAAATCAACTACATGGTCTAAGTTTGTAAGGAAAGGAAGCTATTTCTCCTTGCCTATTGCAGGATTCATCTGAGCTTCCTTTGCCTCTGGTTAAAGTAGAGTAGGTAGTTTTGTTTTTAGCAAAATAAGTGCTTGTGCACACTCTCATGTGTTTACTGGAACATGTATGATTTTACATGTTTGTATATAGTTTTGTTGCCATGTTCGTCTCTCTTCTGAATCAAATCAGATAGTTGGAGCAATTTTTGAGCTTTATTTAGAGCTCCACAGATCAATTTCCAGCTAGCAGTCATCAGGTAGTTCCAGTTCGGTGTTAATTTCATCACAAATTCGGGAGGCAAATTCTTAAAGGGAAAGATCAAGGTTAAACTCGACTTCATGGCCCAATGAACAAGACACGAAACCAGAGATGCTGGGATCTCATCTTCACTTCTTTCAGTTTGACAGATGTAAAGATGTCCACAGACGGAGCCAATTGGTGTCCCTAGGATTTCACCCTAAAATATGGAACTACCCCTTTTTAAATTTTTTGATCTTTTCGAGCGAAGGGTCATGTTTTTGTATTTTGTTTTGCCTGTGGTTGCTCAAAGGTATCCCGGTGAAGTCATAAAGTCACGTTAAGCCAAATACCCATATGCAAAAGCTCATTCAATTCCTTTCTGAAACCTAGTTTGGTTTTATAAATAAACTTTTACTTATTTTTATATTAAATAAGTAAAAGTTCATTTAAAAATAGATTGAGCTAAAATTGGAAAATTTAGGTTATATAAAGCACTTTACCCCATCATTATTACCACACTAGTACCACTTTCACCTCAAAGTGGACCGTTCACCCGGGGAAGAGTTTGTACAAACTAGCTAATTGGGGAGATTTTTCGAGCAATTGTCCGTAGCTTCTTTTGGGTATTTTGTTTTTATTTATTTCTTTTTTGTTTTGGTTTTGGTTTTTCTCTGTTTTCCATCCGCAATTCCCATGGCCTTTTTTTTCTTCCTACCAAATCTTTTCCCGTGTCTAGGGTTTTGAAAACCTATCCAGTTGTTTTTGTCTACCATAGCTTATTTTTGAAGGTAACTAGATCAACCAAGAGGAAAGCTCATGATTTTTCTCTTGTCTCGAGGTTTAATCGATGTTGAATGTCAAGCAAATCGTGGATCTGGAAAAATTTGTTTTACTATTGCAAAGCAGCCATGGCCAAGGAAGAAAACGCAGCAGTCTGGAAGATCATGCAAGAGGCAAAATCACTCAGGAAATTGCGTTAAAGGTCAAGGCAAAATATTTTAAGTTTGGCGTGGATTTCTATAGCTGAGTCTTCTAATATGCAATCATCCAGTCTTCCCAACATCCATGCAGCCTATTGTGCACAAAAGCAAAGTCACTTAAGTGGGAATCGTAGAATAGGAATCTCATCCATGATTTTCACTTAAATACCTTGCTTTAAAATTTCGTGGATTTTGAAGGTGGAAAGAAGCTTGGAAATCAGTGGATGAGATCAACTCGTTAACTATTGGTGATTCAAAGACATCTTCCTTTCTTCTTTCCCTACTTTTGTTTTTACCCCTTCGCAAATATCTCATCACAACTACTTACTTGCACAAATTACCCAAATTGTGGTTCACGAGCCGACGGAATTAAAGTAAAACCCTTGAAAGTAGTTATTAGGATTCACCCTGCAAAATAGATAAACATCTTACACGGGAACCTCACCGTTAAATGAGGGAGATTTATCTCATGATTGCCTAGGTTTTATCTGTGCATAAAATCTAGCCAACAAGGGTTTAATCCTAGACCACAAGAAAGTGCCAATGAGCCAAACCCAAAAGGGTTTCTCTTGAGAGAAGAAAAATAAAAATCAGATCTGCAGGAGGGCTTTGAGGTGGAGTCACCAAAGAAAGAGGTAGAAGTACCTATCATTTTCCCTAAGGATGAGCCATTGACTGATTTTCCAAACAGCACCATAGAGACACAAGGGTTTGATGAAAGTTTGATGCATGAGCCTAGAAAGGAAAGGGAAATCATGGAGCATGAGTCCCAAGGTAAAGGTTCCTTAATATTTAATGATATTTCATTGGTTTCTAATGGGTGTGTGTGGCAAAATGTTGAAAAGAAACCAGATTTGCTTAAGGGTAAAGAGGATGCATTGGAAGAGGAAGATATCCACCATGCTAAGAAGGAAGAACCATCGCAGCAGCAACTCATAATGATGGATCAGCCTTTGGGAGCCCTAGAAGCACCCACCACCATTGCCAAAGGTGATTCCTTGACTGATTTTCCGGACAGCCCTATGAAAGCTCAAGAGAATGGAGAAATTGCTAAGCAAGAACCAAGCAAAGTGGAAGGTAAAGAACTTTTGATTGTTAATGATATTCCCTTGATTTCTAATGGTTGCATGTGGCAAAATACTAAGGGAACTTGGAAGCATGAGGAGCAAGATGATGAAGTGAATGTTGGAGATAGCCCAAGCAAGCCTCATGAGATAATAGGAGTTGAGCATATTGGGGGTGTCCAAAGGTATGAAGGTGTTCCAAAATCATTGCCTTCTTCTACACTAATTCAGTTTTGTTGTCTCGAGCCAATTGATGAAAAGAATGACAAAATGTCGTGGTTGAGGCTCCATTGTAAACCATGGCAAGTGGTTGCACATCATGATCAGCACGCTGAAAATAGGGTTATAAGTGGAGAAAAATCTGAATATTGGAGGAAAGGTAAAGCGGAGCTTCCAAGTGAAGTTGTTATGAGGTACACCCATGAGACAAGGGCATTTTCGGGTGCCTATGACCACTTTCAGTCCGCTGTAATTTTCAAACCAGCAACTAAGGGTAAGCCATATGATATTTTGTTTGATCATGACAAGAGTCTATTGCATTATTATTTATCATTGCCATGCTTTGGTGATCCTAACTATGCTAATGAGGTTAAGGAGCAAGGTTGGGAGAAGACTCTTTGCCAAGGACTCATTATATATCTCCCAAGCAAAGCCTATGAGGTGGTTTTTTATGACAGCCCAAGGTACACACATATTTCAGATCCTTTGTTTCCTTTTTCATCATCATGTTGGGCTGATCATCACAAACTCTTTGTCATGAGTTTGGACTTCAAGATAGGGGTTGCGTTGCACATGATGATTGAGAGAAGAAGAGGTATGATGAAGAGTTACATAGATTGCTTACATCCTTGGAATCCGGGTAAACCCTTGAAGCTCAAAGAAGGTGAAGGTAAAGATTTCAGTTTTGATTTTTCCTCTCTTTGCTTATGGAAGGGAAGGAATTTGATGAGTTTGTATGAAGTGGGAAGAAATGATAACTATGTACTCTTTCTTATGTCACTGCCATGTTTTCACCTCCACAATCCGCAAGATCAATCAGTTTTGCAAGGAACCCTCAAGAATGACACTCGGAAAGAGCAAGTCCATGGAGGTAAGGTGTATTTGAAATATTTTCTGAGTGTTGGTTCTAACTCAGAAATTTTGAGTTGTAAGAAGGTTAAGGACAACTCGTGGCCCAAAAAGGTTTCAGTTTCATTGCTTACCAACATGCCAAAACAGTTCGGTTTTCACCATGCACAAACAAACATGTATGATGACTATGTTGCATTGCTCTGCTCCATGATACTGCTGTGTTTTTACTCTCATGATCAGCTTGTGCCAAGTAGAAAGAAGGTAAGAAGTGAATGGTGTAGCAAAGGGTGCAAGGATGCTTGGGTGCAATACCAAATTTGTTTTAGCATATGTGGGGTTGGTACCATTGCAAACCTCAAAAGGGGAAGAAGGTCTGATTGCAAGATCAATTTGATTGATAATCTCATCTTTGAGTGTCTGGTAATGACTCACACCTTTGCATTTTGGTTCAGCTCTCATATATACCAACTTTCCCAGGTAATTGGTTTCTTATTTGGCCATGGAATAGTAATGCTCGTAGATATTGGCACCACTCATAAATTAATCAGAGGAAAACTTACCGTTAAGCATGGGTTGAGCATAAGTAACTTTGGAGGCTTCAAGGTCACCAATGTCAATAGTATTTTCATGTTGTCAAATTTCATGAGAAGGTGCAAGGTATGTAATGTTTTCCTTGAAATTAAGCCAGCTGAAGTTAATGTTGTTTGCGGGATGCAATGGTTTCAATTTTTGGGAAAAATTCATTATGGTTCTCTTCTTTATAAATCAGCTCCTTGGAAGAACATAATTATAGTTGGGCATGCACAAATTCAGCCACCCAATAAGTTTATAGGAGAATTTAAATTGCTGATTTTGATACAATCAGATTATGAGTTGTTTCCAGATCTGAACAGCTATAAGAGTGTCCATTTTGAAGTCATTAAATCATGGGAAAATGGTGGTAGATGGTTTCAGTTGAAGGAAACAACTACTTCAACCAACATAGCTCCAAGTTGGGTGGAAAATCAGGTGATTCATGACTGCCATACTTTGTTTTCTATCTGCACACAAGATGAATTGTGTATTTTCTTGGAAGGAACAAATTACAACATCATTAATGAAGATCATCTTGAGAAGGTATGTGTTATGGAAATTTTCAAACCTTGGAAAGAAGGGCATTTGAAATGCTTGCTCACATTCTTGGTTCCAAGATGGGAGGCTTGTACATATGATATAAATAGATATGCACATCTTTTTGCTTTTAGCCCATATGGAAACGAATTGTCCTTCAAAAGGGTGTATAAAAACAATAAGGTGGCAGATGATTTGCTTGAATCAGCCCATATGGGCTTGAATCAGCCGAGTTTGCAATTGCTTGGGAACAAGCAATTTCGGGAAGGGAGGATTGTAATGTCCCTTTTTTCAAATTGAGGGCCTAAAAGTGGACTTCTTGCCATTCCCTTTTCGTGGCAAAGAAGTATGAATGAACAAGAGAAGGAATTGCATTTCATTTTAGTTTTCTTTTATTTGATTTAATGTTTTCTTTTAGTGTTTTTCCTTTAGGAGACAGGTTGGCTGGGTTTGGAGAAAAGAAAGAAGCAAATAGAAGATAAAGTAAGGCTTAAGAGGTCGGTCCTTTTCTATTTGGCCTTTGGCGCCAAGGGAAGGATATAAAAGGGACTTAAGGACTTCATTTGCATCCTATCTTTGGCACATTTTACATATACTTGGTTTTTTGGGCAAAGTGCTCATTAACTTTCCACTTGAGGACGAAACCCCTCTTGTGTGGCATTCCAAGGAAGACGAAAACCTTCCTTGTGGCTTGGTGGAGGACAAAACCCTCCATTATGGGTGATTTGAAGATATCTATTGAAGACTTCTTGCAGATTTGGATCTAGGGCATCAAGGGAAATATCTACAAAGGCTTTGCATGCATTTTGGAGCTCTCCCTAGAGGGAGTGACTAGGGTTTGGTGCTGTTTGGGTGCCTTCTAGGGCACATATTTCATTTTTGATTTTACAATCTGAATCTCCATAATTTATAAGGCCAAAATCTATATTTTTGTGATTTTTGGTGGTGTTTATCTATCATTTTCAGCGTTGGTTTGTGGTTGTTCTGCTGCTGTCCTAAATTTAATTACAGCAGTACATATTCGCTGATTTTCTCCATTTGTTGTTACCAAATTGGATGGATATTGATTGCTATGTTTGAATTAATCACTTTGAAGTAATTTTCAGTTGTGCATGGTTGCATGGTGAATTCTAAGCTCTTATACAGTTCGCCCTAGGGTTTTGAAGGATATTACAACTGCTGTTATAAAAAATCAGATTTCATTTCACTTGGGTTTGTGTGGTTTCTGTCTTTTTCAGTTTCAACCCTTGAAAGGGACATTACATTCATTTTCCTTCACATGAAACATTTTAGCTTCCCACATTATAGTGGATATTCCCTCCACAACTACTGCATGTAAGTTGACCAAAGTAGGGTTGACAAGCCTATAAGGAATGTCATCCTCTAACACATCCTATATAGTGGAGCTACCTCCACACGTTCTTTTAAGTTGACTATAGCAAAGTCAACAAGTTTATATTGTCCACTTTTCCCAATGCCTAGTGAAATTACCCATTTTGTGTTACACATCTAACCCAATACATTGCTTCCTAGAGAAATTTATAGTAAAGTTGGGATTTTTGATAACCGACGAACATACAAGAGATTTCTATGCATGCTAGGAACATACCTAACATTCCTTACAATGAATTTTAGATTCTTTCTTATTGTATGAATATCCCCTATTCTGTCTAGTGAATCTCCATCTGCAAATAAATTTGAATCATAAATTGTAATAAATGCTTCATATAACTCCCTACGACATGAAGAATGTTTGGATGTGCAGGAATCAATGGAATGAAAAATGGTAGCATTATCGGTTGAGCATGATGCCACAGAGCATACTCTTCCTTAGAATCCTGTCCATCAATGGTTGCCACATTTGTTTTAATGTCCGTTTCTAGGGCTGAAACACACAAACAAGGAAATCACACAGACTGCAAAACTGAATGCAATCTGATTTTTATAACAGATCCAATATTCCTTGAAACCCTAGCAGCGAACTGAAATTTGCATGTTAGGGCATCAAACACTCATCAAACAAGCTGAAATTAAATATATCAATGCTTCTCCAATTTATATACAATTAATGGAACCATTACCAAGCCAAAATATGTGACAAATCTGAAATATTACCTAACTGCAATTTATTTTAGGACAGCAGAAGTGCAGTCCACAAAAATAGCTAAAAATGAGGCCTCCGAACCCCAACAATTACAAAATATAGAAGATACCAGCCTTATAAATTATGATGAATTTGAATATCAAATAATAATGAAGTTTCGCGCCTAGAAGGCACCCGAAAACACTCTAACCCTAGTCGCTCCCTAGGAGAGGGACTCAAAATAATGCAAAAGCTCTTTGTAGGTCTTCTTCTTGATGCCCTAGATAAAAACCAACAAGATGGTCTTCAATGAAAGTCTTCAACTCCACCAAATTGAAGGGTTTCCATCCTCCAATCTCCCACAAGGGTTTCGTCCTCCTTGGATGCCACACTAATGGATTGTCGCCCGATAGTGGAATGGACTTGGAGTCAATCCCATGATAAATTCCAAAGTAAACCTACTTTCAAAAGCAAACCTATTGAGCCACAAGCTAAGGTTAAGGCCACCGCAATGCAATGTCCCAACCAGCGAAGCTCCAACTTCAAGCTTCTCGACAACATTTTACTAAATTGCCTATGCCACCACGGGCGGTGTTGTAAACAACTCCTTCCCAACCTTATCTCTCTTCCTCCACCACTTGAGTTGGGTTCTAGCTGTTCTCAAGGAAAGAACTTTGATGAAAAAGCATATTGTGACTATCACCGATGTAATGGACACTCTCCAATCGATGCTTCAAGCTTAAACATGTGATTCAAGACTTAATTGATTATGATGCAATTGAATGGGATGATCCTTCCGTGTGTAAAGTTGTAAACCTACAAACGATAATGATAAGCTCAAGATATTCAATGACCCGCTTCCCAAACACAAAAAGGTTATATCTGAGGCAACTATTAATCACACTTATCATGTAGTTCCACCTCCACAATCTACCAATGCTCCTCTAGACTTTCTTCGTTGGTGGTACTATCGCTTTACCACCAGTCATTACCTTTACTAATGCGGACTTCCATGCTTCTTTAAAATCTTCTAGGCTTTATATTGATGCATCTATTGACAATCAAGTTCTCAATAATGTAATGATCAATCCTAATTTCAAGCATAACGCATGTTCACTCCCCTCTTACGTTCTATTGGCTTTCTGTTATCCCAAATCAAGCATAAGTCACCTACCTCCTATGGGTGTATAACTCTTCCCATCACAGTTGGGCCTCTCACTATCTGCTTACCAATTGTTGTCGCGTTAGAAGTCAAACATTGTGACATAGGTCTTTCTTGGCTCAAGGTTATTAGGGTTGCCCACTAATGTGCACCAATCTGTCAAAATTCATACATAAGCATTAGGTCATCACTATGGAAGGTATCCTACCTCGAACCCCTTTACCTATTGCTCTTTGAGCTTCACAAGTCCCTATCACTAGCTACCACCCACTCCAGTTAGCATTATGTCTATTCCACCTACTATTACAGTCACTCCTACATCTAACGCTGATTGCCTTACGCTTTGTCACACATTCCTAGTGCTAATGCCATGCTTTCACCATCGATTACTAGCCCGCCTAGGTCTCCTCAACTTTCAATGACCATCACTCACTCTTAGTGTATCTCTAGGTCTCATAGTCCACCACATAGGACTAGGCCATCACACAAGGTTCATGGTACACACCACACATCTAGATCTTCTCATAGGTCTCTTTCTCTGTTTCATGACACAATTCCCTTGACAAAGCTTTCCTACACACACAATCACACACATGGTCTCACATGACACTAGTCCCTTGACTCATGATCACATGCTTCCTTTGTTCACAATGGCATATAGTGGGCCTTCACTCAATATACTCATTGGATAAATCATATGATACTCACACACCGAGGGACAACCTTGCTTCCCCTCTCTGGTTACATAGTCTTTATTCATCAAAAGCACTAAAAATCTAAATATTTCCCCCCTTGGGGCATTCTTGGATCACCCTTCCTTCTCTTCGAGAATAGGTTTTCATCTATTCCCTCGGGGGCCTAAAAATCCAAAAACATTCAAATATATACAAACATCCAAAAATATTTGCATCACTCTTGCTTGGTTGTTTCTATTGCACGCTTATATTATTCATGTTGCACATTACTTATCATGTTAGCTTGATACATAGTATGTTATATCCTTTTTCTATACACGTACATTCACGTGGTACATTGAGTTGAATGTAGGCTACACAGATTATTACATGATGTAGGATGCTTGACAATGCTCTCTACCAATTCTTCGCAGCTATTGAGGGCATCCACTTTACACTTTCTCACATATAGGTGTTATTATTCCAATCTTTCCTACTTTACTTTCTCTTACCTCATTTACTCAATACATACATTGTGTCATACTATTTATTACTCTAACATATTAATGGGTGCTTCATGTGTAGTATTTGTTGTGCAAGTTACTTCCAAACCAATCATCTTCATAATATGGCTTGTTTCTTGTTTTACATGCTTTCTTTGTGCTTTCACTTGTTTGTGGGAATGCCCTATGTTACTTGATTGTTGCTTGTTGGCATTGAGTGCCTCGATTGTCTTGCAACATCCTGAGTGGTGTCCATGTATGTGGCATATTGTTTGCCATGTTGTTCTATTTGTGTCCTTGCATGCTTTTGCTTACATCTACTGTGTTGTTTTCCTATTGCTTGCTTGTACTAACACTTTGCTAGTTTTTCTATTATATTACTATGTATGCGCCATGGTATACACCATGTGCACTCCTTATTTCTCCCTGTAGGAATCCTACAACACATGTGCACATTAGCTACAGGTCCTCTTGTTTGGGCCGCGCTCACATTGCTCTATCTCACGCACCCCAAACAAGGGGGCAACCATCAAATGATATCTCACCCTAACAACAACTCAGAATCAGAAACAAAATAACAAGTACAAAATCAAATATTTCAAAGGTTCAGAAAATGGCTTAGAAAGCATATAGGGACGAAACCATACGTAAAAGACCATAATGTTAGGACGTTATGTCCACTTCCACACGCTTAGTCTTGGGGGCAGATTCAATAATTTTCTTAGTTGGTCATGATTCTCGGGGACATCTATAGGCCTTTCACTCGCCAATGACATAATGCATGCTACTGTTTATATTATGGTGGCACTAAGGGTACGTGCAAGCTAAGCATTGCCCCGATACATTGTGTCATCATTTGCAAATCAATTGGGTTCATGTTCATCTGTAGTGACACTTATCCATGGGTCTTGGGAAGTGTTGAGGTGACTGTTATCCTCGTAGGATTGACTTCCCATTGCTCATATTTTTGTGGAGGGATGCAGAGCAACTAGAACACTCCCCATACAGTTCTCTTCACCATGCGGGGTGCATTTGCACTTCTTTCTATCCTTGGCACATTCCACTTGGGGACTGATCACCCCCAAGTCCTTCCAACCAGCTCCAACACAAAGTTCAACAAATTTTCACTGCAATGGTAACGGGATTACTCTCTCCCTCTCTCTCGCAAAACAATCAGGTGCATTTTTTTCCTTTGTTTTGCTTTTCTATTTACATATTGCTATTTTCACACTAAGTTCAAAGTTTTTGTAATGTCCCTTTCTGGGACTTCAACTGAAAAATAAGGAAAGCACACAAACCCCAATATTATTAAACTCTGATTTTTTACCAAAACTGAAATTTATGACAGATGGAAATCAACAAATTCGAAAATGAAGGAAAATCACTTGAAACTCATAGAATCATCCAACCAAAATATAGATAGATATTTTAGGATGTATTTAAACCACTTTCCAACATGAAACTTGAATGAAAACACAACTGGAAAATTAATTAATTACAGAAGTACAACTCAAAGAAATTATGAAACAATGAGTTTCCCAACCCCAAACTCCAAAAAATATTATTGTTTCCAGCCTTATAAACTATGAGGAATCCAAATATGAAAGCAAATCTGATTTTCATGCCCTAGAAGACACCTAGATGCTAACAAACCCTAGTCACATGCAAACACTTGTAGATATCTTTCTTTATCCTCCAATGCCCAAATGTGCATTAGGTCTTCAAGATGACTTTGTAATGTCCCCTCTTTCCGAATGAGCTAGGACGAAGACCTTTGGCCCTTTTTGTCTACCCGACGGCCAAGGGAGGTTTCTAGGGTGACTAAGCTTTTATTATTTTATTATATTGTGCTATTGTTTTAAAAAATAATATTATAAGTGCACATATAATAAATAATAAAGCTTATTAATAAAGTGAAAAGTCAATGTCAAAATACAATTAAAAATTAATTGTATTAAAAGGGGAAAAGTGCGACTTGCTTTTGGGGGTCCTAAATAGGGAAATGTGTCATTAGGCCCATGGGGAAAAGTGCGACCAGCCTAGGGAAAGAAAGAACATGATTGGCTGGGTTTGGAGGTGCTTGTGGGCTGTTTTCCCTTTATATGAGCAAGTCGACTTGCTTAGGAGGCATTCCAGATTTTTATTATCAGATTTTGCATTGTTAAGAGCTCTTGCTTTTATCAGAGATTCCAAGGACGAAAACCCTTGTGGATTTCATCTCTTGTGGACGAAAACCCCAAGGGATTGAGAGGGGATTTCACTCAGAAATTTCCAGCGTTGTTAATCAGATTTCCAGGTTCATTTCAGCAGTGTTTGTGAAGAGTTTTTGAAGGTATTTTCAGTGGTTTTTGAGCAGCAGTTGGATCGATCTATTGTGGGCAGTTTTGGCAGCAATTTCAGAGGTATTTCCCTCAAAAATATTTGTCAAATATTCTCCATAATATTGTAAACCAAATCGCTGTATTTTCATCATTTTCTGAAGTATATTTTGAGGGTTTTCAGGCAGAATATTAAGCAGACTTCAGATCTGATTTCTGGGTTGTTTGGCTGCAATAAATTCAGTTTTTTTGCATGATTCAGTTTCTAAATATTTGGGTAATCATTTGAAATCGAAAATATAACTTTTGGGTGTCATTTGCATTAAGATCTATCTTAAACCCTAGTCGCATTTTCTCAAATAAATCCAGATCTGCATTAGGGTAATTGCCATAATTATCATAGATCAGTATTTGGTGTTTTTTATTGACCTAGAGTTGTTGGAAAACAAGAGAGACCCATTTAGGGATCTTTCGAGACTTCACCTCAACCAAGAATGGAGGGTTTTCATCCTCCAACTAGACACAAGAAGGGTTTCCATCCTCCTCGGAAAAGCCACACAATTGGATTTTCTCCCAAAAGTGGAATGACAATGAGCAAACAACCCAAAGATCAAGTTTAGATAAAATGCGCCAAAGTAGATGATGAAAATGAAGTCATAAGTCTCCTTTTATATCCTTCCTTTGGCGCCAAAAGCCAATTAGAAGGACCGACCTCATAAAGCTTCCCTTATTTTCTAATTTGCCTTTAGGAACTCTCCAAACCCAGCCGACCTCCTTAGTAGCTTATTTCTTCATTTTGAGCTTATTAAAAGCTCTCCAACCCAACCGACCAACTTAGGAAGGGAAATACGAAATAAAATCATAAATATGAATAAAGAAAATTGAAATATAACCCAAGGTATTTCCTTGTTCATCCTTTTCTTGCCTCCGGAAAGAAGAAAGACAAGAAGTCTTCTATTTTGGATTAATTCGAAAAAGGGGATATTACGGTTTTCAAGTGAAAGTTCGATTTCCTATACTATGGACATCGACTACACTTTTTTGCAGTACTCATCCCGGAAAAACAAAACACAACTGGAATACGATACAAAGTCCTAGCACAAGCACAAGGTGCTCCAAGTAAAGGCAAAGTGCGTCTACACACTCAAGCTACTTTTCCTTTAAGCAAACGATTTTCAATTCCATAGTGGGGGCAAATGTAAACACTCATTTCGGTAATTCATGGCTTGCAACAACAAAAAATGTACAACACTTGCACTAGCCCACATGTGCTCAATTTGGCCAATTATGCTATCCCTAGCTACATCCCACTCATTATTGCTTGCACACAACCTATTTGTTTGCACAATGATCATCTTAATCTATCAAATTAGGCTATACCCTCACACCGTACACTTCTAACTTTCAAATTAATTGCACATGCACCTTGGACTGTGGCACACGAAAAGGGCCATAGTGTTCATACGCTATGGGCAGACCTGGCTGCCTTGGTCCCTCTTCCTCTAACGAAACTTTTTCTAATTTGACTCCCTTCGTACACTTCTAATCAGCCTTATCCTAGTTTTCCAAATCCAAAATGATGAGTTGGATAAATTGCTTTCATAACAACTCGTCTTTTGTATTTTGATAAGACTATTGTAGCCATGTCTATGTGTTTCCAAAGAACATTGCTGAACATCACCATCAAAACCATGAAATTTTGACATAATGATTAATTAATATAGTTATATCTAATTGTCTTTATTTTGTGATATTATGTGTGCATTTATTCTTGTTATTCCAATAAATTGTTTGGATGATTGTGTTGATGCCACTCTTGGTTGTAAGTAATTTGCCATATGCAACGAAGGAACTCGTCCGCGCAAAGAACTCCTCCACACCCAAAGAACTTGTCCGCAGCATAAGAAAATCATTCATAGCAAAGAACCGACAATTATGAAGATCTTTTGAAACATGGAGTTATGGCACTCAAGTCCTTATGCGCCATCGAGAAGCGATTCTACAACAAGAACGTGAAAATCGGGAACAAATCAATCTTTGATTTGGTAATTAATTGAGAACTAGTGAAGAAGTGATTGTTAGTTGAACACAAACTAATTGTTAATCTATGTTGCCATGATATGGATATGGGTTCGATATGCGAGATACACCAATTTAAAAAAACCCTTGGGTACGATATGACCATACATATATATTAAAAAATTAAAATATATATGTGTGTGTGTGTGTGTGTACATTTTGATTAAATATATAAAAATGAAAGATAAATTCACATTTCAAAAGAGAGATTGTATATGTTTATTATAAAATGTATTAAATTTAATATTAATATATATTTTATAATACATAATACACAAATAATTTTAGATATTATATTAAATTTTAATATATGATACTTTTATTAAATTTCATATGTAAATACATTCAATTTATTATTATAAACCTAACTTTGAAATATTAAAATACTAAACGCGAAAACTTGAAATACTAAAACTTTAAACATAAGTAAACTTTAAATATTTAATAGGTAAAACTTTAAATTTTTTTGTTTTATGTTTTAATATTAAATTATTTATATAAAACGTTAAACTTTTTAAACCTAAATATTATAATGTTTAATATTATAAAGTTTAAAGTTATAATAGTAAAAGGCAGCGGCAACAAAGGATTGGAGATGAGTCGAGACTTGACTACGAGCACCGGCAACACAACGCAGGAGCAACTTCAAATACACACTGAGCAAGATCCCGAAAATACATGCTGAGCAAGATCCCGAAAATACATGCTGAGCAGCGTCAAGCCTCCTTAAAATACACGCTGAGTAGAAAACGATGAGGACACAAAACAATCGCGATTCATAGGCGTAATTTTCTTCACACTCACGCAAATCAAACAAAAATTTGAACCACAGGAGGGTGTGTGAAGTTTAGTGCAGCCATAGGAGGATCTCATACACAAATAGCGGTGATTTAGGCGGAAACCCTAAAATGCGAAAAAGCAAAAACCCTAATACAAATTTATTCCTTCGATTCAAAGAATCCGGTTACTTAGGTCCCTGGTATGTCCAAATGTACTGTGGCATACCTGGATGAACCCCCCACGCACCTATACGTGTCCGAACCCATACCATTCTGGACGTATTCGCACCGAATACGTACGAGCGAGGTTCGGGGGTCTGGGATGAACCCTGGCATCATAGTTGTTAATTGAATGCTTGTGTGTTTCAAATACGTGTTGAGTCTTTCACTTGTTCTGTTGAAGACTCCTTGTTGTATTCTTCTTCTTGCATGCTGTAAATGATAAGGTATAAAAGAAAGGGTTGGTGCTTGGAAACGAGTTAGTGAGGAGAGTCAAGAGTCAAATTTGGAATTAGAAAAAGAGATCACTCTGATCTTTTGTTCCTAGATGTAATGCTTTCTAAAAATCAATAAAGATTTGAATTCTGTCATTTAGTTCTTAGTTACAAAGTTAGGAAGGGATTAACACCCAAGTTAGGGCCCACTTGAGGTCTGCTACATCCCCTCCATTATTTTATTTCATGCATATTTACGTAGGAGCAATCTGCTTTTTGAATTTGCAACTGTGTTAGTAATAACATTTAGCAGTAGTTCATTTTCTAGTTTGAGTTTTGTTTTACTTTCAGGATTGTTTCATGACAAGTATTTCCTTTCCAACCTCTTAAATCACTATAACTATGCATACAACACCGACAATATTTCAAGTCTACGCTCCTGGTTTGATAATTAAATGAATGTGATTCAATGTACAACATATTAATTGCTACAAGTTGATTTGCACCACCATTTTTGGCACCGTTGTCGTGATATTGCCAAGTTATAGGAGTTTGTGAGGTTTTGCATTTTGAAATTCTTAGAGTAGACTAGGTGTAGAAATTCCACCTTCAAACCCCCCACTAATGAATGTTGATTGAGTTGAGTCAATTGATGTATACACCGTTGTAGAGATGCATGTGGTAGAATCCTCAAATAGTAGAAATTAATTCTGATTCTGAAGAAGAAACATCCTCTTATGTATAGGGTTTGTTGATAGAACACTCCCTTTCGAGTGAGACTTCTGAGTCAGTTTCGAACAACCAAACATGGCAGAGGAGGTGAATCAAAACATGGAAGAAGGAGAACTAAGCACATTTGAGTTTCCTATCTCCAATAATAATCAAGTTGCTCGATGAAGAACATCTCTCCATCAGCTCTTCCTAATTTTCATGGATCTATGACTGAAGACCCAGACACTTTCTTGTTTGAGTTTGATGTTTTATGCAGGAGTTATGACTACACAACTGATGCACACAAGTTGAATTTGTTCCCTGCTACACTCAAGGATGCAACCTTGAGATGGTTTATGGGCCTAGGAAGAGATGTTGTTACTACCTGACAACGAGATGAAAGACAAGTTTTTGCTCAAGTACCAAGACTACTGTAGACCAAGTAGTAGAGGAGGAGATGAACTCTTCAAGATGGCACAAGAAGGAAGATGAGCCACTAGAAGATTACTGGAGAGATTCCTATTTTGTGTTTAAAAGTCAAGACACACAAGGTTACCTCTTGAGTCTCTCAAGTTACTTTTCTTAAAAGGACTTAGTGAGGAAGATATGGATGCTTTGGACTTAATAGGAGCTGGAGACATCTCCAAAGCCACTTTTGAGGAGATTTGTGAAGCCTACAAGAATTATTCTAGAGCAACCATGAAAATAATAAGTGTTAGATCAAAGGGTGGAGAAACTGCCAAAGGAATTGGGGAAATATCTAAATCAGAGATTGTAAACATGTTTAAGAACATGAAACAAGAAATAGTTAATGACATGGCCACCTAGCTTGATGCTCTTCATGCAAAGAAGAAGAGAGAGGATGCAGAGGCAACACTTACAGATTTCTGCCATTCTTGTAAGAAAGAAAGCTAATTGCACATGCAGGGGAGACTAGGATTACAAAAGGAAAGGAGGCTGCACTAGAGTTCAAAATGATAGAAATGAAGGATGGTTTTTACATTTCCCAAAGGAAGCCATGAACGTTAAGACAAGGAGGTATGTCACAAGATCCTATGCCATCTTTTCAAAATTGGGCTAGTAGTTCATATATGCAACCCCACCTTGGGCTAATACTCAACAAGGATGGGCTCCTTACCCTAGCCAATACCAACAACCATGACAACCTCAGTTCTCAGGCCAACAGTGGCAGCACCCCCCTTATTCATGGCAACAACCTTGGAGAGGAGGGCAACAATGGAGCAATCAACCTCCTAACTACCAACAACCCTACCAACAACCTCCCTACCCACAACAACAAGCTTTGATGCCAAACCCCCAATCTAGCTCTCAACCAAAAGCTACTCAATTACCAACTCAACCAACAACTAACCCCAATAATAAAGCTACTCAGCCAACCTATAACGCTGAATCAACCCAATACTCTGCTTATTCAATTGATGTCAACAATATCCATCTCCACTCAGGAAGAGCACTTGTGCCACCAAGTAAACCTATAATCACGGAGATAGCAGATGAACCATAGTTGCTGCAAGCTGATCCGCAACAAAGCCAGAAGACGCTGCAAGCTGATCCACAACAATATGAACAAAATTCCAACAAAAGTAAAATGCAAGTCAATGGACCCCCATTTCCAGAAAGATTGCAAGAGAGAAAGTATGACCCTAAATCAGATTCTAATTCTGATTTTGTCAATCAATTGAAGGAAATTTGTGTGAAAATTCCACTCATTCAAGCCATCAAGGATGTGCCTATTTACAACAAGTTGATCAAGGATCTATGTATAAAAAGTCAGAAAAAAGAAAAGATCCATCCACTATACAAGTCATTAGACAGTTGGCTGACATCATGCTTGGAAACTCTGTGCTACCTAAGTACATAGATCTAGGCAGTCCTTTGGTGAATGTTACTATTAATGGAACTACAATTAAAAATACTTTGATTGACTTAGGGGCAACAATCAATGTCATGACCAAACAAGTCATGGATGACCTGAAGTTGGAAGGACTAAGGCCAACAACTACAATATTGCAACTAGCAGATAGATCAACAGTAAAGCTTGAAGGAGTCCTTGAGGACATTGTTGTGGTGGTAGACTCTTGGGAATACCCTGCTGATTTCATTGTCCTACAACCAAAGGAAAGTCTAGGAGGTTACCCTCTTATACTAGGAAGGCCATGGCTGGCCACTACTTGATGCATTTATAGGGTGTAGGTCAGCAACATGATCATCTCAAATGGAAATGGTACCAAGAAACTTATACTCTATCCTCCTACTCAACCATTGAATGATGAGGATCAAATAGTTTGGATTGAAGAACCAAAAGTTGATCAATGCTTTGTCCAACAACTGATGATGTTGGAAAAGTCTTGCACTATTGAAGATCAAGAGGAAGATGTTCTCTCTAATATTCTGCAGAATAATTATGGAAGGAATGAAGAAGTTGATGACAGATTGAGGTGCTTGAGTTGTCCTTTGAATCAAGTCTTACCACAACAAAGCACCATGAGTATTCCAGGTAAGAATTATATTTTTCACCAACTTCTTCCTCATGACTGCATATTAAATTCTGTTAGTAGCAACATGTGTTCAATGTTGGACCTCTCCAAGCAAGTAGAAATAACAACAGGGAGGCCACTAAATGTGAGCAAGATGTTGAGTGTACAACAAGAGCAATTGTTGATTGCTCTTCTTCAAGAACATAAAACAACATTTGCTTGGGATTATAGTGATATGCGTGGGATTCATCCTAGGCTTTGTACTCACAGAATTTATATCAAAGAAGATTGTAAACCAATTAGACAGCCACAAAGACGCATGAACCCAACAATAAGAGAAATTGTGAAGGGTGAACTACAAAAGTTGCTAGATGCTGATTCATATACCCCATATTAAACAGCCAGTGGGTATCACCTCTAGTAATTGTACCAAAGAAGAATGGGAAATGGAGAATCTGTGTGGATTATAGAGAGCTGAATTCAGCCACAAAGAAAGACCACTTCCCATTGCCCTTCATTGATCAAGTGCTTGATACCCTAGCTGGTAAAAAGTACTTCTCATTTCTTGATGGATACAATGGTTACAATTAGATCCATATTGCACTAGAGGACCAAGATAAGACTACATTCACATGTCCATGGGGGACATTTTCCTATTCATTTCTCCCATTTGGCTTGTGTAATGCACTGCCAAATTCCGTAGAGGGCGATCCCGAGTATTTTCTACGATTTGACAAATGACTGCATAGAAGTCTACATGGATGACTTCACTGTTCATGGCAGTACTTTTGAGGAGGCTATGCAAAATCTAGATAAGGTCTTAAGAAGATGCAAGGATCACAATTTGTCCTTAAGCAATGAGAAGTGCTATATGATGATGTCAGAAGGTATAGTGTTGGGGCACTACCTTTCCTTAGTAGGAATTCAAGTAGATCTAGCAAAAGTGTCTGTCATAGTCAACCTGCCCACACCAAGAAAACAAAAATATGTTAGAAGCTTTTTAGGCCATGCTTGGATATTACAAAAGGTTTATACAAGACTTCAACAAAATTGCAACGCCACTTTTTGTATTGCTGGGAAAGGATGCTGATTTTGTATGGACTGAACGTTGTGAAAGTGCTTTTCAAACTTTAAAAGAGATGCTAACTACTGCTCCTATGTTGAGAGGACATGACTAGAACTTGCCTTTTCACATCCACACAAATGCATCGATCATGCTATTGGAGTTGTCTTAGGTCAAAAAGATGGTAGTCTGAATTATGCAATATACTATGTCAACAAGAATTTGCAACATGCAGAATTGAACTATACAATAACATAAAAAGAGTTCTGGCAGTAGTATATTCTATAAATAAATTCAGACATTATATCACATGAATACCCAATGTTTATTCACACTGATCATGCTGCAATCAAGTATATGGTAAACAAACCAATAGTAAGCAAAGCAAAATCATAAGGTGGCTGCTCCTCTTGCAAGAATTTGATGTCACCATAGTGGACAAGCTTGACAAAGATAATGTGGTGGTAGATTTCCTCTCAAGGATGGAGACCAATAATGAAGAGCAAGTAGTTGACTAAAAGACTAACACCTAAATAGTCTTAATTAGCAAGAATTAAACAACATATTAAGCACCATCATGATAAGAATTAAACAAGGGTTAGATGCTAACATTCATCAATACAAAACTTTGAAACTAACAATGTTAAACATCTAAAATCCTCTATTCTCTAACAACATATAAATGAAGGGACCTAAGTAGGCTCCATGGCTATCAAAAATGGTTGTCCTTGGTGTTCCAAGAACCTAGGAATGAGGGCTTGTCAAAGTTGGGCTACAAGACCCTTTTGACACCTCCCATATGACCTAAGCACTTAGGAAAGAGGCTTAACTCTTCAAGATGATGAACTCTCAAGAAAACAAAAGCAAGCTCTTAGTCTATTTTGCTATATGCTTTGCATTTGCTTTCTCAAAGAGTTTAGGTGTAGGTATAAAGGTAGAAGGAGGGCTCCTTATATAGCCCAATGGATAAAGGAAACACTTCATCCCTTTGCATGTGGGATAAAGGTAAAACATGATTAGGAATGGATAAGGTTGCTTTATAAAAGGTAACCTTACTTTAGAAGGGTTTAATTTATGCTTAGCAAGTCATGGGAGTTGGGGGTGTTTTAATTAATCAAAGGTGATTAACTAATAGGTAGATGTAAGCTTATAGAAGCTAATTAGAGGAATATTAGTACGATTTAGGCTATTAGAGGGGATTAAATCAATTAAATATTGATTTATTAGTTAAATGAAGTGAAAGGCTAATTAATTAATAATAATTAATTAGTCTAGATAGAAGGGGTAAATAATTAACTGGAAGGTCGTTAATTAGGTTATTAGTTGATAGGCGACTTAATCAATTAGCGTATTGTAATTAATTAACGATAATAAGAGGGAATATGAGCGCTTTTGACGATATGTCATCGATTTGCGAGAAAGGGGATAATTAGCACAATTTAAGTATTTAAATTGCTTGGGCGTAATTATGGGTGTCTACATTTGCCCCTCTTTGGGGTGGCGTAAGTGACGCCACTTCAAAGATAGTAGATGAAAGAAATTTTGAAGGGATAGAAGAAAAATTAGTAGGAGGGAGAGATGCCCCCTCGAGTGTCGATGGGGTGATGAAGGAAGACGATCGACGATCGAAAAAAGGTGAGAGATAGATAGAAGAATGGGAAGGGGGGATGCCCCGGTAAGATGGAAGATTAGGGGTGAGAGAAAGTGATGCAGAAGAAATATGGAGGAGGGGAGAGAAGAGCTTAGCCTCTAGCCACTGTGTATTGGAACAATTTTGATGTCATCATATTACCATAAGAGCTACGTCATCGGTCCTTATGAAAAATATAAGCATACGACAAAAGTAGAATGACATGAAAAGCCATACTACGAACAATTGTCCATTGCTGAAAACACCAACTCCATGCAACATACAAAATGCAATGCAATACGAGAAAGTGAAAGATGCCTAACTCCATGCAACATACAAAATGCAATGCAATACGAGAAAGTAAACAAGCTAAACTAACAGAGAAACATAATATAATGTTTTTATTATCGAGCTTCAGTTACGACCTGTGTGAATTAACGACAAGGGTTGATGATGGTGCCCCAAGCAAGGATACATGCGAGGGGAATAACGGAGGACACTTGGGTCCGATGGAAAAGCAATGTGCACTACGAAACAATACTAGGCAACTCATTGTGCCCCAGAGTATAGATGAAGTAAGCAACCTAGCTTTTGTTGATGGAGGTAGATCAAGATGATCCGCAAGTCACACACATGAACAAGTGAGAACCAAAGAGCGACGTTTTGTAGGATGATTTTCAATTTTTTTCTAAAGTTTTTTTTTTTAAACATATTTGAATGTTTTTGATGATTTTTCTAACATATTTGAATGTTTTGGTTGATTTTGAAAGTTTTATGAAACTATGTACAGAAGACAAGGAAGCGTGGATGCCCCTAGCGATAGATGGGATGTACAAGGGCATAAGGCCACGTGCATGCAACCAAAGGTGAAGATGCAAAAATGCCCCAACGATTAGGTGGGAGTATTCAAAGGCAAACTCTTCACAGTGTAGAAGCGGACCCAAGGCCATTATGGATAGGTTCAACATGATGATGAACATAAACCAATGAAATGTTGGGAAGAAGCAAGGATGCCCCCAACGTAAGTTGGCCTAAAAGCACATGATAGAAAGGAAGGAGAAGATTGTTTTTGTGAAAGGGACAAACATGTCCAAAACATGGCAAAAAGTAATCTTATACACATGGATGTTCAATGAAGTAGAAGAATGATGTGAATGATATGAATGTAGCTTAGAAGCCTCACGATGAAGAAGTGATTAGCCAAAGGCACAAATCGTGAGACGAGATATGGACTAGAGTAAGAGTCTGAACAAGGTCCAAAAAAGACACTTGGTAACATACTAATCCTGTTTACTCATAGAGATCCAGTGTGTGCACGTGGAGTTTATTACCTCTTAAAGTGAAGATTTAATAGACAACAAGTGAAGAGACCCTAGCCAATGTGTAGGAATGATTTATTTTGAAAGGTGATTTTGTGAATGGATGGTGAAAGGATAGCCGTACATTGCTCTCTCTACTACCAGCCAGGCGTCCATAGCCCCGACGGAGATGTATTTGATTCTAATCGCAACATTGCTCTCTACTACCAGTCAAGCGTCCATAGCCCCGATAGAGATTATTGGAAATACCCCAAGAGAGAGTAATATATCAATTTGCTTTTGCTTTAGCTTTTAGCTTTTGATTTTGATTGATTTTGATTCTTTTACTTTCTGAAAACTTATTTCAGCTCTCTTGTTTGACAAGGGGTTAAGAACCACTGATGGCTTGATGGAAGGAGGTGGAAGTGCTTACGATGACGACATTGGCTAGTGTCAACAAATATGTCCAAAAGTTCTTCGCAACAAGTTTATTAGATGTTGAATGTGATAGGATCTCTAAGAGGTCAGTCGTTCTTTAATTTACCAAGGTGATAAAAGACCAGGGTCAAACGGATACCATAGAGATAAATGTCACAAAATGCATGCGAATAAGCTAACCAAAATATCACCGAAGGGATGAAAATGGTAGAAGACTTGCAAAAGAATAACAAGGAAGGGAAGAAAGAAATATCCATGTGTACACAATACCTGATTGCAATGTTTGATCTTTGTACCTTTGATTTTTTGTGTTTCTCAATGTTTTTTTTTTATTTTTGAATTGTTTTTTTTTTGATTTTTAGATTTTTGATAGTTTTAAGAGGTTGGGACTAACAAAGTCACTCTGTGTGGTAAGATCCAACAACAATGTTTGCATGACTTCCTTGATAAGGGAGACTAGGCGTGTTTGTTTATCAAGCGTAATATTTTCCCGATCTCGATGATCGAGGTGAGTTCACACTCAACAAATGACTCGTGATTTGTCTCTAAAATGGATTTTGTATGTGGGAGATTTGAGTTCCCTATCCAGAGGTTTATGCACTTTGCACCATACTTGATGGTTACGTTGATGTGCGTTCTTGAATCGCGCTTGATTTACAATTTTGAGATTGTTCAAGTTGTTGGGGGATTTTGAGCTCTTGGAAGTTTTGATGCTTGATAAGAAACTATGTTTGGGTTTCTTATAAGCTAACTTGTGACTTTTTTATCCCGAGAAGGAGAAGAAAGTGAACGTGATTGATTTAGAACTGATGAGAAATGACCATGGGCTTTCCACCATCATTGGTAGAAGAATGATGTGATGATGAAAAGGATACGGGTCCAAGGATCAAGAAGATGGGCTACCGGGAGGTGAGCCATAGATAGAAGATGAAGGGCTAGGATGTGGCCCAAGAATAAGAAGAAGGGCTGGACTGAAAGATGGATGTGGCCCATAGAATAGAAGAAGGGGGCTACTAGGATGTGGCCCAAGAATAGAAGAAACTAGATGGTAAGATGATGGACTACTAGGATGTGGCCCAAGAATAGAAGATGATGGACTACCCGGGGTGATCCATACATAGAAGATAAGGGGCTAGTTGGACGTGCCCCAAGAATAGAAGATAGTGGACTACTCGAAAATGTCCCACAAATAGCAGAGGGAGGGCTACTAGAAGGTGACCCACACCTAGATGAAGATGAAGGGCTACTTGGCGTTGACCCCATAAGAGATTGTGATTGAGGAATTATGATAGACAAAGAGTTATTGGGTGATGAGAAGATAGGCCATGGATCAATGCAAGACCAAGGAGTTTCATCACATAATGAAGAATGTGAAGATGGAAGAATAAGAGGAGGGTCAAGTTGCATGATCTGAGGCTCTTCCTCCATTTCTTGATAAAAGGAATCAACCTTTTCCTCACAATATGCAAACGCATCAAAGTCTAAAGAGAATCCTTTCTCGTAATCTACTAAAGGAATATCTTCATATGCCCTATAAATGCCCTGATTGTTTCTTCATTCTGAAAGAGATCAATCGGTATGAGTTGTTGATCAACCACCAGGGGTTGATTGGAAGAAAGAGATCCAATTGGTGTGGAAGACTTAGAAGATGTTTGATGATGATTGATAGAAGAAAATGATGTGGGGGATGAAGAAGATGTGTAGCTAGATGTCTCAGGAGTAGAAGAAGGTGGTGTGGACCTACCTATACAATGGTATGTCATCTGTAAAATAGTAGGATTAAGTCCAAAGTCTATAGATTGTGATGCATGGGTCGATTCAGACGTTTGTCTCGAAGGACTTTGAGTCACACGAATCTTCAAAGGAAGGAAGACTTATTGGGGTGATTGATGAAGAAGGTCCTGCGAAGAAGGGGAGGACCGTGATTCAAGAATCGCATCGGATGAATAATAACAAGGGTCTCTGCAAAGAAAGAGAGGACCGATTCAAGAATTGTATTAGATGTTTGATTGGAGGGATTTGGAGTCACATGTATCTTCAAAGGAAGAAGACGTCGTTGAGGTGACTGATAAAAGGGGTCCTGCGAAGAAAGGGAGGACCGCGACATAGGAGTCATATTAAATGTATGATGAAGAGGTTCCTGCAAGATAGGGAGGACCATGACATAGGAGTCACATTAGATGACTTAGGAGTCGAATTAGATGAATCTGAATAGTAGTTTGGATCCGAATAGTAGTTTGGATCCGAATCATCAGAAGAATCAAAAGAAATGTTTGGATTGGAATCCTCAGAAGAAGAGGAAATGTTTGGATTAGAATTAGAAGAAGAGTGGGGGAACCCAAATAATAATTTGGATCAAAGTGTCCAAATCATACCACCGACTATGAGATGAAGGTGGGGAACGAGTTACCCATATGGGCTCTCTAGCACGAAGAACCAAACGAGGTTTAGTTGTAATGGGAATCTTTTGATTTGAATTGCTAAACCTAGGTTCCATATTTTTGTAAGTATGGGGAACCACGTGATAGTCAATCATTTTTGGCGTTGTTTTAAGCACAAATGTCTAGATCTAGATAGTGTGATGGAACTCCTTCAAAGGGAAGGAAGTGACATGTCGATTTTGGTAGCATAAGGACAACCAACTAGACATTTGTAAGTATGGAGATGCGTGCATGATTTTCCAAAGAAGGTCTAAGGAAAATAGACATCGTGATGATGCAATCTCGATGAGATCAAAAAGGATTGTCCTAGAAATAAGTTTTCTGATGATGAATAATCACAAGGAACAATCATGCAAGTGTGAAACACAAAGCCAATCAACAAGGAAATACACCATATGAAATGCGTGTGCAAAGTGATAGTTCGATGCAAAAATGATCAACACAATGTCAATATTTACGTCAAGCTCAAATGAACAAGGCGTAAATATTAACAAAGGGTAGATGTGACTCCCAATCAAAGGATACCACGACAAGTTCAACAACCAACAAGGCCTAAATGTTAAAGGGTGAGGTTTACAAATGTAAGCCACGTAACCACACCAATTGGACACGTCTATCAAGCTTCATGAGAAGTGAGATATTAGTGTCAAAGTGGTATCGAAACGACGCAAACAAAGTAAGCGACACCTTTCAAGATTTGGGACAATGTTTGAAATCAAACTAAGTCAAAGTATACTAAGGATGTGTTAAAATGTGCGCAGTAACGCCACAATGCGGATACTTAGATCATGTTTACGAAAAACACGACATAAGTATCTTAATTGTGTCGAGACAATGCAAACAAGGTAACATGTCAAAGGGAGATCAAATGATGAATCAATCCTAACTATGATGATGATCTTGACGTGGGTATCAAGATCACAAAGGCTACCAATGATATAAATATGCCTCCACACACTTTAGACGTTTAACTTACCCAGCCACAAACATGGATGGGCGTAAACGGACAAAAAAGTGGCAGAAAACAATCGATTGGTAACACAGAGGTAGTCACCCTTCTTTTGATCAACAAAGTGTCAAAAGAATGTGAAGGAAGTAAATCAAAATGGGGATGAAAAATGTTGGCTTCACTTCAGCAGAGTTTCACCTCACCCTTAAGGCAAGTAAAAACTAAGCGAAAGTAACGCGTCACACGTTTCGTGATGAAAAGATGGTTCACAACTCAACACTGTTTTAGAATGGTCAAAGTGGGCTCCTAGCCAAAGTATATTTTCCTAGGTGGTTCTCTCATCCTAGGTGTTACAAAGTTGTCCACGAGCGGGGCGATTTACCCAAAAAGTCACACTGACTAGTTTGGGAGTATCTCGACTTTGCCCCCTTCAAGCACAGTGGGCAGTAAATGCATCCATCGTGTACTTAAAAGGGTCACATAGGGACAACTTGTAACACTATCTCACAAAGGAATCACTAGTCAGTAGGTAGTGCGGAGCACTTCCCGTTTCATCCACAAGGTTCCCTCTTGCATGGACTACTTTGGGGTTCCTGAACCACCCCCATTGTTGTAGCTTAAGGCGTTATGCCAAAGGGGTTATGTTCCAGTTGAGCGGAGAGGGACGTACCCTTTTCCAAACCTGCAATATAATGTTTTGAATATGTTGTTCTTTTTTATCTTGTTTAATTAGGTGTGGTTTGCTTGAAACACCTTTTGGCAACCTGTATAACAACTGTATTAGTAGTTTTTGACTTTGTTTTGATTCCTCCATTCTTTGACAAGTGTGGTATTTTGGTCCTGTATGACGATTTTTAGTAGTTTTCCATCAAAAGAGAAAACACCATTTCTGATTCTCCAGATCGTCCAAGGACGCAAGAGAAGAGCATACGTGATGTTTCCAAAATCCAAAAGATATCAAATGGAAAAACACTTTAATTCAAATACACCAAGTTAACCAATTCAAACTCAAATATTCCTAACAACCTCAAAGCATCAAAAAGGACTTAAGAATCATTTCTGATTCCCAAGATCACCCCAAGGGACGCGAGGGAAGAGCATACACGATCTTATTCCTATAAGTAAACATGCAAAGTTTATTTAATCAAGTAAAAGCATGTAAAAACATCCTACAAAAATGAGTATGTGATTAGATAAAACTTGCAAGAATTAGAAAACCAAGAAAATCAAAAATTCTAGAAATCCAATTTTTGCACTTTTTAACAGTTTTTAGTAATTTGCATTTTTGGAGGTCTCCTGGGGCATTTTGGGAGTTTTGTGATAGAAGATAATATACCAAAGGTATCTAACTTTTTGAAGTTCCTCACAAAGTACACTCTGTTATCTTTCCAACGCTTATTCAAACTCCAAAAATGGTTAACGAGTCAAAAGTTATGATCAAAACAAGGAGCACTAAAAAGTTGTAACCAAAACCGGATTAAACAGATATACCTACGCCCCTTTTATGCGTGTGCCCCCCTTACAGAGACACCTACGCCACCCGAAAGGCGTGTGCACCACCAAAAAGACGTGTGTGCCACTTTGTGTAATTTCGACTTATCAGTGCACCTGCGCCACTCGAGAGGCGTGTGCGCCACCAAAAGACATGTGCCACTCTATGTGTAATTTCAACTTACATGCACCTACGCTTCACCCGAGAGGCGTGTGCGCCACGAAAAGAGTGTATGCGCCACCTTTGATAAAAATAGTGAAAATTTGGAAAATGCTTGCACTACCATGAAAAGCCACCATTGAAAACGTGTGCACCACCACTTTGTAAAATAGTCCCGATTCGACGAACGCTCACGCCACCAAAAATGCGTCGCGCACCACTAAAACAACATGTGCTCTCGGGTTTAGGTGTGTGCGCCGATCTAAACAAGTTTTGAGTTGTAAGAAGGTGAAGGTACAAGATACGAAATGACGTCTCGCGCCCTAGGTTAGTGCATCTGCACACGCTGTTAGGTATGTGCGCCAGGGGTTAGTGCACATGCGCTGGGTCGATAAACAGAGAACTAGGTTTTACAGTGTGCCAGCTGCCACCCGAGAGGCGCGTGCGCCACGAAAATGTGCGCGCCACAAAAAAACATGTCTCTGCTCTCCTAAAATGTGCCTGCGCCACACTTGCAACCAAAATACGACAAAAACACAAGAAAGCTCACAATATCTCAAATTTTGACAAGTTAGTTTAAAATGGCAACAACCCATTAAAATGATGGCTATGAACAAGAAGTTACACATATCAAATTAGCAAAAATTCCAAGAAAATGGACATTAATTACTACATGTGCATATCAAAAGTTAGCCAAAACAATGAAACTTAAACTAAAATGCCATGGGACTAAGTGTCCCACCAGGGTGCCAAATGTGTGCATGTGTTGTTTTTAAACTAATGCTAAATGTGAGTAAAAGACTAACACCTAAATAGTCTTAATTAGCAAGAATCAAACAACATATTAAGCACCATCATGATAAGAATTGAACAAGGGTTAGATGCTAAACATTCATTAATACAAAACTTTGAACCTAACAATGTTTAAACATCTAAAAATCCTCTATTCTCTAACAACATATAAATGAAGGAACCTAGGTAGGCTCCATGGCTATCAAAAATGGTTGTCCTTAATGTTCCAAGAACCTAGGAATGAGGGCTTGTCAAAGTTGGGCTACAAGACCCTTTTGACACCTCCCATATGACCTAAGCACTTAGGAAAGAGGCTTAACTCTTCAAGATGATGAACTCTCAAGAAAACAAAAGCAAGCTCTTAGTCTATTTTGCTATATGCTTTGCATTTTCTTTCTCAAGAAGTTTAGGTGTAGGTATAAAGGTAGAAGAGGGCTCCTTATATAGCCCAATGGATAAAGGAAACACTTCATCCCTTTGCATGTGGGATAAAGGTAAAACATGATTAGGAATGGATAAGGTTGTTTTATAAAAGGTAACCTTACTTTAGAAGGGTTTAATTTATGCTTAGTAAGTCATGGGAGTTGGGGGTGTTTTAATTAATCAAAGGTGATTAACTAATAGGTAGATGTAAGCTTATAGAAGCTAATTAGAGGAATATTAGTACGATTTAGGCTATTAGAGGGGATTAAATCAATTAAATATTGATTTATTAGTTAAATGAAGTGAAAGGCTAATTAATTAATAATAATTAATTAGTCTAGATAGAAGGGGTAAATAATTAACTAAGGTCATTAATTAGGTTGTTAGTTAAGATAGGCGACTTAATCAATTAGTGTATTGTAATTAATTAACGATAATAAGAGGGATACAACTATGAAATCAGACATAACAAGTCTACACCATACCATCCCCAGTCTAATGGCCAAGTATAGGTTACAAACAGAGAGATAGAAGCCATATTGACAAATACTATAGCACTCCATAGAAAAGATTGGGCAGATAGGCTTCCAAAAGTAGTCTGGGCATTCAATACAACATGGAAGACCACAACTGGCTTCACACCATTTGAACTATTATATGGCAAGACTGTTGTTTTGCCAATAGAATTTGAGCATAAAACGTTGAGGACTGCACTTGAGCTAGGAATAGATTTATCAGAAGCTCAGAGACAAAGAATTCTCCAACTCAATGAGTTGGATGAATTGAGGAAGCAAGCAATTCATAACACAAAGGTAGTGCAAAAACAAAGAATCAAATGGCATGACCGGTATATCAAAACAAGACAGTTCTAGGAAGGTGATTGAGCACTTTTGTTTGACTCAAAATACAAGGATCACATAGGGAATCTCAGAATAAGGTGG
This sequence comes from Taxus wallichiana var. yunnanensis, assembly GCA_018340775.1. Classification (NCBI taxonomy): domain Eukaryota; kingdom Viridiplantae; phylum Streptophyta; class Pinopsida; order Cupressales; family Taxaceae; genus Taxus; species Taxus wallichiana. The sequence continues at coordinate 49,488,592 of CM031244.1, read as the reverse complement.
TTAGGCCCCTATGAAATTGAGAAGATCTTCCCTAATGGAGTTGTGAAGCTTATTACTATTGATCATGTGAGATTCAAGTTGTTGGTGAATGGCCACAGATTAAGGTTGTATAAAAGGCCAGTCAATAAAGGCTCATTTATGGAATTGTTCGAGAGGAGATCGAGAGAAGAATGTATAAAGAAACATTAGACATAACCTCGGAGATTGAGCCTGCACGGCTCACCTTCTGGGATTGCAGAGGATTGATGAGATTTCAGTAGCCTTGGATCATTCAGATTGCTGAATATTTCAAGGCCAAATAAAAGTGTTGAGATCTACCTTTTTGGGTGATCATCAACACTCTGCTAACCATTTTCTTTTATAGACTTTTTGTTTTGTAGGTTCTCTTGACAGTGTGATTGCAAAAGGCATGATCTCCATCACAAGGAGAGAGTGCAATGACCAAGGGTTCAAATTGTAGCCACAAGAAAGAAGACCATGTTTGTTTGTAGCATCTGACAGAACTCATGATTACATAATGAACATCAAGGAAGCATGCACAAAGTGGATGATATATAAAGAACGATTGGCACCCTAAGCGATTGGAGTTCCCTCTTCGGGAAACATCTGTTTGTAGTAAGGAGAAGTCAACACAAGTCCATGTCTCAGTAACATCGAAGGGCACTTGCATGCAACCAAGACTCCATTTCAATAAAACATGCACATCCATCATTAGTAAGCAACAACAAGATAAGTGCATGCATCTATTACTTTAATAAAGTATGATTAGATTAATTATATTTAATTATGAGTTATGCGAAGTCATAAAGACCGCCGCCCTTTCAGCTATGATGTGTCCACCAAAGCCTCCACATAAGCCAACGTGTCACATCATTTTGCTTCATATGCTCAATGTTGTCACATCCATTAATGATTAGTCACCCTTAAACGTATTGCTTGCCCCCTCGGTAATAAAGTTCAAAGTAATCAAAAGCTATCGACACAATTCATTTGTGTAAAGTTCTTTCAAAGAATTGTTTTTGTGTGATTGCGTATTGCACTTGGGAAAGCTACGTATCCGCCATGGGAGGTCACTTGATAAGACATTAACCTAATGTGCATTTGTAACTTCTAAATCATCCTGAAATTGTACAATACTTTGAGGATCATGGATAGATGCAATACATCAACAAGTTTTAAGGTTTTGATGAGGCAATTGTAGTAGAATTTGCAAATGCCTTGAGGTAAAAGTAAAAGGGTTAACCATCGGTGTTGGCGATGAAATTTTAGCAGAGGTCATGGTTTGCCGGCTCACCAGGAGAGCCATTTCCGATAAAGCCAACCTGAAGCACCCGAGAAGGGAATTTGGAGAACAATATAACAGCTTATATGGAAGAGGATGTAATCAAAGACAAAGTGTTGCAAATGAGGGTGGATGCACATATAGAAGTCGGGGACATAATCGGGGAAAATGGAATTCAGATTGTGATGGCGTGCAAAACCGATGGGCGAGTTATCACTTGTTCTCCAAAGGAAATAAATGCACTCATATCCTAACATATTTCGAACTTTCCGTAGGGTGAATAAATATATTGAAATAACAAATGAATGTGGAGATGAGTGGTTTCCTATCGCTTATCATCCTCCAATATTTCATTTTCCAATTCCACCATGGACAGGAAACTTACCAATCAATCAGAGGGTCCAAGACAGAGTCTGGGACATATTCATGAGGAATGGTGGGTATTTCTTATCTAGAGGACGAAGGAACAGACACACCCATAGATTTCAGGAAAGAATGCAGTTTCGACAAAGAAGATATGAAGCTCTTGAATGAGGACATTCAAGCGTTTAAGCCTAGGGGTGTGATGAGTTGTATAAATTGCTTTCATAACAACTCATCTTTTGTATTTTGATAAGACTATTGTAGCCATGTCCATGTATTTCCAAAGAACATTGCTGAACATCACCATCACAACCATGAACTTTTGGCATAATGATTAATTAATATAGTTATATCTAATTGTCTTTATTTTGTGATATTATGTGTGCATTTATTCTTGTTATTCCAATAAATTGTTTGGATGATTATATGTGTTGATGCCACTCTTGGTTGTAAGTAATTTTTCATATGTAGCAAAGGAACTTGTCTGCAGCAACTCGTCCACAGCCAAAGAACTTGTCCGTAGCATAAGAAAATCATTCACAAAAAAGAGCCCGCAATTATGAAGATCTTTTGAAACATGGAGTTATGGTACTTAGGTCCTTACCACCATTGTAGAAGCGATTCTGACAAGAATGTGGAAAACTCGGGAACAAATCAATCTTTGTTTTGGTCATTAATTGAGAACTATTGAAGAACTGATTGTTAGTTGAACACGAATTGATTGTTAATTGAACACTTGTGTGTTTCAAATACATGTTGAGTCTCTCACTTGTTTTGTTGAAGACTCCTTGTTGTATTCTTCTTCTCACGTGTTGTAAACGACAAGGTATAAAGGAAAGGGCTGGTGCCTGAAACGAGTTAGTTAGTGAGGAGAGTCAAGAGTCATATTTGGAATTATAAAAAGAGATCACTCTGATATTTTGTTCCTAGATGTAATTCTTTCTGAAAATCAATAAATATCTGAATTCTGTCATTTATTTCTTAGTTACAAAGTTAGGAAGGGATTAGCACCCAAGTCAGGGCCCACTTGAGGTTTGCTACATCCCCTCCATTATTTCATTTCATGCATATTTACTTAGGAGCAATCTACTTTCTGAATCTGCAACTTTGTGTTAGTAATAGCATTTAGCAGTAGTTCATTTTCCAGTTTGAGTTTTATTTTACTTTCAACATTGTTTCGTGACAGTTATTTCCTTTCCAACCTCTTAAATCACTATAACTATGCATACAACACCGACAGTATTTCAAGTCTACGCTCCTTGGTTTGATAATTAAATGAATGTGATTCAATGTACAGTATATTAATTGCTGCAAGTTGATTTGCACAATCACAAAACACATATACGCAAGTTATTCATCTCTCATTAGGGGGCATTCTATTTACTTGACTCCTAGCATTCCAATGAGAAAACACTAAGAACAATCACAAACAAAGTTATTCCAAGACTCCCTTGAGCTTCATATACTCTGCATACTCATTCTAGGGTAGTCACCCACTTAGATTTGCAAACACAAAAGGGAACATCATCTAATGTCAAGCTAGGGAAAAAGTCAAGTACAATCACATTGTTGCAAGGTCATGGTTATCAATTTGGTTGCATACATTCTAGATATCACATGCTAGGCGAGAACGACGTGCGGTTTGAGCCCTCTTTGGAGTAGTGGTGATGTCGGCGGTGCATAGGGGTGCCCACAACCCAACTAATGTTTGTTTTGTAGGACTTTTCACCATCTATGGTTTTGAAGATTTAATCAATTGCACAACGAGCATCGCATAGTGCCGAATGTCCAAATTGTAAAATGAGTAGATTGGGAAGCAAGCAGTACATAGACCCAGGAAGTTTCAAGAGCTAAAAGTGTAGAGGGACAAGGGCGTACGGTGTTAACGATTATCCTTGCAGAGATGAACCGCCGAGTCGTTGGATACCTTAGGTTGGTGGGACGTGCACCCTAAGGTAACCTCCAAATTTTAAAGAAGTTGGCTCTTCTCGTGGGGTGAGATGAGGTTAGAGAAAATGAAACATAACACAAAACTAACAGAAGCGATGCACTAGAAAAAGGGAGAAGTTAATCAAGAATCCAACTACCTGAAATGGGGAAAAGGTGAGCAATGAAAAGGGTGGACGAAATGCACCACAGGCCAGAGATAGATTCACATAGAACACCACTTCAAACTCATTAAGCACAACTTCCAAAACCCGTAGTGAACATTAGAAATATGCACAATATACCAACAACGAAATAAAGGCTATTAGAGACTATAAAAACATGCAAAGGATGGACAAAATGCATCACAGACATTATATTGCTCCAAAATTGTGCACAATACAACAATAGGTAAGAGGCAAGAAAATGCCATTACAGCTTGGGAAGGAGGCTTGAGCTCCCAGATCATACCCCAAGCGAGAAGAAATAAGGGTATGTTGGCTAGATTTTCTGCATAGCATCAAACCTAGGCGATCATGAGATAAATCTCCCTCATTTAACCGGTGAGGCTCCCGTGTCGATTTGTCAATAAAAATGTGTTTTTATCTATCGGGGTTTTACTTTAACCACTTAGTTCATGAACCATAACTAAGAAGTTCTGCAGCAAGTAAGTACTGCTTAAGAAAGAAAAATTATAGAAGAAGGAAGTAAAGGAATTACGAGAGAAGAAATGGGGAAGATGTGCATCCCAATTAGTAGATAGCAGAGCTAATTACATGCACATAGAAGAAACTTAATAGATTTGAACACACGAGAATTATAAAGCAAAGGCAAATTCTAGATCTAGATCTAAAATAACACAAAGTTTACTTAAAAGATCTTAAGATTTAAAAGCAAGAAACACAAGACGCCGTGACACAAAGTTCTCCTAAACCTGCTTCTTTGTATTCCTCTCTGCTACAAGTGGCTCTCGGGGTTCAAAGACAAAGTCCGGAACACAAGATCGCTGCTTACAAATTCTGATCCATGATTAACCCGAGGTTCTTCTCCTACTTATAGAATGTAGGAGGAAAGTACAAATAGAAGACTCAAACCGAACTAAAGTATGAACAAGTAAAGATGACATTTGGCAATCATCCTCAACTAACTTCTTCTTAAGTGACACATGTATCACTTAACTAATAGAATGGTTCCACATGACTTCAAGTAATGGTTGCAAAAACCAATAACTTAGAAGTTTTACAATTTTATCCGGAACATAGAAAATAGAAGAAGAAAGAATAGAAGAAGTTATGCCAAATTAATGTTTACATCTTCTTCTTGTTCCGATATCCGATATACTTGTCGAACATATAATTCAAAGATCCTTCCATCTGTTTTAGCCACCGCTTCTTCTCTCGTCCCGAATTACGTGCAGCAACCCTTCATTCAACACTTTCACGCATGCTTCCACATATTCCGTGCTCGGCCCAAACTCTTGCAATGTCTCTGCATGACTCCACCATCTACTGATAGAATTCATCGTGAAAGGCTTGGTAGCTTTATCAATTCTCTTTTGCACCATCAGAAGAGAACCTTCCAGGGAATCATGCACCTCGTTAGAAACAATCCGCACGTATGAAGTAACACCTCCGTCCACTCTTTCCTCAGTGAAAGAAATGATACTGTCTGCTAAATCTGATGTTCTACTCTCAAGCGCCTGCATCCTTTTCAACAAAACTCTGCAGATCTCCAAACGGAAAGATACTGCAAACTCTAGCTGCTTCCCCTTCTCGACTGATCCATCCGGTACAATTTGTTCTGCAACCAATACATCTCCCGGCAGCTTGTTGATCTCGGCCAAAATACTCAGGTTACTCTCTGCAACTGTATTCATGCCTTCTATGCTTTCCATCAGTTGCTTTAGTTGATTTGCTGCATCGTTCATAACCTTTAGGCGGGCTGGCACTTCCCCAAGTTGCACAGAAGCTTGACGAATAATCAGATCCTTCCATTCGTCAATAGCCTTTACTTGATTGCTTGCATCTTCCATTTCCTGCATAAGATGATCACTCACCTGCTCTGAAATGGGCTGAATGGAAGGTTTAGCAACCTTGGCTATGATCTCACATAATTGAGATATTTGCTTCTGCAGCTCTTCTTTCTCCGCCTTTTCACTGTCAAGCCTAAGGAACAAAGCATCCATCAATGTCTGCATGTCCTGCTTCAATCCTTCAGTGGTAGCTTGACCAAGTGGTATTTTGGTCACCGTCACATCTTCTGCCGTGAGCTCCTCTTCTATCTTTCCTTCCGCCGGAATTGATATCTCAGCAAACTTCTCTCCCGAATCCTTGATGATCAACCTAGAAGTTGCTTTAGCAACTTTAGGCCTTCTGTCTCTTCTGCTCAGATCCTGAAGTAGCTGTAAGTCATGCTCCTCTAAGTTCATCTCTACTCTTGCTTCCGGAACCAACTGCAAAGCTAACCATCCCGAGAAGTTACTTCTCGGGGAGTAAGAAGTCGCTGAGTGCACTACCATCTCCCGCTCTGCATCCTCTCCGTCAGAAAGTGCCACAGTGTCATGGCTGCCATCTTCTGAAACATCCAAGGACAAAGCTCTTTCGAACTCCGTCATCTGCAGCTTCAACATCTCCTCTGGAACGGGTGATGAACGAAGTGGCTGCGGAGAGAAAACGAACGTCGCCGATTTTAATGAAGGCATGGAAGCATCTTCTGCCTGCGGTGCAATAGTTGGTGATCTTCTGGGTACTGGAGAAGTCGGAGTCAAAGCTATGGTCGTAGAAGTGGTCTTCTCTTTCTCTTGAGATCTTCTGTGTACTTTCAACTTCTCGGACCTTCTGCTGCTTTCTCCTTCATGCTTTCGTTTGAGGGAATCTCCTACGCCGAAGTTGCCCGTGATTTGATTCATCAATACTTCATCAAGGCAGTATCCCTTCAAATCGGCAGCCTTCGAAGAATTCACCAACACACTCGATCTTTCTTCAATTGAATGGCGGCCTCCAATGTTATCCTGCGCAAAGATAGCTTTATCTCCTCCCATTTGATGGTAAGTGTCAAGTACCGTGTTCCCATCATCTTTAAGATCCGCAGTATCCGCGCTAGTCCAAAGTCGAACACTTGGTTTCTTGATAGCTCGCTGAAATCTTTCTAACCTCGTACTCACTTCGCACTTCATCCGAGAAATCTTCTAACAAAGGCACATGTGCGTACTCTGGGAGATTGTCTTCTGGCACTACTCCAAATGGATCGAAGTTAAGCCGTGCAGGGAAGAACTCTTGCTCATACTTGGATAACATTTGCGGTTCCATCCCTCGAGCTCTGTGAATGCTAATGCAACTGTAATATCCCACAGTGATTTGGAAGAAGCCCGTAGACAACATCACGCACTGATCTGGATGAAGGATGATAAGATCTAGCACACTCCATCACGAACTCTGGCAATTGGGCTGTACATGGGAAAGCTGCAGCTCGGATAATTCCGCTACTTTTGACCGCACGCATGAGTGAAGTCTTTCCCGCTCTGGATCTATCAATCAAATCAGAAAGAGGTTCTGGGCCTAGATCCGTGTCTCCTATGTCTGCAAGTTTGGAAGCGATGCATGAATCCATCGTGCTCTCTTTTTCATCTCCTTTCGCCATGGCTTTGTCTATCTTCGTCTGAATAATTCTTTTTCTTCTAACTTGGCCGGATTTCTTCAATACTGGTGCAGATCTGGACAATTCTTCAGATTCGGAGGATATTTGCAATGTATTGGACATTGATAAAAACTCCTTTTCTTTTATAAAGCACCTGTAATGAGTTCCTGCAATTTATTCAGACAAAAATGGCCACCGGAGCATGAATAGTGAATTTAAATTATAAAAATCTGCACTTTTCAAGCCTGCTGCCCCAAAAATTGGTGTTTAATTTGCACATAAAGAGAGCATGAATCCTTTCAATCAACACCTGAGCTCCTGTAACACCTGTGAAAACAACTATGCAGACAAAGATCAACCTCCTCCAAAGCATGCGCCAAATCTGGAAGCTTTTAGCCTTGTTAGCACTTTGTCTGAACAAAATCCTTCCTCTAATGGGGTGCACTTTTCCTCCTGGTTGCAATTCTTTACCTGTGAATTAAATTATTCACCCATATGGCTGCCCATGCTTATATAACCTTCACAATTCTATAATTAATAATTGCCCTAACAATTAAAGGCAATTAATTAATTAAAAATCATGCTTTTCTCTTTTAAAAATAGCATGTTTAAGGACAGCCATCCAATAAATTAAATTAATCCAATTTAATCCTTCACACAGCACTTCACTCAAGCTCCACAAAGGTGTGCTTTGACCATAGCCACTTTGAAATAGAAATTAATTTAATGTTTTAATGCCTTAAAAACATTAAATAATACACAAATGGGGCGCACTTTTTGAGAGGAAGAGGGCAGCCATAAATAATTTAAATTTAATGCATTTAATCTCTTTCTTTTATTCCATCTTTGACTTTTTGACCTCCTCCAAGCTTGGGCGCACTTTTTGAGAGGAAAGATTAATTAAAATAATCAAATTTAATCCTTTTATTCTCTCACCAAAGGGGGCACTTTTTTGCACATGTAATTCTATTTTTAAGAATTTTTTCATAATGGGATTCTTTACCCTGCCAGGCACCAAAATCCCGTGATCCACTTAAGTGATTTGACTTTGACAATGGGATTATTTACCCTGCAAGGCAGGCACTAAAATCCCATGATTTCACTTAAGTCACTTTCCTTTTATTATATCATGGGAATTTTTACCCTGCAAGGCAGACAATAAATTCCCACCTGCCTGCAGCCTCTATTTTTCCCACTGCAGCTTAAGTGACTTTTATAACACGGGAAAAAGTATCCTGCCAGGCAGGTATAAAATTCCACCCGCTGTGGCCTATATTTTCTCATCGCAGCTTAAATCCTTTGTTTTCCAAAAATGCGCCCATCCCCAGAAGGGGCTTTTCTCAGGCACGACTTCGCTTTTTCTCGGTGATCCGGACCTTTGATGACGATTTCCTCCGGGCATAATGTGCGTGTATGTTTTCCAGTGCTCAGGGCCAAAATCGGGCTTACCCTACGAGGGAATTGCTCCAAAGAAATTTCACGAGAAAACAAAAGCGGGACACCACAAAAACACGAAAAATTGCCAAAAGTTGCAAATAAAGCCCAAAACTTAAAATAAGTTAAAACCCTTCGGCACATAGGAATAATAACACATTTGCTCATAATAGAGTTAAAAGGAGCAAATAGCCTCATACGGGGCTCAAAATAATTAAATACAAATTTCCCGCAGACAAATCCCGATGACAGAATAAAACAATTTTGGGCATCTGGGTATTTGGCGAAAAAGGCTAATATGGCTCTTTGGGATTATCTTGATGCAATACAAGAACTTTCAGGCAATAAAAACAACAAACGACCCACTATTTTAAAAGTACGAAAAATTTTCGGATAGGGTAGTCGCAGATTTCAGGGTGAAATCTGAGTGACACCAGGTAGAAAAGAAATATGACTAACTCCTCTTGAAAATGAGACCCAGATTACAATATATAGAATGAGAAAGAGAGAAGAGTCCAATCCCGAAATTGCTTTTCCAACCACTTGCAAGATGCAATAAATGAGTGTAATCAATGGCACCTTGCTTGTAAAAGACTCCTCCTTCTGTCCCATGACCTGCAAAGAGAGAAAATGATGGCCATACTCATTAAATGCATTCTCCAACCACTTTCCAACCATCTCTTTGAACTGGGCTCGTTTTCCTTAAAAATTGCCATCAAAGCTTCATCGATTTTGCATTTCTTGATTGCTGTGTGTCATGCTCGGTTTATTGGAGCTGGAGATGTTTCTTTTATTTTCACCCACCTACTCTTACTAAAAATAAGAAATCCGCTTTTTGTGGCGTAGAGGATGTCGAGAGCTTTCTGAAAAGTCTAATTTTGTGAAAATCGAGTTCGGGTCAAAAGTTATGCTCGTTTGAACTTCGGGTCGCGCGTTCCACGCGGCTCTCACAATCTTTTAAAAGATCTGAGCATTTAAAATTCTGGTGGGCTTCATGATTAATCCTACATTGAATTGACCTGCTTTGCCAATCTTTTGCAACTTACTTTGGGTTCGGAGTCTATCCGTGTTGAGCTCCACGTGGAGGCCAAGCGCATCTCTAGGGTCTTTGCTTTTTCTTTGTCGCGAGTTCGCAATGAGACTTGTTGCACATTAGTACAGGACCCTATCTTGGCGAGCCCCTTACCATTCGACCCCATGTGGAAGTCCCGCAGAGTTTGGAGTTTCACTTTTCCCTCTCACTTTTTGGAATTGCGCTAAGCTGACATGTGGCGCCTTCCGCGACTCTTCTACTTTTCCTGAGTTGACTCGCTCCAGGCTTCGCTTTTGACTCGCCGAGTCGATTTCTTCGTTTTTACTATGATTTGGTCAAATGTCGAAGGCTTGGCTCATCTTGCATTAGTTCGAGATTCTCAACACTATCTTGATTAATCACAATAGTAATCTGCTTGTTATCTAATTTCAGCGGGCGGTGGAGGAAATTAGATAATAGTTTGGCGACTCACGGGGACCATTAGCTCTACTAACTGGGACGAACCCACTATCTGCATCTATCTATTAGGCATGGAGTCTCGCATCATCATCATGAGCTGATCTGAACCTTGATTCCGTAGTATTTGAAGTGTCGTTGCTTGCTTCTGTAGCCGCTAGTTGATCCTTGCGCTTTTCAACTCTCATAAGGAAACTCTAAAATTTGTTTTGTGAGAGTAGAAAATTGTTTTTGACATTGAATTTCACTCATTCTCGTGTATGCGATTTTAAGGTTTGAAGGATGGAGCGGATTCTAGATTGGGCTATCAGTCAATCTTGTAGAGGTGTAGAGGCTTGCTGCAATTTGTTCTAGAGAGAGTCAACAAGGTTGCCTCCTTAGCTAATTTTAGTTGCTCTGCATTTGTTTGATTTGAATTTTGCAACCTGTATTACAGGCAACTGTGGGTCTCCCTGCTGTAAATACTGAAGGGCCTAGCGCATTGTACCTCCGGAGCAATACGAACAAAGCTATATATAAAGATTAAATCATACATGCCTCAAGTAAGACATGCGAGTGTGCAAAAACACTTCTTCTGCTGAAAGCAAATCTACTCCTACTCCTACACTAACCAAAACAAAGAAAAGCTAAACAAAGCCTGCTACAGGCAGGGAGAAATAACTTCCCTTCTTTAAAAAGTGCGGCCATGTAATCAATTCAACGGTTATGGCCTGTAACAAGAGTGAAAAATTACCTTCCACCCTTCTATCCAAGGTATCAATAAACAAAAGAATACCTCCTCAAGATGTTCATCTTTTGGTTGGAGGTGTTGTGGCTGACCCTTGGTGTATTGAAGATCATCCTCATGCTCTGAAGTGAGCATGACCGCATTGGCTTCTCCATTGGCTCCCATGCTGCTAGATATTTGATTGGGCATGGGGCCCTAGGAACCAATGGGCTGATCCTTTTGATTTTCCCATTCCTTTGAATCTCATCCTCATGAATGGGGATATTTTGCAAACTTTCTGGAAGAAGGTGCTTGCTTGCAGGCTGATCTGAATGTTGCTTTTCTTCTACAAACAATTTTGCTTCTTCCAAAACTTCCCTTTCCATGATGACTGATTTGATCTTGTTGTCATCATCTTTTTCTTCCTCCTCAAACATAAAGTTTGAGAGATCAAACTCCTCCACAAAATCAGATTCTTGCAAAGATGTAATAGAAGAAGAATCTAAAATTTTATCATTAAAAGAAAGCAAGAAGCTTCCTATGATTTCTTCTTCATCCAAGGATCCAAAATCTGATTTGTTCTCCTCCACAACATGAAGTTCTCCATGGTTGGTTGCAACTGATGATGATGATTGTGGTGGCTCAATGCAACCTTTCATCATTAGTAGCAAGCTCTAGGCATGCTAGACAATGAGGGTCATTGCATTCCATTGAAATCTCCTACACTTTAGGGAGCTTTTCCTCTTTTGTTTGCACATGTTCCCCTTGTGGATTTGGGGCTGTCTCTTTTCCTTCATAGGTTTAACCAACAAGGGGATCTTATCAATCCCGAAACTATGAGCCCATCTTTTCCAATCTTCAGCTATTTCTTCTTGACTGGACTCTCCTTTTGGTTTCTCTTCACTGGTTTCAGTATCTTGCTTTCTTCCCAAGATAAACTTGAGACAACAAGAGGAGGGTTGGGTTGGTTTACCACGGTTTTGTAACCATTTGTGGTGGAGAAGGAAATGGAAGTTCTTGTTTGCATGGAGGGAGTGATTGTTGTGAAGGGAAAAGGGGAAGAATTGAGATGGGATGGAAGACTAGGAAATGGGGAAGGGAACTCAACATTTGGAGCAGCATATAATGGGCTTGAATTCGACGATGCTGAAATGGTAAAGCTTGAGAAGGAGAGAAAGAAGAACAAAGAGCTGGTGATTGACTTACCCATTGACAAGGTTATCTCGTACTTTGCTCATATGTTTCAATACCCTCGATCCATTGTGTAAGTTGGGGCAACATTTCATCCAAGAAATCAAGCTTGTCCTGTGGGCTATAGTGTCTTGGAAAAGGGCCTTCCCATGGACAAGGCGCCTGCGCAACCAATCCTAGATGCCTTCATTTGTGCCGTAGCCCGAGTTTGAACCATACCAGCCTCCATTCTTTGGAGCTTCTCCATTAGACCAACATCCTCTATTTGATTGTTGTTGTCCTCATATGCATACCCGTGTCTTGATAGGTTCCAAAGCCGAAGTGGCTTTGGCATTGCTCATATGGGTAAGCATAGTGGTTCTGAATCTGATCATAGTGCTGATTTGGAGAAGTCCTGAAGCTCATTAGAGGCTGATTGTACTGCTGAAAGTGTGAATTCCACTCATGGGAAAGAAGCCATGATTACACAACTTCATAAAATGGAAGAAAATGAGAGGTATGGAAGGAAACATGAATAGAAATGGATGGAAGAAAGGTCTGCAAAATCAAAGAATGGGTCATTCGGACCAAACGAGTCGCTAGATGTGCTTCGTATGTGCCTCCAAAGGCTAAATCTCACCAAGAGCACACCAACTTGATGAAGTGGTAAGGTGCTTAAGGGTCCCACCGGCCGTGCTAGGAAAAGTGTTGACAATTATCCTTGCGGATGAACCACCAGAGTCGTTGGATACCTTAGGTTGGTGGGACGTGCGCCCTAAGGTAACCTCCAGATTTTAAAGAAGCTGGCTCTTCTCTGTGGGGTGAGATGAGGGTTAGAGAAAAATGAAACATAACACAAAACTAACATAAGCGATGCGCTAGAAAAGGGAGAAGTTAATCAAGAATCCAACTTCTTGAAATGGGGAAAATGTGAGCAATGAAAAGGGTGGACGAAATGCACCACAGGCCAGAGATAGATTCACACAGAACACCACTTCAAACTCATTAAGCACAACTTCCAAAACCTCGTAGTGAACATTAGAAATATGCACAATATACCAACAACGAAATAAAGGCTATTGTAGACTATAAAAACATGCAAAGGATGGACAAAATACATCACAGACATTACATTGCTCCAAAATTGTGCACAGTACAACAACAGGTAAGAGGCAAGAAAAATGCCATTACAGAGCTTGGGAAGGAGGCTTGAGCTCCCAGATCATACCCCAAGCGGAGAAGAAATAAGGGTAGAAAAGAAATATGACTAACTCCTTTTTGAAAATGAGACCCGATTACAATATATAGAATGAGAAAGAGAGAAGAGTCCAATCCCGAAATTGCTTTTCCAACCACTTGTAAGATGCAATAAATGAGTGCAATCAATGGCACCTTGTAAAAGACTCCTTCCGTCCCATGACCTGCAGTAGAGAAAATGATGGCCATACTCATTAAATGCATTCCCAACCACTTTCCAACTGTCTCTTTGAACTGGGCTCGTTTTCCTTAAAAATTGCCATCAAAGCTTCATTAGTTTTTGCATTTCTTGATTGTTGTGCGTCATGCTCGGTTTATTGGAGCTGGAGATGTTTCTTTTATTTTCACCCACCTACCCTTACTAAAAATATGAAATCTGCTTTTTGTGGTGTAGAGGATGTCGAGAGCTTTATGAAAAGTTCAATTTTGTGAAATTCGAGCTCTAGGTCAAAAGTTATGTTCGTTTGAACTTCGGGTCGTGCGTTCCACGCGGCTCTCACAATCTTTTAAAAGATCTGAGCATTTAAAATTCCTAGTGGGCTTCATGATTAATCCTACATTGAATTGACTTGCCACCAATCTTTTGCAACTTGCTTTGGGTTGAGTCTATCCATGCCGAGCTCCACGTGGAGGCCAAACACATCTCTAGGGTCTCTGCTTTTTTTTTCGAGTTCGCAATGAGACTCGTTGCACATTAATACAAGGACCCTCTCTTGGTGGGCCCCTTACTATTTGACCCCATGTGGAAGTCCCGCGGGAATTTGGAGTTTCACTTTTCCCTCTTACTTTTTGAATTGCGCTGCTGACACGTGGCGCCTTTCGTGACTCTTCTACTTTTCCTAAGTTGACTTGCTCCGGCTTCGCTTTTGACTCGCCGAGTTAGCTTTCTTCATTTTTTTACCATGATTTGGCCAAGTCCTTACAAAAATGCCGAAGGCTTGACTCATCTTGCATTAGTCCGAGATTCTCAACACTATCTTGATTAATCACAACAGTAGTTTGCTTGTTATCTAATTTCAGCAAAGGTGGAGGAAATTACATAACATACGAAAGGGCCATAGTGGGGGTATGCTTTGGGCCGTACCATACGCTTTGGTCCATGTAGTTCAAGACACGCTTTCGGTGGTGAAGTTCTATCAGATCATTTCCAGCCTTTTCTAGTCATCAGGTTAAGCCCAAATTAGCACAAAAGTCGGAATATCAACTAAGTCTTTTTCTCCCTCTCATTGCTAGTTCTTTGTTACATTGTTTATCGTTATTTAACTTTGTTCAATGATTATTCTTGATATTGCTGCAATTAGCCTCAGAAATTAATTGATTAGGATAATCTACCTTCGGTTACTACCCCTCTAAAGATTAACCATTTAGATTAAATCGGAAGTACTTTAAGGTTGTAATTGTAAGTTGCTATTTTTAGCCTTGTATTATTTTTGTAAAAGCAACTTTCTAATTATAACATTAAGAAAGTGAAGTTGGTCGAAAAAGTGCAAATGTCGACTTAAAAATAGAAGTGGAGTTAAAAGGGGAACATAACACCACTTAAAAAGGGGTCGACCCATTTGGGCTCCCTTTTCCGTGGATTGTGCCACCCACAATTATAAAAAGGAGTCGCTAGGGGTGGAAAAAGGATCACTTGTCATATGAATTCATTTTTATTTGGAGATTGGAGCTTGTGCTTGCAATTTTCAGCCATTGAGGATGAAAACCCTCAATAGAATTCAGAATTGAGGATGAAAACCCTCAAATTTTGCATTGGTGATCTCATTTAGAGGTCATATTTGGGTTGCAATTCAGAATCTCAAAGCTACAATTCAAAATTTCAGTGCTAGGGCACAATTTTCAGCTAGGGCTTCAAGGGCAGATCAAAATTCTAGATTTTTGGGTGTGGAACAACCACACATTTCAGTGTTTTGTTGTGTTACAATGTTTTGGATCAGATCTAGGGCATTTTTCAGCTTGGGTGACCCATCGGGAACTTGAGCAACCCACTTTGGGGTCAATTCCGGCTATTTTTAGGGGTTGCTTTGGAGATAGGGTTTGTTCAACCTTTGATTCTTCTCGAGGAATTCATTGTTGCATTTATTTCAGCTTCAAATGCTCTTAACAGTCAACTGTAATTTACCTTATTTCTATCACAAAATTGACCAAATAAATTCAGCTCTTTGTCAGAAAAATTATTTCTTTATTCCTAAATGTTCTAAAAATGTTTAGTGTTTTGAGCCTTTTGGTTACTTGTGTAATTGAATATTTGAAGAGTGATTGAAGAAATCAGATTTGTGCATGTTATATCGAGGATTTGCAGACCAAAAGGAGGTCACTGCTATAATTTGGCGTAATTTTTGATAGTTGTCATTAAAATTCAGATTTCTATACTTTGCTATCGTAAATTTCAGTTTGTTGTCATTAAGGTTTTGTGCAATTTCCAGAAAATTTAGATCTCAACCCAAAAGGACATTACGAAGTTGAAAGTGTTTATTGATCCATTACCACACCATGAATAGCGTCATAATGGTAATGAAGTACATATGGCTTACCACATGGTATCTCCTCTGCCAACTTATGCGGCTGACTCCCATCCTATTGATGGCATTATTGATTTGACTATAGAGATATTAGAGTTCACACCACTGATTACATTTGTTGGTTTAGAGATTTCGCTCGATTATGAGGAAACATCTAGATCTTTATTCATTCGAGCACATATTGATTCACATCCAATACAAAGTGTGATGGTAGACAATGGATCTAACTGGAACCTTTGCACTATGGTACTTCTTAGTTCTGTAGGCTATACCAAATGAGACCTTATTGGCACCACAAACATAGTTCAGGGCTTTGATGGCCAAAAACAAAAGCCACTTGGGGGCATAGTACTACCTTTGTGCGTTGGAACTAAGAGGATAGCCACATGGTTCCTGTAATGTCCCTTTCTGGGCTGAAACCGAAAAACAAAGGAAATAACGCAAATCCCAATTGGAAGTAAACTGAATTTTATGATAACCAACTGTAATTATTATAAACCCTAGCAACAAACTGAATTTGCACTTTTAGGGCATCAAACACCATCCAAACAAGTTGACAATTGATGTATAAATTCTCCAAAATATTATACTCAATAAATGGAAACAACATCAAGAAAAAGCACTTCAAAGTATATGCAAATTTGGAAATTCTATACAGCTGTAATTAAATTCATGACAACAGAATTACAACTCACAACAATGGTTGGAAATGGAGATTCCAAGCCCCAAAAATCTCATGAAAGTGTGCAATCAGCCTCTAAAATTATAGCAATTATGAATATCAACTCCAAACGAAGAAATGTGCTCTAAATGGTACCCAACTCCACCTCCAAGCAAGTCGCCACCCTAGGAGAGGGCCCAAAATGGCGATCAAACCCTAGCAGCTCTTCTTCAATCAAACCCTCGCTGAAAATCTGCAACATTGGCAGCCTGTGATTGAAAATGAAAGATTCAAAAAGTTACTTTGCAACTCGCGCAAAACTAGAGTCGGCTTTTCTAGGGTTTCACATTCCCAATCGCCATACCGCGGCCTTTTTGGGCTCTGCGGGAATTTATTGCTATAGTTTCTCCTAGGGTTTCTCACCCTCTGGGCGTTCCCTATATAATGTCCTCGCCATCTTCAAACCTAGTTGTTTCAACTGTGGCAGGAGATAGTGGAGCGAGCAATGGCACCACCAGCGAAGCGACCCAAGAAATTTGTCCCGAAGGTCTTCCACGAGGTAATCTTTCTCCTCCTGATGTAGTTCTGCCCATTCCTGAATTTAATGCTGCTTGTCAATGGTTAGAGCAGTTTTGCCTCATTGGGTATTTTGTGGGTTAAATCCCCTCTGAAAGCATGCTCAAATCTTGGGTTAACACAGTTTGGACTCCGCATGGAGTCTGCTTGGATAACATTCAAAACATGACCAAGGGTTTCTTTCTTTTTTGTTTTTCTAACCCTGCTAATGCACCCAATATTTTGGCTAAGCAAGCCACTTGGTATGTCTCGCAACTCGTTGCTTGTATTAACACCCTGGCACAAGGACTTTGTGGTATCTGAATATACCGCCCTTAAAGTGCCTATATGGGTTGAATTTCTGGTCTTCCTCTACCATGTGTTCCCTTTTTGCTGCAAATTGCCGCTTCGCTTGGGCGGATAGTCTGCTTGGAAGCCAATAAGTTTTACCATTCTCAGTCGCAGAAGCGAGTATGCATTGAGATTGATCTCTCATAGGATCTCAAGGAATTTGTGGATATCCAGATGGGAGATAAACGTTATTCCCAACGGGTCATGTATATCAATTTACCTAACACTTGCTTCCGTTGCCAGGCGTCTGATCACAAGATCAAGGATTGCCCGCTCTATGTACCCTATAACCGCCCTATGGCCAAAATGACTCTCGAGCTCGTCAGAACCCATTAGGAGGAAGGTTGGCAAGTTGCCGAGGCCGGCGAAACAAGAACAAAGCCCAACAATCCAAAGCCTCTGGCTCCCATGTTCATCAGGAGTCGGTTCTTTAAGGAGCAATCTCTCAGTATCCCCACTAAGGAGCCTACAATTGCTGCTAAAGAACCAACTACTGCTGCAATCTCGGTTTCTTAGTTGCCAAAGTACTCCAGCACACCCGTTACGGCGTCGGTTCTCATGAACCAGACAAATTTTGTTTCTCATGCTTCTATCCAGCACTCAATACTACTACTATTTGCCGGTAGTTCATCAAACGGCCCCGAAGTCCTTCCCGCATCTCTCGAGACCATAGCCTAGCACGCAACGTGGATTCCACCAAAGCGGAATACAACATTGAGTACACTAACCGGAAACAAGTTGATCTGCAGGACTTTTGCAGCATAATGCTGCTCATTTCCTGCACAATCAATATGATGCCCTTGATGGCTTGGAGGATGGGGATATGGCTCTGGACCAACATTTCCCATGAATTGTCTATCTTGGAATGTTTAGGGTCTTACAGACTCTGTCGTAAGTATGTTGTGTGTGAAACTCGACAACGATGTGCAAACTTGGACGTTTTGTTTTTGCAGGAAGTAAAAATTACAGGTTTTTCGATTATAGATGGTTTGCAAATCCATCCGGCCTGACACTTGGCTTTCTATAGCAATCATGAAGCAGGGCGTGGGGATTAATTTCGCTTTTTGCTCCCAAATGGCGGCCCTTATTAATTGACCATGGTATCGACCCCACCAACCATGTCATATGGGTCCTCTTTAATATTGATGGCTGCCCTTTTGGGCTCATAAATATTTACGCCTCGAATGATGCGGCCGAAAGGGCTGATCTGTGGCGGTGGATAGCCAACTCCATTCTTGATGCCTACTTGGGTAATAAGTGGAGATTTTAATATGGTTGAATCCCCTAATGATAAATGTGGCCACTTGCCTATGAGGTGGACACTTGGTGAAAGGGAAGCATGGTACTTCATGCGTAATAAATTTGGATTTTTTTATCCTAACACATCTCGCTTTCCCACCTCTGAAGCTTGGTACATGTGGACCAATCTTCGTGGAGGGACGGATCACATTCTTAAACGACTTGACAGGGCCATGCTTGTCAGCTCAAAATTTCTTTGAGTTCGATAGCATTTATTCTATGCCAGTGGAGGTCATGCCTGACTTTGTCCTTTTAGACCACTCTCCTATACGATTTCATATCTGTTGGCATGATGCACGCCCCTTTTGTCATAAAGGCCAATTCTTTCTTAATACGCCTTGATGCAACATGGCCCCACTGTCAATCATATCAAACGGGTTTGGAATTTAACTCCATGACCCAGTCACTATCAGTGGTTTCATCCACCTATGCAAGCCAGCTGGATACAATGGTGGGAAGATGTGTTGACTCATACTACTAGATTTCTTAGAATCTATGGCCGATAGTTGGCAAAAATTCGGCACCGCTCATACACTGCTAACACCTCAACTCTCAACCGGGCGATGGTGGCGCTTCAAGGCGATCCCTTCTCGACGCTCTCTGAATCGCAAGTTACAACGCTTTGACATCAAATCCAAATTATGGATAACTATAATGCCAGAGGCGCTCAGATCCGGGCTCGAAGCATTGGCTCAAGATTGAGATCGGGTCTCGAAAGAATTCTTTCTTTCTCTCCAGCCAAAAAGCCTTCTCAACAGATCCGAGCTATCATGGACAATGGAGCTCGGATTACTGACCCATAACTTATGTTGCAAGCTTTTGTGCACCATTACAAGCTTGTCTTTCAAGTTCAGCCACCCTTTGTAGGTTACCGAACCGCTCTTGATCAATGTTTGGGTGTTGTGCCGCACAAACTATCAGAGGCTCAAGGTGATTTGTGAAAGAATGCTCACCATTGAAGACCTCCATGAAGCCACTCTGCAAATGGCTAATGATAAAGTGCCAGGGCTGCATGATGGATTCCCTTGTGAATTTTATAAAGCTCTTTGGGATTTTGTCGGGCAAGACCTTTTTCAGGTCTATCTTGAAGGATTTTAGAACCAATCCTTAGGGCCACGCATTAATAAGGGAAACATCAAATTTATCCCTAAGCAAGGAGATCCCGAGCAAATCACTTGTTGGCGGCCGATTACGCTATTGAATGTCTCCTACAAAATCATTGCCAAAGCGTTAGCTCTGCGATTACGCAATCTTCACTGTTATTATTCAACTAGAGAAAATAGGCTTCATACAGGGATGTTTCATCCTGGATAACATCATCGCGGTGTGGGAAGGCATGGAATGGGCTCGTAGATCTCATCAAGCCGCCATGTTTATCAAGATTGACTTTGAGAAGGCTTATGATTGGATTGAATGGCCATTCATTCTCGCCATGCTTCGGCCCTTGGCTTTGGACCCATTTTTATTCAATCCGTCAATATGCTTTTTTGCAGATGCCTCTGCTCAAATCTCTATTAATGGCCTCAGCTCGGAGCCTTTTGGGATTTTTCGGTCTATTAGACAAGGTTGTCCTCTTGCCCCTGCACTGTATGTGTTGGCGGCCGAAGGCTTTGGTTATCTCTTAGCTCATGCCAAAGTGCAGGGTCTTGTTCGTGGAATCTCACTTTGCTGATGAGCCCAATTCATAACTTCTCAATGGGCATTTTGTGGATGATTCCTTCCTTACACTTATTGAGGATGAAACCAAAATTCGCAATGCTATGCAATGTTTGGATACTTTCTGCCTAACTTCTGGCTCCTCCATTTAATGGCGAAAAACCCAATGTTACCGACAATATTCCTTTCCGCACTTGATTGGCTTGCCACCTTTGATTGGAAAATTCTGCAACATGGTGAGATTTTCAAATTTTTAGGTATTCCTTTTGCTTTTCAAGCCTCCCCGACTGAACTATGGCATTATGTCATTTAATGGGTGGCGAAAAAGTTGGAATATTAGATCACCAGGCCTTTATCCTGGCTGGAAAATTCCAAATCTGCTCTAAAGTTCTTACGTAATCACCCATGTTTACTACTCGTCTTGTTGGGTTCCTTCTAAAGCCTCCATTTAGAAGTTGGAAAAACTACTCAAAGCTTTCTTATGGGCTAATGCTTCTACTGGAAAAGGTTTTCATTGGGTAGCTTGGGATATATGTTGTTTGCCTCACAATTTTGGAGGCCTCGGGCTTATTCACATTCAACGTCAAGGGCAAGCTCTTTGTGCTAAGTGGATTATTAGAAGCATTATTGGCCAAGAAGCTTGGAAAGTTCTCATACGGCATGGCATTGTGGAAGGTTCTCCTTATGGCCACCTGCGTGGAAAGGCTTAGGGTTTGTCAATTTGCTCATCACTCTTGTGCTTGTCAAAATTGTTGGCACCTTTGTGCTTAAGAGTATTTGGAAAGCGTGGGAATGTGTCAAACCTTGACTTTTGTGGAAGGGGGATGGCTTTCATAATGGGCTTTCTCTCAATCAACAATCTCTCTGGTGGTCGCCGATTTTTCAATCCCAAGATAAATGCTTAGCAGAGGTCCCGGGAATCTTTGTGCTCAAATTCTTTAAGTGCGGAATTCACACCATCGAGGACTTCTTCTGCAAAACGCTCAATCTTGGTTCTCTTGGCCGGATTTTAAAGCTCTGTTTTCGGCTTTCCAACCAAGATCAGGATACTTTCACTATTGTGATCAATTCGGTTCCTGATCACATGTTGCATAAGATTTTTGTGCATTCCTCTCACCCATGGTGGATGAGATTGAAAGTGGTATGTTGATACTCCTTTCTATAACTACAAAGCCAAGAAAGGCTATCGTTGGCTCTCACCCCATTTGCCCATGGCGGAAAAACTTAATACTCGTTGGGGAACTCACTCCACTTTTGTCTACTTGGGGTAGGTGATTTGAAACTGTTTGGAATATATGTGTGGAGCCCAAAATTGCTCATTTCCTTTGGTGTATTCTACACCAAGGCCTTCCTATCGGGGCTCGTCTTGTTCAAATTGGGATCCCAGCTCCCAAATGCCCCTTCATGGACATGGCAAATTGCATGTCTTCTATGGTTGGATCCATTCATTTTTTTTTCCTTCACGACCCCACTATTTCACTTAACAACATATCCTCTTGGGAGATAATCCCAAACTTTTGCCTATGTTCACCTAGATTTGGCATGTTTTCAGAGGGGAGATTCTATTTTGGATATGGAAAGAAAGAAATGCTTTTTTCTTTGCTAATTCTGCAGTTGATCAATCTTTCTCGATTTATAATAAATCTATGGTGATCTCCAATGTGCTTCTGTAGATTCAAGTTCAGGCAAACAAGGTGGTGTTGGAGGTGGATCACCTCCAGACTCTGTTGCGCCACTGGGAAAGCCCCATGCAATGTTGCCCAAGTGCCTCCATCTCCCACCAGGCGCTCCTCGTCTTTCGTTTGTGGTGGCCGGCATAGCTGGTCTCGATGCCGTGCTTTCAGCGCACCCGCCGCTCCTCGGGGCCGTTACATTAGTGTAGTCACTCGTTAGCTCGCCGCCGTGTGGCTCTCTCTCCACTCTCGCATTCGCCGGCTTGCCACAAGAGGGCCAGCTCACCACCTCGCTAGCATGGGTGGGGCTCTCCTTCTGTTGCTACTTTGCAACAGGACGCTTGGCACCCACCGCCATGTCCACCATCATTAGACAAATTCCCTCGCCTCAGCCTTGCCATTCCTACTCATGGGGAAGCGGACCCAAAGGAAGAAATTGCTGCTGGTTGGGAGCTTCCAGATGCTAGCAAGGACTTGCCTAGTTCGGGGTGGCCGGATGATCGGGATCCACCTGCCTCGGGCATGTTTGTTGTTGCTGCTTGATAGTGCTTTTTTTAATGTTTTTAGGCGATGCCTTTTTGTTGTACTCTCCTAGGCTCGGCCTAGTTTGACTCTTGTTGTTCTAGGCTTGGCCTAGCTTTGTTTGTGGTTTTGGGGCGTGCTCTCATACCGCCCGCTTTTTTGTTGAAAGCTATCTTGTATCATATTGCATTAATATAATATAAGATCCCTTTTCATCAAAAAAAAATCTGCAACATAAATCTTCTTGAAGCACTTTGGAATCCCCAAAATGGAGAATTCCCAACAAATTGAAGAGTTTTTCCTTCTTGAATCAAGCAAGGAAGGGTTTCGTCCTCCTTGTTGGCCACACCAAAGGATTTTCACCCTTAAGCGAAAGGAATTTAGCCATCAGCCTAAAAACCATGCAAAATTATATTTTTTTGACAAGAGATGATGCACAAATGAGCCAAGTGAACCCCTTATATAGCTCATATGTGGTGCCAAGTCTCTAAAACATGATCCCCATGAGGACCGACCTCCTTGGGAGATATGTTTCTCCTTTATCTTCAAGCATGCACTCCAAAGACCGACCTCTTTATGAAAATATAAGTTTCTTTTTCTTTTCTTTTTCCCATTCCATCTCCTTTTTATTTTTTTATCCTTTTTGCCGACAAAAGAAATGAGTATTAAAAATACCTTTATATTAATAATAATATTAAGTTGCCCCTAAAATGGAGAATTGACCGGGCCCAACTTAAAATATTATTAATTATTTTATTTTAGAAAAGGGACATTACAGTCCTCCCCTCCCAAATTTGCTTGCCCTCAAGCAAATGCAAGCTCACATGCCCAAGTACCATGCCCAATAGATGAAGCATGTTGTAGTGCTCAAAAACCCTGGATCCCATGCCAGTCAAATGGAAGAGCTCTTGTAAAAACAAGCTCATACACCTATTGTCCCTCTCACTAATAATGTTCTTTGGTAGCCCGTGAGGTTTTAAAGTTTCCTTGAAGAAGAGATCAACTGTTGCTTCAATTCTGTCCTCTTCATCCTCAACTTCCAAAACAACAGTAACAACCTCTTCCTTTGCATACTCAGTTGTACAAAAAACCTTCCAGCCTGCTGCAATCTCAGTCATGGAGCAAAAAATAGAGGAACAATCAGCAGCTTGACAAGCTAAAACAATCCCCAATGTGGCCTCTCCACCTTTCATCCCAACCTTGTCAACTATGGTGGAAGAACATCTTCTAACCACCATCATGAGTGCAACTGAAATAATGAGATGGTTGTCAAAAATGAGGACAACAACCTTATTGGTGGCAAGTGGACTCATGGCTGCCACGAAAATACTCTCTA
This sequence comes from Taxus wallichiana var. yunnanensis, assembly GCA_018340775.1. Classification (NCBI taxonomy): domain Eukaryota; kingdom Viridiplantae; phylum Streptophyta; class Pinopsida; order Cupressales; family Taxaceae; genus Taxus; species Taxus wallichiana. The sequence continues at coordinate 49,464,754 of CM031244.1, read as the reverse complement.
ACCTTTGGGGGTAGTAACACATCCCCTTCATGAATTGTTGGAGCTCTTTGGCATGAATCGCCAAATTAGGTGCTAACTTACCATACTTTTGCTGCGCTGCTCTGATTTTCAAGTGAGCTGCCCCATGAGGCTCATCTTTGGTTCCTTCGTACTTCACATCATTCACCAATCTCCAATGGTATTCCGCTCTCAATAGCAAACTAGGAAGCATTATGCAGGGCTGTCCCAAAGTAGACCACTCAGGAAAGTTACCTTGTTGTAGCAAACTGCTTAGCTGTCCAAAAATGACTGTTTGAGGTTGCATACTTGCTGTTGTCCTTAGCTTCATCCATGTCTTCAATCTTCCCCGCTTCATTTGTCATGTCCCTTTTTTGAGCTAAATTCCAATTGAAGACCTTGGTCCACTTCCCTTTCTCATGGTACTGCTTAATAAGCTAGAGGAAGCTAGCAATGTCATCATGTGCTTCATTTCATGTTCATTTCTTAATTGGCATTGTAATTGTTGGTGAGCCTAGCGCCCAACCATAAATTAGAAATAAAAAGGTATTGGTGAGCATGTAGGCTCCAAAAATACCAATTAGAAATTAAAAAGAACTTTTCTTAAGAGGTCGGCCATCATTTACATTATAAACCCCCCTATGGTTATAAAAGGGAGGTCGTTTGGCCATTAGATTATTATGTTATGTGGATTTCTCATTTTCGGTAAAGGATTGCTTGTTAAGCATCTTTTCCTCTCTCTCAATGACGAAAACCCTCGATTGTGGCACTCCCAAGGACGAAAACCCTTGTGAAGAAGTGGTGTCAACGAAACCCCACACTACCCTTTTGGTGGATATCTTTCTATTGTTGGTTATAACAGATTTCTGCCCTAAGTGACTAGAGGTGTGTTTTTAAGGATATTGCTGGTTTCTATGTGATCTCTTTGCATGGTTGAGCTCCCTATGATTTATAAAGGTGAAATCTTCCATTTTATCAATTGTTTGGTGCAAATTATATTTAATTTCAAGAGGGGCGACCTATATTGGAGTGATGTTTTGGTATGTGTGGTGACATTTTGGCAAATCTGGAATTATCATCTTATTCTCTATATTTCATAAGGCCAATATCTCAAGTTTCATGATTTTTGGTGCTTTCTAAGTTGAGTTATGAATTTTTAAAAATAACACTGCAGACAAGGGTTTCATGAAATTCATATCTTCATATCTAGGGTATTAAAAATCAGATTTTTTGCACTACATGATTGTTGAGGTTATATCATAATTTTAGAGATTCAAGTGAAGCTAATTTGAAGGGTTTTGAAGGCTCAAAAGTGGAGTTGAATTCCATAAACAGTTCGCTGCCCTAGAATATTGTTAAAAATCAGATTATTTCCAGTTGGCTGGTTTTAGAAAATCAGACTTGGTTATTGGGGTTTGAGCTAATTTCCTTAATTTTCAGTTTTGTTCCCGAAATGGACATTACATCATCTTCCACTCAAGGGTTGAAAAGTCTTTATTTTCTTGCAAGGTGAGATCACATGTGAACACCAACTCATCATTCTTTACGATGTCATCTTCATCTTCAGCTGCAGCCCTATCATTTGCTTGGGTGAAGAGCAAACTCAGCTGCTCTTGCTTCTTCATACATGTACCTGCACATGGGACAAACTTATTAAAGGAAACAAGGGTTCCCATCTTCACCACTTCATGCCTTATAGACATGATGGCCAACTCTTTCTCCTTGCTTGCAAACAACTCATAATCTACGCACAAGTGATGGCTGTCCAATAATACAATCATGCTGTCCAAATTACAACTGTAACCACGTATTTCATTCAAAATTAAAATGATGGTGGCTGGAATCCCTCTTATGACAGCTGTAAGCATGATGCTTTTGTTAGTCCCTTTCAACCAAGTGGCTGGAAATTCTTCTGCAGTTGACAACAAAATGGAAAGGGGACTGGAAATGTTGTGGACAACAAGTGAAAGGAAGGTACAACTGTCATACTGAAAACCCTTCATGAATCTCCTCAAAAACAATGTAGTGGGGGCTGGGAACAAGTCATTATTGACTGAAAATGCTCTGAAAGATTGGAAACTATCCCTTCTCATGACTGTCCTCTTTTGTGTGGCACCAAACAAAATGTTGGACAAGCTGGGAATGTCTATAACAATAGTACAAACATTTATGGCAACATGTTTTAAAACCCACCAATCAAGACTCTTATTACTTACAATCGTTCCCTCAATTCCTGGATGAGTTACAATGCTTGGGACAACAAGATAACATCCATCTTGCTCACTTCCAAACACAAAATTCATGAACTCAATAGTGACATTAATGCCTCTATACACTTTGACCCACAAAAGATCACCCGGATCCCATATGCAAAAACAAACTTGAGCTTGACTCAAAGGATCTACATGCCCTATGTTGCAAGTGGTATCCTTGACCCTATCACCCTTCTTAGCATGCTTTTCATGACAACAAGGATTTTGTAAGGATATCAAGCCTTTATTAGAACCAATACTTTCATGCTTTGAATTATAATCACGGATAACCAATACTTTCATGCTTTGAATTATAATCACGGATATAGTCAAAATGCTTACCCTTCATCTTCCCATCAATTTTAACATGTTGCTCAAGATAAAAAATATATTGCAGCGACATAGGAGGAATTAACAAATCTGAAATATGATCATTACTATCATACCTTAGGCTGTCCTCAACATGTTCACCTTCCTTTGCCGGATGAAGAATGATTGAAATATCTTCCACACCTCCATCTTTGACACATAATTACCGAGTTAGGATCAACATTCTCCTTCCTCTTAGGCTCTTCATCTTCAACAAGTGAAGCCCTTTCCGCTTTGACTTCATCCATACTTTGTGGACACATGTATGGAGCACCTTCATAGCTCTTGCTAGAGTCATGAACACCATTAACTTGCTTCTTATAGGTTGTTCTAAAAATTCCAACCAACTGAAAATCAACATTAGCAACTGGTAAAGCCCTTTTCTCATGTGTATGCCTCTCAACATGGTCTTCTTGGAACTCCACCTCAAAACCCTCTGATTTTTCTTCTTCTTCCAGTTCATGCCCCATGATTTCTTCCTTGACCTCTTGAGGTGTTGATGTAACCACTACCTTAGTTGGTTCTTTTTCTTCTTGTGGTTTAGGGTTTAACCCTAACATCTTCATCCATACACTGGTTGTTCCTTTGATGGAACCCTCAATTGTGGAGAGTGTCACTTTCCCCAAGGCATGATGAGGATCCACTTGTGGTGCTTGAGATCTAGGCTCGGGCCTTGACCTACCCTTGCTGACTCCTATGAACTCCGCAAGTGAAATGGCATCACGAATCTCCTTTGGAAGAGCCCTATACTCCTCATAGCTGGCCACAATGTTGTGACCCACTGAATGTCGTGTTTCCACCACCAAAATGACTTCTTCCTTTGGTAAGAACCTAGGTCGCCAATCCATGTTTTCTCTCCTGAGTTAGTAGATGTATTCCTTGTCACCGTCTTGCATGAATACCCTCCGGCTGGGAAGATCGATGCTTTGATACCACTATAATGCCCCTTTTCGGGCTGAAACTGAAAAACAAAGGAAATAGCACAAACCTCAATTGAAGTAAACGTAATTTTATGACAGCCAACTGCAATTATTATAAACCCCAGCAACGAATTGAATTTGCACTTTTAGGGCATAAAAACCATCCAAACAAGTTGAAAATTGATGTATAAATTCTCCAAAATATTATACTCAACAAATGGAACAAACACCAAGCAAAAACACTCCAAAGTATATGCAAATTTGGAAATTCTATACAGATTGTAATTAAATTCATGACAACAAAATTACAGCTCACAACAATGGCTGGAAATGGAGTTTCCAAGCTCCAAAAATCTCATGAAAGTGTGCAATCAGCCTCTAAAATTATGACAATTATGAATATAAAACTCCAAATGAAGAAATGTGCCCTAGATGGCACCCAACTCCACCTCCAAGCAAGTCACCACCCTACGAGAGGGCCCAAAAATGGCGATCAAACCCTAGCAACTCTTCTTCAATCAAACCCTCGCTGAAAATCTGCAACATCAATCTTCTTGAAGCACTTTGGAAACTCTGGAATGGATAATCCCTAACAAATTAATGAGTTTTCATTCTTCAATCAAACAAGGAAGGGTTTCATCCTCCTTGTTTGCCGCACCAAAGGATTTTTTCCCTTAAGTGAAAGTAATTGAGCAATCAGCCCAAAAACAATGCAAAGTTATATTTTTTTGACAAGAGATGACGCAGAAATGAGCCAAGCAAACCCCTTATATAGCTTGTATGTGGCGCAAAGTCTCGAAAACATGATCCCCATGAGGACCTACCTCCTTGGGAGATATGTTTCTCGTTTATCTTCAAGCATGCACTCCAAAGACCGACCTCTTTATGAAAATATAAGTTTCTTTTTCTTTTCTTTTTCCCATTCCATCTCCTTTTTATTTTTTTATCTGTTTGCCGACAAAAGAAATGAGTATTCAAAATACCATTATATTAATAATAATATTAAGTTGCCCCTAAAATGGAGAATTGATTGGGCCCAACTTAAAATATTATTAATTATTTTATTTTAGAAAACAGTCATTATAGTTCCTCATAGTCCTGCGTCTAACAACACAATCAATGTGCTACTTGGATGCCCATGGATTCGTGATATGTGTGTTATCCCCTCCACCTTGTATAAATGCTTAGAGTATGGGTATATCAACATGGTAGTTATTATTCTTGGTATTTCTTATGAATACCTTATTTGGCCTATTATAGTGCCTTCTACTACTATGGCACAACAAGAGGTGTTTCATGCCAAGACACAACCCTCCCACCCATTCAAAGTTTTGATCATATGCCTAGACAAATTATGCAACACACACCAATACAACCTCATCATGAGCACATTTTGACATTCGCTCTTCCTCGGGCATACCTCATGTTACCTAGTTACGCATGACACACGAGCTAGGCAATAACCCTTCTAGTGTGACCCACATGGGACACCGATGCACTCACCCGTCGAGAGCCTAAGGTTATTACAACTACTTGTGACTTACGACTTATGTACATGCATGTCTCCAATGTCGATATCTCATAATACTATGTTACATGAGGACACAATTTAGATTCAAAGGATGTCTACACTATCTCGAATACGCTCCTTTGCACCCTACACAACCTACTACTTGATACAAGACATCTATACGATTATCCCATTGATGGGATCATAGTGTAGTCTCCTGTGATTTCTTTATTTGCGACTTGAGTGTAATCACTTATACATAGCTTCTTGCCCACATATGCTTCTACCATCCTACCACCAATGACATTTCCTCTCAAAGACGACTAATCCTTTCACACCTATTGATACACCTTCATCATAAGCACGTTCGACATTTGCTCCTCCTCGGATATATCTTGTGTTACCTAGTTGTGCGCGACACACACGATAGCTAGGAAATAGCCTTTTTGGTGTGCCCTACACGGGACATTGATGCACTCACCCATTGAGATCCTAAGGTTACTACGACTACTTGTGACTTGCGGCTTATGTATATGCATGCTACCGATGTTGATATCTCAAGATACTATATTACATGTGGACACAATTTAGATTCAAAGGATGTCTACACTATCTTGAACACTACTCTTTTGCATCCTACACACATCATACTACTTAATACAAAACATCTCTACGATTATCCCATTGATGGGATCATAGGATAGTCTCCTATGATTTCCTTGTGATTTGAGTGCAATCACTTATACATAAGCTTCTTACACACATGCTTCCACTATTCTACAACCAACGAAATTTCCTCTTAAGACGGCTAATCCTTTGACACCTACTCTCTAGTCCATGACTAGGGCATAACCCGATGATGCAACATATTTCAAGGGTTCAAAGTAATTGTTGAGGGAACAATTATTACCCAAGACCCCTTCCCACTTTTATTGTCACAGCCTATGGCCTAGGGCCCTTAGTATAGATTCAAGTTGGCGTTTTATTCATATCTTTCTCTTATGGCTAAAAGACAAACAATATAATATGGCAAAAATACAAAAATGATCTACATGTGACTTGCTCATTCATTGCATAGACTTAGACATTGTGGTTATTTGAGTTTAGCATTCTATGTATCCTACATCCTTGCACACTAGCTCCTCATAGTAAAAATAAGACGGTTGCAAATATCTTAATCCATGAACATTATACCCACACTTTCAGCAACTTCTTAAGCCGGATACCCTGGGGCAACTCACGCATTGGGGTATGCCTACATCGGGAGATCTTACATACTAAACCTAGATAAATTATATCTTTCACACTTTGTAGCTTCTTACAGCCCTATACTCGGTAGATACCTATCATATTGGGGGCATACCTTTACCGAGGGCATCTCACATACTAAGCTTATATAGATCATATCTTTCTACGCTAGTCCATTGGTGATACAAAGCTTCTCTTGCACCGCCTTATACCTTATGACATGTGTTATATTGTGCTTCATTTGATGATCACATTGATTACCTTAGGGTACTGATTTGACATGCTCTATAACTTCTTGTTATCGATCATTTACTTTACCACTTACCACACACCGCCATGCTTGTTTGACCACTATTGGCCCCGGGGCTTCTATTTTTGGCTTTTTTCACATTATTTTGCGCACATCAATCGCTCTACACATTTTTTAATCCTTAAATTCTTCTAGGTCGTGTATTCTCTATGCGCTTGTATGTTCTACTGCAGCTTGTTTTCTCTACGCACTTTCTTTCTCTATGCACTTGTTTTCTCTACGCACTTGTTTGCTCTATGCCATTTTATGCTCTATGCACTTGTTTTCTTTATGCCATCGTATGCTCTATTTTTTGTTTGCCCTTTGCCATTGTTTTCTCTATACATTGTTTATTCTATCCCATTATATGCTCTAAGCGCTTGCTAGTTGTATGTTATTAAATGCTCTATACTCTATTTGCTCTATGCCATTGTTTGCTCTATACACATGTTTTCTCTATGCCTTGTATGTTGAGTTCTCTATTTTCTCTATGTTCTTCTCTCTATGCATTGGTTGCTCCATAGTAAGAAAACTCAAGTAGTACTGCCAAAAAAAAACACAACCGAATATTCGCAAGTTTAACTCACAGGGAAGACTCGTAAGTATTGGCGAATATTCACCAATACTCGCCGAGTATGTGTCAAAACTCGCTAGATCAAGTTGACCAAGTCTTCCTTTAAGAGAGACAATAAATGCCAGGAGGCACAAGCTTTGTATTGGATTAAGAATTGTCACCTGATAGTTCTTCCTTGTGTAGGAGATATGGAGACCGGGCATGAATACTGCCCGGTATAAAGTGTTGTTCAACTTCACATATTTGCGGCCCTCCTTTACGTGGTGAACAAATTTCTCAACTTTTATGACAAGATCAGGGCCAAGCCCTAGCTTAAATGGGAAGGTATGGAGCTTCAACAATGTGTATATGAGAGAGACAAGCCCGAGTTAGGGCTCGAGACAAATCAAGCTTTGTTTCAAAGTATCCCAAACTTTTAATTCAACACGCCAAAGGATGTGAAGGGGTTCAAAAGTTGCTGAACTTAATAGAGGATGAATTTTCCTCTTTACAAAAATCTTCATTGCATTGAGAGTGAACTTCTTCTATTTCAAGTTTTGATACCATATGAGGATTAATGGCAAGATCCAATAGAGACCAAAATGGTCTTTAAGTCTTCAATCTGATAGAAAACTCCAGAGACTCCCTCAACGAGACACCATGAGCTCACAACAAATGGATATTACACAAACTTAACTTCACTTAATATTTTCAATGACAATCATCATAAATTCATAGCACTTATTAGCCGGCTGTTGTATTCGCATGATGATGCGATTTTGTATTGTATTTGTATTCAAATCTAATAGAAAACACTTCTCCAACATTTTATAGACTCATTTGATACATTTTGTAGCTATATTTTGCATAAAATTTATGTTTTTAAAAAGAAATTTGCATATTTTTAAGTTGCGAATATTCCCGAATATTCGCCGAGTTTTTCCGAGTCAATTTTTTTGGGTTTGCCAAATATTCGCCGAATACGAATATGCGAACTATGGGTTGCTCACTACTTGCTGTCTTTCGCTTTCTTAATTCCACATGGTGCCTATCACCCATATTGTTTCTTGGATATATTAATTGATACATCTATTGATTGGAACACATCTCTTATGACATATTGTTTAAGATACATCTTTCCCGAGCCTCTTTGTTTAGACATACATTGTGTATGACACACATTGCTTATGACACACATTGTTTATAGACACATTGCTCATGGCACATTGATTGATACATATCTTGATCTAGACACATTTGCTTGCATCTCATTAATATACATTTCTTGATTTAGAGCCATTTCTCCTAGCACATTGATTGATCTAGACACTTTCTCATAACACATTGATTGATACATAACTTGATCTAGAAACACTTTCTCATAACACATTGATTGATACATAAATTGATCTCAAGTCATCACTCATAATACATTAATTGATATTTCTCTTGATTTCGACTCATTGCTCATGGCAAATTGATTGAAACATACTTGCTTCACACACACAACTAACCTCTAATAACACTTGTCAAGTCGCCATGTCTTTTTGGTTACTTTTACTTCATGGCAGGCTTGTCATGTCATGTCATGTCATAGGTCCCAATGGATCCATTAGGTGTCGGGTTATTTGTCTACTTTCATGCTACTCGATCGTCCACTATTATGCTCATATCCATTGATTTCTCTAGATTACTAGATATGTTTATTATATGCTACCCATGAAATGACATCCACTTCTCATTCTCTAACGATCATATTGATGCACATTGCACTCGTATCGCCATGTTTAGTTTACATGTTATATATGTTCCACATCTTGGATGCTTTGATAGTTCATTATATACTCTTTATAACTAACACTTTCTATTTCAAGTAAGGTGATACATGGCAACATCCCTCATCTCAAAAGGGGCATATTGTGGGCTCTTCTAGTAGTTCACACAAATCTTGGCCACAAGTGCACACAGGTAGATGGTGTGATGGTGTTCACACAGGTTATATACAACTATTCAGGACAAATTATATGTTTCAAATTACATTTGTATGGGCTTGGGATGGTCCAACATTATACATTACATGTTTTATATCAAATTTGCATGGCCTTGAGATTGTCCAACACTACAGCTTTATAGGATTACACAACATCTATCAAATTTATATGGACTTAGTGGGAAAATTTGTCTCACACATTCATATACATTTATGGAACTCACTTAGATTATATGACATCTACATAGATTTGGCACGGATTCATCTAACCTATTCAATTACACTTATGACATTTACTCGGTTATATTAATACAAATGATCTTCATGACCGATGTAATGGTAACTCAACATCCCGATGCTATATGGTGACTTAACTACCTAATGCTTGATGGTGACTTAGCTACCTAACATTTGATGGTAACTAAACAACCTAATGCTAAATGGTGACTTAGCTACCTAACGCTCTATGGTGACATAAATACCGACATAAAGAACCTAATGTTATTTCTTACACAATATGTTCACACATTCTCTACACAAGCACATGAGGGGAAATCAGGTGTAGTTGTTTCATGTTTTTATGGCATTTACACGTTTCAGTTTTCATATATTGATTTTATACATCTCTTTTGAGCATTAATACACATCTTTGACATGTAATTTTTAGATTGCACATTTATGATGTGGGGGCACACTCTTTAGTTTACACATATCACCTTCTTAGGGTTTGGGAGTGAGAGGTTTGCGTTCATTTATGCCTTTTAATTTTAATTCAACACTTTTATTACTAGATTATAAGGGGGCAATTGTAGTGCCTGAAATTTGGTCCTGTGGCACATGAAAATAATTCGACATTTATTCCACTATTTTTCTATATACATCTATCGCATCCCGCTTAATCCTACACTTTGAGTCCACTATGTCAAACTTTTTCTAACCAATGTCCTTTATACAAAACACATCTTCAAACAATATGCGATCCGTATCATGTCTCGATCATGTTCCATCGTAATCATGGACAAGTTCATGGGCCCGAGATAGGTTTGGCCGACAAATTTGTCTCGAAAGTTGACAAACTCCGTCCGTTGTACTTCGCAACGGTCATCTTTTCGATGCACAAGTTACCTTAGTCGGCTTTAGGATTGATTGAGCGAGAAATCATTTCATATAAAACATCTATATAAATATGCACACTTTAACTCATTAGGGGCATCTAGAGATCCCATATCCAAGCACACTCTAAGAAGGTCTTTGAGCTCAACATTGAAGCATTTCTCCCTTGCAAGACATCACAACAAGCTATGTAAATTTGAATACATCCTTTTATTGTTGTTCTACATCACATCATGCACTAAAATCAAGCCAAGCATCATTGCCAAGTGTTGAGGGCCAAATTAGGGCTCCATCTTTATTTGCATTTTTCTAACCTCCACTCCACCATAAGACTTGGAGAACTACATGTGGCTTGATTGCGCTTCGAAAATTGGGTACGTAGTGCAATGCTCCTGTAAGCGGGGGCACATTGAGGTGAGTCCAATGCATATGATGAATATCTCTTTTAGGTCAGTAGGCCTACAAGACAAAGAGAAGATATTTATAGGTACAAAAGAGTCATCGTGAAGAACTAGACACGGTTCCGAAATCCAAAGACAGAATAAAAGAAGGTGTCAAAGATTGCAAATCATAGTGACAAAGGACATATTCGGTACCCCTAGGACACCTTTGCAGGGCGAACCTGTCCCTAAATGGACAAACTTATCCTCAACTCGCCCATGCTCCCAAATTTCACAGACAGTTTACAACATTGCTCAATACCCTTATCAAGTTTCAAATCACTATCACACATCTTGAGCCTGTCTTGGGTGAGTATGTCCAAAACCTAACCCTAATTTTTGTTATCTACTTTCTAGAAGTGTGTTTGATTGAATATATCATCCTTTCATAATCTAGGATTGTTGTATTTATTGTATTTATCATTCTCGGGTTATCTTAATACACATAATTGCAATATCTTAATTAGATTAACCTTAGTTTTGATATTACAGGCTGCCCTTTATTAGTTTTAAAATATTCATATTCATAGTATGTTAGACTAAGGCCAAAACCCTAGTTTTCATATTACATTTTGGTGAATCCACTCCTTTTATCAAATTGTGCAACCTAGGGTTTCATTCTTCACCCTTAGGGTTTTATATTTTAGGTCTGATTTTACTAATTGTAAGGCTTTTAAACCCTTTCTTTCTTTTGTGTGCTTTGAAGCTCTTCTTTTGTGCCACCTAGATAAGCTAGGTCCCTCACACCAACTAGATGAAGTGCTAGATTGAGTGTTGCCCATGTCAATCGCATCCAAGTCCCCTTGAATCCACATTGTGTTAGGAATGATATTAATACTTCTTCCTCTATTGATGCCAACATTCATACAAATGTTGATAATGTTTGTGACACTATTTATATTCATGGTGACGCTACAAATGTACATGAAAATATTGTTATAATTGAGACCATTTTTGACCACAAGGATGACCCACATGAAAGGAATTTGCTCGACCACCATGATACAAGTAAACATAACCCTAAATATGCAATTACTCAATTTAACGAAGTGCTTAAGCAACAATCTTGCAATGTTGACATGGTACTAGCCACGTTATTAAAATCCCATACGGGACATTGTGCATAACAAACCAACCCAATTGTTACCCATACACCTACATAAGTGTTGCCTACACCTAATATTCCTACCATGGGGGCATCACACGTGACTCCCAAGTGGCCATGCCTACTCATACACAACCTATTGCACCTTCACACCCCAATTAGTTTCCTAATGCCACATATTCAAGCCCTTGTACACATGTTGCTACCGATCCTCTTTTAGATATATATGTTCAACAATTAGAATACATATGTGCTCAACTTGTACTCTTAAAACAAGGTCCCAATTAGTTTCACATGATGACACATTCCATTGGTTTATTGGATAATCTGCTAGCCCTTGAGGTCCTTAGTTATCCCCTACCTATAAGATTTGTTTCATTTTCACCTAAGCTCTCTCTATATGATGGAAAGACTGATCCAAGACAATATCTTTGAGCCTTTGTTGCTTCATGCATGGACTATGCAGGTAATAACACATTACTAACCAAACTCTTTTTATGTGTCCTTAAGGAATATGCACTAGATTGATTTTACACTCTGCCACAAGGTTCGGTTCATGCATTCCGACCTTTGACTGACAACTTTTAGCTCATTTCTTTATCAACAGTAACCAACAAATTTCCTTTGGTGCAAATTGCTCAAATCAAACAAGGGCCTGATGAGAACATTTTTGATTGTGTTATGATAAAAGACATTGCCATCTCAAGGACCAAAGCACATTGATGAGGTTAACTTACAAGAATTTAACTGCTAGTTGAGCTCCACAACTTAAGAAGGTCATGTTTTCTAGCTTCACATCTTTTAAGTTTTAATGACCCATGCCAATAGTCAAGGTTTATGAGATCAAGCTCCTCAAAGCCAACATGCTTAAATATGGCAATAACACTCCCACATCTATTGGAGCTAAGTTTCAAATCACAGCCTAATTCAAGACCAAAAAGCGAGTTTTCATATTACAGCTATTACACTCTCCCCTCCCCTGCCCTTCTCCCGCCCCCATCCCATATTGCCATTGTAGGTTACACTTATGGTGTAATCATTTGTTTAAAATGATGTCATTGGCTTTAACATGAATTATTATTGGGTAATGCACATGCGAATAGTTTTAATTTTTGGATAGAATGGGTGGTTGCATATGAGATGTTTGGACTGTTGTTGCTAACTCACATAATTGACGTTGCCTCCTACATGTTCATCTTTTGAAATTCTTGGAGAGAGTTCTCTTGAATTTCTCCAGGTTTAGTATTTTACATGAAAATTGTACATTACAATTGATCGTAATGCCAGATTTCTATCAGAAGTTTTGTAGTTTTTTTAGTCCTTGGTTTCTATCTGTATCCTATTGGTTTAAGTGGCAAATGTTGTGTTATGTGTGTATAGTGATGAGACGTGGACTTGACAATCCAACTTTTCACTCGAGACATGGCGACAAAACTTGGCCATGACTTGGAAATTTATAAAAAGCTTTAAAAATAGATAATTCCAAGGTAAAATAAAAAATAAAAAAACTATTAAAAATGCATTCTACATCAGAACAACTTCAAATATACTCGAAACTAATCAATTACAACTAACATGCACATGCCTAAACAAAGAAGTAAATAATGCAATATTGAATGTTTGGAGTTGAACAATTGAACTTGAAACTTGAAACCTGAGAGTTGATATTGAATAAGAGTTTCTTTTATATCCATAAATTTGTTTCCTTGCACACAAAATACGGATTTAGAAATCCATGGTGATGGCATAAAAAAACATGATGATCCATGGTGAGAAGAACGTGCTTTGCTCGACCCAACATGAGATGCCCTACATTGGAGCTTGCGATGTTCTCAGTATACGCCAAGGATGCAGCTCCAGCCATTCTAAGTTTCCCGGAGGTATCAACAAGATTATCTTCCACAACATTTTTGTCCCTAGATGTGCGCGCGCTCACTTCTCCTCCACCCCCAACGCTACAAGCTTTGCCTCAAGATCAGTTTGATCAACCCATGCATGGTCCTTCTCTCAGTAAACACAAGATTGTTATCCTCGGGATCCCCTCGATTATGGATCATACTCCTCCACCTCGATGGGGGATCAATCGCCTGATCCCTACAACCTGCTTGTGGCAAATGCAAAGGTTGTACTTGTAATGCACAAATACAAGGTGATTTAACCTTCGCATTAACAACCTTTTGTGCTTTTTGGAGTATATGTACTCAAACATTCTCCAATCACTCACAACTTGAAGCACTACATGGTTGGTGAGCACTCGGATAGCAATTCTGCGTGAAGGTTTGGCACCTTGGCCGTAAAATTTTCCCACCGTGCATTTGTAAGAATAAATATTATGATGTTTTATACGTCAATATTATCCACAATCACACCTTAGGTGACACACGAAGAAATAGGTTAAGAACTCGTTGTTGCAGACTCACAAAGACCCCGGATGCGAGATCATGCTTCTAAGTTGATCACTCTAGCATCCAAAGGTGATTGCACAACATGGAAACCTCTCTCCAAGTGTGGGACTTGTGAAACTGAGAGAGGAATCTCCAGATTAGAGGCTGGTTCCTCAAACTCCTCTGATTTAGATCTATATTTGCACAACTATAGAGGTTCAGATCCTAATCCTACTCTAAACTGCAAGGAGACAGGGATAGAAATGCAAAAATTGAAACTAACTAAAGATGGTGATGCACCAAAAGGAGTGGTGAATAATTTTTGTCAAGCAAATAGACACAGACCAAAGATTGCAACATAAAACATACACAGGCTGATAAGATATAATTTAGGATCTGAAATGAAGCAAATAACACAAACAAAGGACTGAAACCATTCACAAAGCTTGCATTATCATTTCAGTGTCAAAACCATGCATTACAACCTCAGAGAGGTAAAAACTGTTACAGTCTTTGAAGAGGTCTGATTCTTCAAACAATCACTTGCTGGAGGTGAAAAGAGGAAGTTGTTATGCCCAAAAATGTTCCCCCTTAGAAATGAGCCAAATCTGGCTTTTACATTGCATGGGTCGAGCCCAGGAGACAGAAACGTACAAAAAACGTGAGAGCCCATTCCTCCTCGACTGCAGATGCATTAAAATGGCATGGGATACCTTACAAACCCATACCCTGTCAATTTTGACCGAATTGCAGGAGAATGCGACCCATTCTGCGTTAAATTTGGTCGCTGAAATGTCACTTCTGGCCATGAACACGCATCAGAGCCGTTTCTTAACTTTCTCTCTCCAATACACAAAATTCAAGATTAACCCTAGAATCATGTAGAGAATTTCATAAGCTTTCCGTTGATATAAAGAACGTGCAAATCTGAGCTCTGGATCAAAAGATATGGAGATCTGAAGATTTAGGGCACAAAACAGGTGAAAATGTGTTTTGAAATTTTTCCCGCTCTGCCACCTGGATGACACGTGTCAAGCGCTGATTGGATGCGTAATTCTCTCTCCTCTGCTCACCCGTGGGTTTTCCTTGAAAATTTTGACTTTTTTGTGATTTTGGAACATTTTCCACTTTTCCTCCGCGCCCCGCCACTGGGGACACGTGGCATGCATTGATTGGAGGACAGGGCGTGGGGCTTCCTTTACTTTTAGCTTTTGGCCGAAACTTGGCCAAATTTTCTAACTCCTCCCCGAGCTCCACACTTCCTGTTCCATTGGACACGTGTCCAATTCCTATTGGCTCGGGCCAACGCTTGAAACCTCGCCCTTTGAACTTTTGGACGTTTCCCCCTTGTGACACGTGTCGTGATTTGATTGGTCTCCGGGTCTGCCGACTTTTCGCGTCCCTCGCGTCCCTTTGGCCCGGCTGTCCCAGTGCTGTCTGGGACAAAAACTTCCGATCCGCCCGATTCGGGCTTCCTTGTCCCTTTTCTGCCGATGACACGTGGCGTAATGTGATTGTCTCTCGGCTCCTTCGGCTATCCGTGTCTTCTGCGTCTCTCTGTCCCCCATGTCCCAATCCCGAAGTTCTCTGCGCGGCCGATCCGGGCGGTTCGTGTCCTTTGCGTCCTCACGGCCCGGATGTCCCAGGCATCGCTTACGCTTAGCGCTTAGTCGATTTTCCTCGACCTTGGCGGTTCGCGCTTTTCGCGTCCCCCCGCACGTCCTCACGGCCCGGATGTCCCTTTGCTCTGCAGACTTCCTGGCGGCCTTTCGGCCGATTCGCGCCCAGATGTCCCTCATGTCCCGATTGCGAGAGGACTAGGACTTAGCCATTTTTCATGATTTTTCCTGGCCCAAGCTTGTTTTTGCAACTTTTTCACCTTTTCTTCGAACTTGCTCTTTTCAACTTGGACAGGGAAAGTTAGAAAAAATCTGAGGGGACCCTAGAAACATGATTTTTGCCCTGAATCAATCTATTTGCCTGGGACTTGAGTATTTAATGCATGTTATCAATTTTACCCTGGGGGTGAAAATTGGATAACAATTTGGTGACTCAGTGGGGTTACCTGCCTGCTAGGTAGAAGATACCAGTTGCCTGAAGCAGTCCATTGGGCATGGAGTCATCAAATATTCAGTTTAGAACCCCAACTGACTTAGAATGTGTAAGGAGGAAGATGGAATATCACCTGATGAAAGCAAGGACTGCAAAACATCTCCATGGACAACAAGCTGTGCCAAAGCACTTAGGGAAAACAAAACTAACCTACAACAAAACAATGTGCACAAGCACTTGGAGGAATGAAATCTAATCTAATATTTACAAAGTAGTGAACTTCCCTCTAGAAGCAACGCTTGAGATAGATTCCATTGACTGGAATCTGCAGTTCTTCACCATCTAATGAGGCCAATTGAAAAGCATTGTTGTTCTTGCACTTCGTGACCATGTATGGGCCACTCCAAATGGCATCAAATTTTGAATGCCTTCCCGGTTTTGCTCTATCCGCATCCCATTTCAACACTAGATCTCCAACTCGAAAAGATCTATCTTTGGCCTTCTTATCAAAGGTCTTCTTGATCAAAGCTTGATCCTTTTCCATTGCTTGGGATGCCTGATTTCTGATCTCTTGCAGCTCTATCAACTCTGCATACCTCACCTCCATGGGCTCAAACTCAAACAACTCCAGCTGCTTCATGAGTTCCAATGTTGGCAACTCAAGTGACATGGGCAAGATTGCCTCTCTTCCATAGACAAGCTTTGAATGGAGAGTTACCTGTGGATCTTTTGGGAGTTATCCTATCAGCCCATAAGGCTGATTTCAGTTTGGTATGCCAAGACCTCTGATTCTCGTCAAGAGTCCTCCTAATGATCCTCAACAAGTTCTTGTTTGTAGACTCGGCCTGGCCATTACCTTGGGGGTAATAGTTTGATGAAGTGCTTAGGTAAATACCGTTCTTGACAGCCCACTCAGTCACCTTAGATCCAATGAATGCCAATGCATTATCAGAGATTATTGTGGCAGGTACACCAAATCTGGTTGTTATCCCCTCATAAAAGTCTAAGATGCTAGACTCATTTGCCTCTTTGAGTGCTACTGCTTCTGTCCATTTGGTGAAGTAGTCTGTGGCTATCAAAATCCATTTGTGCCCTTGGCTTGAATTGGGATTGATGACTCCAATGAAGTCCAAACCCCATTGCATGAATGGCTGGTCAACTGAGATTGGATGCAATGGAAGGGCAGCAAGTTTCTCTTTTCCTGTGAAGAATGCACAATTCTTACACCTCTTGATCCATGCATAGCAATCACTGAAGATCTTAGGCCAATAATAACCAGCCTTCATGATTTTTAGAGCTGTCACTCTTGGTGCAAAATGGCCACCAGCTGGTCCACCATGGAACTCTTCCAATACTCTTTGAATCTGATTTGTGTTGATGCATCTCAGCAACACTCCATTCACATCTTTTTGAACAAAACTCCATCAACAATGGCATACGGAACAGCCTGCAATCTGAAGTGTCTCCTTTGGGTCTTGTTCATCTCTGGAGGGCATAGGCCTGTGCCTAGGAAGTGTATAATATCTTGGGTCCAGCAAGGAGTGGGGGCAGCATTGTCTTCTTCTTGATTGCCACTTGGCTCATGGCTGTCCTGGACTGTCAAAACAGCCTCTTCTTCATTGCATACTTCTTTTTGCTTCCCCAAAACCAGCTGCTCACACAATCCTTTCCCTCTTACCAGCTTGGTGATCTTGATCTCAATGTCATACTCCATGACACGGGTGATCCAACCTGCCCTTTTCTCATTCAAATCCTTGTTGAGGAGGAAGTCCTTAACTTGACATGTGAGACCAACAAGCTGGACCTTGTTGTTTGAGACTAAATGCTTGAATTTCTTCAAACTTCGATTCACTTTGCAGCACATGCTTCTCAATAAAAGAGTATCTCACCTCATAGTCATCTAGGCTCTGGCTGAAGAAGGCAATTGGCTGCTCATCATTATCCTTGTTCTGCTGTACCAAAATGGCAGAGATAGTGTCATTACCTCCAAATGCATAGAGGATGAAATCCTTGGAGAAGTCTGAGTTGATGAGAGTTGGTGCTTGGAGATGGCTTCTTTGATTGCTTCAAAACTCTCCTTGCCTTCCGCTGTCCACTTGAAAGCCATGCTTTTCTTTAACATTTTGGTGATGGGCTTGACCAGGGCTGCAAAATCTGGGACAAACCTCCGAACAAAGTTTATCCTTCCCAAGAAACTCTGAAGGGCCTTCTTGTGGCTTGGCAATGGTAGTGCTCTTATGGCTTCAACCCTCTCTGGATCAATTGCTAATCCTCCCTTAGAGACAATGTGACCAAGGAGCTTTCCTTCATGTGCAAGAAAGATGCACTTCTTAGGATTCAAAGACACTCCGAACCTTCTACACCTCTGAAACACTTGCCTGAGGTGAAAGAGATGGTCTGCTGCATTCTTTGAGAAGACGGTGATATCATCTAGGTATACCAGCATTATCTTGTTGATCAAGCCTTTGAACGCCATATCCATAGCTCACTGGAATGTTGCTCCGGCATTCGACAGTCCAAATGGCATCTTCTTGTAAGCATATGTGCCCCATTTTGTAGTGAAGGCCGTCTTGAATTGATCTTCTTCCTTCACCATTATCTGATTATAGCCTGAATATCCATCTAGCAATGAAAACCTTTCTGAACCAGCTACAACCTGCAATATTTGTTCCATTGATGGAAGCGGATAATGATCTTTGAGTGAGGCTCTATTCAAGTCTCTGAAGTCAACACACAGTCTGATTTCTCCATTCTTCTTTCTTACTGGCACCAAGTTTGCAACCCAACTTGAGTGTTTGATGGGGAAGATGATATTGGCCTCAATAAGCTTGCTTAACTCTTTTCTCATGAGAGGTTCAATATGGGGATTCACTGGCCTTTGCTTTTGCCTGACAGGCTTGGATTCCGGATCCAGCTCAATAGTATGTTGTGCCAACTTTGGGTTGAAACCTCTTAGATCTTTGTAAGTCCAAGCAAAGACATCTGGGAACTCTTGACAAAGCTGAACAAAATCAGATTTCTCTTGTGAGGTACTTACTTTGCCAATTTGCAATGTTTTGCCTTCTTCCACTAAAATAGGCTCTGAATCTTCACCCTTTACTTGAATGTTTGCTTTCTCCTTCCGGAACTGATCATTCGGGTTGAAGATTGACTCCAAGGTTATGAGGCCTTTTGGTAATTTGTTAGTTCTCAGCTGCACCACTTGGTCACCATCTGCTGCTGCAACTTGTCTTGATTCCTGGCGGAGAACTCAACTTCTTCTTGGAGGAAATTAACAATTTGTTGATCATTCTCGAAGACTTGCCAACTTGTATTGTTATCCGGAACAGCTGGTCTCACAACCAATTTGATATGAGGCTGAGATTTCTCACTTTTGATACTTTCTACAACATCAAACGCAGCCCCAATTGCTGCTAGCCTGTCAGCGGCTTCATTCTTTTTTCTTGGGATGGAATTGATGCTAAAAGCTTCAAAATCTTCAATAAGATCCCATACCCGATTCTTGTAGCATCTGAGTAGATCATTCTTGGCAGCATTTTTTCCTTTGACTTGGTTTATGATCAGCTCACTATCACCAAATACTTGTAAATTCCTGATGCCTTTCTTCTTTGCCCAGTGCAGTCCATGAATTAAGGCTTCATACTCAGCTGTATTGTTTGAGCAAGAAAACTGAAAATGGAAGGCTGAGTAATACTTTATACCTTGTGGTGAAATGAGCATAGCCCCTCCTCCTGCACCTTGTCTACTCCTTGACCCATCAAAGAACAATTGCCATACTTCATTCTTGTCCTTATGATCTGGCTTGGTGATGCTGGGAATAGGCTGATTTTCTTCGTGTATGCAATAGACTCCTAGCTCAGATTCTTCTACTTCTTGATAAGGATCAAATGCATGTACCTTGTTTGCCCATTCATCAAGAGTTAGATCTGGGATGCTTCCAACCTTAGTGTCAGCTTCATCAGTGCTTGGGTGATCTTCTTGATCAAATGCTGAGCAATTGGCATTAATCTGACTTGGAGTGTAAGGCTCAATGTGGAAGTTTGCAATAGGTTCAGACCTAATTGTAGCCTTAGTTCCATACCTCGTTCTGAACAACATGTGTGACCAATCAACAAAAAGATAGCCTCCAATCTTGGTTGTGAAGTCCCTTGACAAACAAAGGGCAAAGAGTGGTGGGAGGTCTATGACTGATACATCTTGTAAAACAACATTTGGACATGCATGCAAGGTAAGACTCAAATTTCTAATCACCCCAACTGTTGCTACTGCTGTCCCATCCAGCTGCACTACCCCTTTGGATGTTGTTTCATACTAGAGCCCTAGCTGATCAGCTATTTGTTTGGGCATGACAGAACTACTTGCTCCAGAGTCAATCATGCAATTGTGCACTAGCTGACTTCCAATGATTAATGAAACATAGAAAGGAGGGGGCTTCAACATTTTACCTTGCTGTCCTTCATGATTTCCCTCAGGCTAGGCAGCATTTGTAAGCACTTTGTCTTGCATCTGAACTTGCTGATTCGAAGTTGGCCAGTCCTTCATGGCAGCTTGCAGCAAATCTCTTTGGCCTGGTATGGATAGGGATTCCCACATTGATATATTGATGTTTGTCTTCTTCATCTGATCAATGATACTGAATGGTGATGAAGGATCTCTTTGCTGTCCCTTGGTTTGCACATTCACCCCTTGTATGTGGGCAGCAACAACTGGTATTTGAGTTGGCCTAGGGGCTGTTCTTGGCTGCCCTTGTGCATTTAAAACTGGACTTTGCTTGCCAATCATTTGTGGAGCCATGGAAGGTTGTGGATTGGTTGGGGCTAATGGCTTGTTCTTCACCCAAATTCCTCCTTTTTGACCTTGTGTTGGCTGCAACACCTTGAGAAACTGCTTGATTCATGCCACAGAAATCTTCTGCTTGCCAGTTCACCAATGTGGTGTCATTTGGGGCTGATTGTTGTTGGAATGTTTCTTGTTGTTGGTTTTTCCTTGACCCCTCACCCTCCACACCAGTAGTTGTCACCATTAGTGCTTGATTCAAAGCACCATTGAAGCACATGGATTGGTTATGAGGCTCATTGCATGGAAAACACCAATCATACTCCTGAGCAATGTTGTTTTGTGTTGGCACCAATGCCTTAGAGGCAGATATGGCATTTGGATTATATGGCTGAAATGGTCTATTGGCAAGAGGCCTTGTTTGATTCATATTTGTAGCTAGATTAGGTGGCCTTTGTGGTTGGTATGGCTGCCTATTAGGCTGAGCTTGGGGTTGATAAGAAGGTCTAAAACCTTGGGCTTGCTGCCTCTTGAGAGTAACCAGCTCATTGCCTAGGTTTTGCAATTGCTTCATGACCTCTTGAAGCTCATTTGGGGCACTCGGAGATGAAGTGGAAGCTTCATTTGAACTCTGATTTCTAGGAGTGGGAGAAGGAGCCAAATTAGGTGCTTGATTGGTGTTTGGATTCTCTAAACTTGGAAACAATGGCATGGGAGGTCTAGGGGCAAGTTTGCCAGCTTGGATCAAACAATTTTCAGCCCTAATGGCAATGCTATAAGCCATAGGGATAGTTATGCCTCCCATGGACTGAATCAACATAGAAATATCAGAATTTAAAGCTTTGAGATAGTAGAGAAAAGTACCTTCTTTGTTGGCACATTGACTGCCACAGGAATCTCTCCCAAGTCTTTTGAAATCTGAAGTTGAAATCGGTCAGCTGCTCATTGGGAGCTCTCTTGATGGTTGTCAGCTGCTCCAAAAGAGACAAGTTGTCTCCCTTCTCTCCAAATTGCTCATGAAGTGCAATACACAGCTGATTCCAATTTGTGATAGAACCAACTCCAAGGCTTCTAAACCATTGCAATGCTTTACCCTTGAATGAAGACGCCAACAACTTGACAGCCACTTGCATTTCATTGATTTCATGGATTGCACAAAGGTTAGCAATATCTTTAACATGATTACACAGGAGTAGTCTGATTTTCTCCGGTGAAGTAGGGAATGTTCTTGAAGGCTGCAATAGGAATTGGATGTTGTGGATTGAGGGCAAGTGGGCTGCTTTGCTGTGAAGTTGACGTAGGGATTATTTTGAGCCATTCTGATTGGTCTTAAAACCATTGTTGACTGAATGAAAGGCCTACCAGGTGGAGGAGTTGAGAGAGTTTTGTTTGGTGGAGATGGAGACCTTTGAATCCTTCTTCCTCTTTGCCTTCTTCTTGGAGATAATTGCAGGTATTCAAACAACACTTCTTCTTCTCCAACTCTTGACCTTGTGGTGATTCTTCTCATGAGTTTTCAGGCCTGCACTTGAAACCAATCGATTCTTCCCCTTGGAGTCGCCAGATATGCAAATAATAGCTCTTTTAAGCAAGAAAATTGCAGCAGATGCACATCAACTTTGCTGCAATAAAAATGAGACCTCTAGTGTCCCACCGGGCGTGCCAAAACTGTTGTTGCGACTCACAGCACCCCTGGATGCAGATCAGGCTTCTAGGTTGATCACTCTAGCATCCAGTGTGATTGCACAACATGGAAACCTCTCTCCAAGTGTGGGACTTGTGAAACTGAGAGAGGAATCTCCAGATTAGAGGCTGGTTCCTCAAACTCCTCTGATTTAGATCTATATTTGCACAACTACAGAGGTTCAGATCCTAATCCTACTCTAAACTGCAAGGAGACAGGGATAGAAATGCAAAAATTGAAACTAACTAAAGATGGTGATGCACCAAAAGGAGTGGTGAATAATTTTTGTCAAGCAAATAGACACAGACCAAAGATTGCAACATAAAACATACACAGGCTGATAAGATATAATTTAGGATCTAAAATGAAGCAAATAACACAAACAAAGGACTGAAACCATTCACAAAGCTTGCATTATCATTTCAGTGTCAAAACCATGCATTACAACCTCAGAGAGGTAAAAACTATTACAGTCTTTGAAGAGGTCTGATTCTTCAAACAATCACTTGCTGGAGGTGAAAGAAGAAGTTGCTATGCCCAAAAATGTTCCCCCTTTAGAAATGAGCCAAATCTGGCTTTTACATTGCATGGGTCGAGCCCAGGAGACAGAAACGTACAAAAAATGTGAGAGCCCATTCCTCCTCACTGCAGATGCATTAAAACGGCATGGGATACCTTACAAACCCATACCCTGTCAATTTTGACCGAATTGCAGGAGAATGCGACCCATTCTGCGTTAAATTTGGTCGTTGAAATGTCACTTCTGGCCATGAACACGCGTCAGAGCCGTTTCTTAACTTTCTCTCTCTAGACTACACCAAAATTCAAGATTAACCCCAGAATCATGTAGAGAATTTCATAAGCTTTCCGTTGATATAAAGAACGTGCAAATCCGAGCTCTGGATCAAAGATATGGAGATCTGAAGATTTAGGGCACAAAACAGGCGAAAATGTGTTTTGAAATTTTTTCCCACGCTCTGCCACCTGGATGACACGTGTCAAGCGCTGATTGGATGCGTAATTCTCTCTCCTCTCGGTCACCCGCGGGTTTTCCTTGAAAATTTTGACTTTTTTGTGATTTTGGAACATTTTCCACTTTTCCTCCGCCCCCGCCACTGGGGACACGTGGCATGCATTGATTGGAGGACAGGGGCGTGGGGGCTTCCTTTACTTTTAGCTTTTTGGCCGAAACTTGGCCAAATTTTCTAACTCCTCCCCGAGCTCCGCGCTTCCCTGTTCCATTGGACACGTGTCCAATTCCTATTGGCTCGGGCCAACGCTTGAAACCTCGCCCTTTGAACTTTTGGACGTTTCCCCCTTGTGACACGTGTCGTGATTTGATTGGTCTCCGGGTCTGCCAGCTTTTCACGTCCCTCGCGTCCCTTCGGCCCGATGTCCCCAAAGGCTGCTTGGGACAAAACTTCCGATCCGCCCGAAATGGGCTTCCTTGTCCCTTTTCTGCCGATGACACGTGGCGTAATGTGATTGGCTCTCGGCTCCTTCGGCTATCCGCGTCTTCCGCCCTCTGTCCCAGATGTCCCGAACTGAAGTTCTCTGCGCCGGCCGATCCGGGCGGTTCGCGTCCTTCGCGTCCTCGTGGCCCAGATGTCCCAAACTGTTACGCTTAGCAGTTAGTCGATTTTCCTTTGACCTTCGGCCGGTTCGCCTTTCCGCGTCCCGCGCATCCTCACGGCCCGGATGTCCCTTTGCTCTGCAGACTGCCTGGCGGCCTTTCGGCCGATTCGCGCCCAGATGTCCCTCATGTCCCGACTGTTGCGAGGACTAGGACTTAGCCATTTTTCATGATTTTTCCTGGCCCAAGCTTGTTTTTGCAACTTTTTCACCTTTCTTCAGAACTTGCTCTTTTCAACCTGGACAGGAGAGTTAGAAAAAATCTGAGGGGACCCTAGAAACATGATTTTTGCCCTGAATCAATCTATTTGTCCTGGGACTTGAGTATTCAATGCATGTTATCAATTTTACCCTGGGGTGAAAATTGGATAACAGAACCTTTTTTGGGAAAATATTCAAGGGCTTCCTATATTTTTGAAATTTTTCGAGGGAGGGTTGTGTACTTTTTTTGAATTATAAAGCCAAGTTATACATTTGTTTGATTACCAAGATTAATTGTCATTGATTACATACATAACCAAATGACCATGTATCATAAATATATTATTACAAAATCGTGTTAATACCTAGAGAAATATTTGGGGCTAATATCTACCTCATCAAGACTTGAGTTTCCTGCTCAAGCATAGGATTGGTTACTGTGTATTTGCAGCCAGAGTTGCATTGGAATCTGGTATCATGGAGTTTCATGCTAAAGCTTGTATCACTGGTGCTACTGCTGAACCAATTTCTTCTCGTCTCATTTAGTCTGGATACTGATGTGATTGAATTGGTTGCCATAACTACATATCCAACTCATACTATCATGAACTAACCTGTGTGGAAGTTTATGTGGTTGCTCTTGATTTGGATTCTGAAGCTCTCAAAATAACCTCCTTATGCTCAAAATTATAATTTCAAAACTTATCAAATCTTTTGCAGACTTCCTTCCAAAAGATTTATAAACCACTGAGTCTATCATCCTACTGATCCTTACAAGCCTGTCTTCTGTCAAATGAGAGTCTTCTTGGATGCAGGATTTAGTTTAGAATTAGATTTATTGTATTGAGGAGTACTTAAAATATGGGTTTGGGTGTGCAATATTGTCTGATGTGAATACATTAACTCTAAAAGATCTTATAACCATAGCGGCATTCCATTTACATGGCATTGACAAGGTGTGACAAAAGTATAAGCGTCTTTCAATTACTAGGGTTTAAAACAGGAAAACAGCAACAACAACATAAATTCAATATTCATAAAAATTGAAAGAAAACTGATTGAAAAACTTTTGAATTGATCCGAGTTATTGAAATTTTTAAAAATCAATCAGACTTATTGGAATATCATGGGAATAATTGAAAAAACTGCAAATTTTACTGGTCAAATCCTGTGTTTGACTGCTGTGATGTGTGATGGGTCAGAATGCATAGGATTTGTTCTGGTTCTCATTTACTTAAAGGTTTTTTCTGATTTCTGATACTTTGCTTGTAACGGACAGATACTTGATTAGTTTCTTGTATGTAACCTCCCTGAAGGAAATGTTGGAGAGCATGGAAACTGAGGGAATCGGATGAATTGGTGCCTCGTGTGGGCTCTCATCGTCTGTACTTGTGGAAAGTTTCTTTTACTGACTATTTTTTATTTCCTCCATGTTCTTATACCATGCTTTATGCATGCAATTTTATTCTTGCTATTATTAGCTATGCTCTTCTATAGATGCTTATAGTTTCTTCTACAGGAAAATAGGTTTATCACTGTAGGTTTTACTAGACATTGATTGGAAGGTTTGCCTTAACTTAGAATATATATTTGTTGATATATTATGTCATAAGCTTGTAAGCAAAAGGTGTTTTTAAGGTCATGGCCAAAGCAGATGCCAATTTGGGATACGAGACCCCAACTATGGTAGCCAACACTGACATTTTTTTCAATTACCTTATCCGTGGTTCAGATTTTGTTCCCTTGGAAGTAAACCGGACCTTTCCGATCCATCTACCTGAGGCAGATCCGTTAAATAATGGTTTACATTTTATGTTTCAATAAAACATTGAAAAAGGTTAACAAGCTTTGACTATCGGGGTTGATAATATTCAAAACAAAAATAATTTTGTGGGGCTAGTAAAGACAAAATTATGATAAGAAAAGATTCAGCTTGCCACCACCCCTGTGGGTTTTATACAAATTGTTGAAAATGCTGAGCATGATTTTTTCACCTTTTGAGTAGCACCTTGGCATGATAATGTTGATTTTTATTAGTGATGCTAGTCTGTTTCAACTTTTTTGTTTAAATAGAATGTGTAGAGGCCAATGTTTAAAGCATTTTGAAGCTGAAATAATTAGCCTTAATGAATGCCTATACAATCAGAAATATTGATTTTATTTCCTGTTTGAATTAGATCCATTCTGATTTTGAATGCAATAGACAACAACTTGTTTACAGAAAGGTTTGAAATGCTAGGCTGTTTACTATATCATTAATTGGTAAATTCCCTTGTGGGGTGACCTTCAGTTTAGATGTCATGACTGAAGGGTATCTCCTATCAAATTCACTAGTTGACTTGTTTTTCATTGGGGCGCACCACACCTAGTGAGTTGGATGTGGTAGTTTATCCAATTTCAACACTTGATCATGTCTTTGGGGATTGAACATGGGGCTTCTCTTTGTAAGTCCCACACTTTTACCATTTGTGATCATCACATTTGACAAGTTTACTATTTCATGTTAAAGCTTTTCGACGTTTACCCAAGAAAATCCTCAAGTTACTTTATCATATTTAGTGATAAAGGAAGCTTAGTAGTTTTTTCTGAAATCAAGTGTAATAAGAATGCTGCTTGTTCATGAATCTTATCGATTTGTTGAGAACGTTGACACTCCATGCATGTCATTTTATGATTTGTCAAATCTTTTTACCATGTTCGAAATGGCAGGTGGTAGAACTACACTCAAAATTTAAGGGTATTGCAGACCTTGTCCGTAAATTATATGGTTTATTATCATTAGGATGGTTTGAATTGCCTTTTATTTATTATTAATTTATTCACAATAATTCTATTAAAGTATGGTTTGTCTAGTTCCACAATCTCAAGTTTTTAGCTCATTCAAAAATGGTGCTTTAGGCCATGTGTCTATAATTTTT
This sequence comes from Taxus wallichiana var. yunnanensis, assembly GCA_018340775.1. NCBI lineage: Eukaryota > Viridiplantae > Streptophyta > Pinopsida > Cupressales > Taxaceae > Taxus > Taxus wallichiana. Next base: position 49,437,321 of record CM031244.1, on the reverse strand, counting down.
ACATTGTTTTTATCGTTCATCTATTTGAATTTCCCATTGTTGATAAATTTTCACTCTTGACCTTGTACATCTCTCCATTAAAATGTTCATGACCATTGTCCATAGAAAAGTAGAAATGGATATTTATGATGCAGTTTAACTATTTTCTTGTTGAGGATTCTTATTCAATGACTTACTATTCACAGGCAATGCTAAATCCCAATTATCGTCTACGTCCAATAGCAATATCTGTCTTAAATCATAGATTCATGACTGGAGCTGTTCGTGACTTAGCTGCTGAAGGGTGAGGATATTTATGCTTGCTTTGTACCTAATAGGCCTTTTCAAGAACTTGTAATATGTTATTTTGACTATGAGACTTCAAAATGTGTTTTTTTATAAATTTGTGTACAAAAGATAAAAGATTGAAGTGTTAGTTATTGAAATGCATTTTGTTTTGTATTTTCATTTCCCCCTTCGACCAAAAAGCTAAGTAATATATTATATGTAATTTGCAATATGCATCGGTATGGTTCGAGCGATGAATCGTAATGTCCCCTTTTTCGGGATATTATTAATATTTATTTTTCATTTGCATTGTAACCCCTTGACATGCTTAGCACTACAAGTGGGAGTCTCTTTAGTTAGTTTAATGTGCACGTAGGTTAGTTACTTTTATGTATTTAATTAAAAAATAAATAAAGTGCACAGTCTTAGTATTAAATATTTTAATGAGAGTTTATGTTTTCCCTCCAAAAGGGAAAGGTCGGTCTTTATTGGATATTGCACCCCTTAGTTCTATAAAAGGAAGGTCGCATTTCCTTAGAGGGGTATGTTGATTGATCATTTGATTTCCCTCCATGCTTGGAGTATTGGGATGTATGCCCTAGTTCTTGCATTGTGCTCTCTCTCATTTGGATCTATTGTTGAAGACTCTCAAGTGAATTTTAGATCTGCCATTATTGCTTGAGTTATTTCAGTTTTGGCGCCAAGTTTAGAGTGTGAAAATCATTTGATATTGCTCCTTTAATTTCTTCTATTATTGTTGCAAATATTCTTACCATAGCGACTTGGGTTGGTGATGATTTGATCATGTTTTGATGCCATAAATGCTAGATCTGCAATCTGCCATGTGTTGTTGATTATTTCAGAGCAAGGGGCTAATATTTTGGTGTATTTGGAGGCTAGGAAAGAGCTGAAATTATTTTATATAATTTTATCTAACCCTAGCGACTAGAAATCAGTTTTCTGGGGCTGTTTTGGCTAGGTTTTAATGCTCGAAAATTTAAATCCTTAATGCAATGGAAAGCCCTAAATTTCTAGTTTATTTTGCATCTTGTTTCATAGAAAAACTCTAAGTATTGAAGGAGTTATGAATTTTAGAAGATTTCAGCTGTTTGCAAGCTTTCTGGTTATAAATTAATATTTATTTCAGATCTGCAGTTTTGGGGTCAGATTAATATTGGTTTTGGTTGTAGAAATTAGGAGAGATAAGGAGAAAACAATTTCATAATTTTTGGAGTAGATTTGGTGCCCTAAATGTGGTGGGCGACCTACTTTTTAGGGCAAAATTAGGGTTTCATGTTGGTTGTGCAAAAACTGGTTTTGAAATAGTATTCTTCATATTTTTGTGACCCAAAATTTAAAATTTGAGAATTCTTGCTTGGATGGTTAAGCGGGAATTAATTTTGGAAGATTATAATAGATTTAGGGTTTGCATATTAATTGTTTTCAGGTGTGTGATCAGATTTGTGTTAATCCCTAACTTGTCCTAAAAGGGAACATTACAGGATAACACACCCGCTTCCTACCCAAGTGAGAAGAGCATCATTTTCAATTGAACTATCACATCAATAAAACCTATTTGCACTTTAACAAGAGACCTAAAATATAACCGTCTTATCACTAATATGATTGCTTTGCATCGATGCGTTTACTAAGAATAATTAGGGAAATGAGAAAATTTTAATGGCACAAAATTTGATTGGTTGTTATTTGATTGGTATGGAAGTCAAGTTGCAAAGCTACTTTCCTTGCTAGATCCTCACTGTTAGCTTAGGAGAATAGAGACTTATTAAGAAAGATTGCTTTCCTCGTTAAAGTGAAAGTCAAATGTTTTTGCAAAAATGTTGAGTCATTGTCTCTTGGAAGTTGGGTCATAGGCTCAAATGTTTTAGCTTTTATGTGCTATTAAGCGAGAGAACTTGTATACAATTGTTAAATTGATGTAATTATATTTTTTATGTATGGTAATATAAGATGTATATTTTAGAAATTATTAAAAACAACAATTAAAGGGATGGGCATGGAAAGTACTTGTGAAATAATAGGCTACTAGCCTTTGCATCCACAAGAGAATGATGAATTTAAGGATAATTTTTGGAAGATAAAATCCATTCTAGATACATTGTGTAGTGCCCACACTTTTTATAGCTTAGTAGCTTGTTGTTTCTTTGCTCATAGACATGTTTGACAAGTGATTGATTATATCTTGGACATTATATTTAGATATTTGATCTTATTAGACAGGGGTGGACATTTAGGCGTATAACGCCAATTCAAATTTAATTTCTATATTGTCGCATTTTCTTGTTATGTCATGGAAACTAATGAATATGATGATGTGTTTGGAACCTAATTATATTGATGGATAGTTGTTGCATGGTGGGATTATATGTCACTTTATCATCTTGTCTAACTTTTGGAATATGGAATATAATTGTGCACGTTGTCGCATCTTGATTTCAGTAGGATGTTAGGTTAGTTTAGAACGCATTGATATCTTACTATGTCATTGAATTATATTGTATCGGACATGTGCGGTTAATGTGTGCAATGAGTGTGCAGGTGACAGGTTTACAGGAGAACGTGGGATTCAGGCCAGCTACTCAATCTTGCACAAGCAACCCACGGGCCGAGTCCTAGCCATGTTCATTGTGTGAAGCCTTAGTATAGGAGATTATTAATTTTGGGCACTATGAGTGACCCCAATTTTTGTAATGTATTGTGCTTTGAATTATTAATTTTGTTTAGGGTTGCTAGTGAAGTTGTAAACTTGTTTTGGGAGTTAATAACTCCTCTTTCATTTAATTGTTGGTTATGTTTAATGTGTCACTTAATCACAAGGGTTTAGGGTCACATGTGAGACCCTTGGGTGGTCCCCACACCCTCTACCCTTGTGCCAAAAATGCAAAACCCGAAATTATGGTTTTTGGGGACCCTTTGTAGCTTAGGGAGTCCTCCTATCACAAAAATGAACCCTTAGACCCTACTTAATGGGTAGGGGGGCTTATTTTCAAGGCTAGAATAAGTTTTCCCTCCCTTTCTACCTCTTGAATAGTCACATCCATGTAAGGGATGTGGATTTGTGTGTTTATCAAAAGTTCCACTTATTTTGTCTTGCTTGCATTTAAGGGAATTTGGGAGAAGAGGGCAAAAAGTTAATTTTACCCTTTCTCTCTTTTGTTTTGGCATCTTTGACCTTGATGAGGGAGAGGGGTGACACATGTCACCCCCTCATTTGTGAGGATGCTTGTTTGCTCCTCTTCAAATTCTCATTCATGGGAAATGAAAGGGACTTTTTTTTTTGAAACTTCTTGCTTTGGATGCTTGTGGATTTTGGAGCTTGGAGATTGGCTTGAGTCAAGGTGTGAAGACATTTGAAGTTGGAGAGCTTTTTGGAGAGCTTTCCTTGAGGTAGGCTCTCATGTCTTTTGTTGTGTTGTTGCCTTTTTGTTGTTAGATTTGTTGCTTAAAATTGTTATTTGTTGTATGTGGATTTTGGTTGCTTGCTTGTTTTCTTTAACTCCATCATATGACATGATGGAGTTTTGGAGTGTGGGGGAAGAGAGGAAATTTTCCCTCTCAATCCTCAAGGCTTGATGGACAAGCCTTGTAGGATCTTATTGTTTTTCCCCTCAAATGGTTGAGGTGGGGAAGTTGATTCATTTGGCTTGAATCTCCTTCCCCATTCTTGGTAAGGAAACCCCTTTTGGGGTTTGAAAATCCTTCCAAGGAGGACTTGGAGAAAGGGGGAGGAATAAGGAGGGTCTTGTTTGAATAAGGAGCAATAAGGAGGATATGAAGATGTGTTTATTGTGCAAATAATATTGATGCATAACTTTGGAGAACTTTCTCCTCTCTTCCCCATTTTTGAGGATGAACATGGGTTCTCCTCCTTGTAAATTTTGGAGTCTTGTTTTGTATTTGTCCTATTTTATTGTGTGCTTGTATCTTTGTTAGTGTACCCTACATCTTGTGTAAGTTTTGGTTAGTTGACCTCTTTCCCATGGGCTTGGGGGAGGCTAGCATGCATCCCAACCTTAGGAAAGGCATGTGATGATACCTATGGTTGGGTGGCAAACAAGCTCTTCTCCTTGTTGGTTTTCTCGAAGGCATCAAGTTTGGAGCTCAAGATTGATAGTGTTGTTGGAGTCCTATTTGGCTTCTTCTCCCTCTTTGGGAACATTATCTTCTTGTATCTTTTGGTCAAGGCTTTGTGGAAATTTGCACCTCTTGTAAAACTCTTAGTTGTAATTTTCATTCTTATAAATGAGAAGTCATTATTGATTTAGCAATCTCCTTAAACATCTTGTAAGAGACTTGTACTCATTTAATGAGTAGTTATGTATGCTATGAAAAACATGTTGAACATTGAATTTGAGCCTTTTGTAAATGAAATTTTGGTAACTCCTTTTTGAATGAAAAGTGGATTTTGAAAGCATGCTCCTATATATGAAAATCTGATATGTAAACTCCCCTTGAAAGAAAGAATATATATATTTGAAAATATGCCCTTCTTGTGAACATGTATGTACACTTCATGGTGAACATTTTCCCTTTATTATAAATCTGAAACATTCATATTTCATCTTTTAATGTTTGTAATAGAAAATCTTTTGAAGTGAATGTTTGATAATATTAAGTTCATTAGGTAACACATAATGTGATTAAAATCGGTTGTTCATTTTAAGTTGAAATCAACATTGTTTGTTGTTGTGTACAAAAGAGATAGCAAAGAAAAAAAAAAAAGGGGGTGGGGGTATAAATCTTAGATTTATCATTTTATTCCTATAAGAAAACTTTGCAGCTTTATAAGTATAAAATGGAAGATACATTTCGGATTATACACATTATACATATAATTAAAATGTAGTATATATATATATATATATATATATATATATTATATATATATATATAATGTTATATATATCGGACATATTATAGTATATAAAATTAAATGTAATATATACTTTTTTAAAATTTAAAAACGGTTATTAAATAAAACTTATACAAAACAAAAAAATAAATAAATATTAGGGAGGGTCGGCCCCCTCCCCCACCGATGCGCCCCCCTTTCCATACTCAACGGCTCCGCTCCCCCCCCCCGCACCTTTCCCCGGCCGCGGCTTCCATAGTCGCCTCGCGCCCGCCCTCCCATTCCTGTGCTACCCCACGCAAAGCACCACCTCCCACCGCCACCGCCACCGCCCACCCACACAGCTCCCTTGCCTCTCCTCGCTACTCCATCTCCCGCCCGCCGCGACCCTGTCTCCCTCTGCAGTCCCTTCCATCTCTGTGCCACCCCCAAACACACGCTCAAAAATCCATTTGCCCCTTCCACACCCCTCCTATACCTCTTTCTCTCAAATAAAAAAATAAATAAATCCACCCGTGTGCATATTTTAACAAGATAAGAAAAATATTTGTATACATATACTCACTCCATAACAAAGAATAATGCAACAAGAGGATTGCAAATAATAATAATAATAATAATAAAACCGAGTTTCCATAGATCTCTCCAAACACCCGCACAAGAGAAAAGAATAGCAAAATGAGAGAATGAAATAAGAGAAAGAAAAGAATAGGCCATTAGAGCAATAAGGCAAACTTTAGGGCTTTTCTAAAACCAAGGGCTCAGATGACTTTAATCATAGGGTCATTATTAAATCATATCTTTTTTTTATTAGTCATGGTTTTTTTTAATGGGAAGTTTAGCAAGGAGGAAGGGTGGAATGGATTAAATATTTTAAGAAGAGGTTGTGGGTAAAGTTACCTAAAGGGAAATTGTTTCTATTTAAAAATGAGTAGTTATTATTCATGTGACTTTTTAAAACTAAGAGAGAGAGATTAAATGTGTGCAAATTTAACAATTAAATAAATAATTAAGGACGGGTTTAGGGTAGTAAATAGTAAAATTAGGTAAATTAAAATAGAATAAAATCAGTAATTATCAAGAAAGGGTATAAGAGATGTAATAGTATTAGCTCAGCACTAAAAAAAAAAAAATTTACCCTGAAATTTTAGTCATGTTTGGTGCGTTCTTTTGGTGTCCCAGGAGGGGCATTACAGTTGGTATCAGAGCTTGGGGTTCGCACTCGCGGACCACTGGGTAACTAATTAAAATAATTAATGTCAATTTTAACAACACAAAATTAACTAAATGAATAAAAATAAACAGTTAAAATAAATCACCCACTACCATTAAATTTTAAATTAATAAATTTCTCGCTCACCTCGTGCGCAGGATGGCGCCCAAGCGAGGACGATCAGCTAGAGGTGTGGGGCGTAGTGCATCTACGCAGGAGCCGCCGGCACCCGATTTTGGGCCTCGGATATTAGAGGCCTTGCGCCAGCTGATAGGCGTTGTGGAGCAGCGCCTACCACAACCGCAGGAGACGAGAGTGGAGGCACCATTGGGAGACGAGGAGCCGATAGGCGAGGACGCGCATTCGAGCCGCCAGAGCACGATACACCGAGGTGGGAGAGGTCACGTAGCCCTTCCGTTCATCACGAGAGGGTAGCCTCGTTCCGTCGTAGCCGCTCGCACAGTCTCGAGGGACCATTCGAGGATAGGCGACTCCCTTCGCCTATTGGACTACATCGCCAGGATCGAGATACAGGCAGTGTGATCAGGGATCTTCTTCGTTTGCAGCCGCCCACTTACACCGGCTCTACAGATGGCTTTGGGGCTGAGTCATGGCTCCTTAGTTTGGATAGTTGCTTTGGCTTGCACTCTTACAAGAGCAACGTCAAGGCAAGATTCGCCATACACCTCCTCCGAGATGCAGCAGGCGTTTGGTGGAGGAATGAGGAGCGAAAGCTCCATCTGACTCGAGAGACAGTGACTTGGGAGATGTTCGAGGAGCGTTTCAGGGCTCGTTATATGTCAGAGCATTTTGTGCAGAAGAGGATCGATGAGTTTCACGACTTACGACAGGATCCGCACAATAGTGCGGATGAGAGTAGGTTCTGGATCTACTACAAGTATGTGGACTACCCGCAAGATGAGAAATTACAGGTTAACGTGTTTATTCGAAGGCTTAATGCGAGATATAGCAGAGCGAGTTAGGATGCTATCTCCTCCCACACTTGAGAAGGCTATTGAGAAGGCCTACTTAGCTGAGGAGAACAAGACCAAGGCGCAGGAGCATCGTGATAGAAACAAGAGCAAGTTTCAGGAGAGGATACAGGCTTTCCAGTCGTCGAGGTCACGAGGTACTTGCACCACCCCTAGAGGAGGATTTTGGCCTTTGCCGGCGGCCACGAGGACTCCACCGCACCCACAATGGCAGACACGGCGGTAGGGCCACCGCGGCGGGGTTAGATAGACACGGGATTTCAGAGAGGTGTTTCTAGAGGTGGTTTTAGTGGAGCCAGAGATAGGAGGCGGGGCACTCGGCGGACACGGCCACTCGCACTCAACGATCGGCCAGTGTTGGACCAAAGATGATCGCATCACCCGTGCACAGTACGGGAGAGGGACCCCATCTCGGAGAGAGGGGAGGTTGTTTTATTTGTGGATCTCCAGATCACTATGTGCGCATGTGCCCACACAAACCCAATACCATGGATGCACAGAGAGCTGCTAGATCCGAGCAGACGGTGGGTGATGTAGGACGCGCCCATCGGTATATGCAGAGGTTGACAACCGCCAGGCCGAGCATCAGGCCACGGTCATTGAGACGAGCAGTGTACTATCGGGGCTATTTTTGTCTCAAGGTACTTTTTGATTCAGTGCTTGATTCCTTTATATCACCTTCTATAGTGGACCAGTGTGGGCTAAGTGGCCGGCATCCGGATAGTTGGCGAGGTGAGCTGGCCTCTGGGGCCAAACTCGTCGTGGACTCATATGTGGAGAGTTGCGTACTTGATTTAGGAGCCTTCTCCACTACTCTTGACCTCCGAGTTATCCCTCTAGGTTCCTATCAGGTAGTTTTGGGTATGGATTGGCTCGAGTCTCATCAAGCTAAGGTGGATTGCAGAAATAAGGTTATTGAGTGTCAGGATGATCTTGGGAGTGCAGTTGTGATATCAGGGATGCAGAGACCTATCTCCTTGCATGATATCGGCTAAGCAACTCAAGCGGAGCATGTGTAAGGGTTGTCAGTTGTTTGCTATCACCATCAGTGATCGATCTGAGAGCATTCCAGAGCATTCACCCTTAGATGATCATGTAGTTTTGAGGGAGTATGTAGATGTGTTTCCAGGCGAGCTTCCAGGGTTACCACCCCGCAGAGAGGTGGATTTCACCATTGATTTAGTACCTAGATCAGCACCAGTTTCTAGGGCACCTTATCGGATGACGACCCCAGAGCTTCATGAGCTCAAGATTCAGTTAGAGGAGTTGTTGGATAAGGGTCTCATTCGCCCTAGTGTATCTCCTTGGGGAGCGCCAGTCATATTTGTGAAGAAGAAGGACGGTTCTCTCAGGCTTTGTGTAGACTTCAGGTAGCTCAACAAAGTCACAATAAAGAACCATTATCCGCTCCCTAGGATTGATGACTTGTTTGATCAGATGCGGGGAGCGAGAGTGTTCTCCAAAATTGATCTCAAGTCAGGATATCATCAGTTGCGCATTTCAGATGCAGACATCCATAAGACAGCATTTCGCACACGTTATGGGCATTACGAGTTCACAGTGGTTCCATTTGGTTTGACCAATGCCCTAGTTGTCTTCATGAGCCTCATGAATGGAGTATTCAGGACATTTCTGGATTGCTTTGTCTTAGTGTTCCTTGATGACATATTGATTTATTCTCATTCCGAGGAGGAACATGAGGAGCATTTGAGGCAGGTACTTCAGGTTTTGAGAGAGCAGAAGTTGTATGGAAACTTGGAAAAATGCAGCTTCTTTCAGACAGAGATTCAGTACTTGGGCCATATCATTTCAAGCGAGGGTATCTCCGTAGATCCCTCTAAGATACAGGCTATCTTAGACTGGCCAGCACCCACATCAGTTACTGAGGTGAGGAGTTTCATGGGTTTGGCAGGGTATTACCGCAGGTTCGTACAGACTTTTCTAGGATTTCTCACCCTATTACTTCTCTTCAGAGGAAAGGGAAGAAGTTTGATTGGTCAGAGAAATGTGAGCAAGCCTTTCAGTTGCTTAAGGAAAGGTTAACCACGACGCCCATCTTAGCGAGTTCCTGCAGACACGACAGAGGATTTTGTTGTTTGTACTGATGCATCACTAGAGGGTTTGGGAGCAGTTCTTATGCAGGAGCGTCGGGTTATTGCTTTTGAGTCTCGTAAGCTCAAGGACTACGAGCTTAATTATCCTACTCATGACTTGGAGCTTGCAGCAATTGTACATGCTCTAGTGCATTGGCGACATTTCCTTTTGGGTAGACCTTTCATTTTGAGGACAGACCATCGTAGCTTGCAACATATCTTCTCACAGCCGAACCTCAACGCTCATCAAAGGTGTTGGATGGAGTTCCTATGTGAGTATGACATGGAGGTTCAGTACATCAAAGGGAAGGAAAATGTGGTTGCAAATGCTCTTAGCAGACATTTACGACACATGTGCTTGCTTTTTGACACTTCATCAAATTTGAGAGGCGGGATTCTCGAGCACCTTCCGTGAGGACAGATTTTATGAGGGAGCTAGACAAATGTTAGAGACTCGGGGTTCTTTAGAGGCGATATTCTGGGTGTGTTTTAGAGACAGATGGTCTCGCTCGGTTCCCACAGCGCATCTACGTGCCTAAGTTAGGTGATCTGCGTAGCTTCATCCTCACAGAGGCTCATCGAGCCCCATATGCGGCACATCCCCGGAGTGAAGAAAATGCATGCCGATTTGAGGGAGTTGTATTGTTGGCCAGACTTCGACGAGATATATAGCATTTTGTTGCACGATGTCTTGAGTGTCGAGAGTCAAGGCAGAGCATTCTCATCCCGAGGACTTTTACACCCTCATGATATTCCTAAATGGAAATGGGATGTGATTTTTATGGATTTCATAGTTGGACTCCCTATGTCTTCTTATTGTCATGATGCCATTATGGTCACCGTGGATAAGTTGATTAAGGTTGCACATTTTTCACCAACCAAGGTCACCTATAATGCAGGCCATTGCAGGTATTTATGGAGGACATTGTTAGGTTGCATGGGATTCCAAGACCATCATTAATGACAGGATACTATCTACACTTCAAAGATTCGGACTTCTTTTCGAGCCGCTCTGGGTACTCGAGATCAATTTCGGTTCAAACTTATCATCTAGAGACAGATGGGCAAATAGAGAGGGTTAATCAGGTGTTAGAGGACATGTTGAGAATGTATGTCATGATCAGCAGAGAAATGGGAAGATTATTTGCATCTAGTTGAGTTCGCCTGACAACAACAATATATAGCTCCATTGGTATAGCTCCTTACTAGGCTTTGTATGGATGACCTTGCAGGACACCTTTGAGTTGGAATAGACTAGATGATAGGATCATTCAGGACCACCTATCTTCAGGATTTAAAGCAACAGGTTGTGTTTATTAGACAGGGTCTTGAGTAGGTCAGAGCACGCCAAAAGGCGTATGCAGACACCAAGAGGACTGATCGTCACTTCTCAGTGGGTGACAAAGTCTTCTTGAGGGTTCGTCCGCATAAGAGTCCTATTCGTTATGGAAATGGTTCTAAGCTATCGCCTCGTTTTGTGGGGCCTTTTGATATTTTAGAGGTCATCGGTCCAGATGCCTATCGCCTAGCTTTGCCACCACGCCTTACACGGGCCCACGATGTTTTTCATGTTTCTGTACTATGTAGATATGTACACGATGCTTCTCATGTTTTGGATTGGTCGGCATTACAGTACAGGACGGAGGATAGTGGAGATTGGAGCCTCGTAAGCATACTGGAGCATCGGAGGTTGGCCCTTCGGGGTCGAGACTTGGACCAGGTTAGAGTACAGTGGGACCGGTACGACGAGACATCAGCTACTTGGGAGGATGCGATTCCTTTGAGGGCTAGATATCCCTATCTCTTTCAGTGACTTCCAGGAGAAAGTCTAATTTTAGTAGAGGGGGATGTAGTGCCCACACTTTTTATAGCTCAGTAGCTTATTGTTTCTTTGCTCATAGACATGTTTGACAGTGATTGGTTATATCTTGGACATTATATTTAGATATTTGATCTTATTAGACAGGTGTGGACATTTAGGCGTATAGCGCCAATTCAGCTTAATTTCTATATTGTCGCATTTTCTTGTTATGTCATGGAAACTAATGAATATGATGATGTGTTTGGAACCTAATTATAGTGATGGATAATTGTTGTATGGTGGGATTATATGTCACTTTATCATCTTGTCTAAATTTTGGAATATGGAATATAATTGTGTACGTTGTCGCATCTTGATTTCAGTAGGATGTTAGGTTAGTTTAGAACGCATTGATATCTTACTATGTCATTGAATTATATTGTATCGACAGGTGCGGTTAATGTGTGCAATGAGTGTGCAGGTGACAGGGTTACAGGAGAACGTGGGATTCAGGCCAGCTACTCAATCTTGCACAAGCAGCCTACGGGCCGAGTCCTAGCCCTGTTCATTGTGTGAAGCCTTAGTAGAGGAGATTATTAATTTTGGGTACTATGAGTGACCCCAATTCTTGTAATGTATTGTGCTTTGAATTATTAATTTTGTTTAGGGTTGCTAATGAAGTTGTAAACTTGTTTCGGGAGTTAATAACTTCTCTTTCATTTAATTGTTGGTTATGTTTAATGTGTTACTTAATCACAAGGGTTTAGGGTCACATGTGAGACCCTTAGGTGGTCCCCACACCCTCTACCCTTGTGCCAAAAATGTAAAACCCGAAATTAGGGTATTTTGGGCATTTTTGGGGACCCCTTTGTAGCTTGGGAGTCCCCCTATCACAAAAATGAGCCCTTGGACCCTACCTAATGGGTAGGGGGGCTTATTTTCAAGGCTAGAGGGAGTTTTCCCTCCCTTTCTACCTCTTGAATAGTCACATCCATGTAAGGGATGTGGATTTGTGTGTTTATCAAAAGTTTCACTTATTTTGTTTTGCTTGCATTTAAGGGAATTTGGGAGAAGAGGGCAAAAGTTAATTTTACCCTTTCTCTCTTTTGTTTTGGCATCTTTGACCTTGATGAGGGAGAGGGGTGACACATGTCACCCCCTCATTTGTGAGGATGCTTGTTTGCTCCTCTTCAAATTCTCATTCATGGGAAATGAAAGGGACTTTTTTTTTGGAACTTCTTGCTTTGGATGCTTGTGGATTTTGGAGCTTGGAGATTGGCTTGAGTCAAGGTGTGAAGACATTTGAAGTTGGAGAGATTTTTGGAGAGCTTTCCTTGAGGTAGGCTCTCATGTCTTTTGTTGTGTTGTTGCCTTTTTGTTGCTAGATTTGTTGCTTAAAATTGTTATTTGTTGTATGTGGATTTTGGTTGCTTGCTTGTTTTCTTTAACTCCCTCCATCATATGGCATGATGGAGTTTTGGAGTGTGGGGGAAGAGAGAGGGAATTTTCCCTCTCAATCCTCAAGGCTTGATGGACAAGCCTTGTAGGATCTTATTGTTTTTCCCCTCAAATGGTTGAGGTGGGGAAGTTGATTCATTTGGCTTGAATCTCCTTCCCCATTCTTGGTAAGGAAACCCCTTTTGGGGTTTGAAAATCCTTCCAAGGAGGACTTGGAGAAAGGGGGAGGAATAAGGAGGGTCTTGTTTGAATAAGGAGCAATAAGGAGGATATGAAGATGTGTTTATTGTGCAAATAATATTGATGCATAACTTTGGAGAACTTTCTCCTCTCTTCCCCATTTTTGAGGATGAACATGGGTTCTCCTCCTTGTAAATTTTGGAGTCTTGTTTTGTATTTGTCCTATTTTATTTTGTGTGCTTGCATCCTTGTTAGTGTACCCTTCATCTTGTGCAAGTTTTGGTTAGTTGACCTCTTTCCCATGGGCTTGGGGGAGGCTAGCATGCATCCCAACCTTGGGAAAGGCATGTGATGATGCCTATGGTTGGGTGGCAAACAAGCTCTTCTCCTTGTTGGTTTTCTCGAAGGCATCAAGTTTGGAGCTCAAGATTGATAGTTAGTGTTGTTGGAGTCTGTTTGGCTTCTTCTCTCTCTTTGGGAACATTATCTCCTTGTATCTTTTGGTCAAGGCTTTGTGGAAACTTGCACTTCTTGTAAAACTCTTAGTTTGTAATTTTCATTCTTATAAATGAGAGTCATTATTGATTTAGCAATCTCCTTAAAACATCTTGTAAGAGACTTGTAACTCATTTAAGGAGTAGTTATGTATGTTGTGAAAAGCATGTTGAACATTGAATTTGAGACTCTTGTAAATGAAATTTTGGTAACTCCTTTTGAATGAAAAGTGGATTTTGAAAGCATGCTCCTATTTATGAAAATCTGATATGTAAACTCCCCTTGAAAGAAAGACTATATATATTTGAAAAATGCCCTTCTTGTGAACATGTATATATACTTCATTGTGAACATTTTCCCTTTATTATAAATCTGAAACATTCATATTTCATCTTTTAATGTTTGTAATAGAAAATCTTTTGAAGTGAATGTTTGATAATATTAAGTTCATTAGGTAACACATAATGTGATTAAAATCGGTTGTTCATTTTAAGTTGAAATCAACATTGTTTGTTGTTGTGTACAAAAGAGATAGCAAAAAAAAAAAAAAAAAAGGGGTGGGGGTATAAATCTTAGATTTATCATTTTATTCCTATAAGAAAACTTTGCAGCTTTATAAGTATAAAATGGAAGATACATTTCGGATTATACATTATATGTATAACATTATACATATAATTAAAATGTAGTATATATATATATATATATATATATATATATATATATATATATATATATATAAAATATATAATGTTATATATATCGGACATATATTATTGTATATAAATATAAATGTAATATATACTTTTTTTTTTAATTTAAAAACATTTATTAAATAAAACTTATACAAAAATAAAAATAAAAAATTAGGGGAGGGTCGGCCCCGTCCCCCACCCGACCGCACCCCCTCTCCATACTCAACGGCTCCGCCCCCTCCCGGCACTTGTCCCACCGTGGCCTCCATGCCCGCCTCGCGCGCCCCCTCCCATTTCTGTCTACCCCCACGCAAAGGCACCACATCCCACCGCCACCGCCCACCTCGCACGCTCTGCCCCTCCGCCTTGCTCCATCTCCCGCCCCTGCCGCGACCCCCGCGTCTCCCTCCGCAGCCCTTCCATCTCTGCACCACCCTAAACACAGCCCTCCAAAATCCATTGCCCCTTCCACACAAACCTCCTATACCTCTTTCTCTCGTAACAAAAAAATAAATAAATCCGCCCCTGTGCATATTTTAACAAAAAAGAAAAATATTTGTATACATATACTCACTCCATAACAAAGAATAATGCAACAAGAGGATTGCAAAATAATAATAATAATAATAATAATAATAATAATAATAATAATAATAATAATAAAACCAGCCCATAGATCTCTCCAAACACCCGCACAAGAGAAAAAGAATAGCAAAATGAGAGAATGAAATAAGAGAAAGAAAAGAATAGGCCATTAGAGCAATAAGGCAAACTTTAGGGCTTTTCTAAAACCAAGGGCTCAGATGGCTTTAATCATAGGGTCATTATTAAATCATATTTTTTTTATTAGTCATGGGTTTTTTTTTTAATGGGAAGTTTAGCAAGGAGGAAGGGTGGAATGGATTAAATATTTTAAGAAGAGGTTGTGGGTAAAGTTACCTAAAGGGAAATTGTTTCTATTTAAAAATGAGTAGTTATTATTCATGTGGCATTTTTAAACTAAGAGAGAGAGAGAGATTAAATGTGTGTAAATTTAACAATTAAGTAAATAATTAAGGACGGGTTTAGGGTAGTAATTAGTTAAATTAGGTAAATTAAAATAGAATAAAATCAATAATTATCAAGAAAGGGTATAAGAGATGTAATAGTATTAGCGACTTAAAAAAAATTTTACCCTGAAATTTTAGTCACGTTTGGTGCGTTCTTTTGGTGTCCCAGGAGGGGCATTACACATTGAAACCCTTGCAAAGTGCATTCCTCAAAACCTATGTTGCTGTGGACATGGGTACGAGTTCGATACACGATACGTCAATTTTAAAAAAACCTTGGGTATGATATGTCTTGGATATGTCCATATATATATATATATATATAAAAAAAACAACACACTCATTTTACTCATTTTTTAGTCCATAAGAAATACAAAACTTGAAAAATATAGTACAATCAATGTTCAAAACATTCAATATACTTAAGATTTTACATTTTTAATGATAAATGAATATTATATTCCTTTGTGTTTCATCCATTTCCTTTGAGATTAATTTGTGTTGTGATGGTGGCCATAAAAAGATGTATATAGGGAGCTCCTCCTAAATGACCTATTTAATTAGGTTGTGTCTAACATGCCAATGATAACTAAAGATGTCAGTCCTTCTAATCCTCCTTAAGGATGCGGAAGGAGTCAATGTTGCGCCTTAATAGTTTATAGGAAAGGATGCTCTTTGAAACTTTAAGCTATGCAATTTGTGATTCCAAATTTTTCTATTAGTATTGAAGATCATTTGAGATTTGAACTCATATTTTTACGAAGGCTCAAATGTATGTCCAAATTTCTATGAATAACTTCTTTCCTTGGCCAACTGCGATGATCCCAAATAATTACTTCAAACGTTCTTGATATCGTTCGAATATTTTCTCTTGAATAAACTATAGGGATTTTAAAAAATCTCTAGGTTTTCTTGTGGTTGCCATGCCCTCCTAGTCTAGTCCTAAATAAAATTGAAGTTTGTTTGAGTCAAAATAAAATAAAATAAAATAAATTTGGTGTTAGAGTAACCTTAGCTCATGTTCACCTAGGTACTTTATTCACCTTTATTGTATTTATCCTCACCCACTTATGTGTGTGGATATTTATTTTATCTTATTTAGATATTAAGAGATATTATCTAGTTGTTAGGTATAGTTCTTTCCTTGATCTATGGTATTGACTAGTTCTTTCTTTGATCTATGATATTGATTAGATCCTTGATATCTAGTTCTCTCCTAAATCTATGGTTTTGACTAGTTCTTTGATGACTAGTTATTTTCTTGATTTATGGCTTGATCTACTACCTTCTTTACCGTTCTTAGATTGTTTTTCGTGCTCTCTCCTTGATTTATTGCTTGATCTATGACCTTGACCGTGTTGTAAAAGTGCTTGTTTTTTCGTGCTCTTTCCATTGGAAATATTTATTTTGAGACTTGCACTATAATTATAAAGTGTCAAATATGGAGGAGTGTTGTAATCAATTGTGGACGCAATTTTGGCTGAGCCCGATATCCTAAACTTTTGGGAGTTACATTCTTCTCTATCATGGATTTTGAGAATGATATGCTTTTCTCTAAAGTATGTGGACTTCAAGAGGATATTGTAAAATTTGTGGAAGAAAATAGATCGCTCAAGAAGTGAAATTCTCTTCTACAATCACTCATTCATGATAAGGATACAATAATCCACTCCCTGCAGCAACAACTTGCTAGCCTACAACATCACCATGATATTGTGGACAACCATATCCATGCTCCTAGTCCACTTGCAGCTATTGCTCTTGTACCCACTGACATTGATATGTTAGTCTTTGAGCCTGTTCCTACTCTTGATGCTTCTAAACCTGTGAGGCTTATTACTGCATGCTCTTCCACATCTGTGCCTATTACAGTACCACATGTTGTGTATCCTATTTCTGCTCAACTGCATGGCCTTTTTGAGAAGTGTACCACTGCCTTCAGTTCTCGCATGCTCTGTTTTATGGGTTTCACTGGCGGAGGTATTGGTAGACACTCATAGGGTATTGTTTCCCCTCTTCCACATGTTAAGTGGAATTCTCATCATGACATTGGTTTTCGTGCAGATACTTCATTGGGATAACACATTGGCATAGCTCATTTGTTTGTTCGCTTGACTCTTTTTGAGGATTATGAGCAACACACGAGTTCTGCATCTTCACTTAGGCTTGAGAAACCTGAGATTTCAGCTATTAGACATGATCAACTTGACACACATTCTGATGTTCTTTTGCATGCACCCATTGTGTATTTTGTAATAAGTCATATACAGACATCTTCTTCATCCATCCATGTTGATTTGGGGTGGATATCTGATCACTCGTGGCGGTGACATAGGCATTTGTTGAGAGGACTCTACAGGCGTGGCTCCTCCACCATTCGGCCTCTTGCTCCACTTTCTATACCTTCTGCATTGTGATGCTTCTTGTTTTGAGCATTTTTCTTTAGCAGGTGTAGTTTATTTCTCTTGTTTTTTGAGAGATTTTGTATCTTCGTATTTTTGGCACTTTTGGGATGTTGATAATATCTTTTGGGGATCTATTCTACAGTGCAGTGCGAGTCCGGTGTTAGTTTGTTAGTGTTCGAGTAGTTGTTTTTCCAACTCATACAAATTTGTAGTGTCCCTCCACCCATTCAAGAAAGATAAGAGGGTGTGGTGTTGATATTGTTTCTTCAGGGTTTTGTGTCCTTGCCTTGTTACCTTGGCTTTTCTTGGATCGTGACATTCTTGATTTTGTGTCATTGCCTTGTTGCTTTGGTTATTGTTCTTAGATCATGACACACCTATTTGCAACGGTTGATCAAATTATGTTTGGTGTTTTTGCACTTTCGACATCACTTCGTTGACAATCTCCTTGTATGGAGCTATTCTGGTGAAGCCCAATGTTAGTTTATGAGTTTTTGATCGAGCAATGGATTCGATCACAATGCACACCGAACTTCTTCAACATTGTCGAGTTTTTTGAGCTGAGTTTCTTAGGATGCCTTGGAGCGAGTTTTTACTCTCTTTATTTTGTTGTTACTAGTTTTGGGTACCTTACGGTGTCTTTTTTCCCAGTTATTGTACATGAGTACCTCATCGGGCTTAATTATCGGGACTCATCTTGTGGACATGCCACTTCTATTTTGGACCCTAGCTTCACTTGAGAGGGGTTGTTAGAGTATGTATTTATCTTAGCTCATGTTCACCTAGGTATTTTATTTATCTTTATTGTATTTATCCTCATGCACTTATGTGTGTGGATATTTCTTTTGTCTTATTTAGATATTAATAGATATTATCTAGTTGTTAGGTATAATTTTTTCTTTGATATATGGTATTGACTAGTTCTTTCCTTAATCTATAGTATTGACTAGATCTTTAATGTCTAGTTCTCTCCTAAATCTATTATCTTGACTAGTTCTTTGATGACTAGTTATTTTCTTGATTTATGGCTTGATCTACGACCATGACTGGTTCTTAGATTATTATTTCTTGCCTATTTAAGCAAGACCCATTCTCATTGTATTGTATTGAGTTCCATAATAATATATGATATTGTTGTTCATTTGTTTGCAAATATTTTATGTAAAATTATTCTCGCGAATTGTTTTCATCTTATTGATAATGGTGTTCAATTAGCATCTGTGTTCTTGGCTTGAGTACGATTTGGTTTTTGATATCATTCGAATATTTTCTCTTCAATAAACTAGAGGGATTTTAAAAAATCTCTAGGTTTTCTTGTGGTTGCCATGCCCTCCTAGTCTAGTCTTAAATAAAATTGAAGTTTGTTTGAGTCAAAATAAAATAAAATAAAATAAATTTAGAGCCCCTATTGCCCACCTATATTGATACGTCTTGGATACATCAAAATGTACTTGGAACGTACCCAAGACGTATCGATCTTGGGTACGTATCTAGGGGTACAAGAGGGTGGGGGACGAACCTTGGTAATATAGCTCAAAACCTAGTCTGCTTGCATCAAAATATATGGAAGGGGAAATTGGGACAAGATGCATATACTCACTATAACATAAAATCAAGGGAGGTTTTTTCATTTGAGGCCAATATAAGGTTAGGATATTTTCTTGGCCTATGCTAAAGATAATAAAATGGTTGTTGAGGATCAAAGGCTTTGTAGGGCATCTTTTTGGCATGTCTTCCCAGGTATCTAGCCAAAATTTTCTTGACAAATGGGAAGATGGAAATTGAAAAGAGTAATATTTTGAATGTCATGTTTCATTAATTGAGCAATGGTTTTGTTTGTGTTTTTGATTTTATGGGAAACCAACAATTTCACATGGATATCAATATCTCGAGACAATGATACATTTATGATTTTTCAAACAAAGAAATATCGAAGAGGGTTATCAAGAATCACCTCAAGTATTGTGGAAATTCTCTTACTAATCCCTATTGTGGCAAGGTATTATAGAAGCAAATAACTTTTTAATTGACTTTATAACTATCTAACCAATCATACAAATTTATTTTTGGTTAAAGACTTTCTTAATGTTCTAATAATGTTCAAAAGAAGTTTTTTTCCATAATTGTTTTTCTATTTCATCTGTTGTGAATAAGATTATTCAACGTTGTGGAAAATTGCGGTGGTGCACAAGGACTTGTTTACTACCATTAGAAGTGCATCTTGGAAGACTCAGCTAATTGTTGGTACTCATTAAGGAGATTTGCATTCTAGTGTATTTTAAAAATATATTCTATACTTTTGAGCCTAGATATGATGTGATATCAAAGATAAATATCGAGTTACTCTTGTATTCTATCGACATCTAATATCTTTCAAAAGCTATTAATTTTTTCCTTAGGCTATATTATTACATATAGTCTGTTAAGTTATTAGTTACTTCATAACTAATATTCACTTGTAAACCGCTTACTGTCCCAACTATATTATAACCTTTTTCTAGCATAATAAATATAAGCATCACACACATCTCAAACTGTTTGTATGCCTTTCACGATTCTCTTCATTCTTTTTTTTGTTCACATCTTTTAACATTGGTATTAGAGCCATTGTTCAAGGAAGCCATAAAGGGTATGAACAAGAAGTTTCAAAGATTGAGAAATCCTCGAAGTGAGTATGAATTGCGGTAGAAGAAATACAAATTTGTTAGGGCACATTATGAGGTTGAAATACAATTGATTTATAATTGACATTGATGTTGCAAATAAGGGAAAAGTGTTTTGAAGATGTTTGACGACATTTTTGAAGGGAAAAACATCATTACAACAATTGTTAGAGCATCAATTTGCACATGAAAAAATAGAAACATTTGCAGATAATCACGTCTACCAAAACACAATTCCATAAATTTGATGATAGTAGGACACATTTTTAATTGTTTCAACATGAACATGTGAAGTGAAGGGAAACAAACTACAAAAATCCTGTGATGCTTTAGGGCATGAACCACCAATAGATAAGTCACAATTTGATAAGGAAAAGAAGATATCCCAAATATAAGTCAAATTTTTCTCCAAATCCATATATACGTTATTTGGAGGGAAAAACATACCATAAAATGTTGTTTTGAGCTCGATATTGAAGGTTTGTTAGATTATTTTGAGTAATTGTGAATTACAAACCATTGCAATCGTTTTTGCTTCATTTTAGTTGTGATTTTGATAATTTTGTTGAGTTTGTGCAAAATGTGAGCATACAATAATTTCAAGATTAAGTTAATAGTAATTACAAGTTCTTGTAAAAATGCAACCAATCACCATAGTCTAGTCATGATTTTGAGTGAACTTATAGTTAGGGCATAAAAATAAATCATTTTTGGTGAAAGAGAAGGGAAGAAATGTAGTCATTTTTGTAGTTTTTGTGTAATTTTGAGTTTGTAGTGTTAGGGCACATGTTTTGGCTAGGAGGATCCTATATGATTTTCAACACATGTAAGTCATATTGTTGCGTACATAATAAGCAAACTCAAAATATAGATTGTATTTCCTTTCTCATTACATTGATTTATGGGTCAAAAGTCATAATGTAGACTATACTTTTTTATTGCCTTGATTTGTAGGTCAAAATTCAAACATCTAGAATTTAGACTATACTTTTCCCAATTGCATTGATTTTTGAGGTAGAGAATCAAGTATTGTGTGAAAATGGCCACTATTCAAAATCTTGTTTTGCTATAGGCACAAATTGATTGGTGAAAATTACAATGTTTGAAGTTACAAGATTGTGATTATTGCAGAGTATCTAGACTACAATAAAATCATTCTTGCAATGAAAGCCTATTGCTAACATTGCATATTATGACAAGCATCATAAGGAGGCCTCATTGTTGAAGTTGTCGAGTGTTAGATGATTTGATAAGCAAGGTCTGTAATACCATTGAGGCTAGTGTGCTAAGGACAAGTCTAAAGAATAAGTACATGAATTCATAGAAGAGTCGGGTTTTATATCTAAAAAAATTGTTATTTTCAACAAGGATGATGGAGGATGCGTCCCTATCAAAACATCTTCTTTAGATGAAAGATATCCACGATCAACTTAGTTCCATCAATAAAAAGGTGAATGTTAATGACTTGTCGACATTTCTTGTGACTAGTCTTTTGCCCTTCTATGACACATATGTAGAGAGACTACATTTGATGGTAGAAATCAAACCTTGTCATTTGATCAAGTCAATTCCTATTTGTTGCAAAAGAAATGGTGGAAGACACAAGTAATTGATTCTAATTTTGGACAATTAGAGAGTATTAACAATTTGCTAATTAGTCAAAGGGAAAATAAAGACATTAGTGAATCTTCCAGATACCGAGTGAAATGACATTACTCTTATACATTTGGGAATCTCAAAAATATTGTTTGAAGTGACAATTTCTTTCCCAACAAAATAAAAAGCCACATGATGAGGCTATTATGGCAGCAATTGCAAATAAGCATAATTTTGAGGAAGGTTATGCTCCCATAGCAGAGTATGCTCTTATAACATCATGCTAGTTGTTGGTTCATTGTCTCTAGCACATCCAAACATTTTTCATGTTGTAAGGATTGGTATGTAGCATTTATTACAAATTTTTATTTATTTTTATTAACATATGGAAAGACATAATAGAGGGGATAGGAAATGTACATAGAGAGTTGCAATAGAGGGGATAAGAAATGTTTGCATTGTGTTGAATAATGTTAAAAATATATCAATAAGGAATGTTAGGTATGTCCTTAACATGCATACAAATTTCGTTTGTCAATCAAATAACATAAAATACAAATAGTGTTGTAAATTTCTCTAAGCATAATTTTGTTGTGTCGGATGTAAAACAAGAATGGGTAGTTGCCCCTAGGCATTGGGCAAGGAGGCCAGTAAGGCTTGTTGACTTTTCTACATCAACTTTAAAGTATGTCACGGAGGGGACTCCACCATTCGGTTGTGTTGGAGGATGAAATTCTTATATATATTTCTGGCCATACCTCACTCAACTTACATGCAATTGTTCGGAGGGAATATCCACTATACATGATGTGTGGGAGGCAAAAATTCTTGGGAGGATGGACTTCCTCACTCAGATGAATGGTTAATTGTGAAAGGAGACTCCATTATTCAAAATGCACTAGAGGCACATGGGAAGATGGCAGGGCACACCACTCAATCACAAACATTGGCTCGAAGGTTAACACAACATTGACACTTTCCTCATCTTGTTGTAAAAGGATTTTTACATTGAGGGAATAGATGAACAATAGGAGGTGATGACTATTCACTTAATATTTAGATGTGTTGTCATGCTAAATATATAGCATGCAAAATATAAAATTTTGGTTGTGACAATCTAACCCCCACTTGAAACCTTCTCTCCTGTTACTATGAACCCTTCTTCAAGCCAACCTATCAACTGTGTCATCCTCATTTTGGCTGAGAGGAACATACTAACATGGTTTTCAAGTGTGTTTCATGTGCATGGAATTATATCTAAATGAATTCAAAAAGCCATTCAACTCTAAGGTGTAATAGTTATTCTCGAAGGCACAAAAAGGGATTTTTAAAATCATTTTGCAACAAAGGAATACCCTTTGGAGGATGATTGCAAGGGATCAACCCATTTGAGAAATATGTAGAGGAGTATTGAAAAGATTCAGGGAAGTTTCAAAGAATTATGTGGGGTCATATTATATGGCGGGCCAAGAATGTGTCTCAATGGCTTGCACTCCTAGGTCTTCCATTCTACAAGGGTATGAGGCAACGAAGAGGAGACACACATGGACCAACACACAGTTGATTGATTTAAAAGTGGCTACAACGAGTGTTAATGTCGTATATCAAGAGGGTAGTGATCCTTATGCTAAGTCAACCTAGGGTTTCCAAGGCTCGCGGTCAAGATAAAGGAGGGTACCCTTCTAGGATATTAGTTAATGGGGAGAGATATAGATTGATAGAAAGATAACACAAACATGCACAATCTATAGAATTGAAATACACGCAAAGGAAAGCCTAGGAGATGATAATATAAGTGTAATATGCTAACTAGCACCGATGTACATACAATACTAAGTTAACATAAAACAATGGGAAATGAGATGAACTAATCTATGAAAAATGACAAAGAGGGTTAGAGAAATTACTGCGGGGTGGTTGCTGATGCATCTATCTCTCCAGAGAAATAGAACAATGAGAGAGAATCACTATGGGTGGAGAAGGGGAACACTATTCCTGTCCTAAACTCACTATAGATGACCTAATCATGCAAGCAATCCAATAACCAAGAAGAGTGTCCAATCCAAATCAAATGCAAGATAAACCAAGAGCAGAACGAGTAGATGCAAAAGAGTAGAGCAGATGGTTATTCATTCATGTCATTCCTTCCTTTCCTAAAATTTCATGGTGTGATGTTCATATATATCGGGCGATGGCATCAACCAAGGATAACCCTAATGTCAAGTGGGGTAAAAATGTGTCATGGATCAAGGGCAAGTCAGCGAAATAAGTGTCAATGATGAAGTCAAATGCAAGCAAGTGCCAGGAGTACTAGTGTGTGCAACATAAAAGGACTGATGAAGGAAAGGGTAACTAAGGATAGGGCTACATAGCAATTCATCTCTCTGTGTATTGTCTTTGGTCCCATAATGATATAGTCATATTTCATTCCCTGTAGGCCCCTTAATACACCTGCTTGAGAAATAGATGCAACAGAGACCCTTATCTGCACAAAAGAGTTGTTAGTAGCAACATGAAAAATTAGGTGTATACATATGCCCCAATCATTGATCACTACATGTTACAATAGTGAAACATGAGGTGGTCAATGGAATGAAACAGTCTGTAATATCAAAAATGAAGGTAAATACTTTGAAAGTGCATAAAAGCAATGCTTTGAAAGTAATAAAGGACTAGCTAAAATGAAATATACCCACAAATGCATACCTGATAGTGTTGTTCATCTGTCATGTGCGGGTGGAATCAATACTGCAAGAACTTTAGATAATCACACTAGAGGATTATCGGTAAAATAAGACGTAAATCACCTATATAGGGGCCCATGTGATGAATGTCATGTTATAATGTCAAGATTTCATAGTGTCGTAGTGTTATAGATATCTATCCCCAAGGGCGGGTGTAATGGTGTCACCCATATTTCATCCTGAAATCTGCGACTACCCTATCCAAATTTTTTTGTACTTTTAAAATAATGGGTTGTTTTGTGTTTTTATTGCCTGAAAGTTCTTGTATTGCGTCAAGATATTCCCAAAGAGTCATATTAGCCTTTTTCGCCAAATACCCAGATGCCCAAATATGTTATATTACGTCGTTAGGATTTATCTGCAGAAATTTGTATTTAATTATTTTGAGCCCCGTATGAGACTATTTACGCTTTATTTTAACTCTGTTATGATCAAACATGGCATTATTCCTATGTACTAGAAGGGTTTTAACTTGGAATAAGTTTTGGGCTTTATTTATGCATTTTTGACAATTTTTCATGTTTTTGTGTTGTCCGTTTCGTTTTACGTGAAATTTCTCTAGAACAATTCATTTGTCGGGTAAGCCCAATTTTGGCACAGGAGCAGGTGGAAAACATATACGCATGTTATGCTTGGAGGAAGTCCCCATCGGAGGTCCGGATCACTAGGAAAAGCGAAGTCGTGCACAAAAAAAGCCCTGCGAGGGTTGGATGCATTTTTAGAAAACAAATGATTCAAGCTGCAATGGGAAAAATGGAAGCATGAGACAAGGTGGGAATTTTGTACCTTAGCAGGTACTTTTTCCGTGATATAAAATTCACTTAGCTGCGGTGGGAAAGTTAGAGGTCGTGCAGACGGGAAATTTATTGCACTGCCTAGTAGGATAAAAATTCCCATGATAAAATAAAAGAAAGGGACTTAAGTGAAACCATGGGATTTTATTGCTCACTTGCGAGTAAATAATCCCATTGTCAAAGTCAAATCACTTAAGTGGATCATGGGATTTTCGGGGCTGCCTTGCAGGGTAAAGAATCCCATTGTGAAAAATTCTTAAAAATAGAATTATATTGTGCAAAAAAGTGCGCCCCCTTTGGTGAGATGATGACAACGTTTAAGTGGATTTAATTAATTATTTCTCCTTCTAAAATAGGCACCCAAGCATGGAAGAAAGTCAAGAAGTCAAAGGGGAATAAAAGAAATAGAATTAAATGGATTAAATTGACTAAATTTAATTTATTTAAAGGCTGCCCCCTTCATGTCAAAAAGTGCGCCCCATTTAGGATATATTTAATGATTTTTGAGGCATTAAATCATTAGATTAAATTCTATTTTCAGTGGCTATGGTCAAGGCACACTGTGAAGCTTAAGTGAAGTGAAGTGTGAAGGATTAAATTGGATTAATTTAATTTATTGGATGGCTGTCCTTAAACATGCTATTTTTAAAGAGAGAAGCATGATTTTTAATTAATTAATTGTCAGGAATAGGAAGGGCAATTATTAATTATAGAATTGTGAGGGTTATATAAGCATGGACTGCCATATGGGTGAATTATTTAATTCACAGGTAAAGAATTGCAGCCAAGAGGAAAAGTGTGCCCCATTTGAAGAAGGATTTTGCTCAGGCAAGGTGGAAACAAGGCTAAAAGCTTCCAAATTTGGCGCATGCTTTGAAGGAGGTTGATCTTTGTCTACATAATTGTTTGCATAGGTGTTACAGTGCTCAGGGGGTTGTTGAAAGGATTCATGCTCTCTTTATGTGTAAATTAAATATCAATTTTTGGGGCAGTAGGCTTGAAAAGTGTAGATTTTTACAATTAAAATTCACTATTCATGCTCCGGTGGCCATTTTTGTCTGAATTAATTATAGGAATTCATTACAGGTTCTTTACAAAAGAAAATAAGCTTTAATCAATGTCCAATACATTACATATATCCTCCGAATCTGAAGAATTGTTCAGATCTGCACCAGTTTTGAAGAAATCCGGCCAAGTAAGAAGAAAAAGAATTATTCGGACAAAGATAGACAAAGCCATGGCGAAGGGAGATGAAAAAGAAAGCACAATGGAGTCATGCATTGCTTCCAAACTTGCAGACATAGGAGACACAGATCTAGGTCCGGAACCTCTTTCTGAATTGATTGATAGATTCAGAGTGGGAAAGACTTCACTCATGCGTGCGGTTAAAAGTAGTGGAATTATCCGAGCTGCAGCCTTTCCATGCATAGCCCAATTGCCAGAGTTTGTTATGGAGTGCGCTAGATCTTACCATCCTTCATCTAGATCAGTGCGTGATGCTACGGGAAAGACAGTAATTCGTTTGGACGCAGAGTTCATCAATTATTGTTTGAAGATTCCAGTGCGAAAGGTGGTGACTTCCATTAGTCTTCAGGATGCCGGCGGCAGGTGGGAGAAGCATAAAGCTGATTGCGTGAGCATAATGAATAGCAGATACATGAAGAAGCCTAGATCTCCTTCAAAGTTCCCAAGAACTCTTCCGCGGTCCAATTTGGTGCAGGAGGTTGATGATGTGGTCAAATTGCTATGCAGGATGAATGGCGAGGTGAATGCTTACACTTTCCGTACATGGATGTATGCTTTCATCAGGACCATTGAAGTCAACAAAATTGATTCCATAATCAATTGGTCGAAATTATTAGCGACAACATTGGTGAGCAAATCCAGAACGTGAAGCGTACTTTCAGCTTCAAAATGACTTCCTACTTGGTGTATGCTACAGCTTCACAAGGCATCTTTTCCAAGCTGGATAGATGTGGTGTTCTTTCTAAGGACCCCATTTTCGAATGCTACCCACAGCTGACTTCTTCAGTACTTGCGTGCGAGAAAGATTTCAAAGTGGTCAATGATGAATTCTTCTATGATTTCATTTGCAAGCTAGACAAAGACTTAAAGGCCAACATGGTAAGCAAGGTAACATTGGAAGTAGTGTCCAAGATTGGCGATCTATTCATTCGGTTTGCAGATTTCACATACCTTAGGGTTACGAGGCTTTTTGGAGAACCAATAAAATTACAAAAGTATCTCGAATGATAGATTGATCGCCATGGAGCCGAGCAGACAACTTGTGGAGCTACACGACCTTCAGTCAAAGTGACACAATTCTACGGGCTTCTTCCCAATCACTGTGGGACATTACAGCTGCATTAGCATTCATAGAGCTCGAGGGATGGAGACGCAGATGTTATCCGAGTATGAGCAAGAGTTCTTCCCTACATGGCTGAACTTCGATCCATTTGGAGTAGCCAGGAAGACGATCTCCCAGGAGTACGCACATGTGCCTTCATTAGAAGATTTCTGGATGAAGTGCAAAAGTGAGTATGAGGTTAGAAAGAGAGATTTTAGCAGATTGTCAAAGAACGCAAGTGTTCAACTTTGGACTAGCGCGGATACCTACGGATCTTAAAGATGATGGGAATGTGGTACTTGACACTTACCATCAAATGGGAGGAGATAAAGCCATACTTCAGGATAACGTAGGAGGCTGCCATACACTTGAAGAAAGATCTGGAGCTGTTTTGGTGAATACTTCAAACTGGCTGCTGACGAAGGGATATTGCCTTGATGAAGCATTGATGAATCAAGTCACTGCAACTTCAAATACAGGAGATTCTCTCAAGTAGAAGCACGGAGAAGAAAGCGTGAGAAAGCTTTGAGAAGTTGAAAGTACACAAAAGATCTCAATCAAAGGAGAAGAGCACTTCTACGACCATGGCTTTAGCTCTGATTCTCCAAAGACCCAAGACTTCACTAATTATTTCATCGCAGCAGGATACTTCCATGCCTCTCTTCGAATCCGGTGACATTCATCTCGCTTCTCTCCTTAGCCACTCCGTTCAGCACCTGTTCCAGAGGAGATGTTGAAGCTGCAGATGGCGGAGTTTGAAAGAGCTTTGTCCTTGGATGATTCAGAGGATGGCAGCCATAACACCGTGGCACTTTCTGATGGAGAGGAGGCAGAGCGGGAGATGGTAGTGCACTCAGCGACTTCTCATTCTCCGAGAAGTAACTTCTCGGAATGGTTGGCTTCGCAGTTGGTTCTAGAAGCGAGAATGGAGATGAACTTAGAGGAGCATGACTTGCAGCTACTCCAGAATCTGGGCGGAAGAGACAGAAGGCCTAAATTTGCTAAGGTAACTTCAAGGTTGATCATCGAGGATTCGGGAGAGAAGTTTGCTTTGAGATGTCAATTATGGCGAAGAAAAAAGGAGGAGCTCACGGCAGAAGATGTTATAGTAACCAGAGTACCCCTCGGTCAAGCTACCACTGAAGGATTGAAGCAGGACACGCAGACATTGATAGATGCTCTATTCCTTAGGCTTGACAGTGAAAAGGCGGAGAAAGAAGAACTTCAAAAGCAGGTATCTCAGTTGTGCGAGATCATAGCCAAGGTTGTTAAGCCTTCCATTCAGCACATTTCAGAGTAGATGAGTGATCATATTATTCAAGAAATGGAAGATGCAAGAAATCAAGTAAAAACTATTGATGAATGGAAGGATTTGATTATTCGTCAAGCTTCTGTACAACTTGGAGAAGTGCTAGCCCACATAAAGGTTATGAATGATGCAGCAAATCAGTCAGTGCAGAACCGGTGATGAGCATAGTGAACATGAACATAGTTGCTGAGAGTATCCTGAGTACTTTAGGAGAGATCAACAAGCTACCAAGAGATGTATTGGTTGCAGAAAAAATTGTACCGGATGGATCAGTTGAGAAGGGGAAGCAACTAGAGTTTGCAGTATCTTTCCATTTGGAGATCTGCAGAGTTTTGTTGAAGAGGATGCATGCACTTGAGAGTAGGACATCATCCTTACCAGACAGTATCATTTCTTTCACTGAGGAGGACGTGGTTGGAGGTGTTACTTCATACGTGTAGATCGTTCCTAGCAAGGTGCCTAATTCCCTGGAAGGGTCTCTTTTGATGGTACAAAAGAGAATTGATAAAGCTACTAAGCCTTTCACGATGAATTCTATTAGTAGACTGGTGGCGCTGCAGGCAGATATTGCGAGGTTTGGGCCGAGCTTGGAAGATGTGGAGGCATGCATCAAAGTGTTGAATGAAGGATTGTGTAGTTTAGGGCGTAGAGAAGAAGGAAAGCGTGGCTAAAACAGATGGGAGGATGTTGTATCACATGTTCGACAAGTATATCGATATAAGAACAAAAAGAAGACATTAATGTTACAATTGGCATGAATTCTTCTATTCTTTCTTCTTTTATTTTCTATGTTCCCAGTGATGAAATTGTAAAACTTTAAGTTATTGGTTTCATGCAACCATTACTTAAAGTCATGTGGAACAATTCTATTGGTTAAGTGATACATGTGTCACTTAAGGAGAAGTTAGTTGAGGATGATTTGCAAATGTCATCTTTACTTGTTTATGTTTCATTCGATTAGATTTCTCATTTGTACTTTCCTTCTACATTCTATAAGTAGGAGAAAAACCTTTGGGTTAAGGATCAAAATTGGTAAGAAACAATCTTGTGTTCTAGACTTTGTGCTAAACCCCTAAGAGCCACTTGGAGCAAAGGAATAAAAAGGAACAGGTTTCCGAAGAACTTTGTGTCACGGTGTCACTGTTTCTTGCTTTTAATCTTAGATCTTTTAATAAACTTTGTGTTATTTTAGATCTAGATCTAGAGCTACCTTTGTTTTAGAATTCTATGTTTATATCTATTGGATTCTTCTATGTGCATGCAATCAACTCTGCCATCTACTGATTGGGATGCACATCTTCCCCATTTCTTCTATATGTTTATGTAATTACCTTCTTCTATAACTTTTCCTTTCTTTAAACAGCTGCTTACTTGCTGCAAAACTGTTCAGTTATGGTTCATGAACTGAGTAGTTAAAGTAAAACCCCATTTAGATATTAGCATACTTAAATTGACAAATCTGACATAGGAGCCTCACCGGTTAAATGAGGGAGATTTATCTCATGATCGCTAGGTTTTGTGCTATGCGAAAAATATAGCCAACAGATTTTAGTGACTCCACTTGGGAAACAATTCTTTTTATAGATCAAATCTTGTGTATTGAAGATCAAAGTGTTTCACATACAAATCTCAACTGGCGAACGTCCATTCGCCGATCCGTGAAGGTGCAAGGACTCGATCATTTCTTGATGCAGGAGCAATTCAATTTCAATCATCCTCCTTAAGTGAGAAGCCGCAGATCTAGTCTCTCACTAGGAAGGAGAGTGCACACCCATCCAGATCCGGATCGTCTTCAGCATAATCCGGGATTGGAATTATCCATCAAGTCTACACAAGGAGGAGACGTGCTCAAGTCAACATGGGGCATCAGCTAGTACTTGTTCCATGGGGAGTAGCTTTTGGACCTCTGAACTTGGCTCCACCTATGCACGAGCTGCCAAAGGGATCCAGAAAGAATTTTCTAAAATTCTTTGGAGATGGAAAGCAAAACCCGGATGATCATTTGGCGGCCTTCTTTATATCTTGTGGTGTGCTTGCAGTAGAGCATGAAGATGTCTCAGTCAGGCTCTTCATTGAGACTCTACACGACTTGGCTGGAGAATGGTTCTATCGGCTAGCTCCTGGCACCATAACCAACTGGGTGACTATGCGTGAGCAATTTCTGAAAAGATTCAAGCCCATAGAAGACGCTAGCACGTTGATCACCCAACTGACGTAGTTGAAGAAAGAGCCAAGCGAGAACATGTGGGACTTTATTGCAAGGTTCCAAAGGATTTTATATAAAATCCCCACTTCTGCCGCATTGAGTGACGAAAATCAAAAGACGTTTTTTATAAATGCTCTATTGCCAAGTTGGATATCAGCTAAGAAGGGCAAGACCTGTAAATCTACTTGAAGCACAAAATGCTGCCGTGGAAGTTGAGGATGACTTGATCATGGCTGGAAAACTCAAACAACCATCTCACAAAGGTGATGGCGCTTCTTCTAGTACTTTAGATCCTTTGTTGCAGAGATTGGCTAATGACATGCTGCAGATCAAGAAGCAGATCTCTCAAGCAGGGAATGCAACCCCCTCAAGAATAGCTCCTACCCGACCTTTAATGGTCAAAATCAAAATCAAAACCGAAACAGACTTGTTGCTGCACCACAGTGGTTGGCAATAGAAGCTGCTCCAAGGAATAACTTGGAAACTAATGAAGAGGATCTCGGCATTCGATGATGAAGACTTTATAGATCCCGCTGGCGACTCCAATATTGGTTACCTGGACTACGAATATGACGATGGCTATTATGAATCTTTTGAAAATTCCGATGGTCACACATTTGCGGTGTTTACAAGGTCTCAGATGCACCAAAATGTCGAAGCATCCACAAACGGCCGAAGAGAAAGAGAAGATCTTGACCGGATGTTACTTGTCTTGAAAAGAGGTAGTACTCTTCCTTATTCATTAGTGCCCAAGGATAAATATTCAAATTCTTTCAATTTACAGCAAAGAGCCAACACACATCCTACTGAAGCAAGTCAAGATTTCGACATAATTGATCACATCAAGAGGAACAAGGTCCAAATGTCAGAAGCTGAGTATTTGAGAGCATTTCCTGATCAGCTGAATAGATTGGTCAAATATGTGCAAAGTAACGGTCCCAACCCAACAAATAATACTTCACGGGGTATCTTGTCAAGCCCAAAGAATACTCCCCCTTCAAATAATGTGGCTACAAATTCTTCTCCTTCTACCTCTTCTCCTACTACATCAGAAAGGATCGAGCCATTCTATGTATCTTTGCTCATCAACGGACACAAACTAAGCAATTGCATTTTGGACTCTGGAGCTTCTGATAATGTCATGCCTGCCAAAGTTGCTAATGCCTTGGGTCTCACATTGAAAAAAACCATTGGAAGATGCTATTCAATGGAAAGGAAAGTCCCTCTTGTGGGGAAAATCAAAGATGCGCAGCCGTACTTGCTTCCTTTCCAAATAAAATACCTGAAAATGACTATCCTTGTAACATACATTCTAGTCTCTTATGGCATGCTTTTGAGTAGAAATTTCTGTAAAGAGATGGGTGGAGAAGTTAAGATGGATTGGTCTTGTGTGCATATACCAATCAAAGGAGTAAATCAGAAGCTAGAACCTGAGAAGAAATCCAAGTACACAGTATCAAAGTCTGAGGATCCTAGATCTCAAATCTTGTTTCAGAATTTGATCACGGAGTCTATTATCTAGAAATGGATAAAGAAGAAATTCAACTTGTGATTCAAGAGCCGCATCAACTTGACAACAAGGTTTGGTCTCTGGAATTTGATGGCAGCTGTTGTTCATTTGGATCCGGCGCAGGCGTTGTTCTTATCTCTCCTGAAAGGAAGGTGCATGCACACTCCTTCAAATTGATGTTCAAAAATACTAACAATACAGCTGAGTATGAAGCATTGTTGTTAGGCATGGAGTAGGCAAGAACAATGGGAATCAAATTATTACACACAAAGGGAGATGCTGAGCTGATCGTTAAGTAGATAAGAGGTCTCTGCCAAGTCAAAAAAGACAAACTGCGGTACTATAGAGATCAGGTCTACTCTGCTATCCTGGATTTTTCATCTTTCTCAGTATCTTACATTCCGAGAGAACAAAATTCAAGAGTTGATTCGCTTGCAGAATCGCAGCCTTGTTAAATCCAGATCAGCCTCCCACATTCTTTAGATAGGGAGACTACAAGGTGGAAATGGTTTTTCGCCCAAAGGTTCCTGATAATGTCCAAAGAATGGCGGGTTTTCAACGATGACATGCAGATTGTTGCGTTTCTCCAAAAGAAGGACAACTTTGAAGAGATCTACTATGAGGGAAGCAATTCACCTCCTAAGGAGACTCTTCGAGAAATGGATGCAAACGTCTCAGGAAGTCAGGAGATTATCCAGCTAAAGGGAAATAAAATTCCCAAAGGCTTGGTATCTCTTGAGGAAATGTTTGATAAACATGATCAAATGCTTAAGAGAAATGAAGAAAGTGGGGAAGGTTCTTCCTCCAACACACAATTACTAAATTTGGGAGCCAAAAATAATCCCAAATTAGTAAATTTGGGTAAGTGTTGTTTAGAAGCCGAAAGAGAAGCTTTCACTGAGCTTCTTAAGAAATATATGGATGTTTTTGCCTAGTCTTACCAGGATCTAAAAACATATCAGCCTGCGGAAGTTCAACACTACATCCCACTAAAACCAGAACAAAAGCCTTTCAAGCAGAAGCTGCGGTGGCACAACCCTACCATTTCGGGAACCATCTTTGCAGAAATCCAGAAGTTGTTAGACGCAAAGATTATTTATCCTATACATCATTCCGAATGGTTAGCCAACATAGTTCCTGTGAGGAAGAAGAGTGGCAAAATTAGGTTGTGCGTGGATTTTTGCAACCTTAATCAAGCTTCTTTAAAAGATAACTACCCCATCCCCATCATGGATCACACTCTGCAGGTGGTCACTGGATCTAAGATGCTTTCCATGCTTGATGGATTTTCAGGCTACAATCAAGTTAAGGTGGCCGAGGAAGATCAATACAAAATGGTGTTCATCATACCTTGGGGAACCTTCGCGTGCAGAAAATGTTGTTCACCCGATTAATGCTAGTGCTACATTTCAAAGAGCTATGGATCTAGCGTTTTCTCATCTCAAAGATATAAGCATAATGGTGTATCTGGATGATTGGACAGTTTTTTCCAAAGATAGAAGCGCACACATTTCAAACTTGGAAGAGGTTTTCATACAGTGCCGCAAGCATGGCATTTCTTTGAATCCCAAGAAATCCATCTTTGCCATAACCGAAGGAAAGCTGCTAGGGCACATTGTTTCCAAAGAAGGAACAAAGATAGATCCAGAGCATGTCAAATCCATTTAGACATTGCCTTTTCCTACGTCCAAAAAAGGATTTCACTCTTTCTTTGGAAAAGTTAATTTTCTCAGGAGATTCATTCCTGACTTTGCTGAGCTAACCCATCATATTTCGAATATGATGAAGAAGACACAAGATTTTAAATGGATCGGCAAAGGGAAGGAAGATTTTGAGAAAATTAAAGAGGCCCTATCGATAGCTCCAGTCCTGGTCTCACCCGACTTTAGTAAATAATTTATTCTTTCTTTGTTTTCCTCCGAACACACCATGTCAAGAATAATCCGATGCGAAAAATCAAGAGGACGCAGAAAGCTTCTATTGATTTCATGAGCACACCTCTTAAATCCTATGAGTTGAAGTACAATCCCATGGAAAAACACGCATATGCAGTGGTGAAGGCGTGTAAAGAATTTAGGTATTATATTATCTCCTCGCACACTGTGGTTTTGGTTCCAGATATTGCAGTTAAATCCATCCTTACTCAACAAGAGTTAGGATTATTGAGAGGCACATGGGTGACAAAGGTTCAAGAATATGACCTGGTTATTAAACCAACAAAGATGGTTCGAGGAAGAGGTCTGTGTGAATTAATGACGGAGATGAAAGCATCAGTACCCAAAGCGAATCAAGGGGAGATAGATGAAGATTTGCCTACGCTTCTTTTTATAGATCGATAGAGGAGTGGTACAGTAACATTGCTTAATTTTTGACGTATGGAGAATGCCCATATCAACTTTCCAGAAAAGAGAAACGAACTATCAAACTGAAATCCAAAGATTTTGTTCTTTGGGATAATGGTTTGTACAAGAGGGGAATTGATGGCGTATTTCTCAGATGCGTCGATAAAGCTCAACAGGATCAGCTACTTCAACAGTTTCATGACATGGCTTGTGGTGGTCATTTCTCAACCCGAGTCACTGCACACAAGATCCTCAGAGCAAGGTATTATTGGCCCACCCTTTTTCAAGATACTTCAGAGTGGATAGCTAAGTGCCAAGCATGCCAACATTTTGTTGGGCGTGTGAAATTGCCTGCATTACCTCTAAAACCCATTGTGATTGAAGAACCTTTCCAACAGTGGGGAATGGATTTTATTGGAATGCTTAACCCGACTTCCAGTGCCAGTCACCATTACATTCTAACAACTACTGATTATTTCAATAAGTGGGTAGAATCTATTCCTGTAGAGAACGCCACTTCTGCCGAGGTGTGCAGTTTTATAAAACAAAATATTATTATCAGGTTTGGCGTGCCCAGCAAAATTGTAGCAGATAATGCTCTGAATCTTTCTTCTGAGGAGTTGGTTGACTTCTACTACACTTATGGGATTCAGCTGGTTCATTCCTCAAAATACTATCCATAAGGGAACGGTCAAGCTAAATCTAGTAATAAAAACTTGGTAACTATGGTGCCCACACTTTACACACACAAATACAATAGTAAAATACCAGGAAATTTTTGTTTGACTTACATTGCTCACTACACACAACACAACATGGGCTTCAAGTACAACATTCAACTCGCATACGACAATCACCAAAAATCATTGACTCACACAGACACACTAAAACGACACCGGCAGGCTGACGCTACACTTTTCCCAATGGAAGATTACTAGTAGAGACCCAACCACAGGAACATGGCTTTAGAAACGGCGAACCCACAATGCATCATTTCCTTAAATGTATTTTTGGTTAAAGTTAACATTTCAAGGACATTATGAGCTAGGATAAATTTTCTTGTGTGTCCACCCACATTTTCTTAAGTTTATTCCGTGGTTGAAAATACAATTTGACCTTCTCAAGTTGGCTTCTTATACTTTATATAAATTTCCATAACTGACATACATATTTGGCATAAATCAAATTGCATACAAAATACTTAATCATCTTCTATTATGTAAAAAATATTCTTCTCCAACATTTATTTGATGTCTACAGTTTTACCCTTACAACTCAAGCGAAAGAGACTTGATGTCCAAAACGCAATCAAAGGATTTGATGGAGATTTAGATACAGGGCAGCTTTGCACCAAAATGTTTCTCGATTCACACTATATTTATTTCTCTACCATTGTTATTATAATTTGAAAACTTATTGAATTCCTATAAGATTTATATATATCTATATATACATATCTTTTGTTTTCTCAAAGTTTGGTCGCACCAAGGTAACTTATATTCTTTATAACACATGATTATGTTTAATTAAGTTTTAAGGACTTCATGAGTGACCTCAATCCTAATCTCAAATCTCGTTCTCATCTTAGGATATGCTTATACATCGCACTATGGTCTCGTTCATAGCATTGTTGTGTAATCAGGAGTTACAGAAGTATTTGACTACCATCTTGAAGGGGTATATGGTCGGAAGAATTGTAAACCATACACGAACCACAAGTGACACCTCCTAATCAGCTGAGGTTTGGTTTCTTCCATTATGCACTCAATGATCTACGCCTCAACTATATAAGAGTTTAAGGCAGGTGGACAAAATTATACTAAACCACATTCAAGGACATACCAAGGTGTTATTTTGATAGAATCCAGGGTTGCACCGCTTAGTCGTTCCTTCGAACAAGGACTCATAAGGTGACTTCTAAGGTGATCTTCAACACTCAGCACTGGTGTTGGACCTGAAGAGAGGACATTCTTCTCGCGATTACCAAAACTAGAAGGAAACCGCATACTCTGGATAAGGTTGGACCATGTTATTCCTAAAATATGGGTTCACGACAATGTCGCTAAACCTAATGACTATGACGGTAAACTCCAACGAGGGGTTTTATTTACCTAACCTATGAGGTCTCATTGAGTGCAAGCTTAAGTTCATTCTACGGTCTTAATTTTCTCATATGGTAAAAAGGGATCACACACATAGGCAAGCTATACATGAATATTTTATTAGGGTTGAGTGTTCCCATTAAAACTCTTTAATGTGTCTGCAATGTAAGAAGG
Source organism: Taxus wallichiana var. yunnanensis (assembly GCA_018340775.1). NCBI lineage: Eukaryota > Viridiplantae > Streptophyta > Pinopsida > Cupressales > Taxaceae > Taxus > Taxus wallichiana. Next base: position 49,400,013 of record CM031244.1, on the reverse strand, counting down.
TAACCCAATAATTAATTTAATCGTTTATTGAATACTGAGAAGGTACCACAATATCTTAACTTCAATTTCAAAATTGCTTTATATAAATCAAACCTCTTTTTTTTTATACACAACTAAAATCAAATTGAACTGGTGATTAGAGGCACATTTCCTAAGTATCCCTAAAACTGGCATATCATACATATTAACAAATTTCATTTATAACTTTTCAGTAACAAGAGACTACATTACACAGTTATTCATTTTACAATGACCTATAAAAATTACAATAATAATAATTAAATTATGCTTCACGCTTTTTTAATGTCGTCATTCTTCCATCCTGCAAAACCCACGTGAGCATGATATCAGCGATAAATCGCTGGCATGGCATCCACCCTAATCAATCATAATTATCATTTTTCAGTTTCCCATTTACATCTAACAATAATTACAATATGCAATTGAAATAAAAAGGTCTAGAAACATGTAATCATTGCATTTCATTTTTCTTCATTTTATAAACTCAGGAGAGAGAAAGAGAAAGGAAGAGAGAGAAAACCTCGTTTTATCAAAAGTTCCAATACACACAACAAGTTTCATTATAGTGTTTTAAATAGTTATTTACGTGTGTTAAAAGTTTCCAGGGTGATTTGGCAACCCTACGAGGGTCCACAGTTTTCTACTTTTACATTTTCTCACTAGCTACAAAACGTTCAAAACGGGCTCGGAGGCTAAGAAACTACTTCCAAAGGTTATCTTCCGATGAGCACGCACATCACGATTAAATTTCTACGTGTCCCCAGATATACCAAGAGTTCATTGCAACTGACGGAATTGAAAAAGAGCGCACGGTTTGCGTTTGGCGGCTAGTTTTCCGGGGCCACTGGTCGTAGTTCACCCAGTTGTAAAAAGACAAAAGTTAGCTCGAGTGGCCCATAAAGACCGTGTCCGAACGACGTTCGATGGATGCGCACACAACGAGACTCTTCCTACTAGTTCCCCTATATAAGGAGAATTCGTCAGAGTCGACGGGACGGAGAACTAGAAAACCATGTTCAAACGGCGACAAGTTTTCTGGAGCGACAAGATGAAATTGGACTAGTTTGACCTCATCAAACTGCGACCGAGGCCTACAAAATGGCTTCGCCAAACTATCCCGAAAGGTGCTCTTTCCTATACAGAAAGTTCCATGTAGTTTTCTAGAATAAACGCTAGAGGTTTGCGAAGACGGAACGTGATTTCTCTTTCGGGTTTCAAATGGTGGTCCAAAACGAAAGCCAACTTTCTAGTTTTAACAACTCTCTATTGTTGTAAACCGGTGTAACAGGGCTCCTATAAGAGCGTCAAAAGGATGTCATATGATCATTTTTCAGTCAAACCAAAAATCAAGGTGACTCCTCGTATACCAAGGTACACGAATGAAACTTCACATCTCGTTTCCAGAGTTGCGAAGGGTACTTGGTGAGTCTCAAAAATTGCAAAATTTAACTATTTAAAACCAAGAGAAGGTCAACTTTATCAATGGGGAGTCAAATTCATCTAGTCGATAGAACGATATTGGAGCGGTCAAGAAGGGTAAGAGTTTTCTAGATCATCTCGAAGCGAGGGTGATAGTTCATGGTTTAAAGTAGATGAGTTATAATGGCTTCGAGAGTTGTGACACGACACTTTATTGTTTTGAAATGAGTTGAAGAGACATTTAATTGTATTTAAAAATCCTAATAATTTAAAATTCTATCTAGTTGCAAAAGAGAACTAAAACATGAGAATTATGAGAGGTAAGGGAAGAAGAACCATGCCTGGAAACGAAAGTCGGTCGAAGCCGCAGGCTTGGGTTCAGTCTCTTGCTTGGGCACTTCATCAACCAGTCCTCGAGTGTCCTCAGCTCCACCATTTTGCATACACGTCTACCAGGGAAGTTGCATTGCAAACAAAAACATCTTGTTTTCTATGCCTTGATGGTTTTCCATGCTCAATTCTAAAGCTCTTATTTTTGCACATGCGGGGAGGATGCTGACAAAGGTTGCTGAGTTTGGCTTTACCTCTGCCAATTGCATTTGCTTGAAAATCTCCATGGCCCTTTCAAGAAGCCCATTCTGTGAGCATCCTACAATGAATGCATTCCATGAGACCACGTTCCTCTCAGGCATTGTATTGGAAAGGCTGAAAGCCTCATCAAGAAGGCCATTTTGTGCATATCATGCAATCATTGCAGAGTCCACGAGAATGCATCTCGTTGAATCATTTTGTCAAATAGTTCATGTGCCTTTTAACAGACCCATTTTTTGCATGCCTGCTATCATAGCAGTCCAGGAAACCACACATCTTTCAGGTATTTTGTCAAACAGTTCACACGCGTTGTGTAAGCCTTCACATTTTGCAACTATTTTGTGCATAACCCGAAATCATTACAGTCCATGGAACTGCATTTCTTTCCCACGCATTTAGACAAACTGTTCGCACGTTTCCACATTTTTACATGCAAAACTACTAGGGCGCTTGCAATGAAACATATCGATACAGATTCCTCTATTTTTTTATTCGTTGGAGCCCGCAGTCTAGGCGCGGCTGGGAGAATGTTGGCCACGTGACCAGCTAAAACGAATAGAAAAACCTCCCCCATTTGCTTTGATGGGCGTCCAAACTCTATCCCATAAGCATTTGGTGCCTGCAACCACATCTGAAAAACCCTAACTCTTCCTGGTGGTGGCGCTTCTCCTCCAGCAGCAAAGCCCAAGGAAGAACAACAAAAACAAAAAAATGAAAACAAAAGGAAAGGCAAATCAAGGAGCTCGAGCCTCCATGCCCTAACTCGCCCAAAGTTTCCCCCTTTTTTATTTATTTATTTTTAATTCTTTTATTTTATTTAACATTATTATTATTTCAAAATTCATCTAACTCGTTTCATTCACTTGAAAATCTATTTCATTATTAAAATAATTTAATATGTTTTTCGTTATTATTATTATATTTTAATTTTGTCACGATATTGCCATACGACTCATAAAGTAAATCCTTAACAATGATTTGATAGGGTTTACGACCAAACCCGATGATGATCTGGATAGTCCAAATCAATACTCAAAAACATGGAACAACACCATGTATATTATTTGAAGCCTGCCCGAAACTATTTTTTTACCAAAACACTAGTAGCGGGAATCGACCATATAAATTATAATATTATTACAAACATTATTATTATGATTTTACGGCTTAAAATAATGATAATAATTATTAATCCCATTAATGGCGATGACCAGGTAACTCGACGAACCGAGAACCAGATTTCCCCTTAACCGGATAACCGCCATGACGCTACGGGGTCCACAGTTGGGGTGTCGACAATGACTCGAGAGGAAAGAAGGAGAGGGAAGGTGAAAAATCTTCACTGCGACCCGGACAAGGTCAACAATGGTCAACGAGAGCACACGCACACCAGTCTCCCAGGATTAGTAACAGGGTCGGCAGGTCAGGGACTAGGAAACATTGAACGGGGCATTACATTCTCCTCCCCTTAAGAAAGCATCGTCCTCGATGCGACATAACACAGAGGGAAGAAATGGTACGCAACCAATAACAAGTAAAGGGAAAAGTACACCCTATGGTTTAAAATTTTAGCTACTTAAAGCACGGCCACAGGGTAGTCTTAGAAACATTTGGTAGAAATTTCAACTTTCAAGGTTCTGTGAAGATTGGCAGTTCTCTCTTATTCGTTATTTCATTAATCTCTTTCCATTAACATTATTTTTAATTTCAAGTCCTTTAAAATTTCATTCTTATCGAATTTTAGTTTATTCATTCCTATGGGTTCCCATCATGAACTACAGTCACAACACCCTACCAGGGTTATACACAACACCAAATTTTCACAAGCATACCTTTACATACTTTCACGACCGTAACACATCACAAGGGTTCCACCAACCATGGAGTGACAACAAGTAGACCACATAACAATTAATTTCCAACAATTATGCCCTAGACATAGACCTAGTACACACATATGACTAACAACAGAATCAACACGTTGATACATATACACGGGTATCACATGACCCAAAACAATTCATGTCTATAACAACATAGTTTCAAATCCAATATCCAAAGGTCCATACCAACCAAGGGGAGAGTCAAGCCTCATACATAACAAGGTGTCAAAGACTCATACAGGTACACATAACTCACTATACCAATCTCCACACATCACAAGACATCACGAAACAAACCCCAGATATCTCCAAAAGTACCAAGTAAAACTCCATATATCTCCTGAAGTATCCTAAAGCAACTCCATATACTCCCCAAAGCATCACCAAATAGTCTCCATATACCTCCCAAGAGAAAGAAACATAGTGCCAAAACCAAGTCGGGTCACTCAACCATAGAGCCCCATCCAGAATATCGGGTCACTCAACCATAGAGCGCCATAAAGAATAACAGGTCACTCAACCATAGAGGCCCATCTCCTTTCTCCTTTTAAATGAGGCGGGTCACCCTATGGCCCTGGCACATAGAGCCCCATCACCCCCAACCCAAGTGACATAATAACTCGTGGTTCAACAACCCGCTAGTTATCTGTAACTCCTTGGGCGTACCCCCATACAACGAAGCAGGTCCATAGGTTCAACCACTCCATGGTGAATCCCATGACCCTATTCCAACACATTACGACATTAGAACCAGCATAACAATCCATTCAAATGCCAAGTGGCAAAATCAAAAGCCTTGGGCTAGGCTACAAAACTTTCAAATATGAACAAAAATTTTTAAAACCAAGAAAAACAAATGGCTAAATAGCCTTGGTTAGTGTAAAATCCAAATGTTAATGCAACAATCAAATAAATGCCCAAAATATAAGAACATGTCAATCAAGAAAATGGCTGGTTCTAGCGAAAAGAGAAAGATTAATTTACAAATAAAATATGTAATGAGAAAATAGCACATCACAATCACTATGTGGCCTCATACCACCACCAAAGGGGTACTCATCGAGTTGCTGGCACTCGGACATCGAGCCTCAGCTCGTGAAAATATACATGTAACTAGAAATGAGTAAATCAAATAATGTAACTGTCATCATCTCTTCCTGAACCATTCCTCCATACTCCCACAAGGATCAACATAGTCAAAATCACATAGGATTATTCAACGAACAATCCAATAGGAAAAAAGCAGGGGACACAAGGTTGCATAAGTTGAGCCTAAGGTGGTGCGCACCCACAATATACTGAGCAAGCTCGAAGTATATTAAACAGATAGAAGTGGATTTTCAGTCTACATGAGACTCCACTTCCTCACTCGTACTCGGCTCAAGATTATGAAAACCTGGTCCACGCCTCCTCTCTCCACACATACACTCTTGACAGTTTGTCCCCTCAGGGTCGTCTAGTGTAAGGTTTCACAACATACACATAACTACATCACAAACACAATGGTAATTCACACACAACAACCATAACGCCTTGCGCATGGTATAAATATACAGGGTACAACACAATCATTACCTTCACGAGTTACGATACATCACATTACCACATCCTGCACCCAAGGTGCATTCACTGTACGCTAGGGATCATACTCACCATATGCCCCTAAATTACGACATGAACCATCACATATTACATGAATTACACATATGAGGAACACAATGTCTAACATTACGACATATAGTCAATTGTAATACAACACGACAAGGCCCACAACAATCACAATACGGTGTCGACATCACGATAAACTTCCATTCACTTTACATAAATTTTGTCATGCAATACATCACTACATCTTCACATCACGTAAGGTCAAAATGTTTTCAACACTCCGCAATTCACAATATCTTTCCTTTCACACCAAACAAGGTGGTACATCACACACGGATTCCTCATTGGATCCACGAAAAGGAGAGTCAATACTCTCATCACAAGTAGTAATTCACATGTGCATTCTTCATAGAATCCACACAAAGGAGAGGAATACTCCCATCCCCAGCACATCAACATGATAACAAATGCGCACTAAGTGACATACACATCATGTGCGTTCACACTATCACAATTATGACATAGATCACATCACTCTTAAAACACATTACTCTTCCAATATTTATCACCATCATGAAACACCATCACCATCATGCAACCCATCATGTAACACCATCACCATCATGTAGAATCATCACAACTCTAATCTATCCCAGAGGTTCGAGAGCATGAACCTCCGCTCTGATACCATATGTAGTGCCCACACTTTACACACACAAATACAATAGTAAAATACCAGGATAATTTTTTTTGACTTACATTGCTCACTACACACAACACAACATGGGCTTCAAGTACAACATTCACTCGCATACGACAATCACCAAAAAAATCATCGACTCACATAGACACACTAAAACGACACCGGCATGCATGTTGACGCTACACTTTTCCCAATGGAAGGTTACTAGTAAAGACCCAACCACAAGAACATGGCTTTAGGAACGGCGAACCCACAACACATCATTTCCTTAAATGTATTTTTGGTTAAAGTTAACATTCCAAGGACATTATGAGCAAGGATAAATTTTCTTGTGTCCACCCACATTTTCTTAAGTTTATTCCGTGGTTGAAAATACAATTCGACCTTCTCAAGTTGGCTTCTTATACTTTATATAAATTTCCATAACTGACATACATATTTGGCATAAATCAAATTGCATACAAAATACTTAATCATCTTCTATTATGTAAAAATATTCTTCTCCAACATTTATTTGATGTCTACAGTTTTACCCTTACAACTCAAGCGAAAGAGACTTGATGTCCAAAACGCAATCAAAGGATTTGACGGAGATATTAGATACAGGGCAGCTTTGCACCAAAATGTTTCTCGATTCACACTGAATTTATTTCTCTACCATTGTTATTATAATTTGAAAACTTATTGAATTCCTATAAGATTTATATATATCTATATATACATATCTTTTGTTTTCTCAAAGTTTGGTCGCACCAAGGTAACTTATATTCTTTGCAACACATGATTATGTTTAATTAAGTTTTAAGGACTTCATGAGTGACCTCAATCCTAATCTCAAATCTCGTTCTCATCTTAGGATATGCTTATACATCGCACTATGGTCTCGTTCATAGCATTGTTGTGTAATCAGGAGTTACAGAAGTATTTGACTACCATCTTGAAGGGGTATATGGTCGGAAGAATTGTAAACCATACACGAACCACAAGTGACACCTCCTAATCAGCTGAGGTTTGGTTTCTTCCATTATGCACTCAATGATCTACACCTCAACTATATAAGAGTTTAAGGCAGGTGGACAAAATTATACTAAACCACATTCAAGGACATACCAAGGTGTTATTTTGATAGAATCCAAGGTTGCACCGCTTAGTCGTTCCTTCGAACAAGGACTCATAAGGTGACTTCTAAGGCGATCTTCAACACTCAGCCTGGTGTTGGACCTGAAGAGAGGACATTCTTCTCGCGATTACCAAAACTAGAAGGAAACCGCATACTCTGGATAAGGTTGGACCATGTTATTCCTAAAATATGGGTTCACGACAATGTCGCTAAACCTAATGACTATGACGGTAAACTCCAGCTAGGGTTTTATTTACCTAACCTAGGAGGTCTCATTGAGTGCAAGCTTAAGTTCGTTCTATGGTCTTAATTTTCTCATATGGTAAAAAGGGATCACACACATAGGCAAGCTATACATGAGTATTTTATTAAGGTTGAGTGTTCCCATTAAAACTCTTTATTGTGTTTGCAGGGTAAGAAGGTAATCCAGTAATTAATTTAATCGTTTATTGAATACTGAGAAGGTACCACAATATCTTAACTTCAATTTCAAATTTGCTTTATATAAATCAAACCTCTTTTTTTTATACACAACTAAAAATCAAATTGAACTGGTGATTAGAGGCACATTTCCTAAGTATCCCTAAAACTGGCATATCATACATATTAACAAATTTCATTTATAACTTTTCGGTAGCAAGAGACTGCATTAGACAGTTATTCATTTTACAATGGCCTGTAAAAATTACAATAACAATAATTAAATTACGCATCACCTTTTTCGTCGTCATTCTTCCATCCTGCAAAACCCACGTGAGCATGATATCAACGATAAATCACTGGCATGGCATCCACCCTAATCAATCATAATTATCATTTTTCAGTTTCCCATTTACATCTGACAATAATTACAATATGCAATCGAAATAAAAAAGGTCTAGAAACATGTAATCATTGCATTTCATTTTTCTTCATTTTATAAACTCAGGAGAGAGAAAGAGAAAGGAAGAGAGAGAAAACCTCATTTTATCAAAAGTTCCAATACACACAAAAGTTTCATTATAGTGTTTTAAATAGTTATTTACGTGTGTTAAAAGTTTCCAGGGTGATTTGGCAACCCTACGAGGTCCCTGAGTTTTCTACTTTTACATTTTCTCACTAGCTACCAAACGTTCAAAATGGGCTCGGAGGCTAAGAAAATACTTCCAAAGGTTATCTTCCATGAGTACGCACATCAAGATTAACTTTCTACATGTCCCCAGATACACCAAGAGTTCATTGCAGTATCGGAATTGAAAAAGAGTGCACAATTTACGTTTGGCGGCTAGTTTTCCAGGGCCACTGGTCGTAGTTCACCCAGTTGTAAAAAGACAAAAGTTAGCTCGAGTGGCCCAGAAGACTGTGTCCAAACGATGTTCAATGGATGCACATGCAACGAGACTCTTCCTACTAGTTCCCCTATATAAGGAGAATTTCGTCGAGTCGATGGACGAGAACTATAAAACCATGTTCAAACGGCGACAAGTTTTACGGAGCGACAAGACAAAATGGACCAGTTTGACCTCATCAAATTGCGATCGGAGGCCTACAAACAAAAAGGCTTCGCCAAACTATCCCGAAAGGTGATCTTTCCTATACATAAAGTTCCATGCATTTGTCTAGAATAAATGCTAGAGGTTTACGAAGACGGAATGCATTTCTCTTTCCGGGTTTCAAATGGTGGTCCAAAACGAAAGCCAACTTTCTAGTTTTAACAAATCTCTATCTTTGTTGTAAACCATTGTGTGACAGGGCTCCTATAAGAGTGTCAAAAGGATGTCATATGATCATTTTCGGTCAAACCAAAAATCAAGGTGACTCCTCGTATACCAAGGTACATGAATGAAATTTCACATCTCGTTTCCAGAGTTGCGAAGGGTACTTGGTGAGTCTCTGAAAATTGTAAAATTTAACTATTTAAAACCAAGAGAAGGTCAACTTTATCAATGGGGAGTCAAATTCATCTGGTTGATAGAACAATATTGGAGCGGTCAAGAAGGGTAAGAGTTTTCTAGATCATCTCGAAGTGAGGGTGATAGTTCATGGTTTAAAGTAGGCGAGTTATAATGGCTTCGAGAGTTGCGACACGACACTTTATTGTTTTGCAATGAGTTGAAGAGACATTTAATTGTATTTAAAAATCCTAATAATTTAAAATTCTATTTAGTTACAAAAGAGAAATAAAACACGAGAATTATGAGAGGTAAGGGAAGAAGAACCATGCCTGGAGAATGAAGTCGGTCGAAGCCGCAGGCTTGGGTTCAGTCTCTTGCTTGGGCACTTCGTCAACCAGTCCTCGAGCATCCTCAGCTCCACCATTTTGCATACACGTCTACCAGGGAAGTTGCATTGCAAACAAAAACATCTTGTTTTCTATGCCTTGATGGTTTTCCATGGTCAATTCTAAAGCTCTTATTTTTGCACATGCGGGGAGGATGCTGACAAAGGTTGTTGAGTTTGGCTTTACCTCTGCCAATTGCATTTGCTTGAAAATCTCCATGGCCCTTTCAAGAAGCCCATTCTGTGAGCATCCTACAATGAATGCATTCCATGAGACCACGTTCCTCTCAGGCATTGTATTGGAAAGGCTGAAAGCCTCATCAAGAAGGCCATTTTGTGCATATCCTACAATCATTGCAGTCCACGAGAATGCATCTCGTTGTATCATTTTGTCAAACAGTTCATGTGCCTTTTTAACAGACCCATTTTTTGCATGCCTGCTATCATAGCAGTCCAGGAAACCGCACATCTTTCAAGTAATTTTCAAACAGTTCACACGCATTGTGTAAGCCTTCACATTTTGCAACTATTTTGTGCATAACCCAAAATCATTACAGTCCATAGAGCTACATTTCTTTCCCACGCATTTAGACAAACTGTTCGCACGTTTCCACGTTTTTACATGCAAAACTACTAGGGTGCTTGCAATAACAACATATGATACAGCTTCCTCTATTTTTTTTTATTCATTGGGAGCCCACGCAGGTCTGGGCGCGGTTGGGAGAATGTTGGCCACATGACCAGCTAAAACGAACAGAAAAACCTCCCCCATTTGCTTTGATGGGTGTCCAAACTCTGTCCCATAAGCATTTGGCGCCTGCAACCACATCTGGTAAACCCTAACTCTTCCTGGTAGTGGCACTTCTCCTCCAACAGAAGAAGCCCAAGGAAGAACAATATAAACAAAAAAAAATGAAAACAAAAAAGGAAAGGCAAATCAAGGAGCTCGAGCCTCCATGCCCTAACTCGCCCAAAATTTCCCCCTTTTTTTTAATTTATTTATTTTTAATTATTTTATTTTATTTAACATTATTATTATTTCAAAATTCATCTAACTCGTTTCATTCACTTGAAAATCTATTTCATTATTAAAATAATTTAATATGTTTTTCGTTATTATTATTATATTTTGATTTTGTCACGATATGGCCATACGACTCATGAAGTAAATCCTTAACAATGATTTGACAATGTTTACGACCAAACCCAATGATGATCTAGATAGTCCAAATCAATACTCAAAACATGGAACATCACCATGTATATTATTTGAAGCCCGCCCGAAACTATTTTTTTTTACCAAAACACTAGTAGCGGGAATCGACCATATAAATTATAATATGAATACAAACATTATTATTATGATTTTACAGGCTTAAAATAATGATAATAATTATTAATCCCATTAATGGCGATGACCGGTAACTCGGCGAACCGAGAACCAGATTTCACCTTAACCGGATAAGCGCCATGACGTTACGGGGTCCACAAAGGTGGGGGTGTCGACAATGACTCGAGAGGCAAAGGAGAGGCAAGGTGAAAAATATTCACTGCGACCCGCATAAGGTCAATAATGGTCAATGAGAGCACACGCACACCGGTCTCCTAGGATTATTAACGGGGTCGGCAAGTCGGGGACTAGGAAACATTGAACGGGCATTACATTAACTATCGTGCGCAAAGAAGGTAACAGAAAATCAAAAGAGTTGGCATAAAAAGTTGTTTGATGTATTATGGGCCGATAGAATCACACCAAAGAGGGTGATAGGCATGTCCCCATTTCAGCTGTTATATTGTAGAGACACGGAGCTGCCTCTTACCTTGGAACTGCCTGCCTACAACTTTTTAAGGCCCTGGAGGATTCCACATTCACAAATGCTATTGATAAAAGAATTATGTACTGACTGAATTGAGGGAAGTACAAACTCAAGTTGTAGATAGGTTGATAGAGCATCAAAGGAAGGTGAAAGTCATCTTCGACAAAAAAACTAGGGAAAAAAGTTTGAAGTCAATGACTGCTTGCGTCCTTTTTATGGGACAAAAGAAGAGAAACAAAAGGCATGCATGGAAAGTTCGATTCACTATGGAAAGGGGCTTTTATGATCAAGAGGATCACCAGAGCAGATAGCTTCATTCTTGCTCATCAGGATTGAGTTGAATTGCCATTGCCTTTCAATGGGCAACACTTGAAGTTGTTCTGGACATGAGAAGTAGGGTAAAACCTATATGTACATAATTAAAACTTTGTTTGTTTTTCCTTGTTTTGTTTTTGTTTTCGTGTTCTGTTGTGTTTGTTTTTATAACCCCATGCCCAAAGGACAAGATACGAAACCAGAGATGCTTTGGATCTAGTCTATTCCCTTTGTCATTCTGACAGAGAAAAAGATGTCCACAGATGGAGCCGACTGGTGTCACCCAGATTTCATCCTGAAATCTGCGACTACCCTATCCGAATTTTTTTTGTACTTTTAAAATAATGGGTCATTTTGTGTTTTTATTGCTTGAAAGTTCTTGTATTGCATCAAGATATTCCCAAAGAGTCATATTAGCCTTTTTTGCTAAATACCCAGATGCCCAAAATTGTTATATTTTGTTGTCGGGATTTGTCTGTGGGAAATTTGTATTTAATTATTTTGAGCCCCGTATGAGGCTATTTGCGCTCTGTTTTAACTCTGTTATGATCGAACATGTCATTATTCCTATGTACTAGAAGGGTTTTAACTTGGAATAAGTTTTGGGCTTTATTTGTGCCTTTTGGCAATTTTTCGTGTTTTTGTGTTGTCCCATTTCGTTTTCTGTGAAATTTCTCTAGAACAATTCATTTGCCGGGTAAGCCCAATTTTTGGCCTGGAGCAGCTGGAAAACATATACGCATGTTATGCCCGGAGGAAGTCGCCATCGGAGGTCTGGATCACTAGGAAAAAGTGAAGTCGTGCACGGAAAATCCCCTGCGGGGTTGGGCGCATTTTTGGAAAACAAAGGATTCAAGCTGCAATGGGAAAAATGGAAGTAGCAGGCAAGGTGGGAATTTTGTACTTGCTTAGCAGGGTACTTTTTCCCATGATATAAAATTCACTTAAGCTGTAGTGGGAAAGTTAGAGGTGCAGGTAGGCGGAAATTTATTGCCTGCCTTGTAGGGTAAAAATTCCCATGATAAAATAAAAGGAAAGTGACTTAAGTGAAATCATGGGATTTTATTTCCTGCCTTGTAGGGTAAATAATCCCATTGTCAAAGTCAAATCACTTAAGTGGATCATGGGATTTCTGGGGCTGCCTTGCAGGGTAAAGAATCCCATTGTGAAAAATTCTTAAAAATAGAATTATATTGTGCAAAAAAGTGTGCCCCCTTTGGTGAGATGATGGCAGCCTTTAAGTGGATTTAATTAATTATTTCTCCTTCTAAAATAGGCGCCCAAGCATGGAAGAAAGTCAAGAAGTCAAAGGGGAATAAAAGAAATAGAATTAAATGGATTAAATTGACTAAATTTAATTTATTTAAAGGCTGCCCCCTTCATGTCAAAAAGTGCGCCCCATTTAGGATATATTTAATGATTTTTGAGGCATTAAATCATTAGATTAAATTCTATTTTCAAAGTATATGGTCAAGGCACATTGTGAAGCTTAATCAAGTGAAGTGTGAAGGATTAAATTGGATTAATTTAATTTATTGGATGGCTGTCCTTAAACATGCTATTTTTAAAGAGAGAAGCATGATTTTTAATTAATTAATTGCCAGGAATGGGAAGGGCAATTATTAATTATAGAATTGTGAGGGTTATATAAGAATGGACTGCCATATGGGTGAATTATTTAATTCATAGGTAAATAATTGCAGCCAAGAGGAAAAGTGCACCCCATTTGAAGAAGGATTTTGCTCAGGCAAGGTGGAAACAAGGCTAAAAGCTTCCAAATTTGGCGCATGCTTTGAAGGAGGTTGATCTTTGTCTACATAATTGTTTGCATAGGTGTTACAAGTGCTCAGGTGTTGTTGAAAGGATTCATGCTCTCTTTATGTGCAAATTAAACATCAATTTTTGGGGTAGAAGGCTTGAAAAGTGCATATTTTTACAATTAAAATTCACTATTCATGCTCGGTGGCCATTTTTGTCTGAATTAATTGCAGGAATTCATTACAGATGCTTTACAAAAGAAAAGAAGCTTTAATCAATGTCCAATACATTACATATATCCTCGAATCAAGAATTGTTCGAGATCTGCACTTTTGATTTGAAGAATCCGGCCAAGTAAGAAGAAAAAGAATTATTCGAGAAAAGATAGAGAAAGCCATGGTAAAGGGAGATGAAAAAGAAAGCACGATGGATTCATGCATCGCTTCCAAACTTTCAGACATAGGAGACATAGATCTAGGTCCGGAACCTCTTTCCGAATTGATTGATAGATCCAGAGCGGGAAAGACTTCACTCATGCGTGCGGTTAAAATTAGCTGAATTATCCAAGCTGCAGCCTTTCCATGCACAACCTAGTTGCCAGAGTTTGTTATGGAGTGCGCTAGATCTTACAATCCTTCATCCAGATCAGTGTGTGATGCTATGGGAAAGAAATTAATTCATTTGGACGTAGAGTTCATCAATTAATGTTTGAAGATTCCAGTGCGAAAGGTGGTGACTTCAATTAGTCTTCGGGATGCTGGTGGCAGGTGGGAGAAGCATGAAGCTGATTGCGTGAGCATAATGAATAGAAGATACATGAAGAAGCTTAGATCTCCTTCAAATTTCCCAAGAACTCTTCCGCGCTCCAATTTGGTATAGGGGATCGATGATGTGGTCAAATTGCTATGCAGGATGAATGGCGAGGCGAATGCTTACACTTTCCATACATGGATGTATGCTTTCATCAGGACCATTGAAGTCAACAAAATTGATTCCATAATCAATTGGTCAAAAATTATTAGCGACAACATTGGTGAGCAACTCCGGAATGTGAAGCGTACTTTCAGCTTCAAAATGACTTCCTACTTGGTGTATGTTGCAGCTTCGTAAGGTGTCTTTTCCAAGTTGGATAGATGTGGTGTTCGTTCTAAGGACCTCTTTTTCGAGTGCTACGCACAACTTACTATACTTGCGTGCGAGAAAGATTTCAAAGTGGTCAATGATGAATTCTTCTATGATTTCATTTACGAGGATAGAAAAAGACTTAAAGGCCAACGGGGTAAGCAAAGAAGTGTTAGAATCGGTGTCCAAGATTGGCGGTCTATTCATCAGGTTTGTAGATTTCACATACCTTAGGGTTATGGGATTTTCTGGAGAACCAATAAAGATGCAAAATTATCCGAATGATAGATTGATCGCCATGGAGCTGAGCAGGCAACTTGTGGAGTTACATGACCTTCAGTTAAAGTGGCACAAGTCTACGGGCTTCTTCTCAATCATTGTGGGACATTACAGCTGCATTAGCATTCATAGAGCTATAGGGATGGAGACACAGATGTTATCCGAGTATGAGCAAGAGTTTTTCCTTGCACGGCTAAACTTCGATCCATTTGGAGTAGCTAGGAAGATGATCTCCCAGGAGTACACACATGTGCCTTCATTAGAAGATTTCTAGATGAAGTGCAAAAGTGAGTACGGGGTTAGAAAGAGAGATTTTAGTAGGCTGTCAGCAAAGCAAGTGTTCAAATTTGGACTAGTGCGGATACCTACGGATCTTAAAGATGATTGGAATGTGGTACTTGACACTTACCATCAAATGGGAGGAGATAAAGCCATACTTCAGGATAACGTAGGAGATTGCTATACACTTGAAGAAAGATCTGGAGTCATGTTTATGTGAATACTTCAAACTGGCTGCTGATGAAGGGATATTGCATTGATGAAGCATTGATGGATCAAGTCACGAGAAACTTCGGAGCAGGAGATTCTCTCAAGCGGAAGCATAGAGGAGCAAGCAATAGAAAGTATGAGAAGCTGAAAGTACACATAAGATCTCAATCAAAGGAGAAGAGAACTTCTACGACCATGGCTTTAGCTCTAGCTTCTCTAGCACCTAGTACTTCACCAATTATTGCACTGCAGCAGGATACTTCCATGCCTCTACTGAATCCAGTGACATTCATCTTCTCTCCTCAGCCACTCCATTCAGCACCTGTTCTAGAGGAGATGTTGAAGCTGCAGATGGCGGAGTTCGAAAGAGATTTTTCCTTGGATGATTTAGAGGATGGCAGCCATAACACTGTGGCACTTTCTGATGGAGAGGAGGCAGAGCATAAGATGGTAGTACACTCAGCAACTTCTCATTCTCCAAGAAGTAACTTCTTAGAATTGTTGGCTTCATGATTGGTTCCGTGAGAATGGAGATGAAATTAGAGGAGCATGACTTGCAGCTACTCCAGAATGCAGGTGGAAGAGATAGAAGGCCTAAATTTGCTAAGGTAACTTCAAGGTTGATCATCGAGGATTCGGAAGAGAAGTTTGCTGAGATGTCAATTCTGGTAGAAGGAAAGAAGGAGGAGGAGCTCATGGCAGAAGATGTTACAAAGAACTGGCAGTACACCTCGGTCAAGCCACCACTGAAGGATTGAAGTAGGACACGCATACATTGATAGATGCTCTATTCCTTAAGGTTGACAGTGAAAAGGTAGAGAAAGAAGAACTTCAGAAGCATGTATCTCAGTTGTGCGAGATCATAGCCAAGGTTGCTAAGCCTTCCATTCAGCTCATTTCAGAGTAGGTGAGTGATCATCTTATGCAGGAAATGGAGGATGCAAGAAATCAAGTAAAAACTATTGACGAATGGAAGGATTTGATTATTCGTCAAGCTTTTGTACAACTTGGAGAAGTGCTAGCCCGCCTAAAGGTTATGAATGATGTGGAAAATCAGCTGCAACAACTGGTGACAAGCATAGTGGACATGAACACAGTTGCTGAGAGTAACCTGAGTACTTTGGGAGAGATCAACAAGCTGCCAGGAGATGTATTGGTTGCAGAGCAAATTGTACTGCAGATGGATCAGTTGAGAAGGGGAAGCAGCTAGAGTTTGTAGTATCTTTCCATTTGGAGATCTGCAGAGTTTTGTTGAAGAGGATGTAGGCACTTGAGAGTAGGACATCATCCTTACTAGACAGTATCATTTCTTTCACTGAGGAGGACGTGGTTGGAGGTGTTACTTCATACGTGCGGATCATTCCTAACAAGGTGCCTCATTCCCTGGAAGGGTCTCTTCTGATAGTACAAAAGAGAATTGATAAAGCTACTAAGCCTTTCACGATGAATTCTATTAGTACACTGCGGCGCTGGAGGTAGATATTGCGAGGTTTGGGCCGAGCTTAGAAGATGTGGAGGCATGCATCAAAGTTTTGAATGAAGGATTGCTGCGCTTTAAGACAAAGAAAGAAGCAAAGTGGAAAAAAGCAGATGGGAAGATCTTTGAATCACATGTTCGACAAGTATATCCAATATAAGAACAAAAAAGACAGAGAAATTTTACAAATGGCATGACTTCTTCTATTCTTTCTTCTTCTATTTTCTATGTTCCCGGATGAAATTGTAAAACTTTAAGTTATTGGTTTTGCAACCATTACTTAAATTCATGAGGAAAAATTATATAAGTTAAGTGATACATGTGTCACTTAAGGAGAAGTTAGTTGAGGATGATTTCCAAATGTTATCTTTACTTGTTTATGTTTCGATTCGCTTAGATTTCTCATTTGTACTTTCCTCCTACATACTATAAGTAGGAGAAGAACCTCCGGGTTAAGGATCAAAATTGGTAAGCAACAATCTTGTGTTCTAGACTTTGTGCGAAACCCCGAGAGCTACTTGGAGCAAAGGAATACAAAGGAGCGAGGTTTCAAGAACTTTGTTTCATGGTGTCTTGTGTTTCTTTCTTTTAATCTTAAATATTTTAATAAACTTTGTGTTATTTTAGGTCTGGACCTAGAGTTGCCTTTGTTTTATAATTCTGTGTTTATATCTATTGGATTCTTCTATGTGCATGCAATCAGCTCTGCCATTTACTGATTGAGATGCACATCTTCCCCATTTCTTCTATATATTTATGTAATTACCTTCTTCTATAACTTTTCCTTTCTTTAAACAAAATTGCTTAATTGCTGCGCAGAACTATTCAGATTATGGTTCATGAACTAAGTAGTTAAAGTAAAACCCCATTTAGATATTATCATACTTAAATTGACAAATCCGACACCGGAGCTTCACCGGTTAAATGAGGGAGATTTATCTCATGACTTCCTAGGTTTTGTGCTATGCAGAAAATCTAGCCAACAGGTAACAACACTCAAAAGTGCAAGAAACCATATGGTAGAAGCTACAAAGAGAAACTATCATAAACTTGAAGGTGTAAATAAAGGGAATATGGATGATTAGTCCAAAGGGCAGATAACAATGCTAAAAAGCGTAAACAACCATGAGGTAGATGCTATAAAGATAAATCATCTTTGTTAATGAGTATGAAAAGTTTGGTGAAGTTTGTAGTGTATATGTTACTTTGCTTATCACTTTCCTATTTTCCGCATGCATGTATCTGATGATACTCATGGTACTTAGGAATAATGATATTTTCATTAGATAGGTAAAGCCGACATGAGGTAGAATTGGTAGGATGTTCTAATCCACACTACGTGAATAAGCCAAGGGGCGGAAAATGACCACGACATCAATGATATGTTGTCAAGGCACTATTAGGTAAATAAATCCAAGCAAGGCCATAAACCTAAGTGAGGATGCACATATCTGCGGTGATACAATGGAAAAGACTGGGCACACAAAACCAAAATAGGCGGAATCAAGATCATGAAACTCCAGCGGTAGGAGCCGGGCGTAAGGGATGAAAAATCCAAACATGGTAGTCAACCCAAGCAAGGATGAAGCAAGATACAAGGAAATGCATGAGAACCCAAGTGGGGGTCGAGAGCCCAAGTGAAGGCAAGAGATCAAGCCAAAGAAGGAAAGAATATGTAGTCAAGGTACTATAGATAGCTATCCACGAGGGGAAAAAGATCATAAGGTGTCAGTGATGATGTCATCCACTTGGTGTAAGATGTGATCTCTAGCCGAGACATGAGGTCCTCTATGGCATGTTGTGTAATAGTGACTTTCCGATGAACTTCAAATCTCATGGAAAATAGGGTGTCATTGATCTGATCCTCCAATTAGGTGAGAATTTCATGCCAAATATCATCCATAGTGGGACAAGGATTAGGGTGAGGTGGTGGCCCATAAGTAGGTTATGGTCTTGTTGATCAAGGGGAAGGTGGTCGGTTTTGCGAGGAGTCAACTCTACACTTCTGTCAAAGGAAGAAGACTCATGAACCTTATGCTTGTTATGCATTACCCGATAGTTAGCATTGGTAAGAACACAATACCTATGGTGAGAACAAAAGAGGGGATCCAAAGTGAAAGGTTGTGCGGGATTACTAGTTTGGTCTCGTTTGACTTCAACTTTGAGCTTCTTCATGTGTCATCGATAAGATCTATATCCTGAAATGCTATGTCTCGGGGCCTCGTGCCATGTGCAATATGGCTTGGTCATAGGGGACTGGGGTGCCATAAGGGTAAGAGGTAGGGAGGAAGGCTTACAGGGACGTCTAGGGCTAATGAGAATAGGTGGGGAAGGTGTCGATGCAATGAGTGAAGATGGCACCGGTGGAGCAATTTGCAGCTAAGTCTTTGAGGCATAATAGATGGGTTGGGTTCATCACCCATGAGGTCGTCAACTTCGTAGTCAAAACTAGCGACACGATCATCTACTTCTGTAAGGGAAGATGGGTTGACTAGATGGATGGTAGAGTATAGAGGGGTAGTATGTGGTAAGGAGTTTGGTGGAGTGATTTGAGGCTTGGGCACTAGATGGTGAGGAGAAGGATCAATCATACTCTAGGGATATTTTTGTATGATGATGACATATATTTCATGAGCGTGTCGGGTGCGAAGCATCTCCTGGTAGTGCAAGACTTCCCTATCACGAATCTTGCCATAGCTAGCCAAATGGGCATCATTTAAAGTGTAACCGTCATTGTAGTCTGATGTGGAGGTATCCACCACACAAGAGTCAACTATAGTCTTTGATTGTACCATATGCTCTAATGGAGGTTGCGGTGTACATGAGATGATAATGGGAATTGAGGGCACCTTCTTACAAGAATGAGGTCACAAGTAAGGAGGTAATTGAGATATGATAAGTTTTGGAAGATCGAAAGTATTAATGCAAAGTGTGATCTCATCGAGCTCATCGTCATCAGACTCCTAGAGGTTGGGAGGCATACACCCAACCAATTCGAGATGACCGACATTGCCATGGAGAGAAGCTATAGGATAGTTGAAAAGTTGATATTCCCAAAAGCTGAAAGGGGATGAAAGATAACTTGTCTAATCTGGGAGTTTGTATGTCCCCTTTTTTTGAATTTTTCATGGTTCCAAGGATTGTGATCCTCTTGAATCTCATAAATAACTCCTAGGTGAGAAAATTTTACACATTGACAATTAGAGGAAGTTATTTCACGCATGTAATGAGTCCAAGGCCGTTTTAGGAGGATATTATAAGATAGCGGAAAGTTGAAAATCATGACTTTAACATGGACAATCGTAGGAGAAATGGTGATGGGTAACATAATACATTCAATGTGAGGCATCTATTAGTGGTGATACCTTGGCAAGTGTTACGTGTAGATTTTAGGTTGTCTATGGAGTAGCCAAGAGTCTTAATGAAGTCTAACGAGGAAACACATGTGCCAGATCCTTCATTAATGAGAGAATGTTTGAACTTAGTGTGTCCAATCCGGATTGAGATGAAAAGAGGTGGATTGTTGTATGCGAGCAAGAGAGCTCATCAGGGATCATGGAAGCTATAGGGAATTGGATGCAAGATTGAGCATCCGTGGCAAGGTCGGTATGAATGGAGAGATCCTCACACTGACGAAAAACACTTTCCTCCGAGCCATGTAATGTGGGACTCTTCCCCAAAGCGGGAGGAAAGGGATGTTCATGTCGAATAAGGTTGTCATGAGACACTCACGGTGGCGAGACGATGTACGTGTGAGTTCAAGAAAAGAGATTTGGATAGGAAGATTGGCAAGTGTTTCTAGAGGATCTCACTCATCATGACTAAGCTTTGCAGTGGGATGAGAGTGATGGGAGTCCCCAGGAACAAAGTTGGAAGATGCGAGTGTAATTTGGGAGACTTTTGAAACTTCCTTTTGCTTAGCTTCTACGCCATCGGTCATGCAATTTTCATTTTAACGGCGTTGATATTGTCTGTAGAAGTAGTGTTAGATGCCATCGCCCTAGAGAGATATTTTCCACAAAGGATGATGGTGTTTGTATTTGTGGAAGTAATTTTAGGTGCCATCGACGCTGCAGGAGATTTTCCATAGGGGCGATGACGTCTATAAGAGGGATATTTCTATCTTAGTAGCCTTGATTTTGAGGCATAGAAGGGTACAAAACCATGTGAGTTTAAGGCTGGAATGATGTGGGATATTCGGGTTCTATATAAGCTATGACATGCCTAACATCATTCATGAAAACCATGCTTTTAGGAGGATAGTATGTCTCAACTACATTAGTCATAACATGTTCTTACTTTTTGGAACTCTCACTTGTATTATGGTTAGGCATGAGATTAGATAAGACTTGTAACTTCTCATTAGCTTGGTTAATTACTTCGTGATGATATTTTGTTGCGCCGCATCATGGGCTTTAACCGCTTCAGTCAAATGTTCTCGAGTGATGGTGTTGTGGTCAAATTGGGAGCCTAGGAAGAAGTTGATGGCAGTCATGTGTAGTGCATGACAATTCTCATGGGAGTGACCCCAATTAGCATGCCACCAACAAAATTTACTTTCATCATGCCATTGAGGAACATGTTGAGAAGGATCTAAGATCATGCTAAATGACTTAGGTAAGCAACATTTCAACTCTTCCTTAATGAGACATTTATTGATCATTTCTTCTAGTTTCATCCTTGTATTGAGGAAATTGCACGAGGAATTTATGAATCTCAAGAGGGTGATTAGAAGTGTTTTTATTTTGATTTTCCTCTTCCTCCTCAAATAGGCCATTGTGGTGGGTGGGAGGTTTCTTTCTAGGGACTCCTATGACACAACAATCTATGGAGAAGGGGAATTCAATTTCAGGGAGAAGGGTTTCTAGAAATGTCCACACAACAAAATTAGAAGATCTTAGGCCCAGATACTCCTTGATGGAGTGATGATATTCCCGAGAACAGGTCTTGAAATGAGACTTAGTGACTCTATTGGTCATGCAATAAATTTTACAAAGGGGCAGTGGTAGTGCAAATTAACTTGCAACAATTAATATGTTGTTCGTTAATCTACAAACATTTAATTATCATACCTCAAGACATAAACTTTCAATATTGCTAGTGTTGTATGCACAGTTATAGATGTTTGGGAGGTGTAAAGGTAAATTGTTGTCACTACAATTAGGAAATAACATTCTGAAATGAACTAGACTATGACTGAAAGTAAATACTATGGCTAATGACAAAGCATGTAAAAACAAAGCATAGATAAAGAAATGAACTGCTTTGCTAATCTAATCATGCGAGGAATTAAAACAACAAACAAAAGGAGAGGGTTAGCAAACCGCAAGTGGGCCCTGCCTTATGTGCTAATCCCTCCTAAGGCCTATGTCTACTGAAAATTAACAGAACTCGATTCTTATTTCATCAACATGAAGATTACAAGTGAAAAATACACTAAATCCTTTACCTAAGGATCGACATATCTATGTATCTTTATATCTCTACTCTACAACATTAAACTTTCCTTTTTATATATTTTATTACAATAGAAGCGTGAAGAGATAAAGTTCTATTAGGAGTTCCAGTTTGGATTAAGTAAAATATCTTAACCAAACAATCTGAAACTTACATGCATGCAAGAACTATTCAATAAATGTTCTCATACAATCACATAACTTAACTAACCGATCAGTTGATCAATCAGTTATTAAATTATGAGTTAAATAAATTAGTTCTTTGTTTGAGTTGCAATGCATAATCAGGTGATGACGTCGAGTCTTCGTCTTGTTCACATAATTGCTTCTTCAATCAACACGTGCAAGCTTAGGTGTAGTGTCCAAGTTGCGTAAGCTCTTTAAAATCACGGTTTCATGTATGTGTGTGACTTCCTTTGGTTGTGGATGCTTTGATGTAGATGAGTTCCTTTGGTTACATGTCGATTGTTGCTGAAAACTTGTTTGTTGTGAATGAGTTCCTTTGGTTGCATGTTAGTTGCTGCGTGTGGATCCTTGTTGCATGTTAGTTGCCGCATATAACAACATCATTGCAAATGAGGCTGACATTTATAAAAAACATTATTTAACATCATATTGCAATCAAAAGAATACATGCATACTCATAACCCATAGAATAAAGTAAGATTTAGTAATAATTATCTTAACTAATATCTATGCCATGAGTTCAAGTTATAATGGAAATTTTCAGTAATATCACTAGGAAATACAAGTTCAGGGGTACAATTGGATAAAAAAATACAAGAGATGATGTGTTTAAAAGGAAATAAAATGACTCATCACACCCCAGACTTTACATCTTGAATTTCCTCATTCATTTTTCTTCGGCTCCTCAGGTTTCCTTGGCTTCATCTGTATGATGCTACATAAACGTCTGAAATCAACCGGGGTAGATGTTCCTTCTAGATCATTGAAGAAGGATCCTCCATTCCTTCTCGTATCTTTGCATGATTCTATCATGTATTTCTTCATCTCGTTCTGGTTACTAGACTAGTGCTATATAGGATAGTGGAATATTGGTGGATAATAACCAATGGGAAACCAAGTTTTTCCACATCTTTTAGAAACTTCAATGTATGCATTTACCCTCCTGAAAGTGGGAATGATATTATGATAGGAGTGAATTTATTTTTGTTGCATCTCAGGGGACATCTCTTGCCAGTGCATCTTGTAGGCATATGTTATCTCTCGTGCATTGAATTTTATGTGGTCCCTGGCTTCTTCATGAGCTTCGTTTCTCATCTGGTGTACTCGTTGTTTAATGTTCCTGTGTTCCATGTATTTTCCATATTGTTCAATAATTGCCCCTGTATTGGGAGCTTCACCTCTGATCATTAATGGCTGCACTTTTGACAAGTTCCTATATTCCTCCATCTGCTTTTCTCTGTACAATTCATTGTTAAAATAAGAACACGTTCCTTAATTGGAACATCTCTTATATAAAGTACCGGGATCCACTCACTTTGTCATATTCCAAGGCATAATTGTACATATACAATTCACATAATAGCAGCTAAATTTCATGAGGCATTTTTAGATATATTCTAAAGAAAGGTTTGGCTCCACTAATATCAAATGGAATATTAGAGTTGATACATGTATACTTTAACTGTAACATCTGTTCTTTCAAGAAAATGGCATAAATGTTAGAAGGTGGCCTGCATTTAAGTATTTCATTGGTCACTGAATTGTATCTTCCTACTTTTTCTTGAGCCTAGAAATTTCCTTATCCTTAGCCTTAAGTTCTTTTTCATTTTCCTCAATGTCCTGTTGATGTTGGAAGATTAATTCTTCCTTCTCCCTTTCCCATTTTTCCTGCAACCTATTAACATAGTTTTCAAATTGTTGTACCCAATAATCTAACAAGGTTGTCTGAGTGCCTATGTTTCTATAAGCTGGTTTTGGAGGTTCTTTGAAAACTTCTCTGATGATAACCTATGGCTACAGCTAGCTTGTGACAACAATGGGGAAGCAAACTCTAATATTGTCTCAACTATATCCTCTATAACTGTAGGAATATCCCCTTGTAATATTTCATCATGCTTAGATGGTTGTTCTGTCTCAATGCTATGAACAATATTTTCTATAATTTCTTCAACATTATGGGGCAAATCATCCCCAATCTCCATTTCATCAGTCTGTGTTTCAATCACTACATGGTCATGGACTTTCTCTATCTTCTCTGCATGGGTTGTATCTTCAATTTCTTCTATCAATCCTTCTCCTTCATGCTTCTCATGGGTCTCCCCAACATGAACTGCCTCTGCATGAACTTCAATTTGTTCAGCATGGCCTTCTTGAACATGTTTCTTACCACATTCTTCCTCCTTATTCTTCTCCATGTCCTTCATGATGTCCTCCATGTCTTATTTATCACATGTAACTTCAGCACCACCCTTTTCAATGTCCATTTCAACATCTTCTACATCATTGTCAAGTGTGATTTTGATAGGTGTCCTATGCTTTGAGGTTTTGGTATTTTTGGTATGAAACTTATGTGATCGTCTAGGCATCTTAGGGGTTGTGCTAGAAGAATTTATTTTTCCCTTGGATGAAGATGATTCAGGTGTAGATATTCCAAGGAGGGTTTCTGCAACAAGAATCCTCTCAAGAGAAATGGGCCGAGGATTTTTCTATGGAGATGGCAGCTTCTCTCGAAAATAAAGGCCGAGAGGTGGAAGCTATGGGTTCAGATGAAGGTTTGGAGGAACGCCTTTGATTTTTGTCTTTTCTTCCCTTTTTGCAATAACTCATCAATGTTTTTGGCCCTTGAAAAATATTCCCATTTCAATGCAGGGTGTTCTCTTTCCAGTGTATGTTTTACAATCAAAGTGATAAGACAATGGTGAGACATAGCTAACCTCCTCCTCTGTGAATCTTTAATCATTCTTTTCAATCTTTCATTTAAGAAATTGGGAATATTAACATGTCTACCATTCTTCAAATGATTGAGCAACTTGAAATGGACAAGTATTCAACCTGAGTATCTACCCTCACAAGTAAATTATTTGATAATGTAATTGGCAACATCAACCCAAAATAGTTTTAGAGAAGTGCAAAATGTACCTTGTCGATCAATCATGAAATTATCATCTGCATCACCAAATTCTCATCAAGTTGCATCTAGGTTTCCTTCTCAGGAACAAATTACCTTCTGTAGGAAGCCCTGTGACTGCAACTAAAATTTCATCATCTACTTTCATTGATAAACCCTTGACAATAACCTCTCCGTCCTTAAATGTGGGAACAAATTCATCACCATGGATTTGTTGATACCTGAAACTTATTGATATATTTCATCCATCTGTAAGTTTGAAAATATTGAACATTTGTGGTTGGTTGCGGAGTTGTGAATGGTTTGTAGGCTCATGAAAAATTAGATCCCCTCCCATGTTGAATTCTATAAACTCCCTTAGCTCGAGAGGAAAAATCTCATAGTTTGTAGCAATTATGCAAGAACTTGAGTGAGGAGAAAGTTTTTGAGTACTTGTGTTTTTGAATTTTGTGACTGACTCACACATAACACATAAGGGGATGAATTAAATATATTTAAGTGGTGTGCATGTGTGATGTGAAGTAGTGTGAAGTGGGGTGATGTGGAGAGACAACTCAGAGGTTTTAAAGGCGGCGACGATAATTTCTATTTAAAGGCATTCATGACATGACATAAACATTAATTAAATATAATCATATCATCGATACTTTATTAAAGTGAAATGAGTGCACTTATCTCGAGAAATGTGTTGGATGATGATGACATGTGCATTGTCGTGATTTGTGCCTTTTGTTGCATGTAGACCCATCATGATGTTGCATGTTGAGGTGCCACGATGCTGCGGATGTTGTTTATAGTGCTGCAAGTGTATGCAACGTCATGCTGAAATCCCCTTAATGAAATCAATTAATTCCCGAGAGAGGGAATATTGACTTTTTCTGGTGCTAGTCATCTTCGTCACTATTTATATGTGCAATTTGTTCCTTATTTTCTTCATGCAATCATAAGTTTTTCCAACAGGAAAACAAAGCAAAGCTTTGTTGCATGCTACTGTAAGTGGACATTTAGTATTTGCACCATCTCTTTCTGTCAGAGACCATGCACTTCTTGTAACAAATACACCAAATCCTATAAAATAAAAATTCTAAGAAAACAAAACATGTTAGTTGAGTGGTGTTGATCACCAAGAGGGATGATCACATCACTTTTATTCACCCTTGGAGTATTCAGAAAGCTGAATATACCAAGGCCATTGAACATCTCATTCCTCAAAATTTCAGAAGATGAACCAATAGGTTTAACTTTTGACCTTAACTCTAATGTTCTCATCTCCATCCTGCTTTTTGCTGCTCTGAATTGTTGCATGAAGGCACTCATGTTAGTTGGATTTTTGTATAACCTCAACCAATAACCATTCACTAGTAGTTTGAATCTCACAAGATCTATGGTGGTGAGTTTTATAGCTCCATTGGGAAATATTTTCTCAATCTCATATGGACCTAGCCACCTTGTCTTGAGTTTTCCCATGTGGTCTTTGTATTTGGAGTCAAATAAGAGATCCCAATCACCTTCTTCAAATTGCCTTGTTTTGATGAATCTATCATGCCATTTGATCCTTTGCTTTTGTATCACCTCTGTATTATGCACAACTTGTCTCCTCATTTCATCTAGTTCATTGAGTTGGAGAATCATCTACCTTTGAGATTCAAAAAATATATGCCTAGTTCAAGTGCATTTCTTAGTGTCTTATGCTCAAATTCAATAGGAGAACAACCATCTTACTGTAAAAAAACTTGAATGGTGTGAAGCCTTTTGTTTTCTTTCAAGTTGTGTTGAATGCCCAAATTGCTTTTGGAAATTTGTCTGCCCAATTTCTCCGGTGGAGTGCAATAGTTTTTGTCAAGATGGCTTCTATTTCCCTATTTGTCACATTAACTTGACCATTAGATTAGGGATGATAAGGTGTAGAATTCCTATGTTTGATTTCATATTCCTTAGCTAGATTAGAAATAAATTCTGTAGTAAAGTGTGTACCTTGATCAGTAATAATTTCTCTTAGTACTCCATACCTTGTGAAGATGTGGTTGTACAAGAATTTGACAACTTTCTCACTCTTATGATTTGGCAATGCTTTAGCTTCTGTCCATTTAGTGAGGTAATCTTTGCACACCAAAATGTACTCTTTCTACTAATATTTAGGATCTATTAGACCAATGAAGTCTAAAACCCATTTTTCAAATGAATACAATACTATCTGAGGCTGCAATGGCATCTCATCTGACTTGGTAGGCTTACCCATTATTTGGCAGTTATCACACCTATTGGTGTATAATGTTGCATTCTTATGTAGTGTAGGCCAATAATACCTTGTTGTCAACACCTTTTGTGGTGTTATCTTTGTAGAAAAGTGTCCTCCACATGGTTCACTATGGAAGACTTTAAGGACATCATATATTTCCTCATCATCTATGCATCTTATCATAACATTATCTTACCCCGTGTGAAATAGAAAACCAATTATCCAAGAAAAATTTAGACTTTTACCAACAATGTATTTCTTTTCAGAATATAAATAGTGTGGATGTGCCTTATGTGAGACCAAATAATTGGCTATATCAACATACTAGGGTATTTTAGTGGAAATGGAAAACATGTGCTCATCTGAGAAGGAGTCATCCACTACGTGTTATTCATTATTATTCTCCATTCTTGAAATAAATTCAGCTACAACATTGTCCTTACTAGGCTTAGATCTGAGAAAATGCTCAATACTACTCTCTTAAATGTAGCAGGTGCATTGCACAAACCAAAAGGAAGAACAAAATATGCAAACGTTCCCCATGGAAATGTGAATGTGGTCTTGTCTTGGTCCTGCAAGCACAATCTAAATTTGGTTGTAACCACTATAACCATCAAGAAAAGAAAAGTATTTCTTGTTAGCAAGAGTATCAAGAACCCGATCAATGAAAGGAAGTGAAAATGATCTTTTTTTGTTCATTGCGCATTCACTCTCTATAGTCTATGCAAATCCTCCATTTACCATTATTCTTAGGTACAATTACAAGGGGTGACACCCATTGATTATCTAAAATTAGATATATGAATCCAACATCTAATAATTTTTTTAATTCTTCTTTCACTATATCCCTCACTGTTGGGTTCATTCTTCTTTGTGGCTATCTTATTGGCTTGCAGTTGTCTTTGATGTATATCTTATGTGTACAAAGCTTAGGGTGTATTCCATGCATATCTCCATAGTCCCATGTAAATGTTGTCTTGTGTTTCTGCAGAAGATCAATTAACAATTGCTCTTGCTACATGACCAACATTTTTTCACATTAAGTGGCTTTCCTGGAGTAATTTCCACTTGCTTAGAGAGATAAGTCATGGAGCATATACTGCTACTTATAGAATTCAATATACAATCATGTGGAAGAAGTTGGTGGAAGATGAAATTCTTACCCAGAATGTTCATAGTGCTTTGCTGCGGTAGGATTTGATTCTCTGGAAATCTTATACATCGTAATTTTCGATCTATTTCTTCATTCTTCCCATAATTATTTTGTAGGACATTAGAAATAAGAACACCCTCTTTGTTCCCTTTAATTGTGCATGACTTCTCGAGCATCATCAATTGCTGAATCGAACTTTGGTCTTCTTATGTATCTTCAACC
Source organism: Taxus wallichiana var. yunnanensis (assembly GCA_018340775.1). Classification (NCBI taxonomy): domain Eukaryota; kingdom Viridiplantae; phylum Streptophyta; class Pinopsida; order Cupressales; family Taxaceae; genus Taxus; species Taxus wallichiana. The sequence continues at coordinate 49,370,988 of CM031244.1, read as the reverse complement.
CAAACGGTTTGGTATTCTTCATTAAATGGTTGTGCAGGGGGTAAAACATGAGCTTTTGGTGCCACTTCTATTAGAGATAATCATATTACCAGATCTACATCCTATGAATGCATCATTAGTTGTCAACCATGGTCTTCCTAGGATGATATGATATCCTCCCAAGCTTGCTTTTGGTTGAAGAACAATAAAATCAGTAGGGTACTCCTAAGAGTCTACCACTACTACTACATCCTCCAAGACTCCTTCGGGTTAATCTGTGATGTGTCTGCAAGCTGCAATCTTTGGTTGTTGGTCTTAGTCCCTCTAATTTCAAATCATCCATAATTTGTTTTGTCATTACATTTATTGCTTCCCCAAGTCAATCATGAGTGTTCTTGATCATTGTGCCATTGATTGTGACATTTACTAAAGGACTGCTTGGATCTATGTATTTGGGTAGAATTGAGTTCCCAATCATAATATCAGCTAGTTGTCTAATGACTTGTATGGTAGTTATATCTTTTCTCTTTCTTCTCGGTTTCTTTATGCATAGGTCTTTAACCAATTTATTGTAGATGGGAACATCCTTAATAGCTTGAATCAATGGAATTTTGACACAAATGTCTTTCAATTGGTTGAAAAATTAGAATCAGATTCTGATTTGAGGTTAGTCTTCTTTTCTTATAATCTTTCAAGAAATGGTGGCTCATTACCCTATGTTTTACCTTTGTTGGAATTTTTCTCAGGTTGATGCGAATCAACATGTAGCATTTTCTGGTTTTGTTACGGATCGATATGTAGCAATTGCGGTTCTTCTACAATTTTAGTAATGGTAGGTCTAGCTAGTGGAGTGAGTGCTCTTCCTGAGAGAAGATGGATATTGTTGACATCAATAGAATATGTAGGGTATTGAGCTATTTCATTGGAATAGGATGAATGATAAACTCTATTGTTAGGGTTAGGCATTGGATGAGCTGGTAGTTGGGTAGCTTTTGGTTGAGAGCTTGCTTAGGGGTTTGGCATCGAGCTTGTTGTTGTGGATAGGGAGGTTGCTGATAGGATTGTTGGTAATTTGGAGGTGGGTTATTCCACTGTTGTCCTCCTCTCCAAGGTTGCTGCCATGATTGAGGAGGTTGTTGCCATTGTTGTTGTGGTTGGCCTTGGAATTGAGGTTACCACTATTGTTGGTATTGGTTAGGATATGGGGCCTAACCTTGAGGGTTAGCCCAAGGTGGGGTTGCATATATGAATTATTAGACCAATTTTGAAATGAATGCATAAGGTCTTGTGTCATACCTCCTTGCCTTGGTGGCCATGGTTTTATTTAAGAAACATATAAAAATTTCCCATCCTCTGTCTCCAACATCTTGAAATCAGATGAAGCCTCCCTTTCTTGAGAAATGTTGGCTAATTCTCTGCATATACAGTCATATTTCTTCCTTCTACATGCATGACAAGTACTCTGTGAGTGCTTCTTCTGCATCTTCTTTTTTATTTTTGGTGTGTAGAGCATATAATTGATTAGTCATGTCATTGACAATCTCATGCTTCATGTTTTTAAACATGTTGACAATATCTGACTTGGATATGTCCATAATTATTTTGGTAGCTGATCCACCTCTTGATCTTACACTTCTTACCCTCTTCATAGTAACTCTTAAGTAATTTTTTCAGAGTCACAAATATCTGCAAAATTAGCTTTTGAAATGTCTCATGATCCTATTAGATCTAGAGCATCCATTTCCTCCTCACCGAGTCCCTTCAAAATAGTAATTTAAGAGAGTTAGGTGGTAGTTCGGTGTACCTTGAATTCGAAACGTAGAACAAGAACCTTTCCAAATAGTCTCCCAATAGTTCATCCTCTTTTTTTGTTCTTACGTAGATCTCATCACCTCCTCTACTGTTTGGTTTGTAATAGTCCTGGTACTTATCGAGGAATTTCTCCTTCATTTGTGTCTATGTGGTTACAACATTTCTTCCCAATCCCATGAACTATCTCAAGGTTGTATCCTTGAGTGTAGTATAAAACAACTTCAATCGATGTGCATCAGTAGTATAATCACAACTCCTGCCGAAAACATCAAACTAAAACATAAAGGTGTTTGGGTCTTCTGACATGGATCCATGAAAGTTGGGCAAAGATGAGGGATAAATATTCTTCATGCCAGTAGCTACATTGTTGTCATTGATGGGGAAATCAAAGGTGGTTGCCCCATTTTGAACATTCTAATTTACTTCTTCCACATCTATGGGTGCTCGGGAGCAGTGCAGAACCTTCACTTGGAGGATTGTCTTTGAACAAAAAACCGAGTACATAGGTTTCTTCTTCAGAATCCTCTAGAAGTATATGAAGAGATCTGTGCTACCTGTGGATTAGGAAATAATCTACCCTGGGCATCCCTTGGGTGGTGCATAAATCAACTACTTAACTCTATCAATGGAAAATTAGTTTGGGGGTTGGTTTGGAACTGAATTTTCTAAAACCTAAACTACTCTAAGAATTGAAAAACCTCTTAAAAACCTTATAAATTGACAATATCCCCGACAACAATGTAAAAAATGGTGGTGTAAATTAATTTGTTGTTCATTAATCTACAATCATTTAATTATCAGACCCAGAGCCGTAAAATTTCAATATTGTCAGTGTTGTATGCAAAATTACAAATGTTTGGGAGGTGTAAAGATAAATTGTTGTCATTACAATTAAGAAATAACATTGCTGGAAATGAACTAGACTATGACTGAAAGTAAATACTATGGCTAATGAAAAAGCATGTAAAAACAATCATAGATAAAGAAATGGACTTCTTAATCTAATCATGCGAGGAATTAAAACAAAAACAAAAGGAGAGGGTTAGCAAACCACAAGTGGGCCCTTCCTTGGGTGCTAATCCCTCCTAAGGCCTATGTCTACAACAAATTAACAGAACTCATATTCTTATTTCATTAGCATGAAGATTACAAGTGAAAAATACAACAAATCCTCTACCTAAGGATCGATCTATCTATGTATCTATGTATCTCCACTCTACAACATTAATCTTTCCTTTTTATATCTTTCATTACAAAAAGGCGTGAAGAGATAGAGTCCTACTAGGATTTCCAATTGGATTAAGTAAAATATCTTAACCAAACAATCCGAAACTTACATGCATGCAAAAAAACTATTCAGTAGATGTTCTCATACAATCACATAACTTAACTAACTGATCAGTTGATCAACTAGTTATTAAATTATGAGTTAAATCAATTAGTTCTTTGTTTGAGTTACAATGCATAATCAGGTGACAATGTTGAGTCTTCTTCTTATTCACATAACTACTTCTATCAACACGTGCAAGCTTAGGTGTAGTGTCCACGTTGTGCAAGCTATTTAGAATCACGGTTTCATATATATGTGTGTGACCTCCTTTGGCTATAGATGCTTTGATGTGACAAGTTCCTTTGGTTGCATGTCAGTTGATACAGATGACCTCTTTGTTGTGAATGAGTTCCTTTGGTTGCATGTCAATTGTTGCATGTGGATCCTTTGTTGCATGTTAGTTGTTACATATAACAACTTCTTTGCAAACAAGGATGACATTTATACAAAGCACTATTTAACATCATATTGCAATCAAAATAATAAATGCATACTCATAACCCACATAATAAAGTAAACTTTAGTAATAATTATATTAACTAATATATATGTCATGAGTTCAAGTTATAACAATATCATTGGGAAATACAAGTTCAGGGGTACAATTGGCTAAATAGAATACAATAGATGAGGTGGTTAAAAAGGAAATAAAATGACTCATCCAAATTGAAAGTGTTGGGAGACAAGTTTCTAGGAACAAACGGTATCACCCCGGTGATGAAATTTGGGTAGAATTTTTTTAGGTTTTCTAAATTTTGGTGATTTGAAATGAGGTCAAAATTGGAGATGGATGCTTTTAACGAGATGTGCCCAAAGAGGAGGTCTCAAGGTTTCATGTCAGGTTTACAGGAATGTATGGAAGGCCAAGAATGTTTCTCAATGGCTTGCACTCATAAGTATTTTCTTCTAAAAGGGTATGAGGCAATGAAGAGGAGACACACATGGACTAACACACATTTTATTTATTTAAAAGGGGATACAACGAGTACCAAGGTCACATATTTAGAGTGCATGATCCCTACACTAGGTCAACCTATGGGTTCTAAGGCCCACATTCAAGATAAAATAGGGTTCCCTTCTAGGATATCATTTAATGGGGAGAGATATATATATTTATAGTTAGATAACATAAGCATGTATAATATATACAACTAAAATACAAGTAAAGGAAAGCTAAGGAGCTGATCATATAAGAGAAATATTCTAACTAGCACAAATGTACATATAATACTAAGCTAACATAAAACAATGGGAAAGGATATGAACTAATCTATGCAAAATGACAAGGGGGTTAGAGAACTTACTTGTGGGGTGGTCATTGATGCATCTATCTCTCTAGAAAAAATATGTTGAGAGATAATCACTATGGGTGGAGAAGGGGAACATCGTTCATGTCCTAGACTCACTATAGATGACCCAATCATGTAAGAAATCCAACAACCAAGAAGAGTTTCCAATCCAAATCAAATGCAAGATAGACTAAGAGTAGAGCAAGAAAATGTGAAGATGACACAAAAGAGCAGAGCATATGGTTATTAATTCATGTCATAATTTCCTTCCCTGAAATGTCAAGGTGTGATGTGCATATATACTTGAGGCGATCGCCTGCGGGAGATGTTATCGGCTAAGGGAAAATCTAACAATGACACCATCGCCGACGGGTGATGGTGTTGGCGAGGAAAACCATAACGTCAAGTGGGGTAAAAATGTGTCATGGATTAGGGAAATTCATTGAAATAAGTGTCAATGATGAAGTCAAAAGCAAGCAAGTGTAAGGAATACTAGTGTGTGTAATATATAAGGACTCGATTTAAGGCAAGGATAACTAAGGATAGGGCTACATAGTGGTATGTATCTCTCTATGTACTATCTCTAATCCCACAATGACCATGTGTATAGTCATACCCCATTCCTAGAAAGTCCCTTAAGGCACCCGCTCGAGAAATAGACGCATCAATGATGTTTATCTCGTAATGTAATTACTTGTATAAATCTGATTATCAACAGCAATATAACACCAATGAACATAATATTTCAAATAAATGATCTCAATGTGCAAGAATAATAGCTTAGCCACTTTGAGGGGGCAACCCCAAACAAGACAATAAGACTCAAATGCTGAATATGATGATGAACTACTACCTAATAACCCCTATATATATTATTCCTATGCTATGGCCAACACCAAGGCCGACCCACTAATGAAAATATAACATATATAAAAGAGATACATAATGATAAGAATTTATGATAGCCACAAGTCGGCTATATACATCCAATATAAGATATATGATTAAGGGCGTAGCATACCCCTCCCCTTCCAAGAAACATTATCCCCAATGTTGAGAATATTTGGATGTTGTTGTAGGAAATTTGCATCCTCCCAAGTTACATCTTCATTGTCTAGATTTTTCCACTTGATCAAATACTCAGTGATGACCCTTGTCCTCAATCGCTTAGTGTGTGTCTGAAGGATGCATTCTGGTTCTAGGATGATTCTTACCTCTTCATCAAGCTTGGGTAACACAGTTTGGGTTGATATTGTCAGTCCAATTACCTTTTTGGGAAAGATACATGGAAGTCTAGATGAATTCGAGTAATGGAGGAAGTTCTAGTTTGTATGCTACATTCCAATATTCTGTAACACTTGATAAGGACCATAATACTTAGGTGAAAGCTTGTTATCCTTTTTATGTTGTTTTAAGGACATTTTCTTATATGGTTGTAAACGCACAAAAACCCAATCACCAACTTCAAAATGTATTTCACTATGATGTTGGTCTTCCTGCTGCTTCATGCGGTTTTGTGACATGGCCAAATTCTCCCTGATACTAGAAAGCACCTCTTGTTGGTGTTGAATATTTTCTTCAACTATTCAAACCTTTGGATGGACTCTCAAAGATGAAGTGATAGATGGTGGATGGTACCCATATAATGCCAAGAAAGGAGGTGTTATACCACCATTCTGTTAGTGGTAACCATTGGACCATCTCACTTGCTTATATGATGTAAACCAACGAAGATATCCATACAAGCACTTGTTTACCACCTTTGTTTTCCCATCAGACTGGGGATAATAAGAGAAACTATTAGCTAGTTGTGTGCCCAAGCATGAGAACAAGTCAGTCCAAAAATTACTAGTAAAGATACGGTCTCGATCACTTACTATAATCTTTGGTGTCCCATGTAGCTTCTGAATTGTATCCCTGAAGGCCGTTGCTATTGTACTCGTAACAAATGGATGTGATAAAGCAAAAAAATGGGCATATTTTGTGAGTCTGTCCACCACCACCATGATTACATTTTTACCTTCTAATTTAGGCAATCCTGTGATGAAGTCCATGGAAACCTCTTCCCACCTCTAGCTAGGAATAAATAGAGGTTGTAAAAGACCTGGGGACTTAATTGTTTCACCCTTATTTTGCTGACAAACCATGCATTATGCCACAAAATTTTGGACATCTCCTTTTAGCCCTTCCTAGAAAAAATCATGCTTGATTTGATGATAAGTCTTTAAGAAGCTAGAATGACCCCCTACTGGAGAAGCATGGAGATCAGATAGAACCCTATTTTTAAGGATTAAATTCTTACATAGATATAATCTATCTTTAGACCATAAAACATCTCCTTTCCATACAATTTTTTTGACATGCTTGGATCTTGTTGGAGATTCTGAATGAGATTTTGTGTACCTGGGTCATTTTTCCATTCAGACCTTGCATCCTCTATCCAATCCTCCTGTAATACAGATATGGCACACAACAATGCCTGGGTAGATTCATCCTTTCAAGATAAAGCATCAACAACTACATTCTCTTTCCCTTTCTTGTATATTATCTCAAAATCATACCCCAACATTTTTGAGACCCATTTATGTTGTTCTTCTGATGATAAACATTTCTCTAAGAAGTATTTCAGACTATCATGATCTATCTTTACTTTGAAATGTCATCCCATTAGATATGGTCTCCATTGCTTCACTGCATGAAGTATTGCTAACATTTCTTTCTCATAAACTGGTTTAGAGATATTATTACCTTTGAATTGGTGACTCTTGAAGGTAATGGGTCACCCTTCTTGCATGAGTATTTCCCCCATACCATACCTTGAAGCATCACATTCAACAATGAATGTTTTTGAAAAATATGGGGTGGCTAGAACTAGAGTGGTGCACATGGCCTCCTTCAACTTCTCAAAGGCCATAGTAGCTTGCTCGTTCCAATGGAAAGATTCCTTCAATAAAGTTGTGAATGGTGCTGCAATGCTGCCATAATTCCTTACAAATCTATGATAATAACCTGTAAGCCCCAAAAATCCTCAGAGATTTTTTAGGGTTTTGGGAACCTTCCATTCAAACATGGCTTTTATCTTGTTAGGATCCACTTTAACACCTTCATAAGAGACAATATGACCCAGATATTCAACTTTCTTTACACCAAAAGAACACTTAGAAGGCTTTGCATAAAGTTGACGTTGTCCAAGAGTTTCCAACACCTTATTTACATGATGCAAGTGTTCCTCCCATGTTTTTCTATAGATTAATATATCATCAAAGAACACTAAAACAAACTATAGAAGAAATTGATTAAAGATGGAATTCATCAAGATTTGAAATTTAGAGGGTGCATTTGTTAGTCCAAAAGGCATTACCAAGAACTCATATTGTCCTTCATGTGTCCTCAAGGCTGTTTTATGAATATAGTCATCCCCGATTCTAATATGATGATATCAAGAATGGAGAGAAAGTTTTGTAAAGAAAATAGCACCATGTAACTCATCTAGCAAATCATCAATTACAGGAATAGGAAACTTATCTTTAACCTTGTACTTATTGAGTTCCCGTAACTGGACACATGTGCTGATTGTCATATTTTTTAGTACCATCACTATAGGAGAAGAGTAAGCACTTTGACTATGACGAATAAGTCTTGCTTCTAACATCTCTTGAACTATCTTCTCAATCTCACTCTTTTGCATATAGGGGTACCTATAAGGTCTGATGTTGGGTGGTTGACTCCTTGGTACTAGGATGGCATGGTCATGGTCTCTTTTCGGAGGCAGGCCCTTGGGAATTTCTCCAAACACCACTGAGTGCTCATCTATAACTACTTGCATATCTACGGGTATAAATGTATTGGAATGATGTGCTTCTAATGAAAATAGCTGTGCCACAAACCCTTTTGCACCCTTTCTAAGCAATTTTTGCATCTGATGAGAACTTACCATCTGTGGGGACTTTTCTCTCAGTCCTTTTAGTTTAAAATTCCTCCCTTCTGATTGAAATTACATGAACAACTCTTGGAAATTCATTTCAATGGTTCCCAAGGTGGTAAGCCACTAAAATCCTAACACAATCTCTACTCCTCCCATGGAAATGACATACATATTGCTAGTTAGCAAGTAATCTCCCATGGTGAGATTAATGTTATGGCATTTTCTTAAACAACTAATAGTTTTCCCATTAGAGATCATGGCTTGACATTCTGGAGCTAGATAAAAAAGCGCTTCAAGCGTATCGCCAACTTATGATTGATGAAACTATGAGTACTTCCTGAATCAATCAACAATAATGCCCTCTATTTTTTAAGAATCCAACTACTTTGAGAGTTTGGGGAGTGCTAATACCAGAAATTGCATGGCATGATATTGTTGGTTGGGGATCTCCTAATTCCTCCTTTGGCTCTACCTCTTCATCTTCTTCATTTTCTTCTTCTTCAGTAGGTCCCTCAATGTAGAACAACTTCTTTTTAGCACACTTATGTCCTGGTCCAAATTTTTGTCACAATTAAAACATAACCCTTTGGCTCTCTTTTCTTCAATTTGTTGAGGTGTCAGTCTTATTGGCCGAGGGAATGATGGTGGAAGGGTGCTACGATCTCTGATATTACTGATAGTTTGTTTCCTACTGGAAAGAAATTTTTCCTCTGCCCTACGTGCCATGATCATAGAGTCTGAAACCTTATGAGGATTAAACATACGCACCTCAGTCTCAATTTGTTCTTTAATACCCCCAAGAAATAATTCATTCAAATTATCTTCAGAATATTTTCCACCCGTAAGGAAATGTTTTTGAATTAATGGATGTAATCTTTGACTGTTCCTGTTTGTTTTAGCTTTGCTAATTAATTGAAATAATTCTCTGACACACTAGAACTATAGTGCAATTGCAACTCTTCGGTGAATACTTGTCCATGTAACATTGAGGCCACTCTTTTTCCTTTGAGCACATAACCATCAATACCAAATGAATTGGTCAGGTTCAAGATACAACGATGCCATGGTAACCTTTTATCCCAATGGAATTTGATGAAGATCAAAGAAATTATCCATCTGGTTAATCCAATTGAGTGGATCATTTCCATCAAACTTACACATTTCCACTTTTGGAATCATGTTACGGGCTTGTAGAGTGTTTGTATTTGGATTGGTCATGTTTGCAGATCCACCTTAGCTAGTTTGTCTATTACTTTGACCTAAAGATCCACCCTAGTTAATATGAGTATGATTGAGTTGTGGATGATTAGGAAGGATATGATGACCCATGATATTGTAACTAAATTGGTGAATGAAATCCTCCAATTGTTGTCCAATATTTTCTACATCTTCTTTTTGGCCACTCTACCCTTGAGGTTTCATAACTCTAACTCAAGATAGCTGACCTTATGGTCAGTTGAAGTAAACCCTAACCCTGAGGACTCTGTAGATACCCCTTATGACTCTAACTCCTCAACTATTATCTCATCCTTATCAGGTGTTTTACCCAGAGTGATGGGATTCTTTTTGCCTCTTGTCGAAGGCCTAACCATGATGCCCCAAAATGGTAAGATTTAAAGATCAAGGTTGAAATTTAGGGTTTGGGATTTCAATAGGAATTTGGAAATTTTTTATAAAACTCAAAGAATGAACTCAAACTAATTTTTAATCTTATTTCTGGAAATGTAAATAACTTTGAAAAATTCCACAAATTACACCCTAGGTAGCCGAATTATGAAAAAACATAAAACCACTATAACGTTTTCAAATCAAGTCAAAAATTCTTAAAATTTTGAGGGAAGCTTACTTGACTGATTTCACCACACTACAAAAATGTGCAGACAAATTCATTACTGATTTTGAGATATGGACGAACCTTTACAATTAGGCTTTGACGCAGTGTTGGCCGAGTTCAAGATTTGATACCACTTGTAATTTAATTACTTGTATAAATATGATTATCAACATAAATATAACACCAATGAACACAATATTTTAGATAAATGATCTCAATGTGTAAGAAGAATAGCTTAGCCACTTCGAGGGGGCAACCTCCAAACCAGACAATAAGACTCAAATGTTGAATATGATGATGAACTACTACCTAATAACCCCTATATATATTATTCCTATGCTATGGCCAACACCAAGGCTGACCCACTAATGAAAATATAACATATATGAAAGAGATACATAATGATAATAATTTATGATAGCCACAAGTCGGCTATATACATCCAATATAAGATATATGATTAAGGGAGTAACATTATCTACACAAAAGAGTTGTTATTAACAACGTGAAAATTAGATGTGTACACATATGGTGTCGGGAATCATTAAAGTAAAACAGGGTCATTGTGGGTGTAGGGAATGATAACTTTAACATATAAAGTTGGCTTGTTTTGAAGATTATGGGAGTTTCGAGAGGAGTTAGAAGCTTAAAAAATAGGTAATGGAAAGATCTTGTAATTCTCTACATGGTAGACACATACATTTTGGTCCAAATATTCAAATCTTCCATGATAACCTCGAGTTACTACAACTGTCCCTTTGTGCCAAAAAAAGAGTGACTAGACCTAAAAATCAAAGTACAAACATAATTGGCCCTTACAAATGGTTGGAATGGTTGCAAAAGAAGTTTTGGATTCATAATTATATAAGGTTTGACCGCAAACTCCATGTCTTGCTCTCGGGGTGAAAAACACTTTCGTGTTTTAATCTCAAGTTGGAAAGATGACATCAACATGGGTTATGAGGTTGAGTTCACTTTTCACCCTTGGCCTTCCTTGTCCCTTGTCCCTTGGTGCAAGGGGACATTGGGGACACAAAAGTGCACCCCATATCAAGGATATGAGTTGTGTCACTTAAGACTTGTAACCTAGTGTGTTGGAAACATATGTAACTCAAAATTTGGCCTCCTCCTCATGATGCATGGAATCCTTGCACATTATTCAAGGTTTGTGTCCCTTTTCCTAACTTGCAAGGGGATAACAAGGATATTAAAGTGCACTCCGCATATTGAACTTATGTTTCATCACTTAAGACTTGAAACCTAAGATATTAGGAGAGTGTAAACACGTTTTTAATCAAAATTATGCCCTCTCCTTATGATGACTTGACCCATGGCACATTTTTCACCATCAGTTGTCCTTTTTCCCTTGTCCCAACATCCAAGGGGACAGTTGGGACACAAAAATGTGCCCCCTCCATGGAGCTAGCTTCTAGTCACAGGTCATGCAAAACCTAGTTTTAGCCCTCAAAAACATTTTTAGCACTTTCATCTTTCTCACATGTTAACACACAATGAAACTTGGCATGATCCTATGAAAGGCATACTTTGGTCTCCATGTGTTCCCCATGCTTCATCTTTCCCTTATTTTCTAGGGTGCAACTCCACCTTCAACCCCGACTGACCCTGGTTGAGTATGTTTGGGTTAAACATGAGTTCAAGTGTTTAAGAGAGAGAAATAGTTAAATAAAACACTTAGCCATTTATGATGCATTTCAAATTTGAATTTTTCCTCCCAAACTCATGTAACATCCCCATTTTAAGATACCAGAACAAGGGAATTTTTTTTTTTTTAAACAACGTTCCTTGTTATGAATTATATAATTCAAACACACGTTCAAGTTTTAATAATTGTTCTCTGCCCAAACAATGCAGTTTGGATCACACAATTTCCTTTTAAAACTAATGTTCTCTGTTCACATATTTGTAATATGGAACACACATTCAGTGCCATTCAATCATATAACAGATTCCATATGCTACTGTAAATGACTCAAAGAACTACCGATCTCCCATTTTCATGGCTCGGAGTTTCAACGATCTCTCATTTCATGACTCGGAAACTTACCGATCCTTCATGTTCATTCATGCATAGTATAATGTATATACAAGGTTCTCTTACCGTTTCCGGTTATCGAAGTGATCCATTTAAGAAGCCTATCTGAATATCTCATATCGATATTCATCCGACATCCCGCATCTTAAATTAGGTGATTAGGACAACGCAACCAAAGACTTGCGATACTTTTGCCAAAGATTTTCACATGCTTTACATGATCATATTCCGTGGATGTGATACACACCAATGGAATACATCCTTCACCTCACTTCGTCTGTTATCTAGAATGGTCTTTCCTAGTTCCTACCAGTCCTTCCAATTTAAGGTCAAACTCTAACTCCAACTAGCAATATGAACGAGTATAGGAAGTTACTCATGGTAACTAAAGATACGCAGACATACGGTGTTGTCCCTAGATGACTCCGTGTGTCTAGTTATCTTTAGTCCTCCGGAGTCACTCCGTATACGTGATCACACTCCTATCCCCAGCCAAGAACTTAATATTCAGCTTATGTAATCTTGATGATTTAATTCGGGAGGGCATTGTAATATGTCAGCTATAACATTGTGTTGTCATGAAGGCCCCACCTTCATGAAGACACCATGTCAGAATCGGTGTATTTCAATGTCCTACTAATCCTCCTATCGAGAGTACACATCCAACTCAAATGATTTGGTTATGATCTTAATATTTAAGATCAACTTTCAAAGCAAATGGCCGTGCTGATCCTTTATCCTCGTTCTTGTTACAGTTGTATGTAGCTAAGAGAGACTAAATCCATCTTCTAGCTTACTATGCATCTTCTCCTTCGTACCGAAGGGTTGCATTTTCTCTACTTGGTTCTTTTCTTAATCCTTGGATTAAGTAGCCCATTACCGATAGACTTAATAAGTTTAACCTATTAAACTTAACCAAGTTTTTCCACAACTGAAAACAAATTCAGAATTCCAGCTTATTAGACGTCATTAAAACGAGGTCTAATTCTCAATGATTATATTCATTTATTCTCCTTAACCTTACATAGTTAAGGTCTGTTAACCATGGATATATTTTTCCCATATCCTTACTTTCTGAATTTAACATACGAGGCTATTAACGGAGTCCGAATACGAAGTTCGGCTGCTCCTAAGTTATTTGATATTCCTTAGCTTTCAAGCTAATCCCGAATACCATCAGTTATGAGATCATGTTCTTCCTAATCCTTTTTAATGTCAATTAAAAATTCATCTTAACCCAAGTATGAACTAATTGCACATTTCAACGTAAAAGTTGCATTTAGGTAAGAATAGATATCAGTTCCTTTTAAATTCATCCAAAAACATTTGAATAATTCCAAATCAAGAATTAATGTTATATTCCCAACTTAATCAACAATATCAAACTGATACAGTCATTAAAATATCACACTTGTATTTGTATTCATCCATCCATTTCATAATCCATACATTTTCCAGTCCAAATTACTGGACTTTGTTTATATTAAACAACATTACAACTCATAAGATAGAAGAATGTAATTTCTTCTTTTCTCAATTCCTCGTAGAGGAATAATAACTATCAAATACAATCCATCTTCAGACAATCAAAAGAAGTATCAGAAAACAACCATGTCTTCATTTTACTCAAGTTCCATCTCACGAAATTACTTGCACGGGTCAGTTCATTGAACTGAGCATATTAAGCACTTGTCATTAAAATGAGGTGCTTCTAATTAACTGTCTCAATAAAAGAACCCTGCTTTTATGAAACGACAATATGAACATCAATCCAGAATTAAGTATCAAAAAGAATGATCAGCATAACAACTGAAACATCTAATTACCATCCCAATCAGTCAAAGAACTACTGCCCTTTTCCCAAATGATCATTACACAAAGTAATTTCCTTCAAACAGTTCCAGATTACAACATCTGTAAAAACTAGGAACACACGTATGCATACTGCTGTTATAACATTAAATGCTGTCAATTTCCTTCCCTTTCATTAGTTATAATATCAAAGGATAAATTTGACTGAAATATAAACCAATTTACTTTCCTTTCAGTTCATGCAACTCATTTGATTTCAAGCAATCAAGTACAGATGAGAAAGTAAACAACGAATAAAATATAGATGCTTAAACCCAAGCAATACAAAATTCGTTCCTTAACGATTACAGATTTCCAACTGTATGAGAGAAGAAATGATCATTATTCCAAGTTATCCATCCACACTCCTATTCCTTTCCTCATGACTGTACTGAAAATTTAATCCAAACGAGACACCAATCAAGATAACAGTTCAGAGTGAAACTTACGAAATCCATTCAAAATTCACTTTCCAACAGCAAGGAATAAATCCATTCCTATTCTGCCTTTTTAATAAAAACAAGGAAGAATTTATCATCCATATCATTACTTCCTTTAAATCAGGCACATACGAATACCAAAAACAAGTTGGTAAAACATCGTATCCATCATAGAACAAGCAATATAAAGAATGCATACTATGCTCTTACTGTACTAGAAGAATTCATACTTCTTTCACTGTATTTTAACCAAATGAACAGTTATACAGTCACTTAATCAATTATTCACACGACTTTCTATATCCATGAACACACACAGTTCATAAATAACAATTTGCACTTTGTTATTACCTACAGCAAGTCCAACCTAGGTGTACAGTAAAGCTCTATTGATGCTATTTCCAGAATTCAAACAGCAAGAAGAGAAAATTCATACCTTTAACTATTTCCATAAGAAAACATCCATTTTCTTCAAACACAACAAGAATCACTCAAGTCGAGTTCATTTTTTTTTGAATGACAGTGCAAAATCAGAGATCACACGAAACATTTAAATCTTCCATTTGTACAGAAAGAAAACAACACTCAGAAAAATAATCTAAATATCACTGTCACTTCCGTCAAGCCGAATCCAAAATGCTCAATAAAACCCAATTACCATTTCTTTCAAAATTTAAAACAACAGAAAGAAGAAGAACTCGTTTCCTTATAATTTCAGTAAAGAAACAATCATTTTCTTCAAAATGTAATAAGAACACCCAAGTCGTGTTTGCTTTATAATGACAGCTCAAACCCATATTGACAGCTCGCCTTTTCCTTTTTCCTCACGCCACCGCCGACTCGGGTTGGCGAATTGCCAAATTCAAATTTTGCATGAAAACAGAGTTTAGTCTCATGACTAACTGAATGTCCCTATCTTTTCCCTGTTCCCGCCAAACTTGGCGCTGTCCACGTAAGGACCACATTCAATGCCCATTAAATTTCCTTCCATCCTTATCCTTTCCATCCCCATGGGTCTGTGCGTCCCCTTCCTTAGGTTAGGATTAGTTTAGGATTTACAATAGTGTTCATACCTAGGTCATAGGTTAATAGAACTTAGATCTATTTTCACCATTATAGAATTTAAAAATCCACATAGGATAGTAGTTAGGGTATAAGGTAGAACTTAGGGGTAGATTAGGGTCTAATCCCTAACACTTAATTAATCAATTTCCAATCAAGTCCTTCCGACTGACATCCAATTCAGCGCTATGCAGGACGTTTCGTCCCACGTTCCACATACCTGAGCCACCCGCATCCAGGCCTTTATCACCTTACGAGGTCTCATGTTTCAACAATGCATGGTTCGAGAATCAAACCTTCTTCGTTGGCATCTACGTGCCAGCTATTCATACCTGAAATCAGGTGCTGCAACACTTATATCAACCTTCAGTCTGGTTTAAAAAGTAAATCGACAAAGAGATCACAAGAAGACCACAAAGATACCTTGATCAATGGAATTGATTCAAGGTGTGTTTATCAATCAACGAATAGAGTTCATCAAGCATATGAAATTTTTTTCGCCGCATCAACAAACATACAAGCAATAATAATCGCCGTCCTATGTAAACAAATTACAGATATAAGAGTCAAGATTAGCAACACATTCCTTTAAGATCAAAATATATCTTAACATGTTTGTCTTCATTTCAGCAGTTATAACATTATGAAAAATAATCACCATGATAACTTACAAAAATCAGGGCATTACAACCGATCTCGCATGCAATGCTACTAAAAATTCATTAGACACCTTCATACCTAAAAATGGAAAGTTTCTCATATCTCCAAAACCCTCGCCCAATTTTCGTAACACCTATTCTCAAAACCACCCTTCGGCTAATCTCAATCTTGCATCTATTGGTGTCATGTATAATTTTTAATATCTAGAAGAAAATTTCAGCCATTGTAGACGCCTTTTCGTATCTATGGTGTTCCAACAATTAAAAAACTCTAAAAATTGGAGCAAAACATCCTTGTGAAAATCCTAAAATTTTGAGATCATTTTCATCCTATTCTAATATCCAAAAGACCACCTTTTATAAATAGCAAGCTATATCAGTCCTAATCGTCAAAAATAGTAAGTTGTGAAAAAGTCATTCTTTGAGTTTTCATCACTCCTTACATATTAAGAACACTTAAAAGTGCTAATTCAATTAAATTACTAAAATAGACATCCTAATATAATACCTACTAAAAGTAACAAGTGTTGGGATTTTGGTCAAATTATCCATACTCATTTGTCTCTAGTTCATGTCACTGGCCTTCGTCACCATGGAGTTCAAATACTTAGGTTCAAAGCCAATTTTGATTTCAAACACAAAGTATCTTAATTTGGGTGACAATGAGGTGACAAACATGGATATAGAAGACAAAAAAACAAGGATGTTGAGTGAACACCATTAAAATGTAGAGGGGAAGAGTTTCTTTGGTGGGATTTTCAGAGTTGGTTGGGTCATATTTGTAAGGTTTAACAATTGTTTCATGGCTCAAGTAGGAAAGGAAGCCCTCGTAGACCCCCAAAACTTAGTATTGAGGTGAATTCTATAAGGCATGCTAAGATGCAAAGAACTTAATGGTTCAATTCATCATAATGATCCCATAATGGGATCGTCATGAGAGGGTTATGAAAGAGGTTTTTTTAAGTTCACACAAAGGTGCATATATCCTTATGGTGTTCCATCACATGATAAATTATTTGGAGTGTTCTCATCTTGCTCGAAAAGGAGGTTACACTCATCATGTCTTGGTATAGTAAAGAGGTCGAAGGAATGAACTTCATTCCTGGAGCATTCCCGTAGTGTCCATCGAAGTAGGCTCCTCGTGATCAAAATATTCCTTGTCTTTGATTGGCACTTATCATTTCTTATGTCTCTATATTCGAATTATTCATTAAGAATGTACTTTTTGAATTTTTCATCTTATTCACTTAAGTGACCTTTTAATTTACATTGTAAAATTTCTTTTTTCATAAATAAGAAGAATTAATTTCATTCCCAAGGGAATATGAAAGGTCACATGTGGTAGGAAGATGAAAATAACCATGGGGGAAATGAAGTGACATCATTGTAAATATATAACTTGGTATGGTTTCTCCATTCTAAGGGCTTGATAGCTTTAGTTCTCCTACTACAAGTAAGAATATATTTTCTTCTATCTCCTTGTTTGTGTTCTTCTACTTCCTACTTTCCAACTATGTAAGCTTTGTAATCTTGAACAACTAAGAAATAAGTTTGTGTCTTTGAGGAATAAATCTATAGAACTTTGTGATATAGGAGCATCAAGGACTTAGAGAGCTTAGAGGTCTTAGAGGCATATTTGAACATGATTATTTCATGTAGGTGTGATTTGTTCATTTTGTAAGTGTGAAAAGTAAGATGGGAGTGTAAAAGTCAAATATGTAAGCATTAGAGGTAAGAGAGTGAATATGGTTATCTTATGCCTAATAAGGCTTATCATGATGTGTAAAAGAGTTAAAAATAGGAAGGTGAACGAAGTAAGAGGTTGTTGGGATGTTGTTTCATCCTATTCTAATCATGGTATATTGTTAAGCTCTCTTAGGAGCAAAAATAGGGAGTCTAGTAGTCTAGTTAAGATAGAAAGAAGATGATTTTTAGACACAATCTAGTCATGGAAGACCATGTAAACATGTAAAAAGACTTTAAATGATTAATGAAGGTGTTGAGATGGTATTACAAGTATTTTGAATGTTGATTTAGCATGTTATGTTTGTATTTCATCAAGTATGCATTGAGAACTGGTTCCTGGCCAAGAACTAGAAGGTTGATAGTCACCATAGAAAATATTTTAGAGATATGTGAATGCATGTACAATTGAAGGAAGATGAGGATAGGATCATATAAATTTTATAGCTCTTGAAATCATATAGTTTCCTCAGCTTCATTTACTTTCTTTCGTGCCCAAACTAGAGCATCATCTTGTAGGAGTCCCATCTAGCCAAAAATGATAAAACTTTGGGATTATCTCTGTTGTGGAGAGTTGTGAGAGTGTGCAAAATATTAACCTCTAACTCGCACATGTCGTGGAGAGGCATGAATGTTTATGTTATATACTGTTACATGCATGCATTAAAAGGGAGATTGAGTTGCATGAGGGAAAAAATCAAGGACTTAATCTATAGAATTTGTTATTCATCATTTTGGAAACATTTTAGAGATGGATCCATCAACCTTCAGGAGAAATTCTATTGCCAAGTATTTGTGTCATAGCCGAGGGGTCAAACTAGGCCTAATTAGCCTCAAGCATATCCCCGTAAGTCAAAGTTTGTAAAAAGTAACCTATGGTGAAATTGTGATATGTCCGAGAACTCCATGAAGGGTCTCTAGATCACCCATTTGATTGTATAGTTGTTTCAGGAAAAGTTGAGATGCATGAGCATTTGCATGTTAGGAGGGCTAGTAACCAATAAGGCCTAAAACAGAGAACTATGATGAATACCAAGCTAATGAGTGAATGAAAGGTCTTAACACTTTGGAATAGGTTAGACAAATTTCCCTAGGAGTGTTGAGGGTGGTTTAGGAACCTACATGTTGTTTTGAGTACCTATACCCAAGAGGCCTATCTAGGTCTAGCTTTGTGGTTATGTAGAGAATGCATGCATAGTGATTATATGAAGAATTTTATGTGTGGAATAGCCTTAGGAGTGCAGATATGGTATTGGAGAGATGATGGAGGTATTTGAAGAATGGAGTTATGATCAATAGCCAAATTACAACAATTATATGTTTTAATTTCATATGAATGCTAGTGTTAATACAGTTGAGTGTATAAAGAAGCAATATAGATGAGGTTGCTTATGAACATATAAATTGTTTTATGGAAAGTAGGACATGATCCTCAAGGAAAGGGGAAAGAGAGAGTACCATGAAGGACAATGATCATGTGTTGAGAAATATCTTGTAGACTTAAGAGGTAAGATTTTTCAAGATAAGAATTTTGTGAAAACTAGTATATCCCTTGCACCATTTTGGTATCGTAGCTGAGCTATGTTAGGATAAGATATATTGTAGATTTTTGAAACATATAAAACTGATTGGAGAGGGTGTGAAAGTGATAGTTGACAACATGGTGAAAGAGAAGGAACCATCCATACACAGGATTATGGATTTGATCAAGGGAGAAGTGATGAACAAGATGAGTGACTTGATGAATGGTCAGAGGGATATGAAGCATGAAATCAAAATCATAGGATGAAGGATGAAAAAGTAGATGCAACATGTTCAGGTATGGAGAAGATAGTTGATAGAGATGATGATCAAAAACATGGAGAATCATTGTTGGTAAGAAGAGTTCTCTTACAATAACTACCAAAGTCCAGAACCAAAGTACAGGGAGAAGCTTATTCAGACTAGATCTAAAAAAGAGGCAACTGTTGCAATGTTATTATTGATAATGGTAGCACATATAACATTGTCTCAGAGGAAATGGTCAGTAAATTGGGCTTAAGAAGGTTAGTTCATCCTACACCTTATAAAGTAGCATGGGTTCAGAAAGACCATCAAATTCTTGTAAATGAGCAATGTATAGTTCCTTTCAAAATTGGGAGTTTTCATGATGAAGTTTTGTGTGATGTGATGCCTATGGATGTATGTCATTTACTCCTAGGTATACCTTGACAGTATGACAGAAGAGCGGTGTATAATGGTAGGTTGAATAAATTTTTCTAATGAAAAATGGAAAAGAACATATTTTGTCACCTTTGATGGATCAACATGCAGGTGATGAAAAGAGGAGCATGGTGTTTGGTATAAAGGAGTTTGTGGAGAAAGCTAAGAATCAGGTGCAAGTTTTCATAAGGGAGCCATTGAAGAAAGAAGAAAAGGTGAGTATGTCCTTGAAAGGACAAGATGAAGATAAGGTTGATGAAAGAGTGTAACAGTTAGAGCCTAATGAAGTGGACCAAGAAACACAAGTGGAGGTTGATGAACTAGCCCAAACAAGGCTTAGAAATACCATGAAGGTCATGAAGGAAAAGAGATTGATGACCAAGAAGGTCATTTGAGTCACCTAGGTAAGTGTGACAGTGAGAGTCTCGCATACAAGAGAAGAAGAGGAAAGGACTGGGAAAATAGTCCTAGAAGATCTTATGCAATATCTAAGAGAATAAGAGAATGAGAAGACACAAGAAGGTGTCATGGAAAGAGTGGAAAAATAAAGGTCACTTGAAGACAAAAATAGAGAAAGTGAAGGCCAATCAGAACTTGTAAAGAAACACGAACAAGAAGGGAACATGTCAGTAAGGGAAAATGAGAAATAATTTAGAGAAAAGAAGGATGAAAGACAACTAGTCGTTATGGATACATACAATCAAGAAGAATACCAAATAGTAAGAAGGAATAATGAGACATCCAATGGTATGAGATTTGATTCTTAGAACAAAGGGCAGAAATTAGATGAAGACACCATGCATGATGAACAACAAGGAATAAGGAAGAGATAAGGCTTACACATAAACCTAGAAGTGTAAGGAAATGAAAAAAAAGTTGTAGCCAAGCAAGAAGTAGTCAAGGAGGAAAAAGAAGATCTGATTTTTGAATCTAATTGTGTGTTAGAATGTGTGAATGTAGGTTTCAAAGATAAATTATCAAGAATGAGAATAAATGGACAAGGTTCAAGTGAAGTCAATAGAATATGGAACAATGAAATTTTCCTACAAACTTAAAAGAATCAAGATATCTTCTCAAGGAGATGAATCATACATGATAAAGAACAATGGCAGTCAAGGCATGATAGATTCAAGGGAGAGAGAAGACTCAAATCAAACAATTTTAGGGAGCAAGGCACAAAACCAAGGAGCAATGACTGAGCTAGGAATGATTTTGAAGTCTACATGGTTGAAAGAAGACCAAAAAAGGTTGTCAAGAATTATAAAGTCAGTACATAGAACCATGGAGGCAAAAGGAGAGCTTATCATCAATTATAACACAAGATCCCAGTATTCAACATAGCCAAGACATATATGTGATATTTCTCATGAGTATGTTCTCAGATTTCATGAAGAATTTAGAGGTTAGAATACTAATATTAGAGTATTAATTACTCCACAGGTAGTTATAGAGGTAAACATGAACACAAGTAGAAAATGTGAATAAGAACCACATCAATATAATGAGTTTCCTAAACTAATATTAGTTGAGAAGGATCAAATTTGTGAAATGGGGAGTAAGCTGATGAAGATAGAGTATAAACAAACTCAGTATTGTCCAAAGAATCCTAAGTTGTAAAAGTATAGATGGCATGGAATTTGAGGAAGATGTATATAGTTGTGTCATTCATAAAAGGAATAACAAGAGGCAGAGTAAGGTGATAGGAGAAACCCTCAAGAATATAAAGAAGGTTAAACATTGATCCTCCTGATGATAATGAAGATGATGAAGCAAATTTCCCATATGAATAATATGATGAAAGACTTTCAAGAAGTAATTCAAAGTGCTGGTACAATAACAAGAAACAATACAATAAACCACAATGGTATAGTTGGAAACAAAAGGGAAAATCAGTGGCAAGGACTTTAAGAAGAATGAGAAGAATGAGGTCAAAGTTGACAAACAAAAAATAGTGAATAAGAAAACTCTTGAATTCATCCAAAGACATGAAGAAGATAGTACTAACCAAGTTTGAAAAGTTTGTTGAAGATGTCATAATATTGAAATAGAGCTTTTATAATCAAGGAGTAGAAAGTTTGACACAAAGAAGAAATCAAGAACAACATGAAAGAAAATGAGTACAAATACAATAAATGGCAATGGAATTACATGAAGAGCATTCAATTGGAGATGTCCAACTCAATAATGAAGGTAAGAACACTAAAAAAATGAGAAGAATGAGGTAGCAATCAAGAAATCATATGGATTATTGAGAAATGCAAAAGAGTTAAACTTTAACATCAAAGAATTTCACTTCACTAATAAGGTGAAACTAACCTATCAAAAAGCCAAATGTGAATATGAGAAAATAATGGTGATAGAGAAAGTTAAGAAGACACTTAAGTCTTGGAATTTTATGACTAATATTGTATTAGGAGCTATGATTGCAAAAAAAAATGAAGAATGCAAGCCAAAGTTGAAATGCATGATTGAAGCAGAACAAGAAAAAAGTATACAAGGAAGAAATGTAAGTACAAGTTTAGAGTGGTGGAAAGGAGGAATAAGGTACAAATAAATCAAGGCGTACTCATTAAAAAATAAAAGCAAAGATTGGAAAGCAAGGAGGAAGAAAAAGAGTTCAATCTTGCATTTGAGAAGGAGCTCAAATTCTTCCCACTAAGGGAATTTGATGCAGGATCATCAAGGAATTAGAGAGATTAGGGTCTTAGAATAATATTTGAACATGATTATTTCATGTAGGTGTGATTTTTCATTTTGTAAGTGTGAAAGTAAGATGGGAGTGTAAAAGTCAAATATGTAAGCATTAGAGGTAAGAGGGTGAATATGGCTATTTTATGCCTAATAAGGATTATCATGATGTGTAAAAGATTCAAAATAGGAAGGTGAACAAAGTCGAGCTTGTTGGGATGTTGTTTCATCCTATTCTAATCATGGTATATTGTTAAGCTATCTTAGGATCATAAATAGGAAGTCTAGTAGCCTAGTCAAGATAGAAATAAGATTATTTTTACACACATTCCAGTCATGGAAGACCATGTAAACATGTAGCAAATACTTTAAATGATTAATGAAGGTGTTGAGATGGTATTACATGTATTTTGAATGTTGATTTAACATTTTATGTTTATATTTCATCAAGTATGCATTAAGAACCCTGTTCTTGGCCGAGAGCTAGAAGGTTAACAGTCACCATAGAAAGGATTTTGGAGATCTATGAATGCATGTACAACTAAAGGAAGGTGAGGACAGGGTTATATCATTTTTATAGCTCTTGAAATCATATAGTTTCCTTTGTAGCTTCATTTACTTTCTTTCAGGCCCAAACTAGGGCATCATCTTGTAGGAGTTCCATCTAGCCAAAAATGATTAAAATTTGGGATTATCTCTATTGTGGAGAGTTGTGAGAGTGTGTAAAATATTAACCTCTAACTTGTACATGTTAGGGAAAGACATGAATGTTTATGTTATAGACTATTACATGTATGCATTGAAAGGGAGATTGAGTTGCATGGTGGAACAAATCAAGGAATTAATCTATAAAATTTTTTAGTCATCATTTTGGAAACATTTTAGAGATGGATCCATCAACCTTCATGTGAAATTATGTTGTTAAGTATCACTATCATAGATGAGGGTTCAAACTAGGCCTAATTAGCCTCGAACATATCCCAAGAAGTCAAATTTCGTACAAAGTAACCTATGGTGAAATTGTGATATGTCTAAGAAATCCATGAAGGGTCTCTAGATCACCCATTTAATTGTATGGTTTTTCTAGGAAAAGTTGAGATGCATGAACATCTGCATGTTAAGAGGGCTAGTATCAATAAGGCCTAAAACTCGAGAACTATGATGAATACCAAGCTAATGAGTCAATGAAAGGTCTTAACACTTTGGAATATAATAGAAAAAGTTCCCTAGGAGTGTTGAGAGTGGTTGAGGAATCTACATGTTGTTTTGAGTACCTAGACCCAAGAGGCCTATCTAGGTCTAGCTTAGTGGTTTTGTAGAGAATGTATGCATAGTGATTATATGAAGAATTTTATGTGTGGAATAGCCTTAGGAGTGCGATATGGTTTGGAGAGATGATGGAGGTATTTGTAGAATGGATTTATGATCAATAGCTAAAGTACACCAATTATATGTTTTAATTTCATATGAATGCTAGTGCTAATAAAGTTGAGTGTATAAAGAAGCAATATATTTGAGGTTGTTTATGAACATATAACTTCATTATGGAAAGTAGGACAAGATCCTCAAGGAAAGGGGTAAGAGAGAGAGTACCATGAAGGAAAGTTCTCATTTGTTGAGAAATATCTTGTAGACTTAAGAGGTAAAATTTTTCAAAGATAAGAATTTTGTGAAAACTAGTATATCCCTCTTGCACCACTTCGTGTCTTTGATTATTTATTATTTTTATTGCTTACACAATTTTTTTCCTTCATGATGAATGTTGACCTAATATAGTTAATGTTTTTGAAATTTACAAGTGCTTACTCATAACCTTAACCCTCTCCCTATTTTATTACATTCCCTTTACCTCTTTTCAAGAAATTTCCTCCTTTGTATCCTATACAAGCAATATGTTGAGTATTCTTGTGTGATCCCCAAACCTAACGGCTACCCATTTCTTTTATTATTTTCTATATTAAATAAATCAAAGCCTCCTCATTCCCAAGAGGAGGGACCCAGTTCTGTGACCATTAGTGAAAACCACTTATTTTCCCTTACAACAAATTATTTTGTCAATAGTTTTTGGCTCCCATTGTGGGCCAATTTGTTTTTTCTAGCACTCTATAAAGATACCAAAATCATAAAAATGACATATCAAAAATCATAAACATTCATAAATACAATTTTAGAAATTCAAACACATTGCTTGAAAATCCACTACAATTTTTAGTAAGAAACCCTTCATATTCCTTATTGAAAAATCCTTTACAAACTGGAGGATGTAATATACAAAAGAGAAAACCAGTCAAGGTATGTTATAGTCTTTCACAATCCTCTCCCGTATGATCCACAATAACAAGTTTATTTCATGCTCACTCCGATAGAAATTCCAAGACAAGCTTATGAAGATCTATTTGTAAACCCCGCTACAACTCTAGTTTCACCAACCCTCAATCTTGTTTCTCAAGGAGAGGAAATTGAAGAAGAAGAAATGGCTGCACATGTATAATGGGGACAAACCACAAAAATCTTGAAACTAACTCCTCTACTCCATGAACTTCCTAAAGGATCAAGAAAGAGTTTCCCAAAATTCTATTAAGCTGGAAAGAAACATCTAGATAAACATATTACAACCTTTATCACAACTTGTGGTAGTGTTGGAGGGGAAGATGAAGATGTTGTTGTTCAGTTATTCATAGAGTTATTACAAGGTGTTGCTGCAAAATGGTTCTACTATTTTCCATCTCACTCAATCACCAATTGGGAAGATATGAAAATTAGATTTGAAGCATGGTTCAAGTCAATGGAATATTTTCATGCCCTTCTTGCTCAATTGGATCAAATGAAGAAAGAACCACAAGAGCCCATGAGAGAATTTTTGGCCAAATTCAACAAGTTGATTAACAATATTCCTACTGGTGCTTATCCTACTATAGACAATCAAAATAGGTTCTTCATAAATGCTCATCTCCTAAAGTTGGATTCATCTTGAGAAGAGGCCAATCATGTAATGTCCCCTTCTTGGGACATTATTTGAATCAAGACCTAAAGACCCTCAACCAATTCTATCTTCTTGTAGGTTTAAGGATTGATATGATTGTTGTCTATTTTGTAACCCCTTGGCATGCCTTGCGCTACAAGGAGGGCTCTCTAAGTTAGTTTAAATGTGTACATAGGATAATTGCTTTTATTATTTAATTAAAAATAATAAAGTGCATATAGTCTTAGTTTATTAGAGACTTTATTATAATGAAAATTTATGTTTTCCCTCCAAAAGGGAAAGGTTGGTATTTTTGAATGTTGCACCCCTTAAATCTATAAAAGGAGGTTGCATTTCCTTTACTCGGATTATTTTGATTGAAAATTTGAATTTACTTCATGCTTGGAGAAATAAGATGTGTGCCCTAGTTCTCGCATTGTTCTCTCTCATTGTAATCTTCATTTGGATCCATTGTTGAAGATATTGAAGACTCTATTGTTCTCTTCATTGTGTTCTCTTGTGTTGAGTGTGTTTATGCATGGTTTCTCCATTCTAGCATTGGTGAATTTCTCTAGGGTGTTGAAACAATTACTTTAAGGATAAATATACATGTTGGTGAAGGGTTTGGGGTAATTTTGTGTCTATTGTCACTACTACTGCAATTTATTAGGGCCAAAGAAACTTAGATTGGGGTTTATTCTATCATGTTTTGAGATGATTTGTCCTAGATCTATGATATTATATGTTTAATTAATTATTTCAGAGAAAGGGCTGATGTTTTGAAGTGTTTTGGAAGGGTAGAAAGAGCTGGAATATATA
The DNA here is from genome assembly GCA_018340775.1 of Taxus wallichiana var. yunnanensis. NCBI lineage: Eukaryota > Viridiplantae > Streptophyta > Pinopsida > Cupressales > Taxaceae > Taxus > Taxus wallichiana. Next base: position 49,344,340 of record CM031244.1, on the reverse strand, counting down.
TATATATATATATATATATAAAATTTATTTTAATTTATAATCCTAAAATTGGTTTCATATTTCAGGGCTGTTTTGAGGAGGTTTTAATGTTCAGAAAATTCAGATCTATAATGCATTAGAAAATCGTAACTTCTAGTTTATTATGCATTTTATTTCATGTAAAAACATGGAGTATTGAATGAGTTATGAATTTTAGAATATTTCAAATTGTCCCGCAAGCTATCTGGTTGTTAATTAATATTTATTTCAGATCTACAATTTTGGGGTCAGTTTAATATTGGATTTGGTTGTAGAAATTAGGAGGAATAGGGAGAAAGTTATTTCATAATTTTTGAAGTTGATTTTATGCCCTAAATGCGCTGGGTGACCTAAATTTTAGGGAAAAATTAGGGTTTCATGTTTGCTGTGTGAAATTTGATTTTAGAATATTATTCTTCATATTTTTGTGACCCAAAATCCAAAGTTTGAAGGTTTTTTCTTGGATGGTTAAGCGGGAAATAATTTTGGAAGATTGCAGCAGTTGGGGTGTGATTATTAATTATTTTCCAGCTGTTACAAATTTGATTTTAATGTGTTTAAATTCCTAATTGTTTTCTTCCAATCTATCCCACCACCTTGGCTAGTTCCAACCCCATTTGGGTTCGAAATAGCTGACATTGGGATATTTTAGGTTGATGCAAAAGGGTTTATCCATTCTTTGCTTGATCTTGACAAGTACTTCTCCATTTCCTAACTTTTCCTAAGAGGGGACATTACAATGGTATCAAAGCATCTTTCCTCTACTCTTGTGGGTGTTGGTTTGCATATTTTTTGGATCATGGAATTAGCAAGTGATGGATATGTGAAGGAAAATATATATAGGATTAGGAGATGGCTTGAATTTAATCCTCATGAGAAGAGTGTGTCTCTCAACACTCTTGAAGAAGCGGCAAATTGTTTATCTTTGATAGAGCAATTTGATTATGGCTCTATGTCTACATCAATAGACCCTTTGGTGACCCATTTTTCTAGATCCAATTTATTGAGGAATGATGAGGTGGATGTGAGGCTCTTAGTCATCACTTGCATTAACGATGTCATAAGGATAACAACCCCAAGCTTGCCATATTATGAAACTACCATGGAGGATATCTATGAGATCATGATAGGAACTTTTCAAAATATTTGAGACACCAAAAATCCTCACTTTGATAAGAGGGTTAAGATATTGGAAAACATGGATAAGGTTAGATCTTGCATTCCAATGTTAGATCTTGATTGTGATGATCCCATTTTTCACATGTTTGAAGTTTTCTTTGTTTTCCTACATGAGGATCATTCAAAAATATAATGGTGGAAATGTAAACTATAATGTCCCTAATGTTGAATGAATATGAGGATCCTCCACAACCATTTCTATCCATACTTGTGGAAGGTTTGGGACAAGAAAACCAATGTATTGCTCACACCTTAACAAAAAGAGTTGTGGATCTATGTTCAAGAAAAGTGAAGACATGTATCCAAGGTATGAGCTCTTTTGTTTTTGATAATGAATTGTTGACATCTAATGATTGCATAGAGTTGAGTGGTTGCAAGGAGAAATCTATTTTTTTGAAGAGCATGAAAATGACATTGGTAACAAGCACATGCATGATGAAAGGGAAATGATGGCAAGGGGACATATGAAGGAAAAATCAGATTTGAGGGAAATTGTGTAACCCCACCATGAGTCATTTGAAGGACAAGAAGAAAGCATGAGTCTCATAAAGGCTCCAAGTCATTACCCACCAAGCATGAACACTTGTAAGGAAGAAAATGGGTTTTGGGTGAAGCAAATGATGAAGAAAAGAGTGTTGCACTAAACTTAGAAATTATGAGTTTTGGAGAAGTTGGGAGCAACCTAAGGTATGTTGTTTCACATTTAATTTCTCCTTTCATGTTGAGCTTTGAAGGGTATGGTTATTGACATGATAAAAAGATGGATATGATTTGCAACTTGAGGTATATTGGTCACACTCTTGTTGGTATTTTTTCTCCTATAATTTGGGTGCATAAGGAACATGATGGCAAATAAGAAAGAGTGATTAACACTCTTCCCAATGGAGGTATGATAAACAACTCACATGATATCATTCCAAGTTATGAAGTGATTGATTTATGGTTGCATACTTTTCCATTTCAGATTTGTATTCCTCATGAGAAACATGTAAGAGACAGAGATAAAATGAGGATTATGGGATGCAAAATGGGGCAAGAAGACTCCTTGGGTCAAGGTCACTCATATGTGCACTCTAAGGTATGGGAACCAAGTTATTTTCCACCTTCCACAAACATTAACATTCACGATTTTTTGATTTTTTCTTCTGATTTATTGGGAATAAGTGAAAGTTCAGAATTGTCCATGGCAAGCATAAGTGTTGGAGAGTATGTTTGGGCTTTAGGAGATCCAGAAGTAAGAAGGAAAAGTATTTTTCAAGGAGTTAATGATGACTTTCTAATTGGGAAACTTGTTATGGCAACTACTAAGGGTAAGCACTTTGATTTGTTGTATCATCATCATACTTTGTCCTTGCCTTGCTTTGTTCATCATGAATATTGTGCTAACAATGAAGACAAGATGAAAGGTGCTAAGTGGATAAAGAAACTTCCTAAGGCAGCCCTAGATCATTGGCAAGAGATCCAACACCCTATAAAATTCAGTCCAAATGAAATTAATGGCAACAAAGGAGTGATTCCAAAATGTGGTAAGATACTTGGTTTTGTTTCCACACAATTTAGTTTTGATTCCATTACTTGGGCTGATGCATGACAGAAAAGATTGGAAGGTGGAATGGAGAGACGATCATGAATTCCATCATCATGGGAGAGTTCATGTTGGGAAAAAAATAAGAAGAATGTTATCTTGCTGCCCCAAGCAAGAAAATTCAATTTTTGGTTGGATCATGATGGAATATATGTTGGCACACATTTTGAAGATCCTAATGATAATGAGTATGCAATATAACACTGTTGTAATATTCATTTCCAGTCTGATTTTTTCATTGCTAGCTGCCCCACAAACAAGGATAAATATGTGGAAGAAGGGTCTTCAAGTTGCTAACACATTTGAGGATTGTTTTGAGGTGTTGAGACTTGGGGGCATTGCACCCAATGATGAAGAGTGGCTGGTCACACTTGTTTGCAGCTGTGCATGGTCATATAGGAACACCAAGGAAGGGGAGAACAACAACATTTGAAGCTGTGCATGGGTATATTTTTTCTTCTAACTTGTTTGCTTCATGTGTAGATTTGAAAAAGAAATTGCAGCTGAAGACACTCCTAACTTTCATGAGAAATAAGCATAATAAGTTATTATGAATGCTTCACCACTTGATTAGCATAGGATCTTGAATTTGGGAATGCTACATCTTTACACATGGATACATGAGATTTCTATTGCTTGAGGGCAAGAAATCTTGGGAAGGGAGGACTGTAATGTCCCCTTCTTGGGACATTATTATAATTGGAGACTTAAAGACCCTCAACCCATTCTATCTTCTTATGGGTTTGAGGATTAAGATGTCTGTCGCCTATTTTGTAACCCCCAGCATGCCTTACGCTACAAAGAGGGATCTCTAATTTAGTTTAGATGTGCACATATGATAGTTCCTTTTATTATTTAATTAAAAATAATAAAGTGCACATAGTCATAATTTATTAGAGACTTTATTATAATGAGTTTATGTTTTCCCTCCAAAAGGGAAAGGTCAGTCTTTTGAATATTACACCCCTTAAATCTATAAAAGGAGGTAACATTTCTTTTAGTGGGTTATGTTGATTAAACTTTTGAATTTACTCCATGCTTGGAGAAATGGGATGTATCCCTAGCTCTTGCATTGTGCTCTCTAATCAGTAAGCTTCATTTGGATCCATTGTTGAATATATTGAAGACTCCATTGCTCTCTTCATTGTGTTATCTTGTGTTGAGTGTGTTTGTGCATGGTTTCTCCATTCTAGCATTGGTGACTTTCTCTAGGGTGTTGGCACAATTATTTTAAGAATACATCTGCATATTGGTGAAGGGTTTAGGGTACTTTTGTGTCTATTGTCACCGATACAATTTATTAGGGCCAAAATGACTTACATTAGGGTTTATTCTATCATGTTTTGAGATAGTTTGTGCTAGATCTATAATGTGCTGTGTTTAATTAATTAATACAGAGCAAGAGCTGATGTTTTGAAGTGTTTTGGAAAAGTAGAAAGAGCTGCAATTTATTTTAACCCTAATGACTTGGTTTCAAATTTTGGGGTCTATTTTGAGGGGGTTTTAATGTTAAAAAATTAAGGTCTATAGTACATTATAAATTTATTAACTTCTAGTTTATTATGCACTTTATTTCATGCAAAAACATGGATTATTTAAATGAGTTATGAATTTTAGAAGACTTTAGCTATCCGCAAGCTATCTCAAGTTGATGTTAATTAATATTTATTTCATATTTGTAGTTTTACGGTAATTTTAATATTGGATTTGGTTGTAGAAATTAGGAGGAATAAGGAGAAATTTATTTCATAATTTTTGGAGATGATTTGATGCCCTAAATGTGCTGGGTGACATACTTTTTAGGAAAAATTAGGTTTTCATGTTTGCTATGCCAAATCTGATTTTTGAATATTATTCTTCATATTTTTGTGAGCTAAAATCCAAAGTTTGAAGGTTTTTTCTTGGATGGTTAAGCGAGAAATAATTTTGGAAGATTACAACAATTGGGGTGTGATTATTAATTATTTTCAAGTTGTTAAAAATCTGATTTGAATGTGTTTAAATTCCAATTGTTTAAAAGGAGGTGCCTAGGAAGAATTTTCAAAATCAAAATTAGATTACTGGAGCACCACATAGGATTTCCTTAGAAGCTCCACCTGTTAATGCATTTTTAAAGATTGAGAAGAAGAAGAAAATGACCTAGAAGTTGAAGAAATTGAAGATAATAGAATTGAATGTGAATGCTCCATGGATGATAAAGAGTTAGAGGAGCCCATGGCTGATTTGAATAGTTACTCGTGTGCAGTGTTCACTTGCTCACAAGCACAAAAATATGCCTCTTCCTTTTCCACCCAAGTGAAACACTCTAATCCTCATACAATGACTCTACACAATAAAACAAAGAGAGGATTGTTGCAGTATTCTTCCATGGATTCAATTTAGAAGAAGCTTAAGAACACCTCAACCAAAATTATATCTACTTCTACGGGTAAGTCTCTTTCTCCTTCTCTATTTAAATTAATTTCTAATTTTACTTCTAAGAATGTAGTTCCTACACCTTCTAAGTATGTCATTGTTCCCCAATAGTCCACCTCTTCATTATTTGACATCATCGATCATGTTAAGAAGGCTAAAATCCAAATTTCTGAAGTTGAGATTCTAAGAACTTATGGCAAGTAGTTTGATAAAATTATCCATCATATCAAAGTAGTTCAAGGTATGATTCCAGAAATTCATTTCCAAATAACCACTTGCCACTCCTTACATCACTTCTCAGAATCTTCTTGCTCCCACATATTCCACTTCTAAAAAAACCTTTCTACAACTTTTTGTTAATCAATGGGCATAAGTTAAGGAAGTGCTCATTGAATCTGATGCTTCTAATAATATCATGCCTGCCAAAGTAGCCAAATATCTTGGTATCACCCTCATTCCTATTGCTAGAAAATGTTACTCCATGGAGACCAAAGAAGTACCTCTCATTGGTCAACTTGAAGATGTTCAAGCGACATTCACAACTTCCCCGATAAGAATGTCAAGATGAACATACTTAGTAAGCAGACATTCCAGCTTCATATGAGATGTTATTAAGCCAAAGTTTTTGTTGAGATGTTGGTGGAGAGATACATATGGATTGGTCATATGCCACCATACCAGAAAAGGGAAAAATGAAGAAGCTCCTTCTTATAAGAAATATAAGATACATCGTTTAGAGAGAGGATGGTCTAAGAGAAGATATTTTGTACCAAGGTTCAAGATATGAAAACTTTTTCATAACTTTAGAAGAATATGTTGAACTATCCATACTAATGGAGGAGTACCCAAGTTTGATTGAGCTAGTTGAGAAACAACATGATGATCTGATGGACCTAAAATTTGACAATGTGCACTTCTTATTAATTATTGATACATGCTATCTACTTGTTGATGACAAGGATAATGGATATTTTGACTTGCCTCAAATTATTCTTGAGATGGTACAAAATGTCAACCATGAAGAAAGAGTAATTTCAAGTGACTTCTTGGAATGTGAGCCTCATATCTCTTACCATCTTCTTGAGATCCAAAATGAAGACTCACTTAAAGGATATGATTGTGACTATGAATCTTTCTCCTTTCCATTTGGAGGACAAGACCTTCTCAATGAAGAAAAAATGGATGAAAAGGTTCTTGAGTCTCTCAAGAATGATTATGCCAAAGGAGAGGATATCTCCATCACAGATATGACCTATGTATCTCAAAATGATCAATATAAATATAAAATTGAACTTTATTTTTTGGATCCCACCTAATGTTCATTGTCTTTTGAAGAGGATGAAACATCATGTGAGTCATACCATATCAAGAGTGAGTTGGTGTGTGCAGAAAAAAATCATGTGGGAAAAATAGTAAATGTGAGGGATCAAAAAGCATATGATGGTGTTGAAAACCTCAATGGTTTTACCAAGAACCCACCTATAGAGGCAATGATCATATGGAGTATGAAAAAAAAAGAACAAATTACCATGAGAGAAAACATGCTTGGTCATGAATATGGTAAGCTTAGTAAGATTATTAATTCATCTTGCGGTGGTGATGAAGTGAAAAATGTTGAATATGAAGGAGGGTTGAACTTGGAAATGGATTCATGGGAAGAAAAAAATTTAAAGTAGTAATCGCAATGAGATGATCATGTGGATCCCTAACTACAAAAGGATTCATACAAATTTCTTCAAGAAGGAAAACACAAATTTTTCTCTTTCAAGCATATGGAGACCTCCCATAGCATTTGGTTTTCTCAAGCAGTTGAGAAAAGGATGTTACTTCATTGAACTAATCAATGGATTTGCAGAGCAAATACATTTGGTGTTATTTGTACACAAGGGACGTTAATAATAGAATAAGTAATAAAGTGAAAGTGGGTTGTCCCCAACATGTATATAGGTGAGTTAGGTTTGTTTCCTTTTTTGTTGTGTGCTAGTTTTATTTTCCCTTGGTTGTGTATGTTTCTTGTACTAGTTGATGAAATGGTGACTTTATTGCCCAAAGGATAAGACATCGCCTACCGATCTATGAGATATCTGAAGTTGTTTATTATACCTTACAAAGCAGCATGTCTCCAAGTTAGAGCCATTTGTTGTCATGTTAAATGTCTAGCATGTAAAATTTAAAATTTGGTCATGACAACCTAGCCCCCACTTGAAATCTCCTCTCTCGGTCAATGTGAACCCTTGTTCCAACAAACCTATCAACTGTGTCATCATTATTCTAGCTAAGAGGAATATGTTAACATGGTTTTCAAGTGTGTTTCATGTGTTGGTAAGTATATCCAAATGGATTGATGAAGCCATTCAACTCTAAGGTGAAATAGTTGTTCCTCGAGGCAAAGAAAGGTGTATTTTAATCCATTTTTCAAAAAGGAATACCCTTCGGAGGATGATTACAATGGCTAAAGCCATATGAGAAGTTTGTAGCGGAGTATTGAATATATCCATGGTAGTTTCAAATAATTTTTCAGGGCCATATGGTGTCAGGAGTCATTCAAGAAAAATAGAGTCATTGAGGGTGCATGGAATGATAGCTTTAACGAAGAAAGTTGACTTGTTTTAAGATTTTGGGAGTTCCTAGAGGATTTGGAAGCTAAAAAAATATGAAATGGAAATCTCTTATAATTCTTCACAAGGTAGACACATCATTTTTTTCCAAGTCTTCACAATCTTCTATGATAGTTTGAGTCAATGTAGTTGCCCCTTTTTGCGGAAAGAGTGACTAGACCTAAAAATAAAATTTCAAGTACAATTGGCTCTTGGAAATGATTGGAATGATCTGAACATGTGTTTTGGAGTCAAAATAATATAATTTTTGACCCCAAACTCCATGTCTTGCTTCTCGGGGCCAAAAACACTCTTCATGTTCTAATCTCACACTGACAGGATGACATCAAGATGGTTTATGAGCTTGAGTGCACTTTTCACCCTCATATGCTCGTTGTCCCTTATTCCTTGGTTCAAGGGGAGAGTGAGTGCATAAAACTATGTCTCCCCTCTTAGCGTGGTATTTACCTTTTCTCATGTTCACCTAGGTACTTTATTTACCTTTATTGTATTTATCCTCACCCACTTATGTGAGTGGATATTTATTTTTATTTATTTAGACATTAGGGAGATATTATCTAGTTGTTAGGTATAGTTTTTCTTTTATCTATGGTATTTACTAGTTCTTTCCTTGATCTATGGTATTGACTAGATCCTTGATGTCTAGTTCTTTCCTAAACTATGGTCTTGACTAATTCCTTGATGACTAGTTTTTCCATGATTTATGGGTTGATCTACGACCTTGATTGGTTCTTAGATTTTTATTCCTTGCTTATATAGGAAAGGCCCATTCTCATTGTATTTCATTGAGTTCCATAATAATATATGACATTGTTTCTCATTTGTTTGTGAAGGTTTATGTAAAGTTATTTTGTAAAATTAATTTCATCTTATTGATTGTGGTGTTTGATTAACATATGTGTTCTTGGCTTGGTACAATCAAGTTATCGTTACTTTTATCCCTATCAAGGATACAAGTTTCATCACTTAATACTTGCAATTTGGTGTGTTATAAACATGTGTAACTCAAAAATTGGAGTAAAGCATCCTTGTGAAAAACCTAGAATTTTGAGATCATTTTCACCCTATTCTAACATCCAGAGGACCACCTTCTAAATAATAAGTAATACCAATTCCTAATTGTCTAAAAATAGTAAGTTGTGAAAATAATTCATTCTCTGAGTTGTCATCACTCCTTGCATATGAAGAACACTCAAAAGTGTTCATTCATGTAACTTACTAAAAATAGACATCTTAGAATAGAACATACTCATTCACCTCCAGTTCATGTCACAGGCCTTAGTCACCACGGAGTTCAAATACTCAGGTTCAGAGCCAATTTTGACTTCAAACACCGAGTATCCTAATGTGGGTGATAGTGAGGTGACAAACATATATTTGGAAGACTGGACAACAAGGATGTTAAGTGAATGCCATGCATATGCAAAGGGGATAATTTTATCATGTGGGATTTTTAGAGTTGGTAGGGTCATATTTGCAAGGTTTAACAATTGTGTCATTGCTCAAGTAGGAAAGGAAGCCCTCACAGACCCCAAAATTTAGTGTTGAGGTGGATTATATAAGGTATGATGGGATGCAAGAGACCAGATGGTTCAATTCATTCTAGTGATACTAAAAGGGGATCATCATGATTGGGTTATGCGAGTGGTTCTTTAAGGTTCACTTAGTGCACATCTCCTAATAATGTTTCATCACTTGATCAATGCTTTGGTGTATGTTCTCATCATGCTATAAAAGGAGGTTACACTCATCATGTCTTGGTATAGTAAAGAGGTTGAAGGAATTGAATTCATTCATGGAACATTCTTGCAGTGGCTATAAGAAGTAGGCTCCTTGTGATCAAAAGCTTCATTGTCTCTAGATTGTCACTTATTTCTTCTTCTCTCTCTACATTCTAATTCTTCATTGAGAATGTACTTTTTGACTTTTTCATCTTATTCACTTAAATGACCTTTTAATTTGCATTGTAAAAGCTCTTTTTCATAAATAAGAAGAGGACTTAATTTCATTCCTAAGGGAATATGAAAGGTCATAGGTGGTGGGAAGATGAAAATTCACCATGGGGGAGATGAAGAGACATCATTATAAAGATATAAATTGGGATGGATTCTCCATTCCAAGGGGTTGATAGATTTTGTTCTCCTACTACAAGCAAAAATGTATTTTCTTCTCTCCTTGTTTATGTTCTTCTACTTACTACTTTCCAACTATGCAATCTTTTTAATCTTGAACAACCAAGAAATAATTTCATGTCTTTGAGGAATAAATCAATAGAAATTTGTGTCTTTGATTTAATAATATTTTTATTGTTTTATTGTCATGTGTTTTTGCATGGAAAAATTCAATGTTGAAACATGACAACTTTACCCTAGTGTTAAAATTTTTGCTTAAGCCCTCCTAAGTAGTCTGTTGGCTAAATTTTCTACATAGCATCAAACCTAGGCGATCATGAGATAAATCTCCCTCATTTAACTCGGTGAGGCTGCCATGTTAGATTTGTTAGTAAAAATGTGTTATTATCTATCGTGGGTTTTACTTTAACCACTTAGTTCATGAACCATAACTAAGAAGTTCTCAGTAAAGTAAGGGTAAATTGCTCAAGAAAGGAAGTATTTTATAGAAGAAGGAAGTAAAGGAAATACAAAGAAGAAATGGGGAAGATGTGCATCCCAATTAGTAGATAGTAGAGCTAATTACATGCACATAGAAGAAACTTAATAGATATGAACACATAGAATTATAAAACAAAGGCAACTCTAGATCTAGATCTAAAATAACACAAAGTTTATTAAGAGATCTAAGATTAAAAGCAAGAAACAAAGTACACCGTGACACAAAGTTCTTCGAAACCTGCTCCTTTGTATTCCTTTACTCCAAGTTGCTCTCAGGGGTTCAACACAAAGTCTAGAACACAAGATTGCTACTTACAAATTCTGATTCCTCCTTAACCCGAAGGTTCTTCTCCTACTTATAGAATGTAGGAGGGAAAGTAAAAATGGAAAACTCAAACTGAACTAAAACATAAACAACAAGTAAAGATGACATTTAGCAATCATCCTCAACTATCTTCTCCTTAAGTGACACATGTATCACTTAACTAATAGAATGGTTCCACATGACTTTAAGTAATGGTTGCAAAACCAATAACTTAGAAGTTTTACAATTTCATCCGGGAACATAGAAAATAGAAGAAGAAAGAATAGAAGAAGTCATGCCAGCTGTAATGTTTATGTCTTTTTCTTGTTCTGATATCGGATATACTTGTCGAACATGTAATTCAAAGATCCTTCCATCTATTTTAGCCACTACTTCTTTCTCTCGCTTCTCGAATCAGAGAAACCTTTCATTCAACACTTTGATGCACGCTTCCACATCTTCCAAACTCAGCCCAAACCTCACAATGTCTCGCCTCACAACGCCACCACTCTACTGATAGAATTCATCGTGAAAGGCTTGGTAGCTTTATCAATTCTCTTTTGTACTGCTGTTAGTGCAAAATCACAAGCACCCCCGGGATGCGATCAAGTTTCTAGGTTGATCACTTGGCATCCAAAGGTGATTGCACAACATGGAAACCTCTCTCCAAGTGTGGGACTTGTGAAACCGAGAGAGGAATCTCCAGAGAAGGCTGGTTCCCGCTCCTAAACTACCCGCCACAAGCTATTCCAAAGCAGGGCAAGCTAATCTAATCCTAATCTAACCATGCCAAGGAGACAGAGAGAGAGAGAAGGGAAAAAAAAGCAAAAGCCTACACTAAAACGGTGATACACCAGAGAAGGAGAATGTTGAACATCTATCAAAACTGCCATGGGACAAAGAGAGGTGAGCAATGGGAAGGATGGACAGATGCATCACAGGCCCAAGGATAGATTTCACACAGAAAATGTCCCAAAACTCCATGAACACAGCTCCAGGACCTACAATGAACATTCAAACATGCACAAATACCGCAATGAAGAGAGGCAAAAAGAGAACAAGTAAAATGAGCAAGGATGGACAGATGCATCACAAAACACGTTTTGTTGCTTCAGAAGTTTGCACAGAACATCATTCCATTAGTAAGAGGCAAAAACGCCATTACAGAGTAGGGAGGAGGTTCGAACTCCATTTTCAACCCTAGAGAAGAAAAGAAGGGAGGGCAGAGCAGAAAGAATGAACAACCTCTTCTCTTTTTTGAGCCAAATCTAGCTTTTTACATTGCATGGGTCGAGCCCAGGGGACAGAAATGTGGGAAAACGTGCAAGCCCATTCCTCATTGATTGCAGATGCATTAAAACGGCATGGGATACCTTACCAACCCATATCCTGCCATCTTTGACTGATTTGGAGGAGAATGCGACCCATTTGCATTAATTGGGCCGCTGAAATGTCACTTCTGGCCGTGCTGAAGAAGAATGCGACCCATTAGCATTAAAACAGGTTGTTGAACGTCGCTTCTGGCCATTATCACGCGTCAGATCTGTTTCTCGATTTTCTCTCTCCAGACTACACCAAAACTCGAGATTGATCCTAGAATCATGTAGAGAATCTCACAAGCTTTCCGTTGATATAAAGAACGTGCAAATCCGAGCTCTGGATCAAAAGATATGGCGATCTGAAGATTTAGGGCACGGAACAGACCAAAACGGATTTTGAAATATTTCCCGCGCTTCGCCACCTGGATGACACGTGGCACGCATTGATTGGTCGCGTGATTCTCTCTCCTCTACCTTTCGGCGGGCTTTCATTTGAAATTTCCTTGTGGGCCCTAGCTGGGACACGTGGCACTATCTCATTGGTTCGGATCAGTGCTCGAAAACTCGCCTTTGACCTTTTCCCTTGTGACACGTGTCATGATCTGGTTGGTTCTCGGATCTTTCGGCTCCTTCGCGCCCTTCGCGTCTTTTTGTCCCATTTGGCATAGTGTTCCTTGTGCTAATTTCGGCCGAACCGGCCGGTTCACGTCCATTTGTCCCAAATGTCCGTGTGCTTCATGACAAATTCTTCCTGTTCGCCCGATTCGGCCGGGCCTTGCACCTTTTTGTCCCGCTTGTCCCACTTTGTTTCGTGACTTCCTTGACCTTTTTCACCCGGTTCGGCCAGTTTGCGATTTCACGGTGCAAATGTCCCATTTGCTTTCGGACCATTTGTTCCCATTTCGGCCGAATCGGCCAGTTCGGGTCTTTGCGTATTTTTGTCCCGAATCGCCCTGTCCCTCTTAAGCAAGCTTAGTCGATTTTATTTTCGTCTTTCGGCCGGATCGGCTTCTTTGTGCTCGCCATTTTGCCCCACACGTCCCAAATGCTTAGCGGCCGCCGCCCGGAGGCTTTTTGGCCGATCCGCATCTTTCTGTCCCACACATCCCAAAGGCGACCTTGAGCAGGACTTAGCCAATTTTCACGATTTTTCCTGGATCAACCTACTTGCCTTTCTCGCAACTTTTTCACATTTTCTCGCAGCTTGCTCCCTCCTTCTTCGGCCAGGGAGTTAGAAAATATCTCGAGAGAACCTCGTAAACATGATGTTTGCTCAATCAATCTATTTTCTTGGGACTTGAATATTCTGATGTATGTTATCAAAATTACCCTGGGGGGTGAATTTTGGATAACAGTTTTGGCGACTCAATGGGGTCATCTGCCTGCTAGATGAAAAGACCAGTTGCCTGAAGCAATCCATTGGGCATGGAGTCATAAGCAAGCCTGAAAACTGATCTGAACTTTGAAAACTTCCCTCTGAGCCACTTGAATCCCACCGGACATGGAGTTGTTCTCACCAAAAGGCCACTGAAATGAACTGTGCAAGAGCAAAACCAGCAACACCAAAAACTATGTACAAAACTGAAAATCATACATGCCCCAAATGGAACATGCAGAGTGTGCACAAGCACTTCTTCTGCTGAAAGCAAACCTAGCTACTCTACTCTAATTGGAAGCAAAGGCAAGCTAAACAAACCCTGCAATTGGTTGTGAGAAATAGCTTCCTTTCTTCAAAATTGGCAGCCATGCAATTGATTTGGCACTGATCATGGCTGTTTGGATGGATGGAAAATCAACAAGAAGCTGGTCTTCTATCCAAATCATCAAGGTATCAACTGAAAACAAATCCAATACCTCTTTTAGTTGTTCTGCATTTGATGGAGAGGTATGGCAGCTGATCCTTGGTACTTTGTAGCTCATCCTCATGCTCTGAAGCAAGCATGACTGGTTGTGGCTTCTCCTTTGGCTCCAATGAAGCCAAATACCTGATTGGGCAAGGTCTGATCCGTTGAGTATGCCCATAGCTCTGATTTTCAATTCCAAAAATGGAGTCTTCTTGTAGACCCACCTGAATGGATGATGTGGAAGAAATGGTGGAATCCTTCTGTCCTTTCTCTTCCTCCAATGAAGAACAGGGAAGATTAGAATCTTCCAATTTTGATTCCAAAGGGCTGCTATAAGATGCAGGCTGCTGCAAATGAAAGCTCTCCTTCATGGCAGCAGGCTCTGGTGTTTGGGATGTGGGTGATGAAAGAGAGAATGGTGAAAACTCAACCGGCTCTTCTCCATCAAAACAGTCCTCCAAATCTGACAGGTAAACTGCCTCATTGCTGTCCTGCAGCTCGTTTTCAACTTCCTCCATGGTGTCCTCTTGATCTGCAACTTGACCACCATGGTTTTCTCCACTCTCCAATATTGAGTTTGAGAGATCAAACTCCTCTTCAGTATTAGAAGTTGAGAGAGGTGAAGTAGAAAGAAGAACTGAAGGTTCTCTTGTAGCCTGCTTTGTGCTCAAAGCCCTTGGATCTGCACTTTTCTCCTCCACAGCTAAATTGTGCTCCTCTTCTTTTGGATTTGGAGCGGCTTCTCCTTCCTCCAATGTTTGAAGACAATCTTGCTCTTGATTGAATTCCTCCTCCAGCATGAAGTTTGTCAAGTCAAACTCTTCAATCTGCTGCTCTAGAGGACAAGTTGGGGCTGCAAGATCTTCTTCTTCTGCTGCAACAAAATCAGTCCTGACCACCATTTGTTCTCCAACCCTAGCCTCTTCTGTAGGCTTAACCATCAAGGGGATCTTTGTCATCCCAAATCTAAGAGCCCAACTCTTCAGACTTTGAATTTCTTCATCTTTGTTTGGCCTCTCTTTTTGCTGTTGTTTTCCTTGACTGGCATTCTGATTTTCATCCTCCCAACATGGATTTGGGAATGCAAGAGGAGGAATGGGTTGAAACTCAACCGATTTTACATTTTTTTGTGGTGGTGGAGGAGGTGAAACCTCTTGTTTCTTTGGAGGAGGGGGTGTTTCTGTTAGCTCTTGTGGAGGGGATGACTGTTTGGAAGGGAAAAGGAAAGAAGAATTAAGATGGGGTGGAAGACTAGGGATGGAGGGATGGATTCAACACTTGGGACAGCAGATGGAGGGTTTGAAACTTGACACTGCTGAAATGAAACAGATTGGGAAAGAGGAAAAGAAAAGGCATGAGAAGGTGTGCTTACCCGTTGACAAGGTTGTTAAAACTCCTCTCATACACCTCTATTTCTTCAATCCACTTTGCAAGCAAAGGCAGCATTGCAATCATGAAGTCAAGCTTCTCCTGAGGGCTGTAATGCCTTGGAAAAGGTCCCACCCATGGACAGGGTGCTCCACAACCGATTCCAAAAGCTTTCATTTGTGCTTGAGCCCTGATCGCACTCATCCCCACCTCCATCTTTTGATTTTCTCCAATGCACCAGCATCTGGATCCGATGGTCTTCATTGTCTCGCATACTCTGCTCTTGAAAGCTCCATAGCCAAACTGACTTTGGCACTGCTGCTCATATGAGTATGCATGCTGATCTGGAGGATTTGTAAAACATGTTGGAGGTGGAAAATACTGCTGTTGTTGATGTGAATTCCATGATGGAAATGAAGTCATGATTGCACAACTTCATGGAATGGAAAAGAATGAAAGGGATGGAAAGAAGATGGATGAAAATGGATGGAAACGGGTCTGCAAGCTCAGAGAAATGGGTTGCTGATCAGATGGAGTCGCCAGATGTGTTTTCAAGTGCCTCCAAAGGCTGAAATCTTCACAGGAACACACCAACCTGCAAAAGATGAAGTGGAAGACCTCTAGAGTCCCACCGGGCGTGCCAAAACTGTTAGTGCAAAATCACAGCACCCCTGGATGCAGATCAAGTTTCTAGGTTGATCACTTGGCATCCAGTGTGATTGCACAACATGGAAACCTCTCTCCAAGCGTGGGACTTGTGAAACCGAGAGAGGAATCTCCAGAGAAGGCTGGTTCCTGCTCCTAAACTACCCGCCACAAGCTATTCCAAAGGCAGCAAGCTAATCTAATCCTAATCTAACCATGCCAAGGAGACAGAGAGAGAGAGAGAGGGAAAACAACAAAAGCCTACACTAAAACGGTGATACACTGTAGAGAGGAGAATGTTGAACATCTATCAACACCGCCATGGGACAAAGAGAGGTGAGCAATGGGAAGGATGGACAGATGCATCACAGCCCAAGGATAGATTTCACACGTAAAATGTCCCAAAACTCCATGAACACACCTCCACCCTACAATGAACATTCAAACATGCACAAATACCGCAATGAAGAGAGGCAAGAAGAGAATAAGCAAAAATGAGCAAGGATGGACATATGCATCACAAAACACGCTTTGTTGCTTCCGTAAGTTTGCACGTAACATCATTCCATTAAGAAGAGGCAAAAACGCCATTACAGAGCAAGTAGGGAGGAGGTTCGAACTCCATTTTCAACCCTAGAGAAGAAAAGAAGGGAGGGCAGAGCGTAAAAATGAACAACCTCTTCTTTTTTGAGCCAAATCTAGCTTTTTACATCGTATGGTCGAGCCTGGGGACAAAATGTGGGTAAACGTGCCACCCATTCCTCATTGATTGCAGATGCATTAAAACGGCATGGGATACCTTACCAACCCATATCCTACCATCTTTGACTGATTTGGAGGAGAATGCGACCCATTTGCATTAATTGGGCCGCTGAAATGTCACTTCTGGCCGTGCTGAAGAAGAATGCGACCCATTAGCATTAAAACAGTCATTGAACGCCGCTTCTAGCCATTATCACGCCGTCAGAGCCATTTCTCGATTTTCTCTCTCGCACTACACCAAAACTCGAGATTGATCCTAGAATCATGTAGAGAATCTCACAAGCTTTCCGTTGATATAAATAACGTGCAAATCCGAGCTCTAGATCAAAAGATATGGCGATCCAAGATTTAGGCACTAATGCACTCAAAACGGATTTTGAAATATTTCCCGCGCTTCGCCACTGGATGACACGTGGCACACATTGATTGGTCGCGTGATTCTCTCTCCTCTACCTTTCAAAGGGGCTTTCATTTGAAATTTCCTTATGGGCCCTAGCTGACACGTGGCACTATCTCATTAGTTCGGATCGATGCTCAAAACTCGCCCTTCGACCTTTTGACCTTTCCTCGTGACACGTGTCATGATCTCGGTTGGTTCTCGCTCTTTCGGCCCTTCGTGCCTCTTCGCGTCTTTTTGTCCCATTTGGCACAAAGGCTCCTTGTGCTTGATTTCGCCGAACCAAGCTTCTTCGCCCATTTTTCCCAAATGTCCCCGTGCTTCAGGCCTTTGTCCCGGACAAATTCTTCCGGTTTTCGCCCGATTCGCCGGTTCGCGCCTTTTGTCCCATTTGTCCCACTTTGTTTCGGACTGCCTTGACCTTTTTCACCCGGTTCGGCCGGTTCACATACTCTGGCCCAAATGTCCCATTTGCTTTTGGACCATTTGTTCCCATTTCGCCGAACCGCCGGTTCGGGTCCTTCGCGTACTCTTGTCCCGAACTGTCCCTCTCAGCAGTTAGTCGATTTTCTTTTCCTCTTTCGGCCGGATCGGCTTCTCGCACCCACCGCGCATTTCTCGCCCCACACGTCCCCAAATGCTTAGTGGGCCGCCCGGAGGCTTTTCACCGATCCGCCTTTCTGTCCCACACGCCCCAAAGGCGACCTTGAGCAGACTTAGCCAATTTTCACGATTTTTCTCGATCAAACTACTTGCCTTTCTCGCAACTTTTTCACATTTTCTCGTAGCTTGCTCCCTCCTTCTTCGGCCAGGAGTTAGAAAATATCCGAGAGAACCTCAAAACATGATGTTTGCTCAATCAATCAATTTTCCGACTTGAATATTCGATGTATGTTATCAAAATTACCCTAGGGGTGAATTTTGGATAACAAAGATTCATAAGAAGAGAACCTTCAAATTAGGCACCTTAATTGAGATGATCCGTATATATGAAGTGACATTCTTGTCCACTCTCTCCTCGCTGAAAGAAATGACACTGTCTGCGGTAAATCTAATGTCCTACTCTCAAGTGTCTCGCATCCTTTTCAACAAAATCATGCAGATTTCCAAACAGAAAGACACCGCAAACTCTAGTTGCTTCCCTTCTCGACTAATCCATCCGGTAAAATCTGTTCTACAATCAATACATCTCCCGAAGCTTGTTGATCTCGGCCAAAATACTCAAGTTACTTTCTGCAACTATATTCATGCCTTCTATGTTTGCCATCAACTGCTTCTAGTTGATTTGCTACATCATCCATAACCTTTAGGTGGGCTGGCACTTCTCCAAGTTGTACAGAAGCTTGACGAATAATCAAATCCTTCCATTCATCAATAGCCTTTACTTGATTGCTTGCATCCTCCATTTCCTACATAAGATGATCACTCACCTACTCAAATGCGCCGAATGGAAAATTTAGCAACCTTGGCTATGATCTCACATAATTGAGATACTTGCTTATGCAGCTCTTCTTTCTCCGTCTTTTCACTGTCAAGCCTAAGGAATAAAGCATCCATCAATGTCTGCGTGTCCTACTTCAATCCTTTAGTGGTGGCTTAACCGAGGGGTACTTTGGTTACTATCACATCCTCTGCCATGAGCTCCTCCTCTATATTTCCTTCCGCTGGAATGATATCTCAACGAAATTCTCTCCCGAATCCTCGATGATCAACCTAGAAGTTGCTTTGGAAACTTTAGGCCTTCTGTCTCTTCCACCTGCATTCTAGAGTAGCTGCAAGTCGTGCTCCTCCAAGTTTATCTCCATTCTCACTTCGAACCAATCAAGCCAACCATTCTCGAGAATTTACTTCTCGTAGAATGAGAAGTCATCAAGTCGCTGAGTGTACTACCATCTTCCGCTCTGCATCCTCTTCGTCAAAAAGTGCCACAGTGTTGTGGCTGCCATCTTTTGAGTCATTCAAGGAAAAATCCCTTTCAAATTCTACCATTTGCAGCTCCAACGTATCCTCTTGAACAGAACTAAATGAAGTGGCTGAGGGGAGAAGATGAATGTCGCTAGATTCAATGAAGGCATGGAAGCATCCTATTACTACGGTGCAATAGTTGGTGAAGTACTGGGTACTGGAGAAACTAGAGTTAAAGTCATGGTCGTAGAAGTAATCCTCTCCTTGGATTGAGATCTTCTAAGCACTTTCAACTTCTCGACTTTCCTGCTACTTTCTCCTCCATACTTTCGCTTGAGGGAATATTCTCGTGCCGGTTACTCGTGACTTGATTCATCAATGCTTCATCAAGGCAATATCCCTTCATCAGCAACCAGTTTGAAGTATTCATCAACACAGCTCCCGACCTTTCTTCAATTGTGTTGCAGCCTCCTATGTTATTCTGCAGTATGGCTTATCTCCTCCCATTTGATGGTAAGTGTCAAGTACCACATTCTTATCATCTTTAAGATCCGCAGGTATCCATGCTAGCCCAAAGTCAAACACTTGCTTTGCTGATAGCCTCGTTGAAATATCACTTTCTAACCTCATACTCACTTTTGCACTTCATCCAAATCTTCTAATGAAGGTACATATGTGTACTTCGGGAGATTGTCTTCCCGGCTACTCCAAATGGATCAAAGTTTAGTCATGTGCAGGAAGAACTCTTTCTCATACTCGTATAACATTTACGCTCCATTCCCGAGCTCTATGAATGCTAATGCAGCTGTAATATCCCACATGTGATTAGGAAGAAGCTTGTAGACTTATGTCGCTTTGATCAAGGTTGTGTAACTCCACAAGTTGCCTACTCACTCCATGGCGATCATACTATCATTTGGATGCCTGGCATCTTTATTGGTTCTCTAGAAAAGCCCATAACCCTGAGGTATGTGAAATCTACAAATTGAATGAATAGATCAATCTTGGACACAGCCTTCCCACACTTCCTTGCTTACCCCGTTGGCCTTCAAGTCTTTTTCTAGCCTCGTAGATGAAATCATAGAAGAATTCATTGTTGAGCACTTTGAAATCTTTCTCACACGCAGTACTGCAGTAAAGAAGCTGGGCAGCACTCGAAAATGGGGTCCTTAGAAAGAACACCACATCTATCCAACTTGGAAAAGACGCCTTGTGAAGTTGTAGCATACACCAAGTATGAAGTCATCTTGAAGCCGAAAGTCACTTCAACGTATCCTCCGGAATGTGCACCTCAACAAAGTGGTGAGGGGAGAAGATGAATGTCACCGAATTCGATGGAGGCATGGAAGCATCCTATTGCTGTGGTGCAATAGTTGGTGAAGTACAGTGGTACTGGATAAATTGGAGTTAAAGTCATGGTCATAAAAGTAATCCTCTCCTCGGATTGAGATCTTCTAAGCACTTTCAACTTCTCAACTTTCGTACTGCTTTCTCCTCTGTACTTTCACTTGAGGGGATCTCCTGCGCCAAATTTTCCCATGACTTGATTCATCAATGCTTCATCAAGGCAATATCCCTTCACAACAAACCAGCTTTGAAGTATTCACCAACACAACTCCCGACCTTTCTTCAATTGTGTCAGCAAATTCCCTATGTTATTCTCACAGATGGCTTTATCTCCTCCCATTTGATGGTAAGTGTCAAGTACCACATTCCCATCATCTTTAAGATCCATAGGTATCCACGCTAGCCCAAAGTCGAACACTTGCTTTGCTGATAGCCTGTTGAAATCTCTCTTTCTAACCTTGTACTCACTTTTGCACTTCATCCAGAAATCTTCTAATGAAGGCACATGTGCATACTCCGGGATATTGTCTTCTTGGCTACTCCAAATGGATCGAAGTTCAGCTATGCAAGGAAGAAATCTTTCTCATACTCGGATAACATTTACACCTCCATTCCCAAGCTCTATGAATGCTAATGCAGCTATAATATCCCACAAAGATTAGAAAGAAGCCAGTAGACTTATGTCGCTTTGACTAAAGGTCGTGTAACTCCACAAGTTTCCTCGCTCACCCATGGCGATCAATCTATCATTAGGATGTCCGGGCATCTTTATTGGTTCTCTCGAAAATCCCGTAACCCCGAGGTATGTGAAATATACAAATTGAATGAATAGATCACAATGTTGGACACAGCTTCCCACACTTCCTTGCTTACCCCGTTGGCCTACAAGTCTTTGTCTAGCCTACGAGATGAAATCATAGAAGAATTCATTGTTGACCCCTTTGAAATCTTTCTCACACGGAGGTACAATAAGTCAGTGGGTAGCACTCAAAAATGGGGTCCTTAGAAGAACACCACATCTACCCATCTTGGAAAAGACGCCTTGTGAAGTTGTAACATACACCAAGTATGAAGTCATCTTGAAGCTGAAAGTCACTTCAACGTATCCTCTCGGAATAGGTGCTTTGAACGCAGTGGGTCGAGGGGAGAAGATGAATGTCACTGGATTCAATGGAGGCATGGAAGCATCCTGCTACTGTGGTGCAATAGTTGGTGAAGTACTGGGTACTAGAGAAACCGGAGTTAAAGTCATGGTCGTAGAAGTGATCCTCTCCTTGGATTGAGATCTTCTATGCACTTTCAACTTCTCGACTTTCCTGCTGCTTTCTCCTCTCGCGCTTTCACTTGAGGGAATCTCCTGCACCGAAGTTTCCCATGACTTGATTCATCAATGCTTCATCAAGGCAATATCCCTTCGTCAGCAACCAGTTTGAAGTATTCACCAACACAGCTCCCGACCTTTCTTCAATTGTGTTGCAGCCTCCTATGTTATTCTGCAGTATGGCTTTATCTCCTCCCATTTGATGGTAAGTGTCAAGTACCACATTCCCATCATCTTTAAGATCCGTAGGTATCCACGCTAGTCCAAAGTCGAACACTTGCTTTGCTGATAGCCTGCTGAAATCTCTCTTTCTAACCTCGTACTCACTTTTGCACTTCATCCAGAAATCTTCTAATGAAGGCACATGTGCGTACTCCTGGGAGATTGTCTTCCTGGCTACTCCAAATGGATTGAAGTTCAGCTGCAGGGAATAACTCTTGCTCATACTCGATAATGCTGCTTATGCCTCCATTCCCTAGGATCTATGAATGCTAATGCGGCCGTAATATCCCACAAAAGTGATTGGGAAGAAGCTCGCAGACTTGTGCCGCTTTGATCAAGGTTTGTAACTCCACAAGTTGTTCGCCTTTCACTCCATGGTGATCAATCTATCATTAGGATGTCTGGGCATCTTTATTGGTTCTCCAGAAAATCCCGTAACCCTGAGGTATGTGAAATCTACAAATTGAATGAATAGACTACCAATCTTGGACACAACTTCCCACGCTTCCTTGCTTACCCTGTTGGCCTTCAAGTCTTTGTCTAGCTTGCAGATGAAATCATAGAAGAATTCATCGTTGACCACTTTGAAATCTTTCTCACACGCAGGTATAGTAAGCTACGGGTAGCACTCAAAAATGGGGTCCTTAGAAAGAACACCACATCTATCCATCTTGGAAAAGATGCCTTGTGAAGCTGCAACATACACCAAGTATGAAGTCATCTTGAAGCTGAAAGTACGCTTCACGTTCCAGAGTTACTCACTAATGTTGTTGCTAATAATTTCGACCAATTGATTATAGAATCAACCTTGTTGATTTCAATGGTCATGATGAAAGCATACATCCATGTATGGAAAGTGTAGGCATTCACTTTGCCATTCATCTTGCAGAGGAATTTGACGACATCATCTACCTCCTGCACCAAATTGGACCATGGAAGAGTTCTCGGGAACTTTGAAGGAGATCTAGGCTTCTTCATGTATTAGCTATTCATTATGCTTACGCAATTAACTCTATGCTTCTCCCACTGTTGTTGGCATTGTTAGTGCAAAATCACAAGACTCCCCGGGCGCACATCAAAGCTTCTAGGTTGATGTTTAGGCATCTAGTGTGATTGCACAACATGGAAACCTCTCTCCAAGTGTGGGACAAAGAGAGGTGAGCAATGGGAAGGATGGATGATGCATCACAGCCCAAGGATAGATTTCACACGTGTAAATGTCCCAAAACTCCATGAACACACTCCAACCCGCAATGAACATTCAAACATGCACGAGACACTGCAATGAAGAGAGGCAAGAAGAAGACAAGCAAAAACGAGAGAGGATGGACAGATGCATCACAGTAACACGCTTTTGTTGCTCCAAAAGTTCGCACAGTAACATCATTCCATTAGTAAAAGGCAAAAACGCCATTACAGAGCAAGGGAGGAGGTTCGAGCTCCATTTTCAACCCTAGAGAAGAAAAGAAGGGAGGGCGAGAGCGTAAAGAATGAACAAACTTTTTTTTTAAAAAATGAGCCAAATCGCTTTTACATTACATGGGTCGAGCCTGGGGACAAAACGTGGGAAAACGTGTAAGCCCATTCCTCATTGAATGCCAACGCATTAAAATGGCATAGATACCTTACCAACCCGTACCTGCCATCTTTGACCGATTTGGAGGAGAATGCGACCCATTCTCGCATTAATTTGGCCGCTGAAATGTCACTTCGCCGCACAAGCACAAGCGCCGAGCCGTTTCTCAATTTTCTCTTCGACTACACTAAAACTTGAGGTTGATCCCAGAATCATGTAGAGCATCTCAACAGCTTTCCGTTGATATAAAGAACGTGGAAATCCGAGCTCTGATCAAAAGATATGGCGATCTAAAGATTTAGGGCACTAATGTACTCAAGACAGATTTCGAAATATTTTCCCACGCTTCGCCACCTAGATGACACATGGCAGCTCCGATTGGTCGCAATTCTCTCTCCTCTACCTTTCGGCAGTCAGTCTTTTGAATTTTCCTTGTGGGCCCTAGTGGGACACGTGGCACTATCCCATTGGTTCGATCGGTGCTCGAAAACTCGCCTTGACTTTTTGACTTTTCTCTTTGGGCACGTGGCGATTTCTCATTGGTCCTCGGCCCCTTCGGCTCCTTCGCGTACTTCGCCTCCATTTGTCCCGGATGTCCCATTTGATTTTGGGCCCTTTGTGCTCATTTCGGCCGGTTTGGCCGGTTCGGGTATTTTTGGCCCGCTTGTCCCACTTTGTTTTGACGACTGACTTTTTTCTACTTCGGCGCCGATTCGCGCTTTGCGCCCGTATGTCCCAATCACTTTTTGATCGCCAGGTGTACTCATTTCGCCGATCCGACTCGGCCTGGTCTTTCTGTCCCAAACGTCCTGAGCAACACTTAGCCAATTTTTCTTCTTTCGGCCGGATCGGCTTTTCGTGCCCGCCGCGCGTACTTTCCGCCTAATTGTCCCAAATGCAATTTGGGCCGCCCGAGGCTTTTCGCCGATCCGCGCCATGACGTCCCAAATGTCCCGCTTGCTCCCTCGAGCAGGACTTAGCCAATTTTTACACTTTTTCCTGGATCAACTTATTTGCCTTTCTGCAACCTTTTTGCATTTTCTCAGAGCTTGCTCTTTTCCTCTCGCATGTGGACTTGAATATTCTGATGCATGTTATCAAAATTACCTGGGGTAAATTTTGGATAACAGCATCCCGGCTTAATGGAAGTCACCACCTTTCACACTGAATCTTCAAACAATAATTGATGAACTATGCGTCCCAAACAAATTATTGTCTTTCCCAAGCATCACGCACCGAACAGATGAAGGATGGTAAGATCTAGCACACTCCATAACAAATTCTCGCAATCGGGTCAGTACATGGAAAAGCTGCAGCTCGATAATTCCACCGCTTTTAACCAGTACGCATGAGTGAAGTCTTTCCCGCCTGGATCTATCAATCAAATCGGAAAGAGGTTCCGGCCTAGATCTGTGTCTCCCATGTCTCGTAAGTTTGGAAGTGATGCATGACTCCACCGTGCTTTCTTTTCATCTCTCTTCATTATAGATTTGTCTATCTTCGTCTCAATAATTCTTTTTCTTCTTACTTGGCCGATTTCTTCAATACCGCATAGATCTGACAATTCTTCGATTCGAGGATTTATGCAATGTATCGACATTGATAAAAGGTCCTTTTCCTTTTTAAAGCACCCGTAATGAATTCCTATAATTTATTCAGACAAAAATGGCCACTGGAGCATGAATAGCAAATTTTAATTGTAAAAATCTACACTTTTAAGCCTACATCGCCCCAAAAAATGGTTTTTAATTTGCACATAAAGAGAGCATGAATCCTTTCAACAACACTGAGCTCTTGTAACACCTCATGCAAACAATTATGCAGACAAAGATCAACCTCCTTCAAAGCATGCACCAAATCGAAGCTTTTAGCCTTGTTGCCACCTTCCCGAGCAAAATCCTTCTTCAAATGGGGGTGCACTTTTCCTCTTAGCTGTGATTCTTTACTTGTAAATCAAATAATTCACCAATATGGCTGCCCATGCTTATATAACCTTCACAATTCTATAATTAATAATTGCCCTAACAATTAAAGGCAATTAGTTAATTAAAAATCATGCTCTTCTCTTTTAAAAATAGCATGTTTAAGGACAATCATCCAATAAATTAAATAAATCCAATTTAATCCTTCACACATCACTTCACTTAAGCTTCACAACGTGCCTCACCATAGCCACTTTGAAAATAAAAATTAATTTAATGATTTAATGCCTTAAAAATCATTAAATAACTCCCAAATGGGGCGACTTTTTGAAAGGATAGATTAATTAAAATAATCACTTAAAAGCTGCCATCATCTCACCAAAGGGGGCGCACTTTTTTGCACATATAATTCTATTTTTAAGAATTTTCCACAATGGGATTCTTTACCCTACAAGGAAGGCACCAAAATTCCATGATCCACTTAAGTGATTTGACTTTGACAATGGGATTATTTACCCTGCAAGGCAGACACTAAAATCCCATGATTTCACTTAAGTCACTTTCCTTTTATTTTATCATGGGAATTTTTACCTTGCAAGGCAGGCAATAAATTCCCACCTGCCTGCAGCCTCTATTTTTCCCACTGCAGCTTAAGTGAATTTTATAACACGGAAAAAAGTACCCTGCTAGGCAGGTACAAAATTCCCACCCTGCCTGCGGCTTCTATTTTTCCCATTGCAGCTTAAATCCTTTGTTTTCCAAAAATGCACCCATCCCCATAGGGGCCTTTCCGCATGAATTCACTTTTTCCCAGCTGATCCGCACTCTCGATGGTGACTTCCTCTCGGGCATAATGTGCGTATAGGTTTTCTAGTTTCTCCAGACCAAATATCGGGCTTACCCGACAAAGGAATTGCTCCAGAAATTTCACAAAAACGAAACGGACAACACAAAAACATGAAAAAATGCCAAAAGTCACAAATAAAGCCCAAAACTTATTCGTAGTTAAAACCCTTCTAGTACATAAGAGTAATAACATATTCGATCATAACAGAGTTGAAACAGAGCGCAAATAGCCTCATACGGGCTCAAAATAATTAAATACAAATTTCCCGCAGACAAATCCCGACGACAGAATATAACAATTTTGGGCATCCGGGTATTTGGAAAAAAAGGCTAATATGGCTCTTTGGGAATATCTTGACACAATACAAGAAATTTCAGGTAATAAAACAAAAAACAACCCATTATTTTAAAAGTACGAAAATTTTTCGATAGGGTAGTCGCAGATTTCGTGGTGAAACTGATGACACCACAGATCCTTCGATCAACTTTCCTATGTGCCATGCCTATCCTCATCCTCCAAGTGCTTGTATGTGTTATGATAAAATTTTCCATGTGTTTGAAAGATCAAAACATGTTCATGTAGTTCTCTAGATGCGATGCTTCTCAAGGAAGAGTTTTCAAAAGGCTTAGAAGGGCTATTTTAGCCTTTTTGAGACAGTGTGTGCATCCTCTAGAGTAGAGTTGAAGGCCCAAAAAAGAAGTGGTATTAAGGATATCATATCATATTTCAAGTGATTTATGAAATTTTATGGAAGATTTGGAGGTTTAGAGAAAAGTTCAGTGAAAGTGGGTTTTTGAAGGTGAAGGGAATTACAGCTTCAAAATAGTTCATGAGCTTCTAAGATGATTCGAGAGCTCCGTAAAGAGTCGAGGTCAAAAAGATACCTTTGGAAAGATGATTCAATGATCTAAATGATGTTGCTTTAAATTTTTTCACAAGACCAAAATACTTCTTTCCATAACATGATTTTGCAAGCATACTCCGCAACCTCTAGAAACAAAAAAGTATTTTAGGAGTTTCAAGTAGAATCAGATCATGAGACCCATCATATTACTCTGAAAAGGATTTTTGGAGTAAAAATAAATAAATAAGTTCCCAAAATTCATCTAGGAGCCTCGAGAACTTTGTCTTCAAGGTTCTCCCAAGGTAAGCTCTCTGGGACTTGGCCAAATTTATAGGTGGACATGTGTCATCACCAGATGAAGGGGTGATTGTGTGTCCCATTTTTCCCATTCCCTTGGGATAAAAAATTATGCACATGAGAAATCCCCTTCCTAGGTTCCTTATATGACCTGGCCTCACCCTTGGGAGCTTTTTGCATTTTTTTCTCTCTCCTCCGTCGAGGAATTGTCATGTGACACTTGTCAGGCCATGGTGAGGGTGAAATTTTTTTGCACTAATTGTCCCATCCCTTTGGGATAGTTGGGAAAAAAATGTGCTCCATTACATGAAGTTTAAAAAAACCAAAAATTACAATTTTCCAAACTGTCAGTACTTCTTCTTTGAGCATGTGTGAGAGGTGGTGCCGATTTTTACCATAGATCATCGTAACTAATCCATTCACCATTTTTCCTCCATTCCTCCATGATCATAGATGATAAATACCAAGAAAAATGATTTTTGTCTAGACACCATGCTGAAATTTTTCCGAAGTGCCTCCGTGCCCTAGAACAAGAAAAATTCATCTCCCAAACCGCTAGATAGAATCAAATTAAAATTTCACAACCCGCCCATTTCCTAGGTGCCTTTAGGAAGCAAGTGGAAAAAAATTCAAATATACCCCATATTTTAAATGGCAGAAAACCCTCATTTTGTTCCTTAGTTTACATTTTTTGAATTTCTCATCATTTCGGAAGATAGATCGAATTAAAAATTTGAAAACAGAGTCCAAAAGAAAAACCTATTCCTAAGTGAAGTTGTTTACATGTCACTCAAGTCTTGAAAGGTATTTTCTAAAAATAGTAAGTCTCTAGTACCCTCACTTACTATAAATAGAAATTTTCCCATGGTAGTAGAGCCTTTCAAGGAATTGGTGTCGAAAACAATAGAGGTGATAAACTTGGTAATCTGGTCCAAAAAAGCACGAAAAAGCAACTTTAAAAAAGTAACTTACTATAAATAGAAAGTGTCCGAGAATGGAAAATAAAAATCAGTTAAAGTGTTCTTAGTATGTTAGGGGTTCCAAAAACTGAGTCCGATCCAAAAAGCAAGATTTCCTAAAATAGCAGCTCCTTGACCCCAACCGCTAAAAATAGAAAGTCTTTGTTTTGGTTGCTAAAAGTTACGTTTAGCTCTATTTTCATCCATCTTGCTACTTTTCAACATATTCACAGGGGATCCTAGGTGGTGGTATAGCTCAAGAAAGGTAATTAATCCTTCACAAAGTTTTGGAGACATAATTTTGGCTAGAATTGTGTACAAGAATGAAAAAGAACATCGCAAGGCACAACAGTTGAAAATAAGAAGCATTGTATAGGTAGAGGAGAGAGTTAAGATCTCGGTTGAGATTTAAACCAAGGCAATCATCACAAATTTTCAATCAAGTGGGATTCATCATCATCTTTCCTCAGTGAATTTATGTGAGCTTAGTGAGTCATTCAAGGAATGTTAGTTGAGGTAAGCATTGCAAGGAGGAGCTTTCAAGTGAGAGTGATTGATTGCAAAGAACCTAAGTACACGAATACATATTCACCAATGGAAATTCCTCCTCATGATAATCAAGAGTTGGGTCCACAACAAGCTCCTGAAGGTGATCCAGTTGATGACAATTATGTCAACCCCTCGAAGATCCTTTTTCATGGATTCAAGAAATGCTTGAGAGTAAGCCAAGGACAATACAACTTGCTACTGCTTCCCAATATTAAAGCAATATCAAGGAATTTGAAGCCCACATGAAGAAAGAAAGTTTAGATAAAATCCCACTTCTTCAAAGGGGAATCTCGTGTAATTAGTATGTTGAAGTTTCCAGACCTAAGAATGAGAAGCCCATTAAAGACACGACTCCATCGATTATGATTCAACCCACATCTCCTTAGGTCGAGCTTCACATAAGGGTGTATCTCATATGTTCAAGGAATCTGCATCCCTCCTCCTTTCTCATAATGAAGAATATAAGTGAACAATTGTGCAATTAAAGGAACATGTAAAATATCTCAATGCCTATATCCAACCTTTCTTGGAATCCGACTCAGCATTTTCTCTTCGATAGAATACATTCCCCAATAAAAAGTTTTGATCTTGAGGCGTTCAAGAAATCAAAAGGATACATGATGCAAGGGAAGGCCAATGGGAAGTGGATTGGGAAAATCATCAAGAAAGGTCAAGCATTATTTCTAGATACCATCTCCCTCATTAAGTATGTTCTTGCAGCTTTGACAAAAGTAAAGAAAGAATAATAAGAGTTGCAAAATAGGTCCATCATTTGGCTAAGGTATTCTCATTGGTGTTTGAGATGATTTCCTTTGATTCTCACAATCTTGTGAGAAATTGTTTTTGCATCAACTTCCAAGAAGTTGTCTCAATTTCGATCTCGAGATACGCAATGCTCAAGAATGCAATATCGAGTTGGACTCTTGTGGAAAACTTGTTTTTAAGATCTTGGATGATGCCTGTAATTATGTTCATAAACTTGAGTTCTCTCCACTCACTGAGGATTCATCATCAGAAGAAATCATTGCTTCCTTCCAAGAGCCAAATCAAGAAAGAGGTAGGTGACTCTCTCTCTTTCAATAAAGATAACTTAGAGTCCCCGCCATTATCGAAGTTGCATTGCTAAAACTGCAATGGATAATGAAGAATGACTTGGTCAATGTAAGGAGATCAGCGATGTCCATGGGACATGGATCAAGGTGCTTTGGGATGCGTTGCATTCCGAGAAGGATAAGTTGACACTTGCAATAACTTAGTTCAACAAAGAATTCAAGGAACATGTACCCATTTGAAAGGCTTCTCATCGGAATCATGAATGGACAAAGTTCTTCATCATAGGGAGTTTCTTCTTTAGATGTGGAAACTTCTTCCCTCTCCTCTCTTTCTCCCTCTTTCTTCTATCCCCTTTTTAATTCTTCGTTGTACGCAATCATGACATTTTTTCCTACTCACTTAAGTGACAATATTTGTAATTTGTAAAAGTATTCTCTCAAAATTATAAGAGAGATACTAAATTTGTCCCTTCTACGGAAATTTGAATGGTCTCAAGTGTAATAGGAACACGAAGAGTCATGTGGGGAGAGGAAGGGTCAATTCACATTGCTATATATTTGAATGGCTTATCCAATCCAAAGGATCCAAAAATTCTAGTTCTTTGGTAAGCAATTATGAATTTTTGTTGTTGAACTCTCGTATCATCAATGCATAAGAAATAACATTTCCCTTTTCCTATGTATTCCTCTATTTTCTCTCTTATCTACACTTTTCAAGTATAGTGATCAAAGATAAATTTTTATCTTCAATGAATGGGCCCCAGAGAGATGTGTGTCTATGTGGGTTTTGTTTGTCTCACTAATGTCTTGATTGTTTCTTTCTTATAATTGAATGTTGAACTTCTCTCGATTATTGGCGGTGAACTCTTGACATGTGTACTAAGATTAATAACCTTCATTTGTTTAATTTCTCTCCTTTACCCATCATTTCTATAGTTTCCTCCTTATACCCCATATAAGCACCTTGTCGCAGTTCATGAAGTGTCTCTTTGTGATCCCCACCTATTTGGCCACCCCAAAACATTTAGATAGGAGTAGATTATTTTATATTCAATAATGAGATACTCCCATACACAAGAAGGAGGGGTGTAGCCTCGTGAGTGTTAGTGGAAACACCTAATTTTACATATAATAAATTATTTCACTAATGAGCTTTTGGTGACTCCATTAGGGAGATATTTTCGCAAGTGTTCCCGCAAAGATCTTTGCAAAATGTAAACAAAAATCCAAAAATAAAATAAAATAATAAGATTTCAAAGAAAAATCAGATTTTAAAGGTGACTCATTAAGGAACAAATCATGTGTCATGTTCATTTCTTACAACACAATGAATAAATTTCAAGATTTGAGTGAGGTATTGTTGTCCTCTCAATTTCTCCACCCTTTCAAATCTAAATTCATGAAAATTGAGCCCCGCCACAAAAGAAATTCATGTTTTAAACTCCTCAAATGCTCATTTTCATTTCCCATGATGTTTTTAATCAAATTCCTCGCCTATTGCCATTAAAGCATTCTACCTATTTTCAATGGATGGAAAATGATTTTAGTTCTTCATTTATGCATTTGGAATGTGTGGGACCTTGCATTTCTCTTTTTAACCTTTTGTAGAGAAATAAATTCTTCATCGGAGAAAAATGGCATTTTCCCATTTCCTACAACTTCCTACATTCTTTTCCCCATCAAATTATTGCTCGGGAAGGTGAAGCTATGCATTTGTTTCCCATTAGATGTGGCCGAGCGGGTTCCTTTTTGAACTTATCACTTTTGGTGATTTTGGAACAAATATCAGTTTTTCCCTACATCCCCGCTGGTCCCTAATTGGATGGAGTAGTTTTGGCAGAAGTTCAGAGCGACGGATCCATTTTATTCTCTAAGGAATTACGACGAAAGGGAAAAAAGTTCTGAAATGACCTCGTGACCCCGCCCAAGTGAAAGGATAAATTTCGAGTTGAAATACGCAACAAATCAGAAAGGGAAACGTGTTCATGTTGAAAATTCAATGGCAGAGGCATGGAACTTCGGGGAAAAGTTGGAATTTTCCCCTTTTCAAAAATGGATAAAATATAAAACTCAAACACTTTCCCACACCCAATCGTGCAATGCCACATGTTGAAGGATGAAATCGGAACAACGGGCCTATGGGGAAATTGAGAATTTGAGCCTTTTTCACCAAAAGGTCAAATGTTGCAAATTGAGCCACACCCCTTTTCCAATCATGGTGTGCCACGTGTTCACGCGAAAAGTCAAAGCGGTCAAGCGGAGGTTTTTGATAATTTGAGATTTTTGTCAAAAAGAGTTTAAATGGCATATTTGAACCACATTTCCTCAGCCTACTCGATGACGCCACGTGTTTAGCTTTTGATAGAGCTACAGAGGGGGCGAGCAAAATGAGAAAACATGTTTTTTCTCCCAAATGTTAGGAAATGTAGATTTCTCCCCAGTCCGTCGCTTCCTTGATCTTGCCACGTGTAGGGTCCAAATTTGAAGATAAAAGGGGGAAAAGATAGAAAAATGCACTCATCTAGTTTTTGATGCCATTAATGAACCAAAGCTCACAAAATGAAAAAATGGATCATTCTTCATTCTTTTTCTCTATATCCTTGTCATTTCTCCATGAGATGTATTTTTGGTTTATCATGGAGCCAAATCGATAAGTTTGAGGGGATATAAAGTTTGATCATCAGAAAATGGAGTTTATCGGGAATACGTGATACAAAGGGAAAAAAATTACCAGTAAGCACTTGAGTGCTATAAAAGTGGTTAAAAGGTGGAAATGGTAGGACCACATAAAGAAGAAAATCATGAGATGCCCTTGCTAAAGTAATCATGCTCAAAAACTTGAAATATTCACCTTTTTGAACCTCTAGTTTTCATGAGTGCGTTTGTTTCATGTCACTTTCCAAAAGTGGATCTACAATAAACATTATTCCTTTCGGATATTATTTTCTTGGGGAAAAAGTATGGATGTATACGAATTGTTTTAAGAACATGCTTTTGGCCATGGAAGAAGGGGATTCTGTTTTCTGGGAAGGTTGTAAATTATGAAGTAATTCAATAGAGAAGTGCTTTCTTTTCTTATTTTCCTCTGTTATATATCTCTCTCTCCTGCTCCATGCAATGGATCATTTGTTTTGCATTCAATAGAAACTTTGTGTTCTGGTCGGTGTAATCTTTAGAATTTTGTGTCTGCAAATTTGCATCGGTGGTGAAGTAATTGATCCTTTTCTATATTTTCTTGGTTCAATGTGAGTAGGGAGATACTATGCTATCTATATTTCCCAAAATCATTGTTGTTTTCTTCCTTCTCCCATCTCTTTATTCTTCCATTCCTTCTGATTGATAATATTTTAAGTATGAAAACATTCCAAAATATTAGGGTCCAAACATTGAGAGTTTTATATCTGTACATTTTTTTCCTGCTTTCAATAAGGGAACCTCTCCCATTAAAGAGGAGGGACTTGTTGTCCCCTGACTATGGTTTCAACCCATGTTCCATTGAAAACCCAACAGTTTTTGGTGACTCCACTGGGGAATTCATTGCAAATGGATTCCATTTTTTGAATAACAAATTTTTGATCATCTTTGATCTAAATGACTCTAAGATACACTCTTGGTATAAGAACCTTTGGGAAAGAAGACCCTCATTTCCAATTTCTAGATCATCAAGGTTTCTCTCCCCTCATCAACAAGAAAAAGAAGAGGAACACGATCTCAGTAAGCACTCCTTCTACTAGAGACAAAACTTCTAGGAGTGACATCCCTCAAGATCAAATCAGTCCTTATTTGCATGCTTTGATTCTCGCCGGTGTTTCAGCCTTCTCTCCAAACAATCTTTCCAAGGATGGAAGTTCTTCTACCTTGGGGCCAAAGGGTTGGGCCTCTTGCTCTTCCCCACCATTACATGAATTTCTTAGAGGCAATAGAAAGAATTTCCCTAAATTCAGAGGTGATGGAAAGGTTCATCTAGATGAACATATTACACCTTCATTGTTTCTTGTGGTGTTATCAGAGTTGAACATGAAGATATCTTTGTTAGAATTTTTGTGGAGACCTTGCAAGATAATGTTGCTTTGATTGGTTCTATCATCTCCCTGCTAGATCCATCACCAATTGGAACACCATGATGACCTAGTTTGAGCAGCGTTTCAAACTTGTTGAAGATGTACATGCCCTCTTGGCACATATTTCCCAAATCAAGAAAGAGTCACATGAGCCCATGAGGGAATTTGTGGCCGAATTCAATAGGATGGTTAACAGGATCCCATAAAACACATGCCAAGATGATCAATTACGAAATGTTTCTTCCTTAATGCCCAACTACATGAAGTGAGCTATGCACTTAGGAGAGCCAATCTTGCCACTTTGGATGGTGATCGAGATTTGCGGTCGGTGTTGAAGATGATATGATCATGTCCGGAAAGTTAAGGAGAGATTCATCTAAATCCAAAGCATATCCTTCTTCCACATCTTCTCTTGGAGCTAATCCAGATTAGTTGGTACAGAAATTTGCTAATGATCTTATTTTTCTCAAGAAGTAGTTCACCCAAAGATGCTCCTTATCGGGATGTTCTTAGGAAGAACTTTCAGCCCAGAATCGGTTGCCTCTACTCACCCGACCGAAATTGAAGGCCCACCTATTAAAGTTCCGATCAATGCAACATATGAAGTGTTTAAGCTTGAGGATGAGGATGAGGATTAAATCTATGAAGAACATGAAGAGGAAGCTGATGAAGAATTAGAAGATTTGAGTGGATCTCATGTCCATTTTCTCACCACTGAAGGTATATATGAAGAGGATGATTATGAAGAAAGAGTTGTAGAGATGAACAATGAATCATATGTTGTCATGAATCATGAGCAAGCCAACAAGAAGGAGAAAGTGGTGCAGCCTACTAAAAGATCTAAGGAGCCTCCTACGGTCATTCCAGTGATTGCAAGGAGAGGAGATCCTATTCCAACTTCTCCCACACCCAAGGTAAGTTTTGTTGTCCCTTCCTCCTCTATTTCTGCTCTTAAAATTTCTTTCCCTTCAAATAATAGAGTTGATAAGTCAAAAGTTTCATCTACTCCTATTAATGATGCTCCATCTACCTTTGGTTCTTTTAAGGAAACTAAGATCCGATCTTAGAAGATGAATTCTACTAAACCCATCCCAAGACCTTTGCTAAGATAGTAGACTTTGTAAACTCCAAATCCAAGCCTTCATCCCCTAGTTCCAAAGGTCTCTTACCCACTCCTTCTCCTTCATCTCAACCAAGCCTTGTGGCAGCAGTCACTTCATCTGATGGGAAGATTGAACCATTTTATGTCACTCTCCTCATAGCTAGCCACAAACTCAACAATTGTGTTATTGATTCTGGTGCTTCAGATAATGTGATACATGCTAAGGTAGCTCATTCCCTAGGATTAACCCTAATCCACGCTTTTGGTTCATGTTACTCAATGGAAAGTAGAGAAGTGCCATTGGTTGGGAGGATCAAGGATACACAAATAGCCTTTTCTGTTTTGCTAGAGAAGAAAGTTTTAGCCACCATTTTGGTAGCTGATATTCCCCCTTCCTATGGTATGTTGCTGAGTAGAAATTTTTGAAAAAATGTTGGAGGATAAATCATGATGGATTGGTCACATGCTCTTATTCCAGTGAATGGGAAAATGAAGAAGTTATTGCCTGAGAAACAAACTGAATATATTGTGCAAAAATAGATGACCCAAAGGCACAAATACTTTATGCAGACATTGGTCATGGTAACTACATGATCATGTCACAAGATGAGGCTAACCATCCTAAGGAAGTGTTTATTGATCCTAATGGTGTTTGGATCTTGGAATTTGATGGAAGTTGCTCCTCAGCTAGTTTTGGAGCTGGTGTGGTGCTTATTTCTCCTGAAGGGAAAATTCATCCTTTCTCTTTCAAGCTCTAATTCAAAAACACAAATAATACAGCTGAGTATGAGGCTCTCATCCTTGGTTTAGGCATGGAAAAAGAGATGGGGATCAAGAATCTCCTTGCTCGTGGAGATGTAGAGCTGATTGTAAAACAGGTCAGAGATCTTTTTCAAGTGAAGAATAGAAGGTTGAAACATTATAGGAATCTAGTTTGGGATTCCATTGAGTTCTTTGATGCCTTTTCAATTGAAGCCATGCTAAGGGAAAGAAACACCAGGGATGATTCCTTGGCTATTTCGAGGTCTCTACTGATCCCGCATCCATATTTCTCCTAAGATAAATTCACCATTGAGACGATTCATAGGCCTAGTGTGCTTGACAATGCAAACAATTGGTAGGTCTTTAATGATGATTAACACTTGCTTTCCTTCCTTGAACTCAAAGATAATTTTGATCAGTTGCACTTTGAAGGAAGTGGGAATCTTCCTAGAGAGTGTGTGCCCCCAAATGAAGAAGATAACAAAGAATAAATGCATCATGATGACTGCATAAAACTAAAAGGTAATAAGATACCTAAAGGGATGGTAAGTTTGGAAGAGTTATTTGATAAACATGATAGGTACATCAAGTCCAAAACTTCCAAAGGAGCTCAACAATCTGCTGACTATGAAAAGATAAACATTGGGAGTCTTAATGAACCCATGCTGGTAAACATTGGAAAGTGCTACACATAAGAGGAGAGGAAAAAAGTAGCAAATCTATTGAAAAGGTATGTTGATGTTCTTGCATATTCTTATGATGATATCAATACTTTTCAGCTAAAAGAGATGCAACATTCCATTCCTCTAAAGCCTGGGATCAAGCCCTTCCAGCAAAAGCAGAGGCACTATAAACCTAAAATTGTTGATACAATATTTCAAGAGATCCAAAATTTATTGAAGGATAAGATTATTTTCCCCATTCACCATTCAACATGGATTGCTAATATCGTGCCTATCGGAAGAAGAATGGCGAGATCCGTTTTTGTTGATTTTAGGAATTTGAATCAAGCCTCTTTGAAGGATAATTATCCTCTCCCTATAGTGGATCAAGTGTTGCGTAATATTATAGATTCATAAATGCTATCCATGCCTCGATGGGTTCTCGTGGATATAATCAAGTAGAAGTAAGTATTGCAGATCAGCATAAGACTACCTTTACCACTCCTTGGGGCACCTTTGCTTACAGGAGAATGCCTTTTGGCCTCATCAATGCTGGTGCCACCTTTCAGAGGGCAATGGACTTGGCCTTTGGCAGTCTCAAGGGGAAATGCATAGTTGTATACCTTGATGATCTGAATGTGTTTTCAAAAACCAGACATGATCATTTCCAACACCTTGAAACTGTCATACAAAAGTGTAGAGAGAATGACATCTCCTTGAATCCTAAGAAATATGTCTTTTGTGTCACTGAAAAAAAATTATTGGGACACATTGTCTCCAAGGAGGGAATCAAGATTGATCCAGAAAGAGTCCAAATGATTCAGCAGATCCCTCTCCCCATAAGCAAGAAGGGTGTGCACTCTTTCTTTAGCAAGATCAACTTCTTGAGGAGATTCATACCTGATTTTGCTGAGCTTACTTTGAACATATCCCACATGATGAAAGGGAAGAAAACTTTTGGTTGGTCCTCTGAAGGAAAGGTTACATTTGAAGACATCAAGAAAGCTATAAAGCAAAGACTCTAATCTTGGCATGCCCTTATTATAGTGAAGATTTCATTATCTATTGCTATGATACTCAAAGTACTCTAGTTGCTATGTTAACCCAAGAGAATGATGAAGGTCATGAACTCTCCATAGCATTCATGAGTTATATTTTGAAAGCCCATGATCTGAAGTACACCATGATGGAGAAACATGCTTTTGCAAAGTGGTCAAAGATGTGAAGCGCTTTCATTTCTACATCCTTAACTCTCATTATATTGTTCTTGTGCCTCGATACAATTATTAAATCCATTCTTACACAACAAAAATTTGGAACCAAGATAGGCAATTAGGTAGCCAAAGTTCAGGAGTATGATATTGGCATCAAACCCACCAAGCTAGTTCGAGGAAAGGGCTTATGTGAACTCATTGCTGAAGGAGCTGATGCCAAATTGTCCAAGGAAGAAGTTGATATCCCTGTTGTTCTTTTCCTTAGCTCAACTGATGAATGGTATGCTGACATTGCACACTTTCTTACTTATGGAGAATGTCCATCTCATTTGAGTGCCAAGGATAAGAGAGCCATCAAATTAAGGTCTGCGCAATATGTGTTGTGGGAAAATGCATTGTTCAAACGAGGGATAGATGGAAGGTTTTTGAAATGTGTTGACAAAGAGCAGCAAAAGAAATTGTTCTCAGCCTTTCATGACCAGGCCTATGGAGGTCATTTCTCTTCTATTGTCACAGCCCACAAAATCCTCCATGTTAGATATTATTGGCCTACCCTGTTCAAAGATGCATCAAAGTGGGTAGGCAAGTGTGAAGCATGTCAAACCTTTGTTGGAAGACTGAAATTGGATGCTTTACCTCTAAAACTAGTGGTGATTGAGGAACCTTTTCAACAATATGGTTTGGACTTCATTGGGACACTCAATCCACCTTCAAGTGCAGGACTACTCATGTTCTTGACCAAAGAATTATTTCACCAAGTGGGTGGAAACCATTCTAGTTAAAAGTAGTACTTTTGAAGTAGTATGCAACTTCAACAAGGATCACATCTTAATAAGGTTTGGGATACCAAACAAGATTGTCACTTATAATGATTCCAATTTTTCTTCTGCTGAGATGATGGATTTCTGCTATAGATATGGCATTTCCTTGCACACTCTTTAGATTACTATCCCCAAGGGAATGGACAAGTAGAATCAACTAACAAGAACTTGGTCACCATTTTTCAAAGCTTGTTAATGACTCTCAGAGGAATTGGCATAAGAAACTATATGATGCTTTATGGGTAGATAGGATTACACCTAAGAGAGCCATTGGAATGTCTCCTTTTCAAGTGGTATATGGAGTTGAAGCTCAGCTTCCAGTGACATTGGAACTACCAACCTTACATTTGATGAAGGCCATTGAGGATGCTAGCTTTACCAATTCATTGGAAAAAATAATTATGTACCTCCAGAAGTTGAATGAAGATAGATTGCAAGTGGTTGATAGAATATCAGCTCATCAACTCAAGGTAAAAGATCTGTTTGACAAAAAGGCTAAACCCATAACTTTTCAAGTGGGAGACAATGTTCTTCTTTGGGACAAAATGCATGAACCTCAAGGCAGCCATGGTAAATTTTATTCCCTTTGGCTTGGTCCTTTAAAAATCAGACATTTTGCTAGTGAGAACTCTTTTTACCTAGATTACATGGATGGTTCACCTCTCCCACTTCCTTATAGTGGGGAATTTTTGAATTTTTCAAAACTTAGGAGTTTTGGTGGTCCTCTATACATTTTGTATTTCATTTTTCTTTCCTTTTTTTTTTGGTTTGTTTCCTTTCTGTGTTCTCTTCTGTGTTGGTTTTGTGTCTTTTTGACTTTGTTGCCCATTGGCTAAGAAAATGATTTGATCCGATTACCCAAAATTATCTAAGGTTCTTGATTTTTCCTCTTTCCTCTACCAAATCATCCCCAGAAGGAGCCAGCTGTTGTCCTCTCAATTTTCCCCACCCTTTCGAATCTAAATTCATGAAAATTGGAGCCCTTCCATACAAGAAATTCATGTTTTAAACTCTTCAGATGCTCGTTTTCATTTCCCACAACGCTTTTAATAAAATTCCTCGATCATACCGTTAAAATGTTTTACCTATTTTCAATGGATGGAAAATGATTTTAGTTCTTCTTTTATGCCCGGAATTTACATCTCTCTTTTTT
The DNA here is from genome assembly GCA_018340775.1 of Taxus wallichiana var. yunnanensis. Taxonomy (NCBI): domain Eukaryota; kingdom Viridiplantae; phylum Streptophyta; class Pinopsida; order Cupressales; family Taxaceae; genus Taxus; species Taxus wallichiana. The sequence continues at coordinate 49,304,658 of CM031244.1, read as the reverse complement.
AACCTTTTGCAGAGAAAGAAATTCTTCATCGGGAGAAAAAATGGCATTTTCCCATTTCCTACAACTTCCTATGTTATTTTCCCTGTCAAATTCTTTCTCGGGAAGGTGAAGCTACGTGTTTGTTTCCCATTGGATGTGTCCAGAGGGTTCCTTTTTTATCTTATCACTTTTGGTGATTTTTGGAACAAATTTTAGTTTTTCCCACATCCCCGCTCGGTCCCCGATTGGGCCGGAGAAGTTTTGCGGAAGTTTGGGGTGATGGATCCATTTTATTCTCTAAGGCATTACGACGAAAGGGTGAAAAGTTCTAAAATGACCCGTGACCCCGCCCAAGCGAAAGGATAAATTCTGAGTTAAAATCCGTAGCAAATCGAAAGGGATATGTGTTCATTTCAAAAATTCAATCGTGGAGGCCTCGAACATTCGGGGAAAAGTTGGAATTTTTCCCTTTTCAAAAATGGATAAAATATAAAATCAAACACTTTCCCACACCCAGCTAGGAAATGCTATGTGTTGAAGGATGAAATCGTAACAACGGCTCTGTAGGGGAAATTGATAATTTGAGCCTTTTTCACCAAAAGGTCAAAATGTTTCAAATTGAGCCGCGCCCCTTTTCCAATTGTGGTGTGCCACGTGTTCACGCCAAAAATTCAAAGCGGGCTGATGAAGGTTTTTGAGAATTTGAGATTTTTTTCAAAAAGAGTTAAAATGGCATATTTGAACCACATTTCCATAGCTACTCAGATGGTGCCATGTGTTTGGCTTTTGGTAGAGTTGCGGAGGATGAAGAAAAATGAGAAATCATGATTTTTCTCGTAAATGTCGAAATGTAGATTTCTCCCCGGGGCCATCGTTGCTTGGATCTTGCTACGTGTAGGGTCCAAATTTGAAGATAAAAGGAGGGAAAGATAGCCAAATGCACTCATCTAGTTTTTGATGCCATTAACAAACCAGAGCTCTATAAAATGATAAAATGGACCATTATTCATTCTTTTTCTCTCAGTATCCTTGTCATTTCTCCATGTGATGAATTTTTGGTTTATCATGGAGCCAAATCGATAAGTTTGAGGGGATGTAAAGTTTGATCATAAAAAAAATGGAGTTTATCAGCATACACGATAAAAGGGAAAAAAATTACCAAAGAAGCACTTGAGTTCTATAAAAGTGGTTAAAAGGTGGAAATGGTAAGACCACATAAAGAATAAAATCATGAGATGCCCCTACTAAAGTAATCATGCTCAAACACCTGAAATATTCACCTTTTTGAACCTCTAGTTTTGATGAGTGTGTTTTTTTCATGTCACTTTCCAAAAGCGGATCTACAACAAAAATTATTCCTTATGGATATTCTTTTCTTGGGGACAAAGTATGGATGTATACTTAATTGTTATAAGAACATGGTTTTGGCCATGGAAGAAGGGATTCTCGTTTAAAGGGAAGGTTGTAAATTATGAAGTAATTCAAAACAAAGTGCTTTCTTTTCTTATTTTCCTCTGTTATATCTCTCTCTCTTGGCTCGATTCAATGGATCATTTGTTTAGCATTCAATAGAAACTTTGTGCTCTGTTAGTGTAATCTATATAACTTTGTGTCTGCAGATTTGCATCGGTGGTGAAGTAATTGATCCTTTTCTATATTTTCTTGGTTCAATGTGAGTAGGGAGATACTCTGCTATCTATATTTCCCAAAATCATTGTTGTTTTCTTCCTTCTCCCATATATTTATTCTTCCATTCCTTCTTATTGATAATCTTGTAAGTATAAAAACATTCTAGAATATTAGGGTCCAAACATTAAGAGTTGTATAACTGTACATTTGTTTTTCCCCGCTTTCATTAAGGGAACCTCTCCCATTAAAGAGGAGGGACTTGTTGTCCCCTAACTATGGTTTCAACCCATGTTCCATTATGAAACCTAACAGTACCAATATGTGATAGTGAAGAAGAAGAAGAAGATGACTACTAAGAAATGCAAATTTTTGATTAGCCATCATTCTGGAACATCTCTTGTAAAAAAATCTTGTAGTCAAATATCAGAAACAAGGTCCATACCATCTCTACGGTATCAAGAAAAAGGATTTCCGAATGGAGAAGATTACTACCTACGAAGACCCCATCATCAAGTCATGGTGGCTACAATTCAAGAAGAGTGTTGCTAGAGGAAAGAATATGAGGATTTCTACTGCTGATGATTGAGAATTCAAGAAATAGATGAAGATGATTCACAAGAGATATAATATGTTTTTATTAGTGTCATGAGGGTAGAGAATCCATTGAGGGTAATATTTTAAAATTCACTCAGTTGACTAACAAGTTGAGAACATTTTCCTTCCTTTAGATGATTTCCTCACATACGGTGATGAATAAATGTGTATTTTGAGAAGATAATATGTGCAAATGCTTCGAGTGCAGAAGAAGGAAAGTTTGATCCCGAATCCTATCATGAAGCTTGGAGGTATGCATTGGCCTTGTAAAGAAGGTATGTATATCTTGAAACACTTCATAATGTTGAGGAAGAAGAAACTCAAAAAACCCTAATGATTGTCTACACTACAAGGTATTCATCCATAGAAGATTATTATGCACTCCTCGATGAATTTATATCCTTGAACCTTTTGATGAGAATCAAGTCAACACTTTAGAGGATGATGAAGATGACACAATGGTTCAACCTCCATTTATCAACTCATTCTAGTTTGAGGCACATCCTACCGAAGAAATAATGGATTCAAAAGAGGAAGATTCTTGTTGCACAATAGATGACCCAATGATTTCCAAGGACTCCACCAACAATTAAGAAATGAGATAAGTTTATCCTTCAATCCAAACTCTAGGTGATGAATTCAAGGTAATCACACATAATTTTCTTTCTAATTTTGATTCTTCAAGTGATGTAGAAATGTTGGACAATGAAATGGAGGTAGTTTAAGAATCAATTTATCTTCCTAATTCAATCATGGATGAGTAAACACAAGAATTATATTTCTTTCTAAAAACTAAGGAGGATGAGAAAATTGAGCATGACCTTTTTGAAGAACTAATTTTACCACCCTCACCTTGTCCTTTTGAACAAGAAGATGCCACAAGAAATGATCAAGATGAAATTGAAGGTTTTTCTGCCCCAACATGGTTCTCTACCTTCCATCATTGTCACATCCCACATTTTCATTTCATGATTTTCGCAAGGTGGGTTATCGGTCTGCAAGTGATTCAAGAAGGTTTGTGGGCAAGAAGCATTACTCACTCGGTGTCGTAGCTAGGCATACGCATGTTTACCCTGAAAAGGATAAACATGCTTACACTTAGTTATGAAGCTAACCGCATAACGTTGCTTGTCACCAAACACTCGTGAGTTATGCTACGTGAAATATTCTATTTTGCTGCTTGTGTGTTGAGTTGTGTTACCTTGTAGAGTTGATGATTCCATGTTTATATGCTTTGCCGTTGTTGTACCTGCTATTGATATTGTGACTTACTTTTCTTGTTGGAAGTAATAACTTGCAAAGTATGGTTGAAATTATTCATGGTTTCAATATATTATTTCATTATGTGGAAATAATGATGATTGTTAAATGTACTAACTCTTTTGACATCGATCATTGATCGAACAACATGAAAGGACCTTCAATTGGGACATGTAAAAATGTTGGTTTTGATAAGGTACATGTATAAGTATCTTAATTATGATTAAATGTTATAATAATTTATTGATTAAGATTACTTATTAATCTATTTTATATCATGATCGTAAAGTGTTTATTATGATCATCATTTATTTGGATTTAATATGTTGAATTGGTTAAATTTTTGGACCGACCAATATTCTATTATAGAAATTATATTGATCATTTTACATAATGAATTTATTGGTTTATAATGGTTTGTTAAGATATCCTTGGTTGGGAAGGCATGAGTATGACTGGATAATGATAATTATGCTTATTCTATTTTAAATTTCTATGGTCTTAGACCATGTTTATATGCAATTGTTCTTAATTAAATAAGGTTTATTCACCTTATACTAAGGCTTTGCTTGGTTAATATTTAACACCAATTTGACTATATTCGAATGGTATTTAACATGGTTTATTTAATAGGTAGTTCAATTGATTCTCGAACCATGCAAGTTATGGTTTAAATTAAAAACTAGGACCACTTGTACCCACCGAGTTGGCATTGGAGGGAAACTAAAAGTAGGCAGTGGAGGTAGATGGGAAAGGCCACTACATGGCACCTACAAATAATAAATGCATTTAATGAATCCCATGGATTTGAATGGAGAGGCTTCCTCTAGAAGCTACTATGAAAAAATTAGTTTTCCATTTTTAATCTTTTTGCATGCATGCGAGCTCTTCCCTCTCCCCTTCAAGTTGTTGCATGCATTTTTCATTCTGTTAGTTGGTTGAGGTATTTTAGAAGTCAATGATGGCAGATATATCATTTTATAGCTATGGATGGGTTTGGAAACTTGGGGATATTATTATTTTGGGTTTTTGGGAAGAACAAGTGGAGGATCTTCTTAGAGCTTCAAGGTTTTCACATAGTTTAACAAACATGGCTATATTTCCCCTTATCTGGATATTTTGTTATGAAATGATAGGATGAATATTGACGTTAACTTTTGAATATAAACTATGAGCTTGTTTCTTATGAAAATCAAGTTAATGTTTTAACCGGGTTGGAAATATTGTTTTGGGTGTTCAATTTTATATTGAAAATATCTTTGTGAAAGATATTGAATATGACCTTTGGGTCATGTGAATTGTATTTTTCTTGTCTTTATGAAAAGGTTTGATGTGGGCATTGGTTACCCATATACCTAGTTCTAAGTTATTACTAGCTGGCATAAATATTTCCGAGATCATGTATTATTTGAGCCTACATGATCTGGTTTTTATTATTTATGGAAGAGCTATTTATCTTGTATTATCAAGTGTTTATCTCTATATACGAGTCGATAAGATTTACAACTTGGTATAATGGGTTGATTCAACTTGTAACCTCTTTGGGTTTATATTGATCCAGAGTATGAAGATTTTCAATAAATATCTTCCTGCTTGAATCGTATGGGTACATCATGTATCATTGATGTTGTGATTTAGGTCTCAGTATGTTTTAATGGGGATTTTGGGTGAATAGCGGTGACTTGGGAGTCACCGTGATTGTATGCATAGTCAGGTTCCTAGTAAATATATGTTGTGTTAAAAACATAATCATGAGTAAAGGAAGGTCTCGATCGAGTCGGGCCTTCATGGGAAACCATGACATTGAGTCACTATGTATAAATACTTAGATGGGTTCAATATCGAACCTAGTCACTAAGATGATGAATGTTGTATGATAATGTTTGAACTCGGACTATTTGGTCTCGATTATATTTATTTAGAAGATATGTTCAAAAAATTGGACATTTTAGAATGATTCATCTATTTTTATTACGTCGATTTGTGTATGAGAATGTCTATGGCATTTTGTATCGAATTCAAGTTGTGTTCTCAATCTACAAAATATATATTCTATGCTAAACATAACTCTATCAAGATTGTGACATAGATTAAGGGTTGATTTTGGTAGACATAAAATTGGTTGAAGTTGACTCTTTATAGGCTTTAATAGATATTAATAATGCTATTAAGTCTACTCGAATGCAATCTGAACTCTCCCTCACCCGTATATCAACTTAAGAGATTTTTTCTAAGGGTTTGACCATTCTTAGTTCCAACGTTATGAATTGCATTTTGAATAATTGATATATCGTTACTATATTGTACTTTCAACCTTTATGGTTAATTGTTGATTGAAGAATTATTCATAACTCGCCATTTAAATATTTCTTGAAGATAAAAATAGTCTAAATCGAGTTATTATTGTGGGATACCTGAGTATATCATATTCATTTGGAAAAATTAAATGATGGATTGATTATGAACTTGGATGGTTTATTATTATTATCATGTTCTCTTTATTAATATTTTTAAATTGAGAATACTAAGGGTTCATTCTCGATGGACTTTGTTATCCGTGTGTGTAAATGATCATGAAAGGGTTTATGATAGTTCATTGTTTCCTTATGATTTGTAATTGAAATTTTATGACTTGTATAGTTGATACTAGTTTAATGGCATTAAGACAATCAGTATAAATTCAGCTATTTCATAATTAAACATATATACATAGAGATGTATATCCATGCCAGTTCGTTGAACTGACCATGTAAATCTATCATTTTTATCTTTTAGATTTCAAGAAGGATTAAGTATTACGAGGAGATAGTTGGATTGTTACATGCATGCTTGACATGCGATATATTGATTATCTGATTTGTAAACATTGATTTAATGTATATATTAAACTTGGATTATGTAATCCTTATTGAGCGAAAAGTTGTTTCGCGATGTTGTAAACAACTGAGGAAAATTATATCAATATGAAAATAAATGTTGTACTTTTAAACATGAAATTATGGTAAATAAGTTCATGATATACCTTATTATTCTTATGAGACGAAATAATAATGTATGCTGATTTTCAACTATTGTACTTAAGAACATTTGTGAAACAAAATGGAATTGATTAATTATTTGTACTTATGATGTCATTTAATTTGATTTATTAGATGACAAACATAATGAAATTAATTAATGAAGAAGGCAAACAATGTTGTTTGGGACAACAAGTACAAAGTGAGAAATAAATGCATATTTATACTCGGAATTAAGTGGACAAACTTAATAATTGCTTCATTACTAGTACAATTAATTAATATTTGATTGTCTAATCGTACTTTGATATGTTAACTAGTTTAGTGGCATACTGATCACCAAGTATAATAGCACAACTTCAGTAAATCAATAAAAATGGTTCAATGAGAATCAATCATTGTAAAACAATGCTGAAATCAAATTATATAAATGATTAAATGGTTAATTTGTCTCTTGGGGAGAGATGTTTCAAGTAGTCATTATTGTGATAAAAATGACATTGACTAGTAAGGATTAAGATGATTACCTAATCCTAATAATATGATTAATCTTAAATTATACTTAACGAAAAATCATAAAGTGGAACTAAGAGTTTAAAACATAGAAAAACATTAATGAATGTGTTATTAATGATTGTCATCAACCTTATAGTTTGACTTAAAATCTTGACTTATAATCATCTTACATGTTAAGTAGGTATGGACTCTAAGTCCCGCCTTTCAATTTGAATGTACTCTGACCATACCATCTTAGGACGGCTACAGGATGGGTAATGATTACCTTTTGACACAAGTAAAAGAGTAAACATTATCTATCCCATAGGGGTCCTAAGCTGGAATAGTCGACATACACTCAAATCAAGAGATGAGACCTAGATTTCAGACCTTCCTAACACATTAGATTAAAAATTTATAATTGTTAAGAAGGGATTCAAATAACTATGTGGAATGATGATGTGGTGATGGGACAAGTTTCAAGTGACAATGTGCAGTCACAAAACTAAGCGTGCATAGTATTGATTGAAATCTTTGGCCTAAGTAGTGCACAAAAGCTGGATACATTGTCATATCACTAGGTTCCAATAAAATGTGTAGATACTGGATTAAAATCAGTAAACTGATTTTCAGGTAGACACTTGGAACTTCATTAGTTCACAAACCTATTAAAATGTTAACCAATTACATATAAGTTATGTACACTTGGATAAAGTGATGATTAGGACATCGTGCAGATCTAATAATTATGCACACTCAAAAGAGTGATAAAGGGGATCAAGTATATCTAATGGACCTTTATAGCTGCACATGGTTATGATGTTATCAGATGAATTGTAAAACTTGAATACTTGCTAAATTATTTTTCTAAATTATAAAATCATTGAAGGCATGAATTGAGAATTAAGGGGTTTGCTTTTAATTTTTTTCCCCATTAATCTTGAATAGTTATAACATTGGGTGTTACAATCATGAGCATGATGAAATGGATCTTGACCTCTAAGGTGTGCCCTTCCCACATATTTTGGATCTCCTCTACTTGTCGAGAATGTTGAGAACCAAGTATGCCCATTCTTGAAAAAAGGCAATCGTTAGATGACAAAAGGTATCAAGAAAGTGAACAAGACTGCTTTCAAATGAATCATGGACATGTATGGAGCAGAGTTTTAACCATCTCCTTGGAACTCAATGCAATGAAATTTATAGTAAAGGTAAGAATGATCATATGAAAGACTTGGAAGAGTAATCCCTACAAGAAATTGTGAAGACTACAAAATTAATCGAATACCCTCAACACAGTCTCAAGATCCTGACTCGGGCCATGAAAATGTAATACATGTATGATGTAAGTTGTTTTTCTCCTTTCTATGCACCAATGTTTGATTATGATACAGATAAAACAAATGATCTTGATGTCTTCCTCAATACATGGATGGATGAGAGAAAATGTGAAGGTAAGTATTCCTCATTATTGTTTTGTGAATAAGATCTTAAATGCAAAGGAGAAGAGATTCTTGAACCTCCTATAAATATTCTCAATATTGAAGACAACATCTCTTGTATGGAGGATGATAGCGAGAAAAATGTTGAGCTAATTTGTAGTGAATAAAATTGTTCAAAAAAAGAAAGGAGTTTTGTGAGTATAGTCAAGGTCAACTTGCTCTCATCACCTTTGGATGCTCCATCAATGTGGAACAAGAATTCATTTTACAAAATTCACTCAAAGATGATGAATGCTTCTATGAAAAAATCAAGGGTTACAATTTTTAAAATGATGTTAAGATCAATTTTGAGGTGGTAGATATGGACAAAAATTGGTTAGGGAAACAAAATGAAACTTTTCAGGAATCTTGTGAATTTTTTTTGAATCAGATTGAACTCAACGTTTTTAAATACTCTACTAGTTTTGAACTTTTTTCCATTATGCAACATTATCTCAAATATGATTTATACCTTCATATCATTAAGGTGACCTCTAGTTTTGAAAGCACGTGCTGAAAACAACAAAGTGAGATGTTCAGAGAAGCTATTGAATGGGAAGAAAATAAATTTTTGCTCACTCCTCCCGAGTGCCTCACTGAATTGACGAATGTTTCCATGTGAAAATTCAAGGATGAATTATGTTTCCTTGACAAGGCCAATGTTTCCACTTTTGAGAACATGGAGGAATGGTGTCTCATGTTTACAAAACATCAAATGGAAGTTGTAAGATACAAGAGCTTTAAGAAGGTAACAAAGAGGTCATTGGATACTAGGATGTTTTTAGTGCAAAAAAATTATGAAGATGAAATATTGGTTGGTCTCCTTCTTCTCAAGCCATGCAAATCCATCACAGGATCATGGTATGATTAGATAGTGATTTTTGTGCTTCAAAGATCACATTTTAGTCTGTTGTTCCATGATGGTATGTATTTTCCCGACTGTTGTTGGGCATGTGTACATTATTTCCCCACCTCTATAAATATTCCTCCCTTTTAATGTAATTTCCCTTTTCCATTGTGTGTTTTTTTCTTTTTGGTGTGTTTCCCTTCTATGTGTTTGTTTGTGTGTGTGTTTGGAAGAAATGACTTCGTAAACAAGATGGATAAGGCAATCGTCCATGCTTTGTGTATTGAGATTATGGAGTTCTTGCTTTCTTTTTCCTTACCATGATTGATCCAAAACAAGTTCCAAATCTAGAGCCAGTTGTTGTCATGTGTTTTTGCATAGGCAAAATTTATTGTTGAAACATGACAATTATACCCCATGTTAATATTTTTTCTTGCAAGCCCTACTAAACACTCCACCAAATCATCTTTCCCTTTGTGCCATGCATATCCCCATCCTCCAATTACTTGTATGTGTTGAAATAACCTTTTCCATGTGTTTGAAATATGAAAACAAGTTCATGGAGTTCTCCCGATGCGGTGCATCTCAAGATAATTTTTAGTAGGCTTAAAAAGGGCCATTTTTAGCCTTTTCAAGATAGGTGTGCATCCTCCAGAGTAGATTTGAAGTCCTAAAACCATCAAAAAGTTTTTATTGAGTAGATGAGATCATCTTTCAATTGATTTTGGAAATTTTAGGGAATATTTGGAGGTTTAGAGACAAGTTCAGTGAAAGTGGGTTTTGAAGGTGAAGGAGCTTGCAGCTTTAAAATAGTGCATGTGATTTGAAAGATGATTCCAATATTTCCATAAAGATTTTAAGTTCAAACAAGATACCATTGGGAATATTATTCAATGCTACAAATTATGGTTCTTTCAAAATTTTCACAAGACCAAAGCACTTCTTTCTACAACATGATTTTGGCAGCACACTCCGTGGTCCCAATAAAAAGGATATTTTTAGGGATTTAATTTATTAATAAGATCATAGGACCCATCCAATTCTTCTCAAAATTCTTTTTGGAGTCAAAATAATATAAAGAAGTTCCCAAAAAGTCATCCAGGAGCTCCAGGAACTTCGTCTTCAAGGTTCTCCCCAAGGTAAGCTCTTGGGACTTAGCAAAAATTTACTTGGTGGACACATGTCATCACATGATGAAGGCACAATTTTTGTCCCATCCATCCCATCCCCTTTGGATAGTTGGGAAAAAAATATGCACATGAGCAAGCCCCTTACCAAGTTCCTCATATGATCCAGTCTCATCCCCCGTGAACTTTTTGCATGTTTTTTCTCTCTCCTTTACCAGAAATCACATGTGACAATAGTTAGGTTGTGGAAAAGGTGAATTTTTACACCAAATTTCCCATAGCTTTGGTAAAGTTAGACAAAAATTTTGTTCCATCACATGACATTTAAAAAAACCAAAATTTGTAATTTTTTTCACTATCGCTTGTTTCTTCCTTATGCGTGGGTGAGAGGTGATGCGATTAATTCCATAAATCAAAGAAAATAAAAAATCCACCATTTTTCATCTATTCATTTATGATCATAGATTAGAAATAACCAAAAAAATTATTTTTGTCCAAAAACGTGCTGAAATTTTTCCGTAAGTGACTACATGCCCTAGAATAAGAAAATTTCATATCTCCCAAACTGCTAGATGGAATCGAATGAAAAGTTCACAACCTCCCCATTTCCCAGTGTATTCAAGTAGCAAGTGGAATAAAATTAAAATATTCCCTATATTTTTAGTGGCATCAAACCCTTGTTTTGTGCCCTAGTTTACATTTTTTTGAATTTCCCATCATTCCGGCAGACGGATCGAGATAAAAAATTTAAAATAGAGTCCAGAAGAAAAACATGTTCCAGTGAAGCTGATTTCATCTCAATCCAAAGTTTGGAAGGGTAGTTTATAAAAATATTAAGTCTCTGGAACCTTCACTTACTATAAATATAAACTTTCCCAAGATGATAGACCCTTTCAAGGTAGTGAACTCGAAAAAACAACGAGAGGTGATAAACTTAGCAATCTGGTCCAAAAAGCACGAAAATGCAACTTACTATAAATAGAAAGTGTCCAAGAATTGAAATAAAAATATGTGAAAGAGTTCCTAGTATGTTAGGGGTTCCAAAAAACTGAGTTTGAGCCAAAAATTAGTATTTCGAAAAATAATAGCTCCTAGACCCCAACTGCTAAAAATAGAAATCCTTTACTTTGGTTGTGGAAAGTTGCACTTGGATATATTTTCATCCATATTACTACTTTTCAACATCTTCATGGGGTTCCCAAGTGGTGAAATATCTCAAGAAAGGTAATTCATCCTTCACAAAGGTTAGGAGGCATCATTTTGGTTACAATTGTGTACAAGAATTAAGCAAGAACAACACAAGGCACAATACTTGAAAACAAGAAGAATTGTGTAGAAAGAGGAGAGAGTTAAGATCTCATTTGAAATTCAAACCAAGGAAATCATCACAAATTTTTAATCAAGTGGGATTCATCATCATCTTTCCTATGTGAACTTAGGTGAGCTCAGTGAGTTGTTCAAGGAAAATTTGTTGAGGTAAGCATTGCAAGGAGCTATCAAGCTAGATTGATTCATTCTTGAGCACCCAAGTACCTAGGTATGTATTCCCTAATGGAAAATCCTCCTCATGATAATAAAGATCTGGTTCCACAATAATCTCCTGAAGGTTCTCTAATGACGATCATTATGTTAACTCTTGAAGAGCATTTTTCATGAATTCAAGAAATGCTCGAGAGTAATATAAGGACAACACAACTTGCTTCCATGCCTAGTCTCAAAGAAATATAAGGGAAATCAAGCCTAAACAAAGAAATAAAGCTCGAAAAACATCTTACTTCTTCAAAGTGACATTTCAGGTAATCAATATGTTGAAGTTTTTAGACCTAAAAATGAGAATTCCATTGAGACATGACTTCGTCAGATTATGAGTTACCCGCATCTCATTGGGTCGAGCTTCACATGAGGGTGACTCTCACCTATTCAAGTAATTCGCCTCCCACATCCTCACTTGGAATGAACAATATAAGCAAATAATTGTGAAATTAGAGGAATAGGTAAAATCTCTCAATCCCTATATCCAACCGTTCTTGGAATCCGACTCAACATTTTTTCTTCGATAGAAGACATTCCCCTAATTAATAGTGTTGATCCCGAGGTGGTCAAAAAGCATAGGGATATATGATGTAAGGAAGGCCAATGAGAAGTGGATTGGGAAAATCATTGAGAAAGGTAAAGCATTGTTTCCAAATATCATCTCCTCATCAAGTATATTCTTACAACTTTGATGAAGTAAATATCATTTGTCTCCTTTAATGAAGATAAATTGGATTGATAAATGTGAAGCTTGTCAAACCTTTATGGGTAGACCCAAGTTGGCTGCCTTGCCTCTTAAGCTAGTCATGATTGAAGAGTCTTTTCAACAATGGGGTTTATATTTTATTGGAAAACTTAATCCCTCTTCAAGTGTCGACATACCCATGTATTGACTGCCATAGATTATTTTACTAAGTGGGTAGAAGCCATTCCAGTAAAGAGTACTACTTCTAAAGTAGTGTGAAATTTTATCAAAGAGAACATCTTGGTAAGTTTTGGCGTGCCAAACAAGATTGTGATGGATAATGCTTCAAATTTTTCTTCAACTGAGATGATGGATTTCTGTTATGGATATGGCATCTCCCTGGCTCACTCTTCAGATTATTATCCCCAGGGGAATGGGCAAGCAGAATCAATAAACAAAAATATGGTAGCCATAATAAGGAAATTGGTTAATGAATCTTAGAGAAACTGGCACAATAATCTCTATGCTGCTCTTTGGGAAGACATGATTACACCTAAAAGAGCTATTGGGATGTCCCCTTTCTAAGTAGTATATGGAGTGGAAGCTCAATTTCTAGTAACAGTGGAGCTACCAGCCTTGCATTTAATGAAGGCCATTGAAGACACCAGCTTTCAATGATTCTTTGGATAAGAGGATCATGTACCTTTATAAATTGAATGAAGACAGATTGAAGGTTGTTGATAGAATATCTACTCACCAACAGAAGGTAAAAGCTCTTTTTTATAAGAAAGCTAGGTCCAGGATTTCAAAGTTGGAGATATCATTTCTTGTGGGATAAAAGACATGAACCTCGTGGCAGTCATGGAAAGTTTAATTCTCTTTGGCTCGACCTTTCAAGATCAGGAACTTTGCTAGTGAAAATTATTTCTACCTTGATTACATGGATGGTTCTTCTCTCCCACTTCCTTATAGTGGGCAGTACAAAATTGTTTAAGTCCTAGGTGAATAGGAAGTCCTTTGTATATTATGTATAGGGTGTGCCTCCTTTCTTGCTTGTGTGTGTTTTCCTTCCCTTGCTTTTTGGTGTGTTTTATTTCTTTGTTTGGGGTGTTGTTTTCTGTATTGGTTTACTTTTGACTCCATGGCCCAATGGATAAGGCACTGGTCTTCTTCCCCTAGTTTTCTAAGAGTTCTTGCCTTGTCTCATTCTTTGAATCTAGCCAAGTCATCCTCGAAGGAGCCAGCTATTGTCCTCTCAAAATTTCCCCTCTTTCGAAAGTCAAAAATTGAAAAATTTTGAGTTGACACCTTTTTCTGATGTTCTGGTAAAGAGGAAAGTTGAGAAGTTAGAAAAATTCTACATTTTTTGAGTCATTTGAGTGATTTGTGGGTCTATCGGACATTTTTGTCCCATGTGTCCCAAGTTCTGAAGGGCTCTCTGTTCCCGATCGGCCGCTTTCTCCGAAATCATTAACTTGCGGGCCTGTTGGAACTTTTTGTTCCAACTATCCCAAGTTCACTTGGGCTCTCTATTCCCGATCGCCCGCATCGGCCACATCGTGCACTTCACGTACTTTGGTCCTGCTTGTCTCGAAAGTGTTTGTGCATTTTGTCCCTACTTTTCCCACATCGGCCAAGTCACGCTTTTGTGTCCCTCATGTCCCAAATGTACCAAAGGCCATCCGAGCTAATTTTTCTCGCTCTTCCCGATGCTTGCTTTTTGAGTTGGTGAATATGAATTTAATGCACATTTATAACCTTCTCTCTCCTGAACGACTATTTAATAGACTGCTCCTCTATGCATTTTTACACACTGCGCTTTCTCATTGCCATCCGCTCATACCCCTACGATTGAAACCATCTGCTTGTGTCCCCATTTCCCCTGCATTTTCATCACGGATTCAAGCTGTAAGTTTGTTTTTTTCAAACACTATCAGTATGAAGATTAAGTTCCAAGGCCAAGAGCAGGTTTCTCCGCTTGAGTCTTCCATTCCCGATATTGGGGACAATGAAGTTCATCACCTGGACTTCAGTGATTTTTGGACCAAGTTGACGGACCCGAACCCCTCTCCCATGGCACAAATGATTAATGATAGCAGCCTAGCATTTGCTGCTGGTTTCCCAATCTCGGTGCAATGTGCCGACATTGTGCTTTCCTGCGGAGCTCATTTCAACCCCGATACGAGTGAATTGACCAATGTGCATGGGGAGCTCATCACCAAACTTGATGCTGCCACCATTTCCACTGCCCTAAGGATCCCCGAGATGGAAAATTATATGGTGATCTCTCAAAATCAAGCACAGGCCCTTTTTGATCAAGACAGTGAAAAATACAAGGTGAGAGTAGCAAATTCATGGTTGAAGAACCCTAAGAAGGGGGCATCCCGACTATCAAAAGCTCTGTTTAGGGCTGATTTCAATGAGGAGCTATCTGACTTCATAATCTTGTTAGCTTGTGTCATGGGCTTGCCCTCTACTAGTGAGTTCCACTTCTGGATGTGCCCACTCATCAACATAGTGTGTGAAGGTACCCAGAACATCAACTGGGCAGAGATCATCTACATGAACTTGATAGAGCAGCTATCTAATGTACAACAAACTAAGAAGTTCTACATGACTTCTTATCTGATGTATACCCTAGCAGCATCCAGACAGTGGTTTGGCTTCACATACATTGATGCTCAGAAGGGTGATCCCATATATGCTTACTACCCTTAGTTCACCCTGACACTAGTAATCACAATTTCAGGAGGGTGAATGATGCTTTCACCATGTACATTGTGAGGCTTCTAGAGAGTGACACTGCTAGGAGATTTTCTGATGAAGCCATGAGCCTGATAGCGAAGTATGGAGCTTACTTCATTCAATTCAAAAGATTCTCTTATATCAGGTTAGCTGGTTATGAGAGCACTCCTCTCAAGCTCCCCATATTCTGTAATGATAAGATGGCCCTGATTGAGGTGTGTAAACAATTGGACAAATTACACAGGACCTGCAGAGACAAGAAAATCACTGGTCTACACTTCCCCATATCTTTGGGGAACTATACATGTAAGACAACTCTGGATGCCCAGAACATAGAGAGAGCCCTAGCTCCCATCACTGTCCACTTCTTTAGGCCCAGAACCTATTTTGACTTGAAGAAATTCATTGAGCTAAATCTCAGAATCAACTACCATCATAGGGTAGACACTGAGGATTATTGGGCTGATTGCACAAATGATTTTGAGGCCAGATGGAGGCATTATGGCAGGTTTCCCCTTTAGCTAATACAAGAGCTTAACCTATATCAGATTCCTAAAGGGCTTCAAGATGACAACACAAATTTATTTTCATATGAGTATGATATTGTGATCAAGCATACTCCTTTAGAGGATCTGGACTGGTTTAAAAGAGAAAAAGATGATTTGGCTGAGATTCTAGCTCCTGTCCTAGTAAGAACCAAAGTTTGGTTTGACAGGAAGGTTCGTGAGCTGAGGAAGAATGTAGGAGAATCCTCCTCCAAAGACACTTCGACACTGAGGAAGGAGTCACAAACACCCAGTTCAGAGGTACCTGTATAGACTCCTCCTGCTTCATCAAGTAAAGAACCTGAATCCTCAACTCCTTCCTCCTCCACTCAGGTATATCAGAAAGAAGGTAAAGGAAGTCAAAAAGGAGCCCATTAAGGAAGAACCCCGTCAAAACATCCAGAATTACCTTTAGGGCAGAGAACATTATTGTTCTCAGTGAAAGTGAGGATAGTGAAGTGCCAGTTCTTGCAGGAGCTCTAGAAACCCCAATGGATAAGGAGCAAGAAATTCATAACACTGAGCCTCCAAGTACCACGGACTCCTCCGTCTAAGAAGCCTCATCTGCTCCACTCACATCTCTACTAGAGGCAACAGTGGTAAACACTCTAAGTGCCATGAGTTCTCTTACTCTTGGTTCTCTTGCTCCCCCTTCTTCTTCTTCCTCCACTTTTGCATGGGTGCAACCTTTTGTTGATAGTAGGAAGAGGAAGTCTTCTTCTCGATTATCAGGGCCCAATTTTGATGTTGTGGTGGCCTTGTTGGGTACTACTCCTTTTGATCCTACCAAGAAAGCTAGAAAAACTTCAAGGATAGTAATAGATGCCCAAGGTCAGCAATTCCTTGAGATAGCTAAGCCCAAAGTTGATAAGCTAGAGCAGGATTTGCAAGCCTCTGATCTAGAACTTTCTAGGATCTCAATGGGAGAGTCTACCCCTGAAAGTGAAATCCATAACCTGCAGGAAATAGTGACCAAGGTTATTAGAAGGGTAGAAAAGGGAAAGCAGACTATAGAGCAGCTAGAGGAGCAGTCTTAAATACTTTCTAGTTTCATCAAGTCACTGTTGTCTAAGGATAAAGTTTTAGACCCTACCCCACTGACTGCCCTTCCACCACCTGTGATCCTCAGTCAAGATGAAGTCCAGAGCATCAAGGATATACACAGGTACTCCATCTATAGGAGGGATATGGACGTCATGGTGGATGACATGATTGTTGTAGGGTTGAATTTCATTGATGAAGCCTTCAAGCTCAATGAAAAGATAAATAATGTATAACAGAAGCTCTCCTCCACAATTGGAAATATGGATAAAGAAATCAAACTTTGGAGCAACTGCATAGTAGACCTTCGCTTGATGAGATAGAGTGATGAAAATATGTTGATGGCGAGTAAGGTCTTTGATGATGTTAAAGATAATTTCTCAAAGTCATGGGTATTCAGCCTGGAGTGGAAAATCAAAGTGCTGGAGGATGCTTTGGGAGAATTAAGGAATAGTTGGTAGAAAGGAGAGGCTTTCAAGACTTTGGTGGTATCTAGCTTTTAAGGATATTCACTGTCACCTCCACGATGAGACTTTAGGTGTGCCATTCTCCCTCCAAGAAATTAAGACTCAATTCAGAGGCTTTTGTCAAAGAAAACTTGTTCAAGGAGGACTCCATTACTAAAGATAAGATAAAGGAAATCTGCTCTCTCTAATCTACCATTGAGGAAGCTAATAAATAATATCATACACACACCAAGTTTGATAAAGAAATGGAGAAATGTTTGGGATCTTGGACCCAGGCCACTACCAACACATCGGTTCCACGTGGCAGAGACATAGCAGAGGCATTGAAAAGGTTTAGACAACAGATCCTCAAGTCAGTGGGCCCTTCCCAATCATAAGCACTTGTTTTCTCCTCCTAGCTTCTCTTTCCTTCTTTTTCTCATTTCAGGCTTATTGTAATTAGTTGGGGGTTTTGCGTCAAACATCCCTTTAACTAAACATTTTAGTTAAAAGAAGTAGTTACCAAGTGTAACTGATTTGTAAAATTATATAATGGGCTCTCTCCGCCATTTTTAGGGCTAGAACTTGGCTTATTTTTGAAAGTGTAAAGAGCAAAAAAGCAATCAATACAAGAGTTTTCCCCTCTATGTCTATCTGGTCTTGTTCTTTTATCACTATCTCGCTTGAATACTTTTGAATCATTTGTCTGTATTATGTCAAGAAGCTTTGTATTCTTGTGGATGTTATTTATGGAACTTTGTGTCTTTGCAATAACATCTTATTGATTCAAATGCAAATGGTTTTGTTCCAAATAATTTTATTCTGGCATGCATAAGGAATTATTTTGTTATCTATAGTTCTGGAGAATGCCTTTCTGCTCATTTCCATTACTTCATTCCTTTGTACTTTTGTATTGATGATCCATTCTATTTTGAAACACTTTCATGATATCCAAGTTCCACATTAAAACTATGCATTGTACATATGTAAATAAGCTTGGTATTTAAATAAGGGAACCTCTCCCATTAAAGAGGAGGGACTTTTTGTCCCCTAACTGTTGTTCTCAACAAAGTCCTTTTGACGACCAACACCATGACATGACACCGAAAATATTAATGACATTTAATGAGTTTGGATCTTTGGGAACTAGTAGATTCCTTGGGAAGCTAAAACATGCAAACTCTTTCATTCACATCATTTTGCATTGCATTAGTTTTTGGTCTTTAGAGATAGAATATGAATATCTTTGAGGAGATATTTTTGGAAATCTATTTTTGGGACTATGCATGCAAACATGAAGTTGGTCTTGATGGAATATTTGTATTTAAAATATCTTTCAATTTTTTTTTATGGGATTATTGGGAGCATTTAAATTGAAAGAATATTTCAAGGGAAGAATAAGGAAAACCAGAGCAAAACTAGGCATGGGTTTTCTCTCTCATGTTCTTTTAGCTAGATTTTCTGCATAGCTAAAAACCTAGGAAGTCATGAGATAAATCTCCCTCATTTACCATTGAGGCTCCCATGCAAGATGTTGTCAACTATATATTCTAATATATATTTGTGGGTATTACTTTAACCATGTAACTCATGAACCATAGCTATACGACTCTGCAACAAGTAAGCATCTGTAAAAGAAAGGAAATATCTGAAGAAGGGGAAAATAATAGAAACACAAGAATGAAAGGGGGAAGATGTGCAACCCAATCAATAGATTACAGAGTTGATCACATGCACATAGGTAAAATAGATAGATATTAACATACAGAATTATAAGCAAAGGAAACTTTCAGATCTAGATCTAGAATAACACAAAGTTTATGAATAGATCTAAGACAAAAAGTTAGAAACAAAGTGCACCATTGACACAAAGTTCTCCGAAATATGCTCCTTTCTATTCCTCTACTTTCAAATAGCTATCAGGGGTTTCAACACAAAGTTTGGAACACAAGAATGCCGCTTACAAATTCTAATCCTTTAACCCGTAGGTTCTTCCTCTACTTATAGTATGTAGAGGGAAATTACAAATGGGAGACTATAACTAAACTAGAACATAAAAAAGAAGTAAAAAGAACATCTGGCAATCATCTTCCTTTAATTCCTCTCTTAGTGACATGCATCAAGAGTTCAAGTCAAAATTGTGCACATCTCTGTCACTTAACTCAAAGGATCATTCCAAATAACTTAAATTAATGGTTTTCAAACCAATATCTTTTAAGTTTACAATTACATCTGGGAACATAAGAAATAAGAGAAGGAAGAAAAGAACAAGGAAGATTTTCCAAATTGTAACTTCTACACTTTCTTTTTATTTTGATACTAAATATACTTTTCAAACATAGAGTTCAACAATTTCCCATCTGCTTTAGCCACAGCTTCTTTCTCTATCCTGAATTGTAGCAATTATTTTCTCAAAACTTCAATGCTTGATTCCACCTCCTTCAAACTAGGCCCAAAATTCTTAACGTCTGATTACAGTATTACTAGCTTACTGATTGAATTCATCATGAAAGGCCTAACAGCTTCATCAATCCTCTCTTGAATCATCAGAAGAGATCCTTCCAGGAATTAGGCACTTTGTTGGGAATGCTTCTTATCAATGAAGAAACGTTCCCAACCACTTCCTCATTGGTGAAAGAAATTACATTGCTTGATAGTGACGATGCCATATCCTCGAGCACTCTCATTCTTTTCAGCATAATTATGAAGATCTCCAAGCGGAAAGATATTGTGAATTCAAGATACTTCCCCTTTTCAACCATTCCATCAGGCACTATTTGTTCTACAATAAAAACCTCCTTCGACAACTTATTTATCTCAACCAAAGTTCCTAGGTTATTTTTAGCCATTGTATTCATATCTACTGTGCTTGTCACCAGTTGCTTTAGCTGCACTAATACATCCTTCATAACCTTTAGACAAACGGGCACCTCCCTAAGATGTACGAAGCTTGGATAATGATTAGGCTCTTCCATTCTTTGATAGCTCTAACTTGGTCACTTGCATTTTACGCTTCTTGCATCAGATGATCACTCACCTGCTCATGTGCTGAAATTAGCTGAGAGAAAGGTTTGGAAACCTTAGTAATGATCTCACACAACTGGGAAACTTGCTTTTGAAGTTAAGATTTTTCTGCCTTCTCTTTATCAAGCTTAAGGAATAAAGCATTTATCAGTGTCTGCATGTCTTTCTTTAATCCTTCGGAAGTGGTTTGACCTATCGGAACTTCGGTCACTATTATATCTACTACCGTAAGCTTGCTCTTCTACTTTCCTTCTATCGGAACTGATACCTCAATAAAAATTTTCCCTGATTCTTCAATAATCAACCTTGAAGTCACCTTAGCAACTTTAGGTCTTCTGTCTTTTCCACCCAAACTCAGGAGTAGCTGCAAGTCATGTTCCTCCAAGTTGATCTCCTCTCTAGCTTTTGGCAAAGTGACTATGAGGCCAACCACTTTGAGAAATTACTTCTCAGAGAATGAGAAGTCATTGAATGTACCACCATCTTGTGCTTTGGTTCCTCTCCATCCAAAATTTCTATAGTGTTGTGACTATCGTCTTCTGAATTGTCCAAAGACAATGCTCTTTCAAATTATTCCATTTGTAACTTTAGTATTTCTTCAGGAAGAGGTAAAGATTGGAGTGGTTGAGGAGAGAACACAAATGTTTCCAGATTCAAGGGAGGAATAAAAAATATCTTTCTGAGGTTTAAAGGTAGGTGAATTACTGTGAGTTGACGTTGGAGAAGTTGGAACTAGCACCATAGCCGTAGAAGTGACCTTTTGCTGTGTATGAGACTTCTTTTGCACTTTAAGATTTTTAAGCCTTCTGTTGCTTTCTCCGTCGTACTTAATTTTTATGGATTCTCCTACACTTAGGTTTCCTGTGATATGATTCATCAAAGCTTCATCAAGGCAACATCCCTTTGTAAGCAACCAATTCGAGGTATTGACCAGAAGTGTAGAAGATCTTTCCTTGATCGTGTGGAAGCTACCAATATTCTCCTGAAGAGTAGATCTATCCCCTCCCATCTGGTGGTATGAGTCAAGTAACACATGCCCATCATCTATGATATCTACATGTATCCATGCTAATCCATAATCAAACACTTATCATGCCAATAATCTGCTGAAGTCTTTCTTTCTGACTTCCTACTCTCTTCTACACTTCATCCGTAAGTATTCTAATTCTCACACTCATGCTCACACTTAGAGAACATCTCAACTTCAATTCTACTATTTTTATGAATGCTCTGGGAGCTGTAATATCCCACTGTGATCGGAAAGAAGCTTTTCGACTTGTGCCGCTTTGATTATAGGTCATGCATCTCTATGAGATGCCTACAAAACTCCATGATGACCAATTTGTCACTTGAATATTTGGGAAACTTTCCTGGTTCTCCTGAAAATCCGGTTACCACCCCGAGGTATGTAAAGTCCAAAAACTGGATGAAGATACAACCATGTTGGGATATAACTTCCCAAGCTTCCTTACTCACCCTGTTGGTCTTCAGATCACTATTCAAATTACAAATGAATTTGTAGAAGAATCCATCATTGACCACCTTGTAATATTTATTACATTAAGGCACAGTTAGTTGGGGTAGCACTCAAAAATAAGATCCTTCAAAGTATGCCTGTCTATCCACTTGGAAAAGATACCCTATGAGGCAACCGCATATACTGTAGGAATTCATCTTGAAGTTGTATGTCCGCCTCACACTTCGTGAGCTGCTCACCAATGTTGTCACCGATGGTCTCCACCTAGTTGATTATTGAATCTACTATGTTGATCTCAATGGTCTTGATGAAGACATACATCCATGAGCGGAAGTTGTGAGTGTTAGCTTCTCCATTTATACCGTATAAAAATTTGGTGACATCATCCACTTCCTACACCAGATTGGATCATGGAAGAGTCCTCGGGAACTTTGATGGAGATCTAGGCTTCTTCATATACCTGTTGTTCATTATGCCCACATAGTCTACTTTGTGCTTCTCCCATATGTTTTCGGTGTCTAACATGCTTGATTATAGTCACCATCAGGTCATGTTGGAATATTCAGATAATAATTGATAAATTTTTCATCTAGCCGAATGATTGTCTTTCCCGCAACATCCTGGATTGATATGGATAGTGGATGGTATGACCTTGCACATTCCATGATGAATTCAGGAAACTGAGCTGTGACTAGGAATGTTGAAGCTTGAATGATTCAACTACTCTTTATTGCCCGCATGAGAGATGTCTTTCTAGTCATGGATATGTAAATGAATTTGGAGAGGGGTTCGGGGCCTAGATCTGTATAACCAATCTCAACAAATTTGGAAGAAATGCATGATTCTGCTGATCCTTCTCGTTCATCCCGCTTTATCATGGTAGAAGCAATCTTTGTCTGAGTAACTCTTTTTATTTTTATTCTTCTAGAATTCTTTACAATTGGTGCAGATTTGGGAATTTCTTCATATTTAGAAGATATATTCAATGCATCTAAAATTGATTTGAGCTCCCTTTCACTTATATAAGCACCTGTAATGAATACCTATAATTAACTCGACAAAGATAGAATCCAGAGCATGAACACTTGATTTTGTCACAAAATCTGCATATAAATCCCACTCGGTCTAAAATTTGAGGCTTTGCTTGCATGTAAAGAAAACATAAATATTTTAACTTCACCTGGGAACCTGTACTCAATATGCAAATAATAAACCAAGATTAAATCAAGTTCTCCAATCCTAGGCACCAAACTTTGAAGCTTTCTAACAATGAACAACACTTTTTATGCAAAAACCTCCTCCCTTTGGGTGCTAAAACTGTCCGGCTGCACTCCTATGCTAAAAGAATTAATTACTTATTTACTATGGAATCCCATGCTTATATAACTCTCAACATTCTATTTTTAATAATTTCCTCTCCTATTCCTGTAATTAATTAATAAATAAACATGTTTAGTCCTTCAACTTAGGTGCCTAAATATGCATGCTCATGGCTACCATTAAATAAATAAATTAAATTTATTTTTAGCCTTCTTCTTTCACTTCACATCATGCATTGACCTTATATTTCTTCATGGCACCCAACTTAGGAATAAAAGCTATTAATAAATGCCACAAAAGCATTATTAAATCACCAAATGGGTCATACTTTTTAGTATGTTCCAAGCAGCCATTAAATAAATAAATAAAATTTATTTTTAGCCTCCTTCCTTCACCTTCTTTGACTTCACATCATGCATTGAATTTCCATCATCCCTAGCGCCAAAATTAAGAAAGAAAACTATTAATAAATTGCATTAAAGTTATTATCTAAGGTTCGAAGGGGTCACGCTTTTTAGCATGGGTGATTTCTAAATTTAAGAAATCAACTTTGATGGGATTATTCACCCTGCACTGCAGCTCCAAAAATCCCTTCATTCACTTAAGCTGTTTGACTTCCATAATGGGAATTTTTACCCTGCAAGGTAGGTAAGAAATTCCCATTGGTGCTTTAAGTGATTTTTCTTATTTTACAATGGGAATTTTTACCTTGCAAGGCAGGTAAGAAATTCCCACCTGCCTGCCGCCTCTAATTTTCCCATCGCAGCTTAAGTGACTTTGAATTCATGGGAATTTTCACCCTGCAAGGTAGGTGATAAATTCCCACCGCTCGCGGCTACTACCAAAAATCTCACTTGTAGCTTAAACTTATTCATCCTAAAAAAGTGTGACATGCTTGGGAGAGGCTTTTTGTGCATGAATTTGTCTTTTTACCCAGAAGATAGCTTCTTGAGGCTAATTCCTTCTAGTATGGCATATGTAGATGTTCTCTAGATGTTCTAGGCAATAAAACAGATTGTACTAGCGAAGGAATTGACCTAGGGGAATTTCACAGAGAAACAGAGGAGAAAACTGGAGAAAAATGAAAAAGAAATAAATAAAAACAAAAACATTTACCAGAAGTTACAAACAAAGCCCATGATTCATTCTTGATGAAAACCCTAATGATATATGTGAATATTGACATGAAAAACCTCAATAGGGTTCAATTGGAGCACAATTTACTTCAAACGGGCACTATTTATTTAAAAATAATTAAATAAAATTTTCCCATAGATAAAACTTGGCGGAGAGATAAAATGAGTTTCAAAGATCTCGGGAATTTGTTGGAATTGGCTCATATGATTCATTGGGAATATCTTAACACAATACATACATCTTCTAGAAATAAAAACACAAAATGACCTATTTTTTTGATCGAAATTTTTAATGTGGGGGTAGTCTCAGATTTCAGGGTGAAATCTAGGGACACCATGTTCTTTTTAGTTATTAACATGAAATTTTAGAATATGTTTTTGTTATGAAAGTCAATTTTTAAATCGAGAGAATGGAAGGATTTGTTTTTGAAACCTGTTTATCCCTTTTCTCAAGGTTAACAAAGAAATATGTAAATGAAATTTTAAATCATTTCAATTCTTAGAGTTTATTGTTTTGGTTTTAAAATCAAGAAATATGAATACAAATTGTGTTAATGGTTTATGCGGGTTTCATGAACTAGAAATATGTGGGTTTTGTTTATAATGAGGTGTAGTTTGATTTGAAATATTGGACATGGTTAAAACCTTAATGTTTAATAAAGGTCATTAAGGTCTCGTTGTTTTGAATGTTTTAAGGTCAATGAAATGATTTCTTAAATCTATATTGCTCATGAAATCTGAAATTATTCATTTGATAGATGTGAAACCTTGAAAGGAGAAAAAGGAAAAAGGAAAGAAATGATATGGGTTTTGTTTGAAATGGGAGATATTAGATTGGCATTTGATTTTGTGTATGAGTATGGTTTTATAACAAAATTTGTAATATATTTTTGTTAGAATTGTTGATCTAGAAAACTCGTTCTTGTGCGGTGAACATCAAGACTGCCACCACCACCAGAACTCCGATGATAGAGGGCTTAGGACCTTAGATGCAAATATGGATTCTGGATAAGGCGCAGAGAAAATAAATCTATAAAGAAAGAAAATAGATCTGCAAGATGGAAACATATAAGATTAGATGATGATATATGGGATTGCCTGAAAAAGTAGATCCGAAGCGTTAACTTCCTCGGTGGTTGTCAATCCCCAGTGTTCATAATAAAATAACGAATATCAAATGATAAGATGACATGCCAAAAACTATAAAAAAATCTGCAATATGTTGAAGAACAATATAAATATGATACCGAACTAGTATCCTGACAGAACAACCGATTGTTCGCTAGGTGGGTGATATGAAACTGGTAGAGCTTCACCTCCAAATATTCCACAATATGATGCAAAATTTCATAGACAAATGAATTTAAGCTTCAGAATTTCTAGAATTTTCTCCTCTCCCTTTAGAGGGGGAAAGAGTTCTATTTATAACTTGAATTGAGATTAAAATAAAGGATTACAAATAATTATAATTTGTAAAATAAATTTTGATTAAGAGGACATGATGAAGAGGTGATTTGATGGTGGGGTTTATGATGTGAGAAAAGGAAAATATGTGATGTGGAGTAGGGACATAGTTAGGTGTAATAGTGAAGTCATGTGCTCACTTTACACTATTGATTTTTGGATTTGTTGTTGGAGAGGGAGATTTTTGAATTATTGATTTTATGGGTGGGGTTCATATTTTAATAATTTGAAGAGATTGAATTTTTAGGTGGGAATTGATTTTTAGGTGAGAAGTGATTTTGACTTAAGTGGGGAACATGTGGGGTTATTGATTTATATATATACTTTTGAATTATTTAATTATTAAATAGAATGATATGACTTATTTAAAATAAATTATTTAACATAATATAGTTTTGGCATGTGATAAGATATTAATATAGTTATAAGATTAATTAACTGAATGTGAATTGTTGGTAGGAAATGAGACCTGAATAAGCATGTTGAAGGAGATCAAAAACCCGGATGATACCAGAATTTGGTGTCTACATTTGCCCCTTTTTGTTGAGTGGTTTGCGATAGCAGGCCATGAGACAAAAACAAAAAGGATTAGATTAAAGATGTGTCTGAGGATGGATGAAGACATGACCAAAGGTAGGATGCCTCAGGCAAAAAAAGGATCACAATAAAAAGAAAGCATGGCGGTGACTCCAATATCACATCGGTAGAGGAAAATTGCGGTCTCAATGGAGACAGATGACAACGTTCTACAGACCAGTGAGTGGGTGAAGACCACCGCAGTATGGATGTAAACCAAGATGACCAATGGGTCATAGGAAAATATCGAAATATGTGCAACTAAATGCGAAAGATGTGTGCAATCCTTTGTCTGCATGAGGAATTGTGTGAAAAATCACGTGTCCACAAGAGGGATGTGGATGAAAACAATGATGCCCCAACACAGGACACAAGGTGAATTATATACACCGACAAGTACAAGGATGAAAAAGGTGCACCATGATAGGGCACAAAGATGACATAATGGGAGATATGTGTAAATAAAATTCCTCATGGGGAAAAATCATAAATGTGCACATGATGAGAAGATAGGATAGAAAGCTGGGATAAAATGACCTAAAGGTGTGATAAATATGATGATAATCATGTTTCATGAGAAACATGCATAAGTGTGAGTAAATTATAATGTAAAAGTAGTCCTACTTGTCTGATAAGTAGGACAGGAAGTCAAGATACTTTTGCGACAAAACAAAAGCAGAGAAAATATGCATGGAAGAGTACAAGATCAGATAGGTGTTGGCCGTTATGGTATCCTCCAAGAAAAAAATGTCCCAGGAAGATGGGATGAAAGATGTGGATGATAGATGATAGAGATAAGAGAAAGTGGACATGGTTGAAGTAGAAGGGACATGGTGAAGGAGAGAGGTCAAGTAGAGAAGGATGATAAGAGAGGTGAGAAGATAGACGAAAGCACAAAAGAGAGAATAGTATTCAGTAAGAGGGTAGTGGAAAAGGATAAGGGGGAAATAAATAGGTAAGGTATGAGGGACCTGGAGAAAAATAAAATAGAGACAGTGAGCAGGAGGAGAAGAGAGGGAGGAAGTTTAAACAAGAAGAAGACGAGATGAGGAGGAAAAAGAGATTAGAAGGGAAGTTGAGTGTATAGAGATATATCGTAGTAAAGAAGCAGCAGGGATAATCAAGAGGAGAAATGGTGGCAGAAAGAAATGATGAAGGACAAAGAAGAAGACAAGAAAATGACAGAAGAAGGGATGAAAGGGAGATGGAGATCAAAATAGAGGGAGAGAAAGAATGGATCACGAAAGAGATGACAGAACTGAGAAAGAAAAGTTATGAAGAATATGAGAGAAGGACGATAGGAGAGATGAATATATATAGTAAGATGGAAAGATGAAGGAGATGAAGAAGATGAAGAAGTTAAAGAAGATGGGGGAGGAGGTAGAATGGAAAAGAGAAAGAAAGGCACCATACGGAGCTAAGAAGATAGGGGTGGTAGAGAAAGAAGCTCAGTAACGGGGAAATGAAAATAAGAGGGAAAGAAGGGATGATAGAGCCAAAACAGGAAAGAAATTGAATATGAAACCGAATGTATGGAAATGCATGTGGATGGTGAGATGGTTAAGAAGATGGGACAACGCTGGTGAGTTAGGTTATCAATGGAGGAGTAAGACAAAAGTGTGAGGAGAAGAGGAGATGAAGATGATACAAATGATATGAAAGAAAACCAGAGGTAGAAAGGAGGAGAGGACAACAAAGAAAATGATGCAAAGGCAGTATGTGATGAAGACAATAGAGATATTGAAAAAGGTAAAAGGAAGATGAAAAGGTAATACCAGCGGAAGGATGTTAGGAGAAATCCCCAATAATGATTAGAGGGCACAAAAAGAAAAAGGGAGGAAGAGAAAATGGAGGAGGTAAAAAAGAGTGAATCGGTATTAGTAGAATGGGAAGAAAATTTTTTAGGAGAAGTCCACCGATAATTCTTAGCACGAGAATGGAAGATGACATAATGTTAGATGAACCATGATAATGATGAGTAAATATGGTGATGGATATGGGGAAGTATTCTAGAAAATGGACCAGAAAGAGTAAAGAAAGGAGGGCTAACGATATGTAAGAAGATAAAGGTGAGGAGAGAATGTAATGGATGAGGATGTGGATGAAGATGACAAGTAAAGATGAAGGAACAAGGCATAGTAAGAGAGGGTATGAAGTAGTCAAGCTGGATTTTAAAATGAGGGATGATGGAGATGACATTTGAGGAAGTTTGAGATATTTTGTGTGAGGAAAAAGAGAAGGGAAGAGGATGTGTTTGTGGGGAATGAAGAAAAAATACGAGATGATGGGAAGATGAAGGAAAGAGGAAAGGCAAGGAGATAGATCATTCTTAAGAGAGACTCTTAAGTAAGATTGCCATGTCGTAGGAATGGTTAAGTAGGATCGCCAAGCCAAAGAAGAAGAATGATGAAAGACCGAGCAATGCATACCAAGACAGAATAGGAAGTGAAATGAGGTAATAACAAGGAAACACAAGAGTGTGACATAAGTGGATGGAGGAATGTATGTAGTGTAGGATAGATATTATAAGGGGAATTCTTAATTAGGATGCCTATGTTGTATGAGTGATGATGTTTCTAGCATTGAAGGGAACAAAAAACAATGAAGGAGTTTCTACAACGGCAGGATCTTAAGAAAGAGATGCATTGTGATCAAGAAACCTGCGTGGAATGGATGATTAAGTAGGATCATCAAGCCAAAAGAAGAATGAAAGGGAAATGGAACAATAAAATAGATGGCAATAAAAGGATATTAAGAGAAAAGCACAAAAATAATGGCCCAAGTGGATGATGCGTGAAGTATCGAACAAACAACGGAGAAGGATGAAGTGGGTGAGAAGAGTAGCAGAGAATGAGATGAGGTGATTTTAGGAGAAAATTTTGTTGATAAAGGGGACAAGGAGGAAGGAATGGTCAATAGACACAATCATGAATGAGACCTTTTCTGAATGACAGTCTACTTGAGTAAGGTTTATGTGTCTTGTGCGAGGAATTATGTAGATGTACTAAGTCAGGGGTGAAAGGACTAAGATGGTGAAGAAGAGGATAATGAACAATAGTGGGGGATGCGGATCTTCGGATAATGAATGCTACCCGAGAGTTATCCTCAAGTAGAATTCACAAAATGTAATGGAGGTCAAGTAGAATTCCTAAACCGAATAATGCACCTAAAAAATTGTTTGAAAATAATAATGGATTTCATGGATTTATGGATGATGTTGATAGGGGACATCTTTAAAAGTAAACATATGGATGCAATTTTTATGATTTTTATTTCTAAGGAGATAATTGTGATAAAAGATGACTTTGATGAAATGAATGTTGCATAACCATAGCAAGGGTCAAGTATGAAAGATATGCTTTTAACCCGATAAGAAGTAAACAAGAAAGGTACCACTCAAAACATTGCACTTACAGCCAATAGCAGGTATTAGTATATAACTAATGAGATTTGGCTATATCACAAGACCAAGAAGAAGATATGGATGAAATATTCTCATAATCCTAATGTCAACATGACAAAGGAATTGGAGATGTATCTTGTACGTGGGAAGAAGGTTCTCCAAAGATGGTATTTCTTAAGTCTATGCCCCAACTCTGGGAATGGGAAGAATAGAATAAAAGAAAGCTGATCAATATGGGAAGCTTTCTGGGAATGCTTAATAAAAGGAAGGTTGATCAATGCGGAAAACCTTCCAAATGCCATAATAAAAGA
Source organism: Taxus wallichiana var. yunnanensis (assembly GCA_018340775.1). Taxonomy (NCBI): domain Eukaryota; kingdom Viridiplantae; phylum Streptophyta; class Pinopsida; order Cupressales; family Taxaceae; genus Taxus; species Taxus wallichiana. The sequence continues at coordinate 49,274,523 of CM031244.1, read as the reverse complement.
GTAGCCATCCTTCTAGGGTATGGTCTACTTTATACATAATATGGATGGAAAGAATAATATATATGATAGCCGTCCTTCGAGGGATCAGTCTATTTCTCTTGATTTTGCTTTTGATTTTGATTTGCATTTTTGTTGTTTTTTTTTGTATGCACAACTATTTTTCGAGGGATCAATCTATTTTAATAACCTTGATCTTTTTCTTTATATACATGATTTTGATCTTCACATGGGCAGAGCTAGGGATAGCTAGGTAGACCACCTAGGAGGGGAGAATGAATGTACAAGAGACACCCCTAGACCCTCTACAGAGTACAATAGGAAAACAAGATGGTAATGGATGTAATGACCATGGGGTTCTCACCAAATGAGAGAAATTATCCATATTGAATATGCTATGAGTAGAGCTCATGGTACTCATATTCAAGGTCATGATTGTTAGTGACGGTAGACCGCATGATTCAAAATCATTACGATGATATATGGAAGGGGATACTGATGGAGGAATGGTCTAAAGATAAGACTATACTCATAAGTGTGTGTACTAACAATAGAATGGATGTAAGTGCAATGCATTAAGAGGTTCAACCTCTGGTTTACCATTAGGAGAGGCTAAACGATAAGCCCTAAACCCATACTTATGTGTGATAATATATGGTCTGATCCAATTAGGAGCAAATTTTCCCGTTGACTTCTTTCTAAGGTAGTGACATTTTGATTTTCTTTCAAAACCAGGTCACCTATTTTAAAATCACGCTCATTGATGTGTTTATTATAAGCACGTTGGATATGATCTTGATAGACATGATGGTGCTCAAGAGCGAGGAGATGATGTTCGTCTAATAACTCAAGTTGCATTAGTCATTCTTGACGATAATCTTCATCAGAAATGAAGTTGCGAAGAGACACACGTAAAGATGGAATTTGGACCTCAAGAGGAAGGATGGCCTCAGAGCCATATACCAGAGAAAATGGAGTAGCTCCTATGGAAGTGTGAATGCTAGTGTGATAGGCCCACAAAGCAAAGGGAAGTTGGAGATGCCAATTTTGTCCTGCTTGATCAATAGTTTTAGCCAAGATATTTCGAAGAGTCTTATTAGTAGCCTCAACTTGACCGTTAGCTTGAGGATAATACAGGGAAGAAAAGCTAAGTTGGATTTTGAATGCATTGCCAATCTTTTTAAGGTCTTTGTTTTTAAATGATTTTCCATTGTCCATAATAAGTTTATGAGGAACACCAAAGCGGAAAATGATATGTTGATATATAAAATTAATGATTGGGCCAGACTTAGTAGAGGTGAGTGGGATTGCCTCCACCCATTTAGTGAAGTATTCAATAGCAGTGATGATAGAATGATGTTGTTGTGATGAACGAGGATTTATTAGACCAATAAGATCAAGGCCCCACTGTGAAAAGGGCCATAAATCTTGGGCAGGTCAGTAAAGCCTGGCTAGGAATACTGGATAAGGTTAGAGTGTTGTTGACATCTTAGACATTTCTTGACATATTCACAACAATCATGATTTAGAGAAGGCCAATAATAGCCAAGATGAAGAACACATTTGGCAACAAATAATCCACTGAAATGTCCACCACAAATACCATCGTGAACTTCTTGGATAGCTGTAGAGGCTTCATGGGATTGAAGGCATTGAAGAAGGATACCATTGAACCCACGCTTGTAAAGAATGCTGCCAAGGATTACATAATGAGTAGCACGTTGGATAAAATATCTCTTAGCGTTTTTAGAAAGATCAAGGGGAGTAATGGATTTGGATAAATAATCAAAAATTTGTGAATACCAGAGGTCTAACAAATTAGATTCGACCAGATGAATCTAAGATATGTCATAGAATGGTTGTTTATGATGATGTATAATAACCGAAAGTTGGGATTCTTGCATTGTCCATGGGATAAGGGCCGCAAGGGAGGCCATTGTATCAGCAAAACAATTGGTCGAATGCGAGACAGATTGAATAGTGTAAGAATCGAAGGATTTAAGAAGATGATGAGAAATATCATGATATTGTTGTAAAATATCATTTTTACACTGATATTCACCAGTGACTTGTTTTATTATTAGTTCAGAATCACCAAAAATGTCAAGGATATGAACACCTAGAAATATAGTAGTTTCTAGTCCTAGTATAAGGGCTTCATATTCTGCCATATTGTTTGTACATTCAAAATCTAATTTGAAAGATAAGGGGATTGGGGAATCCCCAGGAGGAATGAGAACAACTCCTACTCCTCCACCTTGCTGGCATTTAGAACCATCGAAGAAAAGAATCATTTTAAGGAGATCATGACAAAATTGATTGATTGATTCATCTGGGAAATGATTAGAAGTAATTTTTGTATTGGAAAGAGGGGCCTCGGCTAATTGATCCACAATAGCTTGACCCTTGATTGCCTTTTGAGGAATGAATTCCAGGTCAAGCTCAACCATGAGAAGGATCCATTGGGTGATGTGATCATTGTGATATGGCTTAGAATGCATCACTTTGAGGGGTTGAAAGTTAGTAACAATATAGGTTTTATGATTAAGAAGATAGTGTCGAAGTTTTGATGCAACGAAGAAAATAGTGCAACACAATTTTTCGCTTCAGAGTATCATATTTCACAATCATGGAGAGTACGACTGATATAATAAATGGCCTATTCATGTCCCTGATTATCACAGTGTGCTAACATAGCTCCTAAGGCATGATCAGTTACAAAAACATATAAATAGAAGGGCTCTCCTTCACGCAGAGGTGTGAGTACTAGTGGAGATAACAAATATCGCTTAATATCTTCAAAATCCTTTTGGCAGTTTTGATCCCAATTAAAGGTTATGTATTTTTGAAGAAGGTGATGAAAGGGCTGACAACAATTAGAAAGTTGTGATATGAAGCGACGAATAGATTGAAGTTGACCTTGAAGATTGCAAAGTTGTTTGAGATTGGAAGGAGGAGGCATTTCGAGAATTACTTTGATTTTTCGGAGTCAACTTCAATGCCTCTGATAGAGACAATGAAGCCCAGGAGTTTTCTAGTAAGAACTCCAAAAACACACTTTTCCGGATTGAGACGAAGGGAGAAATGAATGAGATGCTCGAAAAGTATCTCAAGAACTGAAATATGGTCACATCTATGTTTAGATTTTGCTAAGAGGTCATCAACATAGTCCTCTACGGTTTGATGTAAGAGGTCATGAAAGATATATGTCATGGCTCATTGATATGTAGCCCCAACATTTTTTAAACCAAAGGGCATGACACGATAACAAAAGGTACCCCATGGGGTGATAAAAGATGTCTTGTGCTGATCTTTAGGTGCAATCAAAATCTGATTATAACTAGAAAAACCATCCATTAAAGAGAGCATCTCATGCCCCACTGTAAGATCTACAAGTTGGTTGATACTTGGAAGAGGGAAATCATCTTTAGGACATACAAGGTTAAGATCTCAAAAATCGGTACATATACAAAGCTTTCTAGATGCTTTTGTGATGGGTACGATGTTAGAAACCCATTGGGGATAATCAATGGGGATAATGAAGTTGGTGGATAGGAGACGCTGCAATTCTTCTTTCACAAGAAGAGAAACTCGAGGATGCATTTGACGAAGCTTCTGTCTGACTGGTTTGGCATTGGGGATAACAACGATGTTGTGAATAATGATGGAGGGATCGAGACTTGGCATGTCCAAATATGACCATGCAAATTCTTGGCTATGCTTGGTCAAAAATGAAGTGAAGGCTTTGAGCTCTTGAGGTGTCAAAGACTGACCTATTTTGAGGGTGTGGTGCTCCTGAGGTGCTCCAATAGTAATGTCAATAGTGGATTCATTCAAGAGATTGGATTTTTCTGGTGGATGGATTTTCTGATCTTGAGAACCTTCGGCTCCCATGTAAGAGAGAATGGAAGTGTCATCATCACATTGAAGAATGTCAATGATAGGGGAATCTTCCTCTACCATTTCTGGATATTTAAGGGGAAAAGACTGGGTTTCATTTTTGGCTTGATAAGTCACCGGTCTAAGAAATATGGTTGAAATAAAAAAAAGTTAGGAGGAATAGGAACCGTATCACCTTGATCTAGATCTGTGAGATAATTGGATGGAGAAAAATCATTATCTGAGCTAGAAGGATAGTTGGAAGGAGAAGAAATATGTTCTGAATCTATAGGATAGTTGGAAGGAGAAGAAATATGTTTTGAATCGGTAGTATATTTAGATGGAGAAGAAATGGATGAATCGATATGAATGGGAGAAGACGCATATGTTCCAGGAGGGTGTATGGTGGGATCGTCATATCCCAAACCAAATTTTTGACATGATTCCTAGGCTCGAGAAAATATATTACCATGAGGGCCTTGTTCATAGCATCCCAAACCAAACCCCTTCCATGCACAATGATAGAGGTATGTGTGAGCAAAAGATGGTTTACTAAGAAATCTGAAATCACCTATATATTGTTTGGCATGAAAACAATTTTCAGTGTGAGAAGAAGGTTGATCAAGCTGCCATATACTAAATTGGTTTTGAGGGAAGAAGGGCCAAATGAGACAATTTCCCCAACATTTGATTGATACATAGGGGCTTTATCAGGGCGACCGAGGTGATTGGGAGAAAGAAGGGTATTGAGAGTGAGGAGTTGATATTCCCCTAAAGAAATATTTTGTGTTATAGGATCAGAAGAATTTGTCTGAGGTAGGGTAGATGGAGGTACAAAAGAACTAGTGGATGCATCAGGAGAAAAATTGGTTTTAGGAACAAGGACATCTTTAGGTCTATAGATCATGCGACATGTCTTGGAAGGGGGGATCTCAGCTGAAGAGCATAAGTATTCCCTTCATGTTCATATTTGATACAACGATGAAGAGTAGACGGAACACAATGCATAGCATAGATCCAAGGACGTCCCAGTAAAAGATTATATTGGAATTCTCCTTCAATGATGTAGAAAAGTTCATGGAGGAGTTTATGGCTGACATGGATAGGAAGAACAACCATTCCTAATGGGGGAGTGACAGCATCGTTAAAGCCATGAAGAACGGTAGGAGATTTGGCAACAATGGTATTGGGTAATTTAAGCTGATTGAAGGTATGAGAAGAAATGATATTAATACTGGCACCATTGTCAATCATGGTTCAACAAATGCAGGTGTCATTGATATAGACTGTGATGAATAATGGTAGATCGTGTTCTTCTTGTGGTATCCTAGGAATTTCTGAACTTTCAAATGATACGGTAGCAGATGTTGTGAAGGCATGAGCTAAAGCTGCGAAAGGTTGGGGCTCATCGAGGATACTGGGATCTATTGCAAGACCTCTATGAGAGCTTGTTTATGATGTGGAGAACTTTGAATGAGCTCGTAGAGTGACATTTTGATAAGGGCCTGGTGAAGTTGTTTAATAATGGTATGTTCAATGGAGGAAGGATTCGGGCGGCCAGAACAAATACCTTGGCTTTAGAAGAAGATGAAGGCATTGTTGTAGGATGATTGGTAGGAGCAGCGATGAAAAACTTTGGTTGTGATGGAGGTGCAGAGGCAGTGAGCTCCTTAGGAGGAGGGATAACGACATAAGTCTTAAGGGTGGACGGTGAGGCGTGAGTCGAGTTATATGGCTCAATGGGTGGTTATACGAACAATGTTGATTATAAGAGGAGGATGATCCTGAGGATCATCTTATTTTGGTAATATGTTGGTGGCATTGGTGGTTATATCTCTATTTGGTAGTGGAGTACTAGATAGGATTTCTTAATGAAAAGGGTGATCGAGATGGTTGAACAGATGCATGTTGGGATGCGGAAGTTGATGGAGGAGATGGTAGAATCGGTCCTTTATCGTTAATGTTTTTATTGACAAAATGGTGCACGATGGATTGGAGAGCTTTGCAATGTTCAGTGTCATGTCCAGGGGCACGATGAAATGCATAAACAAGATTGGAATTAAACCAGGAAGGTCTTGGTGCGTTTGGATCAAAAAATTTAATTGGTGGTAAAGTGATGGCTGAGGCTTGGAGTAGTTGGTGAAACATAGTGGTATAATAACCTGGTGTTATTGACAGAGAACTTTGGGAGGATGCATGGGAAGGTGGTGATGTAATAATGGCTTTGGACGTTGTTTTGGATTTGGAAAAGGTAGATGAATGTGCTTGATGTGGGATAGTAGTGGAAGACATAGACACCTTTGAATTTGTTTTAGGATATCGGTTGGAAAAGGGTGGTTGCATTGTTCTAGTGGTAGTATGTGTTGTTGGTGAAGGGAAAGTTCCTAAAATGGAAGAAGAGGATGAGGGGTGTGGTCCTAAAATAGAAGGAGACGATGTGGTTTCCGAGGAACTTCTATTGGGAATAGTGAGGTCTAATTTTGGGTGAGGATAAGAATGCTTGGGAAATGGGGGTCTAGGTCTTGTATATGAATGTAGATTATTCTAGGGACTGACCAGAATCTCTAGAGGAGGAACCAGATATATTGAAGTGGATATTTTTGGGGACTATGCTGATGTATGAGTGTCTAATGGTATAGAAGAAATGGGATGATAATTTGAAATTAAGGAATGCTGGAATGTTTGACAAAAATATCGAGTAATGACATGGTCATGTGGAAGAGGGAGATGAGATCGGTGATTGTAAAATAGTAGATGTTGTAGGTGTTGGTAGAAGTGCAGAAAGAGGGATTGGAAGAGATGCTAAGGATGAGATAACAGGTAGAGGTGGGATAATTTTTGACAAGGTGATTGGGTTTAATGGAGTAGATGTAAGGGGCCATGATACAGAAGTGATATTTGCATCTAAGGAGAGGGCGGTAGGTGTTGAGAAAGATGTGAGTATAGGAAATGGTATTGACATGGGTATGGATGTAGCCAAGGCTGATGTGGAGATGAATGTTGATGGGTTTGGGGATATAGATAATGTATCAAAGGGAACTGATATAATGGTTGATGAAGAAGGTAAACTTGTGGGTGAAACTGGACTTTTATTGTCAGCATGGATAGTGTTTATGGTGTGGGTACTAAGGGTTTGAGATACAGAAGTGGGAGCAGTCTGGTTTATGGATGTTGGTGTATGATTTGGAAATGGTTGTTTAAAAATATCTAAAGGTTGATTGGATGAGGCATTCGGGTTATCCACTTGAAGTTCTCCCTGATCGATAAGCCTTTGGACAGAATCCTTGAACGTTCAACATTTTTCTATGTCGTGTCCTCGAACTTGATGATACTTGCAATAATGGTCCTCTCGATACCACACAGGTCGTGGCCTAGATTCGTTAATAGGTTGGATAGGTGGTAGTGTGATCAAGTGTGTTGTTATCAACTTGTCAAAGATGACACTGTATGATTCTCCTAAGGGAGTATAATTTGGCATTGGCTCGCATGAATTGTTTTTGAGTCACTGTAGATGTTGGGGTAGGAGACGATCTAACAACGACGATGTTAGCAGTTGTCTTTGATTTATCATTTGATATGGACGGTCTGACAAATTTAGTTTTTGGCTTATTGGTTTTCAATTTTAAATGCCCCTATTCCAAGGCAAGTGTCTCAAGCTTGCGGGTCATAGTAAAAGCCTCTTCAAAAGTGTGAAATGACTGGATTTGCAAGGTGGAGGAAATATGATTGGTGTAAGAGCGCACAAAGAGCTCGATGAGATCAGTTTGAGGTAGTGGAAAAGACAATTGATTTATCATATTATGCCATCATGCGACAAAATCCATGATGGATTCATCTTCGAATTGGTGGATAGTGTACAGGTCATTCATGGTTATTTTATGCGCGATATTAATGGAAGAATGTTCAAGAAATAAGTATGCAAGATGGGAAAAAGAAAATATGGAGTACTGAGGAATATTATTATACCATTCTCAAGTGGGACCAGCCAAAGAAACGGGGAAAGTATGAAGCATCAAGTCTTGGTCATGTACAATGAGATAACATGTATGCTTGAATGCTCTGAGATGTTGTTGGGGATCCTCCTTGTTGTTAACCTTGGTGAACTTTGGTAATTCCTAGTGTGGAGGATATGGTTTCATGGGTACAGATGGATGGATGGGTTCATTACATATTTACTCATAAGACAATATGAGCTTGGACCCCAACGTAGCAACTTCTAGGTTGGCTAACCACATATCAATATTTTCATGGGGTCATTGGGAAGTGTCTATTGAGCAGTGAAAGGTGGTGGTTGGATTTGAGTAGGTGTGGGGTTATGAGGAATTTGATATGGGTGAGTGTAAGTTATGTGTGATAGCTGAGGTGGTTACTTGATAGAATGTGTGTTAGTGAGAAACAAGGGCATGGTGTGATTGTTTAGATTGTGGAGGTTGTGGAAGTAACTGTTGAGTGGGGATGTGAGTATATGTAGGTTGATAGCCTGGAAATGACACTATGTGTTGCAAAGGTATGGTTGGAGGAAGTTGGGAAGTGAGGGTATAGATTTGTGACGTAGTAGGAATTTGTTGTCCGGATAAGGGATTTGACACAGGATGGTTGAATGGAGGTACCAGTGACCATAGGATCCATTGTAGAGGTAGGGATGGCAGTCACAATAGTCGTGTTGATGTGAAGAAGATTGGGCATAATGGGTGTAACTATCTGGGTGGTCTGGTGTGCCGATGGGTTGGTGGAAGATGATGCAAAATCATGTAAGGCCATAGATTGAGGAATGTTAGAACCAACATTATAAGGATAGACTTGCTGAAGTAGTGGCCCATCCAAAGGGAGGTGTATGTATCTTCTTAAAAGATAGTCTTGGAGGGCCACAAGGTTGGCATCAAGAATCTATCTAAATTCTGGGTCTCCAAGAGGGAAGACTGAGGTACCAATAGGCTCTGATCTAATAGAGGGCGGAGTGGTTGGCCTAGATGGGATGGAATGTTGGTCTAATGCCATAGTGTGGGAGAAAGGTATTGAATGAGGAATATTAGTAAGAGGATGGGTGCCTGTGAGTGAGATAGGAAGAAACATGGATGATGAAGTTGTTGATGTAGTGATTGATTGGGATGAAGCACTATGTGTGGCGAGGTTGTGTTCCATATTTTTAGTAGTGGATTGAGTGATTACGGGCATAAAAAGGAAATTGTTATATTAACAAACAAGTCAGACAAACAATTTTTTTGTTTTTTGTTTTTTAAATTAAGAATGTGTGTAAAATAAAACGGCTAAAAGAGGACCTAGAAAAAGGTAAACTATGTTTGGTTTTAGGTAATTTATGGCTGGGAAATGTCTAAAATGGTTCGGTTGGGTGATCAAATCCCAATCAATGAACCAGGTGCAATGAATGTTTTGATGTGTTGATTAATTTGTGAATTTTCAGGTAGTGTGTGATGATAAGTGTGATGCAAAAAGTTAAACCCCTATTTACACTATGTGAGCAAGCAGTATGCATAGGGTTCAGTTTTACTCCAAATTTGAAATATAAAGTTTGATGCTGACAATCAACCAGGTGTATGAAAGTACAATGCAAAAAGGAGAAAATAAGGAAAACTGAAGAATACCTATATATCACTTTTTTCCTTTTTATTTGACAGCAAGCTGAGCCAAGTGTAAGCTTTAGGTGATCTGGAAAACACCTTTTGTCATATTGAACTAAAATGTTTGAAAATGATAATCAATGATTGGGAACGTCCAAGGATTTCAAGACTGTAGATGAGATTAACAAGCGATGATTGGTGATGTGGTCTGAGTTTAAGATCTTATCTCTGACAACGCAATCCTGTAAAGGCAAATACGACAATTAGTGGATGTGATCCAAAAGAGATAAAACAAATAAATAAATTAGAATAAACAAATTACCTGGATTAGTCGGATATAAAGTAAAGTAAACACTAAACAATGCAATGGCTATTATTAAGTAATAAAATAAATTAGACACTAAACGATAGACACGATAATGTGATAATTAAATCAAAAGTAATAAATGACGACAAACACTAAATAAATGACAAACCTATTGTAAACTTATAAAACTGAACGATAAATGAACAAGATGATAATGAAGCTCAGATGGTAAACAATGTTATGAAAGCCAATGTGAATATACGTTTAGTCATCGAATCTAAACAAATTTCACCAATAGACGCTTATTAAGGATATAAAATATAATTGGATGTTTAGATGTGAATAAATTATTAGGAGAGACTATGTGATTAAATTGCATTGAGACTGTGTATCTAAGATAAATGTGGCCTAAAGAATTGTAAATCAATTATTATAAGGAGACTGTGAAGTTATTCCTACTACGCAATATCACTTTTCAACGCATTCTTTATAGACATGTTCTAACGAATTGCAAGCCAATAACTATTAATATACAAATCATTATTCACTGTGTAGAAACATGATTTGATTAATTACTGCAAAATGTAAAACTCGACATGGATTCGCAACAGCATGGATGATAGACAGAAAAGGAGGTGTGGAGCGAGGGAAGTTTTTATTGTTATTTTCTTTTTGTATTATTTTGTTATATATATATATATATATATATATATATATATATATATATTATATTGTTTTTTTCTCTTATTTGTGTAAATCTTAAAAATGAACTTTATACTTGTAAAACAAGAACAAAACGACAATATTTTCCTTTTTTTTTCGTTTTTAGAAAATTCAATAAAATTGCACACCTATTATAAAAATTCAATAACTGATCCTTTCAAATGAAAAACCCACTTACCCCAATGACGACACAAATAACTACATGTACGAACCACAACGCACGGCTGGAAATAGTACCAATGATCCTACAAGTGGGTGAATTTACAAACGAAAATTGCAGAACATATATCTAGATTGATGCGATGTCATATTTACAATAATATGAAATACAATAACTGTTATACATACGACACCCATACAAAGTGAGCAAGCAAACAAAATGACCAGAGCTTGGATCTGGTCCCACCGGCATGCCAAATGTTGATCTAGAAAACTCGTTCTCGTGCGGGTGAACACCGAGACTGCTAGCCACCAACAACTCTAAATGATAGAGGGCTTAGGACCTCAGATGCAGATATGGATTCTAGATACGGGCGCAGAGAAAATAAATCTGTAAAGAAAGAAAATAGATCTGTAAGATGGAAACAGATAAGATTAGATGATGATATACGGGGACTTCCTGACAAAGTAGATCTCGGGAAGCGTTAACTTCCTTAGTGGTGTCAATCCCGTGTTCATAATAAAATAATGAATATCAAATGATAAGATGACATGCCAAAAACTATAAAAAAATCTGCAATATGTTGAAGAACAATATAAATATGATACCGAACTAGTATCCTGACAGAACAACTGATTGTTCGCTAGGCGGTGATATGAAACTGGTAGAGCTTCACCTCCAAATATTCCACAATATGATGCAAAATTTCATAGACAAATGAATTTAAGCTTCAGAATTTCTAGAATTTTCTCCTCTCCCTTCAGAGGGGGAAAGAGTTCTATTTATAACTTGAATTGAGATTAAAATAAAGGATTACAAATAATTATAATTTGTAAAATAAATTTTGATTAAGAGGACATGATGAAGAGGTGATTTGATGGTGGGGTTTATGATGTGAGAAAAGGAAAAGATGTGATGTGGAGTAGGGACACGGTTAGGTGTAATAGTGAAGTCATGTGCTCACTTTACACTATTGATTTTTGGATTTGTTGTCGAGAGGGAGATTTTTGAATTATTGATTTTATGGGTGGGGTTCATATTTTAATAATTTGAAGAGATTGAATTTTTAGGTGGGAATTGATTTTTAGGTGAGAAGTGATTTTGACTTAAGTGGGGAACATGTGGGGTTATTGATTTATATATATATACTTTTGAATTATTTAATTATTAAATAGAATGATATGACTTATTTAAAATAAATTATTTAACATAATATAGTTTTGGCATGTGATAAGATATTAATATAGTTATAAGATTAATTAACTAAATGTGAATTGTTGGTAGGAAATGAGACCTGAATAAGCGTGCTGAAGGAGATCAAAAACTGGGATGATACCAGAATTTGGTGTCTACAAGAATTTTTATTAGTATATCAGCTAATTTTGAGCTCTCCATTTGATGGTTCAAAACTCATTTTTCTCTTGGAGCTGGGCTATTTTTATTGTGGTTTTAAATCCTCCTTTGGATTTGCAAGCACTAATTGCTTCTTAGCTCTTAATACGTTCAACCTTTTGTTGGCTCTAGATCACTTAGAGCTTTTATGTTGTTGACTATATTTAAGATTTTTCAATAGAGAATAAACTGATTTCTCTCTCTCTCTCTCTCTCTCTCTCTTTGAGTATGATCGATCTAGGTATCCATTGATAACCTAAAGTTATTTTGTTAGATCCGAAGGAATAATTTTCATAGCCCAAATAGAGCTTGTTGACTTAGAATTTTTATTTTAGCTCATCTTTCCTATTTAGTTATCATTGATCTTCAACACACGTGTATTCTAGTTCATTCATAGCTTTGATGTTATGGTTGTTATTAAGTTTCTTAAAACATGAACTGTTAAACTCTCCTTCTCTCTCGAGTATTGGTTGGTGGAGATAACTAATGAGAACTAGATACTATTTGCATATTAAAGTGTTTTGATATTAAACTCATCAATGTACTTGACTGTTAGCAATGATTTAGCTCCTTATAAGTATGACTGTTTGACTTATTGCTTAAAGGAATGAAATTTGGTCAAGTAATGATTATTGTATGGTTTTCTTATAAAGTTTTGATGCTACTCCTTTTCCTCTACATTTATTATGGGAATATAAAATATTGAGTAAGAGATGGGAAACATATAAACTAGGTTGATTATTTGACTGTAATGGAAAATGATCCATTTTGTTTTAGTCATTATTAAGTATGGGAAATGGGTAATGAGTTAGTTTATGATAATCTACTTGAGCATAAGTTATACATAGTTGAAGGTATTTTCTGTTGATATTATTCTTGAAGAATATATACATTGTATGCAACCCAAAATATTAAAGGAATTGAAGGATGTAAATATAAATTCTATTATTTTATTATTGTAATAAATTATTGCAATAATATGTCACTTTATTAGTCTAGTAGTTGTGACTATCAGTTTGAAATTATGCACTATTTGTAAATATACTATTACAATATGAAGTATCATTTCATATGTGCATGAGATAGTTATCTTATTAATAAACTAGGATGTTTATTTGTTTTCAATAAGTTAACCTTAACTTATTCTATTATTTCATTTAATTACAACAAGGAATATGAGTTAGTGAACTCATGTCAGTTCTTTGAACTGACCCATATATACATTTTCTCTCCTAAAGTTTGCAGAAGTAATGACGTTCATGAAGTGAGTGATTGAATTATTTACACATGATTACATCATGTGATATTTTTATAAATCCAAAAAAATATTGTTGTATTTATTTGATAAATGTGAATGAATTATCTTCGCAAGTTGTTATGGGCATTTTTCCTAATGTATTATTATGATGATTTGTATAACATTATTTATAAAAATAAGGGATTATCCTTATTAAATTTGAATATATTACTTGGTTGTTTTGTAACTTATCTTGTTGGATATGAAATAAATATATGTTGTTATACAACTGAGTATAAATAAAGATGATTAATCTTATGTTATTCAATTATTGATTAATTCAATTGATTCATTTGAAATGAACAAATATGTGAATGACGAAACATAGAACAATAAGGATAATAATATAATGAAAAAAATATTTATTATTGTACCTTATGGATTTAAATGGACTAATCATGATAATTAATGAACTTAAAAGATTAAGGATTATCTCGTAGTGAGTAATGTAACTAAACAACTCAATGCGGAACATGGTTAGTAAACCTATACTTAACGATGAATACTATATTGTGTTAGTTCGATAAGAGGAACTAATGAAATATAATAGCTCGTAGAGTTACTATAATCCTTTTTTTCGTGTAATGATACATTATAACTTGTCGTAAATATGAACTTATTTAATTTATCTTTCATGGATAAATTTATGTGTATATGAGCCATAGGTGCTATGTCCCATCATACTTTCAATAACATCCTTATCGTGCCAACTTAGGATGACTACAGGAAGGGTAGTGAGGACGTAATGATGAAAATCATTATGTGGTCACTATCTTTCCCATAGGGATCCTAAGGTGGAACTGATATGATCCTTTTGATTAGTAGGGTGAGTCATGGAATCTACTTCTTCAAAACTGAAACTTAATTTCTTAAACAATGAAATGAAATCCAGATGAATTTTTAGAGATGGTTGTGCAGTGATGGAAGACAATATTCGTTTTCTTGTGTGTAATCATGAAACTGAGCGTGCAATTCAACACTTGAATCTTTGACCAAAGTAATGTAAGTAATTTATTACATTTTTGTTCATCATTACCCTAACTCATTATGTCGTGTACATGATGGAATGTTGTTAGTATGTTTTCTAGGTAAAAACTTTGGAGATGCACATAGTTATCATAACCTGCTAAAGTTTTAACCAAAAGTATAAAATTTATACACACTCGGGGTAGAGTGAATTTCAGGAGATTAAGAATATCTAGTTGAACATTATAGCTACACATGGTTATCATTTATTATCAAGATGGATTGTAAAAATTTAATTATGTTGGATTCAATTTCTACAAGATGAATCATTAAAGACATTAATTTTACTTAAGGGGTTTGTTTTTTTAAATTCCCTTAATTTGGATGAATCATAACATGGGTGTTACATTTTGGTATAAGAGTTAAAGATTTATCAACTCTTGGAATTAATGGGTTAATAAATATAATGGACATCTTATCATATTATTAACAGGATATGATGGCTATGAGAAGAGAAAACAATGAGGCTTGCACCAATTCTTTAAATACTCGAAGGTTTAAAATATCAAAATCTAGATGAAATCCTAGCGATCTGTAGGACACCCGAAACTTGATAACTACCTTAGAGAAGTAGGTTGTGGGTGAGAATGAAGAGGAAGAACCTGAGGTAGAACAACTTGTAGTAAATGAGGAAGAACAACCAGAACAACCTAATGCTAAAAATCAGCAATGGAGTAAAAGAGCTCACTTGATTGTTGAAATTTTAAGAGATATCAAGCGATCGACCCACCCAAATTTGATGGAACAACTTTGGGGGATAGAGCTAAGAATTGATTGAGTGAGATGGAAAATTATTTTGAAATAAGAGACTTTTCGGAAGAAACCAAAGTAATTTGGGGTGTTTTCAGCTCTCCAATGAGACATCCTCCGTGGGGATAATTGAAAGATGGAGTTAAGAGTTAATACTACCTCCATCACATGGGAACAATTCAAAGTTTACTTCTTTCAACATTAGTTTCCTCAACCGCAATTTGAACAAAAATGTATGAGTTTCATAATTTAACATAGGGTAAACTGAGTATGGTAGAGTATTGGGAATGTTTCACCAAGCTATTAAAATATGTACCTCAATACCAAAAAGATGAAAAATTTAGAATTCGTAAGTTTATTATGGGGTTAAACCCAAATATTGGAGGAGAAGTAGATGTTCATGGACCATCTACAATGGAAGTAGTGTTTGAAAAAGTCATTAGGTAAGAATAGAAACTACAAGAAATTTCAACTCATAGAGAGGAAAAGTGTAAGAAGAACATCAACTCACCTTCACCATTAGCTCCTATAAAAACATGGTGTAATAATGAGGGCAACAAAATGAATACTTGCCATAAATAATACAACAGCTAAACCTATTATAAATACAAGGAGAAATGGGTAGAATAGTGCTGCAGTTAATGAAAACAAATTTGAAAGGAAAGGGACTGTAGCTCGATGTTTTAAATGTGGCGGTGACCATTGTGCTAACAATTGTGCCTAAATGAATGAGGGGAACAATAAAAAATAAATAATTTAGGCTACAATGAATAACCTTTAGGATGATAAATAGGATACCCCTATTGAAGTGCTAGGTAGTTTATACAGACTTCATGTTACTATTTTGTTTGACACTAGTGCAATCGAGTGCTTTATTTCTAGTAAGTTAGCTGAAAAACTATCTAAGAAATTTGTATATATGGAAAATACATGGAGTGTAAAATATGGGAATTATGTTATGCATACAGTAGACCAATGTTTGTTTGACATAGCATTGGAACTACCTCGACCTAGCTCCTTTAGGGTCATATGACATCATAATAGGAGTAAATTGACTTTCCGCACACAAGTGAACAATAGAATGTTTTGAAAAACAAATAGAATGCATAGATGACATACATTAAACAAATAAAATTCATAATATTAAGAGAGATTTTGAAGTTAGAAAAATCTCTACAATGTAGCTTAAGAAAGCTAAAAACAAAGGTTGCATGTTGTATGCAATAAAAATTTATGATTTTAGTGAGGAAGGTAAGAATTCCTTGGAATATTTTCCATTTACAAGAGTATAGGGACGTCTTTCCGGAAGAATTACTTATACTTCCTCATAAATATGAGTTTGAATTTACCATTGATATCAAACTTGAACTGAACCGATATAAAAAAATCATATAGAATGAAAAAAACTGAGTTAGTTGAATTGAAAGCACAACTTCATGAACTATTGTCTAAAGGAATGATAAGACCAAGTGTGTCTCCTTAGGGAACACTAGTCATTTTTGTTAAGAAGAAGGATGGAACGTTAAGAATATGCATTGATTATCGCATGCTTAACAAAGCTACAATAAATAATATATATAATTTTCCAAGGACTGCCGACCTCTTCAATTAGATGAGGGATGCATCTATTTATTCAAATATTGATTTACAATCTGGTTATCATCAGCTAAGGATAAAAGATGAATACATTTATAAAATGACATTCATAACAATATATGGGCATTATGAGTTTACTATTTTACCATTTGGACTCACTAATGCACCATTTATGAACCTCGTGAATAATATTTTTCAGAATACTTAGATAAATTTGTGCTAGTTTTTCTTGATGATATTTTGATTTATTCAAAGAATATAGAGAAACACAATGAACACTTGAGAACAGTGTTAGATGTACTTAAGAAAAGGAAACTATATGGTAAGATTTTGAAATGTTTTTATATAAGAATGAAGTGCAGTATCTTGGTCACATCATAAACAAAGATGAGATTTTAGTTAAACAATAAAAAATAAGGCTATAACTAAGTGGCAGACTTAAAAATGTACATGAAGTAAGAAGCTTCATAGGCATAGCTGGTTACTACAAAAAAATCGTAAAATATTTATTGAGAGTGGCTAGACAAATAACTTCATTACGAGAAATGATAAAAAAATTTGTGGATTGATAAATTTGAAAATGCATTTAACTTATCGAAATAAAAACTTATAATAACACCTGTTTTGAAGGTTTCAGATCCTAATGTAAGCTTTACAAAGGTGTTAACCGATGCCTCGGGTTAAGGTTTGGGAGGAATACTTCTTCAAAAATATCATGTGACTTAGAAATTTCTGCCATAGTTCATGAATTAAAAATTTGGAGGCATTATTTGTTAGAAATCCATTTGAACTAAAAATAAACCATTTGAGGTCGAATACATCTGTACACAACCCAATTTGAACATAAGATAGTGTAAGTGGCTAGAATTTTTGTCCCAATATAAATTCGACATTAGTTACATCAAAGAAAATAAAAAATTGAGTGGATGACATGTCTTTGAGTCGTAGGAAACATGTTTCCGTGATTATGACCCTTAGAACACGGTTTAAAGAAGAAGTTAAAAAATAACTTCAAATCTAATCCATATTGTCAACATGTAGAAAACCGCACTTAAAAAAAATTGGAATCATAGGAGATATAAATGTTTTAAGATAGATAAAAAAGGAGTATCCGGTATGATATCGAGTTTATGTACCCTTGGGTAATGATCATAGGAAAAAAGTCATGAAGGAATTTCAAGATGCACCATATTTTGGGCATCCCACATAATAAAATTGTTGGCTAACATAAAACAATAGTACTTTTAGAAAGGAATGAAGAAATACATGAATAATTATGTTGTATATTGTCTTAAATGTTAACGTGTTAAGGAAAAACACATGCATCTTGTTGATTTGGTGTATCCTCACAACATTCTCAGAGTATAGATAGCATGTAATCAACATGGATTATGTGCAAGTGCTGTCACTATCCAAAAAAAGCATGACATGATTTTAGTAGTGGTTGAAAAACTAACCAAAGTAGCTCACTTCATACTAGGAAATCTAAAGAATGATTCCCTAGTACTTACAAAGTGGTTTGTGTATGAGTTTTTTTGATTGCACAAAGTTCCAAAATTGATCATTTCAGACAAAGATCCTAGGATGACCTCTTGGTTTTAGCAAACTTTAAACTCAACATTGGGAACAAAAATGAACTTTAGTTTAACTTACTACCCTAAAACAGATGATCAAACAGAATGAGTTAACTAGGTTATGAAAGATATGCATAAAATGTATTACATGGATCAACAATACAAATGGGAGGAATATTTGTCATTAGTTAAATTTTCTTATAATAACACTTACCATTCTTCACTAAAAATGTTTCCATTTGAAGTATTGTATGAGAGAGAGTGTATAACTCCTATTAGTTAGGATAGTAGAGAGGAAAAAGAGGTAGTGGGCCCAAAAATGTTGACAGAAATATGATTTAAAAAGAGTTGATAGAAAATTTGAGCAAGGAGACATAATTTTTAGGGTAAAACCTAGAAATAGCTCTATTTAAATCCTTGAAGTTATAAGTCTGGTGGCATATAGATTAACATTACCTCCTACATTATGTAGAATGCATAATGTTTTTCACATTTCTTTTCTTAAAAAGTATGTATCTGATAGAACACATGTCATAAATTGGAACTCATTACATGTTTAGGACCAAAAAGCATCATGGTTGAACCAATATGAGTGCTGGAAACTTGCATGTTGCATCTTAAAAATCAATAAACTCAACAATATAAGGTCCAATGAGACCAATATTCAGAGGATAGTGCAACTTGGGAGAACTTGGATGAAATGAAAATTGCATTTCCTTTTCTATTTCAATGAACAAAATAGTTATTTGATTATTTATTATGGATTCATGATATACTATTTGATACTTATGATGATTGTAATGGAAATTTAAGCCATATTATTGACTATTTGGAAATAACTTGCTATTATAAGGCTGATTACAACCAAGTTTTATGAACTATTATTGACTAAAATTCTGAATTTTTAAAAATTTTTATGAAAATATGAATTGTTTTCTTTTGACGTTGATGTTGAGCTTGCTTTCACTTGATATGTTTGATAATATTAAAGTTTAAATCATTGAGGCGATGATTATTTTAAGAGGGGAAGTATGTCACACCCCGAACTTAATGCATTTTTAGTCATAAGGTTATTGGTTGATTAAAGTTACGTTGATGCTCGTTAAGAGAAAGGTGGATGCGAAAAGTGACAAGTTAAAATTAACAACGTAAATTTTTATATGATGTTAATGAATGACTGAATTAATAATATAATAGTCTATTTGAAATCAATAGTTGTCATGATAATATAATAATTATATATATATATATATATATATATATATATATATAGATAAACATATATGCATATGTATATATAAACACACACACACACATACACATTTTAGGTTCAAGGGTTTTATTGATTTAAAATGAGCATCTTGTGGTTGGAATTGTTATAAGGTTTAATTGAAGCTCCACCATTTAGTTGCATTGTTTAAGGTTTCATTCACATGGGGATTGGTCATAGAACACTTTGCATATAAATTGTTTATTATTGCATTGGTCATTGACCACGTATCATGGAACATTGTTGATTGAATGTGGTTTGAAATTTGGTTAATAAAGTGACATGGTCTTGTACAATTCAAAGGGCATGCGAGTTAGTGAGTTTTTAAATAGCTATTTTTGGAGGGAGATAGCCACAACATGACACTAACGGTCTTAATGGAATTTAATGAATTTGGTTCCTTGGGAACCGGTAGCTTCCTCGGAAGCTAAAACATGCAAACTCCTTCATTTGCATCATTTTGCATTGCGTTGGTTTTGGTCTTCAAATCTAGAACATGGAGATTTTGAGGAGATATTTATGGAAATATGTTTCTACGATTATGCATGCAAACATGAAGTTGTTTTTAATGGTATATTTGTATTTAAAATCTCTTTTGAAAATATTTTATGGTATTTTTGGGAGTTCAAATTTCATGTATATTTCAAGGAAGAATAAGGAAAAAGAAAAAGAAAAACCAGGCATGGGTTTTCTCTCTCATGTTCTTTGTTGTTATTAACATAAATTTTTATAATATGTGTTTGGTTATGTAAGTAATTTTTAAATCAATAAATAAAAGGCTTTATTTGTTGAAATTTGTTTCTCCTTTTTGTGGGTTAACAAAGAAATATGGAAAGGAAACTTTAAATTATTTCAATTCTTGGAGTATGTTGTTTTGGTTTAAAAATATGGAAATATGAATATGAACTTAATGGTTTCTGCGAGTTTCATGAATTTGAAATATGTGGGTTTTGTGTTATGAATAATATTTTAGTGTGAATATTATGTAGTGGTAAATAAATAACAACTTCTATAAGTTGTTATTTATTTGGTTGATTGGTTTTACATAAATAGTGGTGGTTTAAGCCACACACGTAAATCGAGAGATTGGTTACCTATTATTTAGGAGATTGGGCCTTATTCATATGATGATTACAAATAATAATGTTACCTTATGATTTTATTAAATTTGGCTACGTTTGAAGCTTTGCCTTCATTTGGTATCGAGAGCGGGTGAAAAATCTGATTTTTTCTTATCTTGTTCATCATTCTCGAGCCAAGAAATGAATACCATGTGTTAAAGCTCACGTTCGAGACACCATTTAATTTTAGTGACAATAGAAGAGATGTGCGAGACCATGAGCTATCCTACTATCATTTGTGTGTAATAAATATATATCATAAGAAAAATTTATTTTTGAATTTTGTAATCAAGTTTGTGTGAACACCAATATTCTATAGAAAGGTTTTACATTTTGTCATACACATGTATTAGAAGAGGTTTTATTTAAGGGTATGAATTAAAAGTTCCATTAGCGTATCAACTACATTGTAACATCATTACATTGATATTTGCATTTATGTATTTCTAGTAGCTCTGGATCAAATCATTTCTCATTGTTATAGCTTTGAATAGTCACCCCTATATTATTTTAGTAAGCATTTGGTGGTTTTGGATGAGATTTGGGGAAAGATTAGGAAAATTTATTATGAGAATCCATCGCTGAGTTTTTTTGCCTCATTTTAGATTGCTAGTCAAATCAACGAGTATTTATTCTAAGGTGAGACGTGAGCCTAAGCGCAGGTGTTTTTCAACCGAGATCATCCCCATCTGTGGCCTCATCCCAATGATTTTCCAATGGTCATAGTACGGTAGAGCTTTCTACATATAAATTTGCGAGTCTATTTATTTCATATTATTTTCTCTTATCTAGTTTAATTTTGGTCATTGTAAAGTTTGTAGAAAGTAATTAAATATTACTTTCTTCATTGTATTGGTCAAGTCATTAATGTCAAAAAATATTTTTAAAAGTTAGTTTGTCTAAGTGTGTCATTTACGTAAAACTATATATATATATATAAAAGTAATTGAGTCAAACTTTGTAAGGACACATTTTTGGTTGAAACCGACGTCCACCAAGTTAGTTAAAATTGTGGGGGAAATATGGAAAGGTCAATTTCCATTGAAAAGTTTGAAGGAAAAAAATTTCATACCAACAACTTCAAACTCAATTGATTTTAATTGAAAGAGATCTCTGGGATGTTGTTGATGACACCACTTTGCTGAATGACAAGTTGTGATGAACTCAAAAATGGAGGATCAAAGATAAAAAGGCATTAGCCACCATTGGCTTAGGGCTTTCAAAGCCATATTTACATCATATCGATCTAAATAAATCTTCTAAAGATATTTGGGATACATTGAACATGCTCTTCGGTTCACAAACTGACAATGTAGAGATAACTATGAAGAAGAAATTGTTTGGGTTGAAAATGGAAGAAGGAGAAGATATAGTTTCCCATGTCAACAAGTTCGATCACTAATAATGCAACTAGTAGGGATAAATGAAGCTATTAAAGATAACGATGCAAAAGCAATACTATTGAACAACATGCCCAATAGTATGTCAAACATGGTGTTCACTTTAAGTAAGTTAAATCCATCTTTGGAAAACATTATTTCTACATTACTTGAAGAAGGAAATAAGAACAAAGCTATGGAGTCAGAAATAGAGAAATTAATGGCTACAATGAAAAATCCCAACACTTCTTACCAGAATCCTAAACATGGAAAAACTAAAGGTACATGTTTTTATTGTAAAAAAGTAAGGGCATGTGCTTCTAAATTGCAAAAAAATGAGCACAAGATCTGCTTGATAGAAAATTGACAAATATGGAAATGGCAGTTGGAGAATCAAATGAAGAGGATGACTATATCCAGAACAATGACAATGACTCAGATGATCAAAGTGATGAAGATTTTTTATATTAAGGTGTGTGATTGTAATATTTCTCCTCCATATTCACACTAAGGGGGAATGTTAGGAATAATATTTTAGTGTGAATATTATGTGGTAAATAAATAACAACTTCTATAAGTTGTTATTTATTTGGTTGATTTGTTTTACATAAATAGTGGTGGTTTGAACCACACACGTAAATAGGGAGATTGGTTACCTATTATTTAGGAGAGTGAGACTTATTTATATGATGGTTGTAAATAATAATATTACCTTATGATTTTATTAAATTTGGCTACATTTGAAGCTTTTCCTTCATTTTCTTTATAATAAGGTCTGGTTTGGTTTGAAATATTAGGAATGATAAAAACATTAACGTTTAATAAGGTCATTAATATATCTTCATTATAAATGTTTTATCTCATATTGAGCTTGTTGTTATGTTTACACGAAATGATTTCTTGAATCCATCTTTGCTTATGAAATTTGAAACTATTCATTTGATAGATGTGAAAACCTGAAAGGAGAAGAAGGAAAAGGAAATAAATGATATGGGTTTTGTTTGAAATGGGATATATTGGATTATCATTCGATTTAGTGTATGGGTTTGGTTTTATAAGAAAATTTGGAATATATTTTTGTTCGTATTTTTATTAGTGTATCATCTCATTTTGAGCTCACCATTTGATGGTTCAAAAATTATTTTTCTATTAGAGCTTGGATGTTTTTATTGTGTGATTTTAAATCCTCCTTTGTATTTACAAGCACTACTTGGTTCTTAGCTCTTAATGGGTTTGACGATTTTATTGGTTTTAGCTCACTAAGATCTTTACTATTGTTGATCGTGTTTAATCTCTTTCAATAGAGAATAAATTGATTTCTCTCTCTTCATGAGCATGATCAATCTAGGTATTCATTGATAGCTTAAATTTATTTTGTATATTTTAAGGAAGGATTTTCACAACCCAAATAGAGCTTGTTGAGTTAGAATTTTTTATTTTATCTCATCTTGACTATTTAGTTATTATTGGACTTGACCACATGTGTTTATTCTAGTTCATTCACAACTTTGATGTTATGGTTTTGGATAAGTTTCTTAAAACATGAATTGTTGAACTCTCTTTTACTCTTGAGTATTGGTTGGTGGAGATAACTAATGAGAACTAGATAATTTTTTCATATTAAAATGTTTTGATATTGAACTTATCAATGTACTTAACTGTTAGAAATGATTTGGCTCCTTATAAGTATGATTGTTTGACTATTGCTGAATGAAATGAAAGTTGGTAAAGTAATGATTATGCTATGGTTTTCTTATAAAGTTTTGATGTGACTCCTTTTCCTTTGTATTCATTACAGGAATATAAATTATTGAGTACGAAACAAAAATGTATACACTAGATTGATTAATTTATTGTAATGGTAAATGATCCGATTTTTTAGTCTTTATTAAGCATTGAAAAAGGGTAATGTGTTAGTTCATGATAATCTACTTGAGTATAAAACTTATACATAGTTGAAGGTATTTTTATTTATATTATTCTGAAATATTAATATATACATTTTATGTAATTCAAGAGATTAAATGAATTGAAGGATGCGAGATAGAAATTCTATAATTTGTGTACCAGAGAGTTTTTCTTTCCAAATTTAACTTGACTAAATGAAATAACAAAAAAGTGACATTGGAAGACGAGGGGGTTTACCGATACCCGTGATGATGGATGTTGATGTTGATGAATAAATATCCTTCTTATTTCACCAACGAAGAAACTGTAGATTAAAGACAACTAAACAAAAATATTAGATAGATGGAAAGGAGCTTCTCGGAAAAGGCCGATTCCAGGAATCTAAAGGGACTTCCTTGAGGATGTAAATATCAAATTCTTTGATACAATTAAGTATATTAAAAATATATTGATAAAGATATACAATGGAAAATCATAGAGAGATGATGGATAAGAATATTTAGAACTAAAGATCGAAGGGTAAGTCCTGTGCATCTTCAAATGTGGCCCACGAAAGGGTGGATGCAATATGAAGAGACTCAAAGTGATCATACCAAAATTATTTTGTCTGTCATAGAGGAGCTTAATCTAATCCTTATTGTCTTCGATGTTGATGGAAAATCATATTGCACACAGTGTGAGGTCATGAAGGATTTTCTATTATTCCCAAAAGAAGGGTAGCTAAACTATAGGAAGTTTGCAAATTCTTGTGATAGGATGGGACCAACCAAATAATTCAATTTAAAGTAAATCCATGCTTGTAGAGGACAAGCTAAATGTAAAATATTAACAAAAATTGATGGTAAACTTATGAATTAATTAAAAAGATAGAGATTGATAGGGATCATTGGAAATTCGAGGAATCGTGGCGATTCAAACAATCATTAAGCGATTACTATGAAAATGATAAACTTTGATAAAAATGATAAAATAAGATTTTAAATGATTTTTTATTATTAATTTTGATGTTTAGATTTAATAAATATGATAATGCAGCATGAAGGAGTACCTTAGAGCTTTGAAATAGGTCGGATAGCCTCTATAGGTGTTGATTAAGTAAGTTGGAGTTATTGATAGATTGTTGAGCTTCCTAGGAAGATGGTTGATGAAAAGTTTCTCCAAGATGAAGTATTGTAAAGGATTGAGATTGATGCAAGTCCTTGGTGATCTCTAAAGTGAAAAAGTCTTACTAGTTGAGGAAGACAAGAGTGTAAGAACATGTAAAAGGTTTTGAAGATCCCTAAGAAAGGATCAAAAACTCCTATTTATAATCACTGATGATTAGGTAGAATCGCCAAAGGTGGTATGGTATTTTCAGAAGTAGTTAGGAAATGGTTGAAACCACTTCCTAAATGGGGTTTTCGGGTAAATGATGAGGGAAAATGGTTGGGAGGAGGTTATGGATGAGTTGGGGAGGTTAGGATGTTAAGATAAAATAGGTTTGAGGTGGTTTTTGAGATGTTAAGTGGTTTTAAAGAGGTTGAGGTAGTTTGGGATGGGTAAATAGTAATTTATGAGGGGTAAAAATTGATTTTACTAGATGAGGGAGGGTGACTTAGGATAATGACATAATAATAAGTTTAGATTAAATAATGTATGTATAATATAAAGTAGGAGGGTTGACAAAAACCCACTATCTACAATATGATTATTGTAATAAGTTATTTCAATATGTCATTTTATCAATCTAGTAGTTATTATTATCAGTTTGAAATCATGTACTATTTGTAAATATACTATTACAATCTGAAGTATCATTTCATATGTGCATGAGATAGTTTTTATTATTATTGGTAAATAGTTTTGAAGGGACTATACCCTATTACAATAAGGGATCAATAGCCAAATAGAGCTATAGAGGGACAACAAAAGAGGATCAAAATATAGATAAAGCATTATGTCTAGTAGTAACCAAAAGATAGTTACTAGTAGAAAGCTAAATAGAATAGAAACTACAACAAGACAACAAAACAACAACAAAAAAACAATGAAAAATACCAAAATATAGTAGCGTCTAGAACGAATCCCTCAAGCCCGAGGGAGATTATTTCTTGGAAGATTTGTCGATCCTGGATTTGATTGTTTATAGTGAAGTGGATAATGCCAAAGTGTAGTGCCCACACTTTTTATAGCTCAGTAGCTTGTTGTTTCTTTGCTCATAGACATGTTTTGACAGTGATTGGTTATATCTTGGACATTATATTTAGATATTTGATCTTATTAGACAGGTGTGGACATTTAGGCGTATAACGCCAATTTAGCTTAATTTCTATATTGTCACATTTTCTTGTTATGTCATGGAAACTAATGAATATGATGATGTGTTTGGAACCTAATTATATTGATGGATAGTTGTTGCATGGTGGGTTTATATGTCACTTTATCATCTTGTCTAACTTTTGGAATATGGAATATAATTGTGCACGTTGTCGCATCTTGATTTTAGTAGGATGTTAGGCTAGTTTAGAATGCATTGATATCTTACTATGTCATTGAATTATATTGTATCGGACAGGTGCGGTTAATGTGTGCAATGAGTGTGCAGGTGACAGGTTTACAGGAGAACGTGGGATTCAGGCCAGCTACTCAATCTTGCACAAGCAGCCTAAGGGCTGAGCCCTAGCCATGTTCTTTGTGTGAAGCCTTAGTATAGGTGATTATTATTTTGGGCACTATGAGTGACCCCAATGTATGTAATATATTGTGCTTTGAATTATTAATTTTGGTTAGGGTAGTTGGTTATGATGTAAACTTGTTTAGGGAGTTAATAACTCCTCTTTCATTTAAATTTTTGATTATGTTTAATGTGCCACTTAATCACAAGGGTTTAGGGTCACATGTGAGACCCTTGGGTGGTCCCCACACCCTCTACCCTTGTGCCAAAAATGCAAAACCCGAAATTAGGGTATTTTGGGCATTTTTGGGGACCCCTTTGTAGCTTGGGAGTCCCCCTAACATAAAAATGAGCCCTTGGACCCTACCTAATGGGTAGGGGGGCTTGTTTTCAAGGCTAGAGGGAGTTTTCCCTCCCTTTTTACCCTTGTTTTGTCACATCCATGTAAGGGATGTGGATTTGTGTGTTTATCAAAAGTTCCACTAGTTTTGTCTTGCTAACATTTAAGGGAATTTGGGAGAAGAGGGCAAAAAGATAATTTTACCCTTTCTCTCTTTTGTTTTGGCATCTTTGACCATGAGGAGGGAGAGGGGTGACACATGTCACCCCCTCATTTGTGAGGATGCTTGCTTGCTCCTCTTCAAATTCCCATCCATGGGAAAAGAGAGGGACTTTTTTTTTGAACTTCTTGCTTTTGGATGCTTGGGTGATTTGGAGCTTGGGATTTGCTTGAGTCAAGAGTGGAGAAACTTGAAGTTGGGAAGCTTTTTGGAGAGCTTTCCTTGAGGTAGGCTCTTATGTATTATTGTTGTGTTGCTTTCTTTTAGTTGTTAGATTGATTGCTTGGAATTGTTAATTGTTGAATGTAGATTTTGGTTGCTTGTGTTTACTCCCTCCATCATATGGCATGATGGAGTTTTGGAGTGTGGGGGAAGAGAGAGGGAATTTTCCCTCTCAATCCTCAAGGCTTGATGGACAAGCCTTGTAGGGTCTTAGTGTTTCCCCTCAATGGTTGAGGTGGGGAAGTTGATTCATTTGGCTTGAATCTTCTTCCCCATTCTTGGTAAGGAAACCCCTTTGGGGTTTGAAAATCCTTCCAAGAAGGACTTGGAGAAAGGGTGGAGGAATAAGGAGGGTGTTGATTGAATTTAGGAGCAATAAGGAGGGCATGGAGATTTCTTACTTTGTGCAAGCAATTTGATATATATCTTTGGAGAACTTTCTCCTCTCTTCCCCATTTTTGAGGATGAACATGGGTTCTCCTCCTTGTAGATTTGGAGTCTTGTGTTGTTATGAACTATTTTTGTGTGCTTGTATCGTTGTTAGTATACCCCTTCATCTTGTGCAAGTTTTGATTAGCTATCCTCTTTCCCATGGGCTTGGGGGAGGCTAGCATGCATCCCAACCTTGGGAGAGGCATGTGATGATGCCTATGGTTGGGTGGCAAACAAGCTCTTTTCTTTCTCCTTGCATGGTTTTGGGAAGACATAGAAGATGGCTCTCAAGTTGGATTGGTGGCATTTTGGGCTCTTATTGTTCTTTTCTCTCCTTATGAAGACCTATTGTATTGTAACTCCTTTGGATATGGCTATGAGAATAGTTTCATCTCCTTGCAAATTTTCCATTTTGTATATCTTGCATTCACATGTAAATTTGAGATATGGTGATTAAATGAGAAATCTCTTTCCCAACTTGTGAAAAATTTGTAATGGAAATTTTTGGTTGATTGCATATTTGGAAATAGTTATGCAATACCCTTGTAGTCTAAGTTTGTGGAAGAGAGTAATGTATCAAATGTTTCAGTCAATTGTATCTCTCATATTTTACTTACAAAGAGGACATATTATTTGTTAAATAAGTCTACATGTGTGTAAAACTGAAATACTCTTTGGCATTACTTTTGGAATGAAATTTATTTGGCTATATGAAGCTTGTTTTGTTTTAACATTGGTAGATACTACTATTGGTTTGAGTTGTACATTTCCTTGTAGGTTATTTTGGTGCTAGAAATCTGATTTTCTTTGTATTGAAAGGAAGGTTACATATTCTTGTTAAGAATCTCATTTGTTAAAATATATATATATATATATATATATATATTATTGGTTTTTATATTACAAAAGAAAAAATGTATTTCTCTTGTTTTAGAAAATGAATTATCTTGAGATAGAATTTTAATATATAGATATATACTTTTTTTACAAAAGAGGTATGTTTATATAAATCTGTAATGATCCTTTGAATATATATATTTATATTTATATATGTTGTTTAAACATAGACTTTTATTTATATGACAAGATATATATATATATATATATATATATATATATATATACTTATTTAAATTTAACGGTTTATATATATATATATATAAACATATTATATATGAAATGTTTTAAACAAAACTTTATAAAAAAATGAATTTGGGGCGGGGGTGGGGGAGGTTCGGACCCCACCCCCGCACCCCCTCAGTAATCCGTGGGGGCGCTGCCCCACCGACTTGTCCCCCTATGCTGTCCCCATCCCCCTTCCCTTTTCCCCATCCCCGCGGGCTGTCCCCCCACACCTGCACGGCTCCCGGCCCTCGGCCTGTTTTGCCGCCTCCCCACCGCCCGTGCTGTTCCGCCACCCTTCAAACCCTACCTACCTGTCCCCTCCGTCAATCCCTACGCTGCCCCTCCTGGGCCTGTCCCACCCCCTCACAAGTGCCTCCCTCCTCCTCACACAAAGATACCCCCCTTTCCAATCCGCCATTTCATTCCCTTCCTATAAAAAAAAATAAATAAATAAATAAATATGTGCATTTAACAAAAAAATAAATAATAATAATAATAGGAAAACATTCTGGTTTTTGGGTATGAAGTTTCTAAACAAATTCAATATAGATTTTTTTTTTTTTAAAAAGAAGGAATTTATTGTTCTATGTGTGGATCTTCAGCAATACATTGTAAAATTCAATCAAACCCCATAAGTTCTCTCCAAACACCTGCACAAGAGAAAAGAATAGCAAAATGAGAGAATGAAATAAGAGAAAGAAAAGAATAGGCCATTAGAGCAATAAGGAAAACTTTAGGGCTTCTCTAAAACCAAGGGCTCAGATGGCTTTAATCATAGGGTCATTATTAAATCATTTTTTTATTAGTCATGGGTTTTTAATGGGAAGTTTAGCAAGGAGGAAGGGTGGAATGGATTAAATATTTTCAGAAGAGGTTGTGGGTAAAGTTACCTAAAGGGAAATTGTTTCTATTTAAAAATGAGTAGTTATTGTGCTTGGGGCAATGTTTTAACTAAAAGAGAGAGAGAGACATTAAATGTGGGTAAATTTAAAAGATAGGTAAATAAATAAAGATGGGTTTAGGCTAGTAATTATATAAACTAGTAAATTAAATTAGAATAAAATTTGTTGTTATCGAGAATGGGATTAGTGATGGACTAGTATTAATTCAACACTAAAAAAAAAAAAATTGCCTGAAATTTTAGTCTGTTTGGTGATTTTTTCGGTGTCCCAGATGGGGTATTACAGTTGGTATCAGAGCGAGGTTGTTCGTACTCATAGACCACTGGGTAACTAATAGTTAATGTTAATTTTAACACAACAAAATTAACTAAATGAATAAAAATAAACAGATAAAATAAATCATCCACAACCATTAAATTTTAAAATTAATAAATTACTCGCTCACCTCGTGCGCAGGATGGTGCCCAAGCGAGGACGATCAGCTAGAGGTTTGGGGCATAGTGCATCTACGCAGGAGCCGTCGGCACCTGATTTTGGGCCTCGGATATTAGAGGCCTTGCGCCAGCTGATAGGCGTTGTGGAGCAGCGCGCATACCACAACCACAAGAGACGAGTGGAGACTCCATTGGGAGATAGGAGCCGATAGGTGAGGACACACATTCAGAGCCGCCAGAGCATGATACACCAAGGCGGGAGAGGTCATGTAGCCCTTCCGTTCATCACGAGAGGGTAGCCTCATTCCATCGTAGCCGCTCACACAGTCTCGAGGGACCATTCGAGGATAGGTGACTCCCTTCGCCTGTTGGACTACATCGCCAGGATCGAGATACAGGTAGTGTGATCAGGGATCTTCTTCATTTGTAGCCACCCACTTATACCGGCTCTATAGATGGCTTTGGGGCTGAGTCATGGCTCCTTAGCTTGGATAGTTGCTTTGGCTTGCACTCTTACGAGAGCAACATCAAGGCAAGGTTTGCCATACACCTCCTCCGAGACACAGCAGGTGTTTGGTGGAGGAATGAGGAGCGGAAGCTCCATCTGACTTGAGAGACAATGACTTGGGAGATGTTTGAGGAGCGTTTCAGGGCTCGTTATATGTCAGAGCATTTTGTGTAGAAGAGGATCGATGAGTTTCACGACTTATGACAGGATCTAGCACACGAGCACAACACATGAGAGCAGGTTCCTAGATCTTCTTCAGTATGTGGACTACCTGCAAGATGAGAAATTACAGGTTAACAGGTTCATTCGAGGGCTTAATGCAGATATAGCAGGAGTAGTTAGGATGCTATCTCCTCCCACACTTGAGAAGGCCATTGAGAAGGCCTACTTAGCTGAGGAGAATAGGACCAAGGCACAGGAGCATCGTGATAGAAACAAGAGCAAGTTTCGAAGAGGATACAGGCCTTCTAGAGTCAGAGGTCACGAGGTACTGCACCACCCCCTAGAGGAGGATTTTGGCCTCCGCCAGCAGCCACGAGGGCTCCACCACACCCACAGCGACAGACACAGCAACAGGGCCACCCGCAGCAGGGGGCTAGACAGACACAGGGATTTCAGAGAGGTGTTTCCAGAGGAGGTTTTGGTGGAGCCAGGGATAGGAGACAGGGTTCTCAAGCAGACACATCCAGCCCACACTCAAGAAATGCTAGGGTTGGACCCGAGAGGATCGAGTACACCCAGAGTACGGGAGGGACCCCATCTCGGAGGGTACAGGAGGTTGCTTTATTTATGGATCTCCTGATCACTATGTGCGCATGTGCCCACACAAATCCAATACCATGGATGCATAGAGAGATACTAGATTTGAGCGAAGGTGGGTGATGTAGGATGCGCCCATCAGGTATATGCAGCGGTTGTGACAACCGGGCCGAGCATCAGGCCATGGTCATTAAGATGACAGGTGCTATCAGGGGTATTTTGCCTCATTAATTTTTGATTCAGGTGCTTCAGATTCCTTTATATCACCTTCTATAGTGGACCAGTGTGGGCTAGTGGTGGCTAGGCAGCCAGATAGTTGGCAGGTTGAGTTGGCCTCTGGGCCAAACTCACCGTGGACTCGTATGTGGAGAGTTACGTACTTGATTTAGGAGCCTTCTCCACTACTCTTGACCTCCGAGTTATCCCTATAGGTTCCTATCAGGTGGTTTTGGGTATGGATTGGCTCGAGTCTCATCGAGCTAAGGTGGATTGCAGAAATAAGGTCATTGAGTGTCAGGATGATCTTGGGAGTGCAATTGTTATATCAAGGATGCAGAGACCTATCTCCTTGCGCATGATTTCAGCTAAGTAACTCAAGCGGAGCATGCATAAGGGTTGTCAGTTGTTTGCTATCATCATCAGTGATCGATTGAGAGCACTCTAGAGCATTCACCCTTAGATGATCATGCGGATTGAGGAGTATGTAGATGCTTTTCCGTGAGCTTCTGGGCCACCACCACAGAGAGGTGGATTTTACCATTGATTTAGTACCTGGATCAGCACCAGTTTCTAGGGCACCTTATCGATGATGACCCCAGAGCTTCATGAGCTCAAGATTCAGTTAGAGGAGTTGTTGGATAAGGGTCTCATTCACCCTAGTGTATCTCCTTGGGGAGCACTAGTCATATTTGTGAAAAATAAGGACAGTTCTCTTAGACTTTGTGTAGACTTCAGACAGCTCAACAAAGTCACAATAAAGAACCGTTATCCACTCCCTAGGATTGATGACTTGTTTGATCAGATGCGGGGAGTGAGAGTGTTCTCCAAAATTGATCTCAAGTCAGGATATCATCAGTTGCACATTTTAGATGCAGACATCCATAAGACAACATTTTGCACACGTTATGGGCATTACGAGTTCACAGTGGTTCCCTTTGGTTTGACCAATGCCCTAGCTATCTTCATGAGCCTCATGAATGGTGTTTTCAGGACATTTCTGGATCACTTTGTCTTAGTGTTCCTTGATGACATATTGATATATTCTCGTTCCGAGGAGGAGCATGAGGAGCATTTGAGACAGGTACTTCAGGTTTTGTGAGAGCAGAAGTTATATGGAAACTTGGAAAAATGTAGTTTCTTTCAGACAGAGATTCATGGGTCATATCATTTCAGGTGAGGGTATCTTCGTAGATCCCTCTAAGATGTAGGCTATCTTGGACTGGCCAGCACCCACATCGATTCTTGGTGAGGAGTTTTATGGGTTTGGCAGGATATTACTGTAGGTTCGTACATGACTTTTCTAGGATTTCTCACCCTATTACTTCTCTTCAGAGGAAAGGGAAGAAGTTTGATTGGTCAGAGAAATGTGAGCAAGCCTTTCAGTTGCTTAAGGAAAGGTTAACCACGATGCCCATCTTAGCAGTTCCAGACCCGATAGAGGATTTTGTTGTTTGTACTGATGCATCACTAGAGGGTTTGGGAGTAGTTCTTATGCAGGAGCATCGGGTAATTGCTTTTGAGGCTCGTAAGCTCAAGGACTACGAGATTAATTATCCTACTCATGACTTGGAGCTTGCAGTAGTTGTTCATGCTCTAGTGCGTTGGTGACATTTCCTTTTGGGTAGACCTTTCATTTTGAGGATAGACCATTATAGCTTGCAAAGATATCTTCTCACAGCTGAACCTCAACACTCGTCAACGGTGTTGGATGGAGTTCCTATGTGAGTATGACATGGAGGTTCAGTACATCAAAGGGAAGGAAAATGTGGTTACAGATGCTCTTAGCAGACGATGACATGTGCTTGCTTCTTTGACACTTCATCCAGTTTGAGAGGTAGGATTCTCGAGCACCTTCCAGAGGACAGATTTTATGAGGGAGCTAAACAGATGTTAGAGTCTTAGGGTTCTTTAGAGGGAAGATATTCTAGGTGTGTTTTAGAGATAGATGGTTTGCTTCGGTTCCACAGGCACATTTACGTGCCTAAGTCAGGTGATCTGTGTAGCTTCATCCTCTCAGAGGCTCATCAAGCCCCATATGCGGCACATCTAGGAGTGAAGAAAATGCATGCCGATTTGAGGGAGTTATATTATTGGCCAGGTCTTCGACGGGACATAGCAGATTTTGTTACATGATGCCTTGAGTGTCAGAGGGTTAAGGTAGAACATTCCCATCCCGCAGGACTTTTACATCCCCACGATATTCCCGAGTGGAAATGGGATGTGATCTCCATGGACTTCATAGTTGGACTTCCTATGTCATCTTATCGTCATGACGCCATTATGGTCACCATGGATAAGTTGACTAAGGTTGCACATTTTTCGCCAACCAAGGTCACCTATAATGCATAGGCCATTGCCAAAGTATTTATGGAGGACATTGTTAGGTTGCATGGGATTCTGAAGACCATCATTAATGACAGGGATACTATCTACACTTCAATATTCTGGACTTCTTTTCAGGCCGCTCTGGGTACTCAGATCAATTTCAGTTCAGCTTATCATCCAGAGATAGATGGGCAGATAGAGAGGGTTAATCAGGTGTTAGAGGACATGTTGAGAATGTATGTCATGGATCAGCAGAAGAAATGGGAAGACTATTTGCACCTAGTTGAGTTTTCCTACAACAACAACTATCATAGTTCCATTGGTATGGCTCCTTACCAGGCTTTGTATGGACGACCTTGCAGACACCTTTGAGTTGGGATAGACTAGATGATAGGATTATTCTAGGACCAGCCTATCTTCAGGATTTAGAGCAGCAGGTTGTGTTGATTAGACAACATCTTGAGCAGGCCAGAGCACACCAAAAGGCATATGTAGACACCAAGAGGATTGATCGTCACTTCGCAGTGGGTGACAAAGTCTTCTTGAGAGTTCGTCTGCGCATAAGAGTCCTATCCATTATGGAAAGGGTTCTAAGCTATCACCTCATTTTGTGGGGCCTTTTGATATTTTAGAGGTCATCGGTCCAGTTTCCTATCACCTAGCTTTGCCACCACGCCTTGCACAGGCCCATGATGTTTTTCATGTTTTTGTACTACGTAGATATGTACCTGATGCTTCTCATGTCTTAGATTGGTCAGCATTACAGGTAGAGGATGGAGGACAGTGGAGATTAGAGCCCGTACGCATACTGGAGCACCAGAGGTTGGCCCTTTGGGGTCGAGACTTGGACCAGGTTAGAGTACAATGGGACCGATACGACGAGACAACAACCACCTGGGAGGATGCGATACCTTTGAGGGCTAGATATCCCTATCTCTTTAATGACTTCCAGGAGGAATTCTAATTTTAGTAGAGGGGGATGTAGTACCCACACTTTTTATAGCTCAGTAGCTTGTTGTTTCTTTGCTCATAGACATGTTTTGACAGTGATTGGTTATATCTTGGACATTATATTTAGATATTTGATCTTATTAGACAGGTGTGGACATTTAGACGTATAACGCCAATTTAGCTTAATTTCTATATTGTCACATTTTCTTGTTATGTCATCCATGGGCCTGTCCCGCCCACACCTGCACGGCTCCTCGGCCTGTTCACCGCCTCCCCACCGCCCGTGTCTTTGTTCGCCGCCTTCAAACCCTACACCGTCCCCTCCATCAATCCCTACGCTGCCCCTTTGGGCCTGTCCCACCCCCTCACAGCGTCTCCCTCCTCCTCGCACAACATACTCCCCCCCTTCCAATCCACCATTTCATTCCCTTCCTATAAAAAAAAAATATGAATAAATAAATGAATATGTGCAGTTAACAAAAAAAATAACAATAATAATAATAGGAAAACATTCTGGTTTTTGGGTATGAAGTTTCTAAACAAATTCAATATTTTTTTAAAAAGAAAAAGAAGGAATTTATTGTTGCTTTGTGTGTGGATCTTCAGCAATACATTGTAAAATTCAATCAAACCCCATAAGTTCTCTCCAAACACTGCACAAGAGAAAATAATAGCAAAATGAGAGAATGAAATAAGAGAAAGAAAAGAATAGGCCATTAGAGCAATAAGGCAAACTTTAGGGCTTCTCTAAAACCAAGGGCTCAGATGGCTTTAATCATAGGGTCATATTAAATCATTTTTTTATTAGTCATGGGTTTTTAATGGGAAGTTTAGCAAGGAGGAAGGGTGGAATGGATTAAATATTTTCAGAAGAGGTTGTGGGTAAAGTTACCTAAAGGGAAATTGTTTCTATTTAAAAATGAGTAGTTATTGTGCTTGGGGCAACGCTTTTAACTAAAAGAGAGAGAGACATTAAATGTGGGTAAATTTAAAAGATAGGTAAATAAATAAAGACGTGTTTAGGCTAGTAATTATATAAACTAGTAAATTAAATTAGAATAAATTTGTTGTTATCGAGAATGGGATTAGTGATGGACTAGTATTAATTCAACACTAAAAAAAAAAAAATTACTCGAAATTTTAGTCCGTTTGGTGCTTTTTTCGGTGTCCTAGATGGGGCATTACACAAAGTGGTGATGTGCATGGGGTCACTTGCATTCAACTTCAATATGGTTTAACTTCTCTCCTTGTCAGTCCCTAGATAGTTTCAGGGACCCCGCTAAGCATGGAAATGCTGTGAACATGTTGTTCCAAGAAGTCACTAATGGCATTGAAGATAGCCATGTTATGATCGTGCCTGTCTTTGGCTCTCCCCAATTTATTGTCTAAAGAGTTCAATTTCTTATAGATGTCAGCAATTTGATCATTCCCAATATTAGTATCATCATCAACCTTTCTTTTGCCCTTCTGTTTGGCCATGTGTTATAGGTCCTTCTTTAACTTCATCATCTCATTTTCTAGAGAATCCAACCTATGAGGAATATTATTCCCCTCTTATTACAGGGTCTATATCCTAGCCAACATTACTAATATGCAGCAAATTATGTGCAACTTCCATCTCTTTGGTGCTTCTAAGAACTTGGGCAGAGTGAGGGATGTCACTTTTGGGAAATTTAGGGTTCTTAGTCTTGGGTTTGGAAGAGGTGTTCAGGATGGAAGTGGGAGAAGTGAAGGTAGGGATGCGCGAGATCACTGGGAGAGGGCGGGAAGCTAGGGAACTTAGAGACATAGAGCTTGTGAAGTAGAAAGATAAGGCCTTGGTGAAGAGGGATGGCACGAGAGTGCTTCTAGAATTCTAAAATGGAGTCTTTGAAGGGAATTTAGCAAGTAATGCGGGAAGCAGACCGCAAATTGTCTTCTAAAGTGGTTAAGAAAGACCAGTGCTTAACAGGACTATTTTATAGTGCCCTTCTAGAGAAATGTACCTAACCATAATTTTTGTAACCTCATCAAAAGGCTTGGGGATAGAACTTACCCTAACACCCGCATAAACAAATTCGAGCTCCTCACCGTCGTTAGAGAATTTCTTAGCCTCGGCGGTCCTATCAATCCTTTTGTTGAAAAAATGATATCCCTCCAACTCGAGGCCTGTTGCCTCAGCTATCAATTCTTCATTTATAATTACTTGGTGACCACCATACTCCACCTTTCTGTCCTTCTAGTCCATTGCGAAATGAACCGAAATATTTTGGTCGTGCCCCTGAATGCATTCTATGAAGTTGGAAATGCCTCCCTTTTGAAGGAGGTTCCATAGCTCCTCATTGTTCTTCCAAGTCGATCACTGTAAGGATCCAGTTGGCACGAGGCACCTCCCATCTCCTTCTCCCTGCTATTCCTACAATTTTTCTACTCGAAACCCTCGTTTGAATCATTATTTTCCTTAATTTTGTCCCGGTTTTGAGAACCTAGCCACTGTTTGAGAATAGTCAGAGTTAATATGGCCGTAGTTAGGATGATATTTCTCACATGTGTGATCTTTCACACCCGCTAAAGCCCACACCATTTCATTATAATTCCTACTCCATGCATGATTGCCCATATTTATCCACATTAATGCTATTATGTACCTCCTTAGGGATGTAATTTTCATTATCCCAAATGGTTAGATTATTATTGATGCCAAAATTGGCCAAGGTATCCGCTACCTTATTCCCCTCCCTATAAGTATGCCTAATGATGATATTCTTGAAATTTTGACAAATATTTATGGATTCCATAATGAAGTCCTTAATAGTCCAGCTAGGAGGAGAAAGTTGATTGAGGTGATTGATAATGTTTAGTGAATATCCTTCTAGAATGATGTTCTGTATGTTATAATCCTTAGCAACCCTTAGCCCCCATAGAGTAGCTAGGGCTTCTGCATAATGATTTGTCTAAATCCCCATTTTTCCAACATAGGCAACAACTAAGCAACCTTTATGATCATAAATTACACCTCCCCTACAACAATCCTAGGATTACCCTTGGAGGCACCATCAAAATTTAGTTTGTGCCAGTTAATATCAAGAGGGATACAATGAATCAAAGACCTATCAATGTTTGAAGTATTCGTAATGTGCATGAGATAGTTATCTTATTAATAAACTAGGATTTTTTATTTGTTTTCAATAAGATAACCTTAACTTATCCTATTATTTCATTTAAGTTCAACAAGGAATATGCATTAGTGAACTCATGCTAGTTTTATGAACTGACCCATATATCCATTTTCTTTCTCCTACGGTTTGCAGAAGGAATGCCATTCATAAAGTGAATGATTGGATTGTTAACACATGATTACGTCATGTGATATTTTTAAAAATCTGAAAAGGATTGTTTTATTTAAATTTGATAAACATGAATGAATTATCTTCGCAAGTTGTTATGGGAATTTTTGCTAATGTACCATTATGATGATTTATATAACATTATTTATGAAAATACGGGATTATCCTTAATAAATCTCAATATATTACTTAGTTTTTTTTGTAACTTATCTTATTGGATAAACAATAAATATATGTTGTTAAACAACTGAGTATAAATAAAGATGATTAATCTTATATTATTCAATTATTTTTATTTTAATTGATTCACTTGAAATGAAAAAATCATGAATGATGACACATAAAATAATAAGGATAATAATATAACAAAAATAATGTATAGTTATTACTGCACCTCAGGGATTTAAATGGCCTAATGATGAAAATTAATGAACTTAAAATATTAAGGATTATCCATAACAAGTAATGTAATGCAACAAGTCAATACTTAACGATGAATACTACATTGTGTTAGTTTGATAAGAGGAACTAATAAAATATAGCATCTCATAGTGTTACTATAATCCTCTTTTGATAATCTAATATATTGTAACAATACATTATACTTTTGATTGTATCCTTACTGTGCTAACTTAGGATGGCTATGGGAAGGGTAGTGAGGACGTAATGATGAAAATAATTACATGGTCACTATCTTTCCCATAGGGATCCTAAGGTGGAACTAATAGGATCGTTTCGATTAGTAGGGTGAGTCATGGAATCTACTTCTTCAAAGATAAAAATTAATTTGTTAAACAAAGAAATGAAATATAGATGACTATGTAGAGATGGTTGTATGGTAATAGAAGATAATTTTTATTGTCTTGTGTACGATCAAAAACTAAGTGTGCAATGCAATGCTTGAATCTTTGGCCAAAGTAATGTAACTAGCTGATTACATTGTTTGTTCACCATTCCCCTAACTCATTGTGTTAGATACCAGATGGAATGCGGTTGGTATGCCTTCCGTAAACACTTAAGATATGCACATAGTTCTCATAACCTGTTAAAGGTTTAAACAAAAGTATACAAGCTATACACACTTGGGGTAGAATGAATTTAAGGGAGATTGAGAAGATCTAGTTGACCCTTATAGATGCACATGGTTATCATTTGTTATCATATTTATTGTAAGAATTTAATTATGTTGGATTAAATTACTACAAGATGAAATCATTGAAGGCATTAATTGTACTTAAGGGGTTTGTTTTTAAACAAATTCCCTTAATTTGGATTAATCATAAAATGGGTGTTACATATTCTATATCTATTGATGTAATACATTTTACTATTTGTCTTATATGAAATATGATTATACAAGGGGTTTGTGCAATAATACGTACTACATCCATGTCATCTTTCTAAGGCATTTTACACTCCAACACTTTTTTGGCCTTAAATAGTTGTCTCATCTCGAGATAAAAGTTACTTTAATGATCTAGAAAGTTACTTTTGTGATCTCTTTTGAACTACAAAATGTGGATTGCACTACACCGGGTGATACTCTATTCACAGGTTGGCAAAAAGGACATCATTTGTCTATTTTCATCCTCTATGCACTAATTAACCACCATTTCATATTTTTTATCAATTAAACTTTCCAATAGAGTGCCCTTTACGAGTTTTTAATTTGTGGAAACTCTCTCGAAACCGCCCTTGATTTTCAATCTATGTGGGTATTCATACGTATATCAAAATTTATGCATTCTATACTTTGAAATTTATATTATCTACCACAAAATTGTGGTGCTTTTCTTGTTCATGGTTTATTTTCTGTCTTCTTTGGATGATTGCGAGGGTGAATGATGGATGTGGCATTATTTGTGCTACTTTGATTTTACAAAATGTATGCGGGAGAATAAACCTTGGTGTTTTCTTTATTTTTTGTGCAATAGGTAAAATTGCTTCTACAAATTCCTTGTATATATTACAATTCATGAATGCTTCATTTATTCTCATGAATTAGATATAAATTGCAATAATTTTTACATGAATTCATGTAATTCATTCTCCTTAGCATTATCGGTATCTTGATCTTGGAAAGGAATGGCGGTTTGAATTTCCCGAATTAGTGTTTCCAACCTATCTCGCATTATTTGTACCTAAACCTATATAAATGTATTATGTGGTACATCACATTCCTATTCTCATAGTCTCTTAGTCACATTATTTTAGGATTGTAAGGATGTATGTAGTGTTTTATCTATCTACTTGGTCATATGCCCTTATTATTATCTGGTCTTGCATTGTATTGTCCATGTCTTTATTATTTTTGTTATCTTCCATGGTAGCCTATAAATGAATATTCCAATCCAGAGTTTAAATGTCAGTTGTTTAACTTAACCTTCATCCTGCTATAGCATTGTGACATATTCTTGTAGTATCAAAATTGTATATTTGACTTCCCTCTTAGTATTAGCTAGTTGTTACTTTATCTTCTTCTCTACCTCATTCTCATTCTAATTATCCACTATCTTGTCTACCAACATTGTTAATTGCATATTCTTGCTCATTACTTATTCACTTATAGTATCAGAACAAGTTGTGGATAGCTAGTGCCAATTTGATATCCGATACTACGCATTTCCTTTTCGTATGCATTTTCTCATATGCCATTTGTAGTGAGGCTACACCAATTTTTGCTTGTAATGAGAGCATTCCCTCAATTTGTTTCTACAACAATAATCGCTCCAAATCAACCTCGACTACACTAGTTATATTCAATGATGTTGTAATTTATGCACTTATCTAGATAAGTTGAGGAGCTATTTTGAAAACATGGGGTGAAGGTAAGATTAATTTAAGCCTTCATGTTGGAGCAGCTTGATTTTGTTTCCCAAGAAAACATTTGTGTATCCCTTTTTTCAATTGAATCTTATAGTAATTTGCCTATAGTACATGTTCCCATTTTTGAGGTCATTTGTCATGTTTATAGTTGCTCTGATCAATGGATACTTGTGCTTCAATATTTTTGGTGACTTACACAAAGGTCCTTGATCTTCTCTATGCCTTTATGATCTTCTACTTCTTATTACATTGGCCTCTGCAATGTGTTGTGTTTCTGAGACTTTTGGTTTGTTCTAGTTTGATTTTTTTGATTTCTTGTAGTTTTGATTTTTTTCTCCTTTTCTCTTGTTCTCTTCTCGCTTGTTTTATTTTCTCTTCTTCTCTTCTTATTTTTTCTTCATACTATTTTTCCTTCTCCTCTTCTTCTTGCTTTCTTTTTACTTTGGATTCTACTTTATTTTTATCTTCTTGTTTCCTCTTTTCTTATGCTTCTTGTCTCCTTTTTCTTCAATGGCCTCTTGCACCTTGGCCTTCTCCATTACTACTTTTTATTGTTCCTCATCCTATTAATTGCACTTCCTTTCTTCCTAATCATGTTGTGCCTTTATAGTTTCTATTTCACGTAACTGTGTATCTTGTGTATTTATTTTTGCTTCAATTTTTCTTGCTTCATTTTATTTTTTTTGAGCTTCTTGTTATTTTAATTGTTCTACCTTTTTTGATTGCATTCTTGCTCCTATTTATTTCGCACTGGTTACACATTGGTGATTAAAAAATCTTCCTCAACTTATATAGGTTATTCAATTA
Source organism: Taxus wallichiana var. yunnanensis (assembly GCA_018340775.1). NCBI lineage: Eukaryota > Viridiplantae > Streptophyta > Pinopsida > Cupressales > Taxaceae > Taxus > Taxus wallichiana. The sequence continues at coordinate 49,232,516 of CM031244.1, read as the reverse complement.
TTTTGCATCTTGTTCTTATCTCCGAGGAATATTTAAATCTTATGGGGATAGAGGATGGGGTGTTATGATTGATGTGGGTTAGAGTGGTCTTTTTGCCTTTATATTTTTTCTCTTTACGGCTCTTTGCTCTTTTTTTTTACAATTTTCTACTTCTTTGTGTGCTACAAGTTGAGGTTCTTGCATTTATTCTTATAGTAGTGAAACCCTTCTTTGTTTACTAACTCCCCACCATGGGTGTTTTATTTATTATCTTATAGGAATATGTACCACTCTTAATGGAATTATCTTGGTCATTTTATTATGCGAAAGGATGGAATTTTTTTATCCTAATGTTGAGATATTGATTCCTCGATCCTGAAGCGCTTGATTGATATTTTTGGTAAGTTGCTCTTGTGTCACATTCTCTTTCTTGAGAAGATAATGAGGAATTTTGGCATGGGTAGGATTTAAACTCTATATTTGTTGATATGTAGATTTATAACTTATTCCATCACAATTGCCTTCCAAATGCACCATTCTTATTCATCTAGGAGATACATCTTGGTTCCCATCTCTATAATTATTATTGCATAAATTTTGTATCTATCCACCGTCATCTTTTCAAAATGAAAATTAGTGAACCAATTGGGAAATATGGTGTCTATCTCGACCCTTGGTGAGGATTGATGTGGTTGTATAGTAGCGGGTTATTTTCCTTTTTCCTTTCTAAATGATTGAGTCACTTCTTACATTGATGATTGTGTTGGATCTAGAAATCGACTTCATTTTAATTCCCCCTCCAAAAATTATTATAGAGTGGGTGGAAAATGTGCCAAAACATCTAGTCGCATTGTTGGAAAATATTGGAAAATAAGGTTTTAGGATGGTGGTGAATCTAGGTTTTTAAAACTTTATTATCAGTACTATAACACTTATTAGTTACCAAATAAAGAACAAAATTTGAGTTATCACCTAGTAACACTTATCAATTCCTAACGTATAAAAACTTTGAGTTCTCGGTTGGTAACACATTTTTATTTTTGTTGGTAGAAAAAAGTTTCCATGTGACATGTTCAAACGTTGCTTTCTGGTAACACTTTTTTTGTTCGATTTGTGTTACAAGAGCTATTGGTGTATGGGATCTTTTACACCCTTTCAAACATCTATGAATTCATAATTCCAATCAGAAAAATCTCGGATATTGACACCATCCGAAAACACAAAGGGGTTTCTATACGTCATTTAACTACATTTCCACATGATATCTTGTAATTTTTTCCACTCGATAACATACCCTTGTTACTGACGTTCCCTAACTCCCTGTTCCTATCCTCGACTAATGGGCCCCTTGCTTGCTTATATATATACTTGTCCCCATTCATTTTGTCCCATTTTCACTTGTAAGTTCTTCAGATTAGAGTTTTTTAGAGCATCCACCACTATTACAAATGGTTGTTCTACGATCCTCGTCCACTTCCAAAGATCAACCACATGTGACATGATTAGCTCTTCACATCACAAGTACATGGTACCAATATAGGTATTTATCAACACCCATTTTTTCAAAAGATAAAGATTAAAGAATCATCAATAATTGCACCAAGAAAAAAATTGATTAGCACTCTGTCCTTTGTTTATAAAAACCTATTGTATATGTAGTTACTACAACTACTGGAAGAACTAGAAATTAGGATTCAATTTGATTGGATTAGAAACTCAACGTAACATGGACTTATTTACATGCCTTAGTATGAGACAAAAACCAAATTTTTAGACAATTTAATGCATTTGTATAATAGTTTTGATGGATCTTTCATAGTTTCATTACCATCACACTAATTTGTCATCAAAATAACCCCTAATGATATTCATCATCTAATGGGGCTACCCCATCAAAATGCATTTCTTTTATCCACAAAAACCATTCTACCTAATGAGAAAAATAATTTTTAGAGTCTCATTACAATATTTTTATTGATGTTGAGGTTAATAATCCCTCCAAAAGAGGATTAACACATAATTAATCAAAGAACCCTTTTTCCTAGCCATGGTGGAATTTTTCCAGGATCATATTGTTTTACAAGGAAGATACAATGAATTTCCTCAATGGGAAATGCACCAACTTCTTGAAACCCTTTCTAGCATTATATTTTATTAGTGTACACATATTTCAACAAGGATTCACTCTGACCTTGACAAAGCCATTATGAATCCTAGTGCAGTTATTTCTTCTTCTTGTTTTATTCTTGCTTTCTATTATGAGGGTTTTCATGCACTGAAATAAAAACTATTCCAACTTCTTTGCACGAGAAGATGGAAAAATATGCAATGTCTATGGACCAATAGTTGGTGAGTATTTTTTAAAAGCATTCTATCTTGATTCTTTTCATAAAAATAATCATTTTTAAATCAATTCTGAAAAACATATAATTTGTTTTTAACAAGTCAAAGAAGGTGAAACAATGGCTTGTTGTGTGCAGCAGCTTCACGCACATAACCATGCTAGGCTTGAGGGGTCTACTGAGAATTTTGCAGCTCATCTTACCATGACTAATGAATCTATGGCTGTCACTAGCACCTAATAACATAGAAGTAGAAGAAAATGGATGAAAAATTCTTTTGAATCATCCCATAGCCAAGAAAGAACATGCACTGAGGCCAATCGAGCTTTTAATTAATCCATAATGACAATCATGTTAATTTTGATTAAAAATTTATAGAATAATGATAATCCAAGTCTTAACAATGAAATATGTCATTTTCCTAATGTGTAGCCTTGTCTGAACATTTCCCACACACATGGTTTCTACTGCTACAGACACTGCTTACATTCTTGAGCAATAAGAGATTCAAATACACAATTTATTTTCCCTTAAATTTTAGGTATGAATAAATCATAGATTTAAATTATATTTATATTAGTCTTCATTTTAGGATTTTATCATTCAATTTAACTAGTTTTCCTTAAAATTAGGGCTTAATGCTATCACCCCTTCCATCTAGTGCCACAATATTTTGATTATGGAGAATAACATTCATAACTTAAGAAATATATAATGATTTCATTATTTTTAAGTTCTTAGTGTTCTCTTGTTTGAATTCATAAATACAACATATTGATATTGTTAAATTATTGATGCTCGCATAATTTTTGCAACCTCAATCTCATTTTTAGGTGGCCACCCCCATCTTTGCTCAACAGCTTCAGAGTACATCATGCCCACCTCCCCTTTTGCCTCATGGTAGGAAAAAGAGGATAGTATTCTCTAGAATGAGAAGGTTAATGCATAATGATACACAATCATATTTCCCTAAATTTTCACTGGGTGGCGTGCAAAGTGCTAGAGGAACTTCTATTTTAAATAATATAGATATGGATGAGGAGTATCTTTGTTTTTATAGCCTTTATGACATGGAAGCAAAAAGTAAACATAATGAAGATATTATTAAGTATGCATAGAAGGATCTTCCAGTACCACAAAAATAATCCACTTCAGATCCTCCTTCCCCAATTGTGGAGGAAAATTTGGATGATGATGGGAAAATAATATTTTCAGTTGAAATTCTTGTGGATGATAATGTTACATCCCTTGTGATGGAAATTGTTATTCCTAATATCAATGAACTAAAGATATGGGATATTAGAGAGAAATCTATGATAAAATAAATTAATGAAAGATATCATAATTTTTCACACATGGAATTTTTTTCATTGATTAAAAATGAACCGGTGACAATTGATGCTTTACTTTCTCAAGAACAATCTGGTAATTATGTCACCAAAAATATTTACAATAATGATAATGTTTTAACTATAATGCTTAATATATTGGCTAATTTGAATGCTAAGACACAATCTTATTACAATAAGTGGAATAGAGACAAAAACTTGTCACTATTACAAATGTTGAGAAAGAATTGGCCTTGGTAAGTACTTAATATTTTGAAGATTATATTTTATGTTGTTATACTATATAGTTTATCTACTTTCTAACTATGGGTTTTTTACGTGTAGTCAAAATACCAAACATTGAAGACTAAAGTGTAGGTGTTGGATGAGCACCTAAAAAAAGTGAGAGAAAGTGTTCATGGTGCAATCACCTTCAAAGAGAAACTTGTGAATCTATTAAAAATAATAACAATACATTAGGAAAGATTATAAAGGAGCATGAAATGGATCCTGATATTCTACTGAAGAAAAAAATTATGAGGATCCTAATCTCCTTTCAATAGGAGATGCAACTAGCGAGGATAGACAAAATCTTGAAAATATTAATGCAGTTGCAAAAGAATTAGTCGATTCTGGTGTTATAAAAGATAGTTCAAATGTTGATGTTATAATTTTTCTAAGGATCCAAATGAAGTAAAACTATTGATGTAAATCATTGTATTTGTCAAATGAAAACATTATCTTGATGTCAATCATTGTATTTGTCTCATGTTTTTCTAATGAAAACATTATATTTCTTTCAAGCTTGTATAATTGATGAATAGTAATACATGGATTTACATTGTAAAATTTAGTTTCAAACATGTATGAACTCAATATTGAAAACATGGATGTATAATGTACATTTTTCTCTTGAATCTTGATAGTTGATTCTTCATGTATAGATAGATTTTGATTATAATTATAGTGTATTTTCAAATCTGTTGAATTAAATACAGAAAACATTATCTCTAGACTCATATGTTTTTTATTAATCCCCATAATCTTGATGGGATATATGGATTATAATATATTTGCAAACACGTGTGGATTCGATATTGAGAAATCAAATATTGACGTACTTTCCTACTAATGTAATTAAATTTAATTGCATAATCCTATTTGTAGTTTGCACAACTAGTTACTATATGTTATTTCCAAACATTAGAAAACATAGAAGTGATTTAAAATTTCCAAACATTATATATACAACATATGCAATGGAAAAATAACTAACTCAAAATCACAACACACACACACACACACACACACACACACACACACACACACACACACACACACACACACACTAGAAATTGAAAATGTTCAACTATTTGGTAAATGAAAAAACCATATCCTAAATGGTTCTTCATCACTTGTTTTATCTTTTGCAATTACTGGTCCTCTAGAGTCCAAGTCAAATTCACCATAGTGTGAGTCTCCATGGGTAGCTATTTGATTAACATCTCTCTGCTCTGTAAGAGATGTCTAAGTAGCTAATGCTCTTTCATATGGAAATGTATCCACTCCATATCTTGAAACATATAGTCTCAAATATGTTTCTATATTTTTGTCCAATTTGTTGTGAAGTTTTGATTTAACAAATGTTAATGTGTTGAACACCCTTTCATCTTCAATTGACACCAAAATAATCATCTATATGAGTTCATACAATTTGAAGTATTCACTTATATTTTCCCTTAGAATGCTATTGTGATACAACTTTCTCCACAATAGTGTGATAGATCCCTTTTCTATTGGTTCAATAAGAGTCTTATATTGATCACTCATTGTCAAGGAAAATCATGTTTGTTGTGATATGAGTAATTTTATATTCAATATACCATTCAATTCTCCTCCATTAACATCTGAAAAATTTATAAAATTGATCCATTAGTCTAGACATGTATTTTGTAAAAATTTGAGTCGTTTATTCTTCACCAATCATTGGATTCCAAAATTGGGATTTACAACTCCCATGGCCTCAAACAAATCACTATTATTAAATCATTCTCTGATCTTAGAAGACAATGTTTAAGATATCTTCATCAATTTTTTCCTTGTATCATACACTGCAACATCAAATAGAAGGCTTGTCACTGGTACTTCCTTAATATCATAACCTAGGACATAAGGATCTCTTTGGAAAGTGTGAATTGAATATTTTTCCCATTGGTTAAGATACAAAGATTACCATTGATATTTAACTTCAAATAATGTTGGGATATTTTGTATCTGTTAAAACCTTATAACTACTGAATATTAGATTCTGAAACCAGTCTTGGATGGAATATAAGTTATCCAAAATCATACATACATGTTTCCTTAATTTGATAAAATCAACAATGTATATAGATCTTTCCTGAGCTTGTTTCACCAAGTTGTTTATTTCCTTCAACATTGGAAAAATACCACATAATGTTAATAATGTCTCTAAATTAGTCAAGTGATATAATAGATCTTTCACCTTGTCAACTTCTCTCGTGATTCTTGAACATATACCCTACTAATGACCTGTATTCCTAAAAAAATTTGCAAGCTAGATCATACAACGATATCCATCTTGTGTCAACATATTTTAGTAATTTTTACCATTTGTAATTCCAACAGAAATTTTTGAAACTCCAAAAATATTTTAGGACTGCTTGACATGTATGAATGCAAATCACGTATAATCTCTTCCACTTTAGCAATATTTTCAAAATTACTTACAATCTTGTAAGCAAGATTCATTATATGAGCCATGCAGTGAATAGGTATCATGTATGAGGAAATAATTGTTTGAAGGTGAATACAAATCCCAATTTTGTGACCTTACATGACAAATGTCCCATCATCTCTAACAAAAATCATCGTCGTAGATATTGAATGATCATCTATACCATCCATTTTTTTCAAAATTTTAATAACTAATTTACAGAGGTTCTGAAAATTACAATTCTCTATCATTTATTCATTTCTAGTAGATGATTATCCCTCAAATTGTTATTGAAATTGAAATTTTAGACATGCATACAAACCCAAAATGTATTGTCTACTTTTGTGACCTCATCAATCGACAATGAGATAAAATTTGCATTTTTGACCTTCTCTCTCAAATCAGTGATTTCAATTTCTACCATACACTTTGCCATTTCCCAAGCACTAGTATTTGACTAGTGTGTTATTGGAATGTTTGGAAACCCATTAGATTGAAATAATATCTTATAATCAAGAGATCTAAAATAGGTCAAGCCTTTTTAAAATGTGAAATGCTAATCGAATTGTATAAGTTTTTCCTAAAGACTTGCATCAACAACTTTTGCAAATTTATCCTTTATTGTTCCACCTTTCTCAACAAGGTCTTGAAGATGTTTATGATGATTGTCATATTCTGCTGCATATCTCATATGTAAATAATATTTGTATGTTTTCCATCTATATGTTTTTATTACAATTCCATCTTCTTTCTTTTTTGACTCATATACTTTCCCACAATGCTTCTCTATTGTGTCCAACTTCAATTGCATTTTTTGGTATTTTCCTAGTTTCCACTACATATAGTAAATCTACATTCAGCTTGGAGTATTAATAGTTTTTTTAGATCAACAGCTTTCAATAAATGGATATTTGGTTGACCATTCAAATTTATAAGTCCTTCCTAAAGTCCACTTCCCACTCTTACATTTCTAATGTCTATTTCTAGAATATTTATCTGAAGTTTGAGTTTAATGGCAATTGGGATTATCACTACTATTAATGTGAATTGAATTACTTCGCTAATTATGGATTTCATCTGGCGTAAAGTCATTAGTAGGGTTTTTTGCATTTGACCAAAATTGAGTTTCTTATTGCATCTTTAGTAAATCAACATATAAAGTAACTTTTATCAAATTTTGCACCCATGTGGATTGGCCAACTTGGCTCAAGAAGTATGATGGAGATTCGAGAAGAAACTAGATAAAATAGGTGAATTTCATGTTTTGGGGAACTTGCATTTATTCTGGATCATTCCTCTTTCTCCTTACAAGCCTTAGAAATCTAAAAAATTAGAAAATTTGAGAGAATTGGGTCATTTATAGTGTATTATGGGTTTTGTGGGTTATGGTGGAACAAAGGGAATAGTTCCCCAGAGCATCAAGTTCTCCACATGGGTCTCTTGACTGAGGAAAAAGTAGATAATGTTGTGTGAGTGAATCATTTTTTTGTGTAATTGGTGGAATAGTTCCGTTGGGATATAATTTTCCTGTAACCCCTTTTGAGCCAAAGAACAAGGATTTGATAATATTCTACGGGAAAATAAGGTTTTTTGAGAATAAATGGAACAAGTTCCTCAAAATTATTAGTTCCTCATAAAGGATTTTGGGCCACAATGAAGGAATTTGGGCGTAAAGATAGTCTACTACGGGTGGTGTGAACATTTTGGGAACCAAATGAATAGTTATTGTGTTATTTTGGTTCCCCTTATTAACGTTTAGGTCGAGGGACAAAGGAGGGAAGTGTAGTGCGAGTTGTGGGTGAGACAAGGAATGGAGGAACCAAACAAATTCAGGGTAGTAGTACGTATTAAGGGAGAGCTACGAGAAATAACATCTTGGGTGGAATAGTCCCTAAGTTCCACCCGAGACCCAAATCTTTGACCCAAACCTAATCAACAAACAATGTTTCAAAAGTGGGCCTCACAAGCACACATTGAATGGTTCCTCTCTTCCTCCATTTCTCCAATTGGCCAATCTAGTCACATAAGGATTAAAAATGATTATTGCAGACTATAGCTATGTGCTTGGAACCCCATGTTCCTCCTCAACCCCCTTAAATCCGCATGGGCATAATTTTTCTCCACAACTCCAAATTTGACAAAATTGGTACCATTGGAAAGGTCTCTTCATCCTCTACATCATGGAAATTGAAAATATTGAATTAGGTGAGGGTATGTGGGTGAAAAAGAGGAAATAATCTCTGACATTGAAGATGAAACTCTAGGTAGCTCAACAACTAAATTTGATGAAGTATGGTGCTTATTCCTTCTCCTACAAGAAAAGTATCATTGGGGAATTTATTTGTAAGGATTTCTATACCTGTTTTCAAAGATTTATTGCATATTGTTGGTGGATGGAACAAATAATATAAGTTCCCTATATTTTCCCTCTTCTCTCTCTCTACCATATTCTATATATTGTAAAAGAATGTTCATTTGTAAGGGTTGGAAATTCTTGTAATGCTAGTGCATCCTTCTACAAGTGTTAAATGTGGATTTGGAGTTATAAGCCTTAGATTTAGATATCTACAAGGTAATCCTTTCCTTCCTCATTCATTGTAATGGATTGTGCATCTACTTTAAGCAATAAAATACTTGTTTTGTGGTTATTATCTTCCCTAGCTTGTGTTCTATTACATTTTATTTCCTTTCATTTCATCTGCAGGTATATTATGCATGTTTTATTCTCCTTGTAGGGTTTAAATCTATTGTGATCCATGGAAATGGTGGTTTGAATGTTGTTTCGATTGTGGTATTCATGTATACCTTCTCCTTCATCATTTTTCATATATTTTCCCTCATCTAAGAGTGTCTTTCCCCCTCTTCTTGGTGTTATCACCTCTCTTTAGATTAGGATTTTAGTTTTATAAACCTTTCTCTTACCATGGTTCCTTGGATTCTTAGAGTAGAGTTAGATAGTTGCATTTCCCTTATTAGGAGTAGTTTAGAATTAACAATAGGTAGAGGAACCAACCTTATTGGGAGGTATGTCTAAGTACAATCCCCATAACTTGGAGATAGTCCCATGTTTCCTCAAAATATAGGGTTGTCTATGACTCGGGCAAGGAGCAATTTTGATCTCTAATAGTAACATTAGCATAATAAGAGTTAAAATCACCTGTTGCACCGGTGTTATTGTGGGATGACTGAAATATTTTGAAATTTCTGTGTCACTTTTTCTTTTTCCTTGAGATATTTTCTCATTTACACCAGGGGCCATTGTATGGGTGATTTTTAAGTCTACACATGTGACAAAAATATAAAAGTTTAAAATAAAATATGTAAAAATAAATTCAAGACATTGTAAAAATAAAGCTCATGCTACATGATAACATGGTAACATGAATTAAGATACCAAATAGGGTTATGCAAGCATGTTATCGGACCACTCCATGGTCGTATACTTGTACACAATCGAACAATAACTCAAATCCAGGTTACCATTTGGTAACATGAGTTTACTATAATATGTCGTTTTTCTATCATCTTACCGGGTGACGTCATGTATATTGGTTTTTTTCGGTAATAGTTATGAAAAAATTCCTTGAAAGTTAAAAATTTTCACTTACCTTTTTCACTTATAACTTTAGATTTTTGGATTATAATTTCATCTTTTCACAAGCTTATTTGATTTCACCTTCGACTTCGACTCCGTGATCTCAAAATTAATGAATTTTGAAATTATATTATACTACTACATTATGGAGATTTAATCATATATATAATAATATAATGGTGAATATACTAGCATTGGTTAGTAATTAGTGGAAACAATAAGGATAAATTAGGGTAAAATTTTGGTGAACATGCTATCATACGATAGTAAAACATTCGCCAATTTCAAAATTCCAAAATCCTAATATTCGCCAATTTACAAATATTCTCCCCTAAAATGAATCCTGTCGAAATTATTTGGCTTCTTTATTTCATGAACCTTTGGTAAGTGGTCGATCCGAATATTTATGGAAAATGGTTGAATGTGTGTTATAATCATCCCATGTTGTCTAATCAACTCTTCCTTTTCTATATCCATTTCGATAAAGAACTAGATTGGCTTTGAGTGTTTTTCTTTTGCAAAGTATGAACATAATATGACCATTTCATATAACAAGGTGATTTTAGAATATAGAGCCATGTATGTATGTACTTACCTTTATACCTAAGGATTTGTGATGAGTGTTTGTATTTTTATCAAAGAACCAGCTTCCCAGTTGTTTGGTTGTCTTCATATGTGGTATATGGCTTTGTTGGATTGTATAACACAAATTACACATGTGGTTAGTATGCCTCTAGTACCTCAATGATTCCTTAGATGCACACCAATGTGTGAAGCATATAAGTATTATAAGTCGTTGATACATAAATACCTTTCCTCTAACTCACATTACTTTCTGCATGATGGAAATGTATTCATGTGTGAGAAATTCAACTTGATTGAACTCAACACTATTGTTCTATATAGATATGATTATACCCACTACTCCCAAATACGCTTGCTTACCATTTTGAGTGGATTTCCGATATTGCTCAATAACAATTTTGATAGGATCCACATTGTTAGATTTGTGATGGCCCCCATGGAATTCCTCTTCCTTTGTGCATGAGACCATACACAACTACAATTTTTGGTCCGACATGTGGTCTCATGGTTTTGAATGAAAAAATTTAACACCCTCTATTTAGAAATCCCAAGGATTAAGTGATCATGGTTGCATTGATTGGGGACTTCATCTTATGGAAAGATTGAGATTAAATCTTGATAATATTATCTTATGGTAGTTTGTATGAGTTCGAGTGATCTACCATGTAGGGAAATCTCATAAAACAATGTGCCACTATGCCTCGTGACCGGATATTTTGTCACAATTTTTCCTTGAGCATTCATAGACTTAATTAGTTACATTTGTACACCCCAAATTTACTTATCTCTTTCTACTAGTTCATGGTGTGGTGAATTTCTCCACTTTGTTTGTCTAAGCATTGTAAAAATACCCATGTCTTCCTTATTTGATTCAGCAAGTGATATAAATGTGATGCCCGGCTCGCCATCATGCCTTAAACCATAGGTCCGATGTGCTTTGATTGAATGGATCTGCCATTATATCTCTTGTGATTTTTTTCGTAGTTTATGGCTAGAACTTTTAACTTTGTTGTTTTCCCTATTTTTCTATCTCTTCTAGATTTTTATCTTCTCAGCATTGTTAGACTTAATATAACCTTGCTCTATTAGTTATATTTATTCATGAATGCAAGGTGTCTATTTTGAGCCATTTGTCTCGTATCTACTCCATTAATTTCTTTTATATGTTAGATATTTGGTCTGATGTGGAACCGAATTTATTTTTACTTCACTTTTTGTGTGATCTTAGGGTTTAATACGTGGTTTGTACACTATATAGAATGATAACTATTTCATCATTTAAAAATTCCTTTGCTTTTTGGATACTTTTCTTCTTATTTCTTATATAGGTTTCCTAAACTTATCTGATTTCTACTATGTGTGTTTTGTTTTGGTTCATGTGTTTTATTTTTCTCGAATGATTATAGTTGAGCTTTCAATACTTCTCTACTCTACACATACTCGAACCCAAATTGATTAACTAGACAAACTTTCAATTACCATTCTACAAAATTTTGAAACTTCATACTCTAACCATTATGGCAAAGAACTTGTTTTCACTTTAATGTTACTTCACAATCATTCGTTGTAGGATTTCATCCTACACCCATTGATCCTACCTGTTATTATATTTCCTTGTAAGTCCTGTAATACAATAGTTCATTTTTGGTGATGTGATGAGTAATGCATGGGACCTTTCACCTTATATGAAATTTACTCCGGGAGTAGTTTGAATCTTCTTTCATACACCAAAAACTTTAACTTTATCTAAAATTACTTTTTGAACATATTATGATCAATCCACGCCTTCCGAGTCTATTAATGAGCCTCCCGGTTTTACTCTGTAGTTACCCTATATTCCTCCATCTTCATCTAATCAAGCATCATGTTTTCTATTGATTCCTTATCTCCTAATTTTTTAACTATTGTGATATGAATACTTGGTACAATATATTTCTTTGGCATAATTTATTCAATTTCATTAACCAATTAGAATGGTTTTTTCCATGTACTTATCTTGTATTTTGTCATGTATTCCTAGAATACTAAAAGTTTTTTGTCTTCCCAATCGCTTTCTTTGCACATTACAATTATTTTTAGTATTTTTTCCAATACCTTGTTCATGGCCTCTTCTTGTCCATTCAATTTTGGGTGGTATGCTATACTTTTATGATGTACAATCATAAATTATTCTGTGAGGATTTTGATGGTATTATTCAAGAAGTGTGTTCCCTTTTCATTGACTAATTTTTGTGGGCACTCATATCTAGTTTTGATAATTTCATATAGGAATTTTGTTGTCTTTTGGTGTGTAATTTGGTGTAGTTGTGGCTTCCACCCATTTCATAAAAAAATACATGTTTGTAATAATATAAGTGACTCTATACATTTTTAATGGTGGTTGGATTGGGCCAATGAAATCTATCCCCCATTTTTCAAATGGTTGTGTGCCTAAGATTGGGTGAAAATAAATTTCATACCTTTGGTTGGGTTTCCCCACTCTTTGGAAAATATCACAATGTTTTTCAATGTGGTATGCATCCTAGAACAAAGTTGGCCACTAGATTCTTCTTTGTAAAATTTAATTCATAGTCAAATATCTTGCAAAATGTCCCTTATTATTCCTTCATGTTTTTATCACAATATTGAATCATTTTCATGCCCTAATGTGACTCTTCATAATATCTCATATTTCCCTAGTTTATACAAGAATCTATTTATAATGGTGTAAAACAAAGATTCAGAACTAAGTGATTTTTCTCTTTTTCTCGTATAATGATTTGGTAGGAGGTCATGTTGTAAAACAAATACAATCTCTTCTAGTTACTTTGGAATTGTGATAACTTGAAATAGATGGGTGTCTAGAGCATATTTGTTTAACTCCTCTAGTTTTCCCCTTGTATTTATATGGCTCAAGTGGTTTGGTCCTATATGTTATTTTCCAAGCCTCAAATTTATTTTAAACTTGTACTCTTGGAATAACATCATCCCTCTTGATATTCTTCCACCTAATAATGACTTATTCACCAAGTATTGTAATTTTTGGTGATTCGTAGAGAATTCAAATTCAGTTACTAAAAGGTATTGTCTAAACTTTTGAATCGAAACACCATGGATAGAGCTCTTATTTCCATTGTCGTGCAATTTTTCTTGTCATGTGACAGCTTTCCTACTTGTAAAGCAAATAGAATGATCAATTCCTCCTCCTGGTTGTACTAGGATTACTCTAATTGTGCTTCTTGACACATCAACATGGACATGAATATTTTTTCAATATGGGAATGCTAGTATCGGTGCAATAACTAAATTTTGTTTTAATTGTGTGATTACACTTTAAAAACCATTTTCCATTCAAAATTTGTGCCTTTCAAACATAATTGTTCCATCACTTGGAAAATAATAACATATCCCTTGATAAATTTCCTCTAATATCCAATGTGACCCATAAATGCATGACCTTTTCAAGGATTTATGGGAGGTTTGAGGCCAATTATAGATGTATTTTTATGTGATCTACTAATATTCCTTATTTTCATACCACATGACTAAGTAATATTCCAAATGGTGTAAATAAAAAAAATTATTCAAATTTAAGGAAATGTAAAATGCTCTACATAATTCTAACATTAATCACACCTTGGATATATGCTCCTAGAGGAGAGAGAATATTTCCCAATCATCCAAATATACTTCCAGAAATCATGAATGATGTCTTTAAATGCAGTAACAATGAATCTAGAAAATACTATAGGAGCATTTGTTAACCCAAACAACATCACCGTGTATGCAAAGATACGCTATTCAAGATCAAGGTGGTTTTGGCATGATCTTCTTATATAATCAAAATTTGGTGATATCTATTGAATTATTCTATAAAGGAATACACATCGTATTTCCACTTCTTCCAAGATTTCATTTGTGAATGGTGAAATAAATGATAAATTGATGCATCAGTCAAGGATTTGTAATCTCTCTGATTCTAATTTCACATGTTTTATTTGGTCACGTGATGACCGGAATCACCCAAACTATTTTTTCTATCTCTGCTAGATTAGACTTGTTTCTACCATACACCCAATTCTACCTTCACTTTTGCTTTCATATTTGGATTTAATATATAAGGTATTTTCTTGATAGTTTTTTCTTTGTATTTTAATTCAATGTACATTTCTTTGAGTGATGGATTCACTCCCTTGATTTCGCTAGATTTAGTGGGAAACATATCCTTGTAATCCCACAATAGTTGTAAGATTTTTGACACATGTTTTTTCTATCCAATAGTCTCCAATAGTAGATAAATTTATTGTTCTAGCTGGTCTAATGTCTTATACTTGTTCATCATATATTCTAACCTTTCCTTTATTATGGGTAGCTACTACCAGCTTGGTCCCTTATTTTTATTTTATATGAAAACCATGCAGATATTCTTATTATTTCTCACACAATTATTTATCTATGGGTATCTTTTCTAGTCATTCGGTTTTGACATTCCAACTAGCTTCATATCTTCATTGTCCTTAGGTTCATTATTTTATTCCTTTTCATTCCATACTCTATGGTTTATATTTATCAAGTATTGTTCTATGTTTATCGTTTTCATACCCAAAGTGTTGTTCTCTTCACGCAATTCTTTTGTTTCTTTGCTTTGGTGTCTTGGAATTCGATCCTCCCTCTAATTTATTAGTTCCATGCCACAAAAATGTTTTGATTATTTGAAGGGTTGCATCTACCATATGATTACTATCTTCAAAAGTGAATATTTGAATAAAATATTTTTATACCCACCCCTGATTATGTGTATCTCCTCCTTTCTTGATGGAAATACCAATATTTTGTATTGGTGATAGTGTTTTTGGAAAGATATGAACCCACCATTTTTATTATATTTTTGTACTTTGTAAGCCTCAATACATTCTTAAATTTGTAGTTCCATAATTTTTTCTACAGAATATTGCAGCCAATACTTTGTTAACTTAGTGTCTAATGTGAATCGTGCTTGTATCGTACATATTACTTTGATCCATTTCAAATTATTCTTCCCCTGCATAAACTAACATGACGCTATAATTCCTTTTAGGGCATAATACAATGCGCTAATACTCATTTCTTCTTAAGGTACCTATTTTTTAAATTCATTTAAAAATGTATTTAGATTAGAGGTCCTTAAAAATGTGGGGTTTAATTTTCTTCTACTGGCACCATTCTCATTTCTATAACTTCATATTATTTGTGCATCTAATGATTCAATCCTTCATCTAAATATGCACAACAAAGATGTGATTTCCCATGGGATATGGATTTCTCCATTTGGTTTAGTATAATCATGATCATGCCTTATTAAATCATATATCCATGATATCTCTAACTTATTCAGGGACCAAATGTTATATTGGGATTCTTTATCTGTGAATGGATTCCTAGTGTGGGTTTTCCCAAAGTTTACCCTATTTGTGAATTCCACTATTTTGTATTGCAGAGTTGTAGACTATTCTTGATGTCCTAATTTAAATAACCTTTTAACATCATGCACATATGATGACATTGGTTCTTTTGGAATTATTTAGGGATTCAATTCTACTTTTTTCATTGTGATGAAAAACATATATTCATTAATATGTCCTTCCATCTAATTGGTTATTATATTGATTGTCATGTTGTCTTCATATGCCAAATTCTTTCCTATCAACACAAGATAATGTGTTTCCTTAGTCTTCATATCAACAACATCAAAATACCCTTTAGAATTAATTATCCTACATGTATATTAACATCCTCCAATAGGCCAATTGGGTCTACTCTACCATTATATGTGAGGGTAAGGGTAATAGGGATGTATGCTTGAGCAGGAGTTCCCATAGCTTCCTGTGGATCTCGACATCATGTTTACTATGATTCAAAAGTCAAAAATTTCATCCTTTATCTTTTATCCTTTTTATATTATATTTAATTGGGCATTCACATCCCATGGTTTTTTAGTCTTCACATACCATATTAGTTTCTCTTTTTGCAATGGTTGTTCTTTCAAATATGGATTTGATCAAGTTATATATATTTGGGAAAGATCCTCATTTCGTAGGAGATTTAATATGTTCAATATGTCATGTAAATTTGTAACCACTCATTTTTTTAATATTTTCATCATATGTTTGTAAATATGTGATTTGGCTTCTCCGTATTTTGTACATTGATATCTCTATTCTAGATCGAGTGAAACAATCCTTTAGTTTCTTTGAGTAATGTTTTTACTTTTTTGGGTATGGGTAGGTGTTTTTATATGCACGTTGAATATAGGGATCCATAGGGATGTCCACATATTCAAAACCTTGTTCCCTCTTTTGTTATCTAGTAACAATTTGTAAACTTCTAGTTTCTTTAGGAACTATATTGATGGTATTGACATTATACAATTGTTTTTCCTTTCTTTTCTTGTCTAGTGGGGATAGTCTTATGTATTATGTTACACATGTACCCTAAAATATGCATAGAATACTTCTCACTCAATATTCAATAGAAAATTTTACACAATGTGGTATAACTCTCCACAAAGATAAAAATAATTCCTTATCTCTATGGATTGGGCCCCATTTTCCTTTTCGAAAACCACCTTGATATCATCCTTGTTTTGTACCATAAGATCTTTATAAGAAATTACATCTTAGATTTTGAACTTTATAAACTTCCATAGGATACTTTTAGTGTTGTTACATTCCATCCTAGTGATTGTTGTGGTAAAGGAGGTGCCTATCCCATGATAGTTTTTGATATGGTGAAGCCCAACTAAAATTGTCTTATAGAGATTACATTATCAATTGTGGGTTTTTCTATAGTAAAGGAGGAACTCATTGCATAGTTGATCGAGGAGAGGCAATCATATATACTTTTATAATAGTTGGGAATGTTTTGGTGTCCAAATAATTTTGTACTATGAATGCATTCGTAGTAACCTAGTATTTAAAATCCATTAAATCCGTACAGCCTTTATCTTCATTGGTCATAGCCTTGTAGAAAGTACACACCACATATTTCAGTTGTCTAACATCATCTTGTAGTAGGTGGAAATTGGGAAGAGAATGGAATGGACCCATATTCCATATACGTTACAATATTCTTCTTTTCCTAGTATAATCATTCTTGTGGTTTCCTTCATCTTTGCACTCGTAACACCATATGGTGAGCCTAGATTTCTTTCCTTCTTATAGTTACTACAATTTGTGCCTTACTATACCTAATTTTGCTTCTATTTTATAGTTATATGTACTACTTTCACCATAATCCTCAATATTTTCTACTTAGATAGCTGTTTCAATGACCTCTAATTTAGTTTGTAACTTTTTTTTGCGAATTGTAAACTCGAATCTTAGAACACAATATTTCCACAAACCAAGTAGTCTTGTTAGGTTATCAAAATTAAAATTGTCCTTATTCATTACATCAAAGAACCTAATTTCATATTCCATGACCATTTCTCCCATCCTATGATTTATCTCCTATAAGTAATTCTCCTATAAGTTCGAGTTCATTTTGTTCTCACTTATGACTCCTTTTGTCCCCCAATACATACCACAAGTTAGGACGTAATGTTTAGGGTCAGAAATCCCATCATAAGGTTAAAATTTGTAAAAGTATTAGAAAATCAAGCCATCCTTCTTCCCGGTCTTAATTGATTTCCTAGTTGACCTTGTAAATTATTATAACTCAGGATTTTTTCTAGGTTAAATTACATCCTTGCATGATTGGTACTTGCACTAGTACTCATGCTAGCCTTATTGGATTATGGTTTTTATTCTTTTGAATCTTTAGATTCTGGAATACTTAATTTGTATTTTGGATTTATAGGACCATGGTTAATGTCTTCCCCACTACTTTCAAAATTTCTTCTTAATGGAATCCCATGTAAGGGAGGATTACACAACGAAAAATCTATATCTTGGGAAATTTCTTATGCTCTTATCTCCAGATATTTTGATTGCAACCATGTTTGTGTTGTATATATTTATCTCAATATCCTTTGTAATTCTCGCAAGATTTTAATTTCTTTTCGAAAATCCCACATGATGAATTCCCTATTCGGATTTACGGATATATATTCTAGAAGAGGGGTACTATCATACTCTATGGTCCTTGGTGGATAATGTTTTATTTCTCCCTTACAAAATATGGTTTTTGAATTTTTGCAATATCGTAGTCTCCATGATGCTTTTTGGGTTTCAATGCCAACTCCTTTATAAATTTTCCTCTAACTACTTCTAATATTGTCTCTCCAACTTTGTTCTCTCGATTCCTCATTTCCCTTCCTGTCTTTGCAATTGATGATCACAACTTATTGTGCATCCTCTTTATCACTTCATCTTCTTCCTTCATTCATTCCTTTGGTTTATTTAGGAGGCTCTTTTACTCCTTCCATGAAAAATTTCCCTTCTTTATCCCTACTCGCAATTTCCTTTGTCCTTCCTACATAATTACTATTAATTTCTCATATATTGAATTTTCTAGCTTCTCTCTATAGTTTTTCAATCTTTCTCTTTATTATCTTTTCTCCTTTTTGGACTCTTCATGATTCCTCTTCAATTTTAGAACTTTATCCTTCATTTTCCCCTTCTAGGATTACATCCCCTTAGCACCTTCCCCGACTACTCTATAGTATGTATAATTGGCACCATGGTCTTTTCCACGGCTAACATCTTAACTAAAAATGGTAGTTGTCTCAAAAATGTTCCTATTAATCCCACTAGAGAATGTTCTTCCACAAAATCAAAAGAACAAATATCGTGGACAAAAAATTTCCATTACGTACCAGTTGATAGTGTTTTTTATCCAATGGTAAACAACACAAGTCTAAATAACATCCAATTTACTTATTCCATTCATATTCCTCTTTGGGGTCGTGTCTAAAGAAGTAGAATTTTAACCAAGATAATCAAGAAGCTAATTGTTCAGGGAGATCACACCAGAAAATGTCATGAATGTCTCCATAAATATGGTATAGATGAAACTTTTTAGTGGGGATTCCCTTTGAAATATCTTCAACTTCCATGATATTTTTCATCTTTTCTTGTAACCACCTTTCTACATCTCTTTGCCCCAGTATCCATCTCATCATTTTGGGGTCCCGACAATAGAACCATTGTCAACAGAGGTTCCTAGATTATGAATTCAAAACATGCAACATGTTGTAGTATAAACTAATTCATAGGTTTCTCATAAACAAATTAAGTCTCAATTTGTGCAATACAACAAAAATTAATAAGGTGAGATCAATAAAAATAAAACATAAGTAATTAAAGTTACTTGTAATATCAATTTGAACACATAAAATGGAATGAACCTGAAATAACTTACTATTGGAATCAAATATCAACCTTCTCGCGCAATGTGATTAAATAATTTTATACAAAACAACCATGAATATTGAGTTACCAAGTCCTTTAAACTTCTTCTCGTACATGAAGAGGCTTCTCCTATTCTCTATCTATCTTATCAACTATACATTATACCATTTTTCTTATCTAAAATATGATTCTACAAGGGGTTTGTACAATCATAAAAATTATATCCATGTTAGATTTCTTAGTCATTTTACACTCCAAAACTATGGTTTATTCATTAATGAGGGGTATTAAATATAATGTTTATATGGTCATTGGTTTCTTTATAATTAATATTTAGTTATAAATTGCTTATTTACCTTAACTATATTGTAAAATATTTCAAGATAATAAATAGGAGCACCACACACATCTCAAAGTGTGGTGTGTGCCTTAAACATTTCTCATCATTCTTTGTGTTGACATCTTCTAACATTATTGAAGTATATTAGTTAATATCACATATTTTAACATTATTAGAGTATATAAGTTAATATATAATGGAATTATTAGTTATCAATTAACTAGTATTCAATTATGAACTTCCCTAACCATATTGTAACCTCTTTTAGCATAACAAATACAATCACCACACACATTTTATAGTGATTTTTGTGGCTTTCTTATATATATATAGTGTCCACATATTTTAACATTGATATAAAATCCATTAGTGATTAAGGATTTTAGAGTTCGAGGAAGAGTGAAATAATGTACAGATCTGCAAGAAAGAACACAAAGAAGTTTTAATTCTAGGGAAGCCATTAGAGGTATAGACAATAACAAGAAGAAAAAGAGATCGACAATGTGAGAGGTTGTAACTTAGATCACTTGTTTCTATTGCATGCAAAGAGTTTTAAATATAGTTGGAATACATCGTATTGAAATGGATCATTCACCATTGATATAAAAATTGTGATTTCTATGGTTGTAGTTAGGGAAAATGTGAGTTGTTATTTTCATTAATTTTGAAAGCACTTTAGGAGGTTTTATGAATAGAAGAATGTCATTCATGCATATGATCACATCATTTACTACTTTTCATTGTTTCAAACACAAATATATAGGTGTAGACACATTTTTAGACATTTTTAATGGCACAAATTTGTGGATTTTTCAGTCATTTCTTTATAGTGGTGTAAAACACAAGGCATATATTTATACATTTTTCTATCATTCTTGCTTATGTAAGGGCTAAAATTTGTGTGCTTTTATATCATTTAACATAAAAAAAAGTTCATTGAAGGACTTTATATTCTCTATTAAGTTGAAACTCAACAAAAATTGTAATTAATATGTTCCTAGGGCATGTGAGTTGCTGATGTTTTGTTGCATAAAATAATTTTGAGGATGATTTTCATGGGTGATAAATATCTAATATTAGGGCATGAATTATGTGGAGGAAGATTTATGTGGACCAAATCAAGGGCACACGTATGTATTTTGTGTAAGTTGTAATGGAAAACAAAAAAGTATTAGAAGACCAAATCTACTGATGGAAAGAGGTACACACAATTAGACATAAACATGGATACGTTGTAATATGCATGTTATGCATTTGAAGTTGAAACTAGGTGGGATTTGTGTTTTAGATTACATCTAGGTCATGAAAATTTGTGATGGTGATTGATGCAAGAAATTAGTGGTGGGGGTAATTCTAGTCCCGGTTTGCGCAATAAAGATCAAATTTTGAAGTAATTTTTATATTTACTAAATATATTTCTATACTTTTCATTTACATTTATTTGTGTGTTAGAATCCAATTTTTATACTATCAGTTGTACCTTCATTTATTGCATTGATTTGTATGTCAAAATACAAGTATACAAATTTTTAGACTATAATTTCTCCCGTAGCATTGTTTTTGGGTTAGAAAATAAAGCATTATGTGAAAAATTGCTATAGGCTCATAAATTGATTGACTATAATTACAATATATGGAGTCACAAAAATTTACGATCTTAGAATATCAAAACTTTGATGGAATAATCCTTGGCACTAGAGGTAGGCCTATTCCAAATTTTACTGATTGTGACAAACATCATACAAAGACCTTTCTATTGTTAAATTTGTCATTATTAGACAATTTGATGCTTGAGGTCTAAAACACCATTGAGGTTATTGGGCTACGAATTTTTTTGAAGAATAAGTAAATGAATTCAAAGAAGAGTCATGTTTAATACTTGTAATTTTTTTCTAGCAAGGATGATGGAGGATGGGCCCTTTAAGTACACCTTCATATGAAATATTTCCAAGACCAAATCATTTCTATCAATAATAAGGTAGATACTAATGATTTGATGGTGGTTATTTTGAATATTTTGTTAATCTCAAATAATTTTTTGTGGAGGCTCTACAATTGATTGTCGAAATCCAAAACCTAACACCTAATCAAATCAGTTCCTATTTACTACAAAATGTATGAAGGTAGACATACTTAATTGATTCTGATTTTGTACAAGAAAAGAGTGCACTAAATTCTTATTCGAAGAGAAAGTAGAGATGTCACTTTGGTGAATATTTCATATAACAAGTGAAATGCCATTATTGTCATAAATTTTGGCATCTCAAAAGGTTTTCCATAAGTGATAGTATGATATTTAACAACATAAATCCATGGGACAAGGAAATTGTGGTAGAAACTACAAAAGAATGGGATTTTAAGGAAAAATGTTCTCTTTATGCTCTTAGAGAATCATTCTTGAATGACAATGTTGCTGATTATTGGATAATTGACTTTAGTGATTTCAAATATTTTTCTTATTACAGAGATTGGTATGTATAATTTACTAGAAATATGAATTATTTTTCTTTAGTTGAATTAGATGGAGTCACTCGTAGTAGAGGGGATAGAAGATGTATGTATTGTGTTGAATAATGAAAATACCTATTAGTAAGAATTGTTGGCATGTCCATAACATGCATAAAAAATTCGTGTTTGTTCATCAATCAACATAAAATTCCAATATTATTGTAAATTTATCTCGACAAAATTGTGTTGTGTCAGATGTAAAATAGGGACAAGTAATCATCCTAGGCATTGGGAAAGGTGGTTAGTATAAGATTTTTGACTCTCATAAAGTTAACTTAAAATCATACAATGAGGAGACTCCACCATCCAAGACATGATGGAGGATGAAATTCTTCATATGTTTGTTTACCCTACTCCAATCAACTTACATGCACTTCTAGAGGGAACATACACTACATAGAATGTGTCAGATGATGCAATGCTTCAAAAGGATGGAATTCCTCAATCAATATAAAATGCATAAGAAGCTGAAATGGATTGGGATGGTGGATTTCATTATTCAAATACAAAGTTAATTGTGGATAGAGAAACCACTATCTAGGGTCCATTAGCGAACATGGTGAGATGACAAGATATTCCACTTAGTCACAAGAACTAGATTGAAGGACAATAGAGAAGACTTATTTTTCTCATCTTGTTGTGGAATTTTTTTCCCAACATGAGTGAATAAATGAGAAAAATGTGGGATTATATAAGGAGATGGTTTTTTATTATATTATTTAGATGGTTATTTATCCTACTCCATCAGATTTTATTTTTATCCATGATATCTATACTTTACAAAAATCATCACATTTCAATTTCTTATCTCTAGAGATTTGGACAAGGTCATTGTGGTGATACACAATGATTTAAACTTTCTAACATGTATAATATGGTTCTCTAAAACTTACACACACACACACACACACACACACACACACACACACACACACACACACACATATATATGTATGTATGCATGCATGTACGTATACATACATATATGTGTATGTGTATTTATGTGTGTGTGTGTGTGTGTGTGTGTGTGTGTGTGTGTGTGTGTGTGTGTGTGTGTGTGTGTGTGTGTGTATGCATATGTTTATGTATCTATATAGATATAAATTTACATATATATACATATAAATACTTTTAAATATGTATATGTAGGCACACACTCACACACACACCCAACACATGACTGCATATGGATTGTTGGTACTCAAGTGCACCCATGTATGCATGCACACATGTGCATACTTACACCTAGCCATTTCACACGTGTGTGTGTGAAAACACAACATACATACCTATAGACACACATATACATAAACATGTGTGTATATACATGTACATATATGTGTGTGTATGGATATATACATATGTATACATGTAAATGTATACATACATACATACATACATACATACATATACATGCATACATGCATATATGCATATGCATGTATACACACATGTGTGTTCATGTGTATATGTATATATGAGTATATAGTATACTTGTAATACATATCTATATATACATGTGTGTGTATATATATACGTGTAATTGTATGTATATATAGTATACATATAATACATGTATACATACATATACATGTAAATATATATACACACATACATACGTGTATGTAAATACACCGATATACACACACAAATATATATGTCAATATACACATATACATGTATTTACATATATATACAAATACGTAAATGCATATATGTATATGCATACACACATACACATGTGTATGTGTACATAGACACATGCAAACCCACATTCGTAAGCATGCATATGTATATACATATGTGTATATATTACTTACATATGTGTATACATATATATACGATGCAAGGATTCAAAACCAGAGCATTACCTATCACATGTGTTCATATCATGATTTTAATTATTAGTCAAAATGAACCCAATTTATTGCTCCATATTAAATGGCATGAGGGGTTACAATATATATATATATATATATATATATATATATATATATATATATATATATAAAAACATATTAGGGATAGTTTATATGGACCAAGAGTAGGAGGAGGGAGGAATAGTAGTCATGGGGTAAATGAAGAAGTCCTAAATTCATATCATTTTCATTGTGTTTTTAAAAAGTAGTGGTATGGTTTTTAGAGAAGCAACATTTTTTCCCGTAATAATAACACAACATAACTCATAATAGTCTAGACATCCTTCATGGTATCATTGCTAAGATATACGAGTGTATATATAAGTGAGTATATATACACATATACTTGAAAGAAGGTTTGAAAACCCACAAGCGAGGATCACGAGGGACAACGTGCACATCAACGGACGTGCGAATGGCAGTGTGAAGAGATCTCGGGAGGAGCGAGCATCAACCGAATGTGCATGCAAAGATTTGACAAACGGGCAGAACTTGGTTAAGCCATAAAACTCTCCTCTATCTCATAGATCAAATGGGGTGTACATATAGGAGGTGCTTTGAGTAACCCCCAGTGCTGCAATCATGACAACTCAGTAGAGAGGGGGAGTTACATTCCCAAAATAGAAGTGTAACTCCCAATGATGCATATGACATATTGACGCACTGACGCACTGACGCATAAGGGAATCTCATAATGACCCCTAAATGACACATGGACCTATGATCTCACCTAAGTGAGATGACTCACCTGATGATGTGGAAAATACACACACCAAACCCCCCTTCATCGTAACTTAGGATGAGGTGGCAAGTTAGAAGCGAGAAATGGGTCTTGGCACAAAGCCCGATGGGTACCCATGCACAAGAAAAAGGTCCTAAGAAGTGAAGGAAAACCCAGTGGGAAAAACATCCACCACAAGAGAAAAAAACACTCTCTAATCTAAGAAAGAGGCCAAATATGGGTCCAGCCATGACGAGCCTAAAAAGGTACCCATGTACAAAGAGGCAATCTCTCGAAAAAGAAGAAGAAGAGAGAATAAGAGGGAGATGAGACGAATGCGTAAGATACCATAGACGGATCTCGAACTCGCAGCTCTAGGAAGTCTCCCAGAAGAATGTCGATGACGATATCGTCTACCTCTAGACTAAAGAAGAGCCACCCACAATGAAATGTGTGCCTACCCTTAGGAAGGACAGAAATGACGTGGTGGAATTCCACCCACTCCACAAAGGAAACTGAAGGCAGCAACATGAAGAACTCTGAGTCTGGTGCATTGAAGTGTGACATAGGTCTAGCAAGTGAGTGCCAAGGAACCGAAGGTAATGCCACGTGTGTGAACTAAGCTGTCGAGTGAAGAGGAACACCTACAGAAAGGATGTCTAAGTGATTTGAAGGGAACAAAACATCCTCCACAACGAAAAGGGATCCACAGCTGAGGGTGGATCAATGAAGGTCTCTGGAAATGTGGAAGTGACATGATTCCCAGAAGGGGCACTCCCAAAAACAGAGATGATGAACTCCTCTAAAACACCTATAGATGGATGAGGGACCTGTAGTGCATCACAAGTAGACTATGTGAAAAGACGACTAAGGTCAGGCAGATACTCATCCCAATGAGGGGGCTCAACAAACAGAAGAGTGATGTATGATAGGTATGAGTCATCCAATGAAGGTAGAGGAGTGAAAGGGGCCTCGCACACTGGAAGTGGAAAGGAGGATGGTGTAATGACGGTGTGAGACTGAGTAGGAGACGCTCGATATCTGATGAGATGTGGGGGGTGACAAAAATGTCTCGGAATAGTGAGAGGAAGAGGAGAAGAGTCCTCTGTAGTACTCTCGACATCAGAACTGGATGCATAATCCTCATCATCAAAAGTAGAACCAAGCGAGCCTGTGTCAGTGGAAATGTCATCACACGAAGAAATGGAGGAGACAATCAATCAATCAACAACAGCAACAATGGCGGCAAAGTATGTGAAGGGTCTTCATAGAGGGACCAAGAATGCTCTAGACATGGTGAGGTGGATCTAAGTCTGCCACGTGAAACCAGAGAGAACGAGAGACATGCATCATCATGTGACCAAAGACATGGTCACAAGTGTCGAGGAATTCCTCTAGATGACGATGATCAGCGGGTGCGAGGAACCGCCCAAGAAGGGTAAAAAAGGCCCTCGTGGGCGAAGCAACGCTCCATGGAAGCACACCAAGCTGAATAGGTCTCTCTCCCGGTGAGAAGTGGTGGAGGCTGTAAGGTGATCCTACGATGCTCACATCTAGAAAGAGCACTCTCCATGATGAAAAAAATGCAAGATGCAAGGTGCAAGACGTCGGACTCGGCCGATAATGCGTCTGCATGTGTAGGCCCAAGAGTACAAGCAACCCCCCCAAAATGTGGCACTTTATAAAAGTAGTGTGTTTACAAAATTGGAAATTCCATCACATAGTGTGTGAAAAATAATGCAACTTTGACCAAGGAAGCGCTCAAAAATGAGCAGCGAGTCAAAAGTTATGGCATAAATACAATTCCCGCAACTAATGGAAAAATGCACTAGATACTGTAAACACATTAAAAAAGTACACGAGATGGGTGCAAAGGGTATTGTGTGGGTACTCGTTGGAAATGGCACAGAATTTTAACAAGGGTTTATTTTGACTATGAGGGGGGGTTAGCCTCCTGCCAACCCCGGACCTCGCCCTCCGTCTTCGACAAGCGTAAGAGGGTATTAAATAAGCCAAAATACAACCTTACAATAAAAATGCCAATGCCAAACTGAATGTTTTAATTTTTAACACCTTTAAACATCAAAAAGAGGTGGAAAGGAGGGGCCCACGTGCTGTGTTGGAGGGAGGTGGCCACTTGGAGGTGCGTGCGGAGTTTGACTGAAGACCCAAAACAGCCAAAAATGCCAAAAATGCCAAAAACGGCTGTGTAGATGCACGTATTGCAGGATTGAATGTATGGCCACATGTGAAGGAGTTAGAGTTGAGCATGGGAGGTGCTTTGTGAGTAGGTGTGGCAGGGGCTGCACGAGTGGGTGAAGACCCAAAACGCCCCAAAAATCGCCTAAAAACGCCAAAAAACGTTGAGCAAAGTCTAAAAATGTTTTTCCAATGGAAGAGGACGCTGGAGGGAATGGAAGACCGCCGTGCTGAGCGTGCCAGGTGCTGCAGGTCACTGGAGAAAAGGAAACAGATGGAGATCAACGTGTGGGAGGTCAAAACGTTTTCCAATGCAACCAGAACATGCAGTTTTAAAAAAAAATATTTTTTTTCAATGCAAGACAAAAACATTTTTTTCAATGCTTGGAGACAGCGTGTGGGTTGTTGGTGCTATGGAGGATGCTACGAGCCAGAGATGGAGGGAGCAAGAGGCAGCAAAGAACCATGAAGCCCATGCAAGGGTCACAGCAATATGAATAGTGAGCAAGAAACGCTGAAGAAGCAAGATGCCGAGCGGTCGAAGACTATCCAAAACCCAAACAAAGCACGAAGCTACGAAGTCTAAGCCCAACACCACTATAAACCCAGTAAAACCAGCACTTCTAGAGCTCAGATCTGAAACTGTAAACACTCCAAAACTACATGCAAGGATGCAAAAACCGTTAAACCCCAAAAACGAAGCCACGAACACCCGAAAAGAAGTATAAACGTCTGAATCAATGCAAGAAGAGCACAACTGGAATATCCATTATGACACACGCTGAGAGAGATCTATATATCATGCCGGAAGCCAGAAAACACGCACAGAAATGTTGATGAGTGCACGGATCCACAAGATCCACTCTGATACCATGAAAGAGGGTTTGAAAACCCGCAAGTGAGGATCATGAGGGACGACGTGCACATCAACGAACGTGCGAATGGCAATGTGAAGAGATCTCGGGAGGAGCGAGCATCAACCGAATGTGCATGCAAAGATTCAACAAATGGTCGAACTCGTTAAGCCATAAAACTCTCCTCTATCTCATAGATCAAATGGGGTGTACATATAGGAGGTGCTGAGTAACCCCCAGTGCTGCAATCATGACAACTCAAGTAGAGAGGGGGATTCACATACCCAGAATAGAAGTGTAACTCCCAATGATGCATATGACGCCTTGACGCACCGACGCACGTGCACACGTAAGGAAATTTTATAATGACCCCTAAATGACACATGGACCTACAATCTCACCTAAGTGAGATGACTCACCTGATGATGTGGAAAATACACACACCAACATATACATATGCATGTATGTGTGTATATATGCATACATGTGGTTATATGTGTACATACACACATTTGTATACAAGTATATACATACATATATGTGCATATGTATACATATACATATACATATACATATTATATGTGTATATGTATATATGTATACATGTACACACATATGTATGTATATGTATGCATACATATATGTGTACACACACACAACTATATTTTCATTAAATTTGGATTAAGCACCAAAAGTATAGACTTCTAATAATGTGATCCATGGTTTTACAAACATGAAATTTGGTATCCAATTGTGGTAATGTTGGTTTCCAAGCATGTGAATGTTGGTGACTAATTGTGTTATTATCAATTTTTGATTTTTTGAAAACAATAATTAAAATTATAAATGTTAAATTAATATTGTGTGCAATGTATAATATTGTCATGTATTGAATACACATCTAGGTTAAAGAGACCTCTCATTCTCTCTCTTTATTTTTTTTTATTTCAATGGAGAATGGGAGGCCTTCTCATTATATTTTAACTTTCCCATTCTATCTCTTGATGTTTTTCTCCTATTTTCCCTTTGGAATATTTTTCACTTTCCTTTTTATCTCTTCATTTTTTCACTTTGAGAGACAATGGAAAGCCTCCTTGTCTCCTTTTAATTATTGCCACTTGGAGATAGAATGGGGCACCTTCCATATCCCCTTGATTTTTTTCACTTTTGAAGGAGAATGGAAGCCCTCTTATTCTCCATATTCATTATTATTTTTCTTTGAGGGAGAATAGGATGCCACCCATTCTTCATATTTATTGTTTTCTACTTTTAGGAAGAATAGAAGGCCACCCATTCTCCATCTTCATTTGTTTTTCACTTTATGAATTTATAACATCGTACCTATGTTAATAGAATTCACTTGTAAATGTAAGTCCATAGTAAACCACCAAACCATACATTCCTTGAATTATACTCTCTAACACTTGGTAAGAAAATTACCATTTTTGACTTGTTATAGCCTCTCTCAAGATAAATATTAAGATTTGGGATTTGGTATTGATTCAATTAATTAAAAATGTAAGGCAACACAAAAACATAAACCCCTAGTACTTGATAAGGAACTTACATTTTTTATACTTATTATAGCCTCTCTCAAGCATAGGTTCCCATTGGAATTTTATTTCAAGTCAATTGACTTATTTTATCCTTTTTCAAGTGGAAGTTCCCATTGGAAATTCATCTCTAGTCTATTAAATTATAAATGTAAGTCCACACCAAACCATCAAGCCATGCATTCCTTGAATTGTACTCTTTAACACTTGGTAAGGAAATTACAATTTTTTGATTTTTTATAGTCTCTCTCAAGTGAAGGTTTGAGCTTGGGGATTTTATATTTAGTAAATTAATTTATAAATGTAAGGCCGCACCAAAATACCAACCCATGCTTCTTGGTAAGGAAATTACAAATTTTTACTTGTTATAGCCTCTCTTAAGTAGATGTTCCCATTGAATTTTGATCTTGGATCAATTGACTAGTTTTAGTATTTTTAAAGTAGAGGCTCCATTATAATATCATCTAAGGTCTATTAACTTGTAAACATATGTCCATGCCAAACCAAAAACTTTTCACTCCTAAAATTTTACTATCTAACACTTGGTAATGTGGTTACAAAAGTTTGACTTGTCATGGCCTATCTCAATTAAAGGTTTAATCTTTGGGGATTTTATATTGGGTTACTTACTATAATGTAAGGCCACATTAAAACACCAATCCATGGTGTTTTGTAAGGAACTTACACAATTCTGATTTGTTATATCCTCTCTCAAGCAAAGGTTCCCATTAAAACTTCATCTTGTGTAACTTGACTTGTTTTAGCTTTTTTCAAGAAGAGGTTCCCATTGAAATTTCATAGATCTTAGGTATATTAACTTGTAAATGTAAGTCCAATAAAACACCAAACCATGTATTCCTCAAATTGTATTATCTAAAACTTGGTAAGACAATTACAAAATCTTGACTAGTTATAGCCTCTCTCAAGAAAAGGTTTAAGCTTGGGGATTTGATATTGTTTCAATTAATTTATAAATGTGAGGCCACACAAAAACACCAACCTATCATGCTTGATAATTACATTCCAAAGTTTTGAATTCTTATAGCTTCTCTCAAGAAGAGGCTTCCTTTGGAATTTTATCTCGTGTCAATTGAATTATTTTATCCTTTTTCAAATGGAGGTTCCCATTGTAATTTATTCTTGGTTCAACCTATTATTTTGTAAATTTAAGTCCACACAAAACCACCAAACCATGAATTCCTTGAATTTTACTCTCGACACTTGGTAAAACAATTATGATTTTTTGACTTGTTATATCCTCTCTCAAGAGAAGGTTTAAGCTTGGGGATTTGATACTCGGGTCAATCAATTAGTAAATGTAAGGATGAACCAAAACACCAAACCATGGTGCTTGATAAGGCACTTACAAATTTTTGTCTTGTTATAAACTCTCTCAAGAAGAGTTTCCCATTGTAATTTGATCTTGGGTAAATCAACTTGTTTTATGATTTTCAAGTTGAGGCTCCCATTAGAATATCATATTATGTCTATTAACTTGTAAATGTATGTCCACACCAAACCACCAAACCATGCATTTCTTGAATATTCCTCTTTAACACTTGGTAAGAATATTTAAAATTTATAGTTGTTGTAGAGTCTCTCAAGTGAAGGTTTAAGCTTTGGGGATTTGATATCGAGTCATTTAATTAAGATGTAAGCCCATTCCAAAACACCAACCCATGGTCCTTGGTAAAACATTTACCAAATTTTCACTTATATATCCTCTCTCAAGTAGATATTCCCATTGGAATTTGATCTTGGGTAAATCAACTTGTTTTATCCTTTATAAAGTAGAGGTTCCCATTAGAATTTCATCTTGGGTCTATTAACTTGTACATGTATGTCCAAATGAAACCACCAAAACATATGTTCCTTGAATTGTACTCTATAACACTTGGTAAGGAAGCTATGAATTATTGACTTGGTATACCATCTCTCAAGTGAAGTTTTAATCATAGGGATTTGATATTGGGTCAATTAATGTATAAATGTAAGGATGCACCAAAACACTAACCCATGGTTCTTGGTAAGGCACTTATAAAATTTTAGATTTTTATTGTCCCTTAGTTATCCCAAATTTTGTGTTTTACGATAAATTTGGATAACCATAAAAAATTTCATTCTTGAGGGCCTCAAAAAATTTCCCATCATTTCAAAAATCTAAAATTTATGGCCATAAGAGTCCTTTTTCTATGTCCTTCAGTGTTTTAGGTTCAACATGCACAATTGCATCTTATATGTTAAGTGTTCCCGAACCTTGAAACCTAACACACTAGAGTATTTCGGGTTTTAGGATTTGAAGACATCGTAAACAATTAATAAAAAACATGCCAAGTTTTAAATGTATCCCAAACCCCAAAACCCTAAACTTTATAGTGTTTCGAGTGTTTTTAGGATTATATTACACTAGAGCATACAAAGGTTTAAACATGCCATATGTTGTATGTTTTCCAAGCTCACAACCTAAAACCTTTAGTGTTTCCAATTTTTGGGGGTATGAGACATCAAAACATATCAATACTAAAGCATGTCTCATGCCAATGGAGTCCCGATCCTTGAAAATCATGTAAACACTTTGTGTCTAGCTTTTAGAACCCAATAACTGAAAAATATTATGTCATGTGTAGTAAACTTACCAACTTTGGGTTAATGCATTAATTACCAAGTCAGATTTGGCCCCACACATGTTAAAAGATGTGTAATTAATGCATATTGGTTATAAATAATTGGTATTTTCCACATTTTCACCTCAATATGAATTTTGTTTTTATTGTGCGACATGCTTACGGCCTTCAAACTTTTGACGGTGATTTTCTTGGTGATTTTTATGCCTTTTCACAAATTTTCTTCGTACCCAATTCATATTTTGGTGAGTTTAATATTTCTCATAGGTTTTTACCAACTTTTGAGATGGGTTTTTCTATTTTTCCTCATTTAATTTTCCTAGACTATTTTTGTTTTCTTAATATCTTCTCATTGTTCTTGTTTAACTGATGGTTTTTCATCAATTTTCCATCATTATGAGAAGAAAGTGTAGATTTTTCCCCATAACCGATTTTATAACTGAATATAGTTTTTCATCATGATAGAGATGTCTAAAACCTTGACACAAACTTATCAGGATTTTGGACTTGTCCATCATGATGAGAAACCCGAATTAGTGTTTCGAACTTTGGAAATGTCTCACATTTCTTAACCTTTAACTTGTTTGTGTCAAATTTTTCAGGTGCTAAACAAGTGCAATTCTCAAATGCCAAAGAGAAGTTGCAAAATGAAAGATAATAAGGAATTGATGCCACCAATGAAACTATGATGGATTTTCCAAGATACCTTGCAAGTTCTTAAATGAGGTTCAACATGTTACATGTAAGTGATATTTTTACTAAGTTCAAGAACATGGTAGAAAAATATTATTAGGAAGAACAAGATTTTTTTTAGAGGTAAAAAAGGGTTGAGGGGACCCTACCCCAAACATAGTCACAGCTCCATGAGAGAAAATAATTACATTACAAAACCATCAATAAACCGATAATATAATAGTCCATAATAAACGAGACTCCACAAGAGCAATAGTAGTAAAACAAAAGCAATAGAAAATGCAAAGGAACAAACAGTAAGTGCAACATCTATGTTACCATCTAAAGACACCAAGTTGAGGCCATCGGGAGTTTCCTTTATTTTCCTTCCCCGAATATCTACATCACTATATGCATTAGCGAGCTGACCTAGAGTCTGGAGATGCTAAAGAGTAGATTTCACTATGACTACACTCCACTCCATGTAGATGTGGAGAATAGCACGAAAATGGTCCAACTCATTGGTTATGAAACCATAGTTGGATTTTAAAACCTCAATCTCTCTACCATTCCCATTGTTGACCAATTCCTTGACCTGTGCTTTCATCTTATGATAATCATTGAACAAAAACTACACCCAAGCTCTTGGTGAGACTTATATCTCCCTTAAGTTCCTTAATATACACCACCATTTTAGCCAGATGGTTATCCCCTTTCACTAGTTTAACATGCCCCACAACCTCAAATTTTTGTTCCAATTACATATTGATAGGAGCTGAAGAATCCTATTTACTAGACTCCCCTTTGGTGTTCAAAGGAACACTAGGAGCCTACTTGGATTTCATCTCCCTAAGATTTTGGGCCACCACAATCTCAACCTCATCTTTATCCTCTTCCGAGTCACCTTCCTGAGAATCAAAATATTCACTCAAGTCTTCTTCCTCCAAGTCCAATTCAAATCCATCCACATAAGATTCCAGAGTTTTAGTTAGGGAGCCAGACTTGTCAATATCCAGAGCAGCTCTTTTGACAAGAGTGAGAATAAATCCTTGATGGAGTGGGACAGAGACCCTTCTGGTTTTGAATTGAGAGATAGAAGCACTCAGGGAGCGAAAAATAAAGTAGGGGAAGCTAAAATCCTAGCCACATCTGAAATGATTAAGCATAGGTAGGTGATAGGCATAAATGCATTTGTGACGGCCCTCAAGAGTGAGAAATTGGATAAGGGTGAGAGCCACATCGTCAAAAGGTTTAGGTAAAGATAGACAAAGATAACCAACAAAGTGGGAAGTGATATTTTCGTTACCTTTTAGAAACAGTTCAGCTCTTTAGAGGATTATTTTTTGGGTTTATAGACCTCCCTCCCAACTATAGGAATACCCATCACTTTGGCGAAAAATCCATAGTAATCTCAATGCTAATCCCCTTCATTTCAACCACCACACCTTTTTTTGTAGTCTTCCAAGTGCTGGAAAAGAAAAATATTTACTAAGATTTTCAAAATGACCTTCAAAATTTTTAAGGAAGGGAAAAAAACCCTTGCTATCAAATAGAGCCATGGCTTCAGGCATCACCCTTCAAGATCAACAGGTTCAGTTCTAACCAGGTCACCACCCATTTGGCCACACAAAAAATCATTCATGAAAAATCTAGAATTCTAGGTAGCTAGAGGATTACACGCAGGCCAAAAATGTAATTTCTCCAGGCACAGGAGGCAACAAAGGATTTCTAGACACACGAGTGGATCCCCTCCCATATCTTCACATTATTTAGAAATAAATTCTCACTATTCCTATGAAAAATGACCATGATGACTTTGACACACCATGAAATGACATTATTTGGTGACGTGTCCATTTATGTCATTATGTAAGTGTGCTCACACCTTTAGATCAAGAGCTTCCACTTCATTGATAAGTGTAAACTCATCACAATTAACCCACATATTAGCAAAAAATCCTCTACAAATTTGGCATCCCTATAAACATGCTTGAAGGTAATAATTTCAAATAAATTTGACATTTCCTTAATACTCTTTATAGAGTTTTGGATGGAAATAGAAATGGATCCTTTCCTAGTAATGTTGTTAATTATGTTCATAGAGTCTCCTTCCACCTCCAAATTGGCAAAATTGTATTGAAGAGCTATAGAAATCCCCCAAAAACCCTTGCTGCTTCAAAACAAGGTTATTTTGAGTGCCAAGATTGTGATGGTACCCAAGAATAAATATTCCTTCATAATCCTGGAACACCCCCCACAGCCAACCCTACCAGGGTTTCCTTTGGACATACCATCAAAATTTAACTTAATACACTCCTTCCTAGGTTTTACCCATCCTTTGAGTCTAGGGTTGAGAGAAGGGGTACTAGTAGATGAGGATCCCAAACCCCACTTTAAGGAAAATATGGTTTCATTCTGAAAGATAGTATTCTTTTGAGGGTTCAGATTAGATAAATTATCCTGAATTGAACTAACACAATGGGATCCAACTTTCTTGAAAGACTCTTTCTTGCCTTTGAAAATTCTTCTATTTCTCTCCTTCTAAATCTCATAAGCTAAATTCATAATAGAAAAAGGTCCACAAATATTTTAATCCTTTGCTCTTACAAGGATTAGACCATTGAGACCACATCAATTTAATGAAATTTGGGAGTACCCAATTGACTTCAAAAAGATTAAGAATGGTCTCTCTAACTCGAGACTAGATAGGGAAAACTCGAGAAAATGTGTGAGGAGTCTTCAAATTCACTTTCACATGGCACACACTTGTTAACCATATGGAAATTTATCTTATTTAGGTTGCTTTGATAGTTAAAATATTATCATGGATAAACAAACGCCAAAACATATTAATCTAGGGGATTAACTCTTTGACCCAAACACTTCCCCAATTGAAGTTTTTAGTTTCCCCCACATCAAAAAAGGAGTTGTAGGCACTTCAATCAAGAAGATTCCATTTTCCTCTTTTGACCAGTAAATACTATCATCTTATAATATCTCCTTATTAACAACAACACCTCTTAATTTTTTGTTAATATAAGAAATCTCAATGCTATTAGAACCATCCAGTTCTATAGTTTTCCATTGTCCTAAGGGGTTCATCAAAGTTGAAATAATCTCTAACCTTGGTCCCATATTTGGCAACAAAATATCTATAGACCGTGGGGTAAATGATCTTAAGATGAAGGTCCCCTAACCATTTCTCCTCCCAAAAATTGATCATTCACCCATTTCCAACCATCCATTTGCCACCCTTAGAGGCAACATGTTTATCCCAAATATCAATTTCCGAAACAAGAAGAACCATTTAAATCCTGGATGTAGAAGAACAATTCATTGGCGTGAAGATATGGGAAATATTTTCCGTGATAATAGAAGTCCATACACTCTCTTCCTTGACCAG
This sequence comes from Taxus wallichiana var. yunnanensis, assembly GCA_018340775.1. NCBI lineage: Eukaryota > Viridiplantae > Streptophyta > Pinopsida > Cupressales > Taxaceae > Taxus > Taxus wallichiana. The sequence continues at coordinate 49,195,849 of CM031244.1, read as the reverse complement.
CATCCAGCTCATTTTTGACAACATTACTTTATTCATTTTGGTCCAATCTTTGATACCTAGACCTCTAAGTTTTTTGGGGGTGCAAAACTTTTCCCAAGAAATAAGAGGAATTATATCTTTGGGTTTTGAGCCACTCCATAGAAATATTTTTTGAATAATCTCCAACTTACTATCAATTGAGGAGGGTAACTTGTAGATAGACATCTTATAAATGGGAAAATTATTAATTGAGCATTTGAGGAGGACAACCTTGCCAACTTGGGATAATAGAGAACCTTTCCAACCTTCAAGTTTCTTAAAAACATATCAATTAAGAAATTCCATTCAGCATTCTTAGGTTTTTCCACTCCAATAAGCATACCTAGATACCTAGTTAGGAGGGTTTTAGACACACAACCAAGAATTCCAGCAATTTTATTGCATCTTCTTTCTAGGGTGTTGATAAAGAAAACCAAGATTTTCCCATAATTGATCAATTGGTCTGATGCCTCCTCATAATCACCAGTTAATTGTTTGAATTCCATAGCCTTTGGGATAGAAGCTTCATGTGATGCCCGTTAAAACAACCTACTTGAGACCTAAGAAACAACCTAGGATTAGTTAGGAAAATTATGGAATAATTTTTTTGTTTAGAAGTGTCTACAACCAGTTGCAAGACAACAATTGTCACTAATAGGTTTCAAACAAGTTTAATCTACTAGAACATACTTTTATTTTATTAACAAATTACCAGAGGTCACAAGGTCCAAATTTTAGGGTTAGAAGTTTTAGTTAGGTTCAGGGGGTAATTTATTCCCATACCCACTCTCTAACAGGCTTAGAGTTTCAAATTGATTTTTCTCACACTTAACACATTCAAAACTTCCCTAAATCATTTCCATTGGATATGAAATTTTCTTACCTTTCCAACAATATAAATAAGTCCTTCTAAATCCTTGTAAAACTCCGCTTATGGGCAGGCGACCCTGGGGTGGAAATTTTCCCAAAAGGGACATGTGTCAAGCAAGGAAGGAAGACCACTTTTTGGGTTGGCAAGTCACGGGGTGGTGTTTTGAAAATTTCCCAACATGGGTGAAAAGTCCACATTTCTTCCACACCTCTATGGGTCCTCCAAGGACACATGTTGGGATCCAAGCCAAAGTGAGGAGAGGATGAGGGAAGGGCGGGTGGCAGAGAAGGTTGGAGAAATTCGCCGAAGGGGGAGAAAAAACAAATTAGCGCCCATGCACCCGTGGGTCTGCTAGGGACACGTGGTGCTCAATAAGCCAAGGCATAGAAAGAACGAGGAAAGGGTGGGGTGGTGGAGGTTTGGATGAAATTTTGCCAAGGAGGGGGAAACGGATAAGTTTAATGCGCGGTCCGTCATGTGCCTATGCAAGGGGACTCACCAAGGGACGAGGAGTGCAGGTCAGCCGTAGGGATTTCTATCAAAATTTTCCAAAACCAAAAATTTCAAAAAATAAAAAAAGTCATGTGGGTTTTTCCCCTCCACTATCACCCCATGCTGCCACATGGCAAAGTACTCAATGGATGCAGGATTATGGACTCAAGCGAGGAAAATGGTAATTTTTTTTTTTTTAAAGGTACGAAGGAGGAATTTTATGTCGTGTGTCCACCGTTGCCTCATGAGGCCATGTGGTAGCCTCTTTTTGGCTATAGGGAAATGGGGTGGTGGGTAAAATGTTAAAAAATTTCCCAAATTTTTTTATTAAGTCCCAAGGGAAAATTTCGGGCCTCGGGCCCACCAAGGAAAATTTTCCCAAAATTTTAATGCAGTGAAGAAAACTTCAGAAAGCCATAACTTTTGATAGAAATATCAGTTTTGGGAAAAAAGGACTTTCTGCAAATCCTCGATGCCCTCGTTTGCATAGGAATCAAAAATTTTAGTTTTTGATAAAGTTTAAGGGGTTAATTTTAAGAAAACATCCTGTGGCTTTTTAAAAGCAAATCTGGTAAATTTTGACTTATAAATTTTTGTTCAATTTCATCTCCTCCTTCACTCAACGTGCTAAATAAACATTGAGGATTACTCTAAGAAGGATTTATGATATTTTGGGAAGGTAAATTTACTCGATTGATTTCCAATTTAAATTTTTCCAACAATTGACAAAAAAATAAAAACGATTGAAAAGTTTTGGGCCCGATTTTGTGATGTTTTAAATTAGTTCCTAAATGTTTTGTAAAATTTGAGTTCCTTGATGTTCTAGCATGCTAAATTTTAATGTTTCAAAGTTGATTATTATGTTAAGGCTTGAACTATGCATTTTAATTAAATTATTTACCAGTTTAAAATTACAACATAAATCAATTTCTAGTGGATCTGTTTAACTATTTCATCTTCCATAAATGGAAATTTCATTTCTATTCTAGTCTAATACATTTAGTTGATATAAATAAACCATTTAAAAACTAAACTATAAATTCTGGTTTCCAATTTAATACATTTCCAAAAGAGACAAAGTAATATAATTCCTTCATACGTATTTCTTCTTTTTCCATTTTTCTAAATAGGATTTCTATCACAATTTGATATTCCAATTTGAATCAACAATGCAATGAGGAAAGGTCTTTCAATCCTTCATTAATTCTAAAATAAATACTTCTTTACATTTTCCATTCCTTGAATGCAATTCATAGATTTCACTTTCTTTCTTTCAAATGTACAAAACAAAATACAAATATCTTTCACATTTCGAATAAGTAACTTTCATAACCAATTACAAACATCTTCCCTTCAAAAAATACATTACAATTTCATCCACTTCAAAGTGGGAAAGGTTACAAATGATTTTTTTCACAAGGTATTGTAAAACTGTATTTTCCTTTGCTCCAAAAATACATTTTCCTTTTTCTTCCAATTCGATTCATCACAAAAAAGTGGGGTAAAGGAAACACCCTCCACCCAACCAAGACATCTAATGAAAGGAGAAGCCATCCTTCATCATTGGCCCCTAAGCCCCAACCACAATGCAATAAGAAATAGATATCAACCCATGGAAACAACAGGCTTCCACAACACACAACATTCCTTCAACATGCACAATTTAATTCAAAAACATAGTTCAACACAAGACATCAGCTTTACCACCGCATTGAAAACATTGAACAGAACACATGCTTTATCATGCACAAAGGAGAAAGAAGTATGGGGGAAGATACTTATGCCTCCCAATGGGAATTGGGCATCCACCTATAACAAACCACCAAAATAATTCATCACACATATCCTTATGCCCCCATAATTTTCCTTATATCCCCCACAAATTAAGAAATGCAAGCTATTTCTTTTCCATGGTGGATCCCAAACCCAAACTCCCTCCACAAAATTTTATGCCTCTAGCATTCCCTTATGCCCCCACATGAATTCCCCATAGCCTTATCCTACACCATTCCTATGGCAGTCTACCCAACCAGCCAACAATTACACAAAACACATGCACCATTCATACAAACACAAAAGAAATAACAACAAAAAGAAGAGCTAAGCTCCTACCTCTCCATGGTAGCTTTTGTTTCCAAACAACAAAATTTCAAAGCCAAAAACACATTCCTAAAATCATCAACTAAAAAGCATGCAAATTTTTCCAAACTCCTCCAAAAGCAAGAGCTCCAAGCACAAAGAAAATTCACCCCAAGGAAGCATGCAAAATGATTCAACAACCCAAAACAAGCAAAGAGTTTGAATTTTATAGAAGAGGGAAGAGAAGAGGATGATGTGGATCCATGTAGGATGCCACATCACACATCCTCAACTCCAACACAAAAGAAAAATTTCATTCTCCCAAGCACAATAAAGAGGTGGGTGAAAATATGAAAATTTACTTGCACACTCCAAAAAGCCCACACCCCAAAGGACTGAATTAAATAAACTGTAAGAAGAGTGCAATAAAACATGCAACATGATTAATAAAAAAATGCATTAAAAAGGGCTAAAATCAACTCTCCAACCATAGGTATGGTTGGTAAATTAAATTAAGAGGTATGGGACAAGTTTTACTTGTCCCACAAGCCTCCAAAAACAGCCCCCAAGGAAAAATTCGAATTTCCAAGGAGGTGGAGTGTTTCATACTCCAAAATCTGACTTACACAACTCTTACACAAACTTACACATCCCTTACATATTTAATACAAAGAGCCAAAAACTTCCATTATTACTTTCTTATATCCAAATTTAATTAATTAAATTTTAACCATATGTTTTCTCACATTAATCTACCACAATTTAATTAAATAAAAGAAAGGGACACATTACTAATAAAATACATACAAATAATAATAAAAAAGGGACCACATTAATAAATACACAAAACCCATGGTCACATATAAAGGTGATCCCCCCATGGGAATCCCTAACAAAACAACACACACACACACACACAAAAACACGTTGCCATGGTGACCTTGTTGAATTCATCTAGAATTCCAATGTGGTTGGTCTCCAATCCCCCAATGTTTGTTGTGATAGTTTAACATGCAAAAAAAATACCTCCTTCATCCTCGTGGCCATATCAGAACATCCAACATGATATAAATATAATCACAAAATCATCTAAATATGTGAATCACAACAACATCAAAGCAATTTAACAAAATCACTTACAATTTATATCAACAACATCAAAGTAACAACTATATCATTTGTAATTTAATCAACCACTATATCATCATCATATAATGTCCATTTTCTAGGTCTACTCACAATATCCAAAATCACATGCCCGAACAACATTCACAATATATCCATGTCAAATAGTATATCATCATCCACATATGAAGTGTCTCTAATAATCATCATGCATCATAACCAAATCAAGATCAACAATAATCCATGATCCAACATCTAACATCATACTAAATCAAAATTATAATAATGTCCATAATGAAATCAACAGTATTAAAAGGTGTCAAAGGGAAGTGGGCACTACATCCCCTCCCTTAGACTCGACTTCCTCCTAGAAGTCACTGGAAAAAATGTCGAAACCGAACTCGTAATAAGGTAGCATCCTCCCATGTAGCTACAGTCTTGTCATATATGTCCCACTACACCTGAACTTGATCAACCTCTCTACCTTAAAGGCTCAGGGTCCTATGATCTAGGATGCAAATGGGCTCCACCATCGACTTCCCTTGATCCTGCACCTACAAATATTTCCAATCAAGCACATGAGAAGGATCTACAATATATCTCCTAAGAACTGAAACATGAAACACATCATGTATGTGAGACAAGCTGGGTCACAATGCTAGATGGTAGGCCAAAGGGCCGATATGATCCAAGATCTTAAAAGGACCCCTGAATCTAGGAGCTAACTTAGAACCTTTTCCATAATGGATAGGGCTCTTGTGTGGCCTGACACGAAGGAACACCTTCATGCCCACATCAAAACTACGGTCGATCCTATGTTGATCCGCATACTTATTTTTCCTATCTTGTGCCTCCTGCAATCTCTATCTGATCAACACCACTTGCTGCTCCATGTCCTGTAGAAGAGTTGGTCCAAGAGATACTCTGTCCTCTAACATGTCCCAGCTAAGAGGTGTCTTGTACTCTCTACCATACAAATCCTGAAAAGGATCCATGCCTATAGAACTCTGAAAACTATTATTGTAGGAAAAATCCACTAAGTACAAGTACTCCTCCCATTTAGACTGCTGATCCATCACATACATCCTGAGCATGTCCTCTAAAATCTAATTCACCCTCTCAGTTTGTCCATCTGTCTTAGGGTGATATGTTGTGCTGAAGTTGATTCTCGTCCCGAGGACATATTACATGGTAGTCCAGAAATGTGAAGTGTACAAAGGATCACGTGGTCACAAATGATCTTCCACGGAATCCTATACAACCTAACAATCTCATCCAAATATACCTATGCCATTACTCTAGTTGTATAAGTGGTCTTCACTAGAGAAAAGTGAGCCACTTTTTTCAATTTATCAACCGTGACCATAATGGTGTCATGGTGATATCTCGACATCGGTATCCCAACAATGAAATCCATGGAAATGGTGTCCCACTTCCATTCCAGTATAGCATGAGGATAAAGAAGGTTAGCTAGATGTTGATGCTCGGCCTTAACTCTCTGGCACTCTAAACATCGTGACATGAACTAAGCCATGTCTCTACGAATTCCTCTCCAATGGTACAACTGTCTCAAGGTGGCATGCATCTTCTTCACCCCGGGATGGGCTGAATAGGGTGCACGATGTGCCTCTACCAAGATGTCCTACCTCAAGCCTCCATCTCTGGGAACATATATCTAGCCTCTATGCCTGAGAAGACCATCTTTCCTCTAAGGAAAAACCATCAAACTTCCCCTCAAGGGGTCTCTAGACTCGATCTCTGCTCGAACTATAATGTAGAAGTTGTCAAGAGGAAGCTGCTGAAGAATCCTGCTCTGCAAATCTGTGCTCACTGAGGTGGCCATAACCACATGTCTCCACCTACTGAGAGTGTCTGCTACCACATTCTCCTTCCCCTTCACATGCTCGATCTCCATATCATACTCACAAAGTAACTCCATCCAATGCCACTGATGAGCATTGAGATTGGGCTACGTGAAGAGGTGGCGAAGACTCAAGTGATCTATCCTGAGTGTGAATCTCCAACCAAGAAGAAGTGCCTCCATCGAACTAAGGCATGCACAATTACCATAAGCTCAAGATCATGGGTCGATAATTAAGCTCATAATATTTGATTTTTTGAGACTCAAAAGCCACTACTCTGCCCTCCTGCATCAACACACCTCCAAGCCCTGCTAAAGAAGCATCCATGCAAATGAAAAACTCACCCTATGGATCCGGCACTACAAGAATAGGTGTTGTAGTGAGACACTCCTTCGTGTTCTTGAAGGCCTCGCTCATCATATGTCTCGACCAAACAAACTTTTTCCTTTCCTTCAAGGGAAGTGATAGGGTGTGTAATCTAAGAGAAGTCCTGAACAAATCTCCTATAGTAACCTACTAATCCCATGAATTTATGCACCTCAGTCACAATAGTGGGTACTAGCCAATCCATAATGGCTCTAATCTTGGAAGGATCAACGATGATACCTTCCCCAAAATGATATGACCCAAATATTGTACCTCTATCTTGAAAGAATACACACTTCTCCAAGTTCCCGTAAATTTGTTGCTCCCGAAGACACTGAAGAACCTAGTGAAGGTGCCCCTCGTGCTCCTCATGCATACATGAGTAAATCAAAATATCATCTAGGAAGATGAGCACGAAGAGATCTAAGAAGGTCCTGAATACCCCATTCATCAAACTCATGAACACTGTACGGGGCATTAGTCAAACCAAAAGGCACCACTGTGAACTCATAGTGCCCATATCTCATACGGAAGGTAGTCTTATGAATGTCCACCTAAAAATCATCAACTGATGGTAGCCTAACTTAAGATCAATCTTAGAGAAAAATATGGCTCCTTTCATCTAATCAAATAAGTCATCAATACGTAGAAGGGGATAACGATTCTTAATCGTTACCTTGTTTAGTTAGCAGTAATCAATACACAACCATAAGGATCCATCCTTCTTCTTCACAAAGATCACTAGTGCACCCCAAGGGGATACACTAGGATAGATAAGGCCTTTCTCCAAAAGGCCCTCAAGCTGCACAACTTGAGCTCACAGAGCTCTGGGGTGGTCATCTGATAAGGTGCTCGTGAGATAGGCTCTGCTCCCAGAACTAGATCTATATGAAAATCAATCTCACGTGGGGGTGGTAACCCCAGTAGCTCCCTTGGAAAGACATCTACAAACTCTCTCAAAATGGGATGATCATCTAGTGATGGTCCACTAGACCCATCCTCTGATCTATCACTGATTGTAACAACATACATCTGACAACCCCGTCACACACACCGCTTAAGCTGCATAGCGAGATGGTGCGAATAGAAATAGGTCTCCTAACCCCTGAAATCACCGACTCCACTCCCAAATCATCTACACAAGATATAGTCTTGTGATAACAATCCATCCTAGCCCTATGTGTAGATAACCAATCCATACCCAAAATGACTCCATACGAGCCCAAAGGAAGGATACGGAGATCTGAGGTAGTGGTGAAAGGTCCCAAATCCACTACACACTCCTTAACTAAGGAGTCTATAGAGATCTTGGCTCTAGAAGCCATCTCGACATCCCAACTATGACCCTGCCTAACTGCCACTAGCTTGCATTTCTCTACTAAAGATGGTGCAATGAAAAAATCAGAAGAACCAGAATCAAACAATACAGAGGTAGAAATACCACCAATGCTACCTGTGATCTTAATGAATGTACTTTGACACTCTTCCCGTGGTTCTCAACCGCTACATAAATCCTAGTGGTTGTGTCCCATGTCACCAACAATGACTCGATATTTGTGTCTTACCCTTGTTATTAGGGTTTTGTGGGTAGTCTCTCCAAAAGTGTCTAGTAACACCACAACCAAAACATCCTCCTGATCCTCCCCAATGAGTAGCACCTCTAGTAGGTGCTTTGGAAGTCTATGGTGTGGATCCCGATGATCCATCTCTATGGTCTATTGAGGTCTTAACTAGAGAGCTCCCGCTGAATGGGCTCTAGGTCCACCCTATGTCCTGATGGGACCCCTAGGAGGAGGCCCCATACTCTAACCTCTCTGTGCATCAGCTCTCTGTGGAGGTCTATGAGGTGGGCGGGATTGCTGCTATCTGCTTTTGTTCTAAATGATGACTATGCTTTGAACCCTATCCACCACAAGGAAGGGGTACTAACCCAACCAATCTACCATCCTGCATCTGTTGTATGGACCTTTGGACTTGGTCTCTATCCTGCTGGGTCTTTCCCTGAGTCTCCTCTGCTATATAGGCCTTCTCAATGGCCTCTGCTAAATTCTGATGGGTAGTGGATCCAAACCGCACCTCCAATGTCTAAATTCAAGCCCCGGATGAACCTGTGGATCTATACCTACTCATCCTGCATGTACTCAACATACTGAGAGTAGATCCAAAATCTACTCTCATACTCTACTACTAAAAGAGATGTCTGTCGAGGTCATGAAACTCATCTATCCGCTGCTGTATGAACCTCCATGACAAATATCTACTCCTAAATTTCTCCTCAAATAGCTCCCAGGTCACTGTCTCGGAATCAACATGGAGATTTTGATTCTCTCTATCCTCCACCATACTCCTACTCCATCCCTCAGTAGATGGATTGCAACATGAGCTTTCGTGTTGCTAGAACAAGGACAAATCTTGAAGTAACCGCTCAAGCTCACTAGCCAGGCCTCTGCCTAAAATCCACCCGTGTCACCTGAGTAATGTGAGGGCCGAAGCTTCAAGATCTCCCTGATGTGATCTATAGCTATGGTCTGATGGCCTCTAGGTATCTCTACATGCTCATCCCTAAGCCTAGGGCTCCGAGACCTCTCTCTATGCTCTAAAATGTGGTCACCCTATCCCCTCAGGTGACTCTACTCTGGATGACTCTACATGGGAGTTCTCTCCTCTATGCTCCTCACTAGGTCAAGGAGATACCTAACCCTCAATGGAAGGGGCTTTGTCATGGCTAGGCTGTATGTCCTCCTCCTAATCCTCCATGTAGAGTGGCATTAACATCCTGAAGAGTACAAAATTTGGGGTAGGATGGCTGCTACACCCTGATCTAGTGGTGGTGGTGGTAGTTGTGGTAAGTTTGAGTCTATGTGAAAATTCCCCTCACCCCATATATGCCTCTTGCATAGACCAAAGTGAGAGTTAGTTCATTTTTCTAAGTTTTATTCAATTTCCATGTTTACTAAAAATATGCAATTTCTAAACTAAGTTTTTTTCTAGATTTAAAAGTGTGCTAGGTTTAAGTTTCATGTCTCAAGTTTTCTAGTGTGCCCAATGGTCCAAGATTTTGAACCAACTTCTCTGATACCAAGTGTGATGCCCATTAAAACAATCCACTTGAGACCCAAGAAACAACCTAGGATTAGTTAGGAAAATTATGGAATAATTTTTTTTTGTTTAAAGTGTCTAACAACCAGGTTGCAAGAAAAATAGTTGTCACTAATAGGTTTCAGAACAAGTTTAATTTACTAGAACATACTTTTCTTTTATTAAAATTACCAGAGGTCACAAGGTCCAAATTTTATGGTTAGAATTTTTAGTTAGGTTCATGGGGTAATTTATCCCCATACCCACTCTTTAACAGTTCGAGTTTCAACTTAATATTTATCATACTTAACTGCATTAAAAATTTTCCTAAATTATTTCCATTGGATAGGAAATTTTCTCACCTTTTCCAATGATATAAATAATTCCTCCTAACTCCTTGTAAAACTCCGCTTGGGCCCGGTGGGCCTTGGGGTGGAAATTCTCCCAAAAGGGACATGTGTCGAGCGGGGAAGGAAGACCATTTTTTGGGTTGGTGGGTCATGTGGGGCCATTTTTGGAAATTTTACCTACATGGGTGCAAAGTGCACATTTATCCCACACCTCCATGGGTCCTCCAAGGACACGTGTTGGGCTCCAAGCAAAAGTGGGGAGAGGATGAGGGAAGGCGGGCGACAGAGAAGGTTGGAGAAATTCACCAAAGGGGGAAAAAAAACCAAATTAGCACCCACGTGGCCATGGGTCCGCCGCAGAGGACATTTGGCACTCAAAAAGCCAAGGTAGGGAAAGAATGACGAAAGGGCGGGGTGGTGGAGGTTTGGAGGAAGATGCGCCAAGGAGGGGGAAACAGATAAGTTTGATGCACAAGTCCGCGCGTCCACGGAAGGGACTTCTCTAAGGTAGGGTGGGAGTGCGGGGCCACAGGGATTTCTATCAAAATTTTCCAAAAAACAAAAAATTCAAAATTTAAAAAAAAAATTCACGTGGGTTCTAACCTCTCCGCTATCACCCCATGCTACCATGTGGCAGTACCCGATGGGTGCGGGATTGCGGACCAGCGGAGGAAAATGGTAAAATTTTCCAAATTTTTAAAAATGGTGCCAAGGAGGAAATTTATGTTGGATCTCCACCATTGCCTCATGAGGGCACATGGAAGCCTTTGATTAGTTACGGGGTGGGGGAAAAATGTTAAAATTTTCCCAAAATTTTTTATTAAGTCCCAAGGGAAAATTTCAAGGCCCGGCCATAAAGAAAATTTTCCCAAAATTTTAATGCTAGTGAAGAAAACTTCAGAAGGCCATAACTTTTGATAGAAATCTTGGTTTTGGGAAAATGAGGACTTTCTAGAAATATCTCAATGCCCTCTTTGCACAGAATCATAAATTTTAGATTTTGATAAAGTTTAAGGGGTTAATTTTAAGAAAATATTCTGCAGGCTTTTAAAAGCAAACTGGTAAATTTTGAATTATAAATTTTTGTTCAATTTGATCTCCTCCTTCACTCAACATGCCAAAAAAACATGGAGGATTACTCTAAGAAGGATTTAGGATATTTTGGGAAGGTAAATTTGCTCAATTGATTTCCAATTTAAATTTTTCCAACAATTGACAGAAAAACGACTGTGAAAAGTTTGGGCCCGATTTTGTAATGTTTTAAAATATTTCCTTAAGTGTTTTTGTCAAATTTGAGTTCCTTGATATTATAGCATGCTAAATTTTAATGTTTTAAATTTGATTATTATGTGTAGGTTGAACTATGCATTTTAATTAAATTATTTGCCAGTTTTAAAATTACAATAGAGATCAATTTCTAGTGGATTTGTTTAACTATTTCATCTTCCATAAATGGAAATTTCATTTCTATTCTAGTCTAATACATTTAGTTGATATAAACAAACCATTTAAAAGCTAAATTATAAATTCTGGTTTCCAATTTAATACATTTCCAAAAGAGACAAAGTAATATAATTCCTTCATACGTATTTCTTCCTTTTCCATTTTTCTAAATAGGGATTTCAATCACAATCTGATATTCCAATTTGAATCAACAATGCAAATGAGGAAAGGTCTTGCAATCCTTTATTAATTCTAAAATAAATACATCTTTACATTTTTCCATTCCTTGAATGCAATTAGCAGATTTCACTTTCTTTCTTTCAAATGTACAAAACAAAATACAAATATCTTTCACATTTTGAATATGTAACTTTCATAACCAATTACAAACATCTTCCCTTCACAAAATACATTACAATTTCATCCACTTCAAAGTGGGAAAGGTTACAAATGATTTTGTTTCACAAGGTACTGTCAAAACTACATTTTCCTTTGCTCCAGAACAACAACATGCAAGTTTTCTTTTTCTTCAATTTGATCACAACAAAAGTGGGGAAAGGCAACGCTCTCCACCCAACCAAGACATCCAATGAAAGGAGAAGCCATCCTTCATCATTGGCCCCCGAGCCCCAACCATAATGCAATAAGAAATAGATATCAACCCATGGAAACAATAGGCTTCCACAACACACAACATTCCTTCAACATGCACATTTTAATTCAAAAACACAGTTCAACACAAGACAACAGTTTACCACTACATTGAAAACATTCAAAAAACACTTTTTATCATACAAGCCAAAGGAGCAAGAACTATGGGGAAGCTACTTATACCTCCCAATGGGAATTGGGCATCCACCTATAACAAACCACCAAAATAATTCATCACACATATCCTTATGCCCCCACAATCCCTCCTTATGCCCCCCAAAATTTTCCTTATGCCCCCCATAAAGTAAGAAATGAAAGATATTTTTTTTCCATGGTGGATCCCAAACCCAAACTCCCTCCACAAAATTTTATGCCACTGGCATTCCCTTATGCCCCCCCACATGAATTCCCCATAGCCTTCTCCTACACCATTCCTATGGAAGTCTACCCAACCAGCCAACAATTACATAAAACACATGCACCATTCATACAAACACAAAAGAAATAACAACAAAAAGAAGAGCTAAGCTCCTACCTCTCCATGGTAGCTTTTGTTTCCAAACAACAAGCTTTCAAAGCCAAAAACACAATCCCAAAATCAGCAACCAACAAGCATGAAAAGTTTTCAAACTCCTCCAAAATCAATAGCTCCAAAACAAGGAAAATTCACCTAAGGAAGCATGCAAAATGATTCAACAACCCAAAACAAGCAAAGAGTTTTAATTTTATAGAAGAGGGAAGAGAAGAGGATGATGTGGATCCATGTAGGATGCCACATCACACATCCTCAACTCCAACACAAAAGAAAAATTTCATTCTCCCAAGCACAATAAAGAGGTGGGTGAAAATATGACAAATTTACTTGCACACTCTAAAAAGCCCACACCCCAAAGGACTGAATTAAATAAAATATAAGAAGAGTGCAATAAAACATGCAACATGATTAATAAAAATGCATTAAAAAGGGCTAAAATCAACCCTCCAACCATAGGTATGGTTGGTAAATTAAATTAAGAGGTATGGGACAAGTTTTACTTGTCCCACAAGCCTCCAAAAATAGCCCCAGAGGACAAATTCGAGTTTCCAAGGAGGTGGAGTGTTTCATACTCCAAAATATGACTTACACAACTCTTACACAAACTTACACATCCCTTACATATTTAATACAAAGAGCCAACAACTTCCTTTATTACTTTCTTATATCCAAATGTAATTAATTAAATTTTAACCATATATTTTCTCACATTAATCTACCACAATTTAATTAAATAAAAGAAAGGGACACATCACTAATAAAATACATACAAATAATAATAAAAAGGGCCACATAATAAAATACACAAAAACCCATAGTCACATATAAAGGTTATCCCCCCATGGGGATCCCTAACAACAATCAAACACACACACACACACAAAACAAGTTGCCATGGTGACCTTATTGAATTAATCTAGAATTCCAATGTTGGTTAGCCTCTCAATCCCCCATGTTTGTAGTGATAGTTTAACATGCAAAACACAAATACCTCCTTCAGCCTTATGGCCATATCGAACATCCAACATGATATAAATATAATAAAAATCATCTAAATATGTGAATCACAACAACATCAAATCAATTTAACAAAATCACTTACAATTTATATCAACAACATCAAAGTAACAACTATATCATTTGTAATTTAATCAACCACTATATCATCATCATATAATGTCCATTTTCTAGGTCTACTTGTAATGTCCAAAATCACATGCCCGAACAACATTCACAATATATCCATGTCAAATAGTATATCATCATCCACATATGAAGTGTCTCTAATAATCATCATGAATCATAACCAAATCAAGATCAACAATAATCCATGGTCCAACATCTAACATCATACCAAATCAAAATCATAATAATGTCCATAATGAAATCAACAGTATCAAAACGTGTCAAAGGGAAGTTAGCACTACACTTCACCCACCAACATAGTGTCATCAACAAAATGTTGGTTAACAACCCTATTACAGTTAACAACAATACAAATACCTATAATCCTCCCATCCAAGGAAGCCTTATTAAGGGATCCATTGAGGGTTTTGGCCATAATATATAAAAGAAAGAGAGAAATAGGATCACCCTGTCTTAATCCATGTGTGCTATAAAAAAATCCACAAGGGGTCCCATTAATCAGGACCAAGAACTTAGCTGTGGAAATACATGAAAGAATCATCATCTTGAAGTCTTCACCAAAACCAAACCTAGTTAGAACCTTCAGAAGGAAAGGCCAAGAGACTCTATCATAGGATTTCTCCATATCAAGTTTAATAAACATGGATTCCTTCTTATTCTTCTTAACTCGAATGAAGGGTCTCTTGAATAGTGACTATACCATCCTAGATCTGTCTTCCCATAACAAAACCTCCCTGTTGTTCAGAGATGATTGAAGGAAAGACAAGCTGAATTCTTAAAGCAAGGATTTTGGAGCACATTTTGTAAACACAGTTACATAGGCTTATAGGTCTAAAATTTCTGAAATATGTAGGATCATGATTCTTAGGGATCAAGGCAAGAAAAGTGTTGTTTAACTCTTAAAGTATTTTTTTATTCTTAAATAATTCTTGAATAGTATTGCAAGTATCTTCCTTCACAATCTCCCAGAAAGTTTGAAAAAGATAGCCGAAAACCCATCCAGTCCTGGAACTTTGTCAGGATTTAGGGATTTCAACATAAATTCAATTTCTTCCAAAGAAGGGATTTTTGTGAGAATGAAATTTTCATCTTCATTAATCAAATGAGGAATATAGTCCAAAACTACTCTCCCTTAGAGCTGTTGGATGCACTTTGGAAGAAGGTAAAATCCTTCGAAAAAGAACTAACAACTTGTTGGATTTCCTTAATGTCATTGATCAACACTCCCTCTTCATCCTTGATACAAATAATTCTATTAGATATCCTTCTTTTTAAATTTGAGATATGAAATAACTTCATGTTCTTGTCACCTTCTTTGAGCCATTGGACCCTCGATTTCTGTTTCCAAAAAATTCCTCCTTCAAAAGAATGTTATGATATTCAGCTAATAATTCCTTTTTTTTTTGGTTCAAGTAGGAGATTTTCCTCAACAAAATATTCCATATTACCTTAGAGGGATGATATCTCATTAGCCAGAGACTGCTTTTTCTCAAAAATGTTACCAAAACTTCTTTTATTCCATCCTTTTAGATTTTTCTTCACATGAGCTAGCTTTTTAGCAATCCTGAACAAAGTTGTTCCTTTGATTTTCACATTCCACCAGCCCTTGACTAAATAAAAATATCCTCATCTTGTAGCCACATATTCTCAAATCTGAAAGGGGTCCTCCTCCTCTCTTTGTCCTTGATCTGAAAGAGGATAGGGTTATGATCAGATCCAATGCGGGGAAGGGATAACAAAGAAAATTCTTTATTCAAAGTCAGATCTCTATCAAGTTTAACTTGAATCAAATGATATCCTTTTCTTCTATTAGATAAAGTAAATCTACTACCCCACAACGCAACATCCATGATATTATTGAGAGAAATGAAATCTTGAAGGTCTTCCATACTTTCAATAAAATCAATATTCCCCCTTATTTTCCCTAGTACATAAAGGGGTGTTAAAATCACCCAGAATCACCCATTTAGTCCCTTTTATAACATTTTGGAATTTAGAGAGATCGACCTAGATCTTTTTCCTTTCGCCTTTAATATTTGGGGCATAAATATTAGATAATATACAAAATTCCTTGGACTTCTTATCTTGAAATAACAAATCCATATGGTTATTTCTACTAAGAAGCTTCATACCTTTGAGTTTTTCCTCATTCCAAATAATTTTTGTTCCACCAAGTAATTCTAATTGAACTAACAACAAGACACATAAGTTTATTTTTGAAGTACCTTCTACTAGCTTCCAAGAAAGGACCCTCCTCCATCTTGGTTTCCTGTAAAGCCAAAATGTCAAAATTGTAAGTCACCTCCAAATCCTTTATCAACCTCCATTTAATAGGGTTATTCAACCCCCTGACATTCCATGATATAATATTCATTTGAACACTTGGTTCTTAGTTCTTATAAAGCTCCTAAGATCGAGTTTATATTTAGTTCCATCATTTATATCTCTTTGACTCTATTTCTTCCTTGTAACCTATTTAGAGGGTTGCCTAGAGCCAATTTTTTTCTCTTTTTGTGTCACCTCAGATGTTTCCCCTTTGAAAGGAGTTTTCAGAGAAGTATCATTTTCATATTGATTGGGGTCCCCCTTTTCAGATTCATTCAATTTAGATAGCAGACTGTTTGAGTAGAGACAACTTCCTAGATAATGTTATGAATATTGTTAAATTCCTACTGATTTTCATTTCCTGTTGTCAAAACAACATTTTCACTTTCCAACAAATTTTCAAATGGATTAGAAAACGTATCCATAGATTCATTGAGGCTTCTTCCATCCATTTCTTTTGATGGGATATGTTCCTTGGCAACTTCCTTAAGCAGATTATCCAGTTTCTTTGAGGATAAAACTTTTCAGCTTGAACGTGGAGCTTAGCCTTCTAGAACCGGGGTTCTGACAAAGCTTTCTGTTGGGTTTTCTTATTCCTTACTTCTATGAATCCATCATCATCTATAATCTTGAGTGCCTGGGATTGATTCACATTAGATCTATCTCCATTGTTTTCCATAATTTGAATACCTTTATTTGGATTAATGTTCTTAGAAGTGTTTGTTGTAACCACATGAGCAGTTTCCTTACCTTTATCCATTTCCTTGGTATGCTTCTCTTGATATGCCTTTGAGACCATCAGCTTGCACTGTTTCTTTACATGCCCCCAACCCTAGAATTTCTCACATCTTTGAGGGTAGTTTTCAAACTCTATTTTTTTCCCATCTTCCCAATCTTGACCGCAGAGAGATTGATTTAGGTAGAGATGATCCCATCAAAGAGTAGATACAAAATATTACACAAACCACTCTTGATTTAGTAAGCATCATGTTATCCACAACAACAAAGGTACCAAGAGTGTTTGTAACTCCTTTAATAATATCCACATCCCAAAGTTCCAAAGGTAGACCTAGGAGTCTCACCCAGACATGGAACTAATTAATATTCTCTCTATCGGGTTTACCCTGGGAGTCCATTTCCTCAAAAAGAGGCCAAGTTTCCCAAGGAAATCAGGGCCATCATTAAGGATCCTCTGAGGGTCTTCAGAGTTGTTGAAGCTAAACAAGAAGAAACCATTTGGTAAAGCTATGACATCCATATGCCCCTTGGGTTTCCATTTCAAAACAGACCAAGATCTAATGGAATCAATATTAGGCCTTCCACCTACCAGTTTACCTATCAAGGCATTCTCCATTTTTCTTAGATTCTGATCTATAATGATATCAGGGATATCTAAGAAATTTCTTGTTCCATCCTGTTTAAGCTGAGGAATGATTCCTAAGCTCTTTTCCTTATCAAAGTTCAAAATATTCACATATGATTTAGGGGATCCATTTTCCACATGAATCCCACCCATAGATAAAGTCTCGCACATACCTTTCTCCCTTTAATCTTGATCCCGAGCATCTATCTTCTCTCCCAGGGATCTATTTGCTGTTAGTTTCCCTCCCATCGCTATTTAGACCATCTTCCTCCTCCTCGACTTGTTCGCCTTTCCTGCCCATCTCTATTCAATTCATGGAGTATCTTTGTATTGTAAAACTTTGGATGGTAAATTTTTTTATTATACTAGAGATATGAGCTAAATCAAGTGATGGTTTTAGAGGATAAATTTCTCTAAGTGGGACATGGAGGTGGGCTTGGGTCCTTAATTTCTGTCGAGTGATTTGCATTCAAAGTGCCCTGATGTGTTCCTCTTGGTTCACATGGAGAATTTTAACCCCTACCTCAAGGTGTCTCCATGGATACTTATTGAAATTGTTTAATGGCCTCAATGGGAATGGAACTTGGGTTGATGATTACAAACTACTTGTAACTCACCAATAGACCAACACCTTGGGTTAAGGAAGAATAGGATTTTGATTTGTAATCAATTGATAAATTGATTTCATATCAAATTGTTTGAATAATTTGGATAAAATCCTCAAATAACTTTAAAATCTCCTGAGGAAATTCATCAGCATACTTGACACATGTGATGTATTGAACTGATATTCTCGTGGACTAGATAATAAAGAAGAGCAAGAGATGTTTCAGAGTTCAATGTGTATCATGAAAACTAAGTTAATCAAGAAGAATATAAAGAGACATCCAGGTTGAAGATTGGTCACGTGTTTCCATTTTTGCATCGAACATGTATATTTTTTGGATATTTTGACATCGTTTGGATTAACATGTTGAATTGGTCATTTTGTGTAAGAACCATTCAAAATAATTTAATATGAAATTACTATTAATAGCATGGTGTGTAACCACTTCTTTTCTTCTCTCATCCTTTTTCTATAAATGTATAATTCTAAGTGTGTTAAAAGAATGGATTTTTCATTTTACATAGGATAAATTATGGAGTAAAAAAACAAATCTTTATATTTTCTCTTTACTTATCAAAAGGAATAAAGAGACATGTTTCAAACTTTGTGTTTAATTTTTCTTGATGTTAATGTTGTTATTCTTAAGTTCAATGTGTTACATTTCCTTTTGATTTTAGCTCATTTCTATTCAATATGGATACAATTTATTTTTATCCTTTTTCCGCTTGTGTAAGTAAATTCATATCTTTGTTTGCCAAGCAAAAGGCACAATTATTCATCTCTATTCTTCTTTTCCTATTAGTCCTTAAATCACTTTCCCTCACTTTCACATTCCATTCTGAAGTGAATAAATAAATCTATTGGGATGAGATCCCACCCCGAAGTTAGGTTAGTGTGAATATAGTGAATATTCCTTTATTGTTCTTATTTTATCATAAAAAGGGTTCCTACCTTTATTTGAAGAGGAAATTTTTCCCGCATGCTATGGTTGAACCTCATATTTTGTCTCTAAAAAATATCCAACCAATATTTTTTATCTACTCTACTAGGGATCACGAGATACACATGATAAGATTTAATTTTAAATCTCTTATTGCATGATCAATGATATTTTGTCCTAATTATTTCCTATTTCAAAGCTGGAAGGAAATATTTTTATTCGCAATAGTAGAGAAAGATGTGTAGTGGATCTTGAATTTGAGTTTCTATAATTTCATAAGTTTAATATTTTTCCTGAAATACACTCATCTAGATGTTCAAACAGTCATCACATGTACGTTGGATTTAGTCTCCCTGAGAATAAAGTAGATCCACTACTTGTAGATCTTTGTTCCTAAGTGAAACAAACTCCCTACACATACATCATTCCAAACCATAGCTACACATCCTCCACCTCCATTTCCTTGGGGAGAAATGATTCAGACTCTTGTGTTGGCTCAACCCCTTTATGATGTACCTCATGGATCACAGAAGAATTTACCAAAGTTAAATGGTGATGGTAAACAACATCATGAAAAATGCATCAACTGCATTATTTGTAGCTTGTGTAGTTATGGGTGTTTCTCATGAAGATGTATCTATTTGATTATTTGTCAAAAATCTTCAAAGCATTTCTCTTGAATGGTTTTATATGTTGATAAAATTCTCTCATTGTTATTTAAGATTAGTGAAGTGGTAAAAAAGAAAATAAGAAACTCCAATAATGAGAGGGTTTAAGGCTACCTCTAGATAATATGATGATGCATATGGGTGCAAATATATCCTCCTTATAACAAGCTTGATTACGTGCACAACAAAGAGAAGATCAACAAGAAAATGATTAGTAGATAGGATGGTGGGTTTCCTGACAACATTAGTCCTTAGAAGTGAAAAATTCCTAGATGGATCTCATCCCACTTTAATAAAAGATATATAAAAATGATAATGGATAAATGGTAAGATGTAGGAGAATATGAATGGAAATAAAAAGTTTGAAATGTGTTAAACAAGACAAAAATACGATATGATAGCAACAAATGATAAAAACTAAACCAAACCTAATCAAAGGTTGATTTCTGACTGATCTTGATATAGTATAGTCAATGATGACTACGAGAGGAGTAAGCTAAAAATAAAAGTAGAAAAGGAATATTTGATGGGCTGGTCTAGTGGTAGGATGTTACAAAGATTAAAGATATTATTAGGACATAAAAGATGCAAGAAAATTGGTAGATATGATGAGAAAATGATAAATACAAGTGGTTTGATGGCAACTAGGATGGATTGATGGTGACTTAGTATGATGAGGATGAGATCTGAAGCAATAAGTGTGTAGGATAACAAAATTGGAAGATCGAGGTACTATGGAGATGGAGAACAAATAGTGAAGAGGTGGATGAAACATAACAAGGAATCTGTGGATTGGGTTGATGGTGACTATGTAGATTCGATGGAAAATGGGAAGGGATATAGGGTTTTATGGAGGAAAATTGATGGAAAATTAACTAAAGAGAGGGATTGGTGATGACTGATGCAAGGATGACGTTCCAAAGTGACTAGTAAACCTACAAGAGTGATGCAAAATGATGTTAGGATGGTAATAGGGACTCTAAGTAAGAAAAGGTGAGACACCAAGAAATAATAGAACTTGAAATCTCCCAAGTAGTGTGCACAATCTCTAAAGTAGCTCCAAGATGATAGAAACAACTATAAGGAAGGGGAAAAATGAAGCAAAAGTCACAAGAAAGCTCAAAATCTCAAAATTACATCCTCAAGAGAGGATGAATATTGATGTATTTATAGGGTCAATGGTGACTTGTATGGGTTACAGTGACTATGGCAGACCATCGATTTGGACAATGGAGATTTGATCATCTTGATGTTAAGGGCCTAAAAGGGGTGATATTAGGGTTTCTTTGGGAGGATAAAAGGGTTGTTGGGGGATAGGAAAGCATTGAATGAGGGTATATTGGAACTTATTAATGATAAAAAATATGCTTAGGAGGATAAAAATATTAGTGGATGGATTTAGGGATAATTAAGTTTGATTTAGGATGGATTAGGAAGGCATATTAATAGTAAGGGAAGGTGAACTAATAGTGGAATTTAGGAGAAAAATAAAAGTAGGAATGGAAGTATATATGTGCAATATGGAAAATGGGAGCGAACCCAAGATGAGGGACAAAGGATACAAAAATTTGGTGTCTACATTTGCCCTTTTTGTCGATTGGTTTCCATTTAAGTAAACTACAAGAAAAAAAAACATGAAGTGGTAAGAGATGATGGTTGAGGTTCTCCCCCTCAAACTAGGGATTGATGAAATGAAGAGGAATTTATCACAAGTTTGAAAGATATAGATGAAAAATATAAGATGAGAGAAGATACCCTAAGTGGAGAGGGATAAAATAAAAACCAAAAATAGAAATATGGTGGAGTCACTTCGGTAGGGAACAAAGTACAACCTCAATGAAGATGACAATGAAGAAAATAACTGAAAGATGAAGGGAATCCAATAGGAATCCACTTGGATGGATGTGTAAGCCATGAGACCAATGGGTCAAAGGGATACATAAAGAATGTGCACAAATAAATGTGAGGATGGTCAGGAAAATGGTCGTGACAAGAGGTGGGGGAAAAAATGGATGCCATATCCTTCATATATGAGGAATAAAAAGATGCATATGGGTGAGACAGGATAAAATATAATAATGATGGCTATGATAGTGGGATTAGGATAAGATATGGTGCCCTGAATGGGAACAAAAGGATGGCCACATAGTAGGTTGTTGGATGTGATGAAGAGATGTGATAATATAAACTAAAAGGTATCCAACCAAGGCTAGTGAGAAAAAGATGTTGTCAGGAACATACAAGCCAAAAAGTAGAAGAAAATATAATTTGATGGAGGATTTGAATGATATAAGAAAAAGAGAGTTGGGTCACAGGAAGCTAGATAGGGTCAAAGAAGACTTGGTTGAGGTCGATGGTGACTAGCCGAGGCATGCCATCAATTGGGTCAACATGCCAATATAAGAGATGTGGTTAGATGACTCGGATCATTTTCACTACATGATTTTGATGATTGATATCTCGAGAGGTATATAATCTTGATATTTAGTCGAAATGAATGCCAACAAGGGAGGAAGGAAGTACCGGAGGTCACAAAGAATAGTAATTTCGAAAATCTAGCTTATTATTTGAATTTTTGTTGATTTTTTTAATGTTTGATTTTTTTGAAAATTGGAGGGCCAAGGGCTGGTCGGAGGCAACCGGATCAGTCACCATTGATCGAACACAAGTTGGTGTTGACCTAAAATGGGTCGAAGTTATTGGGGTAGGATGGGGGGTAGATTGATAGAAAGTAGATGAAAATCATAATTTTTGATGTCTGGAATTTGATAGATGCTGTTAGATGGATTTTTGCAAGCTCGAGATACTCTATACCCAAGAGAGACAAAATTTTGGATTTTTGAGGATGATGAGGGAAGATGTGATGGAGGATAAGTGGGATCATTTAGTGGTAGTTACATTGGGAGGTTTTCTTCACTATCAAAGGGTGGTGAGAGATACATGGGTAATCATTTCTTTGATTGATAGATGAGATATTAGGACCAACACTTTCTATTTCGGGGATACGAGAGATGACGATTACGTTAGAGGATGTGTATCATATAATGAGATTGCACTGTCGAGGGGGTTCGATAGTTCATATCATAGAAAAGGGTAGGATGATGAAATTAATGTGGATGCCCCACATATTACATTCACTTCAACAAATTTTCATATGTTGTCGACGCTAGGGAGTAGATTGATATGCTTGGTCATAATGGAAATATCCCTCTACACATTACCAGAGTCGGTGTATCCTAATTTCCATGGGCACTAACAAGATTTGTAGTAGATATAATCCAAAGATAGGATAATGTTTTCCTTTGGGTCAACGTTACTTTTGCGGGTATACTATGAGTTGTGGATATATGTATGAGGGAGAAGGTATGACATAGATGTGGGAGTTTTTACACGGTTGGCCATACGAGAACATAGTTATAGTGAGGCCACCAGGGCTACCATGGGTCACAAGAGACCACATTGAGCTTCCCATTGGGTTTTTGAGATAAAAAGTAGAACAGTGCATGGAGATAGAGGTGAGCATGGTGAGGATTTGTATGTAGAGATATTGGGGAGTTTGGAGGTGGAGGATGTGAGATGGAGGCCTTACAGAGAGTTCCCAACAAGACCTATGACATACAAATAATTGGCATGGATTAGAAGAGGGAGATGGGTGTAAGGGTGGAGGCCGAATATGATAGAGGCAATTGAGTTTCCTCGGGTTATGAGATTGTTTGGTATTCACGAGAGGAGTGAGAACCATGGGAAGATGATGATGATGTATGATTCATGAGGGGTATGTAGAGTGGTGAAAATAGCGTGGGAAGCCCAGGAAGGCGAGGAGAGAGTGTTTTGTGTTGAGGAGAGAGGTAACACAAAATGTGAGAGGAGAGGTGGCGGTGCTAATCTGAGAAGAAGAGTAAAAATTCCTATAGGTGGGGATGGAGGGTCATTTTCAGATATAAGTAGATTATATGAGGATTTGAATGAAACTCTCTAAGAGCTAATGGGGGTGCACCAAGAGAGAAATCTATCCATATACCAGCGAGACTAGTATAAGATACAAGGAGAGGCCTATCAAGATAAGTATATAAATTTGGGTACTTTGCATATAAGGTAACATCGAGTGAGGTTCAAGGAGCTAGGTAGGGAGCTGATCGATGGCATTGCCTAAGATTATGTCACTGGAGTAATATCATGCACTACACAAGGATGCATAGTATTATGAGGGCATAATAAGAGTGAGACTACCCAATGTTCGCATTATGTGGTGTATCTAGCTAGAGAGAGATGATGCTTGAGATATCGGTGCAACATGTGGATTTTGGGAAAATAACTAGTGTGGTGTAACCGAGACGTGATCGAGGGCAAGATTAGGGACTAGATGGAGGGAAGGGAAGAGGACATGATCCTACACTAGGATAATATGGATAGACACTTAGGATGTCGATATTCAATTCACCACATAGTGGGTGACTATGTTATAAAATTTGATTTTTATTTTGATCTATAGATTGGAGATAGATTTCAATAGAGGCCTATCGCAGATGTATAAACCTTTCGATTATTTATGTGTATGATGATTTTTGTCATGATTTTTATGTGGTGTGTTGATTTTTGATGATTTAGATGCTTAGATGGATGTTGATATTTGATTAGAATATGGATATGTAGAGTATATGTGATGAGTTATATATGAGAAATGTAGATGACGTGATGTGGATCAATGATATTGATGGTGTGGATTAGATTATAGATGATTATGTTATTGATTTAGATGTTAGATATGATGTGATATGATATAGAATATGGATAGTGATTTATATGTTAGATGTGATGTGATATGCTATATTAGATACATGTGGAAGGATGTGATGAGTAGGATGATGCAATGATGAATTCAAAATGTTAGATAGGTAAAATATAAGAAGACAAAATGGGATTAGATTAGATGTGGAAAAAACAAGGGGCACGACTTTGATAAAGTGACCAAAGGTATGAAGTACACTTCATCATAGTAAGAATTGCACAAGGAAAAGATGATTTTGGATTGGATTGGAGGTAAAAGTGAAAATTAATGAGAGAAAGGGATTCACTTGTAACCAATGTCAGTGTTAATACATAACTAATTATAGTTAGTCATACTTAAGATCATAATGGAAAAGATGGGAAGTGTGCTTATATTCCTACTATCGACATGATAAAAGGGTTTTAGATGTAACGTCTGTATGGGGGAAGATAGGTTATCCTTAAGAGGTTTTCCTAGGCCTATGCCCCAATTCTAAGTAGTATGGTGCAAATTGATCAATGCGAAAGTTTACAACAAATGAGAAAATTGATCGATGTGGGAAGCTTTATTAGGATGCTTTCTTTTTAGTTTTTAATTTTGATATTTTATAGGTGATCAATGTGAGAAGCCTTTACCATTACGATATAAGATAGTATCCATCCTTGAGGAGTGGTATACATTTATATATATTTTTTTTTTTTGTTTTTGGATTTTTACTTTTTTAGATGGTAGGATATATGTTAGTTGTCCTTTGAGGGAGCAATCTATACTTTTTGACAATTTTAATTATATAAACAAATTCCTTTGAGGGAGAAGTTTGTTTTTAGATATGATATATTCGATAAGAACATCCGTATGTTTTTGAATTTTTAAGATAAATTTATAGATAGCCAAGTACATCACTTGGGGAGGGGATATAAGATGTACAAGTGACACATGTGGACCCTTAGTATGGTTCTAGTAGGTAGATAATAGGGTGATGGATGTAATGATTGTGGGGTTCCCACCAAAGGAGGAAATTTTCCATAAGGAATATGCTATGGGCAGAGCCATGGTGCCCATATTCAAGGTCACATATAGGAAAGTGATGGTAGACCACATAATTCCAAATCATTACAATGAGAGATGGAAAGGTTGATGATGGAAATAAGATCGTTGATATGACTAAGAGCACATTGGTAAGTATGTTAACAATAGAAAGGCCACAAGTGCAAGGTGTTGAGAGGTTTTGTTTCTAGTTTACCATTGAGGAGGCTAAATGATAATCTCCATATTTATATTCAAGCATAATAATATATTGGCCAATCCAGTTGGGATAAAATTTTCCATGTTGGATCCTTTCTAGAGTAGTGACGTTTAGTTTTCTTTTAAGAATAAGTCACCAATATTAAAGTCACATTCATTTATATGTTTTGTATGCACATTTTATGGTATCTTGATAGACATGATGATGTTGAAGAGCTATTAAAATACACTCATCTAAAAATTCAAGTTTTGTTAGACACTCTTGATGATAGTCAAAGAAAATTTGCGAACAAAAACTTGTAAGGATGTGATTTGGACTTTGAGAGGAAGAAAAACTTCAAAGCCATAAATGAGAGAGAAATGGGTAGTGCCCGTAGAGGTGCAAATGCTAGTGGACAATAATCCCAAATATTAAAGGGAATGTGAAGATGTCAATTTGAACATGCCTTATCAACAGTTTTGGTAAGGATATTGTGAAGAGTCTTGTTAGTGGCTTTAGCTTGACCATTAGCTTAAGGATAGTAGGTAGATGAGAAGCTAAGCTTGATATTGAAAGAGTCATAAAGATTCTTAATATATATATTTTTAAAGGAATTTCCATTATCCATGACTATTTTATGAGGGACTTCAAAGCAAAACATGATATGTTGATAAATGAAATCAAAAAAATTGTTATCCTTAGTGGATACGATTGGAATGGATTCAACCCATTTAGTGAAGTATTTGGTTATAGTGATGATATAATGATGGAGTTGAGAAGAAGAGTGTGGATTGATGATGCCAATGAGATTGAGTCCCCATTGTGATAAAGGGAATGTATCTTGGCCGTTTGTAAGGCCTAGTTAGGAATACAAATGAGATTGGAATGTTGTTGGAATTTAACACACTTTTTGACATAGTCACATCAATCTTGATTGATGGTGGGATAATAATAACCCATGTGAATAATGTTCTTGGCAACAACCAAACCACTAAAGTGACCACCATAGATGTTTTTGTGGACTTCTTGGATAACGTGGGTATATTCGTGAGATTTTAGAAATTGTAGGAGAATACCATCAAACCCACATTTGTAGAGGATGTTGCCAAGGATGCCATAGTGGTTAGCACATTGAAGGAATTACCTACTACTATTTTTGGATGGAGGGAATTATAGATTATGAAATATAGTCAATGATTTGAGAATACCATAGATCTAATTGATTAGAGTCAACGGGATTGATATGAGAAATCTCATTGGTATGAGATGGGTGATCGAGATGATGGAAAATAGGAGAAATATTGGATTCCTATATTGCCCATGGGATGAGAGATGCCATAGTGTCTGCAAAATTATTAGATTAATGAGGAATGGTTTGGATGGTGTAGAGATCAAAAGCCTCAAGAATAAATTCGAAGATGTCTTTATTTTTTGAAGGACTTCATTTTTGCATTGATAGGTTCCTTTGAATTAATTAACGATAAGATGAGAATCACCATATATATCAAGAATTTTGACACCAAGCATGATAACGGTTTGAGGACCTAATATTAGGGCTTCATACTCATCCATGTTGTTAGTGCATTCAAATTTGAGTTTATACGTGATGGGGATAGGAGTATCCCAAGGAGGAATGATGATGATGTCAACGCCTCCCTCTTTCCAATACTTAGATACTTTTATAAGAAAAGTTTCATTTTGAGGGGAAAATATTCATGATCGATGGTATGGATAGACTCGTAAGGAAACTTCTCATGAAGAAGATGATTTTCAGGAAGAGGGGCTTCAACTAATTGATCAACAATAACTTGGCCCTTGATTGATTTTGAGAGATGAAATTTAGGTCAAAATTGGTCATGAGCATGAGCCATCAAGTGATGGTCATTATGATAAGGTTTAGAATGCATGGTTTTGAGAGGATGGAAGTTAGTGATGACATAGGTTTTGTGATTAAGAATATAGTGACAAAGTTTAGAGGTGGTAAAGAAGAGAATGCAACACAAATTTTCATCTTAAGTATAGAGAGTTTCATAATTTTGAAGGGTGTGACCCACGATGTAATAGACAATGTACTCCCTACCTTTCTCATCATGGTGAACTAGTATGACACCCGAGCATGAGTAGAGGTAGAGATGTGGAGATAGAAAATATACCCCTTGCGGGAGGAGGTGTGAGCACGATTGGAAACAAAATATACTTCTTAATATTGTCGAAGGAATTTTGGAAATTAATTCCCAATTAAAGGCAATGTCTTTACTGAGAAGAGATGGTAAAAAGGTTGGCAACAATAAGAGAGTTGTGAGATAAAGTGGTGGATTGATTGAAGTCGGATCCTCAAGACTAAATTTACTTTAGATTAGAAGGAGGATACATCTCAAGGATGGCTTTGATTTTGGTGGATTCAATGAGTCATATATTTTTGAAGGACTTAATTTTTTCATTGAGTTAATACCAATAATAGAAATGATGAAGACAAGGATTTTTCTAGTTAAAAATCCAAACACACACTTAGCAGGATTAAGATGAAGGAAGAAGAAGATAAGAGGTGTGAAGAGGATTTCAAAGATAAGAAGATGGTCTCCTCGATGTTTGGATTTACCCAAGAGGTCATTGACATGGTCCTCTATAGTTTCATGGAGAATATCATGGAAGATGTAGGTCATGGTGCACTAATAGGTTGCCCCGACATTTTTAATCCAAATGACATGATGTTATAACATAATGTCTTCCTAATTGATGAAAGAATTTTTATGCTAGTATTTTGGTGTGATGATGATATTATTATAACCAGAGAACCCATCCATAAGAGAAATCATCTCATGGCCACCAATGAGGTCAATAATCAGTCGATGTTAGGAAGGGGAAAGTAATATTTTAGACAAGCAAAATTTAAATCTCAAAAATCAATATAGATATGGAACTTGCCAAAGGTTTTGGAAATAGGTACAATGTTGGAAACCCATTGTGGATAGTCGATAGGTATGATGAAGTTGGTTGAGAGGAGGCATTGTAATTCCTCTTTGACAAGGAGGGAAACATGAGGATTCATGTAAAGAATCTTCTTCTTAATCGGCTTAGCGTTGGGGATAGTGACAATGTTGTAGATGAGGATAGAAGGATCAAGTACTCACATGTTGAACTAAGATGATGCAATAATTGAATGTTTTTAGAAAGGAAGTGGTGAAAGAATCAAAAGAGTTGGGTGGCCCAAAAGAGATGAGATCCTTGACATTTGGTTGATCATAGGGGATTTTGGGGCCTAACAAGTAAATTACATGTGGGGAGAGCATTGAGGGCAAAAGCCATACTCCCCTAGTGAAAGATGTTGCATCACATTATCAAGTGAATCGTCATTAGGTAGCTTAGATGCGGGAAAGATGAGCTAGTGGATGATTTGGATGAATCTTGTTTATGGAGAAGCATGTCAATTGGTCAATAGGTCATGTGACATTCTTTGGATGGAAGAAGGCCTATAGGGAGCGTTAGGATTTTCCCCTCATGCTCATATTTGATGTAATAATGGAGAGTGGAAGGGACACAACGCATGGTACGGATCCATGGTCCTCCAAGTAACATATTATATTAAAAATTCCCTTCAGTGATATAAAAGAGCTCATGGAGGAGTCTTTCACTAATGTGGATGGGAAGGATAAATGTTCCCAAAGTGGGGGAACAACATCATTGAAGGTGCAAAAAGGGTGATTGAGTAATAACGAAATTAGGAAGCTTGAGTTGATCAAAGGTATGGGATGATATGATGTTGATGTCAAGACCATTATATATGATTGAACATCGAGATGAATGTATTGTTGATGAAAATAGTGATGAATAGATGTAGATCATGGTCTTTAGGTGAGATATCACAAATTTTGGAGTCATAAAAAAAAATGGAGACCAAAGTTATGACTGCTCCAACAATGGTCGTGAAAGGTTAAGTCTCATCACTTGGTGATAGGGATACAATATAAATATTTTATGATATCGTGTATGTGATTGGGGAGATTTGGATTAGATCCTAGAGTGACATATTAATTGGGGCTTTCAATGATGGATCTACTTTCAATACTTTGTTCAATGTTGGAAAACTGTTGATTTTGGGTAGCTAAGATGGTACCTTCGATTTTGATGAAGAATATGAAGAGTGGGATCACTAAATGGAGTGATGATGAAAATTTCAGGCTTATGTTGAGTAGTTTGTTGAGAATCATAAGGAAATAACGCATGGTGATACAAACAAAATCAATGAATAAAGGGGGACCTTCTCTCAAACAACTAGTGTTTAAAGGGGGATTAAATAAAGGTTTTGAATGAAGAAGAGGATTTAAAAGTATTGGGTGATGAATATTTAATTTAAAAATTGTGATTGGATGTAGATGAAATAGTAAATGGAAGAGGATGATATTCTTTGATGACAAGGTCATCCTCTTCTATAAATTTATTGATGAGGGTTTGAAGGGATTTACAATGTTTAGTATCATGTCCAAGGGTGCGATGATAAGAAAAAATGACATTATAATAAAACCACTTTGGTTTATTCCCACATGAATCAAAATATTTGATGGGGGTAAGTGTGATTTCAGATGCATGAATGAGGTGTTGAAGAATTTCTTAATAAGAACCGATGGGGGTTTTTAAATAAGAGGTTGTGTAGATCGTGGATGAATTGAATTTCATAGTGGTGGATGAATCTAAGATAGGTTTTTTTATTTTATGATGATTTATGGGATCCTTTGATAATAATTTGGTCTTGGGCGAAGAGGATATGGATTATTGTGATTCAGATTTAGATTTAGGGGAGAAATAGGGGTGCAGGTTTTATCTTTTGATGATCGTGGGTGTAGATGAAGGGACCGGTCCTAAAATAGATAGAGGAACTCCTAGGATTGATGATGAGACATTGGATTTCTTAAAGGGATGGTGTTTAGGAGGGGTCAACTACAAATTTTTATGTGGGTGAGTGAGATATTTTGAGTAGGAATGCCGAGGTTTTAAATTTTTGTTGTGAAGGTTTAGCCTTGGTGGGAATGAAGATGATCTCTATAGGGGGATGGTCCTTAGAAATATAATGGGATGATATAGATGAATATTTTGTTTATATGAGAGTTGAAAGTGAAGGCGATGTTTAAATAGGAGGATTGATGAGATTGGAAGAAGTTGTGGATTGTGTGGATTTTGGAGGTGTTGATATAGGATTTGTCATTCTTATTGAAGATGTGGATGGTATTAGGACATTACTTATAATTATATCAAGGGGGTGTCTTCTTAATGGGTTTGGATGTTGATGTGGGAGTGGTTATAACCACATATGGGGTTGTAGGTA
Organism: Taxus wallichiana var. yunnanensis; assembly: GCA_018340775.1. NCBI lineage: Eukaryota > Viridiplantae > Streptophyta > Pinopsida > Cupressales > Taxaceae > Taxus > Taxus wallichiana. The sequence continues at coordinate 49,164,617 of CM031244.1, read as the reverse complement.
AGGATATGGGAGTAGATATAGAGATAGGGCTATGTGAGGAGGATGTTGAGATAAATGTTGTAATGAGTATTGGTATGGTTGGTGTAGATATGGATGAGGAAGTAGGTATGATTGAAGTAGGTTTGAGTGGAATAGTCATAGGTATAGTAGATGTAGCTGTGATGGATGTTGAAGTAGGTATAAATGCGGATCAATTTGTAGATGAAGGGATAGAGGTAGAAAGATACATGATTAAGGTGGATGAAGGAATGATGGGTGGAGGTGATGATGTTAACTCTTGGCTTAGAGTGTTGATAATATGGAAATTTGGTTCCTAAATTTAGGAGAAGTATTTTATTTATTCATATGATGGTTAGGGAAGGATTTTTTGAATACATCTAGAGGTTTATTATGTGGTGCATTAGGGTTATCCAATTTAAGGTCACCATGGTCTATGAGTTGATGCATAAGATAATTAAAGATGTGGCACTTCTCAATGTCATGACCACAGACTTGATGATATTTACAATAGTGCTCCTCACGATACCATGCGGGTTTAGGTCATGAGTCATCAACGGGCTAGATAAGATAATTTGGATGAGATGCACAACCATTCACTTGTCAAAAATAGAACTATAGGACTCCTTGAGAAGGGTAAAGTTGGGAGTTGGTGTAGGATCCATTTTTGGAGGCTTTGTGTGAGATGTAGACATGGAAGAAGATTTGAATACGATGGAATTTTCCAAATTTTTAGATTTGTAATCATGATTAGATGACTTGTTGAATTAAGGTTTTGGTTTATTCGATCAAAGTTTTCAATCACCTTTCTCAAGAGCATGAAGTTCAAGTTTACGAGCCATTATGAATACCTCTCTGAAAGTTTGGAAGGATTAGATTTGATGAGTTGATGAAATATGATTCACACATGACTTAGAAAAGAGTTTGATTACCTTAGTCTATGGAAGATAAAAGGATAATTGATTGATTATGCCACACCACCTAGTGATGAAATCTATGATAGATTCATCGTAAAAATTGTAATGGTTTAGGGTCTATAATGGTAATTTTGCATGAAATGTTGATAGAAAAGTGTTCTAGGAAGATTTGCATGAGTTGGGGAAGGATAATATAGAATGTTAGGGATTTCTATTGTACCATTACAAAGTGTGGATGTCTAATGACATAGGGAAAGTACGGAGCATAAGATCTTGGTCATGAGAAATAAGGTAATATGTATGCCTAAAGGAATGAAGATGTTGTTGTGGGTCCTCTTTATTGTTAAACTTGGAAAATTTGGGGATTTCCCAATGTGGATGATATGGTATGATGGGAACTGATGGATTTATGGTCTCATTAAAAATATATTCACAAGAGAAGGTGGTTTTAGACCCCAAAATAGTAGTTTCGAGATTGGCCATTCTACTTAGAAAAGCATGAATAGGGTCATTAGATGTATGGGGATGAGAGATTGATGGATGATGTTGTGTAATATATGAATTGGATAGGTTATCTTGTGGATGAGATTGATAGGGTTTTAGATAAGTAGGTGTTTGCAGAGGTTGTTGATAAGGAGGAAGATTGTTGAATGGATGTGATTGAGTTGGTTGGGAAATAGGATGTCATTGGGAGACAAGGATAAATTAGATGGATAATATTTCATTTGTTGTTGTTGAGAGATGGGAATGTTGGATTTTTTTATTGGATGAGTGGGGATGTAAGCATGGGGTGGTTGATATGTTTGGGTAGATTGGTTAGGGAACATATGGTGAAAGACACCTTAGAGTGGAGGTTGACGAGTTTGGGTATAATATGAAGGATGAGGTTGCAGGTGATAACATTTACATGGAAATGGGAGGTAGATATAGGGATCGAAGTTTGATCATGTTGTTTGGGTGGTGGAAGAAGTAAATGGGAATTTTTAAATTTTGGGTATGGGCATTAATGACCATGGTGGAAGAAGAAGTAATGGAGGATGATGAAGTGGGGACATTATTGATGTGAGGTAAGTTAGGTGGAATGGGTGCCACCAATTGAGTAGATTGATGGGCTTAGGGGATTGTAGAGGAGGATTGGTGGGAGCCATATTCATGTTGAGCTATTGCTAGCTCGTTCATGTGTCTTAGGAAGAAAATGACAAGTTGTGAGGTAAGGACCTATGTGGACTTAGAATGTGGAGGGTAAGGATAGATTTTTGAAGAGGAAGACTTGATCAATGGGGATATGGGTGGCCGTTCAAGCAAGGTAATCATGAAAAAAACAAGATTGGCATCAAGGATATTTTGGAACTCCACGATGCATGAGGGATGGTAGGAGGTCTGAAGACTCCCATAGAAGTGATGTATGGAGGTGTATCAAATCTAGAGGGAACCGAAATAAAGGGGTTAGTCTCAACATGTGAGTTAGTTTGGATAAATTGAGACTCATGGAGAGGAGAAATGGAAATCATAGGTTTGGTAACCGAAGAAGGGGTGACCAAATGGGTGGAAGATATAAGGGAAAGGGATGAAGTCTTTTGGGAATCAATTTTGGAAATGGGAATGTTGTTGGATGATGTTACACGTTTTATTTTTTCTCAAGAATGGGTGATAGCGAGAATGAAACAACACATTAGAAACTATGCTAATATTTAATATTTCAAACAAGTCACACATCAAAGTCTTAATTATCTTATTTATTAAAAATGTGAAAAAGAGAAGAAATGGGCTCAAATGGAACCTAGGAAATTGCCAAATTGATGATGGTTTCAGGTGGTTTTGGATGGCATCCTCAATATACCAAAAGATACGTGAGGAAAAAATCGGTGATGATTATCAGTACGTGGCTTGGTATTGGGGCCTACCCCCTCACTTCACACACCGTAGTGATAAAGGTGTCAGGTTCTTAACCTTTATACTAATAATAAAAAAAATTATTACACATCCTAAACACAGTCGTGGATTTCCTATTGGGTTATGAAATCCCAATAGTTCCATCAAGAATAAGATGTTTAAGACATGTAAATTGATGTGTGATTTTTGGATGTTTGTGGATGAAGTGAATGCAAATAATTAACCTCCTAATTAGAATATGTAATCAAGAAAATATGGAGAGGTTATTTGTCTAAAAAGTGTTATATTCGATGAAATCAAGTAGAGAAAAGGGAGAGAGATGTAAAAGAAAATAGGGAAAGATAAAGAATACCTGGATAACGTTATTTTCCTTTTTATTTAATTTTCTTTGAAGCAAATTCATTATTGATTCAAGAAATAAATATACCACACACTTAAGCACATGAAGCTCCCACTTGTGAGGTTAGTAGAAAGAAAGAAATGGAAAATGGAAATGAAAAAAATGAAAGAACTCATTAAAGAAGGGTGGGTCCCACTAGGTGTTCTAGAATGTTGGTTGAATTATCTTGCTCCTATTTCAGATTAGTGAAGTGGTAATAAAAAATAAGCAACTCCAATAAAGAGAGGGTTTAAGGATACCTCTAGATAATATTTGTAGTCTCGTTTACCTCTATCCTCTAATCTTTCTCTTAACCCTAAGTGCACTAGCCTATCACCCAAGTGTTGGGCACTCACGCAAGGCACACATTGGTGTCAATCCCCTCCTTTATGTGAGCCTTGTGAGAATGTTCCACCATTAATGGAGGAAAGGTTTAAATAACAATAACACATGCTCTTAATCTAATACAAAGGTAGTATATCTAGTCCTAAGCATAAATACTCCATGAGATAAGTATAAACATCAAAACAACATAATGGAAATAGATCTTAACCATGAATAACATGAAGCACACTAGGGTTTAGTCCATAAACACAAATATACAAAATAGAGCTCCATATATTTATTAAATCCATTTACAGTAGCCATATTACATCAAATAAGGTCATCTCAGACTATATACATCATGAAATAACATTCCAACCTTACAAAACTACTATGAACTAAGATCCTAGCTACGCTTTCCCATTACAAACCTTGTTAAAACTTGAGTGCATATTATATGTGCTTAATAACAACATTCTTGCAACACTTTTTTCCTCTCTCATTCTATATCTCCTTCTGACATCAAGCACTCCTTTAAATAGAATCTATATTCATCGTCATAGATTCTCCCATGTGCGATCATATGCCAAGTGGAAGTGTGGTCCTCCATGATTGATCGAGTGCTTATTCCATTTTGCAAAGGACTCCACTAACTGTAATGATCCTCTTGGTAATATTCCCTATATGTAATATTCTTTTCTTGACCTCCAAGGATCTAGGATGACACCTTAGCCACTCATTACACCTACTCGTGCCTTCACATGTTTCTCCCGCGACATTGCCTTCAAAATGTAGCTAAGTCCCCAAAACCTCTTCTACTTCGTAGGCCAACCTCTTATCCATAGTGCCTTTCCTTGAGAACCTTCTTACTTTCTTACCTTACGCATGTCTTATCCTTCTACCTTGGGAATTAGTTAATTCAGGGCCCAACATTACCCCACACTACGCATGTTATCCATCCCTAGAAACACTCTTCTCTTTCACCAAAGAATAAATAATAGGAGAAATGAAATAATCTACAATTGAATAAAGAAATGGAAGAATAGAGGGATCCTGCTACTACTACATGAGGAGTGGGAAGTCTTTCTTCATGGATGCTTCAATTTTATCCCAAGCATCTACCTCACCCTACGCATGTTGAAGTAAATCACCCACTAACACGCTAACCTTGTCAAAACTTAGTTCATCTCCCTTATCCTTCAGCGTATCTGTGATGTTTTCCATCTATTTTCTAAGGTCACCCAACATGTCCATCCAATGAGTGACTTCAGTACAACTCCTTCAGATTTATTTTTATTTCAACCCCTCAAGGTTTCAATCTCCTTTGACTTCTTCTCAACCTCTACCAAGATTTTTTCTTGCTCTATCCTATTGCCCTTTTTTTTCTTGAAACTCCTTCAAATCCACCTCATGGGTAGCAACCAATATGATTTCTACTCTATCTCTATCGCCATAGTTTTCATACACAAATATGGCCATTTGTGTTGCAAGCGATCATCACTTAGGTAAGGAGCTCGAAGTACTAAATTATTGTCTCCCTAATCTTCAAATTTTCTTATTCATTATGGTGTGCCATCACCTCTTCTGCCAACTCCAATGCAAGTGGTTTCCTCTCCATGGTGAGTATACACATCAAGTCTTCTAAGAAGTACATGGTTGACTCATACTTCTACTTAGAATGGGCCAAGTCTGGGTGCTTTAAGATAATGGTATTAAAAATAATATTTATATTTTTGTAGACTTCGTGTGACTTAGCATTTTCATCTTGTAGCTCATGCCTTAACTATGCATTGATCAAATCCTTCTGTTTTATCTCCCTATCCCTCTCAATGATCTCCTCATTCTTTTTTCCAAGCTCATCCTCCAAGACTCTTATTATTTCATTCCTACAAAAATTCCTGCTTCCACTTCCATCGATACTTTTTTGAGTGCATTACAAACTTTCTCATCTGAAAGATGCTGGGAATTCACAAGAGGGTTTATTCCCTTGACATCTGGTGTCTTAATCAATGCATCACTATTAACCTTGAACTCAGGCTCATCAACGTGGGACTACAAAGCCCAGGATAAAATTTCCTTGTGCACGAGATACACACCCTCTTCATAAAGAAGACCAAGTGAGGATCTCTGTCTATGGAAACTGTGATTTGGAAATGTGTGCATAGTACCTTGCTTGGAACATTGATGTAAGTAATAGCTTGTTCTTACACCACTACTATGCCCTTTCCACTTGTGCATACTACCTTGGCGAAACTTACTTGTGCTGCGATCTACACCCATGATTCCATCCTCTTTCCCTAAAATCACACTCTCCTCTACTTCGCTTTAGCACTTCATTGGAATTTTTCTCTATCTCATGCACCACCGTATGTTGTATAATACCTGCCACCTCCTTCTCTATGGTGTCATCTATCTGTTCTCTAGTCGATGTCGTTTTTCTCGAGCATGCATGTCTACTTCCTCACTTCCTCCTTTGTTATGGGTGCCCTCCCCATCCCCATTCTTCTCTTCATCTCCTTCTTCATCATACTCATGTATATTGTGAACATGAGGAATCTTACCTTCATCACACTCTTCATCCTCTTCCTCAGATTCATCACCCTTCATGCTCTTTGTTTCCTCGAGTTCGAACCTTGTGCCACTTTTTGCTACTTTTTTACCGGAGACTCATATAACATAGGGGAATCTTATTTTTCTAGTAACTCTTCCCTCTCTAGTGACTCCTTCACCATGGAATTATTCTTGTGAGCGTAAGTTCTCATGGTTGCGCCAAATTCTTATGCCCCCACATGCATGCTTGATGCCTTTTCTATCAAATTATCCTCTTGTTCCCTCTTCTTTATTACCACTTTCTTCCTCCCGGTGGGGTCTTCTGGGATAGATATGTCATCCTCAACATAAGCACCCTTTTCAAATTTGGGCCTTATACATACATACAACCTTGCTGCCATTCTCCTTGCAATAGGAAATGTCACCGATTTCAACATATGTACATCATAAGAGACATACTTGCTCAACATAAGAAAGAGTTTTGGGATACACCAATGTTTGGCACAACTCACTATAATCCCGATCTACTACAATTAGATCAAATCTAAGTTTCTTTGCCTCCTTAAACCGATTGACCACGCTCTAAAAGTATTGTGTTGTGAAAGAGAAGGGAAATTTACTCCAAGGGATCTTGGTGCCATCATTCAAAGTAACTTTGATCATACAAAAGTGTTGATACATAGAAAAATCAACCTCTCCATCAACCAATGTTAGCCATTTTTTTAGGAATTCTCCATTCTTCCCGAATGCATCGCACATTTGCTTATACCACTTCTCCAAGTGTGCCTTATGAATAATCGTCATCATGTCACAAGCTGTAGGATTAAAATCATTTAGCAAGGGATGGGTCCTCATCTAGGTACTCCCAAACATATTTATGTGGTCCATCGACACTCCAATATATGAAAACACAATAGTGAGAAAGACGTTACCATACATAATATTTTCTTCATCATGTGCGGTGTCTATGATTTCCTCTACGATAAAGGATGAAAGGTTGTAGATTGTTCCCTCCTAGATCTTGCGGAAAACGTTCAACTAACTCTTGTTTATTTGTGTCTACCTCTCTTTCCCATTCAAATTTGTGACCAAGTGTGCGGACATCCTCAAGACAGGGTCGGTGATCATAGAGATATCAAAATAGCATGAACCCTTCTTTTACTCATATGCTGAAACTATCTTCTTGATGGCATCCTTGTCACAAAAGTCATCATCTAGTGGCTCTCCTTCATAGATAATGCCAATGTACTTGGAAATCAGTTGAGTTATGTGCATTCTTCATCATGTGAAATAAAATTGATCCTCCCGTGCGCATGATATCTTCCATTGGTATAACCTTTTGGGCTTGCCAAAATATGGCAGCTTGTAAAGCTACAAAAGTCCAGCCTTCTCCAACTTGCTTTGCATCTCGCCGTTATACACATGTTTTCCATCCTACGTCCTCCTTCCTATGGGGTGAACCAACTCTAGTGTCATTTATTTTTCAGTGGTACATGTCTGATAGTTGTAGTCACTCATGACCATATTGTGTATGTGAGATACCCATTCCTTCCCTAAAAGCACGCCATCTAGGTACTACATCTCCACATACCAATCTTCATTAAAAATGGTTGAAACAACTAGTTTTTATTTTCCCTTTCCTTTTCCCTTCTTTGGTGAAACATTAGATCCCTTCCTTGGTGCCATTTCTTCTCATCTGGTCCTTGTAATTTTCTCCTTCCTTCTTTCCCTAAATTTTCTTAGCCTTGCAACTTTACTCTTCTAAAAAACTCAAAATCTCATGCCCTAGCTTTGCAAACCCTAACGTGGAAATCATTCCTTCTAAAATATGGAATAACACCCATGGGAATCCTCAAAACACACTTCTCCACCCACACCTGTGTACTCCCTTTCCACTCTGGTTCACAAATCCATTGAATCCTCTGCTACGCACGTAAATATCCACAAATGTTTCTTCGCAAGGATTCTCTAGTTCGAAAGAGATTTTCAACACAAACGCAAGGTAAAAGAATAACTCACTCCTCAAATTCTATTTATTGATTTTTTCCCACATAATATCTAATGCCACCTACCAATGTACAAACATAATAAATTTGGCTTATTCCAATGACATCCCTCCATGCATTTTTTCCAATGCTTTTCCCTTTGATCGCAAACTCATGTGAAAATTTTTTGCAACCTTCTAGTGCGTAAGACTTCATTAGTCAAAGCTAGTCCTTATCACTACCTACCTCATGTTGCTCTATGCTTATATCCTTATACGTGGTTTCCTCAAATCATTTTGACACCATTATTCTCTCGTGATCACCTTTGGTACGCGTGATTTTTTGAACCCATAAACTTTTGATTTCCTCACTTGGGCTGCCTATGCACATCACTCCCAAAACTTCTTCTTTGACACCTTCCACCCCACACTAAATAGATGTGTGGTCATCTATGCATAAAAACCTTTTCAAAAATGTAACATGCTACTGGGTACACAAGCATGCCCACAAAAAAAAAAAAAAAACAAAAAAAAGTGATAAATAAGGGAAACACAAAGAAAGGAAAGTGCATTAAGGAAAATCCTAAGGTAAATAGAAATATTTCCTTATTTACAAAAACACTAAAGACTTATTTATAGTAGGGTTTCAGCTTAGTCTTGTTAAAGTAACCAAGAAACCTTGTTCTATCAAGCGCATCTAATTGGTAAGTGCATGAATTAAGTATGCAAGTGATAATGTATGACCCCAACCAAGAACTTTGATTTTCCCAGATGGTGCGAAACTTAGAATCATATAGAAAGACCATCTTAACCTCAAACTTCTTATTCTTGATGTGCCTATCATACCAATCTTTCTCGCCTGATTTTTCCATTTTTTCACTCCATCAATCTATGACATGTCATTTTTTTAACTGTATTAACGTTTCATCCTTTTCTCAAGTGCTTGTTCATCAGCTAAACCTCCTACACACGTAATACGTAGTGATGGTAACATAAATTCAATAGGTAACACATCCTTCACGCTAAACACTAATTGAAATGGTGTGGCCTTGTTTAGTCATTTATAAGTTGTCCGATATGACCATAACATGGAAGAGACTTTGTCATCCCAATCCTTTCTCCCAACATCACAAATCTTGGTCAACATGTGACTCAAAATTTTGTTAAAGGATTCCACTATCCCATTAGCTTGTGGGTGATAAGGGGTAGTCTTGTAATGGGCCACCATGAACTCAACCAACAAGATTCTAACCATCTCATTTAGAAAATGAGTACCCCTATCACTCATTAAACTCAACAGTATCTATACCTGCTAAGTATATTCTTCCACAAGAATCTAGTTATTGTCGCCACCATGTAATCCTTTGTAGGCATCTCTTCTACCCACCGCATAATAAATTTTGTGCATGTAATGATATAACATGAACATTTCCTTTGTGTGGCTAGGGTAATAGGGCCTACAAAGTTAATTTCCCACTTTTTGAATGGCTCTGCACTGGCAATAGGCCTTAATGGAATTTCATCTCTTCTCCCTAGTTTACCAAGGCACTTGGAAATGGTCACAAGCCTTGCAATACTCAATACAATCCTTGTAAACAATTTCCCACCAAAGACCAACTAAAAGGATCTTGTGCGTAGTCACATTCCCCATATAGTTTCCTCCTACCATTCCACCATGAGCCTCTTCCATGATTATAGTGCCCTCATGCTCTAGCACGTCTTGATGAAAAACCTAGTCATAACCTATCTTGTATAAGTATCCACCAATTAGCATATAGGGTGTGACGCGTATGGTTAACTACTCTAATGCCTTCATCCCTTCTAGATCCCCTCCCATTTGTAGGAACAATGCAATATCTTCCAAGTAAGAGGGTGCACACTACAACCTGAATAAATATGCATATGACATCATATTATCAATGCTCTATAGGTCCTCACTTGAAATAATTCTTGACAAACAATCAGACCCAAATTACTCTTCCCTGGTTTCACCACAATCATAAAATCAAACTCTTGAAATAATAGTATCCCATGACATATGTTCCCTTAAAAATGGGATTGCTCACCAATTACTTTAATGTCATGTGGTCCATGTAGAAAATAAAAGATGTTGCTTTAGCAAATACTACTTAAACATGTGTAGTGCAAAGATCATTGATAAATCCTCACACTCTGTGGTGGTATATGTCTATTCTTCTGGAGTAAGCTTCCTAATAGCAAATCACAAGGGATAATAAATAATCCCCTCTCTCGGTTGTGCTAAGAATGCTCCAATTTCTATCCCAAATGCATCAACATACACATGAAAAGGTTTATCCCAAGAAGTAAAATGTAGAATGGGCATGGTGGTAAGCTTTTCTTTCAACGTGTCAAATGCTACCTGTTGTGCCTCTCCCCAATAGAACTTAATTTTATGTTTCAATAGCTCTTCCAGGGGCACAGAAATCTAGGCATATCCCTTGATGAATTTCTTATAGTACTATGTATTCCCTAGGAACCCATGCACCATGATTTGACTGGTAGGCTCCTCTAATCCCACTATAAAAACAAATTTTTTGGGGTCTACTAGTAAGCCTTCTTTGCAAATAATGTGTCCCAACAACGTGTCAAAAGGAGTGGAAAAAACACACTTCTTAATATTCAAGGAGATGCTCAACTACCTGCATCTCTCAAACATCAACTCGTAGATTATCACAATGGTATTTTACTAATCCATAAACCATCCATTCATCTAGGTATACTTGAAGAAACTTGTGAATGAAGTCCTGAAACACCTGAACAATAATGCTCAAAAACATAGCAGACACATTATTTAGTCCAAAAGGCATTACCATGGAGGTAAAATTTCCCCATTCAATGGTGAAAGTTGTCTTCTCTTGGTCTTCCTTTGTAATTCAAAATTGGTGATATCCCAAAAATCCATCTATAAATGAATAGATCTCACTCTTGACTACTCCTTCTAGGATCTCCTCAATGAACGGGGTTGGGAAAGGATCAATTACACATACTACATTCAAATCCCTATAGTCAACACAAATCCTTATTATCCCATCCTTTTTGATATCGATGACCATTGGTCTTACCGATTCATATTCTTCAATGTATTTTATGATCCCAGATGTTATCATCTTATTAACTTCCTCCTTAACTTTGACACATAGATTCGATTCATCTTGTAAGGTCTCTTCCGAATCAAGCATGCACCATCCTTTAATTTGATTCTCATTTATCCTAACGAGGGGTGAAATCCTTTAAGTTCATGGTACCCGCATAGAAAAAAATCCTAAAAATCATGCAGAAGATCAATAATATTTGAGACCTCTTGGTCCATCTAGTAGTCCCCAATAATAGCTTCCTTTTGTTTCACGTTGTACCAATGTTAACCTTCTATGTCTTTAATAGATTTTCGTAAGCACATGCTTTCTCATCAAGTGATATCTAACACTTCACACATACCTTTTGTATGGATAACATCCAAGTGCCCCCTCTTCATTTTATATCAAGTATACTAAATTTCCTTTCTGTTTCTCTATGCGGTACGCTTAAGCTTTATTTCCTCTAAATCTTCCTCCATGAAGTGTGCTCCCAACTCTAGTTCACCTAACAGCTTCTAGAATCCCGTCCTCTCGCCAAGGCACTATCTCCCAACGTAAGGCACTTAACTACCTACAACACCTCATTCACTGATTAATTAGTACTCTAATATTCAAATGTTTGGATAAGATCCATCATAAATTCCTACCAGTTCCTTATTTGACACTACAAATATAAATGAATATACCATATATGCGCATCCTTGTAAGGTGGAATAGAACTTATGCACCTATAGGGAATGGGGTAAGACTTTCACGCCTCCCATCCTAATATTATTACACTCCTAAACATGGAATGAGGCGATCACTTCCCATCATAGTCAAAAATTTGAGATGGTACATTGCTTCAGAGAAACCTAATAGAGAGTGCAATTCTCACTTCACACCACTCTAGAAGATTATCTTGATGTGTTGCTCACCAATGTGTTGATGTCCCATGTAAAGTATAAGTAAGCATATTCCTTCTCCCCACTTGAAAATTCCATGGGGTCTCCATTTCATACAGAAATACATTAGGGTTGGCTTCCCCAGTGTACCATGGCAACTGCCTTCCTCCCAAGTGCCTAACTGAGTGTGTTCAGACAACTTGAGTCTCAGTATCTTTTAGATGTTTTCCAACCAGCTCGTATTTCCCATGTGCCCAGTTGGTACAAAAAACGTTGGTTGTATCACTTATGGACTCTACATCATCCCATTGATTGACCCCTTCCTTCAATGGGTGAATGAACTCTAGGTCTTTGATGGTACACACATATATCTTGTTTAAGTATTCTTGACCCAATGGCTCCACATACGAGTGTATACCATCCACAATTTTGTGGAATGATCACGTGCTCTTCCTTGTTCTAAAACATGATGTACCCCTTATTGAAACACAAATCAATAATGTTTTTGTAGAACTAGGGGTGCCCAAGAAATGTTGGGAAACTATCAACCTTAGCAAGCTCTAGGACCTCAAAGTCTCTATTAAACTTTTCCCCCTAAATAGTAATGGATGCACCTTTCAAAACTCCTAGAGGCATGGCCTTCATCTTGTTAGCCATGTACGCCACATTTGAAGATGGTTGTAATGGGGGCCTCCCCTTTTGATTCAATGTATCTAGAGTAAGAACATTAACCTCCATGCATGTGTCAATCAACATATTACTCAGGATCCACCCATCAACAACTAAATTCAATGTGAGATCATTATCATAATCAATGTTATAAGGAGGTATATTAGCATGTAAGACTTGTCTCTTGCGCCCTCCTCCAGCACATGGTACCTTCTCCCTCAGCCATTATCCCAACATGAGAATAATGTTATCCTACCTCAACATTTGACACACTTCCCTAACCTCATCCATATCCTACTGAGGAACCTCAACACTTGTCTTCTACTCTAATTGGTGCGATTGCTCCTTCGGATGCTTGATTTATCCTTGCAAACTCCTAATCACCTCCATGGTTTCTTGGTACACTTCCTTCAAGTGGGTAGGATTAGGATATTTACCATGTAACACTTCTTCTCTTGTGATAAAGGGCCTTTGATTTGGTTCCTCTCGAGCACGTGCAGCCTCAACACGTGTAGTGACCAAAAGGGGCTTTAGCTCGAGTTAAGCACTACTCTCGACATCCATTATGGGTCGGTCCTATTAATACTCACCATCCCCGATCCTTTATCCTTCTTTTGATTCTTTCTCATGTGGTCATACAACTATGGGCACTCTACATACTTTTTCTTATTCCCATACCATGAGCATTGTAACAAATCAAGCACTCATGCTTTTAGTGTTCATTCGATCCACAATTATAACAGGTCCCACGAGGAAATTCACTTCTTCCTATGTAATGTTTCTTCCTCTAAATCCTTTGTGAAAACCTTTTCCTTGAAATCATCCATCTATGTGCCCTTTATACTGATGATCTTAGACCTTAGAATTGCTCCCAATGCTATTCTATCACACACTAAGATTAATGGCATCATGGATTTGGTCTATCAATTTGTAATCCTTCGTATCATGAGTAGTAGACGTGGAAATCCTGAAATAACAAAACAAATTCTTATGGATTACACACTACAACACCGAGCATCTACAAGCATCATGATCTCCATGGAAAATTTCACAATCTACTGACATGGCACGCACCCACTTTCATGGGAAACTATCCTTTGTGTGTTCCTCTACTTCACAATCCATGTACCATAAACCACTATGAGTCTCATGAGCTAAGTTCACAGACAAATTTTCTAGCCAATTTACCATGGAAGTAATTTATGCTTCAAGAAATGGTCTAACTCCACTATCACCGCTTCCTACTACCTTAGTGAGCAAGGTAGCCTCTAAGGCCTTGCGTGGATCTGTGAAGGTCTTATGTGAAAATGACCTCCTGAACGAGGTGCTTAGTCCTCACGACAAACCACTGAGCATGATATGAAGGATGAATGTCATATGATAAAGTTAATAAGAGAGTCTTAAAACATGTGTCATACTCCTGCATGATCTCTGCCATACCTTTCTAGATCCCCTTCATCGCGCTAATTCTCTACTGTTCGAACTTTAGAATGTTAAACTCTTCCAAAAATTCATTGCGCAACCTAGTATAATCCACCATCGTCGATGGGGGCCATAATTTTGGTACCAAATATATGCACACCCTTGCAACATAGTTAAAAACTAACTTGCCTTCATCTTTAGGGAAGTGATTCCCTTTGCGCACCATAGAAACTCACATTTGTGAACATTATCTACAAGATCTTCAAAACCCTTGTAGTTCAAGTAAGTGGAGTGACATCTTATAAATCACCTTCTCGATGGTGTTATGTACCTTGCCCACTAGATCCAAGACCTTGATTCCTTCCTATTTTGTCTCCTCCACCAGATCCACTAGATCTCATTTAGCTCATATTCTTATATATCCTTTATATCCTCCTCCTCCCACAGGTAAAGGGCCCAACACAGCTTTACACTCTGCGTTCCCACTATTGCACTAAACTAAACCGACATTATTCCATACCAAACCACTACCATATGTGTTTTCCATGCCACTTCCATACATGATACCTAAAATTTGTGAACCCACACCTTGCCCAAACAATGTGCCAAAAAAAATACCTCCAAACACTAAAAATTTCTATACAGCCATAGATGGGTGTAATGTAAAATGATATCTACCTGAAGCTATCTACTCACCAACACCAACTGAACTAGAAGTACTTATCACATATATTGGAAAACTAAAAACTAGGTTTTAGTCACTAGGTGGGATAATATGAGTGCATATGGATCTTCTTTTTCCATATGACGAGCTATCACCGTAAGTCGAGAGGGTTTCTCTCCCATGCCTTCCAATATGGGGTAACATAGACTGCTCAAGTCCTATACCCTCTATGCTAACTTCAAATCCTTCCCGCAATGTCTACCTCCATAAGTCCATCAAAAATCAACTTCACATTATCTTTCCAAATCACTCTTTTGAGCTTCATTATACTTGATCTACCTCTCTTCTCTTCTCTGCCTCCACCACAAGGTCCACCATCTCCACCACACCAACTTCCATGCCCCATGCCTAGCGAGAGTTTAACAAGCCATAAGGAATGCTTCCAAACTCAAATTGATTATCAGGATCTTTATAGCTATAGGTATAGCTCACAATAATGATCCTCTTGGCTCCCTTGGAAACTCTAAATCAGTAACCTACAGACAAGAATACGTTGATATTGTGTACTCCAATGTGTAACTAGTCAACACACCTTTCCACCAATGATCAACAACATGAGTTCATGTTAGATCAACATCATGCAAATGTCGATATTCCTCATGGGTCCAAACATGAGGTCTATAATAACAACTCCTCCTTAATTCATATGTTGAGATCCATTCATACAACTCTATTGGGAAACAATAGAAAAATATCTCATAGATCTCGTGATATAGGTTCTCTTCCACCCATTTACGTGCATCAAACTCAGATCCAGTGTTGAACCTATGAGCAAACACATCCTCTATACTTTTAAGCTAGTTCTTGACATTATCTAAGGTTAGACACTCTGTCATCACACATCATTCTCACAAAAACTTCAAAAGAGGTCCCAAAAATGAAACCAAGATGTAGTCTCATTTACCTCTATGATGTAATTTTTCTCTTAACCCCAAGCACGCTGTCCTATCACCCAAGTGTTGGGTGCTCACCCGAGGCATGCATGGGCACTGAGCCCTCCTTTATGTGAGCCTTGTGAGAATGTTCCACCATTAATGGAGGAAAGGTTTGTAGAACAAGAACACATGCATTTAATCTAATACAAAGGTAGTAGATCTAGTTCTAAGCATAAATGCTCCATGAGATAAGCATAAACATCAAAAAAACATAATGGAAATAGATTTGAACCATGAATAACATGAAGCACGCTATGTTTTAGTCCATAAACACAAATATACAAAAAAAGCTCCATATATTGATTAAATCCATTTACAATAGCCATATTACATCAAATAGGTTCATCTCAGACCATATACATCATGAAATAACTTTCTAACCTTACAAAACTACTCTAAACCAAGATCTTAGCTACACTTTCCCATTACAACCTTGTCAATATATACTTAATAACAACATGCTTGTATCACTTCATTTCCTCTCTCATTCTACATCTGCTTCGGATCAAATCACTCCTTTAAATAGAATCTGGATTCACTTCCATAACTTCTCCCATGATTAGATCACATGCCAAGTGGAAGTGTGGTCCTCCATGATTGATCAAGTTCTTATGCCAACTTGCAAAGGCCTCCACTAACTATAATGATCCTCCTGGGAATATTCCCTATGTGGAATATTATTTTCTTGACCTCTAAGGCTCTAGGATGGCACCTTATCTATTCATCATGCCTACTTAGGCCCTCACGTGTTTCACCTATGACATTGCCTTTGAAATGTGGCTAAGTCCCCAAACCCTCTTTTTCTTCCACATGCCAACCTATTCTCTTATTTTCCTTTCCTTGATCACCTTCTTACTTTCTTTCCTTACACGTGCAAAATCCTTCTTCCTTATGACTTAACTAATTCAAGTCCTAACAATATTATGATGGATAGGAGTGCAAAATATTCTCCTTAAAGTGAGCTTTATTACTTGTAAAACAAAAAGAAACTCAATAGGAAAATTATTAGTAGATAGGATGGTGGGTTTCCTAAAAATTCATTACGAGAAGTGAAAACTTCCTAGGATTGATGTTAACCCACTTTAATTAAAGATAGATAAAATGATGATGGATAAATGGTAAGATGTAGTAGAATATGAAATGAAATATAAAGTCTAAATGTGCTACACAAGATAAAATGTAGATATGATAATACTAAATGATAAAAATTGAACCAAACCTGATAAGTTGATAAGGACTTGAGACTAATAGGTTTAGTTGACAAAAATGCAACAGAGTAAGGAAAAAATAAAAGCATAAAAGGTAGATTTGAAGGGTCGGTCAATCTGATATGAGACTGATCTCGGTGTTGGGATGTTACAAAGAGTCGGGATCTGATTGGGATAGAAAGGATGGAAGAAAACTGGTAGATATGATGAGAAAATGATAACGTAAGTTGAGTCAATGGATAATGGTATGGATCAATGGTGATTGGTATGATGAGGATGATATCTAAAGCAATAAGTGTGCATGACAACAAAATTGGAATATTTGAGGTACTTGAGAGATGGAGAACATATAGCTGGAGAGGTGGATGACATATAATAAAGAAGGGTTAGATCGGGTTAATGGTGAATGTATAGAGTTGACACCGATTGGGAAGAGATCTAGGGTTTGATGGAGGAAAATGGATTGAAAATGAACTACAGAGAGGGATTAATGATAGCTTAAGAAAGATAAGATCTCTAAGGTGATTGGTAAACCTATAAAAGTGATGCATAATGATGGTGAGATGGAAATGATGACTCCAAGAAATAAAAGGTGAGACAACAAGTAAGAAGAGAACTTTAAATCTCCCAAGTAGTGCGTAAGATCTATAAAGTAGCTCTAAGATGATAGTAGCAATTGCAAAGAAGGGCAAGAAATGAAGAAAATTCACAAGAAAACTCGAAATCTCAAAATTACATCCTCAAGAGAGGTGGGGTATGGGTGTATTTATAGGGTCACCAATGAATTCTATAGACCATTTATTTGGGTGGTGGATATTTTATCATCTCGATGCAAAGGGCCTAAAAGGGGTGATATTAGGGTTTTGAGTGGTTAATACAGGTTAGGGTTACTTTGGAAGGATAAAAGGTGGTTGGGGATAAGAATGCATTGAATTATGGTAGTGTAGTCATAAAATCATGCACTTTAGGCATTATTTAGCCTAGTCACATACTACTGTTTAGAAGGTTCTCAAGTGAAGAAAGTACTAATTAATCCCACCTTTTGGCCATATTATTTTAACCTTTTATTTCATCATTCCCACGTATTTTCATATACATGCCCAACTATTTTGTCATTGTCTTGTAATTTTAGCCTAAACGAGTGCATCCAAGCCTGTACTAGGGCACCCTAGTCCCCCATGGGGTTCCCGATCATTATTTTACTTTCTCACCTCTTTTCAGCTCTTTCTAGCCATTTTTCATCCTTATCTTTTTCCTAGTCAGCCATGTCGGGATTAATTATGAAATTAGAGAAAGAGAAACCTATAAATATAAAGTTATGAGACCATAATGGGGATCTTATATTCACATATTACTATCACTCCATCTAGAGTTGCATTCATTGCATCACCTACATCCACATAGTTCCATGCATCAAGGCTATGAGGTATGCATCAACACACACAACATAGGGGGGATTCTATTATATTCCATGCACACATGCTATTAAATTTTCTATCATTATTATTGCTCGATACTTCACAAAGTTTGAATAGCACAAGAACACCTAGGGAATGACATGCACACACATAAAAGAACTATATTTGGGTCTGAAATGTAGTGCAACACTTAGATTAGTAAGCCCACTGTTGTGGTAGTTGAGGTCAGTCTGACCCATTCATTTTGTATCTTTTATTTTTAGGGTTTTGATACTTCTTTTTCTTTTGCAAGTCATTCCTTCATCCTACATTATTTCATACATCCAGTGCAGTTCGATAGATCTAGTGTGGAAGGAAGGGAATATTTCAAAGTATCTTATGACATTAAAAGAACTAGATTATGAGCTTTTACAAAGACCAGGTGCCTATTCTCACGACCAAGGCACCTTAGGGCACCCCAATACCTTCCTAGGCACTCTAGTCTATTCATATCCTCCATATATGGCATTTATGGGACTTCTATATAGTCATTCCTACTTCTAGAATCCACAATCAGACCTATGACACCTTGCGACAGTCTTCAACAATCAGCTAAGTCCTTTCCTTTTACATATTTACATACTTAGGGTTTTATTTCATTTGATATAATTATTTAAAATCATTCCATACTATTTTAGCATATTTTACAACATTTTAGTCCTCTTATATTAGATTAACTATTATTATACTTTCCCATAGTTTAGTTTAATTTTAGTTAATCGTAGTTGGGAATCTAGAGTTGATAAAAATGATGTTTATAGAGGATTAAAATATTAGTGAATGGGTTTAGGGATAATTAAGTCTTATTTAGGATGGATTAGGGATGGTGAATTAATAGTAAGGGAGTGTGAATCAATATTAGGATTTAGGAGAAAAATTAAAAAGGAAGGGATGTATATATGTGAAATATGGTGAAGGGGAGAAAATGTGGGATGAGGGACAAGGGATACAAGAATTCTTCAATATAATCACAATTCTTCAATCAAATATTCATCACACAAGACTTTTAAATTCTCTTCTTCATCCAAAACCTTTTTCACAATTCCCCTCCAAACACTACTTCTTTAAGATAAGGTCCCCTCTATTCATCGATGTTGTTTATATCGCCACACATTCTCATCCTCATGATTCTCAACCACCTACTCAACCTAAGACAAAAAAATCATCACCACTCCATCTATCAAACCTACTCCATCTTGAACATTTATCCTTCCCATCCATGTCAGTAAAAGACTCCTCCATGAGATCTTTTACGTTGTTTAATGGGAGTTTCAATATAATATCTTACTTGGAAGACCATGTATCCATGCCATTCATTATGTCCCTTCCACTCTCCATCATTGCATCAAATATGAACATAAGGGGAAAATCCTAATTCTCCCCAAAGACCTTCCTCCATTCAAAGCATGTCACATGACCTATCGACTAAACGACGTGCTTCTCCCAAACAATGATTTATCTAAAGCATGCGGTAGCTCATTTGTACCTTCATCTAAGCTACCTCCCGATGATTCTTTTGACAACGTGATGCTACATCTTTCACTAGGGGAGTATTGGCTCCTTACCATGAATTCTCTTCCCACATCTAATTGACTTGGTAGGCCCAAAAAAATCCCCTATGTATCAAAAATATATAAGGTATATCATCTGTTTAATCCAACCCAACTTCAAACTAATATCGTCAATGGTGGCATTGATCACCCTTCCTCTTACATCGATACTCAGCCTCACACCCAGATTATATGCCAACATATTTGATTTACTCTATAACAAATATTTCACCTATACCTACCTCCATTGTTGTGTATGGAAAGGATTTGGTATGGGGCATTATGAACTAGGAATGCATGATATTATCATTGATCAATCTCTGATGCCACATGAGAAGTTTGGGATGGGTTTCAAAGAACAACCCAAAACTCTCTTGCACTTTCTTCATCCCATCTCCTATGAACATCGATCCCTCATCCAATTATTCTCCATCCAACAATCATATGTACATGGATGATGTCGTGTCCATCTCTTCTAGATTTTTTTAATCTCCATGATCACTTTGGGATGGTCATTTATAAGTTTGAAGGTGAAACTAGGTCCCTTCCTCTTCAATTTCCCGATATGGTAAAGGAATATTCCCTACTGATAACATTCCTCAATGAACAAAAAATGACTCCATTCTCACCTATATGGGGGTAGAATATTCCTATCTTCATAAGTCCTTACCTCCTGACACATCCACTCTTCTCAATGAATCCACTATCAACATCAACATAGGGACTCCACAAGAGCCTCACATCCTCAAAGTGGGTCAATCCCTTGATCCTCAAGAGCTTAATTATTTTTCCACCTTCCTTTCTAAGAATAGTTAAGCATTTACATGGTCCTACACAAACATGTCATACCTTGATCTTTCTATCATTTTCCACAACATTGTTACCATCTACAACATCATTACCATCCCCAATGTTAAGTTGATTAATGATAAATTTCATCACACACATTCTCATGTTTCCCTCCTTTTCAAAGAGGAATTACAACGATTCCTCTCAACCAACTTCATCATAACTATCAACTATCTACTATGGGTTTCCAACATCATAACCATTTCCAAAACCTCTAGAAATATTTGTATCTATACTAATTTTTAATATTTAAATCTTGCTTTTCCCTAAT
Source organism: Taxus wallichiana var. yunnanensis (assembly GCA_018340775.1). Taxonomy (NCBI): domain Eukaryota; kingdom Viridiplantae; phylum Streptophyta; class Pinopsida; order Cupressales; family Taxaceae; genus Taxus; species Taxus wallichiana. The sequence goes on along the minus strand of CM031244.1, from coordinate 49,143,509 downwards.
ATAACTTTCCCTTCCTAACATAGACCAACTTGTTGACCTCAAGATTGGCCATTAGATGCTTTCTCTTATAGATGGTTTCTATGGTTATAATTAGATCCTCATCACACCACAAGACTAACATAATACTTATTTCATAAATCCTTGGGGGACCTTCTATTATTGCATCATGCCCTTTGGTTCAAAAATGTAGGGGCCACCTATCAATGTGCCATGACCTACATATTCCATGATCTTATCCATAAAAATGTAGAGGAATATGTTGATGACCTCTTGGTTAAATCCAAACATCGAAGGGACCATCTTCCCATCCTTGAAATCCTCTTTGCATGATTTATGTACTTCTTCCTTAGTATTAATCCTATTAAGTGTGTGTTTAGATTTGTAATGGAAAAATCATTGGCTTCATCATTTCTATTAAAGGTATTGAAGTTGACCCTATCAAAATCAAATCCATCCTTGAGATGAATCCTCCTAATCTAAAGCAACTTCATAGTCTTTAAGGTCGAATTCAATCATTCCACTACTTCATTTTGTAACTCTCGATCATTACCAACCTTTTCACCATATTCTCCACAAATACATTGACTTTAATTGGGATGAAAAATCACCAAAATGCCTTTGATGAACTTAACTAGTATATTTTATCTCCACATGTGCTCACACCTCCTCGTGAGGGGGAGCCTTTACTTATCTACATATCTACCTCCTATCATGCATTGGGTGCTATGTTGTTACACCACGATGAGGAAGGTAGAGAGAAGGCCATCCATTACATCAGTTTCAACCTTCATGATTTTGAAAATTCTACACCGAAGTTGAAAAGATGTGTTTTATCTCTGCTCTTCACCACCTCTAAACTTCACCACTATCTTCTTAATATATAAAAACTATGTCATAACTAGCTTCCATCCTCTCAAAAGCATCCATTTTGTTGATTTTCGGATCTAAATTACTTCAAGTAGCATGTAATGGAAAATTTCTGGAAAATATAGTAATTATCATCGCTTAGGGGAAACCGACATCGGTCAAGCAAGGGAGGAACTGAAAATGGTTAGGGCTAACCGGCATCGGTTACCGGTGCGAGGATGTTTTAATTAACTCTCAAGAATTATATCTACTTTTAGCATTAAAATATATCTATTGATTGTAATTGCATGGCTAAGTGCCCTAAGTCTATAAATGACTATATAAGCATAAAAGCTAGGGTTTAGAAGGTATGATGATTAAAACAAATTAGAAATAACCTATAAAAGTTGGTGAGAGAGAGAATTCTTACTGATGAAGCAAAAGCTTGAGAGAAAGAAAGTATTGTACATTTGAGAGGTGTGGAAGATTGTAAATCTTCATTGTATATCTTGTCAAAGCTTTGGATAATAGATTGGATTGTTTCTTTGTGGATGTAGCCCACACTAGGTGAACCATGTTAAATATGGTGTTGATTTATGTCTCTTGTTTTGTATATTTCTTCTGGTAGAATATCCTCTTTTATTTACATGTATGCTTAGATTTGATATATTGTCTATACAACCGGTGTGCTAACCCCAACGACTGGTATCAAAGATTTTTTTGAGGGTTTTTTGTGTTAAAATATTTACTCATAGAGGGTTTTATGATTGAGTGAAAGCTACAATAATGACATAAGAAAATAAATACAGGTAGAGAAATTTGGCAAATTAAATCATCAATTATGGAAGATGCAGATTGAGGATTATCTCGTATCAAAGAGATTTGTATTTACCAAAGGATGAGAAGTCTAGACCTATGAAGATGAATGATGAAGAATGGAAGATTCTTGGTAGAAAGGATTTGGGATCTATAAGATTGAGCCCAGTAGCATCTGTGGCTGCCAATATTATAGAAGCAGGCTTCTTCTACGATAGACTTAAATGAAATCTCTTTCTAATTTATATGAAAACCTAGCGCTTCAAATAAAGTTTATTTTATGAAGAAACTATTTAGTTCTAAGATGCATGAAGGTGGATCTGCATCTAGTCATTTGAATGATTTCCAACTGCTTTTAAATCGCTTAAAATCGATTGCTATACCATTTGATGATGAAGTAAAAGAACTTTTATTATTATGTTCTTTTCCCGATAGTTAAGATAACTTGGTAATGGATGTTAGTAATACACCATCTGCTAATAATATTTCAAGTTTGATGATGTGGTTAGTATAATATTGAATGAAGAAATTCATAGGAAGAGTAAAAGGAATCATCATCCGGAAATGCTTTAAATGTAGAAAGCGGGGGTAGGAAGAATGAGAGACCGAAGAGTAAGAGTAATGGGAAATCAAAGTCAAGGGATAATAGATCCAAATCCGTAAGTAAGGGAATTACTTGTTGGAAATGTGGAAAGAAAGGACATGCAAAGAAAGATTGTTGGTCAAAGGAAAAGAGAACCAACACCCGTGACAAAGGTAAAGAAGAAAATATTGTTGCATCAAATGTAATGAAATATTCTCTTATTATTTCTTTAGATAGTAAAATTGAATCATGGGTTTTAGATTCGAAGCTTCTTTCCATGTAACCCCTAATAAGGGTTATTTCAGAAATTATGTCCAGGGAAATTTTGGGCATGTTTATTTGGGTGATGATGAACCTTGCAGTATTATTGGTAAAGGGGAATTTCATCTAAAATTTTAGAATGGAAATACATGGGTATTAAAAGATGTGAGGCATGTGCTAAGCCATAGGAGGAATCTTATTTCTGCAGGGTAACTAGGTGAATCTGGTTGCATGGTTACTTTTACAGGAGACTCTTGGAAAGTCACCAAGGGTGATTTTTTGTGGCAAGAGGTAAGAAGGTAGGAATGTTATATTTATCTACCTATATTACTGATTCCTTTTCTGCATTATCTACTTCAGATTCATATGCATGTATGTGGCATAATCGGTTGGTTCATATGAGTCAAAAAGGAATGCAGGTCATAAAGGCTAAGGGTAAGTTATCTAATTTCAAATATTTAGATCTTTATTTCTGTGAGCATTGTATATTTGGAAAGAAAAAGAGAGTGAGATTTCTCAAAGTTGGGGCAACTAAGAAGGAGAAAAAATTGGAGCTTATACACTCAGATGTGTGGGGACCAACTCAGGTAGCTTCTCATGAAGGATCCCAATATTATGTTACTTTCATTGATGATGCTACAAGAAAGGTATGGGTTTATTGTATTAAATGTAAATATGATGTTTTTGAGAATTTTAAAAGATGGAAATCCCTTGTTGAGAATGAATCAAATTCTAAGTTAAAGTGCCTTAGATTTGACAATGGTGGTGAATATTGTAGCAAGACTTTCAATGATTATTGTTTAGTGAATGGAATACATAGAGAAATAATGGTTCCAAGAACACCACAAGAGAATGGTGTTGTAGAAAGAATGAACAGGAAAATCATGGAACATGTTAGAAGTATGAGGATACATTATGGATTACTCTTGTAGTTTTGGGTAGAAGTAGTTGATACAATGGTTTATTTGATTAACCTCGGGCCTTCAACTTCACTAGTGGAGGAATACCAGAGGTATCTTGGACCGGAAAAGAGGTAGATATTTTTTTTCTTGAAGTTTTTATTTAAAAAGATTTTGTGCATGTTGATAGAGAAAATAGAAAGAAGTTTGATGCAAAATCCAAGAGGCGTACTTTTATTGGTTATGGATCTAGTGATTTAAGTTTCCATTTCGGGATTTAGAGAATTCAAAATTATTATGATTCATGATGTTGAATGGAATGAAAAGAGAATGTACAAGGATCAAATTTTGGTACCCAAGGATGATCCAAATGAGAATTTTATGAATGAAAATGAGCTCTCATATTTAAAATAATTACCAACGTGGTTAAACAATAATCGGTGTCAATTTACCCCGACCAAAGCACTGATTAGATGAACTGGTATCGATTCTGAGAGGATCCAAACTGGAATCAGTTAGTAGAACCAATGTCAGTTAGAGGTGACCAATGTCATTCACTCAGATTTGGATAGGAATGTCTAGGAGGTCCAAATTGAGCCTCCGATACCCCAAACTCCTATAAGAAGGTCACAAAGGGTAAGTAAACTTCTAGAAATATTTACACCTTCTCTATTTTAATTATTATTGACTGATAATCATGAACCAGAGAGATTTGAAGAAGCAATGAAGGATAAGACTCATAATTAGTGGGAGCATGGCATCAATGAGGAGATGGACTCCTTGGAACAGAACCAAACTTGGGATTTGGTTAAGTTGCCAAAAGTAAGAGAACATTGTAGAAAAAGTGGGTTTACAGGATTAAGGAAGAAGAGGGTGGATAGAAAAGGTACAAGGCAAGGCTTGTAGTAAATGGATTTGCACAAAAAGTAGGTATTGAATTTGGTGAAATTTTTTCTCTTGTTGTTAAGATGACTTCTATTTGTACTGTATTGAGTTTAGTTGTAGTAGAAGATTTGTATTTAGAGAAACTAGATGTGAAGATGACTTTCCTTCATGGTGATTTGGATGAAGAGATTTATATGTAGCAGTCACTTGGGTATGAAGTCAAGGGTAAGGAGGAACTAGTGTGTAGGTTGAAAAGATCATATACAGGATCAAGCAAGCTCCTAGGCAATGGTACATGAGGTTTGATAGTTTTATGCATGAGCATGGTTACTTAAGATGTGAATCTGACCATTGTGTTTATTTCAAGAATCTTGAAAATGGGAGCTATATTATTTTGTTACTATATGTGGATGATATGCTTATTACAGGATTTAGTATTTAGGACATTGGTGAGCTTAAGAGAAAGCTAGCTCACACATTTTCTATGAAGGATTTAGGAGATGCAAAAAGAATCCTTGGCATGCAAATACATAGAGACAAGAAAAATAATAAATTTAATTTTTATTAGGAGAATTATATCTACAAGGTGTTAGAAGGTTCAACATGCAGAATGTAAAACCTATTAGTACACTTATGGCTGGACACTTCAAATTGAGAAAATATCAGTGTCCTTCATCACATGAGGAGGTCAAATACATGACATGAGTTCCATATTATTTAGTAGTTGGAAGTCTCGGCATGCTATGGTTTGTACTAGACCAGACATTGCACAGGTAGTGGGAGTTATAAGTAGATATATGGCCAATCCAAGTAAAGAGCATTGGAAAGTAGTCTAATTAATACTTAGATATTTGAAAGGGACATCTAGTATGCAGTTATGCTATGGAGGTTTAGATATTTCATTACGTGGCTATGTTGATTCGGATATGGCTGGAGATCTAGATGGTAGGAGGAGCACTACTAGATATATTTTCACAATAGGTGGAATGGTAGTTAGCTAGATTTCAAGATTACAGAAGGTTGTAACTTTTTCTACTATAGAGGTAGAGTATGTTACAGCTACAGAGGCTAGCAAGGAGATGATATGGATGAGTAGGTTCATGGAAGAGTTGGGAAAGGAGCAAGGTGATTGTAAACTATTCAATGATAGTCAAAGTGTAATTCATTTGGCAAAGAACTCAACATTTCATTCAAGAACAAAACACATTTAGTTGAGATATCACTTCATACAAAAGGTTTTGGAGGATGGACAGTTGAATATGGAAAAGATTCATATGAGTAAGAACCCTATGAATATGCTAATGAATCCATTAGCAAAGGAGAAGTTGGAGCTACACTCCACTTCTATTGGTATTTAATTTTGAGACTTGAAGAGGAAGAAACAAAGCTAAGGAAGGATCCAAGAATGATGTTGTATAGGTATGGTGTAGTAATTAATCTCTAAGTGGGAGATTATTAAGTTGTGGAGCTCAATTACTTCAGTTTAGCATGCAATGGAAACTTGTTGGAAAATACAGTAACTGTCATTGGTAAGGGAGGAACCAACATCAGTCACCCAGGACTGGAATCAGTCAGGTATGACTAGCATCGGTCAGGTAAGGGAGGAACCGAAAACAATTAGGGCTAACTGGTCTTAGTTACCTGTGCGAGGATGTTTTAATTAACTCTTGGGAATTAGATCTATTTTTAGCACTAAAATATATCTATTGATTGTAATTACATGGATAAGTTCCCTAAGTATATAAATTACTATATAAGCATAAAAGCTATGGTTTAGAAGGTATGATGATTAACAAGAATTAGAAAGAACTTACAAAAGTTGGTGAGAGAGAGAATTCTTGGTGATGAAGCAAAATCTTGAGAGAAAGAAAGTATTGTACATCTGAGAGGTGTGGAAGATTGTAAATCTTCATTGTATATCTTGTTAAATATTTAGATAATAGATTGGCTTATTTCTTGGTGGACATAGCCCACACTGGGTGAACCATGTTAAATCTGGTGTTGATTTATGTCTCTTGTTTTGTATATTTCTTCTGGTAGAATATCCACTTTTATTTGCATGTATGCTTAGATCTAATATATTGTTTGTATAACCAGTGTGCTAACCCCAACACATTCTAAACCTTATCATAATGACTATATCACTTGATGGCTCATGCTCACGACTGAGTTTAACCTAGAGTTAATCTCTCAAAAATAAATCAAGGGAAAGGTTATTTCTTATCAACTAGCCAAAGCACATATTTCTGAAAATAATCTCCTTCATGAAAAATTTCCTAATGAGTCTATTCATACCATCAATCATGAATAATATCCCCTCAAAATGACACTTTTCTTTGATGGATCTAAGTGTTGGAAAGGGGGAGGCACTAGCGTCATTTTCATTCCTTCTTTGGATACTCCTATCCCCATCACTTACAAATTTAACTTCGAATGTACTATCAACATGGCTAAGTACGAAGCCCTAATATTAGATCTTCAAACCAATATCATGTGTGGTGTCAAAATTCTTGATATCTATGGTGAATATCATCTTATCATTAATCAAGTCAAAGGAACCTATCAATGTAAAAATGAATTCCTTCAAAAATATAAGGACATCATCAAATTTCTTCTTGAGGATTTTGATTTCTACACCATATAAACAGCTCTCATTCATCTAATCATTTCATAGACACTATGGCATATCTTGCATCTCTCATCCCATGGAAAATAGAGGAATCCAAGATTTTTGTTGTTGTCCATCATCTCGATCAACCATCTCATACCAATGAGCTTCCTCATATCAATCTTGTTAAATCCAATCAATCGGATCTTGGTATTATCAATCCTTTAACTACATTTCTCAATCTATAATTCCTCTCGACCTATCTAAAAATGGTACGAGGTCATTCTTTTAATGCACTAACTTCTATGTCATCCTGGCGTAATCCTCTACAAACCCGGGTTTGATGGTATTCTCCTACGATGCATAAAATATCATGAATCTACCCGTGATATCCAAGAAGTCCACGAAAAAATATATGATGTTCACTTTAGTGGTTTGGTTGTTACTAAGTACATTATTTTCATGCGTTATTATAGGCCCACCATCAATCAATATGGTTGTGAATATGTCAAAAAGTGTGTTAAATGTCAACAACATTTCGTCATCTGTATTCCTAGCTAGGCCCTTACAGGTCATCTCAAGATCTATAGCTTTTATCACAATGTGGACTCAACATCATTGGCCTCATTGATCCACATTCTTCTCAATGGCATCATTCTATCATCACTGCAACAAAATAATTCACTAAATGGGTGTAATCCTTTCTACTCGTATCCACTAATGCTAACAAAATTGTTTATTTTGTTTATCAACATATCATCTCGCCACTTTGGCATCCCTCATAAAATCATCACGCACAATGAAAAGTACTTTAAAAATGATTTAAAAAATATTGAAATAAAGAAATTAAAAATTCTAATTAAGTTATAGTGTAATGATATAGCAAAGAAACACATATTTTACGCAAGCAATTAAGCTAATTAATTCTAAACTTTAAGTGCAAGAGAAGGGATAAATACTTAGGTAATTTCATTATAATCCCAAAGTTGTGTTGATCTATAAAATAGATAAAAAAGGAAGATATACTATCGTAATTGAGCCCATAAAATTGTGTAAGCATCGAAAATGTTGGGTTTGGGGCACCTATGCATTGTATACCACTTTTGGGCACTCATGACTACTCATAACCTCAAAAATGTTTTTTTGTATGTTTCTTCTATGTCACTCCCCTTCATTGTTGATCGTCTCGTATGTCATAATAAGTGTGCAATATTCACCTATAACCTTCAAAGAGAAAGAGCACCTGCAAAACCTTAAAACACATTAAATCCTAAAAAATAAAAATATGCAAATGGGGTTTTGGAATGACCCAGGTAGTCACCCAAGCAAGTGAACTTACGATCTGGTAATTGCACTACATTTCAGACTCCATGTAGTTCTCTCTCTCTCTCTCTCTCTATGGGTGTGTGTGTGTGTGTGTGTGTGTAAAATCATGCCTTAAGTGGGTCTTGTGCAAGACATACATGAATAGCAACAAATATCTAGATGTACATAGATGTGTGCATGGAAAAATGAACTTCCCCTTCTATGAAGTGTATGCGAGAATAATGCAGTACCTTTTCCCTTGAATGGATGCTAGATATATGCTTTGATGCTCTTTAAATGCCTTTGGATACAATCTTAGGTGATATTAGTAGATGCTTAGTGTTTGGTCCTTTATTATGATCACATAGATTTTTATTTATAGGATTCCCTTTTTTTAATTTGTAATTAACCATTAAAATTTTGACCACCAAGAAAATAATATGCCCAAAAATAGAAAGTACCCAAAAGATGAGAGAAAAATACAAAGAGGTCGGGGCTCCTAGAGAGGATGGAGGTGCTTGGCGCTGGCACCCTAGCTGGGGGAACTGGTGTCAAGACTTAGAAAAATTAAAGTTTCAAAGGTTAGACTAGGTAAGAAGGTGTGTGAGACCAAGAAGGATACTAGAAATAAAGAAAAGAGGCCAAATACAAGTGGTCAATTATTACTTTTCTCACTTAGGAATCGATGAATAGTAGTATGTGATCGGGACCTAGAAATATACATAAAGTATATGATTTAGTGTCTACATTTTCCCCACTTTATGTTGTTGAGTGAATTTTTGGTAACATATAATAGATAAGAGATGTGTACCGATAACCATGTAGATTGATGGTGAAAAGTGTGCTTTGAGGAGACAAGAAAAAGTGTGGAATCTAGAGAAGAGGAAGAAACCCCGAGGGTGAAAGCATGTGTGAATATTTCATGTTGTACACATGTTGTCGATGTCACTTGATTACTGATGATGCATTTGATGAAGTGACCACTAATTTCCACAAAGACATACTGGTAAAAGAGAAGAGAAAATGAGTAGTCAAATATGTGTATATGAAAAATTTGATCCAAATCCATAAAAAGTAGGTAAAACTCGTGAAAAATAACATGTGCACCTTATTCATGATGAGTGAAAAGAGATAGAAAGGATCTTGAAAAGGTTGGAGAAGAACACATTTTTTTGGGAAATTTCATACTAGCTACACCAAGTACGATTTTTTTGGGAGAAAGGTATAGTGTTATTATCCATTCTTTGACTACTTCTCAATGATGTAAACACCATTACATTGTGTGTTCAAATCCAATCCATTTCAATCTAGTTTGATCCAACACAAAAAGAGAAAAGGTGAAAACATGCATGTTGATCACTTGGAGGACTATGTCTATACTTGTGAAGACCACCGTGTAGATTGTTGGCAATTGTACGATCAAATAAAAATTGTGTAACTTCCCCTAGTAATAGGCACCCATGGAGGGTCATGAGTGACCAAGTACTCATGTCTATGTCTTATCGCACGTTTCTATGCTATGTTTGAAGACCCAAGTCGATTCTGGGTTGTTGTTGAGACCAAATACCGTGTTGTACTTGCATCTTGAGATGTATGTATTGTATTATGGATCAGAAACCAATGTATGGGGTGACTAATTCACCTAATGATGCCCCCTCATTTGGGGTACATGTGACATTGTAAGGAGTATGCAGCCCAAAGAGATGACCAGATGGTGAACTAAAACTAATTCCTTACAAGGGGGAATGTGCTTGGTATAAACCAAGGCACATTCAAACAAATTGGCTGGAAACAAGTGTTAGTGTAAACATGATAAACACACAAATAGTAGAAAAAATTAAGATAACAATAAAGAATACAATGTAGACCGGAAAAGAGGGTTGCAAACATGGGACATCACTCATGATGTCACAATAAAATTGAGGCCAAAAGTGGCCAAAGGAATATAGTGTGCACACAAGACAAAAGAGAAAATACCACAAATAATGGAAAATAATGACAATGACCATAGTAAGCAAAATAATAGATAACTATGGTGGAAAATATTTCTTGTCAGAAAAATGTTGCACATGAAGCACCCATTAGCATGTTAGAGAGATAAAAAGTATGTCAAAGCATGTATAATCCAATATAGTAGTGTGCTAATGAAAATAGGAAGTAGTATAAAACAAAACAATAACACTTGTGATGTGTACGAAATTATATGCCCCCAAGATCCTTTGTGGGATCAAAAGTTACATTGCTAAGCATATGTGTTGTGTGTAATGATCTGTGTAAATGATGCATTCACAATTAGAAGGCAAGTGAACGTGCATGTGTATATGATAAAGATAATGCCATACAAAATATTTGTCTAACATAGTAAGCAAAGTGTAAGATGTGAGCATAAGTAAATAACAATAAATGCAACCAAGATATGCAGATCTTGTGAGTGTGTATGGAATGAAATGAAAAGTGAATGTGGTAGGAGTAGCATGCCCCCCAAGGGAATGTGAATGAGTATGGATAAGATGAAATTCATTTATAAATACCGCATGAGTAGTCAAGAGTAAACCATAGAACAAGAGTGTCATCAGGAAATGGTTTATATTGTGCACTAGAAAGATATGATCGACAAATTATAGTGCATAGAGAGTGAGTACGTTGAGGTTCATTTCATATTAAGACCCTCGTATTCAAGTATGAACCATGTAACTAGACTTCATCATAGGTAAGTGTGTTACGATGAATGTGTGCTAAAAATATATGTCATGAAGGAATTGAGTTTGAAATGTGTACTGTGTGTATGATGTGAGGTTCATGAATGTAGTGATCCTCAACACTCAATTTTGAACCATACCAAAAGAGTGCATCATCGAGCACCGGATATAAAAATGTATCAAGATGTGTACAATGTGTGTAAATTACTAGATGTGAAGAAAGAAGTGAAATGGTAAAAGTGCAAGACACCTGAAAAATTCTAGAAGGGGGAGAATGAGTAATCATGATGCCCCCAAAGTGTATGATGATAAATGAGTTATCCAATAAAATAAAAATACGAGGTTCCTCCACCTAATTCTTTTGGATATAAAAGTGTGTGATCATACTCTAAAGGTGGTGGTGAATAGGAATGACGATGTACATACAATGGAAACCTAGGTGGTGAACACATCGATAGGATGGAGAATGGGAAGGTGAGTTAGATCTAGAGGAAGGGAATTGATGAGGTGATACTCACTTAGAAGAAGGATACTACCAATTTGATGTGAACCTAGATGAAGGAGAGTGTAGAGGTGATGAACACCTATGAAAATAAGGAGGCCATCTCTACCTATATGAAGGATTTTCCCAAGTAGTGTGCCTAGATTGATGAGATGGACTAATATACTGATGAGACTGAGTAGGTCATGTGTGAACATGCAATCTAGGAGTATCTTGTGCTTTATATTTGAGAGGTCTTAGGGACCTATATGTTCTAGCGAGTGTAATGAAAACCTCAAGAGGAGATTGTGACCATGTTGTCAATGGTGAAACTCCATTGATAGTAATTACTTGCTTGTTATGAATGAACTTTAGACATAGGTGATTCATGGAAATGATATCTTGACTAGTAAAGAACCAAGGTATACCTAAGAGCATGTCACAATATTTGATGCTAGGTTCCACAAGGAAAGGCACAAACATGGTGAGAGGACTAATTGTAACTAGAAGCTTGACATAACCATATGATTTAGGAACTGGATATGAAATTTGTGAGAGTGTATAACCGATAGCGACAAGAAGAAGTGCAATAGAACATGTTCTTAATAAAAATTATGGATCAACAATAGTATTATTTATATAGATATATCTAATAGAATAACAAATTTGGAAGTGATTATAATAGAATTTAGCATGATAGTCATGATTGGAGAAATAAATTATTGGTGGAGATGCCTCAACATGAGCAACTAGAAAATCAAGAGCCCCTGGTGCAGGATAAGGCACTACGTGATATGTATGATTGGATGAATATTCACCCACTTTCTTGTCATGTTTAGGAAGAGGATTGTTGAAGATATTGACCTTGTGATTGTCATTGACTAACGCATATGTTGTAGGATCATGAATCTCAATAGCATTATTATCAATAAGATCTTGAATAATATTTCAAAGTTTGAAACATCAATATGTAGAATGCCCAATGTATTGATGATAGTTGTATCTAAAATATTCATTGTAATTACAACATTTTGGATGATATGGGTCCAAATTGAGTGAAGGAGGAAGCGTAATCAGATTTATCTCAATGAGTTGTGGCAATAGAAGATGTGGAACAATAGGAAGTTTAGTAAATGTATGCTTTGGAGGCTGCCATTGAATATTTTTACAATTAGATACAACCTTAATAATAGTTTTAGCTTCAGTAGTTTTTGTTTATGGATTCAAAGTTGATTTTCTTTGAAAGCACACCAAATATGAATCTCGATCATGAAACTTAAGCTTTCCTATAGATAACAGTTTATTTTCACGTAGCTTAAGAGTATGAAAGAAATTATTGAATGATGGATATGTATCAAAGATAACATTTAATTGGAGAGGCGGTAATAGACATTGACAAATAAATCTTGAATTTCAAAGTCTACAAGCACATTAGACATCTTAGCTAAGTTTTTCTTATATCACAAGACATAATCCACTAGATGTTCATTAGATCCTTTCTTAATTTGTGTGAGTTGATCATAGGATATCTTAGAGTTGATATTCATAGAGAAATGAGAAAGAAAATAATTACCTAAATGTGTAAATGATGTTATCAAGTGAATAGGTAGATCATATAACCAAAACATTCCATAATCTTGAAGACTACGCGGAAAGAGATTTTCTAGTAAAGTGTGATCATCCACATAATCTATACATGCTACCTAAAATTATTAGAGATGATCTTAAGGGTCGCCATGGCCTTTGAAAATGGGCATCTTGGGAGTAAAGAAATTAAGAGAAAGTGTATAAGTGTAAATGACAAAGTGCGAAAGCGATGTTGAGTAACAAAGTGAAATCTAGAGATGGAGATGTATAAGAAGTAACCAATTGAAGTTGAAAATTTTGATTTTGTAAATCATGGTATAAAGAATTTAAACCAAGCATTTTTGAAGAAGCATCAAAGTATGCATTAGAAGCATTAGGTTGAATGATGGGAGTGGTAGTAGTGGGAATGGAAGAAGGGATATGAAGGGGTTGGGTGGAGGCCATGGTATCTGAGGAAGAACCAATAAGAGGTACTGAAGAAGCATCACAAGAGTTTTTGGAAGTAATCAAATCATGAAGAATATGAAATGGGAAGGATTATCACACAAAGCTTGATGAAACATTATGATCTTGTCTAATTTTTCTTGATCAACATCTCGTGTCTTGTTTAATTGTTCTTGATTCAATTTTTTCAAGAGGAACTTGTTGAGAGTAAGAGAATAGAGTATCAATTTCATCCATTGATTTATAAAACCTATAGAAATATGGAGGAAGCTTTAGATGCTCAAAATAACCAAACCGACCACTACATATGACAGGCATAAGAAGATAACTCTATAAAGAAGGTTGGAATTAAGTTTTGGGTTCACCAAAATGATTTAACAAATATTTAAATAAATAAATTTTAAATTCTAATTAAGTTACAACATAATGATTTAGAAAAGAAATACAAATTCGATGTAATCAAGTAAGCTAATAAATTATAAACCCTAAGTGAAAAATAAGGGATAAGATACTTATCTAATTTCACAATAATCCCAAAGTTGTGTAGATTTGGAAAACATATGAAATAGGAAGGTAGAACCTCATAACAAAGCCCAGGAAATTGTGTGAGCATAAAAAATGCTGGGACTAGGGTGCCTGGATCATATTAGGGGCGCTTAGGCACTTGTAGGCCACTATTGGGAACCCTTGACTACTTGGAACCTCATAAAATTATTATTACAATGTCACTTCTATGTCATTTCACTTCACTATTGATCGCCTACATGTCACACTAGGTCCGCAATACTCTCCTGTAATTGACAAAGAGAAAGAGCACTTGCAAAACTCAAAACACATCAAATCCTAAAAATAAAAATATGGAAATGGGGATTCGAATTAACCCCGATGTCACCTGAATTAGTGAACTTATGATCTAGGCACTACACTACATTTCACACTCCTTGTAGCTTTGTGTGTGTATAGAATCATGCCCAAGGTGGCTCTTTTATTAGACGCACTTGAATAGTGAAAAATAACTAGATGTAGAATATGTAAATAGAGGTGTGCATGGAAAAATGAACTTCCACTCCTATTAAGTGTATGTAGAAGAATTCAGTCCCTTATCCCTTGAGTGGATGCTTCGATGCTCTTGAAATTCCTTTGGATGAAACCTTGGGTAGTATTAGTAGATACTCAATGTTTAGTCTGTATTATGATCACATATATTTTTATTTATATGATTTTCTTGCTTGAATTTTGTAATTAACCACTAAATTATGGCCACCAAGATAATAAGATTCCCAATAGCTAGAAATGACCCAAAAGATGCAAGAAAAATACAAAGAGGTTGGGGTCACCCGAGGGGACGAGGGCACCTAGGCATTTGGCATACTAGCTGTGCACTGGTGTCTAGCTCGGAAAAACTGAAGTGTCAAAGGTCAAACTAGGAAAGAAGGTGTGTAAGACTAAGGAAACTAGAAAGAAAGAAAAGAGGCCAAAGAAAGTGGTTAATTAGTACTTTTCTTGCTTAGGAATCATATGAGTAGTAGTATCTAACCAGGACCTATAAATATACCCAAAGTGCATGATTTAGTGTCTACAAAAAAACAAATAGATCTTAAGAATCTTTGTGAATTTTTCAATATCAATCTTAGCTTCTCATCTCCTTACTATCCTCAAGCTAACAACCAAGCTAAAGCCCCGACAATACTCTTCACAATATGCTTTCCAAAACTATTGATAAAGTAGGTTAAAATTAGCATCTTCATATTCCTTTTTCTCTTTGGGATTATGAGACTAACATATGTACCTCTATGGGTGCTACCCCTTTATCTCTTATTTATGGCTCTAAATCCATTCTTCCTCTCAAAGCCCAAATCCCATCCTTACGAGTTTATCTTTACAAATTTTTCTTTGAATATCATCAAGAGCATCTAGCACAACTGAAATTGTTAGATGAGCATCACTTAATCACTCTTCAACATCATCATGTCTATCAAGAGCACATAAAACATGCCTAGTGGTACAAATTAACTTGCAACAATTAATATGTTGTTTATTAATCTACATTCATTTAATTATCAAACCAAGGGACATAGACTTTCAATAATTTTAGTGTTGTATGCACAGTTACAAGTATTTTAGGAGGTAAGGAAATGAATTTTTGTCACTACAATACTGGAAATAACAATGCTTTGAAATAAACTAAATTTAAACTAAAAGTAAATACTATGACTAAGGTAAAGCATGTAAACTCAGAATGCAGATAAAGAAATGAATTGCTACTAATTCTACTCATGCAATAAACAAATCAACAAACTATGGAGGGGGTTAGAAAACCACAAGTGGGCCTTACCTTGGGTGTTAATCCCTCCTAAGGCTTGTCCCTAGAACTACTGAATAGAACTCAGAATTTTTATTGTATTGGCATGAAGATTACATCTGAATACAAAGCAACCTTTATATTCTGCATATCTATTACTCTTTAATCTCTATCTAGATCTACATACATTAACCAATTTTTCTTTAGCATTAATCCTTTTCTTTTTATACATCTCATTACAAAAAAAGTGTGAGGAAACAGTTTGACTAGGAGTTCAAACAGATCAAGTAAAATATCTCAACCAAATAATTTAGAGACTCAATGCATGTAACATGATTAACTAGCAGGTGTTTATGTCAATCACATAACTTAAGTAATCGATCAGTTCAATCAATCAGTTCCCAAATCATGAATTTAATCAGTTAGTTCCTTATTAAGTTGCAATGCATAATCGATGTTGGAGTTGAGTCATCTCCTAGTTCTCATGTTGTAATTATAATTACTTCTTCCATCAACATGTGCAAACTCAATTGTTAAGTCCACATTCCATGAGATTCTTAGGATCACGACTTCTTTAATGTGTGTGACTTCTTTTCTTTGTGAACGCTTTACTATAGACAAGTCATTTGGTTGTATGAGAGTTGTTGTGGGTGATCCCTTTGCTGTAGATGATTACTTTTGGCTGCATATAAATTACTACATATGGATCCTTTGGCTGCATGTGATTTTCTATGTATAATAAGTTTCTTGTAAAAAATATTTTCATCATACAAAACATCATTCAAACACCTTACTGTAATCAAAATAATAAATGTGTACTCATAATACCACAAAATAGAGTTAACTAGTAATAACTATATTAATTAATATTCATGCCATAAGTTCAAGTTATAATGAAATGTCTTAGTAGCATAATAGGGGAATACAAGTGCAAGGCTTCAAATGGTTCAACAAATTACAGAAGATGAGTTATTTAGAAATGGATTTAAACAACTCATCACACCCCTAGACTTAACTTCTTGAATGTCCTCATTCAGGTTTCTTAGGCTCTTCAAGTTTCTTAGGTTCCTTCTAAATGGTGTTATATAAGCATATGAAATCTACAGAGTAGCTATATCTTTCAGATCTGTGAAGAACTAACATCTATTCATCATGTACTTGTCAATGACTTTGTCTTGTATTATTTCATCCAAGGGCTGATTACCAAACCAATGTGGTATAGGAAATTGGAAGATTGGCTGGTGATAGCCAATTAGAAACCAAATTTTTGCGTATGCAATAGAAAGATAAATGTATGCATTCACTCTTCTTAAATTTGGGATGATATTATAATAATATTGCATTTATTTCTTTTACATCTCAAGAGACATCTCGTTCGAGCGCATCCTGTGGGAATATATTATCTCCCTTGTATTGTACTTAATCTTATTTATAACTACATCATGATCTTATTAATACATCTTCTATACCTTGTTTCTGATTTCCCTGTTCTCCATATACTTACCATATTCTTCAATAACTTCCTTAGCATTATTAGCTTCTTCCTTGATCATCAATGGTTGTACCTTTTCCAAGTGTTTGTACTCTTCCATCTGTTGATCCCTATCCATTTCATTCATAAATTAAGAACAAAGTGCTTTAACTGGAACATCTCCAATGTAGAGGACTAGAATCCAATCTCTATCATACTCAAGAGCATAGTTATACATGTAGAGTTCACAAATTAGAATTTGAATTTCATGAGTACTGTTCAAATATAACCTAAAGAAGTTCTTAGCTCCACTAATGTCAAATGGCATGTCAGATTTGATACAGGTAAGTTTGAGTTGCAAATAATTTTCCTTTAAGAAAATAGCATAGACATTAGAAGGAGGCATTTTTTTAATATCTCATGGGCCACCTTAACTATCTCTTCCTGCTTCTTCTTTAGCCTTCCAATTTCTTTGTCCTTTGCCTTAATTTCCTTGTCTTTTTCCTCAATTTCTTACTAGTGTTGGAAGATGAGTTCTTCCTTTTCTCTTTCCCATTTTCCTTGTAACCTATTAACATAGGTTTCAAATTGATACACCTAGTAATCCAACACAGTTATTTTTGTTTTTCATGTCCCTACAAACTAGTTTGATAGGCTCTTTTATAACTTCTCGAATGACAATTTGTGGCTGTAATGGGGCTATATCTAACTATTGTAGGCTAACATGTGGTGTCTTCTCTAGCACTTTCTCAATTATTTCATTAGTAACTATAGAATGTGCTCATGTACTGTCTCAGTTTCCACAGACATATGCTTTTCCTCAATTCCATGGACAAGGTGCTCAATAACTTTTTCAACAGTCTAGGGCATATCTTCACCAATTTCTTATTCATGAACTGTCTTGTAATTTTCCTCTTCCATCCTCTCCTAATGACCTATGGTTGTAGGAAATATCTCCTCGGTTTCCTTTTCAACTTATTTTCCTTCATGCTCTCCATGACTTACATCAGCATGAACTTCCTCTGCATGTTGCTCCATGTACTCTTCATTAAATTCATGTATAGTTTCTCCACCACCTTCTTCACCTCTCTCTTCATGACCCTCCTTCACACCCACTGTATCCACATTTTGGGCTTGGTCTTCTTATCCCTCCATATTCTCTTCAAGGAATGGTTTCTCACAAAATGCAACATCAGTACCTCCTTGCACTATTTCCAGTGGCGTGGGCTCAATTTCTCCCTCTACATTTTCCACATCACTATCAAGTGATATGGTATGGGTCATTATTGGCTTGGAGGTCTTTGGTATTTTGGTCTTTAGCCTATGAGAGTGCCTCTGTAGTGTAGGAGTTGACTTGGAAGATTTATTCCTTTAGATGTAGATGATTCAAGGGTGGATATTTCTAGGAGGGTTTTAGCAATAAATATTCTTTCAGGTGAGATTAGTTTAGGGTTTGGTTTAGAAGATGGTAAATTCTCATAAACCTAAGTTTCTTTAGGCTGGAAAGTTGATGTGGAGGGTTCATTTGTATATGTGGAAGAACTTCTAGTACTTCTTCTCTTCCTTTTATTTCCCAATAATTCATCAATGTGCTTAGCTCTTGCAAAATCACCCCAACTTATATCAGGGTATTCCCTCTGTAGGGTGTGTTTGATTATTAGAGTGATGAGGCAGTGATGTGAAAGAGCATACCTTCCTCATTGTGCCTCCCTACCCATATTTTTCAAATTTTCATTCAAGAAATTGGGCACATTGACATATTTGTTGTTCTTGAGATGATTGAGCAATTTAAAATGAATTGTGTTTAACCTAGAGTACCTCCCCTCATAGGTAAAATAATTGATAATGTAATTTGTAATTTCATCCCAAAGAGGTTTGAGAGAATTTTGTAAGTACCTTGGTGATCATTGATGAACACATCATCTACATCAGAAAATTCCCATTTGGCTGCTTCTAGATTTTCTTTCTCGGGAAAGGTTTAACTCGTATGAGAAATCCAGCCACCTCGGCCAAAATTTCATCACTATGATAAACCATTTACATTTTCTTCACCATATCTGAATGTTAAATAAAAATCTTCAACCATTGATTCATTAAAACCTTGGAATCGATTTATATAATCTAGCCACCCATTTTTGCAAAAGTATTATAGAATTTTTGGCTTGTTAAGGAGTTGAGAATTGTCTATCATTTCATGGTGTATCAAGTATTTAACCATTTTCAATATGCAACTTTTTTAAATCTAGTAATTTAATGACATATTTTTTTTTGAGAAATGATGCAAAATTGAATTGTGTGGGATTGTTTTGAGTATTTTGTTTTTAATTTCAAGACCAACACACACGCAACACAACAAAAGGGAATGCACTTAGTTTATTTCTTTGCATGAACCTATAAGGTAAAGTGGTAAAGTGGAGTGGGATGACATGTAATGACACCTCACAACATAAAATGGTGGTGTTTTATCAATGCAATTAAAGACATGATATCGTGGCATAAATACTAATTAATAATAATCATACTAATCATACTTTAATAAAGTGGTAGGAGTGCACTTATCTCGAGGCATATTTAGAATGATGATTGCACATGATTTATTGGATTTGTACCCTTGTTGCATGTTGGTTTTATATGATGTTTCATAAACTATTATGATGCTACAAGCATGTGTGGCATTTGTATTGGAGGTTCCTTTCTTAAATTAGATAACTCCCAAAGAGGGAATGTTAACCTTTTAGGGTACCAGTTGTCTCGATCATCACTCACACATGTAGATATCCCTTATTTCCTTCATGAAATCATGAGTTCCACCAAACATGAAAAAAATACCTTTGTTGCATGCTGCTGCAAGTGGAACATCTAGTATTTTACATTATCTCCCTGGTCAGAGACTATGCACTCTTGCATACATATACATCAAATCCTGCAAAACAAAAATTATAAGAAAATAAAATGTGTTAGTTGAGTGTTACTGATCACCAAGAGGGTTGATCACAAAATTTTTATTTTCCATTACATTATTCAAATAAGTGAATATACCAAAGCCAACTCAAATATATCAATCCTATGAAATTTCACAAGATTAACCAACAGGCCAAACTTCTAATCTTAATCTGATGTCCCGATTTCCATCTTACTTTTTCCTCCTTTGAACTATTGCATTAAGGTGCTCTTGTCGGTTGGATTCTTATATAATCTCAACTTATGGCCATTGACTAGTAGTTTGAATTGTATAAGATCTATGGTTGTGATTTTTATAACTCCATTCGAAAATATTTTCTCAATCTCATATGGACCTAGCCACCTTGTCTTGAGTTTTCCCATGTGGTACTTATACTTTGAGTCAAACAAGAGGGACCAGTCACCTTCTTGAAAGAATATTTTCTTAATGAACTTGTCATGCCATTTGATCCCTTTATTCTATACTACTTCGTATTTTTCACACATTTTCTTCTCATTTCATCCAACTCATTGATTTGGAGAATCCTCTTCCTTTGTGATTCAAAAAAATATATGCCTATTTCAAGTGCGAGTCCTTCGTCTCTTGTGCTAAAATTAAATAGGCAAAAAAACAATATTACCATACAAAATAGTGAATGGCATGAATACATTTCATGTCTTCCTCATTGTGTTGAATTCCCATCTTGCCTCTAGAAGTCAATCTAACCAATATTTCCTATGGAGCAATGGTTTTTGTCAAGATAGATTTTATCTCCCTATTTTCACCTCTACTTGGCCATTAGATTGGGGATGGTATGGTGTAGAATTCCTATTCCTGATTTCATACTCTTTAGCTAGATCTAAAATTACATTAGTAGTAAAGTGTGTACCTTGATCAGTAACAATTTCTCTTGGCACTCCATACCTTGTGAAGATGTGATCATAGAGAAACTTGGCTACTTTCTCACTCTTCTGACTTGGAAATTCCTTCACCTCTATCCACTTAGTTATATAATTTGTGCATACCAATATGTATTCCTTCTGCTAAGATTTAGGATTTATAGGACCAATGAAGTATAAGTGTCATTTTTCAAATGGATGTAAGACTAACTGAGGATGCAATGGCATCTCATATGATCTTGTAGGCTTTCCCATTATTTGACATCTATCACCTCTTCTCGGTGTGTATTTATTTGTCCTTATGCGGTGTTAGATAATAATAACATGTTGTCAACATCTTTTGTGTTGTTCTTTTTGCAACAAAGTGTCCTCCATAAGGCTCAATGTGGCATGCTTTGGGCACATCATATATTTTCTCTTCATCTATACATATTATCATGACATGATATTTCCCTATATGAAATAGAAATTCAGCTATCCAAGAAAAATTAACACTCTTTTCAACTATGTATTTATTTTTAGAATATAAGTAGCGTGGAGGTGTTTTACCTGAAACTAGATAGTTGGTTGTCTACATACCGAGGTGTTTTTGTGGAGATAGAAAATAGGTTCTCATCTAGGAAAGATTCATCAACTACCTATTCTTCATCATTATTCTTCATTCTTGAAAGGAAATATGCTACCACATTGTCCTTGTCATGCTTATCCAATATTGTGACATCAAACTATTGTAGAAGGAGCAACCATCTAATAATCATGTTGCTTACTATTGGTTTATTGATCAAATATTTAATGGCAACATGGTCAGTGTGAATGAACATTGGATAACATGTGATGTAGTTCTGAACTTTTTGATAGCATAAACAACTCATTAAGAACTCCTTTTCTGTGATTGTGTAATTAAGTTCAACATGTTGCAAGTTCTTACTAACATAATAAATTACATAGTTTAGAAATCCATCCTTTTGTCCTAAAAAATCTTCAATGGCATGGTTTGATGCATCACTATAAATGAAGAATGAAAGGTTCTAATCAGGTCCTCTTAATACATGGGAGAATTCATTGACATTTTCTTCAAGGTTTGAAATGCAGTTTCACATTTTTTCAGTCCACTCAAATGCAGCATCCTTTCCTAGTAGTACAAATAATGATGTTGCAATCTTGCTGAAATCTTGTATGAATATTCTATAATAACTAGCATGGCCTAGGAATATCCTAACATCCTTTTGTTTCTTTGGTGTTGGCATATTTATGATGACATATATCTTTTTGGATCAACTTGAATTCCATCAAAAGAAAGATAGTGTCCCAAGACTATACCTTCAGACATCATCATAATTTTTCATTACTCAAGGATATGTTATGTTCTTTACATCTCTTTAAAAACATTCTAGATTTTGCATGGCTTCTTCAAAAATGCTGCCATGGACTATGAAATCATCCATGTATACCTCCATACAATCATTTTTAAGTCGAAAAGATACTTATGAATTCCCTATGGAATGTAGTAGGTGCATTGCACAATCCAAAAGGAAGAACTGCATAAGCATACGTTCCCCATGGACATGTGAAAGTGGTTTTTTCCTAGTCTTTTGGTGCATTTAAATTTGATAATATGCACTATATCCATCAAGAAAAGAAAAATATTTCTTACTAGCCAAAGTGTCAAGTACCTGATCAATGAAAGGGAGTGGAAAATGATCCTTCTTTGTTGTTACATTCAAATCTCTATAATCTATGCAGATCCTCCATTTTCCATTCTTCTTTGGCACAATGATAAGGGTGATACCCATTGACTGTCTAAAATTAGATATATAAATCCAACATCCAGTAACTTCTTCAATTCTTCTTTCACAATGTCTCTCACTATTGGGTTCATTCTTCTTTGTGGCTTCCTGATTGGTTTATAATTTTCTTTGATATAAATCTTATGAGTGCAAAGCTTAGGATGAATACCATACATGTCATCATAATTCCATGAAAATTCTTCTTTATTTTTTTGCGAAGAGTAGTCGTGTAGTTGCTCTTGTTGCATAATAAGCATCTTGCTCACATTTAGTGGCCTTCCTGAGGTTATCTCCACTTTATTGGAGAGATAATACATTGAGCATACATTATTGCTGACATAATTCAAAAGATAAAGTCATGAGGAAAAAGTTTATGAAGGAAAAAATTCTTACCTGGAATGTCCTTAGTGCTTTTTGTAGCTAAACTTAGTTCAATGGGCATTTTAAGCACCTTAATCTATCATCCACTTCTTTGTTCCTTCCATAGTTATTCTACAATACATTAGAGAGAACAACCTCTTCTTCTTGTCCTTCAATGGTACACGAATTCTCCAACATCATAAGTTTTTACATAGAGTTCTAACCTCGCTTATAATTCTTCTACCCAAATGGTTTTATCTTCATCATTCAATTGTTTTGCAGGAGGATAAAGTATTAGCTTTTAGTACCACTTCCATTGGAAATAATCATGTTTCCAGACCTGCAACCTATGAATGCATCAACAATGGCAAACCATGGCCTTCCTAGGATGATAGGATATCCTCTTAAGATTGATTTTGGTTAAAGAACAATAAATTCAGTAGGGTATTCGTAAGAGTATACCACCATAACTATGTCTTCAAATACTCTAATGCAGCCTAGAATTCACCATATGACACCCTAAACACGCCTAAGCACATCACTCATCCTAGACCGAGCACTCACCCGAAGTGTGCAAAGGTACTAGGCACCTCTTTAGGGTTGTTATAGCTGAATAATATCATGATGAAGACTTACAACATATGGATCCATAACTAATACATCATTATACGATTGCATGATAGATCTAGATCTAGATCTAGAAAAGAATATGTTTAAACAATAATCATGATAGATATAAGAACATGTACTACCCAATTATACATAGGAATAACACTTAGGTTAGGTCAATATCTTCCATCTCTTAATTATCACAATAACACAGAAAATTCTTACAATCTTTGGAAATTTATGCCGATGCATGCATGGATATGATACGGTAATCCGAAAACATTTACACTATGTTATCTATTTCTCTATATCCATCATCTCCTACGAGGTAATTCACTACATATATATAGGGTGGGGACTTTCCCTTCACCGCTTATGTAATCCAAAAATAGGCCGCATGCTATTAGTAGCCACACATCATTTTCATGCATAGCCACACATGTAAGTGCGCTATCTATAGACTACTGATAGTTAACTAAGGTGACAATCCTATTCTCAGACTATCTCCATGCAAAATCACTCTGAATCCAATCCTCTAGAAATATATGATACGTGGAACACACGTCTCTACATCATTGGTGTGTTCTGCACACCATCTTCTAAAAATAGATCTTCATGCCCAAAAATGGCTAAGTCTTGAAAACTAAACTTCTTCTCTGATGCGTGTATTCTTCCTATCCATTTATGCCTTTGCGTATGACTTTATTTCCCATGCGGACTTCTTGTGTGCTTTCTCTGTCAAGTGTTCTTTGATCAACATTACCCCACACTAATTTCATTATCACCCCGACAATGGGTATCTCCAAAAACTGAAGTAAAGAATAGAAGAATGGAAAGAATGGAAAGAATGAACAAATGTATGAAAGAATGTTTTACCCTACAGTCTCTTCTTCAACCTTGAACAACTAATTCAGGATATTCCTATTTTATTTCAGCCTCTAAGGTCTGTCATTCAATGAGTGCTTGTTCTACTTTTTTTGGAATGTCCACAACAATGGACTCCAATTCATCCCTCGCAATCTCCCCTTTTTCATTTTGCAAGACTAACAAAATGCTAGGCATTGAGGTCATTCTTCCATATAGAAAATCCATCTTCTGCACAATGATTTTCCCAAGCTCTTCCAGCTGAGTCTTGTGTGGCTCTTGTGCTACTACCAGGGCCTCACGCTTCTGCTTAACCATTGATAACCTTTCTACGTAGCCCAATTTTTCATCCTTCATTGCTCTTTAGACCTCATTATTTTCTTCTAGGTTCTTTATGTTGATAAGCACCTCTGGAGTAGTGCAGATGTTTTAAGCTTGGTCTAATTTCTTCAATTCTTCTTGTAGCACTTGCAGCAGCCCCTCATAGGATGCAATATTTCACATCAATGAAGCTTTCTCTTGTTCTACCTCTTGTTCTAGATCCCTTGGCATTGGCATGCACAGAGGTTCATCTTCAAGTACCAGGTCCACCAACTTTCCTACATAATGTATCGCTGAGGGAAACATCTGTGGTACCTTGGTCTCCAAGTGTGGCCTAGATCTTATGACATTGTCACCAATCTCCTCTATGATGCTGATAAATACAACATTCTTCTTCTGTGCTAAGTCCCTCTCTTGCGTTAGGTGTGCTATTTCTCCATCCTTAGTTTTAATCTCCTCTCTGAGTGCCCTAATTATGGCAGCCTTGTCCATATTTCACCTTGCCACCTTTGTTGAGACTTTGACCAATGCATTACTCACCTATCTATCTAACATGACAGTAGGATTTATTATCATGTGTCTTGCCTGAGGTATCTTCTTCAACCTTCGTGATACGCATGACTCCTCACATACATAAAAATTTGGCTCATCCATGTGTGTGTGCATGAACCATGAAAATTGTTTCCTTATGCACACTGTGGCCATATTTTCATCCATGAGCTCCTAGCCATATAATTCTTTCTATGTCAGTGTTCTTTAGAATCATGCATGCACAATTTTACCTATGTCCTCTACATAGCCCATAGTTGGTGGAATGTGCTCTCCACTCGTTCTTCTAGACCATTGCTGCTTAGGGACTTTAGCTTCCAAATTTGGGACTTATGTCTCCATGTCCTAAGAAGTCTCTACAACTATCTCCTTTAGTCTCTTCTCTTCCTCTCCTCTTTCCCTTGATTCCTCATCCTTTTTTTCTTCTATGTTCTCTGGAAGTATAGGAGAATTAGGCACACTTTCCTCTTCGACTCTTTTTCCTCCTCATTCAACTTCAGTTTCCTCCTTCTTTACACATTGCCTAGTTATGTGGAGAGAGTTTGGGTGATCTGCACACCATTTTTGGAGTAGTACCTTGGGTCCTTGTTCTCCTAAACACCCTCTTAAATTTTTACTCCCCTTGGACTGCTTCAAGTCCTTATCATCTCCCTCTTTTGGCTAAGGTGGAGTAGTGACACGCTCAACTTCATCCTTATTTGTAGGGTGTCTTCTACCTCTATGATCCAAACCATCACTATCTTCATGCTCATCCTCCTCATCCTCCAATTCAATTGGCTCTGTGCACTTAGGCTTTGGGATGTTCTCCATTATATTCTTTCCCTTTGGTGGTGTTGGAATTGTGAACTCATCTTCCACATACTTGTTATTCTCCATTTTTAGCTTTAGTTGGAGATACACCAACATTGCTCTAATATCTCCCACCACCAAAATTATTGGTTTAATGATCAATACATATAAGATGAGTCTTTCAACATATGCACCCCACCCTGGATACACATATTTCTTCCTTAGTGTGTGGTAGTCGTAATCTACCTTCTCTGCATTGAATGTAAGTCAAAGTGTCTCTGTAAACCTATGTACTGACACCTGGAAGTACCTTATTGTGAATGCATATGGAAACTTACACCAAGGGATTTAAAATCCATCTTTCATGGAAAACCTCGCTATACAGAAATACTGGTATACAGCGAACTAAACTACCTTTCCAACCACCAAAGGCAAGTCCTTGGGGATGCGCCATTCTTCCTCAAAAGCCACACGGAGCCTATCATACCTTTTCTCAGCCTGTTGCTTAACATTCTCTTGCATGGATCCCTCACACAAGTATTTTTGAATCATTTTGCAGGTGATTTTTTTCCATTGGATAATCCCATACCTTCTCCTTCAGTCCATTAGGTACTCTGATCTCCATGAACACCGGTGATAATAGAATAGCTCCAAAGCTAATCTTTCCTCCTGCACACATTTCCTCAATGATTGTCTCTGCAATATAACATGAAATGTTGTAGAGTACTCCTTCAAACATATTTTTGGAAATGTGCAGCCACATGGTGTTCACTTGTGACCACCTTTCCGGTCATTTAGCTTTGTAACAAGATGCGTGGCCACTTGCACAACTGGATACTTCTTCATTTTGTTGATGTCCATACCACGCGTGACCCTTTGTATACCCCAACTCCTTTCTAGTCTCCAATATTGTGGTTTTGTCTATTAGATCATCTCACAAATCATCTCCTATGCCTTTCAACTCTGCTACCATGGAGATGAGCGTGGCTGAAATTCTGACTCTATGACCTGCGAAGTAGAAAAATTCCTCGTGCACTCTTCTCATGAGCCATTGGTACAAGGGATCATATTTCCCATAGTAAGGGAGCTCATATAGTTGGTAAACTCCTATCCTCTACAAGATCTTCTCACCAACATCATCATACACTGGTATGTCTACTTTGGTGTGCATTTATTTGTCTTTGTGTTCAGCAACGTGTCAAGCTCCTTCTTATTCTCTATGGTACAGTGATTGTAATCACTCACTTTGCTTTTCCTTATGTTTGAATCCCACTCTGGCTGACTATGATGCCCTCTGGATATTAAATTTTAGAAAATTTCTTTCTGGAGCCATCTCTTCTTCTTCTTCTACCACCTTCTTCTTTCCCTTCACTCCTATTGTAACTACTTTCTTGGGTGCCATTTCTACCTTGTAATCCTTTGTAGATCCTTGCTGCTCAAATTATGCAAGGTGTGAAGAAAACCCTTTCTCGATTCAAAGTGTTGTAGGTGAAATTACATTCCCTAGTTCATCTTTATCACCTCACTTTGCCCAAACCCTTTACCACTAGGGACATAAGCTCCTTCTGGCATATATATCTTTTCATGACTGGTTACACACCTCTCACACCTTAAAATGATCACTCGACTCTTCGCACTTGGATTCTTTCAAATAATCTTAATCACAATAGTAAAAATGAACTTGCATCCCATCTTTATATAGATTTTAAAATTTTTGATACATTCATTGCTCCACCTACCAAATATCCTCTCATTAATTGACCAATTCCATCCTTTCTACACGTTACATCCTCGCACCCTAGCTATAACCTTCTAGCGTGCCTTCCTACCCTCTGGTCATAGACTTCTCTTCAACGTGTGCATCCTTGCACCCAAGTACCTCATCACTATACCTTATCCTGGTAGTTATCATGGCCTCTGCTTACCTCGTATTATATTGTTCCTTCATTCATCTCCATCCTTGGTCACTTTTGAGAAGCAATGTTTTTACTTTGACAAACACCCGTAGCAGCTTATTCTTTTCATCTTTCAATTCCCACAATCTTGTACCTAGATATCAACAACCACCCCACACTAAAAGGATGTGTAGTCCTCTGTGCATAAACATGCTTCATGTAGTAATTAGCTTCATGTGCACAAGTGCGCTTATTTAAAAAAAAAAACAATTAAAATCACAAACCATAGTGACAATGAAAGAAATACATTAAGGAAATACATAATGGAAACCTAATATAAATGGAAATACTTCCTTATTACAAACACCAAGAAGACTTATTTATAGTAGGGCTTCAGCCTACTCCCGTTGAAGTAACTGGGTAGCCGTGTTCCATCTAGTGCTTCTAACTGGCAAGCACATGTTTCAAGGATGTAAGTAATAACATACGACCCTAACCAATGTACCTTAAGTTTTCCTGGATGGTGCAAGAACTTAGAGTCATAGAGAAGTACCATTTGTCCAATCTCAAACTTCTTATCCCTATTTTTGTCATGCCATGCTTTTTGTCTGGCCTTTTCCTTCTTCTGAATCCATCATGTTATGGCTCGTTGCTCATCTAGTTGAATAATCTTCTCAATACACTCATCTAAATCCTACTCATCAGCTAGACCTCTGCATGTGTAATGTGAAAAGAAGGTAACATAAATTCTATATGGAGAATGGCTTCTGTGCCAAACACCAACTAAAACGGTGTGGCTTTGTTCAATCTCTTATAAGTTTTTCTATATGCCTAAAGAGAAACTGGAACTTTATCATACCAATCCTTTCTTCCAACATCATAATTTTTGTCAATTTCTGGCTCAAAATCTTGTTGAAATCCTTAGTAGTTCCATTTTCCTGAGGATGATAGGGTGTAGTTTTATGGTGTGCAACCATAAACTCATCTAATAGGATCCTGATTGTCTCATTCAAAAAGTGTGTACCCCTATCACTTGTCAAGCTTAAAGGACATCCATATCTTGTAAGAACATTCTCCCATAGAAACCTAGCTGATTTATTCATTGTACAGTCCTTTGTAGGTGTTTCTTCTACCCAATGTGTGAGATAATCTGTATAAGTAATGATATAGTGTGACCCAGTCCTACGCGTGGCTGGAAAAATAGGTCCTAAAAAGTTGATAGCCCATTTCTCAAATGGTTTAGCACTAGTAATTGGTCTTAAAGGTATCTCATCTCTTTTCCCTGGTTTACCTAGAAACTGACAATGATCACATGCTTTGCAATACTCTTTACAATCTTTATACAATGTCTCCCACCATAATCCAAAGCAAGTAGGTTCTTTCAGAAATTACATCACACGTATAGTGACCTCTTGAAATACCACCATGGGATTCTTCCATAATATCCTTATGATTGTGCTCTAATACACAATGGCATAATACTTCATCTCTACCTAACTTGTAGAGGTCACCACTGATTAACATAAATGGTGCCACACATATAGCAAGCTGTTTCTTTTCTAATACCTTCATTCCTTTAGGTGCCACAACAGTCTGTAGAAAGATAAAAATGTATTCTAATTCTAATGGTACACATTGTAACCTATATAAATGTGCATCTAGCATGGTTTCTTCAATTGTCTATGATTCTTCTCCTGAGTGAATTCTAGACAAGTGGTCTGGTCCAGAGTTACTTTTCCCTGGCTTCACCACAACTATGAAGTCAAACTCTTGAAATAGGAGTACCCATCTGCATATGCACCCTTGTAAGATGGGTTTGTTCACCAAATAATTCAATTCCATGTGATCTGTATAAAACAAAAATGGGGTTGCTAACAAGTACTATCAAAACTTGTGCAATGCATAGATCATTGACAAAGCTTCGCGCTCTGTAGTTGTATAATTATGTTCAACAGAGTCAACTTCCTACTAGCAAAACAAATTGGATGATCTACAATACCTTCGCTAGGTTGAGCTAACACAGTACCAATGGCCATGCCAGAGGTGTCCACATGCACATGAAATGGTTTATCCCATGAGGGAAAGTGCAGAATGGGCACGATAGTAAGTTTCTCCTTTAATATCTCAAACGTGTGTTGTTGTGGTTCTCCCCAATAAAATGTACCTTTCCCTTTTAGTAATTCTTCTCGAGGGTGCAAAAAAATTTACATAACCTTTGATGAACTTTCGATAATATCCCGTGTGACCGAAAAATCCACACACCTCACTTTAATCGGTAGGCATTTCAAGGCCTAGAATAACTGGAACCTTAGCTAGATCAACCAACAAACCTTCCTTGCAGATTATATGTCCTAACAGTATTCCAAAATGTGTAGAAAATATGCACTTCTTGATGTTTAAAGAGATAATCAATTGTCTGTACCATTCAAACATCAAGCATATATTGTCACAATGATCTTTCACAAGCCCATATACTGTCCAATAATCTAGATAAACCTATAAAAAGTTGTGAATAAAATCTTTGAATTCTTGAACAACTATCTCGTAAAAATACAACAGCATGACAATATAGGAGAAGCTACCCCATTCAGTAGTAAATGTAGTCTTTTCTTGATCCTTCGTAATTCTAACCTGGTGATACCCAGAGAATCCATCTGTAAAAGAATATATATTTTTTCCTACAACTCCTAGTATTTCCTTAGTAAATGGCATAGGAAATGGATCTGCATTACACATGCAAAGATTCAACTCCCCGTAGTCCACACATATTCTAATTCATCCATCCTTGTTGATACTAATCACCATTGGACTAACCCATTCTAACTCTTCAAGGGGATTGACAATCCTATATTTCAATATGTTATCAATCTCTTCCTTGACCTTTTCATGTAAATTGGGGCTCATTCTATAAGGCCTATTTCTAACTAGGTGTACACCATCCTTAAGTTTTATCTTCATTTACCCAAGTGATTCATGCACACCTTTAATTTCATTATACCCTCAAGGGAATAAGTCCCGATAATCCCCGAGTAACTCAATGATCTTTTCCACTTCTAATTCTAACCAATAGTTTCTAATTATGACCTCTTTTGGCTCAGCCTCTAAACCTATATTCACCTTCTTTATCTTCATGGGTTCGTGATAGGCGGGTGTATCCTTGACTACACTATCCAAAACCTCATGCACCTCTTGTAAATGTTCAATATCTAGGTTCTCAGCTTCCTCATCATCCACGATGTAAACCATCTTTCCTTTCTCTTTCTCAAGGCAAGCGCGTTCAAGTAGTATGGATTCCATTTCTTCTTCCTTTTCAAAATGCACTCTGGAATCTGTCTCACCAAATAATTCTTGAATATTCTCTTCTACCTTTGCACTATCTCCCATAGTTAAGCACTTGACAAATTTTAATGCTTCTTCTACTAGAGGTTTAGTCAAGAAGTAGTCAAAGGTCTAGAGCATTCCTGCAATCAAATTCTACCAATTCCCAGTCTCTTGATGTAGTTATACGTATACATACTAGGTGTGTGTGCATCCTTGTAGAGTAGAGTACAATCTATGCACCTAGAGTGAAGGTGGTAATGCTTCCTGTCCCACTGTCCACAGTCTCTCACACTGTTGAATGTGATTTCGAACAAGTTGATCACCATTATAAGTGCAGATCTGCGTAGGTGCATTACTCTTTAAAAACCTAGTAGATGGGGTTTCTCTAATCTCCTCCAATTCTAGAAGATTATCTCTGTGGACTACCCATCAAGGTGTGCTACTATCCCATGAAATATATACACTAACATATCTCTTCTCTTAATTTGATCTTTCCACTGTGCTTCCATGGCTTTAAAAATACAGAAGATATTTTGCCCCAGATATACCAAGGTACCGTCATGCTACCTATCCGTCGAATAGAATGAAGTCCATTCTTGTGCGCAACCATGATTTTTACCTCACGCCCTACTATTTCATATGTACCATGAGCCTAATTGTCACAATAAATACTCATAGTATCACTAATAGAATGAGAATATTCCCACTATAGGATGCCTTCCTTTGATGGCTCATTGACCTCAAGGTCTTGAATAGTGCGTACATAGATTTTGTTTAAGTCCTCCTCACTTAGAGGCTCAACATATGGTGTAGACTTCCCATCTGTCAAAGGTATCACAACCCTTTCCTCCTTGTTCTCAAAGCTGATATACCCCTTATTAAATCTCAAGTCAGCATTATTTGCATAACACCAAGGGCATCCAAGTAAGGCTGGAAAACTATCTACTGCAAGTTCTAATACCTCAAAATCCCCAGTGAACTTGGCCCCTTGTATGGTTATAGATTCATCCTTCAAAACTCTTATGGGAGTGGCCTTAGTCTGGTTTTCCATAAACAACACATTAGATGATGGCTGCAATGGAGGCCTCCCCATTTGTACCCATGCATCTAATGTAAGCACATTCACTTCCACACATGTATCAATCAATATGTTGCTTAGCAGCCATCCATCCATAATAGCATTCAAAGTAATTTCCTTTTCATAGTCAATGCTATCAGGGGGAATATTTACATGCAGGATCTTCCATTCGGTCTCAATACTTACGTGTGGAGTGTTCCCTTTTAACCAACTTCCTAATAGTGGAATGATGTTCTCCTAGCGCAACATTTTGCACACTTCTCTCAGATCATCGATATCATTTTGGACTATCTCTGATGCTTTCTTCTACTCCTTTAAGTATTGTATCTCACCCTGAAGATTCCTTAGCACTTCCATAGTATTATAATAAACCTCCTTCTGATAGGTAGGATTTGGGTACCAGGCATGAAGGACGTCATCCTTAGTGATAGTAGGTTTCTGCTGTAATGCCTCTCTTTTGCTGCTGCCACTTCACACGTGTAGTAATATTTACTATTAATGCCTCAAGTCCTAGTGTTATCTTGGGCATCCACTAATCTTCTATCACGTGCTAGATTCTAACCATCCCAACACCTTTGTTTTCTTGCTTATGTTGCTTACTCAGATGCTCATATAAGTCTGGGAACTCTTCATAGCTATGGTTATTTTTACAAAAAGAACATGCAATATTCTAGGGAAATTCACACCTATAGTGGTCAGGATATCCACATGTATAACATGTTCCATGAGGGAACTCACCTCTTCCTCCACCGTGGCCTCATCCTCCATATCCACCATGATATCCATGTCCTCTTCCATGACCTCCTTCAAAATGCCCCTCATTCATGTCATAGTGCATTTTATTATGATCCCAATCCTGGTTCTCATTCTTACCCTTATAATGATCTATTACACTTGTATGTCATACCCCAATGTCTATAGCATCCTAGATCCGACTAATTAGCCAACAATCTTCTCGTATCATGGGTTGTGGACCAAAATTTAGAGTAACAAGATACATTCTTCCTTATCATACATTGTAACAAAGGATAGTGACTAGCATCATTATTCAAATAACAGATGTCACGGTCCAACAAGAATGAGCATATGGATATGCGAGGGAAACTATCCTTGGTGTGTCCTTCCATTCACAATCTGCATGACAAGAATTCCCAGAGCATGTTTCATGGGGTGAATTCACTAATAGCTTCTCTAACTATTTTTCCATAGCTGCAATCTGTGCCTCTAAGAATGTACTAATGCCAAAGTGTCAATACTCTAAACTACCTCGATGCAAAGTTGCTTCCAAAGCTTCATGTGGATCAATGTATGTCTTATGTGACAAAGTGTTCTTCCGAATGGTGTAATCAATCTACCAATGAACCATTGTGCATTCTAGCTTGCATTAATATCATAAGAAAGCTTAGATATGAGTGTTTTAAAACATGCATCATACTCATGCAAACTCTCATTAGTTCCTTGCTTGATATCCTTGAGGGCGCTTATACTATTTTGCTCAAATTTTGGGATATAGAACTCCTTCAAGAAATCATTTTTCAGCGCTACATAATCCATGCAAGTTTGATCAGGGTCAAACTTCCTATACCAGCTGTGTGCACGTCCCTATAATGTAGTAGAAAATTGAATTTCCTTACCCTTAGAAGTCGTGATCCCTTTCACATGCCATAATATTTCACACATGTGAACATGCTAAATAACATCCTCTATGCCTCTATACTCCAAAAGATAGTGAAATCTCCATATAAATATTTTGGGGTTGGTGCGGACCTTGCCCACCTGATCTAGAACCTCCTGTGTTTCCCCTACCTCTAGAACCACTAGATCCACTAGAACTAGAACCACCTATACCTCCTGACCCTCCACCTATAGCTGGAATAGGACCTATAGATGTAGTCCCCTATGCTCTAAAAATAGTACTATACTGAATCCCCATAGTTTGTATGGTAGTTCCACTTCCATAGGTGAACCCAACATTCTACACACTTACATTATGTGTAGATGATGTGCCTGAAAATGTTCCTCTAAATAACATTGAATTCGTCTATCCTGCCATTGATGTACTTGCTCTCTGAATTACTCCAGTTCTCCTATTTCCCAAATTCATTTTCTGATTACTTATCATACTAGATACTAGAAAACCAAGTGCAAGGGCTAGGTCACTAGGTGGATTAATATACGCACCCACAATCTAGGTAGTCATGTATTGGCGCATACGCACTGTGAAGCCAAGGGGGGGATCTCTATCATGCTTTCCAAGATGGGGGAGTTCTTGATGCTCTGGATCCATGTCTTCTACATGATCTTCAAATCCTTCACGATCAATCTCTCTCCTCAATGCCATACTTTCTGTAATGGTACATTATTTCTCTATCTCCCTCTCGTGCACCTCATTATACTTAAGCCACCTTTCCTTTCCCTACCTTTCTACCACTAGGTCTGTCATCTTTCACCAAACCAGTTGCTTCCCTCATGTGTGGTGAGGTTTAGTTAGCCATCGGTTTACTCTCCAAGTTAAAATTTATCATCAAGATCTTGATCACTAGTGGAATACTTTGTAAATATGTTCCTCTAGGTTACCACAAAAACTGAATTTAACTACTTCTAGGAAAGAATATGTCGAAATTGAATATTCTAAAATATAATTATTTACAACACCATGAAACCACATATCCACAAAGTGCGAGTCCAAATCGTATCAAAGCATCATAAAGGGTCTAAAACTCTTCCTATGTCCAGACAAGTTCGTAATACCTCCAATTCTACTTAGATGCATAAGCAATCAGCCACTCGTATAATTCTACTAGAAAGATGGTGAAAAAGCTCTCATAGAAACTATCATACAAATTATGTTCAACCAAAATGCATATGTTAAACTCGGATCCAATGCTTTGAACCACCGTACATATTCTTCCTCCGATCTTATACCCACTCCTCAATACTTTCTAGATTTAACTGATACGTATTCATCGCAAACCATCCTGAAAACAACTAAAAAAATGTCCAAAAATGGAACTAATGATTTATCCTAGAATTCACTAGATGACTCTCTAGACACCCCGACACATCACTTAGCCTAGACTAAGCACTCACCCAAAGCACAAAAAGTTACCAGGTCCCTCTTTAGGGTTGTTATAGTAGAATACTAACATGATGAAGACTTACAACATATGGATCCATAACTAATACATCATTATACAGTGCATGATAAATCTAGATCTAGGAAAGAATAGGTTTAAACAATAATCATGATAGAAATAAGAACATGCACTACCCAATTATACACAGGAATAACACTTAGGTTCAGTCAATATCTTCCATCTCTTAATTATCACAATAACATAGAAGCTTCTTACAATACTGGAAATCTATGCCGATGCGCGCATGGATCTGATATGGTAATCTAGAAACATGTACACTATGTTATCTATCTCTCTATATCCATCATCTCCTACTAGGTAATTCACTACATATATATATATATATATATATATATATAAGTGGGGACTTTCCATTCACCGCTTATCTACTCCAAAAATAGGCCACATGCTATTAGTAGCCACGTGTTGTTTTCATACATAGCCACACATGCAAGTGTGCTATCTATAGACTACTGATAGTTAACTGAGGTGACAATCCTATTCTTAGACTATCTCCATGCAAAAGTGCTCTGAATCCGATCCTCTAGAAATAGACAATGCATGGCGTGCACATCTCTGCATCGTTGGTGTGTTCTGCACACCATCTTCTAAAAATAGATCTTCATGCCCAAAAATGGATAAGTCCTGAAAACTAAACTTCTGCTCTGCATGTGCATTCTTCCTATCCATTCACACCTTTGCATATGACTTGCTTTCCCATGCAGACTTCTTTTTTTGCTTTCTCTCACAAGTGTTCTTTTATCAACATAGTCCTTTAGGTCTCACTATTAATCTATCTCGCAAGTTGTAAGATTGTACTTTTGGCCTTAGTCCTTCTAATTTTAGATCATCCATAATTTTATTTTTCATGACGTTAATGGCTGCCCCCAAGTCAATCAGTGTTCTTTATTGTTGTACCATTGATTGTAACATTTACCAAAAGACTTCCTAGATCTATATACTTTGGTAAAACTGAATTCCCAAGCATGATATCGGTCAGTTGTCTAATAACTTGCATAGTAGATGGATCCTTCCTCTTTCTTCCTAGTTTTAATGCATAGATCCTTAACCAACTTGTTGTAGATGGGAACATCCTTTATTTCTTGAATCAATGGAATTTTGACACAAATATCTCTTATTTGATTAACAAAATCATAATCATAGTCTGATTTGAGGTTAATCTTCTTTTCTTGTAATCTCTCTAGAAATGGTGGTTCATTAGTTTGTACTTTACCCTTGTTGGAAATCTATTCAGGTTGTTGTAGATTATCTTGCAGCATGTTCTCATTTTATTGTGGATCATTCTGCAACAACTTTGGTTCATCTATAATATCTATAATGGTGGGTCCATTTGGTGGAGGAAGTGTTCTTCCTGAGTGGAGATGGATATTGTTAACATTAATGGAATAGGTAGGGTATTGAGCTGGTTCAATGGAATAGGATGGCTAAGAAGATTTATTGTTTGGGTTAGGAATTGGTTGAGTTGGTAGCTGAGTTGCTTTTGGCTGAGAGCCAAGTTAAGGATTTGGCATTAGAGCTTGTTACTATGGATAATGAGGTTTCTGGTAAGATTATTGGTAATTAAGAGGTGGTTTTTTCCATGACTTCCCTCATCTCCAAGGCTTCTTCCATGATTGAGAGGTTTGTTTCCATTTTTTTGTCCTATAAATTGAGGTTTCCATTATTGTTGGTATTGGCTAGGGTATGGAGCCCAACCTTGCTGTGGATTAGCCCAAGGTGGGGGTTGCATATATGGATTACTAGACCAATTTTGAAATGTTGACATAGGGTCTTATGAAATACCTCCTTGTCTTGCTAGCCACAATTTATTTAGTAACATAGAATACTTGTCCATCCTCTATCTCCAACATCTTAAATTCAGGTGAAGCCTCCCTTTCTTGTGCAATGTTGGCCAATCCTCTGCATCTGCAGTCAAATTTCTTCCTTCTGCATGCATGATAGAACTCTATGAGTGTTTCCTCTACATCTTCTCTTTTCTTCTTGGCATGTAGAGCATATAATTGAGTGGCCATGTCATTGACAATCTCCTACTTCATGTTCTTGAACATGTTGATAATATTTGACTTGGATATGTCCCCAATTGTTTTAGTAGTTGATCCACCTCTTGATCTTACATGTCTTATTCTCTTCATAGTGGATCTGGAGTAATTCCTATAGGCTTCAAAAATATCCTCAAAGGAAGATTTTGAAATGTCTCCAACTCCTATCAAATCTAGCACCCATGTCCTCCTCACTGAGTCCCCTAAAAAGAGTAATTTGAGATATTCGGGGGTTGTTTTGTATGCCTTATCTTCTCGAACATTAAACATGAATATTTTTAGTCTTAAAATGGTTCATCCTCATTCTATGTTATCTTTTAGATTTCATCACCACCTCTGCTACTCGGTTTGAAATAGTCCTCATCCTTAGTGATAAACTTCTCCTTCATATGTGCCCAAGTGGTAATGACATCTCTTCCTAAACCCATGAACTATCTCAAGGTTACATCCTTGAGTGTAGTAGGAAATAACTTTAGTTTATGTGTATCATATGTACAATCAAAGCTCCTACATAAAATTTCAAGCTCAAGCAAAAATGTTTTCAGGTATTCAGTCATGGATCCATGAAAGTTAGGCAAGGTAGAGGAAGAAATATTCATCATAGAAGTAGCCTCAACATTGTTGAAAATGGGAAATTCAAAGGTGGTTTCCCCATTTTCAATGTTTTTTTTTACTTATTCTATTTTTTCAGGCTTCTCGGAGTGGATTCGAACTTTCACTTGGAAAGGGATCTTCAAAAACAAACCTTGTACAAAGGAAAGTATATCTTCTTCAGAATCCTTTGAAGTATATGAAGAGATATGTGCTACTCGTGGAATGGGTAAAAATATACCATGGGCATCTCTTAGATGGTGCATGCATCAAATAACTCAAGTCAATAAACTAAAATTAGTGGGGGGTTGGTTGGAGGTGAATTTCTTAAAACCTAGTTGCTTCTAAGAAATGAAAACCATCTCAAAAACCTTATAACTTGGCAGCATCTCTGAAACAGTGGAAAAGTAAGTGGTGAAAATTAACTTGTAAAAATTAATATGTTGTTCATTAATCTGCATTCATTAATTATCAAACCAAGGGATGTAGAATTTCAATAATGTCAGTTCTATATGCATAATTACATGTATTTTAGGAGGTAAGGAAATGAATTGTTGTCACTACAATACTAGAAATAACAATTCTTTGAAATAAACTAAATTCAGAATGAAAGTAAATATTATGACTAAGGTAAAACATGTAAACTCAAAATGTAGATAAAGAAATGAATTGTTGCTAATTCTACTCATGCAATAAATAAAGCAAAAACTATGGAGGGGGTTAGCAAACCACAAGTGGGCCCTAATTTGGGGGCTAATCCCTCCTAAGGCTTGTCCTATAACTACTAAGAATAACTCAGAATTTTTATCGTATTGGCATAAATATTACATTTGAATACAAAGTAACCTCTATATTCTATGTATCTGCTACTCTCTAATCTCTATCTAGATCTACATACATTAACTGAATTTTCTTCAGCATTAATCCTTTTCTTTTTATACATCTCATTACAGAAAAACCGTGAGGAAACAAAGTTTGACTAGGATTTCAAATAAATCAATTAAAATATCTCAACAAAATAATCCAGAGACTCGATGCATGCAATAGGATTAACCAACAAGTGTTTAGATGTCAATTACATAACTTAAGTAACTGATCATTTCAATCAATCATTTCCCAAATCATGAATTTAATCATTTAGTTCCTTATTAAGTTACAACACATAATTAGATGTTGGAGTTGATTCATCTCCTAGTTCTCATGTTGTAATTGTAATTACTTCTTCCATTGACACGTGCAAACTTGAGTGTTATGTCCACATTCCACAAGCTTCTTAGGATCATGGCTTCTTTAATGTGTGTGACTTCCTTTGGTTGTGGATGCTTTACTACAGACAAGTCCATTGGCTACATGAGAGTTACTGCAGATGACCTCGTAGCTATAGATGATTCCTTTTGGCTGCGAGATATGTTACTACATATGGATGCTTTAGTTGTATGTGAGTTGCTGCATATAAATTTTTTCTTTCAAATAAGATTGGATTCATACAAAACATCATTCAAATAATTTATTGTAGTCAAGAGAATAAATGCATACTCACAATAATATAAAATAGAGCTAACTAGTAATAACTATATTAATCAATATTCATTCCATAATTTTAGGTTATAATGAAATGTTTTAGCAACATAACAGGGGAATAAAAGTAAAAGGATTCAAATGGTTCAACAAATTACATAATATGCTTTTTTTAGAAAGGGATTTAAACAAACTCATCGGTGCTTACAACAAACATCTAAAAGAACATGACTTTAATATTGGTGACTTAGTCTTAAAATAAAACCAGAATGTAACTACTCTAGAAAGGAGCCAGCATGGAAAGTTTTCTTCCCAACTAGACTAGACCATATATAATCAGGCATAAGTATGGGTCTAGATCTTATCATTTAGCCTCCCTTGATCGTAAACTAGAAACATAACCTCTCAATGCCTTACACTTGCAACCTTTCTACTATTAACATACTTACCAATGAGCTCTTAGTCATATCAATGATCTTATTTCCATCATCATCATTTCCATCTCTCATTATAATGTTTGGAATTATGTGGTCTACCATCACATTCCTATATGTGGCCTTGAATATGGACACCACTTCTCTACCCATAACATATTCCTTATGGATAAGTTCCTCCTTCTTGGTGGGAACCCCACAATCATTACATCTATCAACCTTTTATCTACCTACCGGAACCATACTAATGGTCCACATGTATTACTTGTACATCTTATATCCCCTCCCCAAGTGGTCTACTTGGTTATCCCTATCTTTATCTTAAAAATTCAAAAAAATATGGATGCTCATATCAAAAGCTATCATATCCAAAAATAGACTGATCCCTTGAAGGAGATTTGTTCATATGAATCAAATTGTCAAAAAGTGTATAGATTACTCCCTCGAAGAATAGCTATTATATATCCTTCCATCTAAAAAATAAAAAATCCAAAAATGTAAAAATCCAAAAACAAACAAATATAAATGTATACCACTCCCTTAAAGGATGACTACTATTTTATATCATGGTAGTAAAGGCTTCCCGTATTGATCACCTTTAAAATCTCATAAGTATAAAGAAAAAGAAAGCATCCTAACAAATCTTCCCACATCGATCAAATTTCTCATTTGTCAAAAACTTCTGCATTGATTAGAGCTAGGGCATATACCTTGGACAACCTCTTAAGGAGAACCTATCTTCTCCCACACACATTACGTCTAAACCCCTTTGTTATGTCGACGAAGATTTATAAGTTTACTTCCCATATTTTCCCTTACAATCTTAAGTATGACTAACTATCATTAGTTATGTGTTAACACCTGTCATTAGCTATAATTGTGTCCCTTTTTCTTGTTCCTTGTTCACATTTACCTCTAATACAGTCCAAAAACATCTTTTCCTCGTCCACTCTTTACTATGAAAAAGTGTAATTCATACCTTTTAGTCACTTTTATAAAATTTGCCCCCTTGTTTTTTTCCACATCTAATCTAATCCCATTTCTTCTTCTTATCTTTTACCTATATAATATTTTTGAATCCAATCCTTCCACATATATCTAATATAGCACATCACATCACATCAAATCTAACATATAAATCATTATCCATATTCTATATCATATTACAACATATCTAACATCTAAATCAATAACATAGTCATATATAATATAATCCACACCATCAATATCATTGATCCACATCATGTCCTTTGTACATTTGTTCATATCAAACCCATCACATCTACTCTACATATCCATATTCTAATCAAATATTAACATAAATATTAAATCATCTAAGTCATCATAAATCAACACACCACATACACATCATGACAAAAATCATCATATATATAAATCATTGAAAGGTT
Organism: Taxus wallichiana var. yunnanensis; assembly: GCA_018340775.1. Classification (NCBI taxonomy): domain Eukaryota; kingdom Viridiplantae; phylum Streptophyta; class Pinopsida; order Cupressales; family Taxaceae; genus Taxus; species Taxus wallichiana. The sequence goes on along the minus strand of CM031244.1, from coordinate 49,101,760 downwards.
TATGCATCCTTGATAGACCTCTACTAGACTCTATCTCCAATTTATAAATCAAAATAAATATCAAAATCTATAGAATATTCATCTACTAAGTGGTGAACTAAATCTCGGATAGCCTAAGTGTCGATCTCTAAACTCTTGGCATAGGATCATGTCCTCCTCCCTGCCCTCTATCTGGTCCCTCATCTAGCCTCCGATCACATCTCGGTTGTGCCATGCTAATCATTCTCCCTAAATCCACTTGTCATGATAATATCCCAAACCTCCTCTCTTAAGCTATATATGTCGCATAGCACACCACCTCAAGTAGTCTTGCTCTCACATTACACTCATATTATTTTGCCTCCCCACCTAGTGCTTGATCTTGCTCTGTGACATAGTTTTAGGTGGTGTCATCAAACCATCTCCCTACTGGCTCCCTAAATGTCACTCACTTTGTCACCTTAGATGTGGTATGCAAATCTCCATACTTGGCCGGATAGGCCTCTCGCTATCTCCTATATTGGTCTCACTATCATATGGCCAAATATCTCTCCTAGTGTACCCCCACTATCTCTTAATGAGGTAAATCTAAATCCAAATGTAATCAAGTTATCTCTGCAGCTTCCCCTCCATCTCCATTTATAGGCACTACCACCTCTCCCCCAACCGGCACCACCACCTCTCCTCCCATAGGCATTTCCACCTCTCCCTCAATAGGAACTAATTCCTCTCCTCTTATCTCTTCTCTCTCCTTGGCTTCCTAGGATACCTTCATTATGTCCCACCACTATATATACCCATATATAACTCCTACATCATCATCATCTCATATATATCCCTCCTCTTTTAATGGGTCTGCCATTAATAGACTAGGAAAGTACCTCTCTATCTCATCACATCTATATCTGATGGGTTTTCCATCCACCGTCTACACTACACCAAATTATCTCGTAACCCAAGGAAAATGAATTGCCTCTATCATCTATGGCCTCCTCCCTAGAGACATATCACTCTCCTCCTCCTGTCAACTCTATGTATGTCCTAGGCCATACTGGGAACTCTTTGTAAGGCCTTCATCTCACATCCTTCACCTCTAAACTCCCAAGTCTCTCCACTTACCAATCCTCACCATGCTCGCCATCTCAAAAACCCAATGATAAGTTCAATTTGGTATCCTCGACCCATGACAGCCCTAGTGGACTCACAACAATTATGTTCTCATAGGCCCAAAAGTGTAATAAAATCCCACATCTATACTAGAGCTCCTCCTTGATACATACATCCACAATTCACATTATACCAACACCAATAACGCTAACCTAAAGGTAAACATTTTCATGTGCTCGACTATATCTCCTACAACTCGTTCTAATTTCTATGGAAACTAGGGTCGACCTAAGTCTAGAAATACATAGTGGGAAATTACCATCATGACCAAGCATATTAATTGACTCGGTGGCATTGCCATTTGGTATCAAGACTCTATATGAAAATACCCTAAAGTGAATGTAATATGTGGAGCATCCTCTCCAAACATTTATGTCAATACCACCATCCTACCCTCTGTTATGATAGTAACTATCAACACCCCTTGGATAGGAAATCTCATTATATGATACATGTCCTCTAACTTGATTGTAATCTCTCTGTCTTGAACCGAGAAAGTGTTAGTTATAGGATCCCATCTATTGATCAAATGATTAGACTGTATCTCTTGCCAACCTTTAATATTGATGAAAACCTCCCAATCCAAATTCTACTAAATGATCCCACTCAACCTCCATCACATCTTCCCTCATCGTCCCTAACAAATCAAAAATTATATCTCTCGGTATAGAGTATCTTGAACCTATAAAAATCCATTCAATAGGAATCCATCGATTCCAATCATCAAAAATTATTATTTTCATCTACCACCTATCAATCTATCCCCCATCCTACCTAGTTGATGTCGACCCCATTCAGGTTGACATGGACTTACTCTCGGTTGATGGAGACTGGCCTTTGGTCCTCCAAATTTCAAAAAAATTAATTTTTTTAAAAAAATAAACCACAAATTAAAAAAAGTAAGCTATGTATTCGACATACTATTCTCTATGAACTCGGCACTTCCTTTCTCCCTTGTTATCATCCATTCTAACCAAATCACAAGATTTTATACCTCTCTAATAACTCGATCATCAAAATCGTGTAATGCAAATGAGATTAGTCAACCAATTGTGCCTCTTATATAGGTAGAAAAACCTCATCAATGGTGATCCACTATTTATATTCGACCTCAACCAAGTCACCGTTGACCGTGTCTAGTCGCGTCGGTGACCCAACACTCTTTTTCTCATCTCCTTCAAATTCTCCATAAAATTATATTTTCTTCCAATTTTTGGATTGTATGTTCCTAATAACACCTTACTTGTTTGTCCCACTAGCCTTAGTTAGATAAATTTAGTTTATCTTATCATGTCTCTTCATTGCATCTAGTAACCCACTTTACGACCATCCTTATGTTCCAATTTGGGGCACCATCTCTTATCCTAAGCCCACTATCGTGGCCATCATTACTATATTTTATCCACATCCCACTCAAACTCATATTTTCGATTCCTCATATATGAAGGATATTGCATCCTCTTTTTCCCCCACATATTGTCATGACCATTGTCCTTACCATCCTCACATTTGTTTGTACATATTTTTAATGTCTCCCTTTAACATGTTGGTATCATGGATCGCATATCTATCTAAGAAGATTCACATTAGATTCCCTCTATTTTTTAGTGATTTTCACTGACTCACAATCCCATAGGACATTTCCATCATCTCCATTGATGTCGTACTTTGTTCCTTATGAAATTGATTCCAAAATCACCACCATATTTTTGTTTCTCTTTTTATCCTTATCCCTCTCCCCTTGGGGCATCTTCTCTCATCTTTTCTTCTCTCATATTTTTCTTTTCTTCTCTCCTCCTTTTCCTTTTCTCCTCTATCTCTTTCAAACTTGTGATTAATTCTTATTTGTCTCAACAATCCCTATTTTGAGGGGCAACACCTCAACCATCATCTCTTACCACTTCCTATTTTTCCTAAAGGTTTACTTAAATGCAAACTACTCAACAAAAGGGGCAAAATGTAGACACCAAATTTTTGTATCCTTGTCCCTCATCCTATGTTTACTCCCCTTCACCATCTTACACATATATACCTCCCTTCTTATTTTTATTTTTCCCCTGAATCCCATCTAATTACCATTTTCCCTAATTTATCCTATCTTAATCCCACTATTAATTCACCTTCCCTAATCCATCCTAAATCACACTTAATTATCCCTAAACCCATCCCCTAATATTTTTATCCTCCCTAAACATCCTTTTTATCATCCATAAGTTCCTATCTACCCTCATTCAATGCATTCCTATCCCCCAACCACCTTTTATCCTCCCAAAGAAACCCTAACCCACATTAACCACTCGAACAATAATATCACCCCTTTTAGGTCATTTGCATTGATATGATCAAATCTCCACTACCAAAATTGATGGTCTATCGCATGATGCACATTTGAGGCCTATGGGTCATTGTTGACCCTATAAATAAACACATACCCTTTCTCTATTAAAGATGTAATTATGAGATTTCGATATTTATTGTGAATTTTTCTTTGTTTCTTACCCTTGTAGTCTTTTATGATCATCTTGGAGCTACGTTGGAGATGTTTCACACTACTTGGGAGATTTGAAGTTCTCTTCTTGCTTGGTATCTAACCTTTTCTTTCTCAAAGTATCCATTACCATACAACCATCATTATGTATCACTCTTAAAGGTTTACCAGTCACCTTGGAGCTCTGCCCTTGCATCAGTTGTCATCAATCCCTCTATGTAGTTAATTTTCCATCCATTTTCCTCCATAAAACCCTATATCCCTTCCCGGTCATTTTTGACTATGCATAGTCTTGTAGACCTGATTCACACCTACCTTATTATCTCTCATCCACCTCTTCAATTATGTGTTCTCTATCTCCACATTATATTATAGCTTCCAATTTTGTTGTCTCGTCTCATCCTCATCATACCTATTCGTTGTCGATCCATCCCAACCACCATCAACCTAGATTGTAGTTATCATTTTCTCATTAGATATACCAATTTTATTACATACTTTCTGTCCCAATTAGATACCGAATCTCTACAACATCCCAACACCGGATCGGTTTTAGAACAACCCTTCAAATCTACCTTTTCTCCTTTAATTTTTGTCTTACTCTTTTCAGGTCATCATCAATTATACCTAGCAGTCTCGGGTCACTTGTTTGTTGAAACCCTTCAAGACATTTCTCTTGAATGGTTATATCATTTACCACCTCTCTCTATTGATAGTTATGCTACTATGAGAACAATTTTTAAATCAATATTCAATCCTGTAGAGGATGTACATGCATTATTGTATCAATTTAATCAAATGAATAAGGAATTGCATAAGCCAATGTGTGATGTTTATAGAAAATTGATCCACAAGATTCTAAAACATGTGACTCTCACTCTTGAGAATCAAAAGATTTTCTTTGTCAATGCTCAAACGTTAGAAGTCATTTTTAAGAAGGTCTCACATTCCTATTATAGCTATCGCTCAAGCAACAACCACATAGCTCAAAGATAAGCTTATCATGGTCGATAAGATAAGGATTTATTATTTAAATCCTAATAATCAAAGTACCTCTCAAAGTAAAACTAATCCAATGATCCATAGGTAAGTAAATGCTTTATTGGCATTAATGAAATAGGTGTCCCAAAATGTACCAAATTCCCCTTATCGGGATATCCAAAGGAGAAATTTCAACAATAATCATCCCGTGAGAGACAGGGAACCAAACTTTGACTTCTCAACTAAAATTAGCTATTGAATATCCTCTATTCAATGTTGTTTTTTAGGTGGTTGATTATAAAAAATAAACATGTGAAGAAGTTGGTTATGCAAATGTGTCATATGATTAATCGAGTTGATGACTCCAACATCGTTACCTCAAATATGAAGAAGATTATTATGATGATGTTGTGAATGACATGAATAGCCAATATGTTTTTATCTTTACTCACTCACAAAAAAGGAAGTGGAGAGGTCAAAAGAGAAGGTCAAAGAAAAACATATCCGATAGCTACTCAAGATATTGTGAAAAGAGGTACTCCTTTTCCCATATAGCCTAAAGAGAAGCCTCCCATAAAAAAAAGTGACTCCCCCTTCCACCTCTTCTTCTTTTGTTACCCCTAAGCTTAGTACCATTCTTTAAAAAAAGTAATGAAGGGTCTTCACCTTCATCAACCCCATCTTACTATGCTTTCAAAATTAATTACCATGCAAATAAAACCAAGATTTAGATGTCGGAGGTGGAGTGCTTTCAATCCAATTTGGAGAAATTTAAAAGATTGAATTAGTTTATAGAAAGTAAGGTTGTTACTCCTTCACCAATTTATTATAAATTAATTCTTCCCAATCCCATACTTCCCTTGTCCAAAAAAATTTGGCCTTAACCTCCTCATTGGGAAAAATTGATACATTCTACTTGTTGTTTCTCATCAATGATTTCAAGGTTAGTAATTATATCATAGATTCAAAAGCTTCTGACAACATTATGCTTGCTAATGTATCTCATGCCTTGGGAATCACTCTTACCAAACCATTTGGACATTTTTATTTAATGGAAACCAAGAAAGTCCCTCTGATTGGACATATTAAGGATACTCAATTTACATTTACCACTTTCCCTAAGAAGAGAGCCAAGATGACAATCTTGGTCAAAAATATTCTGGCTACCTATGGAATATTATTGGGAAGAGGATTTTGCATGGATGTTGGAGGAGAAATTCACAAGGAATTGTCTTAGGCCCGTATCCCTATAAATGGAGTAATGTGTACAATTGAACCTAAAGTTCAATAAAAATACCTCGTGACTAAGTCAGATGATCCTAAAGCATAAATTTTGTTCGAAGATTCTAGTTTAGGTACATATTTTCTACCTAAGATTAAGGTTTTCTTCTCTTTCTGATTATGAAAAGTGATCCTAATAAGGTATAGAATTTGATGTTTGATGATAGTTTTTCAATTTTTAGATTCATAGCTAGTGTAGTTCTTATATCCCATGATTAAGATATTTCCGTCTTTTCTTTCAAAGTATAATTTGAAAACATAAATAACATGACCGAATATGAAGCTTTGTTGTTTGGTTTAAAGGTGGAAAATGAAAAATGGAGTAAAAATATTTGTGCTCAAGGTGATGCCAATCTTATTATAAATTAGGATAGGGGTTTGTTTCAGGTGAATAATGATCACCTAAAACACAACAGAATCGGTTTGGGATTGTATTGACTACTTTGAAGCATTCTCTATCAAGGTTATGTTAAGAGAGCATAATGATAAATCCAATTTGTTTGTTGTGTGTACCTCATTACTTTTGCATCATCTGAATTCAAAGAAGAGAAATATACCATTGTGGTAGTTTTCAATTCTAGAATTCCGATAATGAATCTAATTAACAAGTCCTCAATGATGATTAACAGATCATTTCATTTCTAGAGAAGTATGATGACTTTAGTGAAATCTACTTTGAGGGTAATGAATATTCCTTCAGTAAATATATATTTGATACGTGGGAAGAAGACATCAAAGAGGTGGTTCTAAAAATAAAATGAAATAAGATACCCAAAGAATTTTTTTCTCTCAAAGGATTGTTTAAAAAACATGATCACTTTATCATAAAAAAGTAACAAGATGAGCTAGACTCTTCTACATAAGTGGAGCAAGAAAACTTGGGAACTGTAAAGTAACCCCAAATTGTGAATATTGGAAAATAATATTCACCTAAATAAAATACAAGTATTTTGGAATTAATTAATAAATATATGGGTTTCTTAGCTTGGTCTTATGTGGATTTAAAATCATTTAGGCCAAAGGATGTCTAACATTTCATTCCTCTCAAGTTTGATGTATAGTCATACAAACATATTTAATGCGATTATAATATGAAAATATCTACTATGATTCTTGCAAAAATCCAAAAGATGTTGGATACAATAATTATATTTCCCATTCATCCTTCTATGTGGATTTCTTACATAATCCTAGTGCGAAAAAGAATAAATAAATCTGCATTTGTGTTGATTGCTACATGTTATCCCGTTTTGAGTTCACGACGAAACGATCGAGATAACCCCTACAAAATTTTTGAAGTGATTTTGCATTATGATCTCTTTTAGAGCAAATCGGGTTTTCGGGTGTTACTAACAGCTTGACATAAGTCTTAACATGCTTTATGTCTTATGACCTCCGAAACCCGAAACCCGCCTTGTATTGAAAAATCCTTTGAAATCGGGTTTTCGGGAATTCAACGCATCGGAACATCCATGTTCTAAAACATGTTTTATGCGCCACGTTCTCCGATTCCCGAAGTCCGCTCAATCTTTAGTAATCGGGTTTTCGGAAGTTCAATGCATCGGAACATTCGTGTACCAAAACATGTTTTGTGCTCCATGTTTTCCGAAGCCCGAAACCCGAAATGCACTAAATCTCCTCGTGTCGGGTTTTTGGACTCCTCCAACACGCTGACGTGGCATCCATGCCGAATGGTTGGTGAGCTGGCACGTGCCGAGCTGAAGTGTATTTATTACTGATTTTCTTATAAATACGCCAAAATCCACGTCATTTTTACCGTTCATATTTTTAATTCGTGGATTTTTCGCATGCTCTTCCTCTCCCAAAACCCGCAAACTCGCGTTACCAGACTGGATCGATCGTTTTCGATTTTACTTGTCTCGAATCGAAGGTATTCTTCGTTCCTTCTTTATTCTTAATTTCTCTGGATCGACTGCATATATTTTCTTTCCAATTTCTTGCCAGTTGTTGAGGGTTTTTCTTCCTTCTTCGTTCTGTATTGTTTTGGAAAGGGGTTTTGGGTTTTTAGGGTTTATTTTCTTTTTGAGATTATCAATTGGTGCTGTTCCTTCCAAATTCCAATTACTTGCATAATGTATGGAATATGAATAACAAAAAAGAAAGGAAGCTGTGTATGTAGAAATTCAAAGGAAAGGCTCTGTTTTTGTTTCCCGGATTTTGAAGTTTGTATTGCAGATTCAAAAGTCCGAAATACAAAGGAAGCTCGCAGTGACGGGGTCTTTCAACATTCCGACCTCAACAGTGGGTGCCGGGCATCTCCTAAGTTCCGCCATCACAGTAGACGCCGGGTTTTCGGCAGGTTCCGTCATTAAACAGCAAGTGCCGGGTTTTCCCCTGTTTCCGCCATTGAAAGCAAGTGTCGGGTTTCGCCAAGACTCCGACATATCAGACGTGTCGGGTTTTCAAAGTTTTCCGATATCTTCTTCTGCGTGTCGGGTTCTTCGCTTCTTCCGACGCCTTCCGTCAATCAGGTTTTTCAGTGTGCACAGCATCTCCGGAGTTCCGAGCTTTTCTCTTTCCAATATTCTTCATGTCGGATCCTGGTTCATCACAGGAGAAGGCCGGAAAATCTAGCAAGATGAAATACAAGTTTAAGAAACAGAATCCCGTCATATGTCGATTGTAATTATGATATCAGGGATACTGAAATGGGCAACATAGATATGGATGACTTTTGGAACAGGGTGAAGAGTTCTTCTCAAACCCCATGGATGAAAGCTATAGCTGACAGTGGCTTGCCCCTTGCGTGAGCTTCCTATGTCTCGCCCAAAGTGTCGAGTTTGTTTTGGCGTGTGCATCCAGCTACAACTCGGCTTCTCGGTCCGTAAGGAATCAGTTTGAGTGAAGTAGTTATCAAACTAGATGGGGCTTATTTGGATGATCTCTTGAAACTACCAAATTTTGAAGAGTATGGAGCCCTAAATATGAAATTGGCTCGAAGGCACAGGGCAAGAACCGGAGAATTGCATTAGGGATGTCAATAAGAAGTTCTTGGTCAAGGCAAAACCAGTAATATCTAGATTTCCAAGAACTATCCCTAGATCGGATTTCATACAAGAAATCAACGATATTATCACCCTACTGAGCCGGGTTTTTGGCTTGCCGGAATCAAATTTATTTCATGGATGGATGTACCAATTTATGGTCACCATCAAGAAGAACAAGCAAGGGATTGACTGGGGGAACCTCTTATCAGTGATGAAATTGATTCCCAGATGACGACGGTCCTGTCAACCGGAAAGTTTTATATGTTCTCATATGTGGCCTATGCAGCAGCTGGGATGAGGAGCTATCCCGGGCTGGAGACTAAAGGAAGCAGAACGACAAATCCAGTCTATAAGTATTATCCTCAAATAACGAAGAAGGGGTCCAAGGATCATTTTAGGAGGGTAAATGACGCCTTTTTCTATGAGAACATCTGCACACTCAATCCGAGTGAGAAAGACAAGGGTCTCGGACGAGGCATGGGCTGAAGTATCTAAGTGGGGATGTATCTTCTTACAGTTCAAGGAGTTTACCTACCTTCGAACGGTCATGTATTCTAGAGAACCTTTTAAATGCCTGCCTCGTTATCCCGGCGATAGATTGATACTAATAGAATTGGTCAGACAGTTATTGGATTTCCACAAATTCCAACAGAGCAAGCATAAGGCAGCTGTATCCTTCCCAATTTCTATTGGGAGATATACTTGCTCAACAGCGGCAAAAGCTAAAAATGTCGAATGTGAACTCCGGGGAGAAGTTAAAGAAGCATATGAAGTCTCGGGATGGTTTTGACATCCGAGGAGTACTAAGAACTTATGGAGCCCTACATCTGCGCACAGGCCCGACATTGAGGATATCGGGTGGATCTGCAATGCTTGAAGTTGCGGTTCGCGAAAAAGATCATAGCGAGATTAACTATTGATGAGATTCGACGCTAGAGATTTCTGATTTGCCGGATGGTATAAGGGACAATGAAAGTGTGTTAGATATGTCCTATGATGGGCTTAATGAAGATCGATACGTTTTCCGCCTATTGATTGGTCGGCTAGTGAAAAATCCTCTATCACCGATAGGTCAGCCCTAATTCTGGCTCGTACAAAGAAATGGCTCTCTTCTTGGGGCATGAATTTTAAAGATGACAAGTTTCCAAAATTGGCTGCTCTTGAGGCGGGGCCCTCCCAAAAGAAGAAGGACAAAGAATCTACTGGGGGGTCTATAAAAATCAGGATTCCCAAGAAAAGGAAAGAAAGACAAATCTCTTCAATTGTCTCTCCAGCTCAAACGGTGATTGTGCCAGAATCACCAACACCACCAGAAATAGGAGAAATTAATTTGGAAGAAGGAGGAAGTCAGCCCTTGACTTCACCATTTGCTGATTGCTCAACTGAAGAGACCTTATCTCTGGCAGTCAAGGCTTTGGAGACTGAATCTGTGCCTCCCCCTCAACAACCACTTCAGCCTCCTCATTCCCCATCCACTTCTTCAAGCATGGCCAATATTTTCGCTGGGCTCTCACCCCTTTCTACTGGAACCCAAGTGATCACCAACACTCCCCCACAACCTGTGCCTTTATTCATTGCACCTACTACCACGTTGACTGCTGTTCCCCCTCCAATAGTAGAATCTGCTCCCCTTGAGAGTAGAATACCAGCTACTACAACATTGGCAGTTTCCTCTGATACACCACCATGGCTACTCGAACAAACTCCGAGGAAGAGGAAAGTGATTGTACCCCTACCAGCCTTTGATTTCAGCTCACTCAAGGTTTCTACTGCAAGATCAGCCAAGAAACCCAAAACAGTTTCAAGAGTTTTGGTAGATGCTTCAGGAGATAAGTTCGCAGAGATTGCCACTCCCTCAGCTGACAAAACTAGGGATGATGTAACAGCTGCTGATTATCAGATCACCAAGGTGGCTCTAGGGAAAGTAACAACAGAAGGAGCGCAACAAGATGCACGGGCTTCCATAGACGTGCTGTGCCAAAAGTTGAAAGAAACAAAGGTAAGCAGAGATGAGTTTAAGGAAAAAGTGGAGCAGTTGACAGAGGTTTTGATTAAACTCTCAACACCCCTGGAATCCATACCATCTGCTTCTACTTCTGCCGGATTCGATTTCTCATCGGTGCCTACGATTGAGAAGATTAATAAAAAAGGAAGGGTGGTTGATGAATGGATCCAAAAGTTGCTCCAACAAGGGAAGGAAGTAATTCAAGACGTGGTGAAAGTTCATCAGTCCTTGGCAGAGATTCAGAAGGAAGGAGAGAAGATGGATGAGGAATTCACTGAAGAACTTGGACAGCTTGATTTGACTTGTGAAGCTCTCCAAGTCTTTGAAGCAAGTACCCGACACATCTCTTGGTAGAAGAAGCAATTCTTCCACATACGAGATAAACACTTTCAGGTGATCAAGGGCATCAAGTTCGAGTAAAGATTCTCAACGAAGCCTACAAAAGTTGAGAGAATCGAGGATAAATTGATCGATGGGAAAAGTGATCTGGAGGAAGAATTGCTAAAAATTTGTCCAAAGATGTCGGTTGGGAAATCAAGTGCCCTATCAGCAGATGATCTCTTCAAACAAGTTCAAGAGATTATTCAGCATGAACCTGTAGATGGATTCGACCTTGAAGTCATTGGTCAGTTTGTAAGGATTGAGCATACGTTGGAGGCCTTAAGAAAGCTCAGCAAGAAGTTGAAAAAGCTTCCCGGCAGTGCCAGTGATATCCATGAGACCTGCGAAATGTGGAATGATCTTTCCACTGCACCTGAGGAAAACGAAATGCAAGGCATTATTCGGAAGTTCCAGGAGTTCCGGAACAAACAGTCTCAGCTGGAGGAAGAGAAAGGAGAAGAATCAAAAGATGATGACTCGGATTGAGCTCCAACGTCCCATGACATTTCTATTTTTAGAATGTCATATCTTTTATTTCCATTTTGTCATTATTTTTAATTCATACTTTGACTTGATCTCCTGCGTGAGAATCATGCAAAGCTGAACTCTAGTTAGCATGCTACTTTTCAGGATCTGTCCTGTTTAATCTCTAGCTTCTTTTGTTATAAATAAGGGATGCTTGTGCATTCTAAAGGGTCGAGAATTTTTGAAGCATTAAGAGGCTATTGGAAAGGAGAAAAACTTTGTGTTTTCTTTCAATCATTTTAAGAATAGAAGTTGATATTGTTTTCGAGACTTTGTGTTGTGAAATATATCTTGTTTAAGATATTGTTCTTATGTTCATGATCTTAGAGCTATTCTTTGCATAAAATCTCGGTGTTTCTAATTATCTCGGACACTATATTTGTGATCTAAAACTCGTATGATTATTTCGCTCTGTGTTTACTCGAAAGAAAATACGTTTCTCCCATTTCTTTTCTACCGTGCTTCTTTCACTGTAATAGTTTCTAACCTATTTCACGTACGAAAGCAATATCCTTGAATCGTGTGAATGTGGATTTCGGGATTTCATCCCAACCCCCAATGGTTAGATTAGTGTGAATATTGTATATATTATTTACTGTGTTTTAGATTAGCAATAAAACAGGCAGCCTCACCTGTCTTTGAGGAGGGATTCAATCCCATGTACTGTGGTTGAACCTCATATTTTGGTTTGACAAAATATCCAACCAACAGTTTTTGGCGACTCCGCTGGGGAAATACGAGATCAATAGTACAAAGCTTATCCTCTCGGTGTCTGGCGACTCCATATTTGCCTTATTTTTAATAAGATCTCCTTTCAGTTCAAGCTGGCCAGGAGGATCTTCACTCGGTCTCGCCGAGCTCAAGGTGAAATTGATCCACTTTTTGAGTTGCTGCAACAGCACAATTTCAGCCTTTCTCCCAACAGCGTTGTCTCTAACCGAGCCAGAAGTTCTTCACCTGTTCGGAGAAATCGGATCCCTGAAGAACGGGAAACATCTGCAACTTGTCGTGCACTACTCTTGTCTGATACCCGGATCCCTGTACGCACTCTTTTCAGAAGGATGGCGGTTCAACCTGTGCCTTGGGGTGCAGTCATTGGTCCTCTTACTTTGACTCCTCCATTGCATGAGTTACCACGTGGATCACGTAAGAACATTCCCAAGTTCAATGGGGATGGGAAGCAGCATCCCGATGAGCATATTGCGTCTTTCTTTGTTGCATGCGGTGTCCTCGGAGTAGCCCACGAAGATGTCTCTGTTCGACTCTTCATTGAAACATTGCGAGGAGTAACAAAAATGGTTTTATCACCTCCCGAATGCATGCATTCCAGATTGGGCTACCATGCGGACCAAGTTTGAGGCACGTTTCAAACCAGCCGAAGATTCTCATGCATTGTTAGCTCAGCTTACTCATATGAAGAAGGAATCGCATGAACCTATGCGGGAATTCGTGGCTAAGTTCAATAAGCTGATCCGGAAAATTCCAGTTATAGCTGTACCAACTCTAGAAAATCAAAAGTGCTTTTTCATCAATGCTCAACCTCCTGATATAAGCTTTTTATTACGAAGGTCGGTTATCCCAGATCTGGCTACTGCTCAGTCAACGGCTACTGAAATAGAGGATGATCTCATCTTAGCTGGAAGGATCAAGAAAGATATACCCAAACTCAAAAATCAAGGTTCTTCTCAAGGTAATACTGACCCTATGTTTCAAAAAATGGCTAATGATTTGATTGCTTTAAAGAAGCAAGTGTCTCAGCAGGTGAGCAATGTTCCGTACCGGGATATCCCTAGGCGGAATTTTAATAACAATGGTGTACCTGCCAGAGATAGGCGCGGTTGGCTCCTGCTCAACCGAGATTAGCAATTGAAGCTCTGCCTGTTAATGCAGCAGTGGAAATAATTGAAGAAGATGATGAACCAGAAGAACAAGATTCCCCTGAGGATTTCGAAGCTTCAGGATATGCTGATGAGTCTTATGATGAGTTAGCTGGCGACTCCAGCATTGGTTATTTGGAATATGATGAAGATGAATGTGAGCCAGATGGTCAATCATTTGCTGTTTTCACTAGGTCCCAATCTCGGGTTCCCGAGAAAACTTACGGAAAATACTAAGGAGAAGAATAAGGAACCTCCTGTATCCATAGTCAAAAGGGGTACCCCTATTTTGGCGCAAACTGAAAGAGAGGTTACTAAAAAGACAGCTGTTCCTTATTCTCCTTCTCCTAAGGCCAGTACCCCACCACAAGCTCATGTAATTAGAACTGAGCCTACTATCATTCCTTCTTACACTGCTTTTGACATTATTGATCATGCGAAGAGAACAAAAATTCAAATGTCGGAAGCAGAATACCTTCAGTCGAATCCCGAACAATTTGAAAAGCTGGCCAAGTTTATCAGAAGTAAAGCGGCCGTTTCATCATCGTCAAAAGGTCTCCTTCCAAATCCTGTTCAACTTACACCTCAGAATAATCTGACCTCTGCTTCTTCCTCGGGAAAGATTGAACCATTTTATTTGTCTCTACTTATAAATGGGTTTAAACTCGGAATTGTATCATTGACTCGGGGCCTCTGATAATGTTATGCCTGCAAAAGTGGCTCATGCCCTTGGGCTTACTTTGACTAAATCATATGGACGGTGTTATTCCATGGAAACTAAACAAGTCCCTCTGGTTGGTCAAATTAAGGACGCACAGTTTGCATTTGTTGCTTTTCCTGAGAAGAGAGTGAAAATGACTATTCTAGTTGCAGACATTCCTGCAGCTTATGGTATTCTCTTGGGTAGAGGATTTTGTAAAGATGTCGGAGGAGAGATTAGTATGGATTGGACCAAAGCCAAGATACCAGTCAAAGGGGTTCAACAGGTTCTTCATCCTGAACCGCAGGCAAAGTATTTGGTGACCAAATCAGATGATCCTAAGGCTCAGATTCTTTTCGAAGATGCTAGCTTCGGGAATTATTTCATGGCTTCAGAGATACCTATTGTAGATGTGAAAGAGGACGATCCTAATGCAATTTGGACACTTGAATTTGATGGTAGCTGCTCAACTTCTGGATCAGGCGCTGGTGTTGTTCTCATATCTCCTAGCTCCGAGATTTTTCCGTCAGCTTATAAGTTGCAATTTGATAATACTAACAATACGGCCGAATACGAAGCCCTGTTATTAGGATTAGAATTGGCCAGACGAAAGGGAATCAGAAATCTCAAGGTTCAAGGAGATGCGGAGCTGATTGTTAATCAGGTCAGGGGTATATATCAGGTGAAAAATGATCGGTTGAGACATTACCGAAATAAAGTGTGGGATAGTATAGAATGCTTTGATGCATTTTCTATTAGGGCAGTTTTAAGAGATTACAATGACAAGGCTGATTCTTTGGCCGTATCTGCATCTCTTCTTCTTCCTCATCCTCAATTCAAGCAAGACACATACTCTATTGAGATTGTATATCGTCCTAGTATCCCAGATAACGCAACTCACTGGCAGGTATTCAATGATGATCGACAGGTGTTGGCTTTTCTAGAAAAGGCTGACAATTTCAGTGAATTGTATTTTGAAGGTTCAGAATCAGCCTTTCGTGAAACTATTTCAGATCCATATCAGGAAGTTGATGGTGAATATATTCAGCTGAAAGGCAATAAGATACCCAAAGGTTTGGTTTCTTTGGAGGGCTTGTTTGATAAACATGATCGTTTTATCCAAAACAAAAGGCAGGTCGAAGGTGCTTCTTCCTCTGAAGTAGATCAAATCAATCTAGGTTCATCTGATCAACCTCGGATGGTGAATATCGGTAAATGTTGTTCTCCTGAAGAGAAGGTAAGATTTACTTTGCTTTTGAAGAAATACATCGATGTCATGGCTTGGTCCTATGCAGATTTGAAATCTTTCAAGCCCAAGGATGTTCAGCACAGTATTCCTTTGAAACCTGATGTGAAGCCGTACAGACAAAAGCAAAGGCATTACAATCCGAAGATTTCAGGAACAATTCTGGCAGAAATTCAGAAGATGCTAGATGCCAGAATTATTTTCCCAATCCATCACTCCACTTGGATTGCAAACATCGTTCCTGTCAGAAAGAAGAATGGCGAGATCCGGATTTGCGTTGACTTTCGGAACTTGAATCAGTCCTCGCTGAAGGATAATTATCCCTTGCCGATCATGGACCAAGTACTGCAAACTGTTACTGGATCAGAAATGTTATCCATGCTCGACGGGTTTTCGGGATATAATCAAGTCGAAGTAACCACAGAAGATCAACACAAGACAGCTTTCACGACCCCATGGGGTACCTTTGCTTATAGAAGGATGCCATTCGGCTTGATCAACGCAGGAGCTACGTTTCAGAGAGCTATGGACCTAGCATTCAGAGATCTGATGGGTAAGGTCATAGTCGTGTATTTGGATGACTTGACTGTCTTTTCTAAAAAACGGAGTGATCATTATGATCATTTAGAACAGGTACTTCAGAGATGCAGGCGTCACGGAATTTCGTTGAATCCTAAGAAGTCTATGTTCGGGGTTACAGAAGGAAAGCTGCTGGGTCATATTGTGACCAGAGAAGGAACTAAAATTGACCCAGAGAGGGTAAAGGCCATTCAGAGTCTTACTTTACCAACAAGTAAAACCGGAGTTCATTCTTTCTTCGGAAAAGTTAATTTCTTGAGAAGATTCGTACCTGACTTCGCTGATAAAACCAAGGATATTCTTGGAATGATGAAAGGCAAAGTCCCATTCAGATGGAGTGCAGAAGGGAAACTTTCATTTGAAGAAATCAAAAAGGCAGTTGCTTGCGCTCCGACCCTAGTATGTCCAGATTTTAAGAAAGATTTCATCATGTATAGCTATGCTTGACCCACACAAGTGTCGGCGATCACGATGCAGAAAATGGAGAAGGCATTGAAGCTCTATCGCATTCATGAGCTGCCCGTTGAAAGAGCATGAATTGAAGATGTCAGATTGAAAAACATGCTTACGCGATGGTAAGAGCGATAAAACACTTGGGTACTATGTGCTTGAATTCTCATACTCGTGTTCTCGTTCACGATCTTTTTGTTAAGTCCATTCTAACTCAACAAGAAGCGGGAAGCCAAAGAGGTACTTGGATTGCTAAGGTTCGGAGTATGACTTAGACATTAAACCTACCAAGTTGAGTACGAGGAAGAGGCTTGTGTCAATTGATTGCGAGAGAATGATCTTTGAAGCGAGTATGAAGAGATTCAAGACACTTTCTCGAGCTACCTATGGTGCTTTTTGTAAGTACGACCGATGAATGGTACGCGGACATTGCTTTCTTCCTAACTTATGGTGAATGCCCTCCGCATTTAAATCAAAAGGAGAAAAGGACCATCAAGCTGAGATCTGCTAAATACCTTTTGTGGAATAATGCAATATACAAGAAAGGTATCGATGGTGTCTTCCTGCGTTGTGTTGATAAATCGCAACAGGAAAAGTTATTAGAATCCTTTCATAGCCTAGCATGCGGAGGACACTTTTCGTCTTCTGTAACAGCGTATAAGATCTTACGGGCTAGGTATTATTGGCCTACTCTTTTCCGGGACTCAGCAGAATGGGTGTCTAAATGTGAAGCTTGTCAGCATTTTGTTGGTCGTCCCAAGTTAGCAGCTCTTCCTCTGAAGCCTGTGGTGATTGAAGAACCTTTTCGCCAATGGGGGATTGATTTTATCGGAACATTGAATCCTGCTTCCAGTGCTGGACACAACTATGTGCTAACTGCTACAGATTATTTTACCAAGTGGGTAGAGGCTGTGCCAATCAAGCAAGCAACTTCTGAAGCTGTTTGCAAGTTCCTGAAAGAAAACATAATCGTCAGATTCGGTATTCCTCATAAGATTGTAGCGGATAATGCGTCTAACTTCTCGTCACATGAGTTGACAGAATTCTGCTATGGATTCGGCATTACTTTGGCTCACTCATCTGACTATTATCCCCAGGGTAATGGGCAAGCTGAGTCCAGCAATAAGAATCTGGTTACTATAATCAGGAAATTAGTAGATGAAAATCAGAGGAATTGGCACAAAGCATTGTATGATGCATTGTGGGCTGACCGGATCACTCCAAAGCGAGCCATAGGGATGTCCCCTTTTCAATTGCTATACGGGATTGATGCTGAAATTCCTATCTCAGTAGAATTGCCGGCCTTGCAATTAGCGAAAGCGGTTGAAGATGTAGCTTTTCAGAATTCAATCGAAAAGAGGGTTATGTACCTAACCAAGCTAGAAGAAGAGCGAATCAAGGTGATTGATCGTATAGCAGATCATCAGAGCAGGGTGAAGAAGATTTTTGATAAAAAATCCAAGCAACGTGACTTCAATTGGAGACCTGGTGTTGCTTTGGGATAAAAGAAGAGAACAGAAAGGAATGCATGGAAAGTTTGATTCTTTATGGAAAGGACCTTTCAAGATCCACGAGTTGAATGGTGAAAATAGTTTCCTTCTATCATATCTAGATGGAGGGTTACTTCCTTTGCCTTTCAGTGGGCAACATCTAAAGCTGTTCCACCATTAATGCAAGATGCTCTCTTGCATTGTACATATTTTGCTTTTGTTGTGTGTTTGCTTTTGGTTTTCTGTCTTTCTTCGTTTTGTTTTGTTTTGGTTTTCTCCTTGACTCCGTAGCCCAATGGATAAGGCCCTGGTCCGCGAGACCAGAGATTCTGAGTTCTCTTCCTTTGGTATTGCAAAGAAAGTCCCCAATGGGCAGTTTGTTATCCCGTTTTGAGTTCACGGCGAAGCGATCGAGATAACCCCTACAAAATTTTTGAAGTGATTTTGCATTATGATCTCTTTTAGAGCAAATCGGGTTTTCGGGTGTTACTAACAGCTTGACATAAGTTTTAACATGCTTTATGTCTTATGACCTCCGAAACCCGAAACCCGCCTTGTATTGAAAAATCCTTTGAAATCGGGTTTTCGGGAATTCAACGCATCGGAACATCCATGTTCTAAAACATGTTTTATGCGCCACGTTCTCCGATTCCCGAAGTCAAGCTCAATCTTTAGTAATCGGGTTTTCGGAAGTTCAATGCATCGGAACATTCATGTACCAAAACATGTTTTGTGCTCCATGTTTTCCGAAGCCCGAAACCCGAAATGCACTAAATCTCCTCGTGTCGGGTTTTTGGACTCCTCCAACACGCTGACGTGGCATCCATGCCGAATGGTTGGTGAGCTGGCACGTGCCGAGCTGAAGTGTATTTATTACTGATTTTCTTATAAATACGCCAAAATCCACGTCATTTTTACCGTTCATATTTTTAATTCGTGGATTTTTCGCATGCTCTTCCTCTCCCAAACCCGCATGACTCGCGTTACAGGCTTGGATCGATCGTTTTCGATTTTACTTGTCTCGAATCGAAGGTATTCTTCGTTCCTTCTTTATTCTTAATTTCTCTGGATCGACTGCATATATTTTCTTTCCAATTTCTTGCCAGTTGTTGAGGGTTTTTCTTCCTTCTTCGTTCTGTATTGTTTTGGAAAGGGGTTTTGGGTTTTTAGGGTTTATTTTCTTTTTGAGATTATCAATTGGTGCTATTCCTTCCAAATTCCAATTACTTGCATAATGTATGGAATATGAATAACAAAAAAAAGAAAGGAAGCTGTGTATGTAGAAATTCAAAGGAAAGGCTCTGTTTTTGTTTCCCGGATTTTGAAGTTTGTATTGCAGATTCAAAAGTCCGAAATATAAAAGAAGCTCGCGATGTGGGGTCTTTCAACATTCCGACCTCAACGGTGGGTGCGGGCATCTCCTAAGTTCCGCCATCACAGGTAGACGCGGGTTTTCGGCGGGTTCCGTCATTAAACGCGACAAGTGCTTAGGGTTTCCCCTGTTTTCGCGCCATTGAAAGCAAGTGTCGGGTTTCGCCAAGATTCCGACATATCAGACCTGTCGGGTTCTCAAAGTTTTCCGATATCTTCTTCTGCGTGTCGGGTTCTTCTCTTCTTCCGACGCATTCAGTCAATCAGGTTTTTCAGTGTGCACAGCATCTCCGGAGTTCCGAGCTTTTCTCTTTCCAATATTCTTCATGTCGGATCCTGGTTCATCACAGGAGAAGGCCGGAAAATCTAGCAAGATGAAATACAAGTTTAAGAAACCAGAATCCCCGTCATATGTCGACTGTAATTATGATATCAGGGATACTGAAATGGGCAACATAGATATGGACGACTTTTGGAACAGGGTGAAGAGTTCTTCTCAAACCCCATGGATGAAAGCTATAGCTGACAGTGGCTTGCCCCTTGCAGCAGGCTTCCCTATGTCTGCCCAGTGTCCAGAGTTTGTTTTGGCGTGTGCATCCAGCTACGACTCGGCTTCTCGGTCCGTAAGGAATCAGGCTGGTGAAGTAGTTATCAAACTAGATGGGGCTTATTTGGATGATCTCTTGAAACTACCAAATTTTGAAGAGTATGGAGCCCTAAATATGAAATTGGCTCAGAAGGCCTGGGACAGTAACCAGGAGAATTGCATTAAGGATGTTAATAAGAAGTTCTTGGTTAAGGCAAAACCAGTAATATCTAGATTTCCAAGAACTATCCCTAGATCGGATTTCATCCAAGAAATCAACGATATTATCACCCTACTGAGCCGGGTGTTTGGCTTGCCAGAATCACATTTATTTCATGGATGGATGTACCAATTTATGGTCACCATTAGGAAGAACAAGCAAGGGATTGACTGGGGAACCCTGATCAGTGATGAAATTGATTCCCAGATGACGACGGTCCTGTCAACCGGAAAGTTTTATATGTTCTCATACGTGGCCTATGCAGCAGCTGGGATGAGGAGCTATCCAGGGCTGGAGACTAAAGGAAGCAGAACCACAAATCCAGTCTATAAGTATTATCCTCAAATAACGAAGAAGGGGTCCAAGGATCACTTTAGGAGGGTAAATGACGCCTTTTTCTATGAAAACATCTGCCAGCTCAATCCAGGGCTGAGAAAGACAAGGGTCTCGGACGAGGCATGGGCTGAAGTATCTAAGTGGGGATGTATCTTCTTACAGTTCAAGAAGTTTACCTACCTTCGAACGGTCATGTATTCTGGAGAACCTTTTCGTCTGCCTCGTTATCCCGGCGATAGATTGATACTAATAGAATTGGTCAGACAGTTATTGGATTTCCACAAGTTCCAACAGAGCAAGCATAAGGCAGCTGTATCCTTCCCAATTTCTATTGGGAGATATACTTGCTCAACAGCGGCAAAAGCTAAAAATGTCGAATGTGAACTCCAGGAGAAGTTAAAGAAGCATATGAAGTCTCGGGATGGTTTTGACATCCGAGGAGTACTGAGAACTTATGGAGCCCTACATCACACACAGCCCGACATTGAGGATATCTGGGTGGATCTGCGTAACGAAGTTGCGGTTCGCAGAAAAGATCATAGCAGATTAACTATTGATGAGATTCAGACGCTAGAGATTTCTGATTTGCCAGATGGTATAAGGGACAATGAAAGTGTGTTAGATATGTCCTATGATGGGCTTAATGAAGATCGATACGTTTTTCCGCCTATTGATTGGTCGGCTAGCGAAAAATCCTCTATCACCGATAGGTCAGCCCTAATTCTGGCTCGTACAAAGAAATGGCTCTCTTCTTGGGGCATGAATTTTAAAGATGACAAGTTTCCAAAATTGGCTGCTCTGAGGCGGGGCCCTCCAAAAGAAGAAGGACAAAGAATCTACTGGGGGGTCTATAAAAATCAGGATTCCCAAGAAAAGGAAAGAAAGACAAATCTCTTCAATTGTCTCTCCAGCTCAAACGGTGATTGTGCCAGAATCACCAACACCACCAGAAATAGGAGAAATTAATTTGGAAGAAGGAGGAAGTCAGCCCTTGACTTCACCATTTGCTGATTGCTCAACTGAAGAGACCTTATCTCTGGCAGTCAAGGCTTTGGAGACTGAATCTGTGCCTCCCCCTCAACAACCACTTCAGCCTCCTCATTCCCCATCCACTTCTTGAAGCATGGCCAATATTTTCATTTGGGCTCTCACCCCTTTCTCTTTGGAACCCAAGTGATCACCAACACTCCCCACAACTTTGTGCCTTTATTCATTGCACCTCTACCACGTTGATTGCTGTTGTTCCCCTCCAATAGTAGAATCTGCTCCCTTGAGTAGAATACCAGCTCTTTCAACATTGGCGGTTTCCTCGATACACCACCATGGCTACTCGAACAAACTCAGGAAGAGGAAAGTGATTGTACCCCTACCAGACCTTTGATTTCAGCTCACTCAAGGTTTCTACTTTGCAAGATCAGCCAAGAAACCCAAAAGCAGATTTCAAGAGTTTTGGTAGATGCTTCGGGAGATAAGTTCGCGAGATTGCCACTCCTCGGTGACAAAACTAGGGATGATGTAACAGCTGCTGATTATCAGATCACCAAGGTGGCTCTAGGGAAAGTAACAACAGAAGGAGCGCAACAAGATGCACGGGCTTCCATAGACGTGCTGTGCCAAAAGTTGAAAGAAACAAAGGTAAGTAGAGACGAGTTTAAGGAAAAAGTGGAGCGATTGTGAGAGGTTTTGATTAAATCTCAACACCCCGGAATCCATACCATCTGCTTCTACTTCTGCCGGATTCGATTTCTCATCGGTGCCTACGATTGAGAAGATTAATAAAAAAGGAAGGGTGGTTGATGAATGGATCCAAAAGTTGCTCCAACAAGGGAAGGAAGTAATTCAAGACGTGGTGAAAGTTCATCAGTCCTTGGCAGAGATTCAGAAGGAAGGAGAGAAGATGGATGAGGAATTCACTGAAGAACTTGGACAGCTTGATTTGACTTGTGAAGCTCTCCAAGTGCTGAAGCAAATACCAGCACATCTCTTGGTAGAAGAAGCAATTCTTCCACATACAGATAAACACTTTCAGCTGATCAAGGGCATCAAGTTCAGAGTAAAGATTCTCAACGAAGCCTGCAGCAAGTTGAGAGAATCAAGGGATAAATTGATCGATGGGAAAAGTGATCTGGAAGAAGAATTGCTAAAGATTTGTCCAAAGGTGTCAGTTGGGAACTCAAGTGCCCTATCAGCAGATGATCTCTTCAAACAAGTTCAAGAGACTATTCAGCATGAACCTGTAGATGGATTCGACCTTGAAGTCATTGGTCAGTTTGTAAGGATTGAACATACGTTGGAGGCCTTAAAAAAGCTCAGTAAAAGATTGAAGAAACTTCCCGGCTGTGCCAGTGATATCCATGAGACCTGCGAAATGTGGAATGATCATTCCACTGCACCTGAGGAAAATGAAATGCAAGGCATTATTCGGAAGTTCCAGGAGTTCCGGAACAAACAGTCTCAGCTGGAGGAAGAGAAAGGAGAAGAATCAAAAGATGATGACTCGGATTGAGCTCCAACGTCTCATGACATTTCTATTTTTAGAATGTCATATCTTTTATTTCCATTTTGTCATTATTTTTAATTCAAACTTTGACTTGATCTCCTGCGTGAGAATCATGCAAAGCTGAAACTCTAGTTAGCATGCTACTTTTCAGGATCTGTTCTGTTTAAACTCTAGCTTCTTTTGTTATAAAAAGGGATGCTTGTGCATTCTAAAGGGTCGAGAATTTTTGGAGCATTAAGAGGCTATTGGAAAGGAGAAAAACTTTGTGTTTTCTTTCAATCATTTTGAAGAATAGAAGTTGATATTGTTTTGCAGACTTTGTGTTGTGAAATATATCTTGTTTAAGATATTGTTCTTATGTTCATGATCTTAGAGCTATTCTTTGCATAAAATCTCAGTGTTTCTAATTATCTCGGACACTATATTTGTGATCTAAAACTCGTATGATTATTTCGTGCTCTGTGTTTACTCGAAAGAAAATACGTTTCTCCCATTTCTTTTCTACCGTGCTTCTTTCACTGTAATAGTTTCTAACCTATTTCACGTACGAAAGCAATATCCTTGAATCGTGTGAATGTGGATTTCGGGATTTCATCCCAACCCCCAATGGTTAGATTAGTGTGAATATTGTATATATTATTTCTTGTGTTTTAGATTAGCAATAAAGCAGTGACCTCACTGTCTTTGAGGAGGGATTCAATCCCATGTCTTGTGGTTGAACCTCATATTTTGGTTTGACAAAATATCCAACCAACACTACAATCTCAACCAAGATTCACTAAAGGATAACTACCCCTTACCTATCATGGACTAGGTATTATAAACATTGATTAGTTCTAAAATGATTTCCATGTTAGATGGGTTTTCATGATATAATCGGGTTGAATTCAATGAATAAGATCAACACAAGAAAAATTTCATCACCCCTTGGGGTACCTTTCCGTATCAAATAATTCATTTTGATTGATCAACGTTGGAGCCACATTTCAAAGAGAAATGAAAATGGCCTTACGAGACTTAATAGGAAAAAATATTATTGTGTACTTGGGTGATTTGATGGTCCTTTTCAAGAAAATAAAATATCATTTTGAATAGGTGGGGCATATTTTGAAAATATTATGTCAACATGGGATTTCATCGAATCATAAGAAATCCATGTTTGAAGTAACATAAGGTAAGTTATTAGGGTGAATTGTGATGAATGAAGGAATGAGGATTGATTATGAGTAGTCAAATCCATACAAATAAACTCTTCCTACTAGTAAAACTAGTGTGCATTCATTCTTTGGTAAAGTTAATTTCTGAGAAGATTTTTCCATGAATTTGTTAAGAAAACTCAATACATTGTGGAGATAATGATCCACATTTAATGACATTAAATAATTCATCACCCATGTGCATGTTATGGTATCCCTATATTTTCACAAGGATTTCATTTTTACAAATATGACTCTGCTCATACTATCTCTGCCATCTTGATCTAACAAAATGCTTAAGGATTTGAGTATCTTATTACTTTCGTGAGTTATCCATCAAAATATCATGAATTGAAGATGACATAGATTGAAAAACATGCTTATGTTTTCCTCGGAGTAGTGAAGTATTTTAGGTACTATATCGTGAAACCAACACTCTATTTCTAGTTCCATATACAACCGTGAAGTCCATTTTGACCCAACAAGAGTTGGGTAGTTAAACCCAAAAATATTGTGTATGGATGGGGTTTGTTTCTACTCATAGACAAGAATAAACCTAAAGGATTGAAAAGAAATGAAGATGGAGATGAGTAAAATTCCCATAAGGTGATGTTTATGAGAATAATGAATAATGGTGTTTAAACATTGCATATTTCCTCACCTATGGAGAGTGTCCTAGTAACCTAAGCTCAAATGAGAAAATAATTGTGAATCTAAGATCAACAAAACATGTGATATGGGAGAATGGTTTGTATAGAAGAGTTATTGATGGAGTTTTTCTTTGTTGTGCAGATAAGGATCAATAAGGTAAACTTTTGGAATATTTTCATAAATTAGCTTGGAAAATATCATAGTAAGGTTTCGCGTCCCTCATAAGATTGTGGCATAAAATGATTCAAATTTCTCATCTTACGAGCTTATAAATTTTTTTAATGGATATGGAATCACATTGGCCCATGATTCTGATTATTACCGATAAGGAAATGGTCAAGCTAAATTAAGTAAGAAGAATTTAGTATTTGTAAACAAGAATTTTATTGAGGAAAGAAGAGAACATGATACAAGGCATTATATGATACACTATGGGAAGACCGTATAAACCCAAAATAGATATTTCTATGTCTCCCTTTCAATTCCTATATGGTATTGATGTTGAGATTCCCATCTCTTTAGATTTGTTAGATTTAAATCTTGAAAAGGTAGTAGAATATGAGACATTTCAAAACTCTATTAAAAATAGGGTCATATACTTGGTGAATTAGAGGAAATGAGGTCCAAGGTGGTTGATAGGATCACAAAACATTAGATAAAAGTAAATAAAGTCTTTGATAAATAATGAGACTTTCAAGTGGGAGATCTGGTCTTTCTATTAAAAAAATAAGAGATCCAAATGGAATGCGTGGGAAGTTTGATTCTTTGTTGAGAGGTCCTTTCAAAATATGCCTCTTGTGTGGAGAAAAATACTTATATCTATCCTATGTGGATGGACTAAATTTCCTATTGCCTCACAATGGGAAATATCTTAAATTTTAAAGTAGTAGAGAAAATTTTCCCTTGCTTGTATCATAGTTTCATTGTGCTTTGGTGTGGGTTTTTGTTTACTTGTTTGCTTTTGGTTTTGTTTTTGAATTTTATGTGTTTTCTTTGTTTGTTATCATTATCTCTTTGATCCTTTTCTCTTCAAATTCATAGCCCAATGGAAAGGCACTTCATAGATATGAGTTTCTCTCCTTTTGTGTTGTTCATAACCCAAAAGACATCCCCAATCAAAGCCAACTATTATCCCAAATTTTGAGTTTTATGATAAATTTGGATAACCCATCAAATTTTTCATCCTTGAGGGCCTTAGAATTTTTACCATCTTTTCAAAAATCTAAAATTTCTGGCCTTAAGATTCATTTTTCTATGTTTTTAGGTTTTTGGGTTCACCATGCATAATTGCATGTTATATGTTAAGTGTTCCCCATGTATAAGTAGTTTTGATTAATCTTTGTCGGATGCATAAATTACCTAAAACTCAAAAATAGCTGGGTTTACCAATACCTGAGCCGACATTAGCAATTTTGGGATGATGAAAAGTGAATAATAAAAATATCTCCTCCTTTCACCAAGTGAAGAGACCTACAAGCAAAGACAACTAACCTAAAGTTATTAGATAGATAGGATAATAGGTTTCTCACCAAAGGTTTATCCCAAGATTCCAAAGAGACTTCCTTGAAGGGTGTCCACTCATTGTTACAATTAAGTGGTTTTGATAAAGATAATGTAAACGATACAAGACAAGGAAGCTAAAACTCAAGGTGGATAGAAATATCATGTTCATCTTTGTAAGTGGCCCAGGTGAGGATATGGCAAGATTGAATCCTTCAAAGTAGCCATACCAATAATCCTAGGTTATTTTTTGGATCCCGTTAAGGATCTCGAGTTGTTCTTCCATATCCTTGAAGGTCAATGAAAATTTGATGGCACACAATGTGAGCTCATGGAGGATGTCGAATCTGCTCCCACACCATGGTTGTTAGATGATCCAAATACTTTGTATATGCTTATGATTGGATGGGATTGACCTAGAATAGAAATCTACATGAGACACATCTTGAAAGCATAAATATTAAGTCTAGATTGATGAAAAAATATGATAAAATGCAATTGTTAGTATAGATAGCTATTTTAATGGTAATCATAGGTGATTCACGAAATCATATGTGATTTAAGATAATCATTGGTGATTGAAGGAATTATGGGTGATTCTTGTGAAAAGGGTTTGTTTGAAAAAGTGCTAAACTAATGTAAAACAAAGACTAAAATTGTTTTCTTGGACCTTATTTTGATGTATAAACAAAACAAGAACAAAAATAGACAGAGATAGAGATTACCGTTGATATGAAAATGATTACAAGAACTGGTTGGGCTTGTGTTGATGAATTGATAACTATCGATATTGTGAGGAGAGTCTTGAAGGTGTGTGGCTAGAAAAATTGACATGTTATGGATTCCTAGATTGACACGGTCTTGTTGCAAGGCTTGAAGATTGTTGGAATGACAGAGTTTTGCTAGCACATTCAAAGATCCACTGAAGCAGGAGCTATATACTTCTATTTATAGTCTCGGAGAAAGCCATTTGGAGATGGTTTTAACCACTTCCAAAATGGGGGTTTTAGCTATGGGGATGAGGATAAATTGTTAGGGGAGAGGTTAGGCATGGTTAGGGAGTTAGATGGTTAGGTTAAAAAGAGTTAGGATGGATTGAAATTGGTTAGGAGGTTTTAGGGAGATCAAGATAAATTTGGATAGGTAAATAAGGTTTACGGGGGTAAAAATGATTTTATGAGGTGAGGGTAGTGACTTAGGTTATGTTAGAATGATAGGTTAACTGATTTATTTTGCATGTACGGGTTATAGGTGGGTGACAAAAACTCGATGTTTATTTTCCCCTTTTGTTAGGTGGTTTGTAATGGACAAAGTACTAGACAAAAATGACCGAGATGGTTTGATTTTTTCTTGGATGGGTGATTCCCTTCCAAACTTGGGGTGATTTGTGATAGAGTGTAATAATCACTAGTTTGGAAAAATTTGTTGAATAAGATAGGTTTATTTGACGTTGGTGTTTTGTTTTGAGCTACCCTAAGATGAGGCATGGAAACAAGACTTCCCCAGGGTGGAATTTATTTTACCATGGAGTCAAATGATGGGAAACCAAAGGGTTTGTAACCCATGGACATATGAATCATAGGAAGAAAAGGAGGGAGAGATGATCTCGATGCAGTATGCATTCAATGATGATGTTTCCACAAAGGTGAGCTTAGTAAACCACAAAGTAAAGTGATGGGGGAACCAAAGGGTTCATTTCCTATGGACGTATGACTTACTGGTGTAAAGGCTACAAAAATACAAGGTGTATTTTGGTAAGGGTAGACTTTAATTGACAGGGCTGCGAGATCAAGGTAGGATTTGATTGATTATTTTTGTTGATTTTATAAGGGGCCTGGAGCCCTAAAATGTATAATTTTGGCAAGGAGTGATGAAAATGATTCCTTAATTAGGAGTTTAAAATTACTTAGATGTTTAAATATTGTGTTAATCTAATCGAGGTAAGTGGTCGGTGATTTAAGGAAATCACTGGTGACTAGGGGAATCATCGGTGATTCTTGGGCGAGAAAAGTTATGCCCTATAAATAGGTGAAAATTACTATAGTGATTTCATTTTTACCATGCGGTTTGAGAGATAATAGCTTTGACTAAGATATTTTAAGTGAAAAAATGACTGATGGAGGTTGTTGGAGGATCTAAGAGACAGAGGAGGCCCACTCTAGGAGAGGTAAGTCCCTTTTTGTGTTTTTAATTAGTTTTTATTTAGTTTGCATTTTAGGCTCGTGTCGGGGCATATTTGTGTAATCGCGAATTGCTATAAATTTAGTAAAATCACCTACGATTAGGAAAAAATTCCAATGGTTGTAGTGAATCGATAGTGATAAGGTGAATTTGTAGTGTGATTTGATTTTATGTTACAAATCGATGAAAATTTAACCAAGTGACATTCTAATGGATATTTTTATGTTTTAGATATAGGTGGGACAAATTAACTATACATAACTTGAATCCAATGATTTTAGATGATGTATGAGAATCCTTAGCATATGATGATTGGGATCACTTGGAAGATGTGGGTGTAGGAGCAATGTGTCATTATACACATATCCATAGATAACATAGATTGTTACTTTCTTTTTTGGAGAGATGGTATCACATCATAGGGATTTTTTGGTTATTAAAGAAGCATATGGCCATCACTCTAGAGTATTTACACAAGATATGGAGTTTTCTGTTCGGGGGAGCAAGTATATTTGATTGATGAGAAATAGAGGTTTGAGGTGATGAGGAGGTTGTATGATGATGCGGCGAATGAGGTGAATTATTCTTCGGTGGATTTTGTATGGGGATTTGTACAGACTTGTGACATAGGTTTGATCACTATGACCATGATGATGATTGGTATCAGTTTTTATGCTTTTCTAGACTTTCTTTGGAGGTCGAGTTTTCATGCATGTTGACAAGGGTGCCAACAAACATGATGGAGCATGTTGGAATGTGGATGTTGAGTTTTCATTGATGTTAAAGGTATATTAATGACATACCAAGCTGCAGGAGAGCTAGAGAGCTTGAAGTGAGTCATATAAGGAAGATAGGACCGTTGTTTAGAACACCCGAGTAAGCACCGACTTCTTGAGTAACTAGTAGTAAGTACAAGCGGAGTTCATGATGTGAGAACCTACCAGGATGATGTATGAAACTTTATATCATGTATATGAGGTGGAATCAGGGTAAGAAGGATGAATACATTAGCACATTAGGTGATTTTTTCAAACTAGCTCATTTTAGGATGTCAAATCCCAAGGCCTAAGTAGAAAAGTGACATGGAAAGGTGACGTGAAGGCATGAGGAGGATTTAGAATCATGGTAAATGATTAAAAAACATTATGGTACATGTTCAATGGGATACAAGATGAATAAAAATTCACGAGTGGTGAGTTTTAGTGTAAACTAGCCCAAATTAGCTTATTTCAGAACCTAACATGAGATCTTAAAGAAAAAAATTTGAATGACACAAGTGTGGGAATAAGAAGTGTATAGGAACATTTTAAATAGTCCACATATGAAGATATTGGTCACAATTTAAATATTACATTCACTTTAGTCAGTCAGTGGTATAACTACCCTTCGGACAAACAGGTTTAACATTCCCAAATGTGATGCGATTGGAAGTTTCATAGTGAACCAAGAAAAATTTTCAATTGGAGATCATATAGGAGATATTCATGAAGGTGTGGTAAAAATTTGAAGACTTGAGGAGGATTTTTGTACAATTTATTGTTATTTTCCTAAAAGCTGGGTTAAGTGAGGTATGCTAAACTAGCCCACTGACTTCTTAGCATTCAAGAAAAATTTTGGATCCTTATTCGGATAAATAATAAGATAAATTTTTTTAGATAATAGTGATAAAAATTTTGCAAAAATTATAAGGAAAAATTTATGAGAAATAAGAAAGTTCTCTCCAGTTTTTTGGACTTATCTTAAGCCTACCTCAAACACAGGTAAATCGGTATAGAGAAATTCATTTGGTTGAGCCTCCAAATGAAATTGTTTTGAAACTTTATGAACTTGGTAATGTATAAAAATAATTACATAATATTTTCACTATTTTTTTAGCTCTTGAATCATGGTGAACCCCACAAGGAAACAACAATTTTTTGGAAAATTCACTATACAGACAAAGTTTACAAAGTAACCCATGCTAAAATTTTAGGTGAAGGATGATGGAGATGTTTCATTAATGTTAATTAAGTCCTTTAGGTTGGTACTTTAGATAAAATTTATGATACAATTCTATTTGTTCTCCTCTTTGGTTGAGAATGCTAGAACGTAAGAAGTAGGTCTCGAAATGGAGGTGCAAATGTGTTTTTCTCCTTATAACCTATAAAAATAAGTACTTGATGTTTATGTATAAGTCAAATGTAAAGTGTTCCAAGTATTGGTTAATCATGAAAAAGAGTTTTTTTTCATTTGGAATCCCATTCTACAAGACTCATTTTGGATCTCTCGAAACTCGGTTGCTTTGCTACGAGATGGACATTTTCCCATGCTAAAATATTTGAATTGAAAATTTCTGGTAAGGTCAAAAGTTTCACAAGGTCAAGATATTTCTAGAAATGTGTGGCTTGATTCATAATCAAGTGTTTATAGAAATTTATGCCTCCTTTTGTAAAGATTGGTTTTATATCCTCTAGGATTGTGAATGTCCAACTAATAAGTATAGTGAAATGAAGGTATTATGCCATAACTTGATGAATCTTGTACATGTGGTGATGAATTATACATATTTTAGTTTCCTCCATGAAGTTAAAAATTCTTTATATTAATTTTGATGCAGCCTAGAATTCAGCAATACAATCACATGCACGCTAGCATATCACTCACCTAGAGTGGGCACTCACCCAAATCACACAAAGGTACCAAGCCCCTCTTTAGGGTTGTTGTTGTTGTAGGATGTTAGCATGATGAAGACTTTAATCATTTAGATCTATAACTAATATATCTTTCATATAGTGCATATTCAGACCTGGATCTAGAACATAACAAATCTAATAGATAACCATAATGGAATCAAGCATGTAATACTAAATTATAACCATAAGAACACCTTGTTTCAGTCCATAATCACCATTATATTAATTGTAGTAAATACACAGAAGCTTCATTACAATAATAGTAGTACATGCTCATGCGCGTAACAGATCTAGCAGCATAATCTCACTATACCCTAGTTCTCACACATATATATATGCTCCCTCTCTCTCTATATATATACTACACAATTCACTACATATTTATAAGGGTGGGGAATTTCCCTTCACCGTTTATCTATTCTTAAAATAGGTCACTTTATATTATTAGCCACATGCCATTACAAAAATAGGCTTACATGTAAGAGTGTTAACAATAGATCTCTCTTTTTCAACTATCAGTTCACAATTCTATCTTTATCTTGCATTCATGCAAAGTGCTTCATATCTGATCATCCAAAATAGCCAATGTGTGACACGCAGGTCTCCAATTAGTTTGAGTGATCCACACGCTATCTCTAAAAATAGATCCTCATCATGAAAAATGGCTAAGTCCTGAATCTATCTCTATTCTATGTGTGATCCTCTCCGATGCTTCCAGTACCTTTGAATGCACTTTGTTCTCCCGCATGAACCTTTTGTATTTTATTCACTAAGTTCCATAGTTTGACTGATCAACATTACCCCACACTAGTTTCATTGCCACACCGGAAATATTTTTCTCCAAAAACAAACCAAAGAATATGAATAAAGGAATAATTTTTTTTTTTATGAATGAAAGAATGCCTTTAACCTACAGTGTCTTCCTCTGCAACCTGAATAACCAATTTTGGATATTCCTCTTTTATCTCTGCCTCTAAGGTCTACCATTCATTGAGCATGGCCTCTACTTTCTCTAGAATATCTACTGCAATTGAATCCAATTCATCCCTTTCAATCTCTCCTTTTTCATTCTGTAATACCAAAACAATGTTGGACATGACAGTCATTCTTCCTTCCAACAAGTCCATCTTTTGAGAAATGAATTTTCCAAGCTCATCTAGCCTTTCTCTGTGAGGTTCCTGTGTCTTTAAGGGCCTCGTGCTTCTACTTAACAAGTGCTAACCATTATGTACGACCCAATGTCTCATCCTTCATGGCCTTCAGGACCTCATTTTCTTTTAAAATGGTCATGGTTTTTATAATAGCCTCTTACACTATACAAATATTCAGCGCTTGATCTGCCTTCTTGAGTTCCTCCTATAAGCTCTGAAGCAATCCTTCATATGATGTAATATTCCATATCACTTTGAAGAATTTTTGATCTCTACTTCTTGTGTTGGATCCTTTGGCTCGGTATGTGTAGAGGTTAATCTTCTAGCAATAATTCCACCTATGTACTCACATAATGTACTCCCGATGGAAACGTCTTGGGTACCTTTGGTTCTAAGTGTGGCCTAGCCTTCATGAAATTGTCACCAATATCCTCTGCCATGCTAATAAACACAACATTCTTCTTATGTGCCAAATATTTTCCTATTTTAGGTGTGCTATCTCCTCATCCTTAGTCTTGATCTCCTCCCTTAGCGCCCTAATTGTGGTAGCTTTGTCCATATTCGATGTGTGACCTCTGTTGACACTTTCACCAAATCATTTATCACCTATTCATCTGACATAATAGTAGGCTTTATTGTTATGTGTCTAGCTTGAGGTGTCTTTTTCAACCTCCTTGACATGCATGAATCCTCACATACATCAAATTCTAGTTCATCCATGTGTGTGTGCATTGACCATGACAATTTCTTCCTTGTGCACACTTTCACCATATCTTCATCCATTAATTCCCATCCATATAACTCCTTTTATGTCATTGTGCTCTAGAAATAGGTGCAGAAAATTTTACCTATGTCCTCGGTGTAGCCCATGGCTAGTGGAATATACTCCCCACTCATTCTTCTTGATCTATGTTGCTTAAAAATTTGGCTTCAAGATTGGGAACTTGTGATGCTATGTCATGAGAAGTCTCTGTTCTTGTCTCTTCTACCCCTTTTTTTCCTTTTCTCCATCCTTCATTTCTTCATCTTTTTGTTCCTCTATGTTCTCTAGAGGTGTAGGAGAATTAGGCGTGCTTTCCTCTAACTCTTTTGCTTCCTTCTTCAACTTTAATTTCCTTCTCCTTTTCCCAATTGTCTCTTTTTGCGGAGAGATTCAAGGTGATTTATGCACTGTTTACAGAGTAGCACCTTGGGTCCTTTTTCTCTTGAACACTCTCTTGAATTGGCACTCTACTTGGAATACATCAAATTCCTCGTCATTTCCCTCTTGTGGCTAAGGTGGATTAGTTGTGCACTTAGCTTAATCCTTATTTGGAGGTTGTCTTCTACCTCTGTGTTCCAAATCACCACTACCCTCATTATCCTCCTCTTCATCATCGACTTGAATTTTTTCGTGGGCTAGGGTGTTGAAACATTTTCCATTATATGCTTAACCTTTGGAGGCCTTGGGAGTGTGAAATCATTCTCCACATACTTAGTGTTCTCCAGCTTGGGTTTGATTTGTAGGTACACAAGCGCTACTCCTATGTCCCCAACTACCAAGCTCACAGGTTTCATGCTTATAATATCTGAAATAAGTCTTTTAATGTATGCATTACACCTTGGATATACATAATTTTTCCTCAGAGTGTGGTAGTCACAATCTACCTTGTCTACATTGAAGGTTAAACGAAACACATCTGAGAACTAATGAACTAATGCCTAGAAATACCTCACTGTGAAGGCATACAAAATTTTTCACCATGGGATCCAAGCCCCGTCCTTCATCACAAATCACGTGATGTAAAAATGTTGGTATATTGAAAATTGAACCACCTTACCCACCATTGAAGGCAAATCTTTCGGTATGCACCACTCTTCCTTGAATGCCACACATAGTATATCGTACCACATCTTTTCCCTCTACTTGAATGGTTCACTCATTGATCCATCACAAAATTACTTGGCAAACCTTTCCGCATGTGACTTATGTTCCATGGGGTACTCCCAAATCTTATCCTTTGGCCCATCAGGCACCCCAATCTCCATGAATACTAAGGAAAATAACATAACACCAAAACTGATTCTGTCACCTAGCCACACTTCTTCGATGATTGTATTTGCTATATGATATGCAATGTTGTAGACCACTCCTTGAGACATATTCTTGGTGACGTGCAACCACATTGTCTTTACCTATGACCACCTTACTTGGTCATTCAACTTTGTCACAAGATGTGAAAATTCCTACACTATAGGGTACTTTTTCAACTCACAATGTCTATGACACGCGAGAACCTTGGTATACCCCATATCCTTCCTTGTCTTTAGGATTGCAGATTTATCCATCAAATCATTATCCAGATCCAATCCTAAGGCCCTTAGTCCTATCACCATTGAAATCAAAGCAGTTGTGATTCTTACCCTCCATCCGACAAAGTAGAAGAAGTCCTCATGGAATGCTCATCAACCACTGATACAATGGTTCATACTTTCCAAAATATTTTAGTTCATACAGCTAGTAGACTCCATTCTACTTTAGCAACTTCTCACCAGCATCATCGTATACTAGCATATCCTCTACCATGTTCTTGTTTGTTTTTTGTGCTTAGAAACGTATCGAGCTCCTTCTTATTAACTGATGTTTGATGGTTGTAGTCATTTATTTTACATTTGCAAATATGGGAATCCCATTCTTATCCCACAATCATGCCCTCTAGATACTGTATTTCTAAAAAATTACTCTTGGGAGCAATCTCTTCTTCCACTTCAACCTTCTTCTTCCCTTTATCTCCTGTTGTGGGTGGTTTATTTGGTGCCATTTTAAAAATATTTCTTTTCTTCCCTTTGTAGTCGAGAAAATCCAAACCCTAGCTTAAATATCCATACCCTAGTAGAAATTACATGCCCTATCTTGTTTATAATGTGTCTACTTTTCTCAAACCCTTCTATAGGAATGAAAGCTTCTCCAATGCACAACCCTTCTCCCCACGTCTGGTTTCATACTCTATGCACCTCAATATGATTTCTCAGCTCGTTTACACTTAACCCTTTTCAAATTATCTCAATTGCAATGGTAAAAATGAACTTACATCCTGTCCTTATATAGAATTTCAAAAAGTTAGTGCATTTATTGCTCCTCCACCTATCAATAATCCTCTAATTAATTGACCATTTTCATTATTTCGTGCAATATCTTCGCACCCAAGCTATAACCTTCTAGCATGCCCTCCTACCTTTTGGTTACAGTATTCTCTTCAGTGCACTTCCATGCACCTAAGTACCTCATCACTACACCTTCCACTAGTAGTCTTCCCGACCCCTGCTTACCTCATGTTATACTTGTTTCTTCATTCCTCTCTATCTATGGTCCTTGTGTCCAGAAGAAATCTCTCTTTTGTAATTTTCCAACCTTGAATAGCACCCGTAGATAGTTCCTTTCATGTGTACTTATTTTCAGCAGTCATGTACCCAAATATCAACAACCTACCCCACACTACGGGTATGTGCAGTCCTCTGCACATAAAAATTCTTCAAATAGTAATTAGCTTTTGGCCCATAAACACGCTTATTACACAAACAAACCAACTAAATTGATAAATTATAACAACAAAGAAATAAATAAATTAAGAAAATGTAGAATTGAAAACCTAATATAAATGGTCATACTTCCTTATTACAAACACCAAGAAGACTTATTTATAGTAGGGCTTGACCTACTCTCATTGAAGTAAACGGGTAATTGCGTATTCCATTAAGGGAATCTAATCGATAAATTTCTTATTTAAGTATATGTGTGATAACATACGGCCCCAACCAATGTACTTTGAGTTTTCCTAGATGGTGCAAAACTTAGAATCATAAAGGATCACCATCTATCCTATATCTAACTTTTTATCCCCGATGTGCTGTTATGCCATGCTTTCTACCCGCCTTCTCTTGTTTTTGAATCTAGCTTGCGTTCATCCAATTTTATTAACTTTTCAATGTGTTCTTCTAATGTTTGCTCATCAAAGAGACCTCTAGCATGCGCAATACGTAAATAAGGTAACATAAATTCCATAGGAAGAACTGCTTCTATGCCAAACACTAACTGAAATGGTGTGGATTTGTTCAAACTTTTATATGTTGTTTGATTTTCCCAAAGTACTACAGATACCTTATCATCCCAATATTTTCTTCCAATATCATAGATTTTTTTCAATGTACGGCTCAAAAATTTATTGAAATCCTCGAAGTCCCATTTTCCCGAGGATGATAGGGTGTAGTCTTATTGTGTGCAATTATGAATTCATCCAATAAAATTCTAATTGTCTCATTAATAAAATGTGTTCCCCTATCACTGGTCAAACTTAAAAGACATCCTTACCTTGTAATAGTATTTTCCCAAAGAAACCCGACTACTATGGCCCACTATACTGATCCTTTGTAGGTGTTTCTTACCGCACACCTTATCGGATAATCTATGTAATTTATGATGTAACATGATCCAGTTCTACGTGCAATTTGGTGAAACAAGTACCAAAAATCTATAGTCCATTTCTCAAATGGTTCTACACTAGTAATTGGTCTTAAAGGTATTTCATCTCATTGACCTAGTTTCTCAAGGCATTGATAATGATCATAAGCCTTACAAAATTCCTTACAATATTTATACAGGGTCTCCCACCATAATCCAGTGATTATAATCTTGGGCGTAGTGGCATCACCAAAATAGTGGCCACTTGCAATACCACCATGATCTTCTTCTATAATATCCATGCACTCATGTTCCAATACATAATGGTGTAATACTTCATCTCAGCCCAATTTATACAAAGTCACCACCGATTAACATATAGGGGTTTTGCATATAGTAAGTTGTTTCTTCTCTAAGGACTTCATTCCTTTTGGTGTCATCCCTGTTTGTAGAAAGACAATAATGTCTTCTAGCTCTAATGGTTCTCATTGTAACCTGTATAACTATGCATCTAACATGGTATCCTCAATTTCCTCTAGTTCTTCTCCTAACTATATTTTGGATAGATGGTCAGTTGAGAATTACTTTTCCCTAGTTTTACCAAAATCAGAAATCAAATTCCTGAAATAAGAGCACCCATCCACATATGCACCCTTGGAGAATAGGTTTGTTTACCAAATAATTCAATTCCATGTGATATTTATAAAATATTGATGGTATATCTCGTAAGTACGAGCGGAATTTATCTAGCTCATATATTATTAACAAAGCTTTGCACTTTGTAGTTGTGTAATTTTGTTCTCAGGAGTCATCTTTATACTAGCAAAATAGATAGGATGGTCTACAATACCTTCTCTAGGTTGATCCAACATCGTGCCAATGGTCATGCTAGAGGCGTCAACATGTACATGAAAGGGTTGGTCCCATGAAGGAAAATTTAGAATAGGCATGGTAGTAAGTTTTTCCTTTAATGTCTCAAATGCACGTTGTTGCGGTTCTCCCCAGTAGAACGTACCTTTCCATTTTAGTAACTCTTCCAATGGTGCGGAAATTTTGGCATATCCTTTGATAAAATTCTGTAATATCCTATATGACCCAAAAATCTGCACACCTCACTTTGACTGGTAGGCTCCCTTAGACCTATAATGACTACGACCTTCACTGGATCAACCAACAAACCCTCCTTGCAGATTATGTGTCCTAACAAAAGATCCGAAATGCTGTAGAAAATATGAATTTCTTGATGTTTAATGAGATACTAAACTATCTACATCTTTTAAACATTAAGTGTAGATTGTCACAATGACCCTTATCTAATCCATACACCATCCAATCATATAAATATACACCGTAAGAATTTGCTAATAAATTCCTTGAATGTTTGAACAACTATGTGAAAAATATAAGCAGAACATTTTTCATACCAAAAGGCATTACAAGATAGGAGAAGCTACCCCATTCAGTAGGAAATGTAGTCTTTTCCCAATCCTCATGTGTAATCTGAACTTGATGGTATCCAGATAACCCATCTGTGAATGAATATATTTCACGCCCTGCAATGCCTTCTATTATTTCCTCGATGAATGGCATAGGAAAGGGATCAGTCACACATGCAACATTCAACTCCTGTAGCCCACAAATCCCAATCTATCCATCTTTCTTTATACCGATCACCATTGGACTAACCCATTCGACTCATCAAGGGGCTTGATAGTTCTAGACTTCAACATTTTGTCAATTTCTTCTTTGACCTTTTCACACAAGTTGGGGTTCCTCTTATAGCGTCTCTTTCTAACTGGGTGCACACCCTCATTAAGTTGTATCTTCATCTCCCTAACGATTCATGCACACCTTTAAGTTCATCATACCCCTTAGGAATAATTCCTAGTAATCCCTTAGTAACTCTATGATTTTTTCCACTTGAGTCTAACCAATAGTCCCCAATTATGGCTTCCTTAGACTTAGCCTCTGATCCAATATTCACCTTCTTTGTCTTCATAGGTTCATGATAGGCATGTGTGGTCTTATCTGCACTGTCCAACACCTCCCGCCTACCCATTGAATGATTTACATCCATATTTTCTACTTCTTCGTCATCCACTAAGTAGACCATTTCTCCTTTTTCTTTCTCAAGGCAAGCACATTGAAGTAATGTTGCATCGGCCTCTGTCTCTTCAACAAGACATGCTCCTGAGGCTCCTTCATCTAATAACTCTTGAAGGAGTTCTTCAGCCTTGGCACTATCTCCCATAGTTAAGTGCTTTATGAATTTCAAGGATTCTTCCACCGAAGGATTTGTAGATAAGAGGTTAAATTTATGGCTTACTCCGGTAATTAAATCTTGCCAATTTCTAGTCTCTCTATGGAGTTCATCATATACATACCAAGTGCACACACATCCTTTTAAAGTGGAATAAAACTTGTGCACCCATAGAGAAGGTGATAAAGCTTCCTACCCTTCTCGTACATTGAGTCTCTCACAATTCTAAACGTGGTGTTGTACAAGTTGATTGCCATAATAAGTACAAATTTGAGTAGGTGCATTTCTCTGAGGAACCTAGTAACAAGAGTAATCCTAATTTCATTCCATCCTACAAGATTATCCTTGTGGGCCATCCACCAAAGATGTTTTTATCCCATGAGAGTATATGCTATAATATTTCTTCTTTCTAATGGGTCTATCCACTTTATTCCATGGCGCGTAGGAATACCATAGGATCTCCTTCTCCTGTAATAAGGAACCAATCTATTACCTATCCTCCCGACATAACGCCATTTACTCGACTCTAGGAAATATGCTCTTTACTATGCACCCTACCAACTCATAAGTACTATGAGCCCAATTATCACAAGAAACACTTGTAGTATCACTAATATACTGTGCATCTCCCACTGAATTATTATTTCTTTGGTTGTCTCAAGTATCTCTGGATCTCAGATGACACGTACATAAATCATATTCAAATTTTCTTCACTTAAGGGCTCAACATAGGGCACATATTTTCCATCTGTTAAAGGGATAATAACTCTCTCATCCTTGTTTTCAAAACTAATATAGCCCTATTGAACTGAATATCAACATTATTTGCATAGCACCAAGGATGCCCCAATATAGTTGGGAAGCTATCTCGAATCTTCTAGTGTTAAAACCTCAAAGTCCCCAATAAACTTAGCTCCTTTTATAGTAATGGATGCATCTTTAAAAACTCCAATGGGAGTGGCTTTAGTCCAATTAGATATGAAAAATACATTAGAGGATAGATGTAATGGGGTCTCCGCATTTGTACCCATGCATCCAAGGTAAGAACATTGACTTCCACGCTTGTATCAATCAAGTATATTACTCAATAGCCACCCATCCACAACAAAGCATTCGATTAATTTCCTTTTCATAATCTAGGATATGAGGGGGAAGATTTGCGTGTAGGTTTTTTCATCCAGGTCTCAATACTTGCATGTGGAGTGTTTCCCTTAACAAATCCCTTGATAATGAAATGATATTTTCCTACCGTAACATTTTACACACTTCCCTTAAGTCATCTATATCAGTTTGGACCATCTCTGATACTTTATTTTGCTCCATCTTTTGTGATTTCTCTTTTAAGTATTGTATCTCACCCTGAAGATTCCTAAGAACTTCCATGGTTTCCTGATAGACCTCCTTTTGATGGGTAGGATCTGGGTACCATGCATGTAGAACCTCCTCCTTAGTAATGGTAGGCTTCTACTGTAATGCTTCTTGGGCATGTACGCCTCTGTGCGGGTCATGATCTTCACTTGTAATACCTCGCCACTCGCTTCCAACTTAGGCATCCATTGATTTTACATAGTGTGATGTATCCTAACCATCTACACCCTTGTTTTCTTTTTTATGTTGCTTATTAAGGTGCTGATACAAGTCTGGGCACTTCTCATAGTTAGGGTTCTTTCTACAAAAAGAACATGTAATATTCTAAGGACATTCATGCCTATAGTGGTTAGGAGATCCACATGTATAACATGTTCTGCGAGGGAACTCACTTCTTCCACTACCACAGCCTCATCCTCCAAATCCACCGTGGTATCCTCGACCTCTACCACGATGGCCTTCAAAATGCCTTTCATTTTGATCATAGCGTGCCTGAGTGTGATATCAGTCCTAATGCTCATTCTTTCCCTTAGAGTTATCTGAAACTTCTGTCTATCATACACCAATATCTATAGCATCATGGATCTGACCAATCAACTGGTAGTCTTCTGTGTCATGATTCGTGGACCTATAGATTTTACAATAGCTTGAAACATTCTTCCTTATCACACGTTATAATAATGGGAAGTGGCTAGCATCATGGTTTAAATGGCATATCTCACAATCTAACAACAATGAGCGTACTGATCTGTGAGGACAAATATCCTTTGTGTGACCTTCTACTTCACAATTTGTGCACCAAATCCCTATGCACGTCTCATGTGCTAAATTTGTTAATAGTTTCTCCAATTGTTTTTCCATAGTTGCAATATGTGCTTCTAAAAATGGGCTCACCCTAGTATCTATACTTCTAACTGCCTCAATGTGTAAGGTTGCTTCAAGTGCTTCACATGGATTAGTGTATGTCTTATGTGATAATGCCCTTCTAAAAGGGGTAATTAGACCCCAAAAAACCACTGTGCATGTTGGTTTGTGTGTATGTCATAAGAAAGAATAGATAATTACATTTTTAAATAGGCATCATACTCTCTAACACTCTCGAAGTGCCTTTCTTAAAATCCTTGAGTACACTTATACTCTTACTCCGCTCAAACTCGGGGATGTGAAACTCTTTAAGGAAAGCATCTTTTAAAGCTGTATAGTTTACGCAAGTCTGATCAGGGTCAAAATTTTTGTACCAGCTGTGTGCACACCCTTGTAACGTAGTAGAAAATTAGATATCCCTACATTCAAAATCTATGATTCCTTTTTCATGCCACAAAGATTTCACACATTTGCACATATTCAATAGCATCTTCTATGCCCCTATAGTCTTGAAGATGAAGAGACATCTCCATGTAAATATTCTGGGGTTGGTGCGGACCTTTCCCACTTGATCCAAAACCTCCTGTGTTTCCCCTACCTCCGTAACCACCGGATCTGCGGGAACTAGAGCTACCTCTACCTCCTAATCCCACACATGTAGATGGTTTCGGACCAAAATATGTGCTTCCCGTGTCCTAAAAGTATAACCGAACTATACCCCGACAGTTTGTGAAACATTACCACTTCCAGAAGTTAGTCCAAAAATTAGTGCACCTAAGTTTTGTGCAGATGATACACTAAAAAGGTACTCCCATATAACAATGAAGCTATTTGCATTGCCATCACCATGCCTTTCATAAGACTTGCTCCTACTCTTCCACTTCTTGAATTAACTTGTTGTTGTTTGGGTACTAGATGTTGGAAAACCAAGCGCAAGGGCAAGGTTGCCAAGTGGATTCAGATGTGCACCCATGGCCTAGGTTGTCTCTCGTTGGAGTGGTTCTAGATGAGGCCTAGGAGGGT
The DNA here is from genome assembly GCA_018340775.1 of Taxus wallichiana var. yunnanensis. Classification (NCBI taxonomy): domain Eukaryota; kingdom Viridiplantae; phylum Streptophyta; class Pinopsida; order Cupressales; family Taxaceae; genus Taxus; species Taxus wallichiana. The sequence continues at coordinate 49,059,286 of CM031244.1, read as the reverse complement.
TCCCTACCATGTTTTACCAAATGGGGAGTTCTTGAGGCTTGTGTTCCATATATTCTGTCTCGAACTTCAACTCCTTCTTAAACTATTTTTCTCCACAATGCCATTTTCTCCGCAACCTCTCACTAATTTTGTACCTCCCTCTCACATGCCTCATTATACTTAATCCACCTCTCCTCCCTCTTCCTTTATGCCACTAGGTCTTCCATATTTCACTAAACCTACTCCCGCCCCTACGCATGGTGGGGTTTTGTTAACCATCATTTTACTCTCCAAATTCAAATTTACCATCAGGATCTTGATTGCCAGTGGAATGCCTTATAGGTAAGTTTCCCTTATATATCATAAAAACTAGAATTCAGCTACCTCTGGACATGAATAAGTGGAAATTGAGTACTCCAAGATATAACTATCTAAAACACCATGGAACCATGTATCCACAACTCGATTCCAAATCAGATCAACATCATAAAGGGCCTAGAATTCTTCATATGTCCAAAAAGTGCATGATACCTTCAATTCTTCTAGATGCATACACAATTAGCCACTCATACAATTCTATTGGAAAGATAGTGAAGAAGCTCTCATATAAACTATCATACAAGTTCTGTTCCACCCACATGTGTGTGTTAAACTCAGATCTAGTGCTGAACCGTTGTGTGTATTCTTCTTCTATATCATGTATCCACTCCTCAACACTTGCCAAGGTCAACCGGTATGTCTTCATCGTGAATCATCCTGAAAATAATTGAAAAAGAGGTCCCGATAATAGAACCAATGATGCAAAGCATAGAACTTAACAATACAAGCCCAAGTGTTTTGTCACATCCCTCATCCTAGACTCGAATGCTCACCGAAGCATGCAAAGGTACCAGCCCCTCTTTAGGGTTGTTTTTGCAAGATGTTATCATGATGAAGACTTTATTCATTCAGATATATAGCTAATATATCTTTCATAGAGTGTATATTCAGACCTAGATCTAGAACATAATAGATCTAATAGATAACCATAATGGAATCAAGCATGCAATATTGAATTATAACCATAAGAACACCTTGTTTCAGTCCATAATCACCATTATATTAATTTTATTAAATACACAGAAGCTTCATTGCAATAACTTGATAGCACACGTTCATGCATGCAACATATCTAGTAGTATAATCTCACTATACCTAGTTCTCACACATATATCTATGTTCTCTCTCTCTAAGACACAATCTTGTTCTTTGGTTCAAACTTGACTATTAAGGGCATAATACACATGAACCCCACACACTACACAATAGGTATTACACATTATTTTTCTCCAAACATTTCGTGTCATGTGTCTTACACCTTGCATCCTACATTCTACATTTAGACTACATCATTTCGACCATCACACATTTACATATCATACATACTTTACACATCAAATTAATGTTCATCATATACATGTCACACTCATATTTTCCATGTGTTTAGCATCATATGCTGCTCATCACATATATTATATATTCTTCTACGCACTACACTCACTACCTTATGATGCACTACACTCACTACCTTATGACGCACTTTCATTCGTTGGTCCATACTTGACTTCCAAGGGTTTACAAATCAAATGGACCTTACATTCATCACGTGTTTATCATTTGACCCTTTTCATCATGTGACATTTCTAGGATAGTGACACACACTATAGGATAAATCTTCACTTACTATTTCAGCTTGTAGTGGTATACAATTTAGGCTACATCACCACTCCTTACCATTCATCTTGTAGTGACCCACGCTATAGGCCACATCGTCACTTTCTCTATCCATCTAGTAGTGATATATGCTTAGTGATAAATCATCACTCATACATTCATTTTGTCATGATATACGCTTAGGCTATAAGGTTCACACATCTCTTCTATATGTCACATATCATCATCACTATGCATACATACTCATCACAACGTGCTGTACAACACACACACACTTCGACCATTTCTCGATGATGCACTCTCGTTTATGGTTCATTCTTGACTGCTGTGGGGAAAAACCAAATGAACCTCACTACATACATTTACATTCACTTAGAGGGGATGTGGCTTGTATCACTCCATTTTGCATTTCATTTCATATATCCCCAGCATACTACATATTATGGTTTCTTTTACTCTTGCTTTCTTTTTCTTGTTAATGGTTGCTTTATTACACATGCTATTTAGATTACTTATATGTCATCCACACATGAACATTCACATATTTTTATAGTTGTGATCACAAATACATGTCTCTTACACACAACATGGATGCTCACCTTATACCCTTCCTACATTGGTCATTGGGGGCATCCACATTCATCTCTCACATGTGTTATTGCTTCATTTTGTACTTAGCACTTTATATCACTTGGTTATACACACTTTTGACATACTATTTATTTTTCTAAGGTGATCGAAAAAGAGAATAAAAGAGGAGAAAAATGATTTGAGAAGTGATCACAATCTATTATGAAATACAACACAAGTGATAAAAATTTATTGTGAAAAATACTTGAGTAGATTCTCAACATTAAGGAGTTGAAGCTTATAGAAGGTCAATATGACTGAAGTTGGGAGTTGAATCTTCCATGCAAGTTGAATCTTGCTAAATATTAGGTTGTTTCTTGATTAAATTTTGGAGTTACAACTCCAAGTTGAGTTTATGCTCAACATGAAATCATTGTAACAATTATAGGACCTTTGAGTCCAAACTAGTTATTCGGTTTTAGTGTTTTTTTCTCCCTTGAAGGGTTTCCCACATTAAACTATGTGTCTCTCATGTGTGCTCTTTCATTTATATCTTATGAATGACTTTGTGATTTTAGTATCTCTAAGTTAAGGAAATTGAATTATGGGTCAAAATTTGTATATGCACTGATTCACCCCCACCCCTCTTAGTGCCTAGAATTTGTTTTTGTTAACAACTCCTTAATAGATTCAGTGATATTAGTCATACATGTAGCGATCAAGGTTAAGATCTTGTAGACACCAAATTTAGGTCACACTTCCGCCTTTACCCACATGTATATTAATTTAATTAATCACAATTAAATTAATTCTCATGGTAACCATATTCATTATTTAATTACCTTAATTAAACTACTTTCCACCTCACCTAGAAACTACATCATAAACTTATTCTTAGCATGCTTCCCTTTTACTAGGACTCAATATCCACTCACCATAACTAACTGAGACTTATTCCTACCTACCTTAATTAACTAAGACTTAGTTCAAACCTAAAATCACATGCCTATTCTTCCTCTAACCACATTCCCACTTACCTAAGTGCAACATTCCATTTTGATCCGGGAGAATAGACAGAGCTAGACAAAAAGATTGCCAAGATCTGTCATTTTTAGTAAACCTAGGATTTCCCATCCTAACTGACACCGAGCAACCCTAAACCATTGTCAGTTACCATATATTCACTTTGGTAACCTTGTTTTATAGATTGGTTGAATTATACAAGTCTTGGAGAATAGAGATCTGTATGCAAGAACGCACTGCAGAAACTCCTGTACATCCAGACACCCTGAACCAACAACCAAACACTAATATGAAAGGAAAAAATTCATGGAAACATCCCAGGAAGCACGCCTATGGCACTGACCATCAGTTCCATGGATCAACCATCACCTCCATCCAACCACTAGGTCTACAAACACTAGTAAGTACCTTTGGATCTGCACCTTCTCATATTTATTTCGATTAGTTTCTTCATATTTGTTTGAGAGTTCTATTCTCTCTTGTATCCCATCATCTCACCCCCTCCTGCCAAATCCCTCCACCTAATCACCTACAACCCCCTAGCCTCCCATACCTGATTTTAGATACCTCTTACTACCCCCAACATTTTCATCCATCTCCCCATTACATGTCCATTCCATGTGCGATCCCACAGAATCACCAAAAACAAACCTTCACTAAGTTTCTATCAGCCCAAACCTACCAACGCCGATTAACTAGAACCATTGTCAGGTTTCTTCTTAACGACATCACTCATACCCTACCGACACCAATTTCTATGTCTGGAAAACCTACCTATAACAACAACCTCATACCTTTCACCCAAACAACCCAAATCACCTAAAGCTTGACCCTGACATGTCCCAACCATTTTATTTACCTGTCTAACTTTCAGATCTGATCATAACCTAGCTTGTTAGATTAGATTTGTTTATTGTACTTGAATGAGATACCTAAATCATATCAAATATAGTAGGACATTATTGGTTCGTATTACTTCTTATATTAAGTTGTTTTAAATAGTGTATTGACAACCATCGAGGAAGTATCACACTTCCTGGATCTAGCTCACGCTAGGCAATCCACTAACCTTTTCTATTAACTATGTTTTGTGGTCTTGCTCTATATTTCAAGTAGTTCCTCCTAGCCAAAAGGAATCTCACACAATCAGCATTGGATCGGGGATCGAATGCGTGTCAACCTTGAACCAACATTATAACGGTATTCCTCCTTGAATTTTACACTTATTTGTTTCATTAATTTGCTAAGAATCCAGTGAAACAAACCTTTTGAAATCATTTGGGAAAATTTCTTGTGAAAATGGTGGTAAAATAAACTCAAGAGGAGAGTATTACATATCCACAAGTCCATCAAAATCATTGCAAGAATAAACAAGATCCATTTGTTAAAGTTTTCGGTCATGGACTTTGAAACCTATGACATCAAGAAGAAATTATAGGATTTTTGAACTCATTTTTCTATTTGATCAAAGAAAGTATCTTCACTTTCTATATCATGTGCTTATGCAAGTATATGTAGACTTATGAGAATATTTCTTTGGTCTAGGAGTGTTTTTAAATGATTATTATAGCAAAAATCTCATTTGAACCCTATATGAAACCCTCCCAGGGTTTGGTGTAAGAAAGGTGGTTGGAAGACTTAATCAAAATCTCCATAGCTACAAATCTCAATAATGCATCTTCATAGGACCCTAAATAAGAATCACAAGGAATTTTATGTGGAAAATCTCTAAATTTTCCAAATTCTCTTACATACCTCTAGAAATCCTATAGCTTACTATAGAAGGCCTAATTTGAGGCTTATGATTGTTAAATAGAGACATCCTTAACAAAGAAAGACATGGTGATTTTTGGAATACAATATGAAGGCCTAAATGGGTACTAAAATTGATAATCATCCTAAAGTTTGAAGCTTTGCATCAGAATTTACACTTGAATTTGACCTAGAGAAGGGCTAGTTGAACAAGAAGCTAGTGAGGTAATTAAAGAAGTGAAATAGTGATCTATTCTCATAATTGAATCTCAAAAATTGAGACACACATTTAAGAGGATAGACGGTAGTCAAATATATTCTCACTTTGTGTTGGGTATGCTTGAGGTTCTCCCAGTGAGTTTTGATGGAGATGAAGACTCTTAAGTGCCTAAAAAGGACTATTTGGAGTAAGATAGAAGGAAGGTGGTGGTTTTTATTGTTTTAAACCACTTTGATGTGTTTCAATGTGTTAATTTAAACTCATGAACTAGGTAAGAGTGTTGTAGAATATCAAAAGACATATTTTTCTTGTTCAAGGAGCACTTTGTAGTTACACAAAGAGGTGTAAAAGAATAGTTTGTAAGAACTCATAACAAAGAACTCAAATGGAAAGTGATCCTTGTTGCTCCAACATCTTGAATGCACATTAAGATGTATAAATCATCAATAAAGTGTAATTTTGCAAGGTTTGAGATAAATAATCAAGAAAAGTTTCAAAACGTAGCTAATATATCAATCCAATGGATGATAAAGGTTGTTGAAGCCTTGAATCGGTCACCTATAGGTCTAACATGTTCATGTAGAGTAGGGGACAACTTTGAATAAGGAAACATGGAGTATAGGAGAAAATAATAGGCATATTTAGAATCTTGAGAATGCATAAATGAGTGATGAATACAAGTACACTTCAAGAGGGGTAGGAGGATAAAGTGAAATTGAGACAACGAGTGCTGAAAAAGCACTTCAAGATCATGGTGATACACTTGGCTCATCAATAAGTGTTGAGAACAAGGTATGAGACCCATTTTTGGTATGGGAAGAAAATGATGGATATCCTAAACCCGGGGGGATCAAGAAGGAGGTTCTTCATGTAGTATATAAGGTGCTAGAACATTACAAAGATTGACCAAAATGCACTGAAAGATCAACTTAGGGACCAAATTCCTAATTTACCTACAATGAGCTTATGGAGAAATTAAGCCTAGAATTCAGTCATAGTAGATGAGATAAACACTTGTGTGTGCTAGGAGGATGTTTTTCACTCTAATATCATATTTTTGGCATGTGAATGCTCCATGCGATCATTTTCTCAAGGGGGATAGTATTTTGAATGCTTGAAGAATGAAAAATCTAGACTTAATGAAGAGAAAGACAAGATGAGGAGATAAAATGAATAATTTGGTTGATGTTTCCAACCAAGATAGAGACCAAACAAGTTGATGCGGGATCAGACCATGAACTAAAACTAGGAAATTTTTCATTAATGTTAAAAGTGGGAGAATAATCGGGATTTTTTTCCATCAATGATAAAGGGAGATATTTTTGGCATGTGGATGTTGAGTTTTCATTAATGTCAAAGGTATACTAATGACAAAACAGGATGCATGAGAGATAGAGAGAGATTGGAGTGATTTAGACAAGGAAGAATAGGATAGTTGCTTGAGAACACCTAAGTAAGCAATGACTTCTTGAGAAACTAGTGATAGGTATAAGCAGGGTGATGCTATGAGAACAAGAGGTGAATTTGTCAAACTAGCTCATTTTAGGATGTCAAATCGCAAGTCCTAGGTAGAAAAGTGACCTATAAAGGTGAAGTGAAGGAATGAGGAGGATAGTGAAGCATGTTAAAGGAATAAAAAACATTATGGTCCATGTTCAAGGGTTACATGATGAAAAATAGTTCATAGGTGGCGAGTTGTAGTGTAAACTAGCCCAAATTGGACTATTTCAGGCACCTAACATTAGATCTTGAAGAAAAAAAATATGAATAACATAATTTCGGTCATTGGAAGTGTGTAGGGACATTTTCAATAGTCCAAATATGAATCTAAAGGTCACAATTCAATTATTAAAGGCACTTTCAGAGTCGGGACAAGTAGGTTTAGCATGCCCAAATGAGATGGGATTGGAAGGTTTAAAGTCAACCAATATAAATTGTTAATTAGAGATCATATAATAGGTATACATAAAGGTGTGGCCAAAATTTTAGGACCTGAGGAGGATTTTTGTAAGTTATTGCATGTTTACTAAAACTGGGTTAAGTGAGGTATGCTAAACTAGCACTTTGGCTTCTTAGCATTCAAGAAAAAATGTGGAGCCTTCTTCAGATAAATCATAAGAGAAATTTTTTACGATAATATCAATAAAAAACATTTTATAAAATTTTTGATCCCAAATGGATGAGAAATAAGAAATTTCTATCCATTTTTGTGGACTTGTATTAAGCTTGATTCAAACATAGTTAAATCGGTATATAGAAAATTGTTTGGTTGATCCTCCAAATGAACTTTTTTTGAAAATTTATGAACTTGGTAATTTAGATAATTCATCATATCATATTTTCATGATGCTTTAATATCTTGACTCATGGTGAAACCCACAAGAAAACAACATTTTTTGTAAAATTCGGTATACTGAGACAAAGTTTACAAAGTAACCCATGCTAAAATGTTAGGTGAAGGATGTTGGGGATTTTTCTTAATGTTAATGAAGTCCTCTAGGTTTTCCTTTGGATAAAATTTATGGTAAATTTATGTTTATGCTCTATCGAGTTGAGAATGCTAGAATGAAAGAAGTAGGTCTGCGAAATGGAGGTGAAAATGTGTTTTTCTCCTTATAACCTATAAAAATGAGTACTTGATGTTGATGTACAATACCCATGTGAAGCTTTCCAATATTTTTTCATCATGAAAATGATTTTTTTTTCATTTGTAAGCCCATTCTAAAAAAATGGGTTTTGGAGCTCAAACCGAGTCTGGTCTACCTCTAAGATGCACGTTTTTCCATGCTAAATTTTTTTAATTGAAACTTTTTGGTAAGGTTAAAATTTTCACAAGGTCAAGATATTTCCATAAAGGTATGACTTGAGTCATGAGAAGGTGTTTATATAAATTTATTCCTCCTTTTTTGAAGACTAATTTTTGATCCTCCAGGACTACGAATGTCCAGTTGATAATTATATTGAAAAAAGGTCTTCTGCCTTAATTTGATGAATATTGTGCATGTGGTGATGAATTATACATATTTTAGTGTCCTCCATGAATTTTTAAATGATTTACATGACTTTTAAGTGTAGTAACTACTCTCAAAATGTAGACTAGTTTTGAAAAGCTTAAACCTATGATGTTCTTGAGCTCTAATGGAGTTATAGAGTCAAAGTGGTGAGTTACTAAGATCATAAAAATATTTAATAGAATTTTTTGAACTTTAGTAACATACTTGCATGATTATAACACTTATCACAAGCCATATTAGCTAGAAGACAATATTTTACATGTTGGGAAGGAAGAAGACAAAATCTTACAGTAGTTATAGAAAGAAAGTTAGAGATGTTAGATTAGTTTGCAGGAGGAATATGTCATTTATGTAGATGAAATAATTGTTTTTTAACCCCCTCATATGATTTTATTTAACCTATAATTCAAATTTAAGGCTTGGGAGTTGAAGATTCAAGTGGAAAATGAAGTGTAAGAGTCATTTTTGTGAAATTCCTTGCTTTTTTAAAAATGACTTCTATATTTTATGTCATTGTTGAAGGCATGAGCTGCTACTATTTTTGAGAGAGATGAATTGATTATTAAATGAATATTATGTGAAGGATAAGTATTGCGTGTTAAGGATCGTGAATATGGTGTATTAGGACCGAGTTTGCGGTTGTGAAAAGATAGGTGTATAAGTTGATAAAAGGTGTTTGTTAGATACAAGAATAGGTGTGTGAGAAGAAGTGTATGAAAAAGATTTTATGTTGATTAGGTGATTAGAAAAAATAATAAAAAAGGAGAAAAATGAGCTGAGAAGTGATCATAATATTTTGTGAAAGAAAACACAAGTAAGTGATTAAAAATTATTGTGAAAAATATTGATTAGATGCTCATCAGTAAGGGAGTTGAAGCTTCCTTGTAAGTTGGAGTTTACTGAAAGGTCGGTATGACTGAAGTTGGGAGTTAAAGCTTCTATGCAAGATGAATCTTTCTAAATATTAGGTTGTTGCTTGATTAAATTTTGGATTTGCAACTCCAAGTTGATTTGATGATCAACATGAAATCATTGTAACAAATTATAGGACCTTTAATTCCAAGATAGTTCTTTGGTTTCGGGGTTTTTCTCCTTTGAATGGTTTCCCACATTATAATTTATGTCTCTCATGTGTGCTCCTTCATTTATAGCTTGTGAATGAATTTTTATTTCAGTATGTATAAGTTAAGGAAATTTAATTATGGGTTAAAATTTGTATATGCACTTTGATTCACCCCCTCCCTCGGTGCATAGAATTTATAAAGAGAAGAGGATTGTTTTTGCATATTCCCTTGCATTACTTACACATACTTACACGGAGCTTTGATCATGGAGCTTTGGGAGGATATTTGGTATTGACATGGGATTTTCACTACAGTTCTATTCTTACAATCACACTGTGGTGGCTCGGTGGAGGGGTTTACCATGGGGGTGTGGAATTTTTTATGAGACATATAGTTTTGTATAATGGAGATTAGATAGGGTGAGGTAGTGTCGGTGAGAGGTGAGGAGAACTATTGATAGCTTCTCACGGATTGTAGGGAAGTGATTTTAAATGGATGTCATATATTGGATTTCTAGTATGGCGGGGTGAGGCAAAGCACCGTCAAGAAACATTGTGAGTGTGGGTAAACAACCACAAGGTATAAATAGAGGTGGTCCTAGTAGGGAACCAGCAGACAGGTCAGCGGTGAGTGAGAGGAACAAGACTGAGGAAGCATCCAGTTGATGAATGTTTATTTTACTCAAGAGATGTGATTGTTTTTATGTATGTAACTCTCTTGAAGCCTATGTTGATGTATATTTTTATATATGGAGTTTTGATATGCATCATGATGTATATATATATATATATATATTATGATTTGAATTCATGTGTTGTTAAATCATTTCAATATTTGATGTTTATGATGGGATGTTTTTATATGTGATGTTGAGATAATTTTGATGTGATGTTTAGATATGATGTTGACATGTTGGTTAAGATATATTCAATTGTGTTATCAAATATGATGAGTATGGATGTTAATTTTATGTTTTGATGTGATGTGACTTCAGTAATGGTTTTGATATATATCAAAATGTATTTTATGTTGGGAATAAAATTTTAATTATTTTCTATTAGACTGGATTTGATACATATGTGATGGTAAAATGTATAATGAAGGAATTACACTTTATGGCCTTGTAACAAAATTTAACACATAACTAACAATAAGTAGTCACATATAAGATCTTGAATATGTATGGAAATTAATTTTCATACCTTCCTAAGACATGGGAAGGGTTGATATATGCATTTTTTATGAGAGAGAAGGTTATCCTTTTAATGGATTCATAGGCTCATGCCCCAACTATATTTTAATGAAGCAAAATGATCAATTTTTGAAGTTTTCTTTTGATGGGAAAGTTGAATGATGTGGGAAGATTTCCTAGGATGCTTTTGATATTTTGAATTTTTGAAGGATGATTTATGCAGAAGAATTTTTATAATGACATGTTTATCCATCCTTCGAGGGAGTGTTCTATAATTTTTTTCTTTCTTCATTTTTGATTTTGAGTAGCCATCCTTCAGGATCGGTCTATATTTTGATAGGAAACTTCCCTTTGAGGGATTAATCTATTTTTAAAAATATGATTTAATAGATTTTCTTGAAGGGATTAGTCTATATTTTTATAGAATGCATCCATAGATATTCTTGATATTTTTTAAAAATTACAATGAGGGCAGGCCAGTGGACCATTTTGAGGACGAGAAAGGATGTGTGCACAAATTACACATCTATCCCATAACATATTTTTAGTTGGTATACAAGGTAGATAGTCCTAATGATTTTGGAGTTCCTACGAGGAGGAACTTATCCATGTAAAATATATGATGAACAGAGTTGTGGTTCTCATCTTGAAGGTTTTGGTTATATGATAGTGATGGTAAACCACATGCTTTCAAATAATTACAGTGCTAAAATGATAGGTTAGTGATGGAGTGGGATGTTTGATGTGACCGATGGCATGATGGTAATGTTTTAATAGTAGAAAATACATAAGTTCAAGGCATATAAAGGTTCTTTTTCAAGTGTACCATCAAGGAAGGTTAAGTGATAGGCTCCCAACCCATATTTGTGAGTAATGACATATGAACTGGATCTAGTTAGAGGTAAAATTTCCACGTTTAATCCTTTCCGGCATAGTAGTGGCCTTTTAATTCTCTAAAATAATAAGATCACCAATCTTGAATTCATGTTCTTTGAAAAGTTTTTAATATGCTCGTTTGATGTGTTCTTGATAAACATGAAGATGTTTGAGAGTTGTTAAGTGATGTTCATCTAACAATTGAGTTGTGTTATACATTCTTGATGGTGATCCTCATCAAATATAAAATCTCCGCAGGATATGTGGCATGATGGGATTTCAAATTCAAGTGGTAATACTTCCTCAGAGCCATAGAATAGAGAAAAATGAATAGCACCTGTAGGATTATGGATGCTAGTCTGATAAGCCCAGAGAGCAAATGAGATTTGGAGATACCAATTCCGCCTTGTTTGGTCAATGGTTTTCATGAGGAGTTTGTTAAGTGTTTTGTTAGAAGATTTTTCTTATCCATTTTCTTGTGGATAATAAGGTGATGAAAATATTAGTTTGATGTTGAATGTGTCACATAATTTCTTAAATTATTTGTTCTTGAAATATTTTCCATTATTTGTGATTAATTTTTGAGGGATGTCAAAGTGACATATGATGTGTTGATAAATGAAGTTGATGATTTTGTTTTCTTTAATAGAGACCATGGGAATAGCCTCTACCCATTTAGTGAAATATTCAGTAGTTGTGATGATAGAGTGATGTCATTGTGATGAATGAGGGTTGATGAGACCAATGAGATCAAGTCCCCATTGTGAGAAAGGCCATAAATCTTGAGTGGGATGTAAATCATAGCTAGGAATGTGAGTAGTATTAGAGTGTTGTTGACACTTAATGCACTTCTTGAAGTATGTGTAACAATATTGAGTTTATAGTAGGCCAATAATAGCCCATCCATAGGATGTGTTTAGCACAAACCTTATCGTTAAAGTATCTACCACATATACCATCGTTGACTTTTTGAATGGCTTTAGTGAATTCATCAGATTTGAGACATCGTAGCAAGAGGATACCAAATCCACATTTGTATATAACACCACCTATGATGAAATATTGGGTATCACATTGAAGAAAATACCACTTTGCATTTTTATATAGGCGAGAGGAATTTTAGATTTTGAGAAATAGTCAAATGTTTGAGTATACCAGAGGTCTGTTTGATTATTTTTGATGAGGTTGATATATGGGAGTTTATTTTTATGGGATGGTTAATCGATTCTATGCACAACAACAAAAAAACTTGGAGTCATTGGTAGATATGAGGATGAGTGATGTAAGAGACGACATGGTGTTTGTGAATTTGTTAGAAGATCATGGAACTGTTTGGATGGTGTAATGATAAAATGCTTCTAAGAGGAATTCAAAAATGGTTTTATATTTTTTAGAATCCCATTTTTACATTGAAAATTCCTTTGATCTGATTGATGACAATTTTTGAGTCTCCACATATGTCCAAGATTTGCGCATCGAGCATGATAGTGATTTGGAGACCCATGATAAGAGCTTCATATTTTTCCATGTTGTTAGTGCATTAAAATTTTAATTTCAAAGATAAATGGATAGGAGTAATCTAGGGAGGTATGATGATGATACTATTTCCTTCCCCTACCGAGACTTAAATCCATCGAAGAAGTGTGTCTTGTTTATAGGAGTGTATTCGTGATCAATGGTGTTGATAAATTCATCAGAAATTATTTGTGAGGTAATTGATTTCCAAAAAGAGGATCTTCAATGAGCTAGTTGGCAATGGATTGTCCTTTTAATATATTTTTGTGAGATGAATTCAAGGTCAAACTTGGTCATGAGCATGAGCCACCGAGTGATACACTCACTATGATATGGTTTATAGTGCATAGTTTTAAGGGGAATGAAGCTAGTAACGATGTAAGTTTTAAGATTAAGTAGATAATGACATAGTTTGGAAGTTTAGAAGTATAAGTCACAACATAACTTTTATGCTTCGGTATAATGAGTCTCATATTCATGAATATTTCATATTACATAATAGACAAATTTTTCATGACCTTATTCATCTTGATGATTAAGTATAGCACACAAGGCATTATCGTAATGGATATGTAGAGATAGAATGGATCCCCCTCTCATGGATGTGTAAAAACAAATGGTGATAAGAGGTATTGTTTGAGGTATTTGAAGGAATTTTGACAATTTTGATCCCATTTAAAATGTACATCATTTGAAAAAGGTGATGGAAAGGTGACAATGATCTAAAATTTGTGATGTGAAATGACAAAAAATTAAATTCAACCTTGAAGGATATGAAGTTGTTTGAGCTTTGATGTATGAGGAATCTCGATGATGTATTTGATTTTAGCGGGGTATACTTCAATGCCCACGATGGAAATGATTAACCCTATGATTTTTCCGTGAGAACATTGAATACAAACTTGGCAAGGTTGAGGTAAAGGAAGTATTGGATTGGTTTAAAAATATTGTGTCAAGGATAGTGATATGGTGTGTGCGTTGCTAGGATTTGTCTAATATTTCATCAATGTAGTCTACTATGGTTTTGTGGTTAAGGTCATGGAAAATGTATGTCATTTCTCGTTGATAAGTGGCCCCTGCATTTTTAAGTATGAAGGGCATGACACGGTAGAAATAATTCCCCAAGAAGTTATGAAGGACATTTTGTTTTGATCATTGGTAATAATGAGGATTTGATTATAGCTGAAGAATCCATCCATAATGGAAACCATCCCATGGCTAGCGGTTAGCTCGACAAGCTAATCAATTTTGGGAAGAGAAAAGTCATCTTTGGGACAAGTGAGGTTGAAGTCTTGAAATTCCATACGAGATAAGTAACTTTCCAAAGGATTTGGTTATGGATAAAATATTAGAGACTCATTGTGGATAATCAATTGGAAAGATAAAATTGGTAGAAAGGAGACATTGTAACTCTTATTTTATGAGAAGATCTATGCAAGGATACATCCCACATAGCTTTTATTTGTCGGGATTAGTGTTGGGATAAGTGATGATATTGCAAATGATGATATTATGGTTAATACTTGGAATTTTGCTATATAACCATGAAAAATATTGGTTGTGTCTAGAGAGGAAAGTGGTGAATTCGTCTAATTCTTGTGAATATAAGGATTGAACAACTTTAAATATGTTAGGTGTTTCATCTTTTTCTTAGATTATTTATTTGAATGGTTGGCCAAGCAGATAGGGTAACTTGGCGTAGGAGGAATACCTATTCAAGTGTCGATTGATGGGTTGTTGCGAGCATATGACTTCCGAATCCACAAATGACCATGGATATTCCTTTTGGATAGGAGGAACTACACCGTAATGAAAGAAAGACCACCGAGGGAATTAAACAATATGGGTAGTGAACTACCTTTAGCGTAAGCTAGATTCAAGAAGTATGATACTCCCTAGATGGTTGTTAGTCAAGCTTGTTTTAAACAAATTAATGTTGTAAAAAAGTAAATCCTATTGTTATTTTGAAATGATTTAGGTATCTTAGTTAAAACACAATAAGAAATAGATCTAATCTAATAGTCTAAGCTAGAATAGAATCCATAGGTCAAATGGTTGGTTCTGGGTCTTTGTAGGTCTGATAGAGGTCTCTGGTAGGTCACAAGTGAGTGAGGGTGAGGTAAAATTAGGTAGGTAGGTCTCTATTTAGGGCTGTGTGGGAAAACACAAATACCGGCATCGGTTAAGGGTTACCGATCGGTTAGGTATAACTAGCACTAGTTCTTGTGAGATATGGGAACATCACGAACGGGGTTTTTGGTCTTCTTTGTGGTTACAAAACCTATTTTGGTTAGTTGGGATGAGGCAATGGATGACTGGATTAGGTTTTGGTAAGGTTTTACTGGTCTACAAAGATGAAAAAAATGTTGGAGATGGTCAATAAGGAGCAAGATGAACCATGGGTGATAAAACAATGATAAAATGAAATAACCAAAAAGTATGCTATGGTACTTACTTTGATTTCGTTCTGAGGCTTGTGTGTGATGGATGGAGGTGCCAATGGTAGGTTTGAAGTCTGCAAGTGATCACCAATGAAGGAAAGCTTCTACATGGGCTGCATGAACACTCCTCTTTTGCTTGGCTAGTTCAGAAGGTGGCTGGGATGGTTGTGCAGGAGATGATGCTCAATCTCCTTCCTTGGAGGTGAGTTATTCTTGGAATTGGCTTTCTAAAGATGCATTATCTCTTTGAGATCTCTTTCTTTCTCGTCAACTTCTTTCTTACAACTTCCGAGTTCCAACCTTGAGGAATAAGGTTATTTTGGGTTAAAAGGGGTAACCGATGGTAGTCCACTTAACCGGCAATGGTAGGGGAAACCGACATCGGTCAAGGTGGGATTTTCTAGGTTTACCAAACTTAGGGGAGATCCTCCTAATTTCCTTGGATCTTGTGTTATTATCCCATGGATTAGACTGGGAGCTTCTATGAGCATGTGAAAATGTGGTTAGAGGGAGTGTAGGCATTGATTTTTAGGGTTTGGGTAAGTCTTAGTTAGTTATGGTAACTTGCTAAGAATAGGTCTTAATTTGAGTTAGCTTGATGAGGTGTCTAAGTGAACTATATGTGTAGATATTATTTAAATAATATATTTAAATAATAAATATAGTGATGGTAAGGCATTAATTTAGTTAAATTAATACTAGTGTCCATGGCTAGGTGAAAGTGATGAAGGGTACTTATGGTGGGACGAAGGGGAGTGTGACCTAATTTTAGTGTCTAAATTTTGCCCCTTTTGTTGTGTAGCTTGTATTGGTAAGCGATGCTAACAAAAATAAGGTGTGGTTAGCCCATGTGAGGGTGAAGGTGATCCCCCTCAAACTAGGAACTGACAAAGCAGCCGGCTGAAGCGGTGAGTGGTTTGATAAAAGGTAAATGTGAAGGAAAGGTAAACGGGTGTAGGGGAAGAGGGTGGAAGGTCTACTGGGAAATCTAGGTAATGGGTCAGGGTCAAAGGTAATGTGATCCAAATGCATGCACACGTATAAACTATAGCACGCTACTAGGCTGAAGAATAGGAAAACTCTACATCGTCTAAGGTTGATAGATTTATCCAAACAAGGGTGAAGTGAATCCGGTATCCAAGGTATAGGATAAGGTTAGGAAACACAATGTAGGTTAGGTGTAGGAATGTTTAGGTATGTTCCGATACACCAAAGGTAGGGTCAAGATAAATGGTCATGGCAATAGGCTAGGTAAGGTCATTAGGTCAATCAACATAGGTAACAGTGCCGCAAGGTATAGCGAACACATGAGGTCAAAGGTCACTAGCGAGGGTCTAGGTCCAAATATCAAGATCATGGCATGGGTAAGGCCGAGGTAGTAAAATAATAAGGCATCAATAAAGGACATGAGGAGGTTGAAGAGGGTTATAGGCCAAAGGTGAAGGAAAAGTGGTTCAAGTAGGTGCAGGGATGGCAAAAGAAAAGGGAGGTAAGGAAAATGAGGTAAATGAGGGGGTAAGGACTACGCAGAGTAGCCAACATTGGTCGTAATGAACCGATGACGGTGTAGGGTAACTAATGGTATTAGTCTAGGGCAATAGACTAGTAGCAATTAAGGGTTAATCGACATCATTTGGGTCGGGTAGGGTATAAAAAGTGGAAAACCCACATTTTAAAATTTATTTGTGCTTTTGGAAAAGTAGAAAAGGAAAAGAAGAGAGAAAAAGATGAAAAGGACAAGAGAGTACATCAGAGAGCTTGGTTGGTGAGCCACATAGATGAGATTGAGTGATTGAGAGGTGGGACCTTGAGAGCAGGTGGCATGATTCATGTGGTTGAGGAGTGGTTGTGCATTAGAGGATGGCAGAGGCCGGAGAGGGCTTGAGAGGAGCGGTGCGGAGGCCGGAGGTTCCACCACAATAGCGGCAGTGAGATCAGGTAGGAATGAAACCTTTGGTTATTGATTTTTGAGTGAACTTGATGTAAGATGTAGAAAATATATTAAAAAATGGGGGGTTTGGGGGCAAAGAATTTACAAATGGGAAAAAGAGAGGGAAAACGTAATAGTGAATGATAAGGGGTAGGGAAAAAGGGTAATGTAGGAACAATTAAGGGTGTAAAGAGGGATTTGGTTGGGTAGAATGTCAAGGAAGGGAAAAAGTAGGGTTGGAAGGTTGGGGCGGGTGGTGCGATAGTGATCGACATCGGTGGGTTTAGTGGCCGATGCGGTGGGTCAGTGACAAGGTGTCTGGTCATATGACGATGCTGATCATGGGGACCGTGGTTGGTCAAGGGAAGCCACGGTCGGTTATTTGTAAGTGAAAAGTGGGATAAAAAGGGAAGAGAGTAAGGGTAGGGTGGGAAAGAAGGTGAGGGTTGGTCACGGGTGAGGGTAGGGTAGTATAGGGTGAATGGGTTTGGGTAGGGGTGAGGGTGAATGGCTTTGGGTAGATATGTTAAAAATAAGGTAAGATGGGAAGGTGGACTAATACATTGTTTTTATGGGATGCAGGCGAGAGATGAGCTATGGATGAGATCCTGGGTGCCACCCTTGTTATTGAAAGTATGGGCAAGCATGACACAGGTGGAGTGGCAACATGTGGCAGAGGTGGGATTGATAGGGGTGAGGCGTTACCGGCATGTAGTCCGGGAGGTGAGTCTTATGGTTTCCCTCATTGATAGATGGGACTCATCAACCAATTTATTTCCATTTGTCGATAGGTGAGATGACGATCACCCTAGAGGATGTATATAGGATCCTGTGGTTGCCCATATTGGGGGCCCAGTGTATTCTATCTCTTCAGAGGCATCTGAGGAGTTACTAGCACCCATTTTTGGTGAGGGTGCAGCATACCTGATGTTCCATAGTGCTAGCATGAGCTATGGAGCGATGTATAGAGCTCATTGAGAGGAGATGAGATTAGTGGTACTTATGATGAGGCAGTGTGCTACTTCACACTGCTAAATGTAGAGGGTGGGAGGTTCTCGAGGTCATTGATGGGTGTCCTGCATGACATGATGATACATCGGACATGATTCACATGGGCACCTGCATTATTGACATAGGTGTATAGAGAGCTATGGGCCTATGGGTGACTACGGAGGTTTAGCATCTGTTGCGTTATACTACTACATTGTTGGGTGTATGAGCACATTGTTTGTGTTCGACCAGTGGGGATGCCCTGGGAAGATGCATTCCCACGAAGAGTTTTGAGAGTGGGGTATAGGCGGTGGGTACCGGCCATGGGAGAGGCCCAGGTGCCAAAGCTACGCATGATGTAGCTTATTATAGGAGGTTGTTGGAGGGGCTGTCCGGGGTGGATGTCATTTAGAGGCCGTATGTGGGCTTCCCTTCATACGAGACAAATGAATATGGAGCTAGCTAGGATACGAGATACATCTGTGAATAGAGGGGAGAGAGCGGGATAACATGAGTGAATACCCGTAGAGCGGGTTAGATCATTTTGGATTGGTCTAGGGTGTATCGCCATTTCCTCGATCGGAGATGATGTGGAGAGACCAATGTCTCCACCATGACCCACAGTGCCGACTAGACAAGAGGAGCAACCTATAGATACATAGATTGATGATGTTGGGGTTGCAGATGGGTACATGTAGTGGTGGTGGGCAGCACAACTGAGAGCCATACCACCGAGGCCAGGCAGCCAGACTTAGCCACCATCACAGTTTAGAGAGACGCCCTACAGGGGTAGGTGGCTACATTGGTGATGTAGTTGGGGATCATGCAAGGGTAGATGATAGGTACATAGGCATAGGTTGCCACATTACAGGCCCAGATAGCAACATGATTTTGCAGAGGCTCAAGAAGGGAAGGGATAGGTACCTACACTGAGTGAAGGTAGGGGGAGATGGAGATGGAGGAGGTAGGGAGAGATGGAGGGTAGATAGCTGCCCTACAGTGTAGGTTCAAGCTTTACAGGCCACTTGGCCACATTGCAGGGACAAGTTACGGGTTTACAGGCTAGGTCTAGCTACAACAAGCACAAGCACATATTACTACACTACGAGCCCAGCTTATTACACAACAGCATAGATTCTAGGCCGACTCGGGATCTAGTACCAGTCTAGGGTTTAGTAAAGGTTCGAGGATAGGGTCCCATTGTTCGGGTACCTACGCAGGGTAGTGGGACCCATGAAACTACCACGAGATAGTGCCCATGGCCATGTTCGGGATGCCCTAGGAGAGGCATAGTATTACCATGATCATTTGTTAGCTTACCAGGCTAGATGTGCCCTCTTATGCTGAGTACTGAGCACAACAGGCCTCCAGTGAGAGGACTAGATCCCATACTCATAGTGTGGAGAGTACAGGGGGCCGACAAACCCAGGGATAGGGTCATGGTAAGGTCACTAGTGTGAAGAGGCCAGCTCTAGGTGAGGGGCCATCAGTAGGAGGTGAGGCGGTAGTGCTGACCCCAGGACAAGTGCAGCGAGAGGGGATGAGAGAGACATAGTGATCTGTTGTGGACTAGCCTACGTGCCGAGTCATTTGTGTATGTATGATATATGAGACCGGCCTATGTGCAAAGAGATATTGTATGTATTTTTGTTCATGATACCGGCCTGCGAGCAAGACATTTTTGTATTGGATAGCGGCTTGTGATTCGAATGATGATTATTTTGGAGATACACATTTATGTGATATGGATGTACATTGTATTGATACACACATGTATATATGAGGAGATAGATGATAGTTAGGTGATGTTGTTGTGATATGTATGAATTTTATTTTGCTTATGATATGGATGGAAAATAGATGAGCTAGGCATGGATAGAGGCAAGTAGGTTTAGGCATGGATCGAGTTGGGTTGGGTTTAGGCATGGATCGAGTCGAGTAGGTTGGTTTAGGCATGGATTGAGTCAGGTCGGTTTAGGCATGGATGAGTCAAGTTGGTTTAGGCATGGATCGAGTTAGGTCGGTTTAGGCATGGATTGAGTTAGGTCGGTTTAGGTGTGGATCGAGTCAGGTCGGTTTAGGCATGGATCGAGTCGGGTTGGTTTAGGCATGGATTGAGTCATTTTGGTTTAGGCATGGATTGAGTTAGGTTGGTTTGGGCATGGATAGAGTCGAGTTGGTTTAGGCATGGATCGAAAGTCGAGTTGGTTTAGGCATGGATCAAGTCATTTCGGTATTTTGATAACAAATGGTAATATAAATGCATGAGATAGTGTAAAATGTGGAAAATGTTAGTTATGTTATGAAAATGTGAAATAATATAAGTGGTAAAAGGTATATGGTATATGGTTCAAATGTCGAGGTTTGTGAGATGAACAGAAATCAGGTAATGGTGGGGAAAATGGTTAGGGTAAAGAGTGGTCGAGCTAACCTTCCAGGGCCCCATGCCCTGAAGTGTTGCCTACATAGTCCCAGTAAAAAGGGACCTCAAACCAATGTAGTTCTCCCATAAGCTAGGGAAGAATATGATAAGATCAAGAATAGGTAGGGCGGTTGATAGTTAGATTGGTATTCAAGGTCATAAGTATGATGAGGTCAAGGTCGATTAGGTGAGGTGGAATATAGGTAGATAGGTATGGGTGATTTTAGGT
The DNA here is from genome assembly GCA_018340775.1 of Taxus wallichiana var. yunnanensis. Lineage (NCBI taxonomy): Eukaryota > Viridiplantae > Streptophyta > Pinopsida > Cupressales > Taxaceae > Taxus > Taxus wallichiana. Next base: position 49,038,356 of record CM031244.1, on the reverse strand, counting down.
TGAGGGAGGTGGGATAAGAGGGGGAAAGTAAGCCACCCGATTAGCAAGGATCATAACATATGAAACACATCCTTTAGATAGGCTGATGAATGTAAGACCCTAAAGACATTACATGATTGATTATTCTAAGAGTGATGAATAGTCATATGATCACCAAATGTCATAGGTTCATAGGTCCCTTGAGGTATGATGTGAAAAGACAATGGGTAATGAGGTGCAACTTATTGGGTCATAAAATGGGAAGTAGAATGCCTTGGGCAATAGAGCCAAGATCACAATAGGTAAGTCCATGACGAAAAAGCTATATTTTTTTTTTGTTTTTTAGATAGACTGATCGATGTGGGAAGTCTATATGGGATGAATACATGGCTCCTTGAGGTCTTCGTGAAGCTGATCGATGCGGGAAGCTTCTGAATTTTGATTTTTGAGAAACAATAGTCTTCTTTTTGGAAAAACTATGTAGAGAGTTGTGAGATTTTTATAGTTGTCCTTCGAGGGAGCAATCTACTTATAGTGACAATTAGGGTGGAAGATGTCCTTTTGAGGGATTCATCTTTTATATTGGAAGTTTGACTCAAGGAGTGGATCCCTTATTTTGGAAGATGTCCTTATAAGGGATTCATCTTGTTTGTTTTTTTTTTTTTTTTTTTGATTTTAAGTCATGGATGAGACTATAACGAAGCATTTGGTTCTTGTTGAGAAGGAAAAGGTGAACGACCATGGGATCTCATCTAAAAAGAAGATGAAAATTATCCATGAGAATCATGCCATGTGCAGAGCTGTGGTGCACATATTTAAGAATAGGCAAAAGGGTGACGGGTAATCACATGATCCTTGTTTAGTCGGTGGAGATGAGGTGTGGAAAAGGTAAATGGTGCTCAAGGGATGAGCATGAACTAGATAAATAGGGATGTAGGACTAGAAGTCAATAGTAGAATGGTCGAAGATGTAATGTGTTAAGGGGCTCAGGTTCGGGTTTACCCTCAAGCGAGGACAAACGATAGGCACTTGATCCATAGGTATGAGTTACAATGTATGGTCCAAGCCAATTAGGAACAAATTTTCCACTTGCTTTTCTCTGCTTTGGTTACATGTTGATTCTCTTTCAAAACAAGGTCACCAACTTGGAAGGTTCATTCATGAACATGTTTGTCATAAGCACGTTTGATACGTTGTTGATAAACTTGAAGGTGATCCAGAGCATTAAGATGATGTTCGTCTAATAACTCTAGTTGTGCTAAGCGGTCCTGACAAAAGTCATCATCAATAAGCATGTCATGGAGAGAAATGCAGAGTGAGGGGATCTGGACTTCGAGAGGTAGAACAACCTCTTTACCATAGACCAGAGAAAAGGGTGTGGCCGCAATGGAGGTGCGAATACTAGTGCGGTATGCCCATAGGGAAAAAGGAATGTGTGTATGCCAATCCTTCCCAGTATCATCAACTACTTTCATGAGAATTTTGTTGAGGGTTTTGTTAGTGGATTTATCTTGCCGTTGGTTTGTGGGTAATAAGGTGAGGAGAAACTAAGTTGAATGCCAAAGGCATCACAAATTTTTGCAGTGTTTTATTTTTGAATTGTTTTCCATTGTCAGTGATGAGGCGATGAGGGACACCAAAGCGACAAATGATGTGATGGTTAATGAACTCACATATTTTCTCGGCTTTCATGGAAATGAGTGGTATGGCTTCTACCCATTTTGTGTAGTATTCGGTAGTAGTTATGATCCATTGATGGCGTTGGGAAGAATGAGGATTGATTTCTCCGACAAGATCCAAACCCCATTGAGAGAAGGGCCAAAGGTCACAAGTGACTTGTAAGGCATGACTGGGTGTATGATGAAGGTTGGAATGTTGTTGACATTTCATGCAGTGTTTGACATAGTCAACAATCATGATTAAGGGTTGGCCAGTAATAGCCTAGGCAAAGAATACGCTTAGCAACAACAAGGCCACTAAAGTGACCTCCACATATGCCATCATGAACTTCTTTAATGGTATAGGGGATTTCAGAGCTGGTGAGGCATCGTAAGAGAATACCATCAAAGCCTTGTTTATAGAGAAGGCCACCCATGACGACATAATGAGAGGCCCTTTTGAGAAAGGTGCTTGTCCATTACATGTGAGATCAGGAGGCAATATAGAAAGGGAAAGGTAGTCCACAAGCTGCTTATACCAAAGATCATGTGTGTTCAGTGAGGTAGTTTGGATGAGGTTAATACAACAAGATTGATAAGAAGGTCTCGGTATGCATTTTATGGTAACAAATATGTCTGAATCATCGGGAAGCAAGTATTTGAGAAGCGAGGCAGGCCATGGTATCCGCAAATTTATTGGTAGATTACGGAATGGTTTGAATTTTATAACGGTCAAAGGTAGTCAACATGATGTCGACATAGCATTTGTATTCTTGAAGTATTTCATTATGACATTGATAGACACCATTGACTTGGTTTACTACCAGTTGAGAATCACCAAAGATATTAATGGACTTAACATCTAAGGCATAGGCGATCATGAGACCCAATACGAGTGCTTCGTATTTGGTGATATTGTTGGTGCATTCAAAGTCGAGTTTAAATGATAAGGGCATGGGTTCACCCTCAAGAGGAATGAGGATAATGCCTGCACCACCCCCATGCTAACATTTGGAACCATCGAAGAATAAGGTCATTTGGTAAGGGTTGTCATCCAAAGAGAGGTTAGTAATGGATTTTTCAGGGAAATCAAAGTTCGAGGGTTGGTCCCTGCAATAGGTGCGTCAGCCAATTGGTCGGCGATAGCCTGGCCCTTAATGGACTTTTGGTGGATGAATTTAAGGTCAAGATCATCTAAAAGCATAAGCCATCATGCGGTGCACTAATTTTGATAAGGCTTGGTGTACATGAGGTGTAAAGGGTCGTGTGTTCATCACAACATAGGTTTTGTGGTTAAGTAGGTAATGTCAGAGTTTAGTGGTAACAAAAACTAAGGATAAGAAAAGTTTTTTAGGGTGAGTGTATTGGGTTTCATAGTCCAAAAGGGTATGACTTATATAATAAACTGCCTGCTCCCTGTGTTGTTCATCCTGATGAGTGAGCATAGCCCCTAAGGAGTGATCGGTAGCTGATATGTATAGGTAAAAAGGTTGATCATCTTTCGGTGGGATAAGTACGGGTGGTTGGAGAAGGTATTGTTTTAAGGCCTCAAAAGCTTTGTGGTAGTCGTCATCCCATTTGAAAGAGACATCCTTCCTAAGCAGATGATGAAATGGTTGACAATGGTCGGAGAGTTGGGAAATAAATCGGTGAATGGACTGTAATTTACCTTGTAGGCTACGGAGTTGTTTGAGGTTTGTGGGTGGAGGCATTTCCAGAATGGCCTTGACTTTAGTTGGGTCAACTTCTATACCACGTAAGGAAACAATAAATCCCAGGAGCTTTCCTGAGAGAACCACAAAGACACACTTTTTAGGTTGAAGGTAGATGCAATATTTAATGAGGCGGTCAAAGATGGTTTTGAGGACAATGAGGTGCTCAAGTGGCATTTAGATTTAGCCAAGAGATCATCCACATAATCTTCCAATATGTGATGCATGATATCATGGAAGATGTAAGTCATAGCACGCTGATATGTAGCACCAACATTTTTAAGGCCAAAAGGCATGACTCGATAGTAGAAGGTCCCCCAAGGGGTAATGAATGTGTTTTTGTCCTGATCCTCTGGGTCAAGCAAAATTTGGTTATAACCCGAGAAACCATCCATGAGCGAGAGCATTTCATGACCCATGGTAAGGTCTACTAGTTGATCAATACCAAGCAAGGGAAAGTCATCTTTCGGGCAGGTGAGGTTGAGGTCACGGAAGTCTGTGCAAATGTGGAGTCCCCTATTGCTTTAGTAATAGGAAAATGTTATAAATCCAACGAGGATAATCAATGGGTAAGATGAAGGAAACAGAAAGAAGGCACTGAAGTTCTTCTTTGACAAGAAGAGCAATGCGAGGGTGCATTTTCCTCAACTTTTGTTTAATAGGTTTGGCATCGGGAATGGTTACGATATTGTGGACCACTATGGTGGGATCAATACCGAGCATGTCTGCGTAAGACCAAGTGAAAGCATGGTTATGCTCTCGGAAAAAGAAGTGATGGCTTCCTGTTTAGCAACATCTAAAGATTGTCTGATCTTTAGGATGTGTGGGTCATCCTGAGTATGAATGTTGATCTCAATAGTCAATTCATTCAACATGGTTTGCATCTCAGAGGGTAACGAATGATGAATATATGAGTCTTCTACACCAAGATAGGTGAGTATGGATTCATCATCCTGACATTGAATGAAATTAATGGTTTGTGTGTCATCATCGATCATCTTAGGATACAGGAATGGAAGAGTGGAAGGGGCCTCGCCTTCGCTTTGATAAGTCAGAGGTCCCAAGGAAATGGTGTTTATGAAAAAAAAAAAATTAGGAGGGATAAATTCAGGATCCATCGACTCTGGTGAGGGGGTGATGAAGGTGGAGAAGGGCTAGGGTCCTCAATGAATTCAATGCGGGCCTATTTGGTAGAAGGTTTGGGAAGCCGATACCACTATGGTCATTATGTTTGTGGGTGGTACATGGAATAATGGTATGGTGACCTTATTCATAGAAGCCAAAACCAAAACCCTTCCACGCACAATGGTGTAGAAAGGTGTGGGTGAAACGGTGATTGGTAAGTTATTGGAAGTCAATGGAGAATGGGCGGGGCTGGGATGGTGGTTTAGGTGTGTAGGTGGTAGTATCAAGTCCCCCATAGGTGAGACTAGTACAAAGATGAGGAGGACCATAAAGGAGGTGTTCTCCTATATGGTGATCATAGTGAGGGTGTTGGTGAAGGCTTCCATACTCGTGCGGAGTAAGGAATGTGTTGATGCTATATAGGTGGTACTCCCCCAGAGTGAGGCATTAAAAAACACCTTCCATGGGATCAGTGGTTGGTATGTGGGTAGTGGTATGGCCGATGTGTCGGATGTCGATGCGGAGGTGGTGTTAATGGATTGGGAAGCTAATGGGTCAGCCATGGAGGTTATAAGCGGTAGTAGGAATAGAGGAGATATGTGTGGTGAAAAAAGCAAGATGTCTTGGTAGTAGGTGTGGGTGTAGGTGTAGATGAAGTAGTATTGGTTACGAAGTAGATGGCTTGACCGGTATGAGTACATTGTTGGGTCGGTAAAGCATGTTGCATGTTTTGAAAGGTGATGGGTCAACTAGAATGGTATAAGTGTGTCCTTCATGTTCAAAATTCATACAACAATGATGCAAAGTGGAAGGAATGTAAACCCATGACACAAATCTAGGGTCTACCAAGCAACAAGTTATATTAGAATTCCCCTCCAAAACATAAAACAACTAGAATAGTGCGGGGCCCATGCAAATGTGAAGGATGATAGTGCCTAGTGTGGAGGTGATAGCATCGTTGAATGAACGCAACATGACCAGATGTTTGTGCATGTAATTATCAGGTATGTGCATTTGAGAAAATTCATGGGATGAAATGATGTTAATGCTAGCACCTCCATCAATCATCACATGGCATACCCGTATGTCATCAATGTGTATAGAGATGAAGAGGGCTGGATCTGGGTCATCATTTTGGTATGGCACAATCTCCTCCTCGGAGAAGTTAAGGAGGCCACTTGGTGAACAAGGTGAGGTGAAGATGAAGGTGGTAATTTGGTGAGGAAGCTACATGATGGGGTGATAATGGAGGCTACGGGTGTAGGGTCATTGGGTAAAACCTCGATAGATTGAAGAACCTCCATGAGGGCTTGCACGATGGGATTCGAGGTTTAGATGAGGTCATATAAGGACATTTTGAGGGGTGATTGGTGTAATTTTTTTGAGCATGGTGCGATGTGTGACACCATTAGAAATGGGGTATGTGGGGCCATGGATAGTTATCTTAGGTATGGGTGGAGATGGTATGTTAGGTATAGGATTGGTTGATGGGTCACCGCCTTTTCTTTACCCTTCTCGTACACGTTTGTAGTAACGTGTACCATGTTGATTTGAGGGAATTTGTCAAAGGAGAGGGTGTAGGGTAAGTGGTATAATGACATGAAGGGAAAAAACCTATAGGAGGAGAAAAATCCTGTGAGGTCGGTTGGGCACAATGACATTTGAGTGGTGGCATGGCAAGTTCTTTGATGTGAACCCATGTTAATTTCAAATTTTGTGTGTGGTTCTGGAGCTGTGAGGGTGGAGGTTGTGGTTGTTGAGTGGGTATAGTGTGGAGAATGGTTGTAGGTGAAGTAAAGATCCTCATCAAGAAGGTCATCGATATCAAAGTTGGTTTCAAGTGGGCACAATTGGATAAGGATGGTTTTCAAAGCCTTACGCTCCATATCATGCCCCTGAACATGATGGTATGCAAAAATTTTGGTATCATCAAACCCTTTTGGCTTGGGTTTGAGGGGGTAGTAAGGTCGGAGTGGCGGTAATGTGATAACAGAAGTCTCGAGGAGGTTGGTTAAAATTTTGGCATAAGACCCTGCTAATGGATCACAATGGGAAGTAAATGTGGGTATGGGTGTAGGGGTGGTCGGTTGTCTAGGAATTGTTTTGGAAGAGTAGGAACAGTCGAGCTATGGGCTTAGGTGCGGTGTGGTTTGAGGTATCGCTCGGGTTCGTTTAGGTATGGGTACAATAGATGGATGGGTAGGAGAGTATGGTTTTGTTTTGACTACCTTGTTATGGGGTAGTGGGGTTTTGTTTTTGGGTTGCACCTTCTTGGGTAAAGGTGATGTGGGTGTATGAGGTTTATGTGGGAAAGCAGATGGAGGAAGGGCAAGTTACCCATGGGGATAACGGGGGTGCTATGAAGGTAGATGATGTAGAGTCATGCTTGGGGTGTGAGGGACAAAGACTGAAGTGTAGTAGGTAGTGAAGCAATGGCTGAAGGTATCGGAGGTATTGGTGGTAAAGAGACTACAAGTGTGGGTATGAGTCATGTTGTGTTTTTGGGTAGGTTAGAGATTTGTAAGGTAGGAATGGGCGGTTGTGCTATTGGGTTATGAATGGGTGAGGGGTGCTTGAACTCACTGGTAGGCCGAGGTCTTAAGGCAGATGGGACAAGTGCAGGTGTGATTGGTGTGGTAAGGGTATGAGGTTGATGAGTTTGTTTCTTTAGTTTGGGTGTCGGGGTAGGTGTGGTTTTAACATTGGAGGATGTAGTTAAATCTAGTTTAATAGGTGGATGAGTAAGACTGGTGGTCGGGTAACCCCTAAAGTGGTAATAGGTTTGGTGGAGGTAAATATTATGGGTATGGGTTTGGGTTTAGGCATAGGTCGGGTTATGGGTAAGGGTGTGGTGTGAGTGCTAATGGGTATCATGGAAGGGGTTGCAACAGTGGTTGTATGTGGTTTGATGGGTGGAAATGTGCTTGGGTAGATAGTGGAGGTGTCATCGAAGGATCTCTACATTTGTGTTGAGACAGGGAGTAAGAGGCCCCCATAACAAAGCCCTATCCACATACTCTAAGTGATCAACCAAACATGAGAATGGCACGTTTGTGGGTGGAGCTGGTGAATACCTAATGGGAATTCCCGTAAAATGCATCTTAGAGATGGGGAATTGGCCAGCCTCATCTTTCGTGGGTAAGAGAGCTGAAAGTAGCTCTATTGGTGTCGGAGTAATGGATGGAGAATGTTCGCCATGAGGTAAAGGTATCTCTACTAGGTCTATGATGGGTGAAGGAGATGATGGGAGCTATTTTATGAGTGGAGAAATGATAGGTGCTCCTCTGTGGGGTGGAGGAGGTATATAGGTGATCTTATGCGGGTGGTGGAGGTAATGGGTGCTCCTCTATGGGTGGAGGAATTACGGTAGGTAATGGTTCACTAAGTGGAGAAGCCAAGGGTGAGAGGGTCTCAATGTCAGCAAAAGATTCCTCTGTAGGAGATGAGGGATGTTCCTCTATTGATGAAGGAATAGTGATGGTTGGTTTACATGTGGAAGGAGGGTTTTAGGCTAGGATTTCCTCTATGGAAGGAATGTGAGGTAATTGAGAGACGATATGTACCTCGTTAAAGATCGCATGAACCTCACGAGTATGGGTATCATGAGTGGATGTCTCACCGGTTTGATTGGATGAAGGGGCATGATTGGGAAATGGTTTTTTAAATATTTGTAGATTTTGGTTAGGGGTGGCATTGGGATTATCCACAGTCAACTCGCCCTTCTCGAGCATTTCCTAGACAATATTCTTAAAAGTGATATAGTTTCCATCACTATGACCCTTCACTCGGTGGTAGTTACAGAAATCTTGTTCCTTATACCACGGGGCATGGGGTGAGTAGGGTCAAAACCAGTGTGTGGTTTTATGGGTGGAAGGGTGATGGCGCTAGCTTTGATCAAATTTTCTAAAACAGAAGAGTAAGGTTCCCCAATTGGGGTATATTTTCACTGCTCTTATCTGAATCAAAAAGCCTGTATGGGTGATAGATTAGATGAGGGCATGGCTTGATTGGATGGATGAGCTGGGCCGGCCTTGAGTACCACTACATTAGTGGTACCTTTAGCCTTTGAATAATTGGTTGGGGTTTAGAAGAAGAAGAGGTTTCATTCGACTTGAATGCCAAATTCTTATTTCATAATTGGATTTTCTTCTCTTCGATGGCCAAATTTCTAACTTTCGTGTCATAGTAAATGCCTCATCAAATGTTCTGAATGTTTGGACCTCGTAAGGTCGAGAGAGATATGTCTAGTGCAAGCCTCATGTGAAGAGCTTGATGAGTTTGGTTTGTGGAAGTTTTAAGGTAAGTTGATTGATCGAGTTGCACCAATGAGTAAAAAAATTGTGATAGATTCATCCTCATACTAACGTGTGGAATATAGATTGGTCATGGTAACTTTCTTGGCGATGTTGATAGAAAAATGATCCAAGAAAGCTTGGGCTACCTGATTGAATGAAAATATGGAGTGTTTGGGTAACCCACTATACCAATCTAATGTTGGTCTAGTGAGGGACATGGGAAAAGTTCTCAAAAGTAAGGCATCATCATGAGCAATCAAATAACATCCATGTTTAAATGAGCATAAATGTTGTTGTGGGTCTTCCTTACTATTGAAGTGGTTGAATTTTGGCATTTCCCAATGCACATGGTATGAATGGATGGGAATGGATGGGTGAATAGGCTCATTACAAATCTCATCGTAAGTGAGAGTGTTGCGGGAGCCGAAACCGATGCCTCCAGTTTTTGCATCTTATCCATCATCAATCTAATTAGGTCATTGGTGGGTTGTGATGATTGGATGCCTCCTATAGTGTGAGGAGGTTGGTTTTGGGTGTATAATGGGTGTGACATTCCAGTGTATGGGGCTGCCATGTAAGGTGGTGAAGAAGAAGGCAATGAAATAGGGGTACATACTGGAATGAAAATAGATGAAACAGCGGTTGTTAGTAGTATGTATATGGGAGGAAGGGTTGTGGTAACCCTAGTGGTAATAGGGGCTAGTGATTGTGGAATAGAAAGAACTACATTCTGAAATGGGGTAGAGGTCACCAATATTGGAGATGGGAACGTAACTACAGGTATGTATGAGATGTTAGGGGAAAATGAGGTCGTGTTTGGGGTAGTCGACGAGGGTATGGTGGATGTAATTGGTGCTATAGGGGTAATAAATGTGGCAGTCATAGCGGGTATAGAACCTAATTGCGAAATGACTAAGGATAAAGTGGAATCGGGTAGCACAGAGCAAGATGGGGCTAAGGAAAAAGTTGGTGCAAGTGTTAGGGGGATAGATACGGGCATGCCATATATCAACTGACCCGAGGCATCTCGAGTGGATGAATGGGAGAGGTAAAACTGCAAGGCAGTAGGGTTTTGGTCAAGGATTCGTGTGAACTCCTCATCTCCAGTAGTGATTTTGGTAGGTTGGATGAGATCCATGGCTGGTGATAGAATAGAGGGTGTTGAAGGAATAGGTGGGATTGGTTGGCGACTAGCATGGAACACGAGGGCATTTGCTTGTCTTCAGGTTCGTACCATGTGAACCAAGATCGATCAGGTGATTTGCTTCTCTATAAATAATAAATAGAATAGTAGGAACAGGTGAATCTGGTGATAAACAAAATGGATGAAGTAGAAAATGGTGAGTGGAATGTGAAATAGGGTAATTGATTCCGGTTAGGGACAACTGACATTTTCAAGAGTAACCACTTTCGATTCCTGTGGAAAATAGACAGTGAGTAAACAGTGAAGCAGAAGGAAAAATATGACAAGTATGCCAAATCTGGGATGTGTAAAACATTAATGGGAAAAGTAACAATGATAGAGACTATGGAAAGTGGAAGAAAGTGAAGTGAAACTATCCTTTTGAATAGGTCAACAAAAGGACCTAGAATCGACGTCGGTTGAGCGTAACCGATGGCGGTCAGAGGTAACCGATGACGGTCACTGTGAAATTGAAACAGTGATGAGAAAAAGTGGTTGTGAATTAGAATTTGATGTGGAATCAGACCCAGAATTCTAGGAATGATGGTGATATGGCCCAGGCACACTCAAGTGGAGCCGGAATACACCAGCTATGATGGGGGTTGTGCAAGGAAATACAAAAAAATGATCGAAAGCTCTCACCTCAAAATGAAACTCAAACAAAACACTAAGAAAGAATGTTCCTAAAGTGCCTATTCTATTACGTTTGTTCAGCTTATGCTATTTAGGGACTAACACATGAATTGTGAAGTAGAGTTTTTGGTGAGGATGGCTTTCTACAAAGAAGGAGATCTAAAGGGTGAGGTTTCAGGTTTGTTATGGTGGGGGCGAGCTACACTCTGAAGTATAACTCGACAGAGCAGTGAGCTGGGTGCCCACTGTGTCATGATCATGTGATCACCTACAACTTCTTCTAGGTAAGATGTTGTTTAAGAATGTTTGTATTTGAATCTTTGTGTAGTTTGGTAAGACTTAGAGAAAGAGAAAAGGTTAGAAGTACTTTTCTATGATTCGTTTGTCAACCATCAGCTGGTAATGACATCTAGTGTATAGGTTTCCCTCAATTAATGTGATATAATGCAGAAAATCGAGAATCAAATGTAATGATTTTTAAACCCAAATAAAAAATATGACATTGGATGACACAATAAGATGAAAAGGAAGAGGGATGCTCTTCACTAAAATGCGAGAAAACATGAAGAAATGCTTCTTTTTAAGTACACCAAAAGAAAAGTTTCCTTTAGAGTAAATAGAAAGAAGGAGCGGATTACGAGGAAGAAATTTAATGTGTATGATTTTTAAGGAAAAAAAACACAAAAAATATTCCTAGGAATGAATGAAATGCAAGGAACCCCGGATGGGTCCCACCGAATGCCAAAATCTTTCACCTTTTTCTTAGATTATTTCTTTGAATGGTTGATGAAACATATAGGGTAACGTGCGTAGGAGGAATACCTATTCAAGTGTTAGTTGATGGGTTGTTGCACGCGTATGACTTATGAATCCACACTTGACCATGAGAGCTTTCTTTTGGCTAGGAGGAACTACCTATAATGAAAGTAAGACCACCAAAGGAATTAAACAATATAGGCAGTGAACTTCCTAGCGTAAGCTAGATCTCGGAAGTATGATACTCCTAGATGGTTGTCAGTCCACTTTTTTAAAAAAATAATGTTGTAAACAAAGTAAATCCTATTGTTATTTTGAAATGATTTAGGTATCTCACTTAAAACACAATAAGAAATAGATCTAATCTAATATGATAAGATAGAATAGAATCCATAGGTCAAATGGTTGGTTTTGGACCTCTGCAAGTCTGATAGAGGTCTCTAGTAGGTCACAGGTGAGTGAGGGTGAGGTAAAATTAGGTGGGTAGGTCTCTGTTTAGGGTTGTGTGGGAAAACACAAAGACCGGCGTTGGTCAAGGGTGACCGACTGTGGTTAGGTATAAGCGGCATGCCATCTTGTGAGATTTGGGAACATCACAAAACAGGGTTTTGGTCTTCTTTGTGGTTACACAAAGGATTTCGATTGGTTGGGATGAGGCAATGGATGACTGGATTAGGTTTTGGCAAGGTTTTTCTAGGTCTATGGAGATGAAAAAAATGTTGGAGATGGTCAATAAGGAGCAAGATGAACCATGGGTGATAAAACAATGATAAAATGAAATAACCGGTAAAGTATACTATGGTACTTACTTGGATTTTGTTCTGAGGCTTGTGTGTGATGGATGGATGTGTGCCGATGGTAGGTTTGAAGTCTACAAGTGATCACCAATTAAAGGAAATATTTTACATGGGCTGCATGCAAAATCCTCTTTTGCTTAGCTAGTTCGAAAGATGGTTGGGATGGCTATGCAGGAGATGATGCTCAATCTCCTTCCTTGGAGGTGAGTTGTTGCTGGAATTGGCTCTCTGAAGATGTGTTATCTCTTTGAGATCTCTTTCTTTCTCATCAAATTTCTTGCTTGCAACTTCTAGGTTCCAACCTTGAGGAATAAGGTTGTTTTGGGTTAAAAGGGGGTAACCGACGGCGGTCCTGGCTTAATTAGCGACGGGTTAGGGCAACCGAACATCGTCGATCAAGGCGGGATTTTCTAGGTTTACCAAACTTAGGGGAGATCCTCCTGATTTCCTTGGATCTCGTGTCATTATCCCATGGATTAGACTAGGAGCTTCATGAGCATGCGGGAATGTGGTTAGAGGGAGTGTAGGCATTGATTTTTAGGGTTTGGGTAAGTCTTAGTTAGTTATGGTAACTTGCTAAGAATAGGTCTTAAGGTGAGTTAGCTTGATGAGGTGTCTAAGTGAACTATATGTGTAGATATTATTTAAATAAGATATTTAAATAATAAATATAGTGAGGGTAAAGCATTAATTTAATTAAATTAATTAAATTAATACTAGTGTGGTGAAGGGGGCCATGGCTAGGTGAAAGTGATGAAGGGTACTTATATGTCAAAGGAAGAAGGGGGAGTGTGACCTAATTTTAGTGTCTACATTAGGATCCTGTGGAGTTCCTATATTAACATCGATAGTGGATTCATTAAGGAGTGTTGACATGTTATGTGGTAGAGTATTTTAAAGGTAATGGTCCTTTGCCCCTATATATAGAGAGGATTGATTGTTCGTCATGGCATTGAAGGATGTCAATAGGGAGTCTTCTGTTATCATTTCAGGTAATATGAGTGGGAGGATCTTAGTACCATTTTTAGTTTGATAAGTAAGCGGTCCTAAGGTAATCATATTAAATAAAAATAGTTAGATGGGATTGGAATGGTTTAATTTGTGTCCATAGGTTCGTTATGTGAGAGTGGAGAATATGGTTCTCGTTATATTAAAGATCCGGATGCAACACTTGTGAAGGATCTAAGGTTGGTTTTTCAAAACCTAACTCGTATTTTTCATGAGGCTTATAGGAATGATCAAGGATTAATTCATGAATACCATATTCATAGTGTACAAGGCCAAATCCCTTCCAAGCACAATGATGGAGGCATATTTATGTAGAGTATTGGTTATATAAGAAGGAAAAATCTAATATGAATGGCTTAGTGTGATGTTGATAGTTATGATGCGGGAAAGATGATCAATCCCCCATATACGAGATTGTTTTTAATATGTGGTGGACCAAAGGAGATAATATATCTGATATTAGGCTCATACATAGTTTTTTTATCATGTCTTCTATATGTCTTCAAATCGAAGATAATTAAGGGTAAGGAGGTGATACTCCCCAATGAAAGGTGTTGCATGACATCATCGAAGGAGGTGTCATTTGGTAATTTTATTGTGGTCATGGAAGAACTGGTATAGGCTTCATTATAAGAGTCTAATTTAATTTTATGGATAAGCATGTCGTTCAGTCAATATTTCATGTGACATGCCTTGAAATGGGTTGGTTCAAATTTGAACAGTGAAGTTTTTACCTTAATTTTTGTATTTGAGACATCGATGGAGGGTGGATGGGATACAATGCATAACATGTATCCGGGGTTGTGTTAATAAAAATTTTCATTAAAAATATCCTTCCAGTAGATAAAATAGTTCATGGAGGGTCTTGACACCAATTTTTATGGGTAAGATAACCATGCCCAATGTGGGAGCGACAATGTCGTTAAAGGCTCGCAGATTACGAGACCGGCAATAATAATTTTGGGTAGTTGAAGTTAATCAAAAGCATGTGATGATATAATATGTATGCTAGCACCATTGCATATCATGAATATTTTAATAAGAGTATAATCATTTTGAGCAATCATGAATAATGGAAGGTCATCATCTTCAAGTTAAAATGATGGGATTTCATAACTTTCAAAAGAGATGGTAGTGGACATTTTAAGGGTAATAATTAGATTTGTGAATGGTTTTAGATAATTTGATGGTATTGATATGGATTGAAGTGTCTCAATCATAGTTTGTTGATGTTTTAGTGAGGTTTGCACAACCTTGTAGAGGGAAATAATTACTATATCTTGATGAAGTTGTTTTATGGTGGTGTTACGATACGTATGGTAAATTGGGTATGTGAAGTGGAAAGTATCAATACCTTAGCATTGATAAGGTGTGTTGAATTAGGTGATTCAGGAGTGAGAGGGATGGATACCTTGGACTTTCTTTGATATGAATTATTAGGGTCTTATGCATGAGCTCTAGTAGTTATGTGCACTACGTCAATTTGATGAAGTGAGGATTTACTTGAAAGAGGACTTGCCTTTGTTAGATGTAGATGTAGTAGCAGATGATGGTTTGGGTGTAGTGGTTTTAAATGTATGGTTGTTTTTTTAAATGGATTTGGTTTTTCTAGCTATGTGGGAATACATACTTTATTAGAAAGTATTTTAATGACAGCATGAAGGGCCTTGAAGTCCTCTATGGAATGTCTGATGATAATCATGAAATGCTTCAAAGTTATACCAGGAGGGTTTCCACCCCCAGAGAGCTAGATGGCTTAAGAGGAGGTAGGGTTATGATATATTTTTAGATGATCCTTTCAAGTATATTTTCTTAGTGTCCTCTCAAGGCTAAGGTTGATGAGATTTATTTTTCATTAAATGGTTTGAAAGTTGATATTTGAGGGATTGTTTTTTGCATGACATGCTTAGGTGTTGATTGAAGGACGATATTGTATAATATAATAGTGACTGAAAATTTAGACAAGGGTGCAAAACCAAATTAGAGGGAAAGGAATTTAGATCATGTAGTGAAGTTCTTATATGGTTTCTTGTTATGATGAATGCCTTTGCGGATGGAGGGATTGGAGGTCGCATAGTGGATTTTTTGAGATTTCAGGCATAATATTGGGTGACATGATTTTCATAATATCTCTTCATGACTTGTATGATATGTTCTTTTTATAAGGGTCTTAAAGAATCCTCGGTGATTTTGAAGTATATGTAATGGATGTGGGGAGATTCATGGTCTTTTCGAGAGGAAAGGTTAATGGATGTTTCTAGGGTAAAAAAACTAGGTTCTAATGGTGTAGATAATTCAGATGAATTTTACGTAATAAAAATAATATGTGTTAATAATAGGGATGGTTCAATTTTTTCTTCCATGATAGGGGTATTATTCTAAATGTGTGGATGATTAATTTTTGAAATTATTAATAGTGTGATGGGAGTGGGAAACATTATATTGTGGTTGACTAGTGGATGGAGCATGGTTTGGAAAGGGTTGTTTGAAAATATCTAAGTTTTGATTTGGAGGTGCATTTGGGTTATCTAGTTACAACTCACCTTTGTCGATAAGGTCCTAGAGGACATTTTTAAATGAGTGACACCTTTTGATGTCATGACCCTTGACCCAATGGTATTTGTAGTAATTATTCTCTCGATACTAAGAGGGTTTTGAGATAGATGTCAATAGGATGAATGGGAGGAAGGGTGACCATACATGCAAATAAGATTTTTTTTAAACTGTGTTGTAAGATTCACCAATGGGTGTGTAATTATGTTGAGGATGAGTGCATCGAAAGTGAATGTTCTTTTTGTAACTGGATTTTACGACAACCGTGTTTTTGATGTTTTAGATTTGTCATGACTGGAAGATGGTTTGAATGAGGAATAAAGTTTAGCTTTTTTAATCTGATTTTAACCATACCATCCTCAAGAGCATGGAGTTATAGTTCGTGAGCCATAGTAAAGGCTTTGCCAAACATTTAAAAAGACTAGATTTGTAACCTCAATGATATATGTTTTGCACAGGGAGCGAGAAAATAGCTTGATTAGCTTAGTTTTGGGAGGGAGAAGGATAATTGGTTAATAATAACCCTCACATAGGAAACAAAATTTTTAATAGATTCATCTTTGAATTGTTTAATGGTGTAAATATCGGTAATGGTGACTTTGTGGGTGATGTTGATCGAAAAGTGTTCTAAGAAAAGATGTGCAAGTTGTGCGAAGGAGAAGAGTGAGTATTGTGGGATATTGTTAGAGCAATATGATGTAAGTCCAACTAAGGACATGGGAAACTTTCTTAGCATGAGGTATTTTTCATGTGTGATAAGGTAACATGAATGACAAAAGGTTTGAATGTGTTCTTTGAGGGTTCTCTTTACTATAGAATTTAAGGAACTTAGGAGTTCCTAGTGTGGAGGGTATGCTTTGTATGATATGGATGGATGAATGGGTTTGTTGCAAATTTTTTCATAAGATAGAGTGTTTTTGGGACCCATGGAGGTAGCTTCAAGGCTAGAGATCATGTTCATCAATGCCTACAAGGGATCATTTTGTGATGGTTGTTGTTGGGGATTGAATGATGAAGGGCCTAGTTGATTATATGTGTATGGGTTTGGTTACTTATATGGTTGATATGGTAAAGGGATATTATGCTAGAGTGGAGAAATCATGAGAATTTTGTATGTTGTATGTGATACTAAAGGTTTCAAGGGTTAGATGTATTGATCTTTTGGATAGGAATTAAAGTGTTTATAAAGGGTTGTGGATGTTGTGGTATATGATGAAAGGGGATGGAAGTTTGGAAAAAGGGTTGATAATTTTTGGTATATGCTGAAAGGGGATGGAAGTGTGGATGAGGAGTTGAGATGATTGAGGTATATGTTGAGAGGGGATTTGTGAAATAGGGATGGTCGATAAATTTCAAGAAGAAGGATGTGCTAGAAATAAAACTAGTGTTGATAAGGGGTATTGATTTTGGGATGAACATGACAATGTTCTAAACAGATAATATTGGTTGTCACAAAAATTAGGTTGATACATACTAAGTGGGATGGCTATTGAGCTTATAGGATGTATTTAGATCATGGAAGAGACTAGAGGACTAGAGGTGGAAGAAGATGTGTTCATATTATTTTGTGAATATGATGAGCTTAATGAGATATCTGGTGAGGATGATGTTTTTTATTAGTTCTATCTTGTGACGAGAAAAAATTTAGATCAAAAGTGATGACGGGGTTTGATGATGTGGGATTTGATGTTTTCGGTGCAATCGTTAGTTGAATTGGGATGAATCTATTGGATAATCAACTCATGTTTTGGATCAACAAGCGTGAAAATTCATAAGTGACCTCGGTGATAGGAGGTCATTATTCGGTGTGGTTTACTAAAAGAAAACTCTTTGAGAAGAAATATATGAATTCAAGTCCATAGGTATGAATCCAGAATCTATGTTAATTCTAGATCACAACTATTAAAGAAATGAGGACCATGAGGATCGGGGATTTATAATGTGGTTGACTATCTTATTAGAGAGTGTGGGAGTTCTTAATCAGCTATTAAAGTGTTGGGGATGGGTCTATGCGGAAACAATATAACCATTGAATATTATACTCAAAACATGAAAATATGGATCTTAAAATCCCCACAAAATCTACAGTAGTAAAGCATAAACAAGAATAATAAAAATCACAAAAATACACACACATAACACAACATGCATGTTGGTTCACTCAATGTGGGATACATCCACCAAAGATAGAGATCTCATGTATATAACATATAAGAAAGAGATTACAAAAAAATCTTCTAGACAAGAGTACATGTATCTCTATAAGAGTATCTCCTCCTCTAGATCTCTAACCAGATCTACTTGATTACAATAAACTGTGCTTCCATACCACCACTTGTGTCTCCTCCAAATCTCTAATTAGATCTACCTAAGTGCACTAAAATTATGCCTCAAACACCACCAGCTCTCACATACCAGAATCTACCTTGCATCCGCCACTCTGCAACCAAGCTCTCATTGTACTATGAATTTGTAAACAATACCTCTAGAAGGGTCGAACAATGTGTAACTATAACCATGCATCAAGAAGTAATTATCTCCTCCATCACCGCATAACCTATGCAAATAAGAAGATAACTTCCTCTACAATACTAGATTTGTATGGATCAAAAATACATCATGATCACATGGATCTGTAATACAAGATCTCACAATAACCTATGGATCTACAAGAATGAGCAATAACAAGATCTCGCAACAACCTGTGGATCTAACAAGAAGAAACCCTAAGTTCTGTACATATTATACAATACATTACATGAGACTAAAAAATACAAAGGAAATACAGTAGAAGATAATATGATCTTCTCACCAATAGTGTACCTACACTTTCCTTTTGTTCAACTTCTCTCTATGAAATCTCATGTCTTCATGCAATCTACTTTTTCTTCTTCTTCTTCTTCATCCTCTCAACCAAGGATAGCTCAATTCTTCTCTTTCCTTATTCCAACCTATCTAACCCTAGTTTTCTAGCTTATATAAGCCTAGACAAACTTAGGGCACAATATCCATGTAATTACATCCTTTACATTATATTTTGAAAAATCTAGATAAAATCTCGCGACTTAAAATAAAACACTCTAACACAAGTAACCAATGATGGTTACTCCCTATCGAATTGACCGATGTTGGTTCCTCCATAACTATTATCGGTTAATCCTGACGATGTTGGTATCTTTATAACCCATTCACTTTGTAATGCATGCTCTAGTGAATATATTGAGCTTATATGATTTTTTTGGATCGTGGAAGAGACTAGAGGACTAGAGGTGGAAGAAAATGTGTTCATATTATTCTGTGAATATGATGAGATTGATGAAATATCTAGTGAGGATGATGATTTTTATTAGTTCTATCTTCCGAGAGAACATTGAGATCAAAAGTGATTATGGGGGTCAATGCCATGGGATTTGATGTTTTCGTTCCACCGTAGTCGAATTGTAATGAATCTATTGGATAAACACTCATGTTTAGAATAAACAAGCCAAGAAAATTCATAAGTGACCTTAGTGATAGGAGGTCATTATTTAAGTGTGGTTTTCTGAAAAAAACTCCTTGAGAAGAAAGATATGAGTTTAAGGCCCTAGGGTATGAATCTATAATCTATGTGAATTCTAGATCATTGTTGTCGAAAAAAACAAGTACTATGTGGATCAGTATTTCTAATGTGTCCGACTAACTTCTAGGAGAGTGTGGGGGTTCTTAATCGGTTGTTAAAGATGATGAAGATACTTGATATTGGTCAATGATATGTGGGATGTTATCAAAGTGCAAATGAAAATTTTCTAAGGACTATTGGAAATGTTCAATCATGTTGTCAAAATTTTGTAGATAGTACTATTGTTTGGTTAGGACCTTAAATAAACAAACAATCACTAAAAAGAAAAATAAGCGAGATAGTTTATTACAATCAAATAGACAAGTCACACAAGGGAATTGTTTTTATTATCTTAATTAACTTAAGAAAAGGTGAAATGCAAAAATGGTTAAGAGGTTCTAGGAAATGGCAATCTATAACTAGTTTTAGGTGATATTAAAGGATGGATTCATTGATATACCCAAAGGTACGTGATGCCTAAATATTTGTTCATGTCACTATAAGGCATGGTATTGGGGCATACTCCCTCACTTCACGCCCATGACAAGAAGGGTTTTTAATGCTTAGCCGATATACCACCCACTAGCTTATTTATACTCAACCAAAACACCAAGTTGGCTTATCCTCTTAGTGATGAAATCCAAGTAGGTCCACCTAGGAGTGAATGTTTTGATGAAATTTATGTTTTATGTGGTTTGGTTATGTGTGAGGGGAGTTATGTGAATGTAATTCATTAACTCTTAATTAAACTATGTGATCAAGCAATTATGAAAGTTTTTTTAGATCCCAAAAGAAATGTTAATTTGATGAGGACAAACAAACATATGCAATGCTGGAAAATAAAATGATGAAAGAAGAAAACATACTTGTGATCACTTTTCCTTTTTATTTTTATTTTATTTTTATTTTAACTTATTTTTATTGTAGAAATAAAATATCCAAAGTAGAGAACCTGCAATGTTAGACAAAATAAGAAAGTAGAAGACATAAAAATGATGTGAAAGGAAACTAGTTCAAGAATAAGAAACAAATCATAGGAATCATCGGCGATTGTGGGAATCACTAGCGATTTATTGAAATTGTTAATTACATACGAAGAGACCAAAAATGAAAGGGAACTATGTCCCATCGGCATTTCAAACATGTGTTTGGTATTTTTCATTTAATGTTATCATATGTAGAAAGTGTCTAAAAGTCAAAAATAACAGGGATTACCAATACTTTCATTGACAATCAAAATGTCGGGATGATGAAAAGTGAACAATGAAAAATTTCTCCTCCTTTTGCTTGAGTGAAGAGACCATGTAAGCAAAGACATATAAACAAAATATATTAGATAGATAGGATAATTAGTTTCTTAGTAAAGGATGATCCCGGGAATTGAAAGGTACTTCCTTGAAGGGTGTCAACTTGTTGTTACAATTAAGTAGTTTTTATAAATATAATGTAAATAATACAAGACAAGGAAGCTAAAAATCAAGGTGAATAGAAAGATTATATTCGGTTTCGTAGGTGGCCCATGCTAGGGATATGGTGATCTCAAAGTCCTTAAAGTAGTTGTATCAATACTCCTTGGTTTATTCTTAGATATCGTTAAGGATCTTGAAATGTTCTTTGATATCCACGAAGTTCAATGCAAATATGGTGACGCACAAAGTGAGCTTATGGAGGATGTTGAACTACTCCCACACAAACATTTACTAGATGATCGAAGATTGTAGATGCTTTTCATTGGATGGGATTGGCTTGGAAGAGTCATCTACATGAGACATCTCAAAATTAGAAATATTAAGTTTAGATTGATGAACAAAAGATGATAAAATGCAATGATTGGTAGAGATAGCTATTTTGACATTAATCGTAGGTGATTCACTGAAATCATAGGAGATTTAAGATAATCACCGATGATTGAGGGAATTGTGGGTGATTCCTATGAAAAAGTGGTTCATTTGAAAAAGTTATAAACAGATGAAAAATAGAGACAAACTATTTTCTTCGACCTTCTTTTTTTATGTCTAATCGAAACAAAAACAAGAATAGACAAATACAGCTTGTTGATACGAAAATGTTGTAAAATGGTTAAAAGAATTGTTTGGGCTTGTGGTGATGAATTGTTAATGGTATGATGATTTAAGGAGAGTATTGAAGGTGTGTGGTTGCATAAATTGATGTGTTATGGCTTCTTGGAGTGACAGGGTATCGTTGTAGGGCTTGAAGATTACTTGGGATGACAAATTTTTGCTAGACATTTGAATATCCCTGAAAAAAGAGCTGTATGCTTCTATTTATAATTACTTCTGATTTTTTAGAGTCTTCGGTGATCTGGTAAATGTGGAGAAACCCATTTGGAAGTGGTTTCAACCACTTCCAAAATGGGGGTTTCAGGTATAGGGATGAGGGTAAATGGTTAGGGGAGAGGTTAGGCGAGTTAATAGGTTAGATGGTTAGTGTAAAAAGGGTTAGGATGGGTTGAAAGTGGTTAGGATTTTTAAGGATATTAGGGTAAGTTTGGTTAGTTAAATGAGGTTTACAAATGGGTAAAAATGATTTTATGGGGTGAGGGTATTAACCTAGGTTATGTTAGAATGATAGGTTAAATAATGTAATGTGCATGTACACAATATACTCAGTGACAAAAACCCAATGTCTACACCTAGAAACCCAAAACACTAGAGTATTTCAAGTTTTAAGATTCAAATAAATCAAAACAATCAATAAAAAACATGTCAAGTGTTAAATGTCTTCCAAACCTTGAACCTTGAAACATTATAGTGTTTCAGTTTTAGGATTTCCTTACACCAAAGCATGCAAAGGTTTCAACATGTCACATGTTGGATGTTTTCCAAGCCCAAAACTTTACACCCTTAGTGTTTCAAGTTTTTAGCTCTAGGAGACATCATAACATGTCAAATCTAAAGAATGTCTCATCTCAATGGATTCCCAGTCCTCAAAAACATGTAAACCCTTTGAGTCAAGTTTTCAAAACCCTATAGTATGAAAACAAATCATGTCATGTACGGTCAACATCTCGATCCCAGTGTCAACACATTAATTTTTAAGTTGGTTTTCACCCCACACGTGTCAACTAATGGGTAATTGATACAAGTTTTTATAAGTAATTAAGATTTTCCATGTCATATCACCTTAGCATGAATTTAATTTTTGACTGTGTAGAATTGTTTATGGCCTTCCAACTCATGAAGGTGATTCTCTTGGTGATTTGGATGCCTTTTCTCAATTTTTATTCATACCCATTTCAAGTTTTAGTGAGTTTAATCTTTCTCATAGGTTTTTACCATCTTTTGAGATGATTTTTCCTATTTTCCCTCCTCATTTATTTTTATGGACCATTTAGGTTTTCTTACTCTCTTCTACTTGTTCTTATTTAATTGAGGGTTTTTCCTCATTTATTTTCCATTATTATGAGAAGAAATTTTTTATTTTTACCGCATAAGCTTTTTTCTAATTGAATTGGATTTTTCATCATGATGGACATGTCCAAAACCTAGACATGAACTTGTTAGGATTTTGGATCTATTCATCATGATGAGAAACCTGAATCGTGTTTTGAAACTCTTAGAATGTCTAACAAGTATTAACCTCTTACTTGTTTGTGTTGTACTTTTCAGGGTACTAAATAAGTGTAATTAATATAGGCCAAAGAGAAGCTACAAAAGGCCGTAGAAGAAGGAATTGATGCCACCAATGAAATTGGTGATGAATTTGCTAAGATACCTTGCCAAGTCCTAGATGAGGATTTGAACATGTTACCTGCAAGTGATATTTTTACTAAGTTCAAGAACCCGTAGAAAAATATTCTATGTTAGAAATTTTTTTGATTTACAATCATTTGATAACCTGATTGTATAATAAATATTTTGAATAATTTGGAAAAAATTCTCAAACGACTTTAGAAGATCTTAAGGAAATTGATCGGATACTTGACACGGTTATGTATTGAAGAGATATTCATGTCAATTAGATGAGAAAGAATCAAATGATATGATTCAGAAGTTCCATGCATATCATGACAAGGAAGATGATCAAGAAGTAGATAAAGAGAAGTCCAGTTGAAGATTAGTCATGATTTTTTTTTTTTTTTGCATCGAACATGTAATTTTTGGATGTTTTGACATCATTTGGATTAACATGTTGACTTGGTAATTTTTCACAAGAACCAGTCAAAATAATTTAATATGTATTTACTATTAATAGTTTATGGTGTAACCACTTCCTTCTTATCTCATCCTTTTCTCTATAAATGTAAAATGTTAAGTGTTTTCTAAGAATGCATTTTTGGTATTGAATAGGAGTAATTCTAGATTAAAAAGGAAATATTTGTATTTTCTCTTTACTTATCAAAAGGAATAAAGAGACACATTTTGAATTTTTGTTGAATGTTTTCTTGATGTTAATGTTGTTGTTCTTAAGTTCAATGCATTACATTTCTTTTTTATTTTATTCTATTTAATATGGATTAACTTTATTGTTATAAATTTTCCACTCATGTAAGTAAATTTGGATCTACATTTTCTAAGTAGAAAGAACAAGCATTCATCTCTATTCTTCTTCTCTTATTACTTTTGAAATCACTTTATCTCACTTTCAAATTCCATTATGAATTGAATAAATAAATCTACCAAGATGAGATCCCACCCCCAAAGTTAGGTTGGTGTGAATATTGTAAATATTCCTTTTGTTTTTCTTAGTTTAACAATAGACAAGGTACATCCCCTTCTTTGAGGAGGTGCTTTTCCCGCGTGTTGTGATTGAACCTCAAATGTTTTCTTTGAGAAAATATCCAACCAACACCCTCTTAAGAAGAGGTTCCCGTTGGAATTTGATCTTAGTTCAATTGAATTATTTTATAATTTTTTCAATTAGAGGTTACCATTGGAATTTCATATCACACACACCTATTAAATTGTAAATGTAAGTCCATACCAAACCACTAAACCATGCATTCATCGAATCATACTCTCCAAAACATGGTAATATAATTACACTTTTTTGAGTATTTATATCCTCTCTAAGGTGAAGGTTTCTTAGAGATTTGATATTGGGTAAATTAATTTATTAATGTTAGGCCACACCAAAACACCAACCTAGGGTGCTTGGTAAGGCACTTATAAAATTATGACTTTTTATAGACTCTCTCAAGTAGAGGTTCTGTACGAGATGAAAATTGGCATGCAACCTTCAATCGTACTTAACCCCCGAGGTCGTGCTAGAGCAGCCAATGTTTGAATGTGTATGGATAACTATAAGAGGATCATTGACTAAGATCCGTAGTGTGATCTCCCTGGTAGCTGAATTGGAAAAGGGGAGATTTAGAGGGTATGAATTGGTAGCGTAAATTCCTTATGGTTTGTTTGTCTAACTTGGATCTAAGTCTTGATCTAGTTTTAAGTGTCCAAATTAACTAAGTTGAAGTTAACAATCTATGTGTTAAACACTGCAAAATTACATAAAACACCGAATAATAATAATACAACAACTTGAATTAATTTGGGATCTTGTATTCATCTAGAGATAGCTTCTTATATAAATGCTTGATCCTATAATCTAGGAGTCAAGTCTTATCACTTAGTCTTCCTCATATCTCTCTCCATAAATCTCTCAAGCTTATCCCTAGGATCACTCACACTCCAAAATAGCTACGTGAGTTGTTTATTCAACAACTTCACTCACACTATAATATTATTAAATGAGTTTGACATATCATTTAAATAATAATATTAAATACTCACACACAATACAATATTAATAATGTTACAAATAATATATTCATAACACTATGTTACTTGCTAAAGGAAAATAATCTAAATAGACCACAAAACTAAAACATTACAATCAAAAACAACAATTTTCTTCTATTCTAAATAATTAAAATACTTCTACACTAAAACTAAACAAGTGAGATAACCCGGTGTGGTTATTCACCTGTGATGAGTGTATTGAAACTAAACTAACTTAAAACAATAAATTTTCCAAATGATCTATGATATGTAGACAACCTCCTATAGATATTCTCTCCTTCATATACACGGAGATGGGAAGAAGAGGATCTATCACTGGGAGCTGCCATGAAAGATTCAAACCCTCTTGGAAATTAATTAATTACTTGTAAACAAAAGGAAATTGATTTCTACTCTATTTGATATGATGTAAGAATAATAAATTGTAATAATGAAGGAAATCAAACAAAAACTCCAACATGGAATTCATAGAATAGAGGTAAATCTAGCTGTATAGTAATTTATCCTCTGAGTTTGTCCTTTCTTTCTCTATGTGTCCATATGAGTCCAAGGGATTAGGAATGGAAGAACAATAGCAAGAGAAGACACTTGAGAAATGGTAGCTTGAAGGTAGTCTATTTACAATGCAAGTAGAAGAGAGATAACACAAGAGATCTGAGCTTGGCTATGTAATTCCTAGCAAGATTATGGCAGCAATACAATGCAAGATACACAAAAATTCTCATGCCTTTTGGTTAAATACAAGCATGGAATATATAAGAATTGGGGTTGGGATGTGCCTTCATGCACAAGGAAAGAATAGGTAATTCAACTAATTAAATATATTTAAAAATAGAAGAGGGAAGGAATACCATGCAAATAAGACTATTTTTAGGCAATTTGGTTCACAAATGCACCCTAAAATTTGAGTTAAGTGAAGCATCGCGTGTCAAAAACATGCATAAATAGTTCTGGAAAAAGTGTTTAGGACTACTGCCTATAGGACGCCGGGGAGGCGGTTACAAACTAAAGCCAAAACATGCACAGAAATGAGCCGGAAGCTAGAAGAAAGCGTGGAAAATCTAAGTAAGGATTTCTAGGCTACAAATATACACTGTGAATGGGTTTTAGAGCTTGAACACCTTCTTAAAGGACATAAATCATCATTGGGGACTATTATAACCATGTTCTAACAATGTAGCACATGTAATTTTGGGTGCGAATATATTGCCCCCTCGAAGAAGCATCTTAGCCATTAAAAGGCATAAAATGTAGAGTCTGAGTATGGCATTCCTGAAATGGGGAGTTAGAAGCTATACCTAACACGCCCGTGTGTCAAAATATCATTGTCAAAAATCCCACTACATATAAAACAAAAATAAGACTCAAGTGTAGATAGAGAAAATATCAAAAAATAAACACTAAATTAAAATGACAAGAGGTCTTACCATTTGAGCGGGGATATAGAAATATACATGTGTCAACACTCCTGCCCTGTGAACACATACAATCAAAACGAGGTCAAAAAAACAAATATTTATAAAAAAATCACTCTTCAATTCATTTATGCATATAGACTTGGTGATTTTTGAGCTCTTGGCCCATGGTGACAGTTTTTCATTTTTGAGTATGGTTGAATTGGAATAGATTTGGGAATGGTATTTTGTGTTAGGCTTGACCCTTTGCTATTTGAATTCTTTTGAGAATAAATCCTAAGAAATTTGTAACTAGAGCAGTCATAAGGGGCCTCAAAGAGGCAGATAGGTAGAGTGCCTTTATTGCTTAGTCTCCATTTTGTGAGGCATATATGATGTTTTGTTATTTTGTGCTCATTGCGAGTGTTTTGACCACACCTAGTGTGCAATGGCATTGTACAAAACTATAACACACTATTATATGTACACATATCTCTTTTTGGCTTAGTTATTCCTTGTATAGAGTTCACTTACATTGATGATTTGATTCACGTGTGTACTCTTAGATGTTTATAATTTCTATTTTTCTATGCTTTTCGAAATGTATGCAGTGGGTATGAATGATAACATGATGATTTCTTTCTATATTTTATAATGTTGATATATGAAAATGTAATCACATTGTGATGTTGAACTTTAGTTTCTTTAAGAAACTATTGGTACTTCATATTATTTTGGCAAAACATGGCGAAAGAGTGATATGATAAGTGAATGAACTTTCCCCACTCCTAACTCCACGCAACTAGTAGGATGCAAGGGCTCAACACCAAGAGCCAGAAAGGGCACAAATTATGAACTTTGTTGAATGGTAATGATGAGAGAAAGAAAAGGATTTGGCAAGACCAAATTTAGACACTACAACCTCACTCTACTCAAGTTTTCTTTATAGTTTAAAATGTGAATTACTTTCCAATTTATCTAGACTTAGATCCATAGATGGCCACTTGGTTGACAAAATATGGTTTTGAGGTTTTAAAATCTTTTGGAATTTTGGACATCTAACTCACTTTGTTTTGATTTATGATTTCACAACATTTGAATGAATTGCTTCTAACTTTCAAGTTTTTCAAAGAGACCCCCTACACCTTGCCCCATGCTATCAGTAGGAAGCATGGGCTCATCACCATGGGAAAGGCATAGGCGAGTAAGACAATTTCTCTCATTTTTCAACCCTACATCCCTAGTAAGGGATGTAGGCTCAACACCGAAGGTTGGTAGGAAAATAAATGTGTAAAATAAAAATTTTCTGTGGATTTTCATTTGACTTATTTATCTAGGAAAAATGTCTAGAATGTTCTTATTTCCAAAGAGATGTTTATGGGATAGATGTGACACCATGAAGCTTCTAGAACAGACTATAGGCAAAGACATCTAACCTAGAAAGAGACTATAAGTAGAACCAAGTATGCAGGCCTTGGTATGATCATGGTCAAAAATTTGTCTTATCCTGTTTGAACTGATGAAATGATTTGAAAACAATTGATGATACCATGAAAATTTGAAGAGACATGATTTGAATGTTTTGCCAATGTTTTTCAGAAATTTTTAGGAGTTTCTATAAGAATAAATCCCTTGATCACAAATTTTACAAAATGAGTTGGCAAATGAAAGTGTAATACAGATGCAATAATGTACATATGAAAATGTTGATGGATCATGCGTAATACCTCTTTAGGTGAAGAGAGTTCACAGATTTGTTAAAATCCTCACCCTCTAGTGTACACAGGAAAAATGCCCCATTTTTGTAGTCTTCTACTACTCGATATGGACCCAACCACCTAGGTTTGAATTTTCTTCCCTCACTGGTCTTTTTGTCTATCCGGCTATCAAGTCTTAAGACCAAATCTCCCTTGTATATTTCACGCTTATAAATTTTTGTATTGTCGATCCATCCAAATCAGCGTAAACATTGTGTCATTGTTTAGTGTTGAGTCTAACCTCATCAAGAATTTCTAACTAAGAGAGTTGCACTTCTCGATAGCCTTCTTCTCCCAAGATTCTGTGCAACGAAATACGAACACTCGGTATTTCAACCTCAAGTAGAAAAACTACTTCCGCACCAAATACTAAAGTAAAGGGGGTTTCCCTATTGGTGTTCTAACTAATGTCTAATAGGACCACAAGGATGGGAAAATATTTAAATGTCAATCTCATTTATTCTCCTTAATGGTCTTGAGGATGGACTTTAATGTCTTATTCATAGCCTCAGCCTATCCATTGGCCTGAGGATGATAAAGAGAATTTGTGTGATGACTTATCTTGAACTTTGCACATAATTCACGCACCTCGTCATTCTTAAAAGACATGTCATTATCTGATATAATGAGGTGTGGGACCCCATACCTACAAATGATCTGGTTTAAGATGAACTTAGCGATCATAGACCCAGGTACAATGGTAAGAGGCATGGCTTCTACCCACTTGGTAAAGTACTTTATGGCCTTGATTATGAAGTTATGGCCATCTATTGATGAGGGAGAGAATTTCCCTATTAAATATAGGCCTCACGTGGAAAAGGGCCATGGGGTTGTGATTGGTTGTAAAGCTTATGTCGGTATGTGGATCTCGTGGGAGAACTCTTGACATTTGTGGCATCTACACACAAACTCTACTACATCATGCTCTAGGGTGGGCCAGAAGTATCCCATATGATGTATCTTTTAAGTAGTGGCATGGCCACCAAAGTGACCTCCACATACTCTACTATGTGACTCATAAAGAATCTTTTTAGATTCTTCTACATCGACACATATTAACAACATTCTGTCAAAGGCTCTACGATAGAGAACTTGCTCCAAAATAATGTACTTAGCGGCAATGATGTGTAGCCACATTTTTGTTGTGATATTTCCCTTTTACGTACATATAGGGCCACTATAAATTTAATGATGTCGTGATACCATGGACACGCATAAATAGGGGGCCTAGTCTTGATGAAGTATACACACTCATTGGGGAAGTATAGATCTACTATATTTCCTCCATCTAACGGATTATTAGGTAACCAATCTGCAATGATTTGTCCTTTGAATGTTTTCGATTAACAAACATTAGCTAAAATTTTCCCATCGAGTTATGAAGTGCGACCTTCTTAGATAAGGATCCTTGTGTGAGGAATGTCTGCAAGTGATCCAACTTAACAATAACCCTCATTTCTTAATTCAACATATAATGTCTCAAGTGCTTTGTCACAAATACTATGACAAGGAATTATTTCTCTACCTAGGTATAATGTGTATCATAATCAAACAACATTCAACTAATAAAAATAGGCTACACACTCTCATTTTTCATCATCTTCTTGAGCCAACATGTAGGCTAGCAAAACATCCATAACTCATGAATACAAAATCAAGGGGCAATTTGATCTAGGTGGCATGATCATGGGAGGGTACAATAAGAATAATTTAACTGACTCAAATGCCTCATTGAATTAATTTTTCCAATCAATGTGGGAATCCTTTTTCAACAAATTATTGATTGGGTGAATAGTAAATGTCAAGTCAGGGATAAATCTTCGGATTGCCCCAAGTTTCCCAAGAAAATATCTGATGCAAGACTCATCTGTTGGTGGAATCATTTCTAATACATCTTGGATTTTGGCTGGGTCTACATAAATTCCTCATGAAGATATGATGTACCCTTAAAGATTTCCTCTGTTACACTAAATACAAACTTTTCCATATTTATCGTGAATTCGTATTTGATTAGGTGAGAAAGGATGATACAAAACACATCAAGGTGATCACAACGATTTATGGCCTTAGCAAGCGTGTCATCCACATAGGATTAAACAATCTTATGTATAATATCATGTAATATATAATTCATCGCTCGTTGGTATGTAGCACCAGCGTTCTTAAGCCCAAAAGGCATAACAACATAACAATAGGTTCCCCAAGGATTTATAAATGTAGTTTTGGCCTGATCCTCTTCAAATATTCTGATTTGATTTTACCCAGAGAATCTATCCATAAGAGATAAAAACTCAAAACCATATGTTATGTCAATGATAACATCGATGGAAGGTAATGGTAAATCATCCTTGGCACAAGCCTTATTTATATCACAAAAATCTATGTAGATGCGGATCTTTCCATTTTTCTTGAGAACAGGGACTATGTTAGATACCCATTGAGAGTAGTCAATTGACTTGATAAATCCCACTTGGAGGAGTTTCATTACTTCTTCCTTCACCATGAGGGCCACCTTTGGCTTCATGGACTTTGAATTTTTCTTACTTGGCTTTGCATCTAGTTTGGTGACGAGATTATGCACATGATGTGTGATCCAATCCTTGTCATTTCTTTGTAATTAAATGCAAATGATTTTTAATGCTCCTTAAGAATTCGGGTATGTATTTCAACCTCCTCAGGAGTTAAAGAGGACCCTAGCTTCAAAATATTTTGTTCTTCCTCTATCCCGATATTTATATCAATTATACCCTCGATTAAGGAGGTGTTTCCTTCCTCAAACTCGGGTTGGGCGAGGTAACTCTAAATCCCCTCTTCTCCTACCTCACAAATTTTGAATTCCTTCCCAGGGGAAGACTTTATCATGGGATTTCCAAAATAGGAAGAAGAGTGTGGAATTAGGGAAAGATTAACCTTGTGATGTATAAGATGTAACTCTACGAGAGAATGTAGATATTCTAGAGTTTCTTTGTCAATGTTGAAAGGAACGATAACCGATCATACCAAGCCAAGAACAAAAATGCTAATCAAACACCATGATCAATAATATGAAAGTAATTTTCTAGAATAACTTTACATAAAACCTTTGCAAACAACTAAGAAACAATATCATATATTATTATGGAACTCGGTCTGCAATACATTGAGAATGGGCCTTGCTTACATAGGTAAGGAATAACAATCTAAGAACCAGTCAAAGTCATAGATCAAGCCATAAATCGAGGAAATAACTAATCATCAAACAACTAGTCAAGACCATAGATTTAGGAGAGAACTAGACATCAAGGATCTAGTCAATACCACAGATCTAGGAAAGAACTAGTCAATACCATAGATCAAGGAAAGAACTATACCTAACAACTAGATAATATCTCCTAATATCTAAATAAATAAAAATAAATATCCACACACATAAGTGAGTGAGGATAAATACAATAAAGATAAATAAAGTACCTAGGTGAACATGAGCTAAGGTAAATACATACTCTAACACCCCCCTCAAGTGAAGCTAGGGGCCAAAATAGATGTGGCATGTCCACAGTATGAGTCCTGACAACTAGGCCTGATGAGGTACTCATGTACAATAACTGGGAAAAGGGACATTGCAAGGTACCCAAAACTAGTAACAACAAAGTAAAGAGAGTAAAGACCCGCTCCAAGGCATCCCATGAAGCTCACTAAAAAAATCATACAATGTCAAGAATTTTGGTGTGCATTGTGGTCCGAATCTACTTTTGCTCAAACAAAAACTCAAAAGCAATTGACACTTTGGGTTTCACTAGAATAGCTCCATATAAGGAGACTGTCAACAGAGTGATGTTGAAAGTGTAAAAAAACACCAAACATAATTCGATCAATTGCTACAAATAGGTGTGCCACGATCCAAGAAAAATAACCAAAGCAACAAGGCAAGGACACAAACTCCAGAGTGTCATGATCCAAGAAAAGCTAAGGTAACAAGGAAAGGACATGAAACCCGAAGAAGAAGGATCAACACCACACCCTCCCATACTACTAAATGGGTGGAGTGACGCTAAAAATCTAGATGACTTTCCTAAAATCAACTACTCGAACAGTGACAAAATAACACTGGACTTCACTAGAATAGATCCCCCATAAGAGATATTGTCAACATGCTAAAAGTGTCAAAAATATAGATACAAAATATCTCAACAAACAAGAGAGATACACTACACTGCTAAAGAAAAATGCTCAAAAAAGAAGCATCACAATGCATAAGGTATAGAAAGTGGAGCAAGAGGCCGAATGGTGGAGGAACCATGCCTGTAGAGTCCTCTCAATGAATGCCTATGTCACCTCCATGAGTGATCAGATATCCACCCTAAATCAACATGGATGGATGAAGAAGATGTCTCGCATATGACTTGGTGCAAAATGCACAATGGGTGCATGTAGAAGAACATCGGAATGTGTGTCATGTTGATCATGTTTCACAATTGAAATCTCAGGTTTCTCAAGCCCGAGTTAAGATGTAAAACTCATGTGTTGCTCAGATCCTCGAAAGAGTCGAGTGAACCAAAAAGGAGCTATGTCAATGTGTGATCCCAATGAAGTATCTCTCGAAAACTAATTTCATGACATGAATTCCACTTAACATGTGGAATAGAGGAAACAATGCCCTATGAATGTCTCCACAATGACTCTGCTAGTGAGAATCATAGAATGGAGCATGCAAGAACTGAATGCAGTAGTATGCTTCTCAAAAAAGCCATGTAGCTGAGCAGAAATAGGATACACAACATGTGGTATTGTAATAGGCACAGATGTGGAAGAGCATGTAGTAACAAGCTTCATAGGTGTATGAGCATCAAGAGTAGGAACAAACTCAAAGACTGACAGATCAATGTTAGTGGGTTTAGGAGCAATAACTGCAAGTGGACTAGGAGCATGGTTGTGGTTGTCCACAATATGATGGTGATGTTGTAGGCTAGCAAGTTTTTTCTGCAGGGAGTGTATTATTGTATCCTTATCATGAATGAGTGATTGTAGAAGAGAATTTCACTTCTTGAGTGATCTATTTTCTTCCAAAATTTTACAATATCCTCTTGAAGTCCACATACTTCAAAGAAAAGCATATCATTCTCAGAATCCATGATAGATACAAAATACAACTCCCAAAAGTTTAGGACGTTAGGCTCAGCCGAAATTGCATCCACAATTGATTACAACACTCCTCCATATTTGGAACTTTATAATAGTGAAAGTCTAAAATTAAATAATTCCAATGGAAAGAGCATGAAAAAACAAGCACTTTTACAAAAAACAACACTCAAAACCAAGTTACTGGATCAAACGTTACAATCTTTATACTATTTTTCTCTATTATTTATTATAGTTGCCACTAAAACAAAATAAATTTTTATTGCCTTCATCACACAAATAAAATTTAAGGGTCTGAAGCTAAGCACCTACTAGTAGGAATCACAAGATTTAAGCCCTCATATGACCATACCATATGACCAAGGGCTAAGGATTTTAATGGGTATCTTAAGGTTTTCCCACCTTTCGGATCCAATGGAAGCCTCCGTTTTGCATAAAAATGCATGCAGCAAAAAAATAACAAAATCCCAAATATATCAATATACAATGAATTTATTTGCAAAATAAAACTTACAGACGGATGTCAACAACAATCTCCAGCTCTGATACCATGAAAGAAATGATAACCAGATCGTACCAAGCCAAGAACACAGATGCTAATCAAACACCATGATCAATAAGATGAAAGTAATTCGCTAGAATAACTTTACATAAAACCTTTGCAAACAAATGAGAAACAATATCATATATTATTATGGAACTCAATGCAATACATTGAGAATGGGCCTTGCTTAAATAGACAAGGAATAACAATCTAAGAACTAGTCAAGGTCATAGATCAAGCCATAAATCAAGGAAATAACTAGTCATCAAAGAACTAGTCAAGACCATAGATTTAGGAGAGAACTAGACATCAAGGATCTAGTCAATACCATAGATCAAGGAAAGAACTAGTCAATACCATAGATCAAGGAAAGAACTATACCTAACAACTAGATAATATCCCTTAATATCTAAATAAATAAAAATAAATATCCACACACATAAGTGGGTGAGGATAAATACAATAAAGGTAAATAAAGTACCTAGGTGAACATGAGCTAAGGTAAATACCTACTCTAACAAGATTAACCTTATGATGTATAAGATGTAACTCTACGAGAGTGTTTAGATATTCTAGAGTTTCTTTGTCAATGTCAACGTGATCTACAATGACAGACTCACTCTCAAGTATCTACATATGTCAACATTGGAGTTACTGGTGTCTTACGAACCAAAGGTTCTATACAAACCAAGACCGTGAAGTTTGAATCTTCCAACTCACCGCTTGGAGTAAAGTGAGAAGCGAGATGTTGCAATCGAGTCTGTAAGGAGTATTTGGTCTCGTGGAATTTCTTCGATTGATATGAAGTCAAACCTCTTTGTTAAATTCAGAAATTTGGTTTTGTAAAGTTGTAAATGCTCAGCTCTAGTCTCATATACTTCAGATACTTGATTTAAAACCAGTTGTGAATCACCCAACACCCTGATATTAACAACACCCATTATTTTAGCTATGATGAGACCAAGTAGAAGGGCTTCATATTAAGCCCCATTATTTGTGCACTCAAAGTTTAATTTGAAGGAAAAAGGTATAATGATTCCCTTAGGAGAGGTAAGAATCACACTTGCCCCGCAAAAATTGCATTTGGCTCCATCTAAATCAAGAGTCCAACAGCTTACTTGAAAAAATGGACGTTGGATCATCTTTTGAATCTTTCTCCTTCACTTCAATTACCTCAACCATAAAAACCTCATTTTCTGGAAAAGAACTGAGTCTTAGGGTATGTCCCATGCCCATAGAATCGAAAGGAAGGAGAATGGGTAAATATTTTTCCAATAGCTCAAAAATTATTTTTGTAGTTCCTAACGATACTATCTCTATGATGATGGTTTCATCTTTGACTGCTAGAATGCCTTCAATCAAACCCGTGACTTCTAATTCCATTGTAGGAACTAGATTTTCCTCTAGTACTGAGCTTGTAGGTTTATTTAAATGATTTGTAGGAAGCTCAAACTCGAGTGGATCCCTGGCCTCTTTTTCAAGTTAGCTAGGTGTATGTCGAAGGGTTTTGGATCACCCTACGCCATAAGACCTTCCCTAAATGTAGGAACCTAACTTCTTGAAACAAAGTGGAGGGAATCACCTTCATGCAATGAATCCAAGGATGACCAAGGATCATATTATAGTTGGTTTCCTGATCTATAATATAAAAATTGGTTAGTACCATCTTAGGTCCAAGGGTGACCGAAAACACTATAGTTCGATTGACGTTTCTTTAAGGATTTCATTTCCCCTCGGTGTATTTCATGTTAAAGAGAAATTGGTCTCTCCATACCCTATATTTTGAAGGAAGAGAAGGATACTATGTTGATTGCTGCCCCATCATCAATCATTTCATGCTTTACATAGTTTTGGTAAATCTAGAATTGTAAAAACAATGTCGGATTGCCTCTATGAACTATTTCAACGTATGTGGGCATATTGTTAATGTCAAATACAAACCCAACATCTCTTTCAGGATGCCCTAGAGGATAGAAATCAAATTCCACGTGGTTTATTTGTGCTTCGGAGGAGGGGTGATGTTAGCCAAATGACCAAGACCCAATGCTTCTAGTAGAGTGCCCCTATGAGTAGGGGAATTATTTAATAGATCCAAAAAGAAAATGTGTGAGATTGTCTTAGTTAAGTTGTTGATCAAATCATAATTTCCTCTTTGGATTGCTTAGGGTATCACAAATGTCATATGATGTATTCAGGTAGATCAGGATAGGCTACGAAGAATAATCCTTAGTTATAGTAAAAGCATTAATTTGAGGTTCAGTGTCCAAGTCCACCAACCCCATAATTTTTATTTACTAATGACCATCCAAAGGAGGTGCCACTTGTGGGTTTGACGAAGTTGAGGCTTCGTGATCATGGGTCCCTATTACAATCCCTTTCTTCAAAACATTGGTATATATTCTACCATCCTTTGGATGCATGGGGAGAGGATCATTAAAGATTCCTAGTGGTGTATTCTATGGAGATATCAGTCCCATGTAGGTGTTTTGAGTGGGAGTTGTTGGGTTTTCCAAAAACATGTCAAGAAATAACTATCTTTGATCCTCTAGAAAATGTGTAAAAACTTGTTACAATCATGGAATGTTCTTACGTCATGCCCATGAACTCTATGGAAACTGCAATATAAATCAGGATCGTAATCTCGAGGCCTTTGGTTTACACCTTTTTGTGGTCTAAAATTATAGTTATTATTCAGCTGTTGATTTTTATTGTTAAAATTTGGGAACCCTTGCCCTTGATTCTGAAATTGGTTTGGATACTCACTTGGGTATTGGTTAGGACCTTGGTTCTATGTTTTTCTTACTTTCCAAGGTTATTGTTGTTGATGGTTAAAATCTACAACATTTACTAAGGGTGAGAAGTTATTGTTTCTTTGATTATTTTCATTTTTATTGTTATTATTTTAAGTACTTGTATTGGGAGTATTAATAATGTTAGGTTTCTTAGGTTGGTCCATCACTCCATCCGTCATAACTCCACGATTCTTATTAAGGATTTTTGTTCCTTGATTGTTATTTGTGTCATTAGAGTAATCAAGTTATTTTGATTAGGGGTGACTAACCTTCCATTAGCTCCTAAAGTCTTATGACCACTTTGTCAATGGCTGCTTGGTCAATTCGAACAACACCCTCTAGTACCTCATCATAGCTCCTTAGCGGGAAATTTTGAACCTCTTCCTTTATCTCCCTATTGAGAGAGTGGAGGAACAAATCACAAAGCTCTATTTGATCCATATTTGGAGCACTTGCAGAGGAGTAGAGAACTTGTCGCCACCTTTGAATGAAGTGGGCTACGACTCATTGTGATCTTGCTTGATATGAACAAATTCCCTAATTCTTGTCCTCGAAGTTTGTTCTTATGAAAATATTTAATAAATTTTTATGTGAGTTGCTTAAACGAATGTATCAAGCCTCTAGTATCCTATAGTACTAATCAATAGCAATACCTTCTAGCATCTTAGGGAAAATTTTTGTAACCACTACATCCCATGGGAGTATCTCTCAAATGGATGTGGCGTAAGCCTTGATGTGGGCACTAGGATCACCATCCCCTTTGAATTTTGAAAGATCAGAAAGGCTATTAGGAGTATGACTAACAAAATAGATAATTCTAGGGCCTCCTTAAGATATTTAGAATAGGTCCCCATTGCGTATGTTTCCACCATTGAAGATCCTTTTTGGGAAGGTGGAGGTTACATTGGTTGCTAAAATAAAACAACATAGAAAATTGTTGGGGTGCATGGCATTCCCTGTGGTTGTCCATATGGACCTAGGTAGGTTTACATGTCCCCTTGTGGATATTTAGAATACATGTGTACATAGGGGGTTGATTACCTTGATATGAAATTAAAGGCACGAAGCCAGGGAATGTTACATTTCTAGCTGGTATGGCATTTGAGAACATACTTTCAACTGGTTCCTATTGTAGATATCTATACGTGGTATGAGGGGGCATACCCAAGGTGCCTTTCCCCATAAGCAGATCTCTAGGGTTTTGAGTACTCATATAAACTGGAGGATTCTGCGGTAGGTATTTGTCTCTGTAATTTTACGCGTAAGGATAAGTTCATGCTTTCCTTGCGTATGAATTCTGAATATTTTGGGAAAGATCTATCTCCTTGACTCTATCTACCAAGGCCGAGATTACATCACCCAATTAATGGGGCAGTGACTTTCTTAGGTAATTTTTGTTGAACCCTTGGAGGTTGTTGATGAGTATGGTATCCTGCTATGAATTTTTCAATATGTTGTCACCTCTCATTGGCAATAATTTTGGTTTGTGGAGGGGTAGCGTTATTGTTTTGGAGTAGAACATCACCTTGTCCTTACAACCTATCCAAATCTCGGTTCATGTTCTATAAGTTTTGTTCACTCCTAGCATATCATGCCAAATATTCCTCATCTAGATGTGAGAGTTGATCTTATTGCATGATAATGGGCTTCCCAAACAATACCGAGGAGATGAAATTTATTTGCTAGTGAAATTCATGTTTTTGAACTTGATTGTTCGTAAGGATAGGTCCGTGTGACTTGGTCAAGCTCCTCAAGACATACAAAGGAACCAACATTGGTTCCCACTGAAGTAGATGGTTTTGAGCCATTAAAAGCGAAGGTGATTGTTGTGGGATACTTGATTGGTAGTTGTAAATTTCAAAACCTGATATGGGTCGACCATACTCATCGTATCCAAACATATTCAAGGGATATAATAATTCCCGTAGAATAAAGGATGGATGAAGAAAGTGGAAACATTTAGAGACTAGCTCTTCACGTTGGGTTCACAAATTTGTACAGATGAAAATTGACATGCAACCTTCAACCATAATCAACCCCCCGAGGTTGTGCGAGCAGCCAATGTTTGAATGTGTGTGTATAACTATAGGAGGATCATTGACTAAGATCTGGTAGTGTGATCTCCTGGTAGATGAATTGGCAAAGGGGATATTTAGAGGCTATGAATGGGTAGCGTAAATTCCCTATGGTTTGTTTGCCTAACTTGGATCTAAGTGTTGATCTAGTTTGAAGTGTCTAAATTAACTAAGCTGAAAATAAAAATATATGCTACTGTTGAAAGGGAAAATAATCTAAACAAATCACAAAATTGAAACATTATAATCACAAACAACAATTTTCTTCTATTCTAAATAATTAAAATATTTCTACACTAAAAATAAACAAGCGAGATAACCCGGTGTGGTTATTCACCTATGCTGAGTGTATTGAAACTAAACTAACTTAAAATAATAACTTTTTCAAATGATCTATGATATGTAGACAACCTCCTACAGATATTCTCTCCTTCAGATCCACAGGGATGGGAAGAAGAGGATCCATCACCGGAGCTTCTATGAAAGATTCAAACCCTCTTGAAATTAACTAATTACTTGTAAATGAAAAGAAATTGATTTCTACTCTATTTGATATGATGTAACAACAATAAATTGCAAGAATGAAGGAAATCAAACAACAAATCCAACCTAGAATTCACAGAACAAAGGTAAATCCAGCTGTGTAGTAATTTGTCCCCTCAATTTGTCCTTTCTTTCTCTATGTGTCCATATGAGTCCAAGGGATTGGGAATGTAAGAACAACAACAAGAGAAGATGATTGAGAAATGGTAGCTTGAAGGAATTCTGGTTGCAATGTAAGTAGAAGAGAGATAACACAAGAGATCTAAGCTTGGCTATGCAATTCCTAGCAAGATTGTGGCAAAAATACAATGCAAGATACACAAAAATTCTCAAGCCTTTTGCTTGAATACAAGCATGAAATATATAAGAATTGGGGTTGGGATGTGCCTTCATGCATAAGGCAAGAAGAGGTAGTTCAACTAATTAAATCTATTTAAAAATAGAAGAGGGAAGGAATACCATGCAAATAAGACTATTTTTAGGCAATTTGGTTCACAAACACACCCTAAAAGTTGAGTTAAGTGAAGCGTCATGTGTCAAAAACACACATAAAGAGTTCTGGAAAAATCATTCAGGACCACCGCCCTACATAGGAGGTGGCCCTAGGACCGTTATCCTTCCTGGGAAGTGGTTCTGACACTAAAGCCAAAACATGCATAGAAATGAGTGGGAATCTAGAAGAAAGTGTGGAAAAGTAAGTAAGTATATATAGGCTACAAATATACACTATGAATGGGTTTTGGAGCTCGAACACCTTCTTAAAGGACATGAATCATCATTGGGGACTTTTGTAACCATTTTTTGACAATGTGGCACATGTAATTTTAGGTGCGTATAATTCCCTTTAGAATTTTACCTTGGGTCAATTGACTTGATTTAGTCTTTTTTAGGCATATGTGCCCATTGTATTTTCATCTCAGGTTTATTAACTTATAAATGTAAGTCCACACTAAACCACCAAAAATGTTCATTCCTTGAAATGTACTCTCTAACATATACTTATCATGTGATTTACTATCGTATAACCATTGCACCTATTTTCAAAGGCAAGTGCTAGTAGTGGTTCGATGAAAAAACAAGTGTATTCACATTAGGCATTATATCAAGGTATATTCAAATTATCAATGAAAATATAGGGTGTGGGCCCTCCAAAAGGAAAACAATTGATTCCCAAACATACTATGAAAATAAAATATCTCCATATCGATAAGATGCACATATTTAGTGTAGGGATAAGATTTAACTTTTTCTTGACCATTTTGAGGGTTTTACATGTATTTGAAATTTTATATTAACGTCAACTTGTCATTTATCGACGTGTGATTCTTTATAAAAAAATATCAATAGTTTTGGTAAGGTATAAATATTATAATTATTGTTCCATATTTATTTATTTATTATTAACCTTCCTTGTACTATGATCCAAGGTTACATTTAATGACCATTTATACCTATCAAACAATTTATAGGTGGCGGTAAATTTTCTATATTTCCCTTCAAAATGGTATTTATACACTTCTAATAAAATATATGGAAGATTATCCTATGTTTATTTAAATTCTTAAATATATATATATATATATATATATATATATACACGTAATTTAGTATAGTTTGTGTATAAATTTATATATAAAATATCAGTCATATTTTAAATATCCAAGTCATACATGATAGTTATTTTTAAAAATCACAAATATTTTACGACTAAAATAATTAAAAACATGTAAATGGTAGTTAAATTTAACCCTTGCTACAATATTTTAAAAACATATTGAATGGGATTAAAACCTACATAAATTCAATAAAAGGACAACCACTTGTGATACTTTATTGTCATGAAAAATCATGGGACAAACGCGGTCAAATCTCATTACTAATTCACTACTTTTATATAGTGTGTTCAAATCTTATCGTTGAGGTGAATAATGAGGTAAAATCACTATTATTCAACTAAGTAAGTTTTATAATGGTGATTTTATGTCAAATATGTATTCCATATTCAATTTATAATATGAGATCCTTAAAAATTCTTACTTTAGTAGATTCTAACATAAAAGGAAAAAAATAATTCATTCTTTTCTTGTCATAAATACTTACATGTTTATTTGATATTTGTTTGTTTCATTTTGTAATAAAAATTAAATTATGGATTTTGTTCAATTAATTTCATAGATTTATTTATTTCATTGACTCACTCTTTAGGAAATAAGAATCCATTATGTATTGACACCTTATTTCAAAGCTCTTATTTTGCATAGGCTATGAGTATGCTAGCAAAGGTGAAAGGTTTACTTTAGACACTTGTTGGTTGCATTTGTTAAAAAATGCCAACACTTTGTGAGAGTTTCCATCTGCAAAGCATAACTTTGATGTTAATATATTTTCCTAGGTATATGATCCATAGGGATCTAGAAAAACACACCACTTCATCAGTTCCATTAGCACCAAAAAGGAGAAATAAGAAAAATGAGTAAAATGAGGTAAACATAGGTTCTGGAAGGAACCGCCACCCAACTAGGGGCAAAGGGTCCCGAGACTACCGGTCTTCTCGTGCAATGGTCCATCACTTTAGAATAGAAAATAAGAATGGAACATGAATGGATGCGAACTTGAAGCACCCAATCGTGTCTCTTCCCTTCCATGCCCTTTCACATCCTCCAATGCACGGGAGGACATGGGAAGGCCTATAAATGCATGAAAGGAGCAAGGGAATGGGCATTCAAAGATCTAGAGAGATCGAGAAGTAGAGTTTAATGAGAGCAGTGAGCAAGATCTTTAGTGCTGGAATGGAATTGTAGGAGCAAGGTGTAGAAACAGAGAAAACAAGTAATTGGAGAGAAGGTTTACATTTTTGCTTCTTTTCATACTTATTGTAATCTGTAATTTTCTATATTAGACCAATAAAAGTGGGAAGAAAGTGTAGTTTCCCTTCCCGACTAGTTTTCCTCCTTAGAGGTTTCCAAGATAAAATTGTTGGTGTTGAAGTTTTGAATTATTTCCTTCTCTACAATTTCCTTTCTATAGCACTAGATAATCAGTCATGAAGCTCTAATTTTTCAAGAAAATGTCATTTTCCAAAGTTGAAAGTAGAACAACAAAGTTGTGTGATTCATAGAGTTCTAAAGTAGAATTTTACGGATCATTTTGGTATCAAAGCTGATTATATATCCAAGACTGTGGTATTCAAATCTTTCTTGTGATTTTGTATGATAGTGAAAAGGTCCAGGTCCATGAATAATTTTTACCTTGTGAGCCGAGATATTTCTACAAAGAATTGGAAATAGAGAATTCAAGGTCAAATGGAGGAAGAGAACTTGGTCCATAGATTCGAGATGCTAGAGACCATGATGGATAGATTGCATAGTAAACAAGAAGATCTTTCAGATCTACAAAAGAAAACTTTGGTTAAGCAAGGTTCTATGGACTCGATGGTTCGTGTACTAGCCAAAAAATTTGGTATTGGAAAGATCCATGAAGAGGATGAATGGGAAGAGCATGAAGAGATGCCAAGTGTAAGCGAGAAGGTAAAATCTGCACATACACCTTTTAAAATTGAAACGGAAGTGGAAATAAAGAATTTTGAAGGACAAGTAGACGTAGAATTACTTGGATAAATAGAAAAAATAGTTAGAAGTCTACTTTAGTGTGCATAATGTCACTAAGGCACAAAGGATCACATTTGCATGTCTCAAAATGGAAGGTCATGCTCTGGTTTGGTGCAAAACACATCTAGCCACTTATGAGAAGAAGAAACGTCCTATTGTCAGTAATTGGAAAGGTTTTAAAGAATTTATTAGTGTTAACTTCTATCATATTAGACATAAGACTGACATGATGATTAAGTGGTAGTGCTTTAGATAGGGAAATGGTCAAAGTGTGTAAGACTATACTACGGAATTTTAGAGACAAGCCATGTTTTTTAATATGGACTTGGAGGATGAGGACATTCGACCAAGTATTTGGGAGGAATTCACACTCATGTTTGAAGGAAGGTAATCTCTATGAAGCCCAAGGATATCAATGAAGCTTGTGTACAAGCATACTACATTGATGACAAGAAGAATCAAGGATAAATAGAGCCAAAAGGAGACCATTCAATAGAACAACAGACAAAGAACAAGGCTAGACAAGTAACAAATGTAAATGGAAAGGTAAACATGCCACAAATAATTTTCATACTTATAAAGATCCTAAGAATTTATGTAAGAATTGTGATGTAAATGGACATATTGATGCCACATGTTGAAGTTGCATCTAGAATTACACCCAAAGCACCAAACCAAGGATTCCAATAAATCCATGGCCACTGTGAAGATAGAAAGAGAGGTGGAGATTGAGGATGATTTAGATGTAGATGAGAGGTCTGGGATGCATGGCCACTAACATGTACGGGGAAGTAGAAGAAGAAGAGATGAGTAAGCTATTTCAAATCAGAATCCAAATCAAGAAGACTAAGGTAAATGCTTTAGTAGATTCTGGTTCTCAGTAAAATTTTATTTCTGATGCGGTTGTAGAATATCTTGGTCTAGATACTTACGTGCATCCACATCCATACCCACTTTGGGATGAGTGAAGAAGGGTGTAGAAATAAAAGTTACAAGGAAGTGTAAGTTTCAGTTTGGGATAAATACCCAATACATAGATGTATTAGAGGCTGATATTATTCCACTTGATGCATTTGACATTGTCTTCAAAAGTCCTTACTTATATGCCAAGGATGTTGTGTTCACAAGGAGGGAGAACCGGTATAGATGGGTCAAGGATGGAGTCATTTTTAACATTAGGGCACACTAGAGAAAATCAAAGAAGGCTATGGTAAGTGCCAACCAAGCACCAAGACTTATTCAAGAAAATCATTAGTTTTGTTTGCTTTCATTGGAAGAAAAACAAAATGGACGTGAGAGCACAAATATTTCTGACCAAAGGATGGATAATTTGGATAGCACTTATCAAT
Source organism: Taxus wallichiana var. yunnanensis (assembly GCA_018340775.1). NCBI lineage: Eukaryota > Viridiplantae > Streptophyta > Pinopsida > Cupressales > Taxaceae > Taxus > Taxus wallichiana. The sequence continues at coordinate 48,994,120 of CM031244.1, read as the reverse complement.
TTTTATAGAAGAAGACACCACAGAACTGCTCATTCAAGGAGAAAAACAAAATTCCACTATGTAGTCACTGTATCTATCTACGGATTCACTGGACATGACCGTGGGGAAACAAGAAGAAGAGGAGATACTCAGTAATGGAATTACTTGTATAATTCAGATCATGAGTAGAAATATAACATCCAATAACATCATATTCTAGAATAATGATCTCAATATGCAATAAGAATAGCTACGCCACTTCGAGGGGGCAACCTCCAAACCATACAATAATACTCAAATGCTCCAATGATGATCAAATACTACCTACTAACCTCTATATATACTATTCCTATGTTATGGCCAACACCAAGGCTGACCCACTAATGAAAATATAACATATATGAAAGAAATACATAATGATAAGAAGTTATGATAGCCACAAGTCGGCTATATACATCCAATATAAGATATATGATTAAGGGCGTAGCATGCCCCTCCCCTTCAAAGCAACATTGTCCCCAATGTTGAGAAGATCTGGATGCTACTGCAGGAAATTTGCATCCTCCCAAGTTGCGTCTTCATTGTCTAGATTTTTCCACTTGATCAAATACTCAGTGATGACCCTTGTCCTCAACCTCTTAGTGCATGTTTGAAGGATGCATTCTGGTTCCAGGATGATTCGCCCTCTTCATCAAGCTCTGGTAACACTGTCTGGGTTGATATTGTCTGTCCAATTACCTTCTTTAGGCAAGATACATGGAATACTGGATGAATTCGAGTAGTTGGAGGAAGTTCCAGTTTGTATGCTACATTGCCAATCTTCTGTAACACTTGATAAGGACCATAATATTTAGGTGAAAGCTTGTTATCCTTTTTGTGTTATTTTAAGGACATTTTCTTATATGGTTGTAAATGCACAAAAACCCAATCACCGACTTCAAAATGTCTTTCACTGCGATGTTGGTTTGCCTGCTGCTTCATGCGGTTTTGTGACATGGACAAATTCTCCCTGAGACTACAAAGCACCTCTTGTTGGTGTTGAATATGTTCTTCAACTGCTCGAACCTTTGGCTGGACTCTCAAAGATGAAGTGATAGATGGTGGATGATACCCATATAATGCCAAGAAAGGAGACATTTTAGATGAAGTATGAAAGGAGGTGTTATACCACCATTCTGCCAGCGGCAACCATTGGACCCATCTCACTTGCTTATCTGATGTAAAACAACGAAGATATCCCTCCAAGCACTTGTTTACCACCTCTGTTTGCCCATCAGATTGGGGATGATAAGAGGAACTACGAGCTAGTTGTGTGCCCAAGCATGAGAACAAGTCAGTCCAAAAATTACTAGTAAAGATAGGGTCTCGATCACTTACTATAATCTTTGGTGTCCCATGTAGCTTCTGAATTGTATCCCTGAAGGCCGTTGCTACTATACTCGCAACAAATGGATGTGATAAAGCACAAAAATGGGCATATTTGGTGAGTCTATCCACCACCACCATGATTACATTTTTACCTTCTGATTTAGGCAATCCTATGATGAAGTCCATAGACACCTCTTCCCACCTCTGGCTAGGAATAGATAGAGGTTGTAAAAGACCTGGGACTTAATTGTTTTGCCCTTATTTTGTTGACAAACCATGCATTCTGCCACAAAATTTTGTACATCTCCTTTTAACCCTTCCCAGAAAAAATCATGCTTGATACGATGATAAGTCTTTAAGAAGCCAGAATGACCCCCTACTGGAGAAGCATGGAGCTCAGATAGAACCCTATTTTTAAGGATTGAATTCTTACATAGATATAATCTATCTTTATACCATAAAACATCTCCTTTCCATAAAAATTTTTCTGACATGTTTGGATCTTGTTGGAGATTTTGAATGAGATTTTGTGTACCTGGGTCATTTTTCCATTCAGACCTTGCATCCTCTATCCAATCCTCCTGTAATACAGATATGGCACACAACAATGCCTCGGCTGATTCATCCTTCTGAGATAAAGCATCAACAACTACATTCTCTTTCCCTTTCTTGTATATTATCTCAAAATCATACCCCAACATTTTTGAGACCCATTTCTATTGTTCTTCTGATGATAAACGTTGCTCTAAGAAGTATTTCAAACTATCATGATCTGTCTTTACTTTGAAATGTCGTCCCATTAGATATGGTCTCCATTGTTTCACTGCATGAAGTATTGCTAACATTTCTTTCTCATAAACTGGTTTAGAGATATTCTTACCTTTGAATTGATAGCTCTCGAAAGCAATGGGTCACCCTTCTTGCATGAGTACTGCCCCCATCCCATACCCTGAAGCATCACATTCAACAATGAATGTTTTTGAAAAATCTGGGGTGGCTAGAACTGGAGTGGTGCACATGGCCTCCTTCAACTTCTCAAAGGCCATAGTAGCTTGCTCATTCCAATGGAAAGAGTCCTTCTTCAATAAAGCTATGAGTGGTGCTGCGATGCTGCCATAATTCCTTACAAATCTATGATAATAACCTGTAAGCCCCAAAAATCCTCGGAGATTTTTTAGGGTTTTGGGAATCTTCCATTCAAGCATGGCTTTTATCTTGTTAGGATCCAATTTAACACCTTCATAAGAGACAATATGACCCAGATATTCAACCTCCTTGACACCAAAAGAACACTTAGAAGGCTTTGCATAAAGTTGATGGTGTTCAAGAGTTTCAAACACTTTATTTACATGATGCAGGTGTTCCTCCCATGTTTTACTATAGATTAATATATCATCAAAGAACACTAAAACAAACTTTCACAGAAATGGCTTAAATATAGAATTCATCAAGCTTTGAAATGTAGAGGGTGCATTTGTTAGTCCAAAAGGCATTACCAAGAACTCATAATGTCCTTCATGTGTCCTGAAGGCTGTTTTATGAATATCTTCATCCTTGATTCTAATCTGATGATATCCAGAATGAAGATCAAGTTTTGTAAAGTAAACAAAGACCATGTAACTCATCTAGCAAATCATCAATTATAGGAATAGGAAACTTATCTTTAACTGTGTACTTATTGAGTTCCCTGTAATCTGGACACATGCGCCAATTGTCATCTTTTTCCGTACCATCACTACAGGAGAAGAGTAAGCACTTTGACTATGACGAATAAGTCCTGCTTCTAACATCTCTTGAACTATCTTCTCAATCTCACTCTTTTGCATATAGGGGTACCTATAAGGTCTGATGTTGGGTGGTTGACTCCCTGGTACTAGCTGGATGGCATGGTCATGGTCTCTTTTCGAGGCAAACCCTTGGGAATTTCTCCAAAAACCCCTGAGTGTTCATCTATAATTGCTTGCATATCTCGGGTATAAATGTATTGGAATGATGTGCTTCCAATGAAAATAGTTGTGCCACAAACCCTTCTGCACCTTTTCTAAGCAATTTTTGCATCTGATGAGAACTTACCATCTCGGGGATTTTGCTCTTAGTCCTTTTAGTTTAAAATTCCTCCCTTCTGACTGAAATTGCATGAACAACTCTTGGAAATTCATTTCAATGGTTCCCAAGGTGGTAAGCCATTGAACTCCTAACACAATGTCTGCTCCTCCCATGGCAATGGCATACATATTGCTAGTTAGCAAGTAATCTCCCATGGTGAGATTAATGTTATGGCATTTTCCTGAACAACTAACAGTTTTCCCATCAGCAATCATGACTTGACATTCTGGAGCTGGATAAACAAAGCAGTTCAAGTGTACCGCTAACTTATGATTGATGAAATTATGAGTACTTCCCGAATCAATCAATACTGTTACCCTCTGTTTTTTTAAGAATCCAACTACTTTGAGAGTTTGGGGAGTGCTAATACCAGAAATTGCATGGCATGATATTATTGGTTGGGAATCTCCTAATTCCTCCTCTGGCTCTACCTCTTCGTCTTCTTCATTTTATTCTTCTTCAGTAGGTCCCTCAATGTAGAACAACTTATTTTCCGCACACTTATGTTCTGGTCCAAATTTGTTGTCACAATTAAAACATAACCCTTTGGCTCTCTTTTCTTCAATTTGTTGAGGTGTCAGTCTCACTGGCCGAGGGAATGATGGTGGAAGGGTGCTATGATCTCTGATAGTACTGACAGTTTGTTTCGACTTGAAAGAAATTTTTCCTCTACCCTACGTGCCATGATCATAGAGTCTGAAACCTTATGAGGATTAAACATACGCACCTCAGTCTCAATTTGTTCTTTAAGACCCCCAAGAAATAAGTCATTCAAATTATCTTCAGGAATATTTTCCACCCATAAGGAAAGGTTTTGGAATTGATGGATGTAATATTTGACTATTCCTGTTTGTCTGAGCTTTGCTAATTGGCTGAAATAATTCTCTGACACACTAGAACTATAGTGCAATTGCAACTCTTCGGTGAATACTGTCCATGTAACATTGAAGCCACTCTTTTTCCTTTGAGCACATAACCATCGATACCAAATGAATTGGTCGTTTCCGTATACAATGATGCCATGGTAACCTTTTGTCCCAATGGAATCTGATGAAGATCAAATAAATTCTCCATCTGGTTAATCCAATTGAGTGGATCCTTTCCATCAAACTTACGCATTTCCACTTTTGGAAGCATGTGACGGGCTTGTAGAGTGTTTGTATTTGGATTGGTCATGTTTGCAGATCCACCATGGTTAGTGTGAGTATGATTGAGTTGTGGCTTATTACGAATGCTATGATGACCCATGATATTGTAGCTAAATTGTTGAATGAAATCCTCCAATCGTTGTCCAATCTTTTCTACATCTTTTTTACTGGCCACTCTACTTTCAAGGTTTCGCAACTCTAACTCAAGATAGATGACCTTATGGTCAGTTGAAGTAAACCCTAACCTAGAGGACTCTGTAGCTACCCCTTCTGACTCTAACTCCTCAACTATTATCACATCCTTATTAGGGGTTTTACCCGGAGTGATGGAATTCTTTTTTCCTCTTGTCGAAGGCCCAGCCATGATGCCCCAAAATAGTAAGATTTAAGGATCAAGGTTGAAATTTAGGGTTTCAGATTTCAATAGGAATTCGGCCAAATTTTATAAAACTCAAAGAACGAACTCAAACTGATTTTTAATCTTCTTTCTGGAAATGTAAATAACTTTGAAAAATTCCACAAATTGCACCCTATGTAGCCGAATTATGAAAAAACATAAAACTGCTATAACTTTTGTAAAACAAGTCAAAAAGTATTAAAATTTTGAGGGAAGCTTACTTGACTGATTTCGCCACACCACAAAAAATTTTGCAGAAAAATTCACTACTGATGTTGAGATATGGACGAACCTTCAAAATTAGGGTTTGACGCAGTGTTGGCCGAGTTCAAGCTCTGATACCACTTGTAATGAAATTACTTGTATAATTCAGATCATGAGTAGAAATATAACATCCAATAACATCATATTCTAGAATAATGATCTCAATATGCAATAAGAATAGCTACGCCACTTCGAGGGGGCAACCTCCAAACCATACAATAATACTCAAATGCTCCAATGATGATCAAATACTACCTACTAACCTCTATATATACTATTCCTATGTTATGGCCAACACCAAGGCCGACCTACTAATGAAAATATAACATATATGAAAGAAATACATAATGATAAGAAGTTATGATAGCCACAAGTCGGCTATATACATCCAATATAAGATATATGATTAAGGGCTATATTCAGGAAAATCATTAGTTTTGTTTGCTTTCATTGGAAGAAAAACAAAATGGACGTGAGAGCACAAATATTTCTGACCAAAGGATGGATAATTTGGATAGCACTTATCAATTTTTACAGAAGAAGCCACCACAGAACTGTTCATTCAAGGAGAAAAACAAAATTCCACTATGCAATCACCGTATCTACCTACGGATTCACTGGACCTGACCGTGGGGCAACAAGAAGAAGAGGAGATACAAGGAACGGTGGTGACTATAATAGAAGTGTACTTGGAGAGGATTCAATCAATCCATTTCAAGAGAAAAATATAAGTAAGGACTAAACCACTATAGTATGGTACCTTTGCCATACTTGATCAAAGTTGAGAAGAAACCTTTAGGCCATACTTCATGCAGATGCACGAGATAGCAATTTGCAAGAGCTCACAATCACTAATGCTATCTATGCACAAAAAGAAGGAAAGATACAGAAGTTATCTTCCAAATAGGATTGTGCTCAAGGAAACTTGGAGGAGGATGTAGCACCGGAGGAACAAACCATAGATCCACAAGAGCCTTGGCGGCAGTTGGACAAGAGAAGACACAAAGGCGGACCTAGTAGTACTTGAATGAGCATGAGAGTGATTTAATTCCTCTACCACTCCCCCACTAAGATTTTGTGGGACCAAAAGCATCCTAATTAGGGAGGTGTGATCCATAGGGATCCAGAAAAACACACCACTTCATCGGTTCCATAAGCACCAATATGGAGAAATAAGAGAAATGAGTAAAATGAGGTAAACGGAGGTTCTAGAAGGAACCTCTACTCTATACAGAGCGGGATTTCAAAACTACCACCTAGCTAGGGCGGCGGTCCCGTGACCGCCATTCTACTTAGGGTGGTGGTCCTATCACTTTAGAACAGAAAAGAAGAATGGAACGTGAATGAATGCGAACTTGAAGTGCCCAATAATGTCTCTTCCATTCCATTCCCTTTCACATCCTCTAGTGCTACGGAGAAAATGGGAAGGCCTATAAATGCATGAAAGGAGCAAGGGAATGGGAATTCAAAGATATATAGAGATCGATAAGAAGAGTTTAATGAGATCAGTGAGCAAGATCTTCAGTGCTGGAATGGAATTGTACAAGCAAGGTGTAGAAATAAAGAAAGCAAGTAATTGGAGAGAAGGTTTACATTGTTGCTTCTTTTCATACTTATTGTAATCTGTAATTGTCTATATTAGACTAATAAAAGTGGGAAGAAAGAGAATTTTCCCTTCCCGACTGGTTTTCCTCCTTGGAGGTTTCCAGGATAAAATTGTTGGTGTTGAAGTTTTAAATTATTTCCTTCTCTACAATTTCCTTTCTATAGTATTAGATAATTAGTCATGAAGCTCTAATTTTCCAAGCAAATCTATTATTTTCCAAAGTTGAAAGTAGAGCAGCATAGTTGTGTGATTTTTAGAGTTCCAAAGTAGAAGTTTAAGGATTAGTATAACTCTTTGGGTATTAGTACAAGGGCATTTGTGTAGAATGATTTATGAACATTGAATACCTTTAATTCAATAGTGTATACAAAAGAATATATATATATATATAATATATATATATACATATATAATTAAAAACATCTTATTTTTAATATTCCACCTCGATGACACCAATATTCTTCTACAATCTCTAAATTAGTAATCAAGTCACATATATACATTATCTTTTTTGTAAAGCTTGGTATCACTCTTTCATAAAGACAAGAAATTATATGGAAAACCACTTTGGTTTGATATATATTTAGTAGCTATGGATCTTTGATATTTTATTTCCAACATTACTTTAATGGGGCGATTCATCATTTGTCTATAGATCTAACTCTAATGTTGATTTTTTTATTTATCAAAAATGAATTTAGTAGTAAAAATTGTTATTAGAAATAAACAATTTTAAAAAATCATTCTTTAGTTGAGAATGGTTGCTATCTAGTTATTTTCCTCTCTTATTAACAACTAAACATCTACATTTGAATATCTAAACTACGGAGAAAATTATATCACATACCATCCTTCAAAGGAATCCATTCTCTATGGCCCACTAAATTCATTTTTACAAAGTGAATTGCCCTAACACTATAATAATTGCAAACTACAAAATCAATAAAATGTAGTTTTCTACTTTGTCTTCTTTGATGTTGAGTTTGAACTTTAGCTTCATATACCTCCATTAATATAGTTTTGTTAAATCTTTTATTCTTGATTCTTGTAATGGTTTTAATTAAAATTTTGATAGAATTTCCTACTATTAAAAAAACACTCCCTCAATAATGGATAACATTTCAAGAATGGATATAATGCAATCTACTTTATTCTTTTCTTCTATCCATATGTATTAAAAAGGTTGATGGACTTGGCTTTCATATAACAATTTAATTGCATATGAGAAATTTTGTAAGAGTTTCTAAGTTAGTTATTGCATATTATCAATGATTTAGTCTTCCTATTGGAAAGACCAAACTCTTATTCATGGTATGAATATTTTAGTTCACTTAGCTCTAAATGAGTAGTTATTTCAATATTCCTATTTGAGTCAGATTTCTTTTGAATATTGTAGATATCAATAGTTTCTAGAGAGACCTGACCAACAACTAAAAACAAGACCCTTGTATTCTACAAACAATATTGACTACAAGGTGGGTTCATATTCAAACTACTACTTTCTCAGATGGTTTTTACATGTTTGGGTTGTATTTATCTTCTTTCCTTGCATTAGATTTATTTTTTGAAAAAGATACATAACTTTTGCACACACATGCACATGCATGCACATACACACCCACACACATACGTGCATGTGCACATGTACACACATACATACATGATGCACACATCTACACACATATACATGAACACACACATGCTCACACATGCATGCAAACATAAACATGCACATGTGTACATGCACACACACATACACATGCATGCACACACACACCCATGCACACACCTACATGCATACACACCCACATGCATATAGCCATGCACGCACACACACCCACCTAAAAACACAAACATGTGCATACATGCGGGCACAAACACACACATGCACACTCATATGCATATAATCATGCACATAAACCCACACGCATGTACAAAAAGCACACACACATGCACACATGCACACATAAGCACACGTACACACACCCACACACCCACACACACACACATGCACATGTACACACACATGCACATGCACACACACCCACACACTTATAGATACATGTACACACACACACACCCACTCACCCATACCCACACAAACATAATCATTCATACACATGCACACATATAAACACACACACTCATATACACACACACACACACATGAATGTGTGCACACACACAAATGCATGTGCACACACATGAACGCATGCACACACACATGAGTGCATGCGCACATACACATACACATGTACACACATAGAGAGACATACACATTTGTGTACACACATACACATACACATGTTCACACACCTCATACATGCACATGCACACACGTGCGCACTCCGAAACGTAGGAACAAGTTCCCATACATGCATACATGCACAAAAACATGCACGTAAACACATAAATATGTGTACAAATGCATGGATGGACATGCTCATGTGTACGCGTATGTAGAAACTCACACTCACATGCATGTACACACCCATCCACATACACATTCCCCCATGTACATGTGCACACACAATTGTGCATGTACACATACACACACGTGTACATGTGCACTAGTATGCACACATGTACACATGTATACATACATGCACACACCCACACACACATGTAACTATGCACCCACACACAAACATACATGCACAAACATGCGTGCACACACACAGAGACACATATATACACACATGCCCGCAAGTTTGAACACACACACACACACACACACACACACACACATGTACATACGTGCGCACACATACACACAATTATAATTAATCTATAATTAGTAATATAACATATTAAAATAACCATATCCTTTGACTTGCATATGTAAAATGTAATATTTGTTTTTATTTACATTTACATACAAATTATATTGATATGCATAAATATATATTATATTTTTTAAAATAAATATAGCATTTCTTTCTACATTTTTAATTGTAGTATATCAAATATACCCTTTTCTTATTTTCAAAAGGAAAAATTTTTATTACTTAAAACTGTTTTGATTACCATATGAAGATATCAAATTTAAATCATACAATAGAAACTAAAATTTGGTAACTTTCCCTTTTGAAATGTCATTTTTTTATCATGCTCCCTTACTAAGATAAATGTTTACATTTATAATTCAATCAGTTCATATCCTTATCTCTCTTATGTCTTGTTTATGATTATACTTTACTTTGTCATCAGTTATGAGAATATTATTCAATAAATTTAGTAAGTAACACCCATGATTGTTCAAACTTCTTTTTGGGTATTCTTATCCTCTATAAAAACTATATAACTAAGTTAGAATGTGGGGTCTAATCTTGGCTGATTTTTACAGATCCTAACTCCTCGAGTTCATTGACTCTATTTTCAAATTTAATATATGCTTTGAGTCAATTCATCTTCCTAGGGTTATCCATATTAGAATATTTCACCTATGGTTTAGAATATATAAGCAATTCAATCTCACTTTATAAATCACCTAATACTCTTACAATATTATGCTGCAAATATCATTCTAAAAGCACTCTAAGGGTTTCTAAATCTACCTAAATTAGTTGTACATAATTTAGAGAAGTCCCTATTAAAGGTTTGAAACACTCAACTAGGTCAAAAAGTTTATCTTCCTTCATTTCCAATCATACAAAAGTCATATAACCATGTCTTATCAAGAGAAAGGTCACTCCAACATTGTTTAAGGGTTTCAAGCAACAAAGGGTTTGGTAACATAGTTGAGGGACACCACATCTCAGATACTACCACATTGAGTACATTATATACTACATAGTTAGCCTAATATTTTGGTATTATGAGACAAGAGGGTACCCCTAAGGGGTTGGTTAGCTATTCACAATTACACAAACACCTAGGAGAACTACATGAGGCTTGGTCCCACAAAGAGGATATATAGTACAACACTTAGATTGGTTTAATAGATGTTATTATGACCGCTAAGGGTAGTCTAACATCAACCACACACATAATGGTTGAGGTTGAAATAAAATAACATTTATAGATAAGTGAAACACAGGAAAATTTAAATCCAAAATTTTAGAGGGTCCAAGACCATATGGTTCTAACCTGGACTATACAACAATTGTATAGTCCTTCCCTTATTAGGTTTGTATTTTTATAAGTTTCATTAAATTACTTATAGTTTCGATATTCCAGCTCTATCATCCTACACACCAAGTCATCCCTATTTTTCCTTGTACAGCTTAATTTTTTATCTCTTCTTTTGTATTGAGAAATTTCTTATCATTGATCATTTGTTACATGTATGGATGCACTATCTTGATTATGAATGATTAATGTTGGAAGTTAGATCATAATAGTCTACTTATTTAAAACGCTTACATCCTTCTTATTTTTTGTGCATGTCCATAACATGCCTAAAAATTAATTAGGGTCTAACCATTTGGTGAATCCGATGATTGAATCAAATATATATTAAAGATAGTCTATGTCATAATTTCCTAAACCATGAGAACCCTAGGGTTTCATTATTTTCAATTTATCTCACCAATCTACTTATCAAATATTCATAATACTTCATGGGTTATCATGTAGGTTTCTATCATAGCTAATATTAAGTGTCGTATCATTTCACTTCGCGAGTATAAAAATATTCATCCTTCATTCCTTAATATATTTGAGGAGTTCTATGATGTTGGACCAATTTCTCATGGTACATCCCTTTCTTATGTATAATACATTGTCATCAACAACCTTCATTTTACTCATGAAAATATCTCTTTTAGCCCTAATGAACTTCCATTAAAATGTATTATCAATTATGAGCTTCCGTTATGTGTTGAATTCAATATAAATAGTATCCTAACTAATTGATCCTTTGTTGACAATGGGCTAGGTCTCAAAATTTGTAATATTTCCTTTTTACAATAGTTTGGTTTTCTACTACTAATCTTACTCCTTCCACCATGAATATTTATGGATTTGATAATACTCCATGCTAGGTACTTAGACAAATTACCTTACCACTTACCATGGGAACACTATTGATATAATATATCATGTTGTGCCTAGTGATCTTAATTAAAACATCCTTCTAGGTCATCTTTAGATACATGTTATGGACATTGTTCCTTCTACATTCATGCATTCCTCAAATATTATTATCAAGGATGCATGTACACCATTTCCATTGATCCCTTCCCATTTAAATATGGTGTCACTACTACACATTAATATGTAATTATTTGTGTTCTTGAAAATTTTAATGTTGTTACATCTACTAAATGTAAAAATGCAAATCCTATTGATGTTTCTTCCATGCCTCTCATCAATTATAAGGTAAAAAATGATATTATATCTTATAATCCTCTTACAGATCCATAACATGTTAATCCTATTACTAGCCTTTGTGTTTATATTAATGATGTTGAAAAGGAACAAGACATAGTGTAATGTTGCTACCAATTTTTGTCCACCATATACCAATGATCATTTTATTGATATTTTTATAGCCCCATGCATGTCGGCCTATCACCCAAATGAGTTTTGGGCACTCGCCAAGGCATGCATGGGTGTTAAGCCCTCCTTTATGTGAGAATTGTGAGAAGTTTCTGCCATTAATGGGGATGGTTTGTAGAATGAGAATACATTTACTTAGTTAAAATAAAAGTGGAAGGGAAACTTATAAATCCACATATTAACGTATTAAATGAACTAAGCATCATTTGTAATAAGCATGATGAATCATATCTAAGTCATGATAGTCACACAACAAGAGGGTTTACACCCTTAAACATGATATATAGAACAAACCCTTAGATATATATTCATTTAGAGTGATTTTGGTAGCCACATTACAGTCAAAATAGGTCATCACAGACCATACATATTAAAATACTTGGACTCGTCTCTTATAGATCTTCCCTGGTATGATATTATAACTATGCCTTCCCAGTTAATCCCTTATTACAGACTCTAATGTCATATAGAGGCTTATTACATCCTTCATAACCATTATCACTAAGTTCTCTAAACCCTAGCACTACTACAACATTTGGCTACTCCACATGTTACTCTCTATGCATCCTCTTTTATGCTCTCGTCTATCCTTCGATGTCCTTATTTACTTATGAGAATCTCTCTTTATAGGTTCATCATCCACTACCATGCCTTCTCTCTTGAATAGATCACATGTCAAGTGTCAATGTGGTCCTCCAATGGTGAATTCTTATCCCTTTACAAACCCTCCACTCTCTGTAATGATGTCTTTTGGGAATATTTCTTGCGTGGAATATTTTTTTCTTGACCTCCAAGGTTCCAGGATGGCACCTTATCCACTCAACACGCCTAGTTAGGTCACATTTTTCCTCAATTTCCTTTAAAATGTTGAATATGGTAAAGTATTATGAACCCCATGTTCTGCCTTCCATGTGCACCCTGGTTTCTCCAAAACCCTTCTTAAACATTTTTCCTATGCACTTCTCCCCATGCACCCTTCTCTTTATTGGTCCCACGCGTGCATGCACCTTTTGGTACTTAGCCAATATTCAAGGCCCAACATCACCCCACACTAAGCTTATTCTCCATCCTTGGAAACATCCTCGCTTCTTCAAAGAATAAAGAATGGTGGGACCTAAAAAAATTGAATGAAGAATGAAAGAATGGAAGAATCAACTACTATTATAAGAGGAGTGGGAACTCCTTATTTACTGCCACCTCAATCTCCTCCTAGGAATCTACTTCACCCTACACATGCTAAAGTAGGTCACAAACTAGAGTGCTTACCTCTTGAAAACTTAATACATCACCCTTAGCATTCAGCATATCTACAATTCCTTCTAAATGCTTGCTAAGGTCATCTAGCATGTCCATCCTGCAAGTGATCTAGGGATACATATCCTTAAGTCGGTTCTTGATCAAACCTTGAAAGGATTCAATTTCTTCCATATTATTCTCAACCTTGGCTAGGATTTTATGCCACTCTGCCCTATTTCCTTATTATTCTCCTAGAATTCTTTCAGATCCACCTCATGTGTAGCAACTAGTATGCTTTCTACCCTGTCTCTGTTAGCACAATTATCATACACGCCTCATTCATTTGCATAGTGGCAAGGAGCATGGAATACCATGTAACTATCTCTCCAATCTTCTTCTTCTCTTCCTCCTTCTGGCGTGCCAATTCCTCTTCGTTGATTCCAATGCAAGTGGCCGCCTCTCCATGGAAAGGATGTGGGTTAAGTCTTCCAAGTATTGCAAGGTTGGCTCATATTTATGCTCAGGAAAGGCCATGTCTAGGTGTTTCAAGATGATGGCATTTGGAATCATCTTTATCTTCTTGTACACCTCATGCACCTTCACCTTCTCCTCCCTTAGTTTTTGCCTTATTTGTGTGTTGATTAGATCCTCTTGCTTCAGATCCTTGCTCTTCTCAATGATTTATTTGTTTTTCTAATCCAGTTCCTCCTCTAAAACCCTTACTCCTTCATTCCTAATAAAGTGTCTCACCTCAACCTCCACTGACACCTTGTTGAGTGCATTACAAAATTTCTCATCTGATAGTTATTGAGCATTCACCAGAGGTTTTACTCCCTTGGACTCTGGTATTTTCATCAACACCCCTTGGTTGACCTTGAATTTTGTCTCATCAACATGGGACTCAAAATCCCAAGATAGCATCTTTCTCGTACACGGGTATGCACCATCTTCTTTGAATGAAGACCATGTAAGGAGTTAGTTAGAGGGAATGGTACTTTGGAAATGCACACATAGTACCTTAGTAGGATCATTGATATAACTCATTCCTTACTCTAGCGCCATTACCACACCCTTTCCTCATGTGTGCTCCACCTTAGGAAAGCTTACCACCAGGCTAGGATCTCCACCCATGCTTCCATATTCCTTCTCGATGCTTTCACTCTCCATTTCCTTGAGAACTTCATTGGTGTTGCGATCTATCTCCTATTCCACCCAGTCCTTTATTATGCCCATTACCTCCTTTCCATGACATCCTCTATTTTCTCCTTAGTGAGGCTTGGGGTCCTTTGATCCTTGGTGTTTACCTCCTCACTCTCCCCCTTTCCTTGAGCACCTTCTTCTTCCCCATCCTTCTCCTCATTCCCTTCCTCTAAGTCATGTACATTGTACATGGGATGGTCGTAAGCCTCTTCATGCTTTTCGTCGTCCTTGTCACCCTTATAATCCTCCAAGCTCTCTATTTCTTCCGATTGCACCTTTTACGCTACCTTATGCTTCTTCCTAATCGATAATTCCAGTCTAGGAGATTCTTCTTTTTCTTCTTCTATAAGTGACTCCTTCCTTGTTGGTGACTCTTCTTTCACAGGGGGAACCTCTTTCTCTGGTGCCTCCTCTTCAAGTTTTTTCTCATTTTCTTCTATAGGGTACTTCTTCCTCTGTGCATATGTGTTTGGCCTCACACTTGACTCCTACGTGCCTACAAATTGCATTGTTTGTGTACTTGGTACCTTTTTCTCAGGTACCTCCTCTCTCTCCCTCTTCCTTGGTGCATCTTTCTTCTTTGTTATAAGATCCTCAAGGATAGATACATAATTTTCCACATAGGTGCCCTTCTCATATTTTAGCCTTATGTGTAGATATACTCTTGTTGTGGTTCTTTCAACAACAGAAAGGTTATTGGTTTTATTATATACACGTCATGGGATACATACTTCTCCATATGTGTGCTTCTTTGGCTATATCACGTCATTCGCAGCTCATGGTAATCATGGTCTACCGCACTAAGATAGAACCTCATCCTCTTTTCCTCCTTGAAGTGGTTGACCCCGGCTTGGAAGTATTGTGCAGTGAAGGAGAATTGTAATTTTCACCATAGGCTCTTGGTGTTGTCTACAAAACTGAATGTTCCAATATAGAAATATTGGTACACTGTAAACTCGTCTTCTCCTTGCACTAGAAATGGTAATTTCTCAGGTATTCTCCACTTGGCCCTGAACATGTCACATATTTTCTTGTACCAATTCTCCAGGCGCACCTTGTGGGCAGCTTTCATGGTTTCATAAGTATATTTCTCAAATATTTTTGTAGGGGAGGGATTCTCATCCGAGTACTCCCATACAATTTTTTTTGGCCCATTGAGCACTTTAATTTCTAAAAACACAATGGTAAGGAGGACGTTACCAAACATTATCTTCTCCCCATTGCACACTGAAATTGATGATCTCCTCTTCTATGAATGTTGAGAGGTTGTAGATGGTCCCCTCTGAGATCTTCTAGCAAATGTTCAACCATGCCTTGTTGATCTGGGTCCATATTTCCTGTCCATTTAGTTTTGTGACCAAGTGCATGGCCATCCTCATTACAGGGTCTGAAGTCACAGAGATGTCAAAGTATTGAGACCCCTTCTTGTAGTCATAGGCCTCCATAGTTTTCTATATGGCCTCCTTTTCATCCAATTCATCATCAAACAAATCTCCCTCACAGAAAGACTAGTAAATTTTGAAATTAGTTGGGGAGTTATCCTCATCCTTCACCCCAGTAAAGTAGAAATGATCTTCATGTACATGTGACATTAGCCATTGGTACAACCACTCGGGTTTTCCAAAATAGGGAAACTCATAAAGTTACAACAACCCAAACTTCTCCATCTTCACCTTTACTTCATCATCGTAGATGGGCATTCCATTTGGTGTCCTCTTATCTGTAGGTCTAACCATCTCCCATACCATATCTTTCTCTGTGGTGCTTGTTCGATGGTTGTAGTCACTTACAACCATCTTTCTCATGTGAGACACCCATTTTTCCCAACAATACGCCATCTAGGTATTGCATTTATATGTACCATTCCTCATTGAAGCTGGTGGAAACATATTGTTTTCCTTTTCCCTTTCCCTTCTTCAGTGAAATGGTGGTTACTTTCCTAGGTGCCACTTTCCTTGTCAAGTTGTTTGAAAATTATTTTATTCCTCCTGATCTTGACTCTGCTCAACTTTACGGTTCTACTCTTATGCAAAGATCCCTTAAATATTGTGCCCTAACTCTGGAACCCTAACCTAGAAAAACTCTTCCTTCCACAAGATGGTGTATTCACTTACGGGTTTCAAAACTTCAACAACCCTCTCCTTTCATGCCCATGTACTATTTTTTCCACATTGGTTCGCTTCTCAAACTGGCTATGCACTCAAATTTTTGTAACCTTTTTTCATGTAATTTTTGTAAGGATGCCCTAGTTTGCAAGAGATCTTCAATATCAAAAATTCAAGGTAA
The DNA here is from genome assembly GCA_018340775.1 of Taxus wallichiana var. yunnanensis. NCBI lineage: Eukaryota > Viridiplantae > Streptophyta > Pinopsida > Cupressales > Taxaceae > Taxus > Taxus wallichiana. The sequence goes on along the minus strand of CM031244.1, from coordinate 48,977,028 downwards.
TAACAATGTATCACGACCTTCTACTTATAGCTTTTTCTTCTTTTCCAGCAATAAATGCAATGCCACCTACCATCATATCTTTTCAATAAAGGTGGCTTTTTCCACTAATGCCACCTTAAGCGGTTTTACCCTACCCCAACCCCGTAAAAACCCTTACAACATTCTAATGCACAAAAATTCTTAAGCGACCAAGATCCTCACATGTGCACATGCAACGCCGAAGGCACTTCTTCCATCCTTACCCTATTTTTTTCCTTTTCATGTTGTTCTTGCACTTATCAACCTTGTATGTCGTATTTGTAAAGCTCTCCCAATAAAAATTACTTATGTCAACCTTTTCCATATGCACTATTCCAAACTTCATGATTTTCATTCTTCAATCTAGGCTATCAAAACATAGCTTCCACTACCAGCTTATATTATTTGTTGCACTACTCCACCCCACACTAAAATGGATGTGTAATCCTCTACACATAGATTTTTTTTTAAATAATAAGTGGCTACCAACACACAACGTACACAAAAAAAAAAAAAAGAAAGGGAACAAGAATGAGAAGGGGAAACACCCGTAAAGGAAAATGTACTAAAGGAAACCCTAGGCTAAATGGCAATATTACCTTATTTATGACTACATAGAAACCTTTTTTATAATAGGGCTTCACCTACTCCCATTGAAATGGTCTAGTAATCTCATCCCATCTAGTGCTTTTAATAGGCATGCACCTGAATCAAGGATGTACGAGATGATATATGGCCCTAACAAATGGAAATTCGGTTTCCCATGACGGCGTAGAAATTTGGAGTCATAAAGCAAGGCCATATTCCCTATCTCGAATTGTTTGTTTATAATATAGCAATGATGCCATGATTTTTGTCGTGCCTTTTCATCCTTCGACTCCACCTTGCAAGTGATCACCTTTTGTCTAACTACATTAATTTTTCCATGTGCTCTTGTTGTGCTTATTCATCACCTAATCCTCTTGCATGTGCAATACGCAGGATGTTAGGATGAATTATACTAGTAACATAGCTTATATGCCAAAGACCAATTGGAATGGTGTGGCCTTGTTCACTTTCTTGTAGGTATTCCTATGCACCCATAGTATAGTTGAAAATTTTTCATCCCAATCCTATCTTCCTAGATCACAAATTTTTGTTAGCATGTGACTTGGAATTTTTGTAAATGCCTCATCAGTTCCATTATCTTGTGGGTGATATGGGGTAGTCTTATGGTGGGCTACCATGAATTCTACCAATAAAATACTAACTATCTCATTTAAGAAATGAGGACCCCTATCACTCGTTAAGCTCAGCGGACATCCATATTTGTTGATTATATTTTTCCATAAGAACCTAGTTGTGTTGTCACCTCCCTAAGTGATGTGAAATTTTCTCTCCAATTTTAATTTTTTTGAAGTAGGTGACTATCAAAATACCCTTGTAAAGGTCTCCTAAGAAAGATCTAGTTCTAAACAGTTAGTCATTTTTCAAAATTTTGAGTTTTGAGGCTTTTTCAGTGTTTTTACATGTATTTCAGCTTTTTGTCCCAAGTTTCTCAGGGCCATATGTTCCCCAATTTTCCACTTTTTCTGATCACTCTTTCTTTCCCTTTCTTTTGGTCTTTTCAGATTTTTAGAAAGATGGTGTCCCAATGTCCCAAGGGTGGTCTATGTAAAATTTTTATGACTTATCTAATTTTAGTGTGTTGTAGGTGTTTCGGATTTTTATGTCCCGTGTGTCCCGAGTGTCGCTTGACCACCATTTCCCCACAATTCTACCTTTTCTGATTTCCATTTAGTATGGCTATTTTATATTCACACATCCCAACTATCCCTTGGGACATTTGTGTAATTTTTTTATGATTTTTCTAAAATCGGTTGTTTTGGCTTTCCACATCCCACCTATACCTATGTCCCTTGGGATAGTTATGCACTTTTGGGCTACCTTACCCAATTCTCATTTTTTTAGCATCAACATGGAGCATTCATTACCTCAATTATTTCACCCCGCCAACCTACTTGATAATAAATTCATATAAATCCCCAAGTAACTAATCATTTTCATCACCTCACTTGCATTTTCCATTTAAACGTTTGAGTTTCCCTCCTCTACACTATTCATAGTCGTGGTTGAGTCTTGTTCCATTGTTTTAAAATATTCAAGTACAAAGAGAAGTCATGAAAATCCAAGGTGTTGATCAAGGAAATAAGTGAATTTCTCATAAATAATCTTTTGCTCCTCCATAAAATAAAGATCATCTTTAAAGGTCATGAGAACATGTCTTTCTCGAAGACGGTTGTACCAAACATTGGTGATAGTGAATCTCAACACCTGAACTTGGATGATTTCTAGGCTCAAATCAATTGTCAAAAATCTACTCTTATGGCTCAGTTGATCAAAGATAGTGGAATTACAAAGGCAGGGGATTTCCCATTTCAGTTCAGCGTGTTGATATAGTTCTTGCTTGTAATTCTTGTTTCGACCACGATATTAAAGAAATAGTTGATCCTCAAAGTTAGGTGGTGGCTCGAATAGATGAGGATTGTATTCATAATAGTCTTAGAATTCCCATGGTTTAAAATTAAAATACTCTTACCAAGGACCAGGCACAAGCTCTTTTCGATCAAGATAGTGAAAAGTACAAGAGCAGAGTTGCCAAGTCTTGGTTCAAGAACCCTAAGAAAGGGATCCTTAAGGCTGCAGAATACAATGTTTAGATTTGATTTACATGAATAATTGTCATACGTCATTACTCTCTTCGGCTAGGATAATGGAAATCATTTCCACCAATGAGTTTCACTATTGGATGTTCCCCTACATCAATATTATATGTGAGGGTAAGAAAAACTTGAACTAGGTAGGAATCATTTGTGATAGCCTAACTGAGCAATTGTAAATTTTTAGAGAACTCAAACCTTCTACATGACCTCCTATTTGATGTAATCCATTACAGCTTATAGAGAGTGGTTGGGTTTCTCCCCTGTGGATGATAAGAAAGATGCTCATATTTATATGTAGCATTCACGATTAACCACTCAAGGTCAAGAATCATCATTTTAGGAGAGTGAATGATATATTCACTATGTACATTGTCATATTGTTGGAAGGGGATATTACTAAAATATTTTTTAATGAGGTCAAACAATTAATCAATGTCTATAGTAGCTTTTTTCCTAATTAAAGAATTTTTCATATATAAGGTTGGCTAGATTTGAGGGAAAACCCCTGAAACTTCCCATGTACTACAATGATAAAATGGATTTAGTAGAGATCTGCAGACAATTGAATAAATTTCATAGGACCTATATGGAAAATAATATTGTAGGTATTTAGTTCCCAATCAAATTGGGTAATTACACTTGCAGGACTACCCTAGATGTTCAGAATATTGACAGGATAATTGCTCCCCTCACTCTCCACTATTATAAACCTAGATCTTACTTTAACATTAAGGAGTTCATTTCCTCCAATTTCAGAATGGGTTATCAACATCTTCCTGATATTGAAGACTACTGGGAATATTGTTCTGATGATTATAAATCCCATAGAAGGTACTACGAAGATTATCTCTACAAAAATCATAGATTTTGGTATATATTATGTTTCTGAAGGATTGGAGGATGATGATGAAGAAATATAGTCTCTTGAGTATGAAATATCAATCAAGAACACTCCTATTGAAACCATTGATTGGTTTTTCAAGGAGAGAGATTATTTGAAGGAGCTCAATAATCTTGTCCTAGTGAGAACTAGACTTTGGTTTGATAGAAAAATGAAGATGTTCAAGGCAAGGAAATCTAGGTCTACTTCCCAAGATACTCCTACTCCTAAAAATAAATACCTTTGTTAGTGCCTGAGCCACTTGAACAATTTGTTCCTTATCCTCCAAAAATTCTACTCTGTTGTACACTAAAAAGGTGAAATCCAAGAAGGATTATAAGGAAGTTAATGTTATTAAAGAAAGTGAGCCCTCCCCTAGGAAAGATGAAATAAAGGAAACAATTGTGGACTTGGATGATGATGATGACATTAAAGAAAAAGAGTAAGAGAAGCCTAAGGAAAATACACCTGAAGAAAGTAGTGTGAAGGAAGATCAGGCAAAGAAAGAAGTTTCAAAATCTTTAGAAATATCTGCTAAGGAAGCTTTTGACACCACTCAAACTGGTACCTCTATATTGGAAGTGTTTTTGTGAAAACTCTAAGTGCCATGAGTGTGTCTAAACTTGGGCCCATTGCTCCTTCTACTTTCAATTCCTCGTTTACCTTGGTTCATCCATTACTAGAAATTAAGAAAAGAAAGGCTACTCCAAGTATTTTTTCTCCTATGTTTGACGTAGTGGCAGATCTTCTAGGTACTACTCCTCCCCCTCCAGCAAAAAGGCCAAATTCACATCAAGATTGGTTTCAGATTCCCAAGGATAAAAATTCATGAAAATTACAAAACCAAAGTTTGACAAAGATGAAAAGACCTATCAATGGGTGACCTAGAGTTGACAAGAATTCCTCTTTGTGAATCAACACTTGAAAGTGAGGTGCATAATCTAAGGGATATTGTATCTAAAGTAATTAAAAGAGTTCAAAAAGGAAGCAGACACAAGAGAAGTTAGAGTAACGAAATCAAATTCTATCCAATTTCATCAAATCAAATCCCTATTGGTAGAAGATAAGGTACTTGATCCTACTCCCATATCTTCCAACCCACCTCCTTCTATCTTGTCTAGTGATGAAGTCCAAGCCATCAAATACATTCATAAGCATGTCACTTATGGGAAAGCAATTGAAGCTATGGTTGATGATTTGATAATCATAGGTCTGAATTTCATTGAAGAAGCATTCAAGGCATATGAGAAAATTTCTAAGATTCAATTGAAATTCACTACAACACTCAGTGGGATGGATAGGGAATTGAAATTGTGGAGTGATTGCATTCAATGTCTTAGAGTGATGAGTGAGATAGATATACAAATCCTTCCTGCAAATAATTATTTTGATGATGCAAATTTGAATCTATCAAAATAGTGGGTTTTTAGCATTGAGTGGAAAATAAAGGTTCTGGATGAGGCCATTGGAGAACTCAGAAATATGTTGTAGAAAGGATAATATTTTAAAGCTTGTGTCATGTCTACCTTCTTGGATATACATTTCCAAATATTCAAAGATAATTCAAATGATAAATTCACTATTCAAGAGATCAAATCTCAGTTCAAGGCTTTTGTTAAAGAAAATTTGTTCAAGCAGGACACCATATCCAAGGAGAAAATGAAAGAAATTTACACACTACAAACTACTATCACAAATGCCAACAAAGAGTTCTTGGAAAATGTAGAGTTCGAAAAGGAAATGGAGAAGTGTTTGGGTAGTTGGATTCATGCAACAACTAACACAACAGTTCCCCAATGAATGGACAGAGTTGAAGCATTGAAAATATTCAAGCATCAATTGATTAAGATAAAGGTGACTTCAAGAACTCCTAATAGCATCTTGACTCCCTAGTTCATATTCTCCTTTCTTATTTCAAAATATCTAATTAAGGTGGATTTATCTCTTTAGTCATGTGTTATGAAATTAAGAGATAAATTAATTTTGTAATATTTAATTAGACATTGGATTTTGAGATTAAAAGAAAGGAAACTGAAAAGGCTTTTTGTAACCATTTCTTAGGGTTATCTAAATAAATTTTCTTATCATTATAAGGGGTCGATATTTGATATCTAGATGTAAAATAAAATTGAACTATTCAATACAGAAGAATTTTTCACCCTCTCTCATGTTTTATCTCTTTTTGTTCCTTATTTGATTCCTATAGAGTTATGTGTATTTAAGTAATAACTTTGTGTCTTTCAGTTGATAGGTGTATTTGGAACTTTATGTCTAATACATGCACGTCCTATGTTTTTATATGCATAGTTTAAATATTGTTATTTTATCAAGCATCAGTAGGATATTACTCTGCTATCTATATGTCTAAAATTGCTCTTCTATCTTCAGTTTCTGAATATCAGTCCTGACTTTTCCTCTTTCTTCTATCTTGAAAATATTTTTGAGGAAGACATCTAAAATATCAAAATAGCACGTGGTATTGAAGATCCATATTTTCAATTATTGGAATAGAAATTCTTTGGGCTAACCCTAGAAGGGAGGAGAACAAGATCCACCAGTACTCCCTCTATCAAAAATACAACTGCTAGGAACAAAGACTCACAAATACAAACAAATCCTAGTGTTTAAGCTTTGGTGTTGGCTGAATTCACAATTCCATTGCAAACCATTTTTCCAAGGATGGCAACACCTTTACCTTGGGGACAACGGGTTGGACCTATGGCCCTTTCTCAACCATTGCATGATCTCCTAAAAGGAAATAGGAAATTTTTTTCTTAAATTTAGAGGTGATGGAAAAGTGCACCCAGATGAACACATCATTTCATTCATTGTGGCATGTGAGATACTTGGAGTGGAGTATGAAGATTTTTCCGTTAGGATTTTTGTGTAGACCTTACAAGATAATGTTACCAACTAGGTCTATCATCTCCTGTTTGAGATATTATTGACTGGACCACCATGAGAGCTCATTTTGAGGATTGATTCAAACCTTCAAGATGTACACACTCGTCTTGCTCATATTTATCAAATAAATACGAACGATATGAGCCTATGAGAGAGTTTGTTTCCAAGTTTAACAAACTGGTCAATAAGATTCTAGTAGCTACTTGGCCTATGGATCAAATTCAAAATTATTTTTCCTAAATGCACAATTACCAAAGTAAGCTACGCTTTGAGAAGGGATAATCTTACTACTATGGATGTTGATCAATGCTTAGCCATAAGTGTTGAGGATGATTTAATAATGTCTGGGAAATTAAAAAGGTACTTACTAAATCTAAGGCCTCCTCTTCATGAAATAACTTAGATAAGTTAGTAAAAAAATTGGCAAAAGATCTCATAGGTATCAAAAATCAATTGGCCCAGAATACTCCTTATAAGGTTATTCGAAGAAGAGATTTTCAACCTCAAAATTGATTTCCTCATGTCCACCAAAGTTAGCAATTGAAGGGCCACCTCTCAAATTCCTGTTAATATAACATGTGAAGTTCAAGAACCAAAAGATGAAGAGGAAGTTGAAGGATATGAAGAAATTGAAGAGGATGTAGATGAAATGCCAGAAGAAGCCAGTGATTCTCAAGTTAACTTCCTCAACACTGATGGAGTTGATGATGACACAAATGACTATGATGAAGTAGTGGTAGATATGAACAGTGAGTCATATTTTTCATGACCTCGAGAGAAAATGAGTAAGAAAAAGGAAGTGGTCTAGCCCATAAGAAGATCCAAGGAGGTCCCAGTTACCATCCCAATTGTTGCGAAAAGAGGAGCTCATATCCCTACCACTTCTACTCAAAAGGTAAGTAATGCTAATACTCCCTCTACTTCTTTGTCTTCACCTGTAAATAAGGAAACCTCAAATGTTAAAGCCGATAGGCCTAAGTGTTCTTCCCCTTCTATTCCAAACACCCCATCTATCTTAGGATCCTTTGACATAATTGACCACCTTAAGAAAACTAAAATTCAAATTTCAGAGGCTGAATTTTATCAGACCCATCCTAATGCCTTTTCTCAGGTTGTCAAATTTGTCAAATCCAAATCCAATCCTACACCTACCACCTCTAAAGGCCTTTTACCTACTCCCACCTCTACACCTCAGTAGAACCTAATGGCCACAACCCCTTCTGTAACTAAGAAAATTGAGCCTTTCTATATCACTCTACTTATAGTCGGTCATAGGCTCAATAATTGTGTCATTTATTCTAGAGCATCAGACAATGTGATGCTTGTTAAGGTTTCTCATGCTTTAGGCTTGATTTTAACATACACCTTTGATTCTTGTTATTCCATGGAAAGCAAAGAGGTGTCATTGATAGGAATAATTAAAGATGCACAAGTGGATTTTTCTGCTTTCCCGAAGAAAAGGGTTAAAGCTACCATTTTAGTAGCAGATATTCCCCCATCCTATGGTATGTTGCTAAGTAGGAATTTTTGTAAAGAAGTAGGAGGATAAATTCAAATGGATTGGTCACATGCTCTCATTCTAGTTAATGGAAAGATGAAGAAGTTGTTACCTAAGAGGAAAACTGAGTATATTGTGTAGAAAACTGATGATCCTAAAGCACAAATCCTCTATGAGGACATTGGTCATGGGAACTATATGATCATGTCGAACAAGAAATGATAAATTCTAAAGGTGTGACAGATGACCCTATTTGGATACTTGAATTTGATGGTAGTTATTCTTTAGCTGGTTTTGGAGCAGGAGTGGTTCTGTTTTCTCCTAAACATAAATCTTATCCTTTCTCCTACAAGCTTTAATTTGAAAACATGAATAATACAAGTAGAATATGAAGCTCTTATTTTGGGACTATCAATGGCTAGGGAGATGGGGATTAAGAATCTTTGTGCATGAGGAGATGTAGAACTTATCGTTAAACAAGTCAAAGATATTTTCCAAGTTAAGAACAAGAGGCTAAAACACTATAGGAATCTGGTATGGGATTATATTGAATTATTAGATGCCTTTTCCATAGAATTTTTACCAGGAAAAGAATACTAGAGTAGATGCTTTAGCCATCTTAGGATCCTTGCTGATCCCTCATCCTAACTTTTCCCAAGAAAAGTTCACAATTGAAATGATACATAGACCAAGTGTACTAGATAATGCCAATAATTGGAAAGTATTCAATGATGATAATAATTTTCTTTATTTTCTTGAACTTCATGATAACTTCAGTTAGCTATACTAAGAATGGAGTGAAGTTTATCCTCGTGATTCCATATCATCCACCATGACTGAAGAAGGAATAGAGGAAGAATCTGATAAGGATGGTTGTATTAATTTAAAAGGTAACAAGATACCCAGAGGATTAGTAAGTCTGAAATATTTATTTGACAAGAATGATATGTATATCAAGTCAAAGATATCACATGAGGTTCATCATCAGGGTATGATAATGTCTATATTGGAAGTAAAGAGGAACTCCAATATTTCCAACATTGGAAAATGTTGTATAAAAGAAGAAAGAAATAGAATGATAAATTTACTAAAAAGATATGTTGATGTGCTTTCCTATTCATATGATGATTTGAAATCATTCAAACCAAGAGAAATGTAACATTATATTCCTCTGAAGCTAGGAATCAAGCCTTTTCGACAGAAGCAAAGGAAATACAACCCCAAGATTTCAGATACCATTTATCAAGAGATTCAGAAACTCTTGAAGGAAAAGATAATCTTCCCAATTCATCACTCATCTTGGGTGGCCAATATTGTGCCAGTAAGGAAAAAGAATGGTGAGATCCAAATTTGTGTAGATTTTCGAAATCTGAATCAAGCCTCTCGCAAGGAAAATTATCCACTTCCCATGATGGATCAGATTCTGCAAGTTGTTACCGAATCTGAAATGTTATCTATGCTGGATGGATTTTCAAGGTACAATCAGATCGAGGTTGATGTCCCTGATCAACACAAGAGAAATTTCACAATCACATGGGGAAATTTTTATTAAAATAGGATGTCATTTAGTCTGATTAATGTCTATGCCACTTTTTAGTGGGGAATGGATTTGGCTTTTGGGTCTTTGAAGGGAAAATTTATTGTTGTGTATTTGGATGATTTAATTGTATTTTCAAAGAGAAGGGAATATCATTTCCAATATCTTAAAACCATCCTTTAGAAGTGTAAGGAACATGGGGTGTCTCTAAACCCAAAGAAGTCTATTTTTGGGTCACCGAAGGCAAGTTTCTTAGACATATTGTTTCCAAAGAGGGAACCAAGATAGATCTAGAGAGGGTACAAGATATCCAACAAATTCCTCTTCCCACAAGTAAAAAGGTGTGCATTCTTTCTTTGGAAAGATTAATTTTTAAGGAGATTTATTCTTGATTTTACAAAGCTAACTATGAGTGTAGCCCGAATGATGAAAGGGAAACAATATTTTTGTTGGACACCAGAAGGGAAAGAATATTTTGAAAATATCAAAAGGTAATTTCCTGAACTCCCATTCTTGCTTGCCCTGATTTTGAGAAGGATTTATTGATCTATTGCTATGCAACTGAGAATAATTTGGCTGCTTATTCTAACATAGAAGAATCCTGAGGGATGTGAGCTACCCATTGCTTTCATGAGTTATGTCCTTAAATCTCATGAATTGAAATATACTCAGATTGAGAAACATGATTTTGTTGTGGTTAAAGTAGTTAAGCAATTTTGTTTCTATATCCTCAGTTCCCACTCTATTGTCTTTGTCCGGATACAACTATTAAGTCTATTCTCACACAAAAAGAGTTTGGGACCAAAAGAGGAAATTGGGTGGTAAAGTTACAAGAATATGATTTGGACATCAGGCCAAATAAAATAGTTTGGGGAAAAGGCCTATATGAGTTGATTGTTGTAGGTGCTAAAGATAACCCTCCCAAGAAGATACACATATTCTGATTGTTCTCTTTATCAGTTCAACTGACGAATGGTATATTGATATTGCCCATTTTCTTACTTATGGTGAATGCCCATCACACCTAAATGCCAAAGAAAAAAGATCCATTAAGTTGAGGTCTACATAGTATGTGCTTTGGGAAAATTCCTTTTTCAAAAGAGGTATTGATGGAAGGTTTCTTAGATGTGTGGACAAATAACAAAAGAAGAGGTTACTTAGAAATTTTCATGATCAAGCTTGTGGAGGAAATTTTTCATCTATTATGACTGCTCATAAAATCCTTTGTGCAAGATATTATTGGGCCACCCTGTTTCGAGATGTAACTAAATGGGTGAGTAAATGTGAGGCTTTCCAAAATTTTGTGGGAAGGCCTAAGTTAGCCACTCTGCCACTCAAACTAGTGGTGATAGAATAACCTTTTCAACAATGGGGACTAGACTTCATGGGTACTCTTAATCCTCATTCCATTGCTAGACACATCCATGTATTAACTGCTACTAATTATTTCACCAAATGGGTAGAGGTCATTCTAGTAAAAAGCACAACCTCTGAAGTGGTATGTAATTTTATTAAGGAAAACATCCTAATTAGATTTGGGGTACCAAGTAAAACAAGTATTGATAATGCATCCAAATTCTCTTCTTATAAAATGATGGATTTCTCCTATGGGTATGGAATTTCTCTTTCACATTCTTCTGACTATTTCCCCCAAGGAAATGGATGAGAAGAATCAACAAACAATAATTTAGTGACCACAATTCAAAATCTTGTCAATGATTCATAAAGGAATTGACACAAGAAGATGTATGTTCTTTGGGAAAATAGAATTACTCCTAAGAGGGAAATTGAAATGTCTCCTTTTTAGGTGGTGTATGGAATCAAGCTCGGTTGCTAGTAGTAATCGTGGAACTGCCACCTTACCTTGCAGATTGATGAAAGCCGTTGAAGATTCAAACTTCACTAGTTCTTTGGAGAAGAGAATCATGTACCTATAGAAGTTGGATGAGGAAAGATTACAAGTGGTGGATAGGATTGTTACACACTAGCAAAGATTAAAACAACTATTTGATAAAAAGGCCAGACCTAGAGACTTCTAGGTTGGAGATATTTTTCTACTTTGGGACAAGAGGCGGGAGCCTCGAGGAAGTCATGGAAAATTTGATTCTCTCTAGTTGGGCCCTTTCAAGATCAAAAACTTTACTGGAGAAAATTATTTCTACTTGGACTATATGGATGGAACCTCTCTTCCATTGCCATATAGTGGGTAATACTTGAAGTTGTTTCAGTCCTAGGTTGCTAGGTGGTCCTTTGTACAGTCTTGTATAGTTTTTGTTTTTGGTCTTTGTCGGTGTTGTGTGGGTGTCTCTTCTATTTTGGTTCATCCTTGACTCTATTTTTCCCAATGGATAAGGCACTGGTCTATTTTAGAAATCTTGATATTCTAGAGTTCATACTATGTCTTATTGTCTCGGTGCTCAATCCAAGCCATATCCCTTGAAAGAGATGATTATTGTCACCTTCCCAAGTGTTATGAATTTTCCTCTCTAATTTTAAATTTTTTGAAGTAGGTGAATATCAAAATACCCTTGTAAAAGTCTCCTAAGAAAGAGCTAGTTCTAAACAGTTAGTCATTTTTCAAAATTTTGATTTTTGAGGATTTTTCAGTGTTTTGTGGGTATTTTAGCTTTTTCTATCCCTCATGTCCCAAGTTCCTTTGGGTCGTCTATTCCCTAATTTTCTGATTTTATTGATTGGTCTTGCTTTCCCTTTGTTTCAATATTTTTTGATTTTCGGAAAAATGGTGTCCCAATGTCCCAAGGGTGGTATGTGTCAAATTTTTCTGACTTATTTGATTTTAGTGTACTGTGGGTGTTTCATATTTTTATGTCTTGTGTGTCTTGACTGCCGCTTGACATTCATTTCCCCAAAGTCTTCCTTTTCGATTTCCATTCATCGTGGATATTTTGGCTTCTCGCGTCTTAATTATCTCGATGTCCCTTAGTATAGTTGTGTAATTTTTTTCCACTTTTGCAGCAAATCGATTATTTCAGCTTTGCGCATCCTAGTTGTCCCAATGTCCTGTAGGAAAGTTGTGCACTTTTGAGCCTCCTTACTCGATTCTCATTTTTTTAGCTTCGACATGGAGCATTAGTTACCTAATTTATTTTACCTTGTTGACCTACTTGAGTTTAAATGCATATAAATCCTCGTAACTAATCATTTTAATCACCTCACTTGCATTTTCCATTTGACTGCTTGATTTTCCATCCTCTACACTATTCATAGTCGTGGTCGAGTCATGTTCCATTATTTTCAAATTTGTAGGTACAAATAGAAGTCGACAAAAATCAAGGTGTTAATCAAGAAACTAAGGGATTTTCTCACAAATAATCTTCTACTCCTATCATCAAATGAAGATCATCTTTAAAGGTCATGAGCACCTTTCTTCCTTGGAGACAGCTTATACCAAACATTAGTGATAGTGAAGCTCAAAACTTGGACTTGGATGTTTTTGCACTTGAATCAATTGTCAAAACCCTACTCATATGGCTTATTTGATTAAAGATAGTGGCATTGTAGAGGCAGGGGGATTTCCCATTTCAGTTCAGTGTGCTAATATAGTTCTCACTTGTAGTTCTTGTTTCATTCCCGATACAAAATAAATTGTTTATCCTCAAGGTCAGGTGGTGGCGTAAGCTCTTTTTGATCAAGAAAGTGAAAAGTACAAAAGTAGAGTTGTCAAGTCTTAGTTCAAGAACCCTAAGAAAGGATCATTAAGGCTTCCCAAGACAATGTTCAGAGTTGATTTCAATGAAGAATTATTGGATTTCATTAATTTTCTATCTAGGATAATGGAAATGTCCTCCACTAATGAGTTTCACTATTGGATGTGCCCCTACATCAATATTATATGTGAGGGTAAGAAAAACTTGAACTAGGCAGGAATCATTTGTGATAGCCTAACTGAGAAATTGGAAAATGTTCAGAGAACTCAAACCTTCTACATGACCTCCTATCTTGATGTAATCCATTGCATCTTATAGAGAGTGGTTGGGTTTCTCCCATGTGGATGATAAGAAAGATGATCCTATTTATATGTATCGTCCATAGTTAACCCTGAAGGTAAGTAATCATCATTTTAGGAGAGTGAATGATGCATTCACTATGTACATTGTTAGATTGCTTTGGAAGGGGATACTACTAAAATATTTTCTAGATGAGGTAAAAAAATTAATCACTATTTATGGTAGCTTTTTCACCCAATTCAAGAAGTTTTCATATACAAGATTGATTGATTTAAGGAGAACCCCTGAAATTTCCCATGTACTACAAAGTGATAAAATTTCTTCGGTAGAGATTTGCAGATAATTAGATAAATTGCATAGGACTCGTAGGAACAAGAATATTAAAGGTATACAGTTCCCAATCACATTGGGTAATTACACTTGCAATTCTACCCTAGATGCTCAGAATGTTAACATGAAAATTGATCCTCTCACTCTCCACTATTATAAACCCAAAATCTTTCTTTGAAATTAAGGAGTTCATTTCCTCCAATTTCATAATGTTATAAGTTTCTTCCGATATTGAAGACTACTGGGTAGATTTTTCTAATGATTATGAAGCCTAGAGAAGGTACTATGGAAGATTATCTCTACAACAAATCATAGATTTTGGTATATTTGATGTTTCTAAAGGATTGGAGGATGATGATGAAGAACTACAGTCTCTTGAGTATGAAATATCAATCAAGCACACTCCTATTGAAACCATTGATTGGTTTGTCAAGGAAAGAGATGATTTGAAGGAGCTCAACAATCATGTCCTAGTGAGAACTAGACTTTGGTTTGATAGAAAAATGAAGATGTTCAGGAAAGGAAATCTAGGTCTACTTCCCAAGATACTCCTACTCCTCAAAAATAAATACCTGTATTAGCACCTAAGACACTTGAACAATCTGTTCCATCTCCTCCGTAAACTTATAATATATTGTACACCAAAAAGGGGAAATCCAAGAAGGATTATAAGGAAGTTAATGTTATTCAAGAAAGTGAGTCCTCCCTAGGCAAGCTGAAATAAAGGAAACAATTGTGGACTTGTATGATGATGATGACAGTCAAGGAAAAGAGAAAGAGAATCTTGAGGAAAATACACCTAAAGAAAGTAGTGTGAAGGAAGATCAAGCAGAGAAAATAGTTTCAGAATCTATAGAAATATCTACTAAGGAAGCTCCCGACACCACTCAAACTGATACCTCTATGTTAGAAGTGGTTGTTGTGCAAACTCTGAGTGCCATGAGTGCATCTACACTTGGGCCCATTGTTCCTTCTACTTCTAGTTCCTCGTTTACCTGGGTACATCCATTGTTGACAAGAAAGAAAAGAAAGGCTACTCCAAGTATTCTTATTCCTAAGTTTGATGAAGTGGAAACTCTTCTATGTACTACTCCTCCCCCTCCAATAAAAAGTCCAAAGTCACATTAAGATTGGCTTGATTCCCAAGGCCATAATTCATGGAAATTATAAAACCCAAGTTTGACAAAGATGAAAAAGACCTATCAATGGGTGACCTAGAGTTGACAAGAATTCCTCTTAGTGAATCAACACCTAAAAGTGAGGTACATAATATCAGGGAGACTATATCCAAAGTAATTGAAAGAGTTGAAAAAGGGAAGAAGACACAAGAGTAGTTAGAGTAACATAATCAAATTCTATCCAGTTTCATCAAATCCCATCCAGCTTCATCAAATCCCTATTCATAGAAGATAAGGTACTTGATCCTACTCCCTTATCTTCCATCCCACCTCCTGCTATCCTATATAATGATAAAGTCCAAGACATGAAATAAATTCATAAGTATGTAACTTATGGGAAAGAAATGGAAGCTATGGTTGATGACTTGATAATCACAGGTCTGATTTTCATTGAAGAAGCATTCAAGGCATATGATAAAATTGCTAATATTCAATTGAAATTCACTACAAAACTCAGTGGGATGGATAGGGAATTGAAATTGTGGAGTGAGTACATTCAAGATCTTAGACTGATGAGTGAGATAGATATACAAATCCTTCTTACAAATAATGTTTTTGATGATGCAAAGTTGAATCATGTCCCAAACTGTGGGTTTTCAAAGATTGATTGGAAAATAAAGGTTCTAGAACGTGCCATTGGAGAACTCGGTAATATGTCAGTAAAAGGATAATATTTTAAAGCTTGTGTCATGTCCACCTTTTTGGATATGTATTGCCAAATCTTAAAATATAATTAAAAGTATAAATTCACTTTTTAAGAGATCAAATCATAGTTCAAGGATTTTTAAAGAAATTTTGTTCAAGCAGGACACTATATCCAAGGAGAAAATGAAATAAATTTGCACACTATATGTTGCTATCATAGATGCCAACAAAGAGTTCTTGGAAAATGTAGAGTTTGGAAAGGAAATGGATAAGTGTTTTGGTATTTGGACTCATGCAACCGTTAACACAAAAATTCCCCAAGGAATGGACATAGATGAAGCATTGAAAAGATTCAGGCATCAATTTCTTAAGATAAAGGGGACTTCAAGCACTCCTACTAGCATCTCGGCTCCCTAGTTCATATTATCCTTTCTTATTTCAAAATATATAATTAAGGTTATTTTTTATCTTTAGTCATGTGTTATGAAATTAAGAGATAAATTAAGTTTGTAATATTTAATTAGATATTGGCTTTTGAGATTAAAAGAAAGGAAACTGAAAAGTCTTTTTGTAACTGTTTCTCAGGGTTATTTAAATAACTTTTCTTATCATTGTAAGGGATCGAGATTTTGATATCTGGATGTAAAAGAACATTGAAATATTCAATACAAAAGAATTTTTCAACTTTGTCTCATGATTTATTTCTTTCTATTCCTTATCTAATTCCTATAGAGTTATGTGTATTTAATAAATAACTTGTGTCTTTCAAATGATATGTGTATTTGGAACTTTGTGTCTAATACATGCATGTCCTGTGTTTTTATATGCATAGTTTAAATCTTGTTATTTTATCAAGCATCAATAGGATATTACTCTATTATCTATATGTCTGAAAGTGCTCTTCTATCTTCAATTTCTGAATATCAGTCCTAACTTTTCCTCTTTCTTCTATATTGAAAATATTTTTGAGGAAGACATCTAAAATATCAAAATCTCCACCAAAATGTTGAACAAATGTTTATATTGTAAATAAGTTTTTCTTTTCTCTTTTGTGTTCAATAAGGGAACCTCTCCCATAAAGAGGAGGGATTGTTGTCCCCTAATTGTTGCTTGTTTTCAAAAGATCAAATTCTACAACCAACAAGTTGTTGTTTTTGTTGTTGTTTTGCATTCCCTTGTAGGCCTTGCCTCTGCCATCTTGTTAAGTATTAATTGCAAGTGATGATATAACATGAACTAGTCCTTCACACGATAGGTGAAATTGGTCCTAAAAATCAATGGCCCACTTTTCAAATGGTTTTGCACTAGCTATCAGCCTCAAGGGAATTTAAACCCTTCTTCCTAGATTTCCAAGGCACTAGAAGTGGTCATAATCCCTACAAAACTCAAGGCAATTCTTGTAGATGCTTTCCCACAAAATCCCTACTAGTAGGATTTTTCACATGGTGGCATTCCCTGCATAGTGTCCTCTTGCAATCCCACCATGTGCTTCCTCCATGATTGCAACATGCTCATGCTCCAAAAACACCAAAGTGAAAAACCTCATCATGGACTATTTTGTATAAGTCTCCACTAATTTTCATGTAGGGCATGATATGTACGGCTAACTATTTTATTTCCATAGTATTCATTCCTTCGGCACCACACCCATTTTGAGAAACACAACAATATCTTCTAAGTCATAGGGTGTGCACCACAACCTAAACAAGCTTGTGTATCTAGCATAGCATCCTTAATTATTTTTACATCCTCCTTGATTAAATCCTTGACAAATGGTCAGGCCCTGAGTTACTCTTTCCTGGTTTCACAACAACTGTAAACTCAAACTCTTGAAACAACAAGACCCACCGACATATGCACCCTTGCAAAATGGGCTTGTTCACCAAGTACTTCAATGTCATGTGGTCTGTGTAGAATATGAAAGGTTTTTCCAAAATATATTTTCTAAATTTGTGCAGCACCTAGATCATTGATATTGCTTCACGCTCGAGTAGTGTAGTTCTATTTTGTTGGTGTTAACTACTTGCTAGAAAAACACAAGGGATGGTCAAAAATACCTTCTCCAGATGTGCTAAGATGACCCCAATCGCCATCCTTGAAGCATCGATATGTACATGGAATGGATTGTTCCAAGAGGGAAAGCATAATATGGGTGCAGTGATAAGCCTACTCTTCAATGTACAAACAATGTCTATTGCACCTCTCCCTAGTGAAATGCACTTTTGTTTTTTAGTAATTTCTCCAATGGCATGGAAATCTTGGCATACCCCTTAATAAATTTCTGGTAGTAACTTGTATGCCCAAGGAGTATGCTCGCTACACTCTTCCTAGTATGCCCCCTAATCCTATAATAACAAAGAACTTTGACGGGATCCACCAACAAGCCTTCCTTACATATGATGTGCCCCAATAGGTTTCCAAATGGAGTAACAGAGAGACATTTCTTGATGTTGATGGATATGTGCAACTTCCAACATCTTTCAAACATCAACTGAAAATTGTCACAATGGTCTTTCACTAGTCCATACATTGTCTAGTCATCAAGGTAGACCTGAAGGAACTTATGGATAAAATCCCGAAATGTCTAGACCACTATGCGCGAAAACACAACAGACGCATTCTTCGGTCCAAAATGCATGACCATATATAAAAACTTCCCCATTCAAAGGGCGAAAGTTGTCTTTTCTTGGTTTTATTTTGAAATTCTAACTTGATGATACCCCGAGAATCCATCTCGTGAAGGAATAGATTTTACGCCAAGCCGCCCTTCTAGGATCTCCTTGATAAAAGGGGTTGGAAAAGGATCAATTACACATACCACATTTAAGTCCCTGTAGTAAACACAGATCCTTATCCTTCCACCATTTTTAATTATGATTACCATGAAGCTTACCCATTTTGATTCCTCCATAGCTTCAATGATTCCTAAAGCGATCATTTTTTAATCTCCTCCTTGAATTTGATGTGAATATTTGGATTCATTCGATAAGGCCTCTTCCAAATCGTTCATGCACCTTCCTTTAACTTTATTTTCATTTCACCTAAGGAGTGGTGAATGCCTTTAAGTTCATGGTATTCATGTGGAAATAAGTCCCAAAACTCATGCAACAGATCAATGATCTTTGAAACCTCCTTCTCTGACCAATAGTCTCCAATAGTGGCCTCCTTAGGTTCCATTTCTGAACCAATGTTAACCTTATTTATTTTGAGGGGCTCATGGTAGGTGCGTGCTTTCTCATCAGCACTATCAATAAATTTGCACGTACCTTTAGTATGGTTAACATCCAAACTCTCCATCTCTTTTCCATCTATCACATAGACCATCTTTCCCTTCTCTTTCTCCATGCATGCGCACTCAAGTTACACCTCTTCTGACTCTTCCTCATCAAAGCATGGTTCTAAACTAGGTTCACCCAATAACTCCAATATTCTATCTTCTTCCATGGAAATATCTCTCATCGTTAGGTGCTTAACAACCTGTAACACCTTATCCACTTATGGTTTAGTACTCCGATGTTTGAAATCTTAAAGGAGGTCAGCCGTCAACTCCTACCAATTTCATTTCTAATAGTGCATCTCGGAGTGAATATACCATGCATGTGCACAACCTTGTAAAGTGGAGTATAGCTTATGCACCCATAAAGAAGGTGGCAAGGCTTCCATGCCTTCCATCTAGGATTTCTCACATGCTTGTATGTGGAATGAAGGTGGGTTACTTCCCATGATAGTCTTGTATGATAGTGGGTGCATTTCTTCAGAAAAACCTAACAGAGAACGTGATTCTCACTTCACACCACTCTAGAAGGATATTGTGATGTGTTTCCCACCAATGCATTGCGGTCCCAAGAAAGTTATAGCTGATCATCCCTCTTCTTTTGATCTCATTTTTCCACTAGGTCTCCATCTCTTGTAAGAAAACATTAGGTTTTCTCCTCCACAATATCTTGGTAACTTATTTCCTCCTAGGCACTTGACTAAGCATTCCTTTGTCACTCTCATAATAGAGCCTCTTAACTATCACCCAATTAACTCATAAGTCTTGTGCGCCCAATTGTCACATGCCACACTAGTTGTATCACTCATGGACTGAGCATATTCAAACTGAATAACTCCTTCTATAGGGTGAATCACCTTAGGGTCCCTGATAGAGTGCACATATATCCTATCAAGAAATTCTTCTCCCAAAGCTTTAATAAAGGGTGCTGAATTTCCATCAATTGAGGGGATGATAACCCGTTCTTCCTTGTTCTCAAATCTTATGTATCCCTTGTAAACCATATGTCAACATTGTTCTAATAACACTAGGGGAACCCATGGAATGCTTGGAAAGTTTTCCACCTTGGCTAGCACCAAGACTTTGAAATCCCCAGTGAATTTTTCCCCTTGGATAGTGATAACAACATCCTTCAAAACACCAATTAGAATTACCTTTGTCTTGTTAGCCATATACAACACATTTAAGGATGGTTGTAATGGGGACCTTCCCATTTGATGTCATACATCTAGAATGAGGACATTTACCTCTCGTGCCCCTCACAATTAGAATATTGCTCAAAATCCACCCATACACAATAACATTCAAGGTAATATCCTTATCATAGTCAAGGCTATGGGGAGGAAGGTTAGCATGTAGAACATGCCTTTCGTGCTCTTCTCCCGTGCATGGTACCTTTTCTCATAACCATTCTCCTAGAAAAGGAATAAATTTTACATACTTCCCGACCTCATCCAAATCTTTCTATGGAGCCTTATAACTCTTCTTTTTCTCTAACTACCTTGATTGATCCCTTGGGCACTGGATCTCTCCTTATATGCTTTGAATTACATCCATGGTCTCTTAATACACCTCCTTCTAATGAGTAGGGTCTGTATACTTTCCATATACCACCTCTTCTCTAATAACCAAAATTCTTTGCCTTGATACTTCCTTTACATGCACAACCTCACTTGTGTGTCATAGCTAATACAGAGATCTAGTTCTCGACTTGCGTGCTACCCTTGGCATCCATTATGAATCGACCTTATTTACACTTACCATTCAAGTGCCTTTTTCTTTTTAGTGTTGATGGCTCATATGTTCAAATAACTCTGGGAGCTCCGCATACTTTTGTTTTTTTCCACACTAAGAGCATTATAACAGATTTAGGCATTCGTGCTTATAGTGATTTTTAGACCCACAATTGTAACAGGTTCCACACGAAAAATCACCTCTTCCTCCTTCGTAGTTACCATGACCACAAAATCCTCCTCAGAAAACTCTTCCACGTGCCCATCCATCCATGTGCCCTTCATAGTGAGGGACCATCATCTTTTGAATTTCTTATAAGGATAGTCGAACATGCCAATATCAATGGCATCATGTATATAGTCAATCAACCTACAATCCTTGGTGTCATGAGTAGTTGAGGTGTAAATATTGTAATAACAAGACACATTTTTATGCGTCACTCACTGCAGTAGTGGGAACCTACTTACATCATGATCACCATGGAAAATCTCATAGTCCACCGTCATGGCATGTACTGATCTCTCGTAGGAAAATTTCCTTTATATGCCCCTCTACCTCACAATCTATGTACCATAGGCCACTACGATTCTCATATGCTGATTTCACATAAAGCTTCTCCTGATGCTTCGTCATTGCAGAAATTTGAGCTTCAAGAAAAGGGATATCACCGATATCCATGCTTCCAACAGCCTCAGTGCATAGGGTAGCCTCCAAGGCCTCGCATGGGTCTTTGAAAGTCTTGCGAAAAATTTATCACCTAAACATCTTATCAACCCTCCAACAAACCACTGAACATGTTGAGAAGGATGAATATAACAAGACAATTTTGATAAGAGAGTCTTGAAATGTGTTTCGTACTCCCACACACTTTCTTCTATACCCTGTTAAATCTCCTTCAATGTTCTAATTCTCTTCTAAAAAAACTCACAAATATGAAATTCATCTAGGAAGGCATTTTGTAGTGTGGTGTAATCCACCACTGTTTGATGGGGGTCATACTTTTGGTACCAATGACGTGTGCATCCTTGCAATGTCGTTGTAAACTGACTTACCTTCTACTCTGGGGTAGTGATCCCCTTTGTGCGCCATAGTAACTCACACTTGTGTACATGCTTTGCAACATCCTCAACAACTTTGTAGTCTGGTAGATGCAAAAACATTTCAAAAAACACTTGCTAAAGTAGTTTGTAGTGCCCACATTTTCTAGCCTCAATTACTGTTGAATTCTTAGCCCATAGTTATGACTTAACATGGATTTTGGACATATTTTGGACATTATGATATGTTGGTTTTCCTTCATGGACACGTATGGTGATTTGGGGTGCATAGCACCAATTTGACTAGATTAGTAGATTGACACATTTTATTTATATTGTGGACACTAACACTTTTCTATGTGATTTGGGTCAAATTGATACATGTTGGATAATTAGTTTAGTCACATACCTTGATTTTGTAAAGTATTCGTTTTGCTGATAAGGATACATGATGGCATGGTGATATGACATTTTTATGTATTGTAATACCTAACATACGACAAATTGTGTGAGATTGTGCATTCCACGTTGATGATGGTGATATCATTAATTTACATGGTTGAATTTGTTTTCTTAGTGAGCAACTAGTTTACTCTTGTATTGGACAGTGCGTTTAATGTGTGCAATGAGTGTGTAGGTGACATGTTGCAGGAGAACGTGGGATTCGTGGGCAGCTACAAAATTTGACGTAAGAAGCCCATGGGGCTAAGTCCTAGCCGTGTTTATTATATGAGGCCGTAGTATTAGAGGTTATTATTTTGGGCACCATGAGTGACCCTCATTTGTGTTGTAATATGTCTTGTAATATTAATCTTTCTTAGGGTGTTTAGTTGTGTTGTAAACTTGTTTTGGGGAATTAATGGCCCCACTTACATTAAGTTTTGAGTTTGTATAATGATGTAATTAATCAAAATGGATTAGGGTCACATGTGAACCCTTGGGTGGGCCCCACATCCTCTACCCTTGTGCCCAAGTGTGCCAAACCCGAAATTGGGCTATTTTAGGCATTTTTAGTGACCCCTTTTTAGTTTGGGAGTTCACTTAGCATGAAAATGGGCCCTTGGACCCTACCTAATAGGTAGGGGGCTTAATTCCAAGGCATAGAGGGAGTTTTCCTCCCATTTTGCCTCCCTTTGGTCACCATCTATGTAAGATGGATTGGTATGTGTGTTTAGTAGAAAGTTGCACAATCTTGTTTTATTTTCATTTTGGGTATTTTGGGAAGGGAGTGTTAAAAGTGAATTTATCTTTTCTTTTTTTTTTTTTTGGAATCTTTGACTTAGTAAGGAGAGGGGTGACACATGTCACCCCCTCATTGGAAAGGAAAATTATTTGGTTTCTCTTTAAAACTCTCCCTCATGGAGGAGAAGGGGACTTTTTGTTCTATTTTTTTGGGAGCTTTGGCTTGGTGCTCAAGGAATTGGGAGCTTGAGGATCGCTTGAGGAAGAAAGTTGCAAAATATTTTTTTGGAGAGCTCATTTATGTGGTATGTTTTTACTAGATCTTAGCTTCCCCATAGTTGGTTTATTTCTTTAGTTGCTTATATGGTTTGTTGCTTGAGTATGATCATTGTATTGCTTTTTACTCCATCCATCATATGGTTTGATGAATGTTTGAGTTATTTGGGGAAGAAATAGATATTTTCCTCTCAAACCTCATGGCTTGATGGGCAAGCCATGTCAATTTTTTTACTCCCCTCATAAGGTTTGAAGTGGGTAAAGGGGTTCATATGGTTTGAACCCCTTTCCCATTCTTGGAGAGGAAACCCAATGGGTTTGAAAATCCTCCCAAGAAGGATTTTGGTGAATGGGTGGAGCAATAAGGAGGATCTTGTTGATTTTGGAGAAATAAGGTGGAGAAGGAAATTTGTTGTGTGCATTCTATTTCTAGATCATACCTTATGACACTTTCGGGTATCTCATCTACTCTTCCCCAAATTTAGAGGAGGAATATGGTTTCTCCTCTTTTCTTTTATTGTTCTAATTGTTATGTTGTTCTTAGTGCATGGTTTGTTCTTGGTTGTGAGTGTATTGTGGTGTTTGTCTCCCTAAATCTTGTGCTAAAGTTGTGGAAGCTAGCTCTCTCTCCCATGGGCTTGGGGAGGCTAGCATGTCTTCCAACCTTGGGAAGGCATGTAATGATGCCTAAAGGTTGGGTGGTTAAACAAGCCTTGTTCTCTTGAAGTTGGATCCTTGTAAACCTTCAAAAGTTGGAGTTCATATGGATGATAGTTGGAGCCTTAAGCTTGAAGATTGCTGGAGTATCTTTGGTGGCATGGTCTTTTATAGCTCTCTCCTCGTTTTGGAAAAAAAAAAATTAGCTTTTGATAAACTCTTGTTCTTTGTAAAAATGTTGAAATAAGCTCATTTTTAAGCCTTCCCTTTGGGATATATGTTTAGTTCATGGAAGCATATGTGTTTCAAAGTTGTATTTATCCCACTCTTTGAATATGGTTGAAAGTTGAATGTATTTGTTAAACTTCCTACTTTCATGAGCGGAGGAGTCTTGTGGTATTACGAAGGGATGCCTTCATGGTTGTTTGAAAAGAAAATATATTTTTAGATTTCTTAATGGAAGTATATTTCTCCATATGAAATGATGTCAATCTTGTTGAATATCCTTTTGTTTTTTATAATAGTACATTGAATGAAAATAGTAGTTTTCTCTCCATGTATCTCCTTTTGAAAATTTTATAGTATTATTAAATAGAATGAAGTTAGTTTGTTTTAATTCTCCATGGGATACTTACTGAGTTATTTTATTAAGAAAATCAGCTTGGAATAAGTGTTCATCCTTATAAAATTGTAAAAATAGTTTAAACCTCTCTCCTAGTTGAACCATATTACTACATTCTCTTTTAAACACTCAATCAAGAAAGTTCATTTTAATATGCATATATTGCAAATAAGTAGCGAGTTTATATTTCACTACAATGATCAACCATGGTTCATTTGAATTGGGTTAGTTCTCTTAAGCTTGTATGTGGAGTAATTATTTAATAATTAGAATAATAATTAAATGGACATATTCACATTTGTCAAAATAAGGTTGCTCTCCATTATCAAACTATCTTAAGATTTAATATATTAAAACTGTGTATTGAATTTGTTATATTTCATGCAATGTTGTAATAGTAAATTTTATTACAATTTATATTAAATTTCACGTAATAAAAATGCATTATTTTGATACATTGAAATATAAATATGTATTACAATTTATAAATATATGTCTGGTAA
Source organism: Taxus wallichiana var. yunnanensis (assembly GCA_018340775.1). NCBI lineage: Eukaryota > Viridiplantae > Streptophyta > Pinopsida > Cupressales > Taxaceae > Taxus > Taxus wallichiana. The sequence goes on along the minus strand of CM031244.1, from coordinate 48,952,083 downwards.
TATAAAATTTATTTGGTTGCTTTTAACATAAAACAAGGTTTATATATATATATATATATAAAAAGAGGGATAATAATAAAAAGAATAAAATAAAAAACTTTTTTAAAAAATAAAAAAATAAAAAAATAAAGAAAGTTTGGGGAGGGTCGAACCCTCCCCACCGCCTACGCTATTGCTGTCCACATCTCCTTCACAACCTCCCCTTCCACTCCACGCACCACTTCCTCCATAGACCCTTCCCCTTCCACGCACCCTTCCACCCCTTCCGCAGCCTGCGCAGATCCCCTCACCCACAACATTCCCCCATTGTTGTGCCTCCATGCACACCTCTCCCCTTCTCCACATGGAATTCTCCACCCCACCGTCCACCTCACACTATACGCAGACCCCTCCAGCACCAAAACACCACCCTCTACCTCTCGGACACACTCCATCCACATAATGGCGGTTTTTAAATCTGAGTTCTTCCTTCAGTAAATTCATACTTGGTTTTGTTTACATGTTTACATATATAATTTTACTTGTATTTACAAATGGTATAATATTGACACCCACAACCAGATCTTCACCTGGTAGAAGAATATTAACTAAATAAAATAAGAACAAACAAATATTAAAACCCTGGGTTCTCCCAAAATCCTTGCTAGAATGAAACAATCCTTGAGAAAAATCTCCTCCCTCTTAAACTGCAATGCAAATAAATGAGATCAAGAATAAAATACAAGAGAAACTTGGATTCTCTTCATGACCATTCATGGCCTCTCCTAAAACCTGCAGATTTCAAAATGAAGAAAAAGAAAGGGAAAGAGTTAAAGATGTGCTAAGGAAAGTTAGGGAAAACTTAAATCTAGGGCTGAGATCTATTTTCATCCTAGGGTCCACAATTAACCCTACTCACTTTAGGTCATGGGTATTTAAAATGTGAATGGGAGATAAAATTTTAGGATGTGTGTGTGGGTAAACAAAATAAAAGGGGGAAATCTAATTAATTTAAAAGAGGTGTAGACTCCTTCTAGGGTGTCTCTAGTAACTTAATAGAAATTAAATAAATAAAATAATTTGGGGTTAGTGATTTAGAAATCAGGGAAATCAATCTAGTTTAAAATGAATAATAATGGGAATCCGATTTGTATTTTAAGTATTCACTTGAAAAAAATTAGTGACTTATTGGACTATTTTCCAGTGTCTCGGGGTGGGGCATTACATAGTTAAGGCCCTTGTCCACCTAATCCATAACCTTTATTTCCTCAAGTGTTACCTGCAACACTAGATCCACTAGCTCCTCCATCTCCGATACCACCATATCCACCTCCTGTAGCTGGTAACAAGCCTTAAGTGGTCACACCTAGTGTCCCCAATGTCCTACTGAACTATGCACAAATGGTTTGTGATTGTGCACCGTTACTATATGTGTGTGATGTGTCACTTCCAGATGTGATACCCAAGCTTTTTGTACCCATACTTTTCCCAAATGTCATTCCAGACAATATTCCTCCAAACACGGAAATGATTGTGCAGCCATGGATGTGCCAAATGAAAATTTATACCTCCTTGGTGTTGATTGATCACTTCCACCAATACCAACTAGGTTAGCAATACTTATCTTTTGATTTGGAAAACTAAGTGCCAAGGGTTGGTCACTAGGTGGATTCAGATGTACATTGACGGCTCTCCTTTCTCCAAGTGATGAACTCTCATCAGAAGTTGAAGGGGTATCTCTCCCACGTTTTCCAATATGGGGTAACATAGACTACTTTGGCTCCATGTCCTCTCAGTGTGAACCTCAATTCCTTCTTGAAATGTCTACCTCCATAGATCCATCACTCCCGCAACCTCACGTTATCTAGCCAACTCCCTTTCCCATGCTTCACTATACTTGAGTCATCTCTCTTCCCTCTCCTTTTCAGCCATAAGGTTTGCCATCTTCCTCCACCCTAGCTTCCTCGCCCAACGCTCAGAAGAATCTTAGCCGGCCATAGGAAATTCTTCCAAACTTATTGTAATGATCAGGATATTTATGTCTAAGGGGATAGCACATAAAAATGATCCTTTAGGATTCTTTAAGAACTCAAACTCAATAACCTCTAGACAAGAATACATAGAAATAGTGTATTCCAGGGTATAACTGGTCAGCACTCTTATCCACCAATGATCAACTGTACATGTCCAAGTCAAATCAGCATCCTGTAGCCTCTGATATTTATCTTGGGTCCACATGCAAGATCTATAATACTAGCTTGATCTAGATGTGTATGTTGAAATCCATTCATACAGCTCCACTGGAAAGCAACAAAAGAAGGTCTCATATAGCTCATAATACAAGTTCTCTTCTACCAATCTACATACATAGAACTCAGGTCTAGTACTAAATCTATGAGAAAACTCATCCTTTGTGCTCTTAAACCATGCTTTGATATTGTCCAACATCAAATGCTTTGTCATCATGCACCATTATCACAATAGCTTTGAAAAGAGGTCCTGACAATGGAACCAAGATGCAATCATTTTTATGTACCCTTAGTATAACTTTTTAACCCCATGCACGCCAGTCTATCACCTAGGGGGTGTTGGAAGCTCACCCGAGGCACAAATGGGTATCGTACCCTCCTTTATGTGAGCATTGTGAGAAGGTTTTTTCATTTATGGGGGATGGTTTGTAGAATGAGAATACATTTACTTAGTTAAAATAAAAGTGGAAGGGAAGCTTACAGATCCACATATTAATGTATTAAATGAACTAAGCATCATTTGTAATAAGCATGATGAATCAGATCTGAGTCATGACAGTCACACAACAAGAGGGTTTACACCCTTAAACATGATATACAGAACAAACCCTTAGATATATATTCATTTAGAGTGATTTTGGTAGCCATATTACAATCAAAATAGGTCATCATAGACCATACATATCAAAATACTAGGACTCATCTCTTACAGATCTTCCCTGGTATGATATTCTAACTATGCCTTCCTAGTTCATCCCTTATTACAGACTCTAATGCCATACAGAGGCTTATTACATCCTTCAAAACCCTTAGCACTAAGTTCTCTAAACCCTAGCACTACTACAACATTCAGCTACTTAGCATCTTACTCTCTATGCATCCTCTGTTCTGCTCCTATCTATCACTTGATGTCTTTCTTTTCTTCCGAGCATCTCTCTTTATAGGTTCATCATCCACCACCATGCCTTCTCTCCTAAACAAATCACATGCCAAGTGTCAATGTGGTCCTCCAATGGTGAATTTTTATCCCCTTACGAACCCTCCACTCTTTGTAATGATGTCTTTTGGGAATATTTCCTATGTGGAATATTATTTTCTTGACCTCCAAGGTTCCAGTGGCACCTTATCCACTCAGCATGCCTAGTCGGGTCACATTTTTCCTCAAGTTCCTTCAGAATGTTGAATATGGCTAAGTCCTATGAACCCCATGTTCTTCCTTCACAGCGCACACCCTGGTTTCTCCAAAACCCTTCTTAAACCTCTGTCATGCATACTTCTCCCCGCGCCCTTCTCTTTCTACTGTTCCCACACATGCACGTGCCTTTCAAGACTTAGTGAATATTCAAGGCCCAATAAGGAACTAGACATGTGTGATGTTGCTATCAATTTTCAGCCACCATATACTAATTATCATTATATTGATGTTTTTATAAGGCTGCCCAATAATCGATTCAAGATTTATAAAATCATTTTCACTTAAAAATTCAAGCTATATGTATTAAATTCCATTCTCTCAAGAATGAGATATCAAATCTAAGGGATTCTCATGACCATGTCCATCATGTCTCTACATATCATGATCAATATAGTTCTAAGACTACCGATAATCGGTGTGATAAAAAAATTATGCATGATACATTCTCTTATACAAGTGATATTAAATTCATACATAGAGGAAACAACATTCAGGTTCCAAAATCTCAATCTCGAATACTAAGTCACCCACAACAAAAACCACCTCTATGGTTTAACAAGAATGCAAGACAATATGTCATTTTATATGAGCTACTTGATAATTGATTAGTCATTTTGTTACCTACTTATTACTACCCTCCATATCAACAGGAAAAAATCAAAGGTCAAACATTTTGTAATTATCATGGTATTAATGGAAATCATGACAATGATTGTTATGCTTTAGAATGAATAATCTAATAAATTGAGAATACGATATTTATTTCCTTTGACACATTGCATTCTAATATGCATTCATTTCAATTCCCCAAATCTAAATGGATTCCTAAAGTTGATACATATGTATATATTGAGAATAATGTAATACTAAATTATACAACTTTGGTTGTACTATAAGCGCCACCTAAGCACATGGTGGATATGAATAAAATACCTCCTTCAGAAGAACCACAATCAGTAAAAGATTTACATCCTACTATTTTGTAAATGAAAATGGGAATAATACCATTCTATAACACATGACCTCCAAAATTTAGAGCATACACAAGCCTAGTCAAAGGGAAAAACAACATTGCATTCTCAGTAGGTATCTCTACTTCCCTACAAAAACCTAGGACATTTTGACTCAAATGATGATATCGATTGGGTTGCTAAGTATATTAAAATTTTGAATGATCATGATTTCTATGAACACTTTAATTTGAATAATGAGCATTTATGACAACCAAATCCTAGCGATGAAGAATATAATACTATTTTGGTAGAGGTGTTACACATTTCTAAACAACTTTCATTGAGCATCTATTTACATAAAATCCAACATCTTATATGAAAATTAGTACTGCACTTCATTTTCCACAAATCATTAACAAGAGTTCATCTTCGGGATCTCAAGTGGTCATACGTCCTCTTTTCAATTAGCTTTATCATCAAGACACATCATTGGACTTAGTCACATTACTTTATTAATGGTTATCTAATATTCAATCCTTGGATATATTCACTCAAAAATACTCCCTTCTTGAATACTTAGGGTAATATGCATATCACCCTTCCTTATTTTATAATAATAAGTTGCCTTTCACTATGTATGCCCCTATGTACTTTGGTAATGGAAATTATTCTAATATGATTTATTTTTTATATTATCCATAGATATTTTGTGACACATATCATGGATCCTACATGGATTATACATGAGCATCATTCGTCTCTTTTAACACTTATGGGGTTTGTACCCCATTTACCCACCGAGTGTTATCTACCTCTTCATGGGTTCCTTATTGGGTAGTTATTGTGTTATCCCCTTTCTTGTATGTAGATATTTTCAAAACAATTTAAAAACATTCAAATAATCACATCATACTAAAAATTTAAAAGTGTGCAAAAATATCAAATCAATACATTCTTATGATTTAATTAGATAGATTTGTACCTAATACATTTTTGTTTTCATGTTGGTTTAATGGATATCATATTTACTATTACACACATGTGTTCATGAGGCATATTGATTTATTTTTTTTACACTACTCTAATGGGGGCATCTCCACATAGTATACATTGGATTTTGTTTTATTATATGTTACTTTAAACCTTCCTCATCATATTTGATTCTATACATACTGTTTATTTATATTTTTAATCTAAAAAGACTAACAAATGTATCTTATGTATTGTTAACCTATATTGTTTCCTATGTCTCTTCTATATATATTTACTTCATATACTATTTGTGGTTCCATGCCTATCTTGCGTGTATGCACTTTGTTCGGAAAAAAGTATATTTGAGAAATTGATAACAAGTCAAGGGGTTGAAATTCCTTCCTCGATAATGGTGAGATTCCCTTATTGAAATCCAAAAATGAAATTCATGATATTTGGAGCATTATACTAAAAATACATTGGTGGGGGGTTTAAATTCTATAGGCTGATATTTCTAGAAAAAAGAAAGAAATAGGAGAACAAAATTTAAGAAATGATGTTTAAAATAAATACGGTGAGTGAAATCAATATCAAAAAAGGTAAATTGTATCTTCATATATTCATGCATGTCAATAATTAAAGAAAATTTCAACATTACATAAAAAATACTTTCCCATAGTCAAATATTCTCATAAATGAATATATTTAACTCATAAATGCAGAAAAAAGTTCAATTGTTTATAAAATACAAGAATGAACACAATGTTTCAAATTTCATTATATAAATTTGTAATTGAGGACAAAAAGAAATCAAGAGAGAAAGAGAAGAGGAAAAATTATCTTCTATATTTTTATTTTTAGAAATATCAACAACCACCCTTATATAATAGAGATGATCTGCTTTTATACTAAGAAAGGGTTGTAATTTCATCCAAGTAACTAATTTTTAATTTATGTTATACTTTTTCTAATCAGTCACTTTAATGAATTTTACATTTTAATAGTTCAAGGAAAATATATATATATATATATACAGTGCAGAAATATAACATTTTGCTTATTTAAAAGACTAGGAGGAAAGTGAAGAGGGTGGAATTTTTATATTTAGAATGTACATCCTAAATTTGGTCACTTCACCAATGATATTTGAGTCCTTCGGAATAAAAGTGTTAGAAATATTGCTAAGCCAACTTCCCATAGCATTTAGAATTTATGGACCGGTTCCTCCAAATTAAACCAAGTCCTTTGAATCTTCCATTATTACATTGTGTGGTTAAGAAAACCTCGTCCATTTTGTCTTGATTGAAATTATCAATGTTGAATTAATATTCTCTAATAAACTTGTTGAATTGCTCTTTGATATTATATAATATATTGAGCTATGAGGAATTTTCTGAAAAATATCACAACATATAGCCTTCAAATTAAAAAAATATCATCTGTTAAAAATTCACTCTTTTGTATGTAATTTTACAGATTTATTGTGCTTTCTTATAATAGTTTAATTCTCCACTTGATGTTACTCCGACCAGTTCAGAAATATTTTAATATGTTTGTTGAAAGGATGATATTTTCACCAGTTAATACCATGATTCTTAAGTCGTAAATCATGCAAAGCCAAAGCTTATCTAATTTTTTTGTATTCTCAATTTCATAATATAATTTGTAATAAGCTTCCACCAAGTTCTCATAAACAATATATCCTTCATCATTTAATTTTATGCCATTTACTAACTTTTCCACCCAAAATTCCATAAATTACCCTTCCGAGTATGCTTATTAATCTCATAAATGACTTTTATATCAATATCACTTACTATAGTGAAAGATGGAAGAGATGAGATTGAAATGGGATTAGGGAAGAGAAAATATTTCATGTAGGCTAAAATATTTTCCCCTTATTCTTCCAATTATTCTTTTGTTTTCTTCCCATTTTCAAATCTTTCAATGACTCGCTATTTTTATAGTAATAGTAATTCACCATTTTGAATTGACTTTTGTTGTTATCATAGGTCAATTGAGTGTAACAATCATAAATGGTTTTGGAGAGAATTTTCCATCCTCGACGTGAAAGGAAAACCCAAATTTTGTATCATATAATGGTATACATCAAATATGAAGTCATGTAGAATAACTTGGTATTATTCAATTGAGTAATTTATTTTTTCATATTTTCACAAATGATTTCTCCCCGGATCAAGGCTTGTTTTTCCTCACATATAAAATTATTGAATATTCTTATCTACTTATGAAATTATGTGGTGGAAATGAGTCTCGTCACTCTAGCCAAAAAGTGATAATGTATGATAAGTCTTCAATGAAGTCATTTTTATAAACAATTTTTGTCAATTTTGAAGCTCCTTTATTTTTAATCTTCAATGAAAATATAACAATCATGGTTTGATATTTTTAATGGGTCAATCATACTCATTTTGTGTGATTTCAATAGTAAATACTTTGGCATTTTCAAGAGGAGTAAACCCAAGAGCCGGATGATGTGGTGAGCATCTAGTTAAGTAGTGACATGCCCTTGAGGTTATTTCAAATCTTTTGTTTGGGTATCAAAACATGAAGCAAAAGATAACATTGTATTTACACACTAGACCAAATTAGGAAAATCACTTATATGTGTTAAGACACTATTAAAAATTCTTTATACCAATGCTTGATTATGCTCTAAAACTTTGGTAGGTCCATGTGTTTAACATTTTTATCCCTAACTTCGGGAACAATGGTTTCTAGAGATGAAATAGGATCATACCTAACGTAGTGAAATAATTTTTGAAGAGGTAAAATAGGCAAGATGGAATATATTTAATCAACTGAGGGGAAAATGAAAGATCGTAAAAGGAAATTTCCCAAAATAAGATAAAACAGATGAAAACAATTAGAGATGCAATGAAAATTGGATCTCTCAATGAAACAAACCTATTGCTCTCTAATAAATTGAATTTGGATAGATAAAAATGCTCAAGAGGTGAAATAATGATTATGGAAAGTAAAAAGTGTAGGTGGGTAGAGCTCAATAATGTGTTGGGAAATATCCCGAATGAGTATAAAAATAACAATATATTCATTAATACTCCCTAAGTGGAGTTAATGTTTCATCAATATCATACAAATTTTAATGTTTAAATGTGTTTGATTGAATTATCAATGTCAAAGAGGAATTATGGAAAAATCCACTTGTTCCACATGTGGTTGATAAGACCAATTAACACTAATTTACACATTTGGGTGAGGTTTTTGGGAAGGGATCAAGTAAGGAATGGTTCTGTTAAAGCTAAGTGCAGCTAATATGAATGATCAAAATCCAATTTCTATATATAAAATAATTTTCCAAGTTACTTGATCAAGGAAGTAATGGAAAGAGGGAATAGTTCGAAGAGTTCTAAAATAAGTAGATAAAGATGATCATTTCCCATTATTTTGAAGTGGTCAGCCAATTGGTTTTAAATGGGGAATGATGAAATAAAACAAAATTTCCTCGTGTTCCATAAATATCTGATTTTTACGACTAAAAGCACATAAAACTTATAAAATGGATGAGTCCTAAAAATGAATAATTACAAAGGGGGACATTTTGGAATTCAAAACCATGTTTTCAATTTTTTGAGAATTTGTTTTTATTTTCAATTTTATGATAGGACATTTTGACATACAATACCATGTTTTAAAAAAATTGAGCCTTTTTTTTTTGTTAATTTTCATTTTCATAACAATCGGCATTGGATGGGAACATGAATTAATTTGACTGAAATAATCTTGGGGAAAAATAATTCATTGAAAACTTTAAAATATAAGTATATTGTAGAAAAATGCCTTATCCATTGGGCTAAAGGATTAAACATTTATTTTTAACCATTTTGGAAAAGGAAAGATAACATAAGAGAACAAGAGAGATAAAAATGGAACACAAACATGAGAAAACAAGATGAACACAACAACAACCTAAATAAACTATGCACAATGTGGGGGATAACCCACTTCAATATTAATATGATTTCAAATATTTCCCACTCTAGAATAATGGGATGTGATCCCCATCTAAATATGCAAGATAATATGTATTATCTCCACAAAAATGATCTAAACAAATTCTAAGCTAGAGTGATTCAAACTTACCATGAGTACCTTTTGAATCCATTATTTTGGTCCAAATTATAACTAAGACTCCATTCTAAAAATCATATTTTCTAGTCTCCTTATCATATAGTTTCATTACTCTTTTCTGATGTACTAATATACGATCAATCATGAAAACACACTTGTTAATATTTTACACATATATGATCCTCTTCTCGAGAATTCCTCAAACATTCATCTTCAATAACTTTGGTCACTTGAAGAGAGGGTAACTCCAGTGTAATAGGAAGCTCAACATCTAGTTCATATTGGAGTTGGAAAGGAAACATAACTATTTCCTCTTAGGATTTATACGATCAACCCAAAAACATCGTATAACTTCTTATACCAATTTATTTTGTTTTCATCAACCAATTTTTGAACAATAATAGTAATTTTTTTATTTGTAGATTTTTCTTGAACATTTCCTTTTGGATAAGAGTCTGAAGAGAGTGACAAAGATATACCATAACCATAGAAGAATATTATTATTTCATGAGATGATAAATTTAGATTGTTAGTCAGTAACAATCTTATGTGGGACTCTGAAATGAACTAAAATGTTCTCCTTAATAAAATTACTGACCACTTTAGAAGTTGTCTATTTTATTAGAATAGTTTCCACCCACTTTGTAAAATAATAAGTTATTGTAAGTACATGGGTGTGGAAAATAATAATATGAGGATTCAACATGCATGTGAAATCCAACCCCCATTGTTGAAATGGTTCTTCTACAATCATTGGATTTAGTGGTAATACTCGCAAGCTTAGGCCTACTAATGAATTGTTGAAAAGTGTCACACTTGGAACCCCAATTCATTGTATCTCTAAAATATGTTGACCAACAGCATTCTCCACTCAATGTTTTATAATTTATTATAGGGGAAGGAAAATTTTCTCTATAGGCCTAATCATTGTAAGCTTTCACTAGTATTTTCTATTGTACTTTAGAGACACACACCTTGAGATATGACCATCAATACAAATTTATCCCAAAATACAAATTTCAATTATCTAAATTTGATTTACCTTTTTATTTAACACTGAGGTGAGATGTACATTCTCCATAATTCAAGAAATGCACAATATATGAATAATATTCATTAATGGTATCCATAAACAATTCCATAAGAATTTCATCTAAAGAATTATCTTCCTTACCTTTGTCTTTTTTTGTCAACAATTAATTGACACAATCCATGACCTCAATCAAAATTAGTTGGTTTGATTTCAAGGTCATATTATTGAACCTTGGAAATATATTTTCCCCTTTTTCCAAGTTCTTGTTGAGTACGGATATACTTCACACGAGGATCAAGCACTAGAACTATTGAATGTGAATTTAGAATGTAAAATATGAATTGTTTGACTTCTTTGAAAACTAAAATAATATGTATTTAAATTTAACAATATTTTAGCTCGTTCTATTTTAGGTCATAACTCAGAAAGAAATTAGAAATTGATCCCTTCTTCATTTTTCTAAACTAAAAATGGTGACAGGTATGTTTTGAAGGATAATAGTATGTGATAAAATACTTATCAAAATGTGGATAAACTCGAATATGGGAAATTACAATGATAATTTTAATAGAATCAAAATATTTCTTTGCTTCAACACTCCAATGGATTTTTTTCTATTTCATCATGTTGGTGATATGTTGAGATAACTTAGAAAAATATGGGATGATATTTTGATAAAGTTAACCTTGTCAAAGAAATATTGAAATCCATGTTTCCTAGAGGAAATGTCTATTTTTGTATGGCTTAGACTCTCTGAGGGTCTATCTCAATCCCTTGAATTTTACATTATGTCTAAGTATCTTAACTTTAGTTACTCAAAATAAATTGTTTAGGGTTGAGTAAGATTCTATGGGCTTTGCATCTTTGTAATATTTTCTCCAAATGTTGAAAATATTCTTCCCTTCATTTTGAAAATATGGTTAATTCATCAAGGTAGATGACTATAAATTTATTTCTTAGATCATGAAATGCCAATCCATTTCCCTTTGGAAAATTTCTTCTTCGTTTATTAGACCAAAAGGAATCCTCTTATAGGAAAATGTTCCCTAGGGAATGATAAAGGTAGTTTTGTATTGATCATGTGTTACACTTCTACTTTGCTATCTAGAAAAATCATCTAACCTAGAGATCATTTCTAATATAGTGACAACTTATAAGATTTGGTCCATGATCGAAGTGGATAATTATATTATAGAGAATCCTGATAAAGATAGTGAAAATAAATACAAATCCTTATTTCTCATTTTTTCTTCTAGAATGGTACATTACTTAAAATCCAAATTGAGTGATGGATAATGAAGATGATCCTCACGTTCAATATTTTTTTGGATTTCTTTATAAATGGTCCCAACAATTTTGGGATCGTGATGTCTATATTTTTTCTTAAAAGGTTACACTCCAACTTTAAATGAATGGAATGTTTCATTTTCTTTAGTTTGAAGATTCTCAAATAATCATGTGAGTAGGCTAGAATGTCTACATAATTATTAAGGAGATAAAACCTTCTCTTTTCTTTTGGTGAGAAATACCTACTTATATATTGATCAACCTAGGTTTCTCATCGATCCAATATTTACTCATGAAAATTGGTTTATTGAAGAGTTCCATATGATGATCTAATTTTTATAAAATGATCATTCCCATAGAAAATATCTTCTAGGATTACTAGCCCTTTTGGGATCTTATTTCCCTTAACATTTATAAAACCTTCATGATATGATTCACTTTCAATATATTATTTTTCATTTGATGGGACAAACTCACTATACCCTACATCATTTCCTTTAAAATACATTTTTTTATAAAATTATCCCTTTTCTCAAGAAAATATATAACATGTTCATCATCATTAAACACCTATCAATTCTTGGAATTATCATGGACACTAGGAAAAAGATACTTTCAAAATCGCACTTCTTATCAAAATTTGTATGTGGCACAAGAAGGGTGCAAACAAAACTAAAGTATCTACTCTAAAAAAATTCTATTAATACAAAATTAATCGAAAAGGATTTAAAATATTTGATACAACCCCAAACCATGTACCTATAGTGTTTTAGTCTCTCATTTCTAAACAAATTTCTTATTTATTTGACCACATGCTCAATATGACCTTGAGCTCTTAAATTTTTATTCTTATTATTTTTCTACTTCAAGGTTGAGAAGAAACATTTCAGATTTAACAATATTATTATATTTACAAATTTTAATTTGTTGAGGTGAAATGAACACCATACCTACTCCTATGGTAGCAAAAGAATAAATTTTGTCAAATTCTTATTTCAATATTTCATTTTTATCTTCTTAAATTCCAATGGAATGATTAAGTTATTTATTAGATGTGATCATATAGTTTACATGACCTATATCTTGGTACAAGATATCCGATATAGGACTATATGATTTATGCACTCTATATTTAGCTTTCCTTTTTTGGAAGTAGATTCTTTATTTAACCTTTAATAGAAATCATAGGATGATAATTATCCATTTGAATTTTACCTCCCACATCCTAACAAAAATTCTACCTAAATGCATTCCATAAGAGGAAATAATATGAACTACCATAATGGTATTCTTAACTTATTTTTGAAAAGGCCGTAAATGTAACTTAAGCATCCTTAATTCACCCAAAAAACGTACTTGTTTGGTTTCCATGGAGAAACATTGGCCAAATCCTATGGTAATAATAAGGCCGAGGGAATGAGAAGTTTGAGAAAACATTACATTATCAGAAGCCCCAAAATTGTTAATGTAATTACTAAGTTTATGGCCTCCAATTAATAGTTTTACATAAAAAGGCTCAACTTTACTAGAGATCAAAGTGAATGATGCTATAATTTTTTTTTGAGGGAGTATATTTTAGACTTGGTAGGATTCCCATCAGGATGGATAGACCAAGGATAATTTTAATGTAATACCTTCGATAAATTTGACTAGTTTATTAAATTTATTAGGATGGGTTTGTAAATACCTAGATTTGAAAATTCATACCTTGTATTTTTTACATGATCTTTTATGTCAAAAGTAAAGGTTTTAAAGGAAATAGGGACAATAGTTTTCACATTTTCATTATTTAAAGCTATAGTATCCTTAGGAGTAGTAGAATTAAAATGAGTACTCACTTTTTTGTTCGAAAGCTTTGGAAGAATAGAGAGGGGACAATTTATTAGTAATGAGAGGGGTTATTTTAGGAGTCTCCTTGGTATTTTGTTTCTTACTTGGTTGAGTAACCTCCTTGTTATTTTTAGTTAAGTTGTGATAAAAAGTACAAGAATAATTTTCCATGTATTCCACTACTTCATTGTAATCATCTTATGAAGATTGATAATCAGCCATGAAATATTATAATCTTCTTCGATTTATTCTTCAAGTTCATCATCTTCTATTATTGAATTTCATAAGATGCAATGACTATAAATTTGATAGCTAGTCTAGGATGAACAATAGGTAGACAATTTCTATTTCCAAAGTTTCTCCTCATGATATATATATATATATATATATATATATATATATATATATGCTAGAATGTGTTGAGACACATTATTCTTTAAGGAAATTAAATCTTTGACCAAATTTTTAATGAGTGGATTTGAGCTAGTATGACTAGAAGGTTGGGTTTTACTCTTGAGAGAATATTTCCTCACTTTTCCTGATGTAGTCATATATTCCTCCACATTGATAGTTAGCGAAATTGAGAATCATATAAATATTTCATTTGATCCCTCTTTAACATAAAACAAAATACAAGAAGTTGATCATTAATGAATAAGCATTTTTATTTTCAATCATTAATCAAGTGTTGAAGAGAATTTTATGTATGAGTGTTTTAAGAATTTTCCACAAATTCTCTTGTGGGTTTATAGGGATATTTTTCCATTTGATCAAGTTGTGTTAGGAGAGCATGATCATATTTGAATGGCTTGAATTTGGCCTCAATTTCTCTCCACATAGTATCCTAATTGGTGCTACTATTTTGTGGGAGATGATAAAACCACTTAGATGCATTATCTTGTAAACTTTCAACCAAAATTCTCACAAATACATCTTCATGAGAAACCCCTAAAACTCCACACACAATGAAAAATGCCATAATATGTTCATCAAGATATTGTTTCTCATCTACTCTGAATTTGGGAAAATTATTTCTTCTTTCTTTTGGAATATCATGAAGTGGTTGGGCCAAAGCTAGATGTCCAATACATTTTCCCTAGGGACTAGCTCTTTCATCTTGGAAAAATTAGTTTTTAGTAGTCAAATAATACCCGATAAATTCAAGGATTCACTTAAAATTAACCTTAGACAAAGATATTATCTTCTAGGTAACTATAGGTGTGCTCGTATACCTTTTACTCTTTGATTTATTTTCCAAAGAAAACTTGAATTGATGTTGATGTTACAAATCAAAGAAAGAGAATTTGTATCCTTCCGTTCTATTTCCTCGGGTGAACCTTTTTTTTGCTAGCTTTGAAAGTGTTTATTATTGAGAGACAAAGGTGGGAATAGGAGGATTGGGAAAAATGGGAATTATAGGAACAATAAGAACATCAAGGACATTGGGATAAAAAGAGAAATTTGAATCACTAGAATAATATCTTATGTCTCTCTTCTTTTGTTCCTCCTAATAGCATGAAATATTCTTATTACTTGAGTATGATCATTTTCTTCAATCAAAACTTCATTGAGTATATTGTACTAGATATCATGGACATAGTCAACATAAGAAATTATCCATAACTTTTTTATATGTAGTCTTGGTTGTTCACAAAATGAAAGAGATCAAGTTGTATGAGAGGAGATCGGCCATTAATGGTCATTGACTCAACAATGTAGCTATCAGATTTAAACTCTTCCTTACTAATTCAACATTCTCTTGGTGAGTTTGATTTTTTCACTTCAACTATATTGCATTATTCTTCATCTAATATTCTAGAAGAAATGTTGAAGTGTGTTATGTTTATTGAATTTCTCCAAATGAAATGGTTCAAATCAGTATAAATACCTTTTTGAGTATCATGTATAATAAAAAGATTGGGTTTTTAAAAAGATGATGCATTATGATGGTCATTCAAAAATTATTTTCTAAGAATAAAAGGTGAATAAGAATATCTCGTAAACCACTCTTATTAAAACTTTACCAGTCTCCTCTGGGGTGATAAGATATATAACCATTCGTGTGATATCAACATTTGATTATTATTTTTCTATGACTACAAAAACTCTTTGATATTGAATTATACTTGTTTGATTTTCCCATACAACACTTTTTGAGATTTAAGGAGATATCTTCCTATGATGCTCGAAACCAATCAAGATTCTATTATAGAACAGGGAAACAAATTGTAGGGATGGTCATATGGATGACCAAAGGAGGTTTTCAAAAACACTTAAAGGTAAGGATGGGCCCCATAGTGGGAACCAAATACCTGTTGGAAAAATATATATATTTGAAAAAATGGTAACAATTTAGGGGACCGAAAGTCCCTCCTCTATAATGGGGTGTTCACTCATTAAAATCCAAAAATTAAATTCAAGATATTTATAACATTTTTAATAAAATTATATTGGTGGGGGTCTAAATTCCATATGTTGATTTTTATAGAAGAAATAAATAAATAAGAGAACAAATATTAAGAAATAGGGTTTAAAAGAAAGAAGATGGGTGACATCACTTTTGGAAAAATTAAAAGAAGATATCCATCTATTCATCCATGTCAATAACGAAATAATATTATAACATTACATAATAAAAATACTTTCCAATGTATTGAATAGAGCTCTCTCTTTTTTCTCCCCAATTCACTTCTCGATTCTCTCTTCTTCGTTAGATCTTGGGGCTCGGGTCCCTTGAGCTTCCACTTTTGGTCTTCATGGTTGTCCTCAATGTAATTCTTTTGGAGTATTCTAAAATTCCTATTATTCATATCAAATATGTGGATGTGGACTCTTCGATCTCCATTCTTTCAAAGGGTTCCCTAATTTACAAATTCATTGGCTTCTGACCAAGGTACAATATCTCTTCAATTAGCTACATAAGTCTTGGAAAATCTTTTCTCTGAGCTTATTAATATCCTTCCACAAGGATTTTTCTAAGTCTTATTCTAAAATTTTGTTGATCACGATGAAATCTTTATATCAGACCCTAGTTCATGGGGATAACCGATTTATTCGTAAAACCTTGGGTCGATAATTTTAACCCTAATTTGGAATCCCTTACCAAAATCCCAGATGTATTATCCTATATGGCCTTCCCACTAAACTCTAGTGTGATCGAACCTTTAATAAAGTTGGAAATTATCTCGGGAATTCATTTGTAGTGTGAAACCTTAGGAAACAGGGGTCCTTACAATGTATGATAGAATTTGTATTAATCTTGATATAAAAAAACCTTTGCCCAGTGTTATTTTCCTTCAATCGGAAACCAGGAAATGGATGCAGGACTTGGACTATGAAAATGTCTCATTCCACTGCAGGAAATGTCACAAACATAGTCACTTTGTGCAACAATGCCCATAAATGAAGAAATCGAGGTCCTTGAAGATAATTGATTTTGCAAGCCTAAAAAGAAGAAGAAGAATAGTGCCAAGAAGAAATGGAATAAGATAGAAAACCCTTATTTGTATGGTCCACACTCGTAATGTGTTCATCACCTTAAACATATTTGAGGAAAAATCTCATGGTGGATAACCTAGCTCTACTCAAGATGTTGGTATGGCTGAGATAGGTACTGAAGATGGAGAAATTATGGAATCCGAAGAGGAGGAGGAGACTTGGGTGATGAGGAATATTTCACTCATGATCAGTTGAAGGACATTCTTAACAATCGGGATCAAAGAAAAATAGAGGAATCTGATATTGTCATAAAAGTAACTAGAATTGGAAAAGGCAACCCAGGTAGCCCTCCTCTCTTAAAATTTCACAACCAAGAAGCTCAAATAAATAATAAAAGACAGCCATAAGCAAATCCTGGACATGTTTTTAAAATACTTGTAACACCCCCATTGTTTTACTATTTTGTTGTGATGTGAATGTTGGAATTATGGCATACATCTGAGATGGTCAATATTATTGTTTGGCTAATGTTTTGGATTGTAGTCTCTTTGTATTGTTGTAACATACTTGAAATAATGTGATTAAGGCACTAATGGCTAAAAATGTTGTGCATCATTAATACTTGGGTTATGTTCTCGTACTTTCTCAACGTTATTTGTTAAGACTAACAAGTTCCTAGTTCTAACTCCTACTTGTAGAAGTGCCACAATATGTGTTATTCCAAATTTGCTGGGAAACTGTGAATAGGTATAGTATCAAGCTTCACATATCAAGGTATGAAGACCATGATTATGTTTTACTGTTACTTACCTTGAATAGAGATGATCACATTTGATAGGCAATTGGGATTCCTGTACATTGGCAATATGATCTTGATGAAGGAGCTAAATAATAATGGAAATATTATAAGGTGCATGAACTAATAATGAGAATGTGATGCAAAAAATTATAATTTCTCACCATTGATTATATATTTATACAACTTGGGCATAATGATGTAAGGGGCATAAGTTAAGAATTAAATTTATTCCTTTTTTTTAAAAACTTGTGTTTATTAAGCTTGGTATAATGCCAAGGGATCCTAACCTAATACAAAGCTAAGTTATTGTATTCAATTCTTAAGGCTCTAAAAATACGTTAAAAATTGTCCTAACCCTATACCAAATTAAATTTGATGGCTTGAATTATGAAGGCTTAGGTTTAATTAATAAATCTTGACATAATTTTTTAGGGGCCTAAAGTAATACTAAACTATGGTTTATGTTTCAAATTATTGAGGCCTATTTGAAAAATGGTGAGTTGGCACCCACAACCTTCGTAACTTGTACCAACTATGACATTTATGGGGTGCATTTAATGACCACCTCTAATGAATTGAGAAGGAACTAACCACATTTGGTGGTATTGTTTAAATGAGGGCTAACTATTTGCATGTCATTGTTTAATGAAGTTAGAATCCTGCTAAATTTAAAATTTAGCAAGTTAGTGGAATGATTTAAGGAGGAATTGTCACTTGCCTACCATTTATTAATTTAATCGAAGTTATCTCCACCTCCTTGGGAAACCACGAGGTGGTTTTGGGGAAAAACTTGAAAAGTGGTTGTTTTTGTTGTTTTGCATGTTTTGAAGTTTTGGTTTGAGCTCGCTTGTTTAATGGCATCCCTATTTTGGTGCTCTCAGTATTTTACTCAAACTATTGCATGCATTTCTATAACTTTGAGTGATATATTTGAGGAAAATATTAATATCTAAGGTTGATAAATAAGCATGGAGAATGTTGGAAGGTTTTGGCTTTATGTGGAGTTGATTCTAAGTCGGTGCTGTGAGGGAGCACTTGGAAAAGGAGGAAAAGGAGAGGGTTTAGATATCGGTATGATTTGTTCTATCTCTCCCTTAAAATTTTATCTCATTTACTATTTGAATAATGAAATCCTTGTAATATCTATATCTTTGTTTTTTTGTTGAATTTGGGCTTTTAAGTGGTTTGGTTTATCTGGGTAATGTCATTTTTACTTGTTAATGGAACCTATGAACTTATATAAATGTGAACACTTAGATAGATACAAAATAATTGTAAATAATAATACCATGCCTTCGTTATTTGTATATTTATGTTCAAGGCTAAAACCTTGTGGATATTCAACATGGTATTATTGTAAATACATTGTGCCTTCATGTGTTATTGTTGTTTACATATGCATTCCTTGGGCTGAACTTGGCTACCTATGATTGTCTTGTATACTATTATGGGTAAGTTGTATTATGACCTATTGAGAGTTGACCCACATCTATTTGAGGATTAACTATTTATAAACCCATTCGGGTTTTCTAGTATACTTAAGGGTTGGTGTGGATAGTTAATACTTCTGACTTTATGTCCTTTAACTCTAATGGTAGGGACTAGCTTGAATCCCCTAATTACCTAAGGAAACACTATCGGTTTATGGAGTCAACCCTTTACATTATTCTTCGTAGAATTAAAAATAATATTAGTTAACATATTTGGTGTTACACATACCTCATTCCAAAATTAGTTCCTATAGGTTTATAGGACTTTAAATAAGCTAAGGTAAATAAGGATTCACCTTGGTTTACTTGAATCTGTTATAATTGATGCTCTAGTTTTGGGATCTTGAGATTGTAGATAGGAAGCCTCACTCTTGGCTGACTTCATAATAGTTCCCTACACTGTTTGGGGAATCTCTTGAGCTTCATGTATGATTGTTGTGTTCTTTCTAGGGATGGTAGCATGTTACTTAGTATGCAGCATGGTGAATACATCGAATGTGTAATCATTGGAGTTGTTTCCGGTCTTTGTAAATATTTAGGTAAGTCAAACCTACCTTAAAGAAGTTGAAGGTATACTTTTTATTTATAAAATTTTATCATGTTGGTTAATCCTTGGATACTTCTAATGGGGTCAACTTAAGAAGGATTAGACTATGTACATTTCTTGGTATTTTGATAGATCCGTGATGTCTAAATTATCGGACTATTGTGGTTTCAAATTATGAAATTTAGTTGCAGTATGGCAAAGGGGTGTTGTTATTAAGTATTCTCATAGTTATTATCTTTATGCTTTCCTTTGGGAAATATAGATACTTTGAAACAAAATCGTATGATATGATTTATGACATACATTATGTGTGTGTAAGTTAAATCCCTTTGTGATATTGATACGGTTGTTTCATAAAAAAATTATGCAAAGAATGAAAAGATGTTTATTGTAAATGGTTTTGTGTTGATTGATGTAAAATAATTGAATGCATTTACATTTATAGACATTAAACAGTTCTTAAGGATGTAAAGTTAAATTGTCTTATGTTGATGTATCAAGTTTGAATGTTAGTGAGTTGATTTAAATGATTTTAAATATTGCAGTAATTCCATTACTCAAATATTAAGTGAATTAATATGATAAGTGATGAATAGGAATTATCATGACAGTTATTTTGAACTGGACGTTGCTAACATTTTGTAGATGGAGTACTCGAGTTTGCAAGGTGAATGATGTTGAAATAAATTAGTTGTTAAATTTGATTGATTAAAAGTTGAATCATTGCATAGTGAATTTTGTATCTGATTGAAATATCATTGTACCATTTAATTAATTAAGAGGCTAAATTATCGTATTCTATTTATATTTGTTTCAAAAAGGAAATGAATAAGATGTAATCTATATCTAATCAAGTCTCGAGTTGTATCATAAAATTAAATGGAAGTTTTCATATCTAATTGATTCTATGAATGGAATTTTATATGGAATAATTATAAGTAGTATTAAATGAATAAATATGTTGTACTTAAAGAATGATACATGCATATTTGCATTATTAATGGTTCAAAGTGGATTATGAATATACTTGTGTGTTTAGTAAATGAATACAATACATATACTAAATGATATATGTGGAATTTAAGTTACATATAATTGACTTATATGAATATGGATTGTTGTTTAATAATTGTAATTGATCCTATTAAGTACTATTATAGACTTAATACATTATAAGTATTTACAAATTAAATATAATCTACGAAGTTAATACAAATGAGGCTGAATTTAACCTCCAACTAGTAAATATAATGATCATGTTGGAATGACTCTAAACATGAAATTAATATTCATGAATTCCTCATTTAGATCCTTAGGTACGAATTCTATCATAATGAGAGTATCATTGAAACTTGGGAATTGACCTATCATAATACTTTTCCAATCTAATGAAATAAGTACGACATTTCTAATGCATGGGTCATGGTAGGCCAAATTTGGATGGCTATTGTAGAGTAGGATTCATCGAATGATGCATGTATTTCTTTGAACACTTCCATATAGTAGGTATCCCAAGTTTTCCCTCATGCTCCATTTATTATGTATGTCGTAATCTACAAGAATTAGAGTTATGCTAAGTTGCGAAGGTTTTTATCATTTCGAATGAATACCGTAGTACTAGCCAATGTTGGCTACGGGGAGAAATAGATTATGTGATGATGTAAGTAGTTTAGTGAAATATTTCTATCCCTTAGGTAACCTAAGTTGGCACAGATGTGTCCAACGTATAAGGTGAACAAGTTTTCACCTTTGTATAACTTGGAATTAAATTAATTTTAACTAATTCAATTATGATAACGGAACAAAGTGACATGGTGATGGGACATGTTTTAGAGACTTTGTGTAGTCTAGAAATAGAGCATGCAATGCATGACTCATAACTTTGGCCAAAGTAGTGTATGGTAGTACACGCTTAGGATGCACCTAGTTCTAGTATAAGTGTATTATGCCTGATGGGATTCAATTGATTAAAATCTGGTAGACACTTAGAACAACACTTGTAAATCAATGCCGAGAAGGGAACTACTGGTATACTTTTTATACTGACTTGAAAGATTTTTCTATGGGGGATCGAGTAGGATCTAGTTGACCCATAATCTTGCACATGCTTTATTGATTTGTTATCTGAAGAATTGTAATTATATTATGTTGGATTTAAATGTTAGTTGTACATTTAAATCATTGAAGGCATATGTTTAAATTAGGAAACAAAAAATTGTCCCTTGTATTCAAGTGTTAAAAGAGGTTGTTACAAATCTCTTGCAATGGAAAAAGAAAATCAAGTTCCTAGGAGTTTACCCTTAAGACAAAGGACATAAGAAAGATGGTCCTTCTCCAAAAAAATGTAAGAAATCTCAATTTGGGTTGATCACCCATAGTGGCGGGGAGTAATCCTTCTCGGTGATAATTTTCTTTTAGAATTTGTAAGGATCAATGCCTGCCTGACAAACAAATACTATTAAAATAGTTTATTAGTGACAAGAATCTTGATATTCTTCTTCTTCAAGAAACTAAGATGGAGGATTCTCAGTTCAACTCTATTTTGCAGTATCTATGGAAAAATAGTAAACATGTCTCTAGGGATGCCATTAGTGCATTAGGATGTCTCATTGTCCTTGGGAATCCTAAAAAGGATCTGTCATCTAATTGATTGATGATTTTGTTAATTAGAAGGCTGATGAATTTCAATTTCTTGGTCAGCCTTTGAATTTCATTTTCTCTAATATTTATGGACCTCAAAGCAATGCTTCTAAGGAAACTTTTTTGTTCTCTTTAAAAGTATCAAATCCATGTTCCCTAATTCTCTATCAATTTTTGGAGGTGATTTCAATTCTATCATCTCCTGTCAGTGAACTAGCGATTGAGTTTCATCTTCCAATCTGCTTTCAAATTTACACAATTTATTGAGGACTATGAGTTGGTTGACATCCCTCCTAAAAATGGGAATTTCACTTGGACAAATAGAAGACTTGGAGGAAACTATGTTGTTGAATGCCTAGATAGATTCCTCCTTCGTGAAGATTGGATTCAGAAAAGTATTTTGTTTGTATCCGAAATCTCTTGGGTTGCAGGCTCGATCATTGGCCCATCCAATTATCTATTTCTCTAGCTAATCCCCACCAATAAGACTATTCAAATTTGAATTAATGTTTCTTAAAGATCCTTCTTTTAAATCTCTCTTGGATAAATGGTGGGGCACCCATATTGATGGCTCCAAAATTTATGGACTTTCTAGTAAGCTAAGGACTATGAAAATAAAGTTAAAGGAATGGAACAAGCTCACTTTTGGAAATATCTTTAAGATAAAAGAAGAGATTCAAACTAGGCTTGTTGGTTATTAAAAAGGATATTCAAGAAGATGGGCTGCATGAGGAGCTCAAAGAAGAAGAAGAATCTTTAGTGGACTTGTTAAATCAAACTCTCCTCTAGAAATAAATACAATAGAAGTATTAATATAGAATAAAATGTCTCACGAAGGGGACCAAACTACTAGCATCTTCCATAAAACAACCATAATAAGAAGAAATATGAACAGATTTCCAGCATCTCTCTACCTTCAGGAGAAATTGTGACAGATCCCAAAATAATTGGGTGAAGATGATTTTTTTTTAAAAGTTCTTATTTCTGATTTTTGACTTGACAAATCTACAGATAGACTTCAAATTCTTAATCAAATTCCTATGTTGATTAATGATGAATAAAACAATATTCTTACTACTCCAAAGATCTATGGAAGAGGTTAAATTTTTTGTCTTCTCTTTTAAACCTGATAAATCCCCTAGTCTAGGTGGCTTTTCTGTTGGGTTCTATCAAGCCTTCTCGACATTTTGGGATCTAACGTGGGCGAATTTGTTTAAGAACCTTTCTCTTCAAAGAAAGTTCTCAAATATCTCAACACTACCTTTATTACTCTCATTCCCAAATCAAAATATTCAAAGTACTTTGATTCCTTCATACCTATATCTTTGTGTAACATTTGTTACAAAATCATTGCAAAAGTTATGGCTAACCACCTCAAAAATATTATTCTAAGGATCATCTCACCTGAGCAAGGGGGATTTGTGGTGGCGGGAAATTCTTGATGGAGTCATAATTTCCCATAAACTAATCCATTTATCTAAAAGGAAAAATTGTAGAAACATGCTCATCAAACTTGATATGGCCAAAGCCTTTGACAAAGCCAACTAGGAATTCATTATGGCTATTCTAGAAATTTTTGGTTTTGCTTATTCTTAGAGGGATTGGATTTATACTTGCATTAGCTCACCTAAATTCTTAGTCCTCATCAATTGTGAACCAGATGGTTTCTTTACTTCTTCTAGGGGTCTACATTAGGGTGATCCTCTCTCACCATACCTATTCATAATTATGGCTGAATATTTCGTAGATGTCTTACGCACCTTCAAACCTCAAGAGAAATGTATGGTCCGCTTATAGCCAATGGTGCTCCTGGATTATTCATCTCTAGTTTTTTTATGACATTAAACTTGTTAGGATTGCTTCCATTGAAGAGGCTTGATCTTTCAAGAAAGATTTATCTCTATACGAAGATTCCTTTGATCAATTGGTTGATAAAAAAATCTAAAAAATCTTCTTTAACACCATAAACATTCTCAAATCATGCTTTGCAAAATTCTAGAAATCAATTCAAGATATTTTCCTCACTATTACTACTTAGGCATCCCTATTTTTCAAGGAAAATTGTCCTTTAACCTTTGGAAATCCACCATCGATAAAATATTGAAGAAATTGGATAGATGGAAAGGTAAGTGGCTCTCCTTTGCTGGTAGGATTCAATTGATATCTTCTTGTACTCAAGCCATTCCAATTTACATGATGTATGCTCTTTATATGCCTTCTAAAGTTACAAACTATCTAAATTCAATCTATACTAAATTTCTATGGAGTGGTACAAGTGATGAAAATAATATCCCTCTTGGTAAATGGGATAACCTCTTATTGCCAAAAGCTTGGGGTGGGCTGGGTTTTAGAATAGATAAAATAATTGTTATCCAAATAACTCTCCTAGTTATTTGGACAACTTACATACATCTTCCGGTTCGATCTCTTCATTGCAAGGTTGTGTGTGCTCAAGATCAAATGGCACATTCCTTTGGTTGCGCTTTCCTCATGTGCCCACCTTATTTTTCTCATGCACCCTTGCACACTTCTCCTTCTCCCCCCTCCATTTTCCTTCTCCTCTTTGTTCCACTCCTCCCTTGAGTGCATCCTCTGCATGTCCATCTTCTTCCTAGTAGATTTTCACTCTACGTGCATGCCTCGCACTTGCTTTAATCATCCAAGTCCCTAGTCCTTGCTCATGCCCCGTACATTATCTTGTAAGAGTTATGCCTTGAACATGCGTTCTCCTCTCACCATTTTTCCTTATTTCCTCATGCGCGTTGTGTACACCTCCCTCATGTCTTCTCCTCGTGCCTCATTCTTCCACTCTCGCATAACTTTGCGCCTTCCTCTATGCCATTCCATGACACATCATTTTGACATGCATAAGTGTGCCAAGCACAACTATTCAAAGCGTGCCAACAGGGCATTGAATCTTTATATCAAATCAATGAATGACATGTGGCATAAATGACAAGAACATTTACATAGTTGGCCATCCTTTTAGCCAATCTACGCATGCCATATGTTTTGTGTGCCACCGACTCGAAAACTTCTAACAGTCGTATATTTTTCTAGAGATCTCTAATTGGTGTGTTCCTGGACTTGCTAAATAGGTACTGACGTAGGCTACAATGCTAGATATTCAAATTCAAATTATTAGTAGATCTAGTAGGTGATGAATGGGAAAATGTATTTATGAACATTAATGAGAAAATTTAATTGCTTCAACCACCCGATTTGATCTAATTCACCCTCCTTCCTTCTTTAAACACACTAAACAAACCTAGGGAAGTGCATTTGATATATTTATAGGTGGATTTATAGGTATTGAATTCTTCTTGTTGGTGGTTGCATTTCAAATTCAGGTTTTCCCTCCTTTTCTTCTTCTTCCATGGATTCATCTATAAATGTAAGAGTTGGGCTCATTATTAATGTTGGATACTTTGAATCCTTATGCATATTTGTTAAGGACTTCATCTTTTCTATATTTTGAGTTGCATACCTCTAGATCTGGCTCTTGCATGTGGATATCATCCTCTTTCACCATTGTAATAGCTCGTGCATTTCTAGAAGTAATGGAAGCATCGTTATATGACTATTATTTTTCCTAACATGTTTGTATTCCTTCTTCTTGCCTTTTCTTTTACATTGCGTGCCTATTATGCCATTTCATGTCCCTTGCAGCTCCTTATTTAGTTGTGTTCCATGAAACTGATCTAGTAAATACATTTTAAGTTGTGATACACAGTGTCTAGCCTTCTTTCACACATTTCCCTTCATTTTTCTCAAAATAGATAGTATTCATCCCTCTTTTCTCGTGCTATCGCTTGTTAGAGTAGGTTTCCTTTCATTTTATCCTTTTATCCATGGTCCTTTGGCATTATTAGCTTAGTTTTATCTTTCATCACTAGGAGTAGCAGAGTAGTAGCAAAAATAGATAGAGGAACCAACCTTCACTAGAGATCCGTCCCAAGCGCCAAGCAAGGTCCCACATGAACTTGGGGATGGTTCCATTGTTGTCACAAACAACTTGGTTCTTCTAGATCTAAGACATGGGTGCAAGTTTGATGACCGACAATAATGAACAAGGATTTTGGGGGTAAGTTGGCTTAAAGGCTTTACAAAGAAAAATATGCTCTCTAGAGTATCATACTCATGAGAAAATACTTGGATAATATTAAGCCCGAATGTATCTTTAGTTCCCATAACCACATCACTGGTTCTCATATCTCAAACTTCATGCAACTTTTGTTGGGAATTATCAAATATTTTTTAAGGTGGAATGTTGGAAAAGGAACTTTGACCCACTTCTGAATAGATGCCTAGATCCTGAGAAAGCTCCTAGATAATTGTAATCTTATAAATCTTATGGATTGATGAAAGAGCAATATTGGTGTCATGGTTAGATATTATTTCAATCCCTCCAAGAATGGGTGGAAGGATTTATAGTTCCTCCTCACCGGCTTGTGAAAAATAGACCTTAATAGATCTTCTCTTGCCTTTTCACTTTAACAACAAATATGATGAGCTGGTGTGGATGGGTGCTAGAACTAGAAATTACAATGTCAAAGATGGATACATTACTTATTTGAAGTTAATGGGAGGGAGCCTATTTATTTTCCACATCAGCAAGTTTGGTTTAAACATGAGCTCCCCAAAGCTAATGCTTTCCTTTGACTGGATTCTGGATTAAATTTTGACACAAAATAATTTGTAGAAAAAGGCTTTGAATGACCCTCCCGGTGTGCTCTATGTCTAAAGGCGAGGGAAGCTACCAATCACCTCTTGATTCATTGTGACTTTGCTACCAAAATTTGGAGATGATTTTTATGTAAATTCAATCTCATCTTTGTCTTTTCTGAATCTCTTAAGGATATTTTGGCTTGTTGGCTTTGTTGCTTGCGCTCAAACCCACTCATTTATATTTGGCATTCTATCCTTGATTATATTTGTTGGAATATTTTTCTTGAAATAAATCACAAGATTTTCACCAATGAGAAAAGAGGATTGGAAATTGTCCTATCCCAAACTCTTTCTTTCCTAAGAGAAATTCTTCAAGTCTAGCCTACCAAAATTGTTAGATCTTCCCTACTAATAATATTGTTCTTCTTAATTGGAATAATACTTTGGTTGTCATCCCTAATAAAGGGGTTTTTTAAAAGAAAAAATCATAGAACCTCTACTTGGTGGGCTCTTAATGACGACTACATCAAGTTATTATTTTACAAGGTTTCCAAGTGCAGCTAGGTTGGGTACAGGGCGAGTAGAATTTTTTAAATTCTTTCGGCCACCTATCTTGGGATTTACTAAAGCTCTTAGGAATTTTTCTAACAACTATGTTGAAGCAAAAGTTCTTTGGTGTGGTATTTCAATTGCAAATAAAATAAAATGGGAAAAATTCCTTGTCGAAGGTTCATAAATGTAGTTCAAAAAAAGCATGTAGATAATTGGTAGCTTTCCAAAATTATGGAGGATTATCATGCTCTCTGCGAGCCTCTCCTAATCTCTCACATTTTTCGTAGTGTTAATAAAGTAGCTGATAAATTAGCCAACATTGGAGTGGATAGAAGCATTAAGAAAGACACCCAAAGCCTCATCATTTTTCAACCCAAATAATTATTAAATTTAATGGGCTCTTTAATCAATCATGATATTAGCAAGGGCATTCAAAGGTGGCAATGAAAGGACAGCACAGTTTTCCTACACATTAACTATCCTTGCCCCATGATTATTTGGCATGTTTCCATATGTTTTGCATGTTGTTTCTTAATGGAATTTGCATGCGAGTGGGGATTTAAGGAAACTCTGAGTATTTTTAGAGCTCATCTAACTGTCTCTCGGTGAAATCTCAAGTTTTATGATCCAAATGGAGAATGGAAAAGGGATTTGGTTCGGATAAGCATACGATGTGGAGCTTAGGTAAATTTATCATGGAGGGAACTATTAAAGAAATGGATGATTAGTTGCTTCATCATTTCTCCTTGGAAAATGTGCATTTCACCTTCTTGGGTTTGGTTGATGACCTAAATTTGAGAGAGCTACTGAATTTTAGAAAAAAATTGGATAAAGGAACTCATATCACTACTAAAAATGCAATGTAATTTTGGCAGAATACTCTTATTGAGGGATCGGATGAAGTTGGATCCTGTGTTGGATGATGACTAACTTGTTACGTGCTCAAATCTTGTCTAGGCTAGGGAGAATGTAGCGGTGGAGGAAGTATTTTGGGTGATGGTTGACTCTGTTCAATCTACTTCTGGCTAGACAACTTGAAGGTTACACAAATTATAGGTGTTCAAACTGTGTTTCTTACGGCAAGTAATTATTTTTCTTGATGCGAGAGAGATTGAACAAACAATTTTTGATTTGAGTCTAGACTTAAAACATATTTGGAATTTGTCTAAATCCCAAGCCCTGAAAACATCAACCAAGGTCGCAAACTTGATGTTATCGAGTTATGTTATTAAAATTTCATCCAACAATTTTGAAAGGTCACAATTTGTGTAGAGTCGATTTCCACATGGGTCGGGAAGAGAATGTCTAAGCCAAGGAGAATCCCATTGTGGCTCTGAAGTGGTGCTTACTAACTCCTCCGAGGAGGCTACTTAGCTTTTGTATATGTCTACATTTCGATATTATGTAATTTTGGTACTATGTTAGCAACACCAACTGGGTCACTTAACTTCATAATTGTAACCTATTCTCAAGTTTGTTTTGTTAAATAATAATATAGCTATTTAGGCTACAAGACCTTTTTTAATTATATAAAAAATACTTTCCAATAATAAAATATTCTCATTAATGAATATATTTAACTTAAATAAACACAAAAAACAAAATTCAACTATTTATAATAAAATATGAACACACATTTTTAGATTTCATTATATAAATGTACAATTAGGAAAAACAAATAAATAGGGAGAGAGAAAAAGAATGGGGAAAATCATCTTATGTATATTATCGGGAAATGTCTACAACAACAATAATTTCACAATAGAGAAGATCCCCCTCTATAGTGAGAAAGGGTTGTGTTGGTGAAATGTTTTGTCGAAAGGTAAATTTAGGGTTTTTCACCAATGCTTTAGGACTAGGTCCCTCTACTTAGGAATGAGGCAGCTCCATTTATTGAAAACAAGGAAATATATACACTACTCTAACCATTAGGGGTGGCCTTTCGACCTAGGGATCACACAAGAATACTCCACTAAACCTGTGTGCAAAAGGAGGTGGAGGAAAGGTGTGTGTATGGAGAGAAGGGAGAAAGTGAGAAGGGGTTTTATTCAACAAATAGCAAGATGATTTCATTGACATAAAACTATAATACTTCCAATTTAACAATGAGAAGACACCAGATTCAAACCAAGATAAACAACAAAATTAACACAAATTTTAATTGTATTATATTCATCAAAATATGTATTTTTCCTTGGTTATACAGGATTACAAAGCTCTATTGGAGTAGGTGTTGAGATGGAGAGGAATATGTTGAGAAATTAAAAATTCAATTTTCTAAAGAGGAGTAAAAACTAATCCCTTACTATGAAGTGAGAGCCTCATTAAATTTCCCACCTCTTGTGACTCTTCACATTCTTACATGAGTGTTCACCTCCCTTTCTAGAATAAGATACTTTTCCTTATTTTAAGAAAAGTACTTTTACAAAAATGGAAAAGAGGTAACTTAGGTTGATTTTGAAAATTTTCTTTTCTCAATGAAGAATTATAAAACTTTTAGATTGCCTTTGGGAACAACTATTTATTGCTTATTGGAGTGAAAGAGAAAGAGAAGAGAAAAGAATCAATTGAAAGATAAATTCTAAGAAGATGACCCTTTGATGTGGTGAACTAGAGAATTGTCACAGATTCCCATAACTACATTGTGCTTGTGCACTACTATTTCCACTTCTTTCTCATGAGGAATGAAACTATTGAATAGGAAATTCATCCATTGATCGATTATGCTCTGAATTATCTTACAATGCTTAAGCCACGTAGGAATCTTATCGGTAGCATCGGAAATACATGATCTAATCTAAGAGAGAGTGTCCATGAGCTTGTCTCTATATGATCATGGGTCAAAAATCACCTTTTACAATATCTCTGAAATGTTTGGAAATCTCATCAAATGATGTTAACCCTAATTGCAACTCAGGACACCTCATATTATTAAAAACATTTTGATCTCCTCTTTTATTTCACGAACTCCGGTTCGAATGATATGGGAAATATTCCATAGCCTCATAAAAATCTCTCATTTACCATCCAATTTTTATCACCAAAGTACGATAATGTTTATATTTTTGGCTTAGGAACACTCTCTTCTCACACAATATATCAAGATTAACCATACACATTTTATGAACAAATTTAGGAGCAACTTGTTCTAATGATATTCTTCGTTCTTGGTGTGGAGAGAACATCTTATACCTTTTTGATTGACAAAGAAGAAATATTAAATATCCTAACCATATGTAGAAGTATTTCACACCCTTTTTGGGAATCAATCCATCAATTTGTCATTCTTCCCATTTTTCCCATCTTTTTTAACTCTTTTCTTGTATGAGACTCAACCTTTCTCAAAATTATAATTGACTCCAAAAGAGTTACTGGAGGGGCATCCAAGTCCATGAAGGTTTGAATATATGAGGTCGGTGTATTAATTTGTCTTTGCAATTGATCCTCGGTCACCTCTTTTCCCTCATCCGAGAAAAAAGTCTTGCAGTAGTCTATTCGAGTTATAGATGTGTTCCTCTAGTATAAGTTTTCCAAGGGAATATCTTGTCTTCTCGTAGTCTATAATTCTCATTTTTGCCTCATCTTTCTCCACTTTTGGTTGGGGAAACTCAATGAATTGCTATCTGAGGAATCAGCCATAAGCCAATCTTGGCTTTTCTCAAGTTGGAAGAAGGATTCGAAAGGTCGGAAGAGAGTTTGATTGCCAATTTTTTTACTTTGGCCTTGGTGCATTGGTGGTTATTGATGAGATATTATACCCATGGGAAAAAAATATCCAATCAAGAATATGTAGCATGTTCCATTGTACTACCTAAAGGAGACACTAAAACAATGACTTGACTATCATAAGGAGAAGGTATGTGAGTACTTTCTTCATGTGGCTAAACTGGAGGCATGATAGATCTGCGAAGTAATATGTCAAAATTTCGGGAGAGTTGGGATTCTTCTTATAGGAGAAACTATGAACTCCCCGAGCTTGAGAGAAATTACATTAGGTATTTTTATTGACAAATAATTTCTCATATGATTAAGGGTTCTACAACAACCCGTCTACTTTGATAATTTTCCTCTTATCTTGGAGCTCGCGTCTCTCTCATGTACACTTTTCCCCCTGCCTTATCAAGTTACTTGTAGGATGAAGATGAAGCACAAATTATATTGTGCACCTTATTGAAATAACATCATCTTGACCTATGTAAAATTATTACGGTGTAGGTCAAGATATCCATAGGGTCCACCTAAAACCAGTCCACGGGAGGAATTGGTTCACACCATATAGTTTCTAGGTACTCGGGTTTGAAAATATCACTTCCAATATCTTTAAAATCAACATTGTCCCAACCCATCTGAAATTATTTCATCAACTACATAGTTAGACTCAAAAATTCCCTATCTCACCTCTATTTCATCAACATAATCTTCCCAATAGTCTTCCAATGCAAGTTGATGGAACATGTTGAAATACTTGTGTTCCCCCTCCATATATTACTTACTATAAACATATATCATGGCATAATAAGAGAACAGGGTGAAAGATCAAAGAGAGCCTTCAATGTTGCTTACATCATCATGTTATTAAAATTATATATTCCTAGAGAAATCAGGAATGTAGTTCCTTTCTTCTTCCTTTCTCAGCTCCAAATGTGAACCTATGATAACTGTCTATAAATATTGATTAACACTAACTAGTTACCTAGGTACCTTGGGAGTTTCAGTGGTGCCTCTTCGAATCCTCCAATGTGGATATATGAGAAGGTCCTGAACTATGCAAAATAAATCCCAAATTTACATATCAATGTGCAAGCCTTGGTTGAGAACCTTCGGTTTATGCCGCCATCCAATTTCCTAATCATGTACGTGAAAATACATCATTTACCCATGTACAATTCCTCTTATATTATCTCCAAGTTAATATGGGGTACATTTTATACACTAGTGTTTTCTTTGGAATGTTCCTCTCTAGAGTGATCTCATGCCACATTTACAATTTCGTGATAACATTGACCATGTATGAGGTCATTATGAACTTCCTCATGGCTTCCAGATTTATCAGTTGGGAGTGTAAATTGTCACTGATGATTTTTCTCCAATCGATTACTTATGATGCCTCTGTAGCTATGAAAAAAACTAAAACATCCATAGATGAAATTCCTTTGTTGATGATTCTATCATGAGTATATTCATAAGCATGATGCGATCATATATCTCCTCTTTAAATTTGGACTTCGAGAGATTTTTGGAAAACGTGAGAGCTTACTACGTGGTGATTTCATCCAATTTCATATGGCTACTCCCCGCAAGCAAGATTCTTTCCTCTCCCATTCTTCCAAGGCATCCTCTT
This sequence comes from Taxus wallichiana var. yunnanensis, assembly GCA_018340775.1. Lineage (NCBI taxonomy): Eukaryota > Viridiplantae > Streptophyta > Pinopsida > Cupressales > Taxaceae > Taxus > Taxus wallichiana. The sequence goes on along the minus strand of CM031244.1, from coordinate 48,918,997 downwards.
TCCTTAAAATAACCATGTTCCTAGGCCTTATAATACATAGGAATATTTATATTCCATCTAGTTTTAACACAACTATGATTGAATCATCATTTGTAAAGATAGATTGGATTTCGTGTTCGTAGTTCTTAGTACGAGCTAGAACAAAATCGAGTCCTAAAGAGCTAGAGGGAATGTTACAATTTATCATAACATGGTATCGAGAGTGTTACGATTTACCATCACACCAAAATCTCAAACTTGTAATGGAGAGGGATCTCATCATGTTAACCAGCTGCTATGCCAACACACCCCCACACGATGGAGCCAAATTCAACCACGTGAGCCTTGAGCTCACCATGTATTCACCAAATTAGGCCCAACAACATTATGAGTAAATGACATTGGGACTTCTGATAGGTCACCCATCTCGGTACTACTCCAAGTTGAGCGTGTTTAACTACCTAGTATCGAGTTGTGATACCGGGCGCTTAAGTGCGCTCGACACGGAGTAGTCTTGGATGGGTGACCTCTCTGGAATTCCTTGTTTTTTTCCTCCTAATGTCATTAGGCCTAATTTGGTGAATACATGGTTTACCTAGTGCTCATGTGGTTACATCTGCTCCATCGTGTGGGGGTGTGTTTGCGTGTGCAATCGTTAACACGATGAGATCCTCTCCACTACTAATTCGAGATTTTGGTGTGATGGAAAATCATACATGGTATCGATTCAAGCAATTAAGCACGTCGACATGGAATAGTATTGGGATGGGTGACCTCCCGGGAAGTCCAGTGCCATTCTTTCCTAATGTCATTGGACTTGATTGGGTGAATATGTGGTGGGCTAGAGCTCACAAGGTTACATCTGGATCTATTGTGTGTTGGTGTAGTAGCTAGTTAACACAATGAGATCTATCTCCACCATAAGTTCGAGCTTCTTATGTGAAGGAAAGTTGTGTAAATCTGCTCCAAAGTTAAGCACACCCGACCTGGAGTAGTAATAGGATGGGTGACCTCCTGGAAGTCCCGATTTCACCGCCTTCTAATGTTGTTGGGCCTAATTTGGTGAATACATAGTGGGCCAAGTGCTTACGTGGTTGTATCCGCTTCATCGTGTGGGGTGAGTTGGTGTAGCAGTTGGTTAACATGATGAGATCCTCTCCACTACCATTTTGAGCTTCGGTGTGATGGAAAATCATAACGGGAAGCCAAAAGCTTGATAGAATCCACTTAAGTAGATCATGTTTGCGAAGTCCATGTGGGTTCCTTCTTCCATCCTCCATATTATATTTTTGAAGTCCAATTCTCCACATTGATCTCATAAGTGTGCCTTAGGTGTAAGGAGAGGGTAATTATTTTCCATGGAGATGGGTTTAGATGAATGAGGAGGTATGTGCATACCCATGGAAAGACCTTTATTTTGTTTATTTGATGGTTGCATCTGGATCTATCGTGCAAGGGTGTGTTGGTGTAGCAGCTAGTTAACACAATGATATCTCTCTCCACCATAAGTTTGAGCTTCGGTGTGAAGGCAAGTTATGAAACTCTAATAACAAGAAGTTAAGCGCACCTAACCTCGAGTAGTACTGGGATGGGTGACCTCTCGAGAAGTCCCGATTTTGCTACCTCCTAATGTCGTTGAGCCTAATTTGGTGAATACATGGTGGGCCAAGTGCTCACGTGGTTGTATCTAAATTGATTGTGTGGGGGTGTGTTGTTGTAACAGCTAGTTAACATGATGAGATCCTCTCCACTACTAGTTTGAGCTTTTGGTGTGATGGAAAATTATAACGGGGAAGCTAAAAGCTTGATAGAATCCACTTCAGTAGATCATGTTTGCTAATTCCATGTGGGTTCCTTCTTCCATCCTCCGTATTATATTATTGAAGTCTGAATTCTCCACATTGATCTAAAAAGTGTGCCTTAGGTGCAAGGAGAGGGGAAATATTTTCCATGGAGATGGGTTTAGATGAATGATGAGGGATGCGCATACCCATGGAAAGACCTTTATTTTGTTTATTTGATGGTTTGGCATGCACCTCATCTAATATTTTATCAAATAGGAGAAGGGTGCACTTTTGGGGTGATATTGCACCACATAAGTGCACCGAAGGTTCAAGTGAGGTTAAAAAATGTGACTTAAAGGGAAAATGGGGCACACAAGTTTAAAACACTCACTTCAAGTCACCCATGCACTTTTTAGCTTCCACCTTATGTTTTTAAGTTGATAAATCCAACTAATATGAGGGAGGAACACTTATAGGGTGAAACTACACCTCAAAATTTCCCAAAGGGTGAAAGTGAACCCAAGTGCCCAAGCCTTTCTTCGAGCATGGTTTACATCTATATCTTTCTTCTCGGAATGTTTCCTTCTCACCAGAGTCAAAATGTAATGAATTTTGGCCATAAAATATATGAATTTTCATGGAAAAAGGAAAATGAATCTAATGATTTTGTTTAGAAGACATGAAAATGAATTATTAAAAAAACTTCTTGTACCCTCTTTTTTTCCTAGAGCAATGTGCCAATGAGCCAAGTTCTTAGAATAGTTTTAAATGAGCACAAGATAAACCAACTTATGGGTTCTAAAGAGCTTTGAAAGTATCCCAACTTGATATTGTGTGTGTAGTGCCCACTTCCCTATGAAAATTTTTGATATTGATCATGACAACGTCGACTATATTATGGCCATTATTATAGTTTTCATTTAGTATGATGTTAGATATTTGATCATGGATTATTGTTGACTTTGATTCTTATATAATGCATGATGATTATTAAAGACACTTTATATGTTGATGATGTTATACTTTTGGACATGGTTATATGATGGATGTTGTTCGGACTTGTGATATTTGGATATTGTGAGTAGACTTAGAAATGGAAAATTATTAGATGATGATATAGTTGTTGATAAAACTATAATGATATTGTTAGATTGCTTTGATGTTGTTGTGATTCATATATCTAGATGATTTTGGAATTTTAATTATATTTATATTACTTTGGATGTTCTGATATGTCCACGAGGCCGAAGGAGGTATTTGTGTTTTGTAGGTTAAAATATCACAACAAACATTGGGGGATTAGAGACCAACCACATTGGAATTCTATATGAATTCAACAAGGTCACCATGGAAACTAGTTTTGTTTGTGTGTGTGTTTGTTAGTGTTAGGGATTCTCATGGGGGATAACCTTTAAATGTGATGAAGGGATTTTATGTTTTTTTTTTGTCCCTTTTTGTTTAATTTTTGCATGTGTTTATTTTGTGATGCACTTACCCCTTTCATTATTTTTTTAATGGTGTGTAAAAATTCTGAGTAATCATATTGTTTAATTAATTAATTAAAAGATGTCATAAGAATGTAATTAATAGAATTGTTGGCCATGTTTTAAAGTGTTGTAAGTAATGTGTAAGTGACTTTGTTAGTGATGTGTGTTGGTTGGATATTTTTTCAAGCCAAAATATGAGGTTCAACCATAGTACATGGGATTAAATCCCTCCTCAAAGACAAAAAGGTGAGGCTGCCTATTTAATGCTAATCTAAAACACAACAGAAATAATATATACAATATTCACACTTTTCTAACCATTGGGGTTAGGATACAATCCAAAATCCATATCAACACGAGATGAGAATGTCACACTTTCGGAAATAGAATGGATTAGAAAAGAAACTATTATAGAAGAAACAAAGCGGGAAGGGAATGAGAGGAACGTATTTTCTTTCCAAAGAAACACATATCACAAAATACTTATATGACTTTTAGATAATGAGTGCAATGTTTAAAACGATTAAAATAATCAAGAATGCTAAACAAAGAATAGCTTAAGTTATTGAATGTAAGAACAATCTCTCAAGATAGATGAATCTCACAACACAAAGTTTGTAATAATAACACATGTTTCTATTCCTCAAATGATTAAAAGAAAATACAAAGTTTTTATTTTTCTTCACAATATCTCTTGATATTCCAAAAACATCAACCCTTTGGACTGCACAAGCATCCCTTATTTATAATAAAAGAGCGAGAGAGAAAATAGGATAAATCCTAGAAAAATTTCTTTTAACGAGAGTCCTATTTTACTTGGCTCTCACGTAGGAAACCAAGTCAAAATTTTCTTCCTATGTGACGAAAATAAAATGAGAAAGACATGTCAATCTCATAATTAAAATGACATGAAACATTGTCTCTATTCTATTTCGTCATCTTTGTCTTCCTCTAGCACAAAGATGCTTGTCTTAGAATTCTTGGAACTTTCAAATTATACCCTGTATCTCATCTTCATCCAACGCACTAGAATAATCACTTAGAACTTCGTAAGTTTCCTAAGTGTCACTTGTGTTACCAGGAATTTTCTTTAATCTCTTGTTGTGTTTTCTCAATGATTCCAAAACATTTTCGATCCTTATGAACTTGTCGATGTTTGATAGGTCGAAGACAGTAGCTGGTTCATGCTGAATTAATTCCTAAATTTTCTTGTAGAGGTCGTCAGCAAGTAGAATCTTTGAGTTTTCACCTAACACCTTGGCAAAGATCCTGAAAGCTCCTCTTCTATATCATTAGTGGCATCAACCAACTGATCTCTAGATTCCCTCAACTTGCTGCAAGCTTCACTAAGAATCTTTATCCTGAACCTGATGGCTTTGGCAAGCTAGAAATGCTTATCCCCATGTGGAATAATTCCTTCTTCCATTAAGATCCGGGATGGAACCTATTTCAGTGCATTGAGGGCTTCCAAATTTAATTCAAGTTTCTGAATTCTTGTGAAAACTCATCATCCATCTTGTCACCATCTTTCTTTATATCCTCCAAGGATTTGTAAACTTCCACCATGTCATCTATGACCTCTCTTCCTTGCAAGAGTAGCCTCTTTATCCATTCTTCAACAATTCTACCCTTCTCATTGATCTTTTCAATCATAAGTACCGATGAGAAATCGAACTTGATAGTCGTAGGGGTAGACGATGACTGTGATGACTGCAAAGGCTTTGAAATATTGAGTAGTACCTCTGTCAATTGTTCCACCTTCTCTTTCAGCTCATCCCTGCTTACCTTCATTTCTTTCAACTTTTGACAAAGCACGTTCATGGCATCTTGTGCATCTTGTTGTGCTCCTTCAGTTGTCACTTTTCCTAGGTCAACCCTTGTAATATGATAATCAGTTGCTGTTATATCTTCCTTTGTTTTGTCGGCCACGGAGTGGTAATCTCTGCAAACTTATGCCCTGAGGCATCCACTAAAACTCTTGAAACTATTTTGGGTTTCTTGGTAGATTTGGTAAGAGAAGCCTTGAGTGAACTGAAATCAAAGGCTGGTAGGGGAACTACCACCTTCCTCTTCCTTGAGTCTGGTCAACCAACCATTGAGGTATAGTGGAAGAAGTTGCTCCTATTGGATGCTTCATGGTTGTATCTATGGGTGGAGGAAGATTTTCTTGCAGAGTCGTGATGAATGCAAGTGTAGTGACTATGGGAATAGATTCAGGGAATGAAGGTTCGGAAGAAGGAGGCATTTCTATAGCCATCGTAGGTCCAGCAGAGAGAGGGGAGAGATCAGAGAAAATGCTAGCCATGGCTGATGAGAGTGGCGTTGAAATATGTGATGAGGAAGATTGTGAGAGATGGGGTAAAGACTCTAAATCCAAATCTTGAGAAGCAAGAGTAAGGCTTACCTCCGATAAGCAATCAACAAGAGGGGAAATAAGTGGTTGACTAACCTCATTTTTTGAAAGAATTTCTCCTTGTTCCGATAGAGGAGGAGGTGAATCCAAGATCTCAACTATTTTTGTTGGAGTAGCAGATGATTTGGCCCCTTGCTTATCTCCTTTCCTAACAAACTTAAACTTTATTTGCCTCTTGGTAGGACTTTTATCCTTTTCCTTTTCTCCCTTGGAGGGTCCCACTTCTAGACTAGCTATCTTTGAATATCTCTTTTCTTTATAACTCATTCCCCAAGAAATGAGCCATGCCTTAGTGCGGACAAGGTTTTGAGAAGAGGTCTCGGTGATAGAATCCTTTATAGCAACAGACCAATCAATGTCTGGGAATCTAAGTTAATCTCCATCTAACTGTTCATACCTAGGTTCCAAGACACTTTCATTATCTGTGGTGCCTTCAGAATTTCAACCAGCTCTAACATCTAAACTTATTCAAGTGTCACTGTTTTTTTCTTTTCTTCGGATGGAAACTTCATCACGAAGATCAACCCAGATATCTTCCACAGTGGGTACATGTAGGTACAAGGTTCCATAAGACTTAAGGACTCCTCGGATGTCGAATCCTTCTCTCATCTTCATGTGCTTCTTTAATTTATCCTGAAGTTCATGCAACACATTCTTGGCCTTAACCATGGTGGAACATGTATACATTCCAATGGAAATAGGGAAGGAGACAATAGCATTATGTCTGCTTTGTTGGAATTTGTGAAAATCCAACAATTGTTTGACCAACTCCATCAAGATTAATTTGTCACCAGGGAACTTGGCCAGATGAAAAGGAGTACCGTGGAACCTTACCACCCAGAGATAAGTAAAATTCTTTAATTACAAAAAGATGCAGCCCCATTTTTACACTTCTATCCATGGTTCATCAGAAACCCTTTTCTTCCTTAGGTTAGGATCCAATCTGTAAATATTTTCGTAGAAGAAGGCATCATGCACTCTTCTAAATTGGTCTTCAGAAACTTTTATTGTTAGCTGCGGGAAGTACCAATATATGTGTTATGTTTCTCGGTTCACCTTTGTATCCAACCCCGGATAGTTCCTCATACCTACTTTGCCGCATAAGTGACATAAGACATCATGTAGAACTTGTTGGTAGACAAGACCATTTTTATTTTAGAGTCTATCTCATTACTTATCGAGGCTTTCCCATTCAATCCCTTGGTCATTTTTCTTTTAATACTTTAACTTCATCTTCCCCGACTTATCTAACTTTTCTTGAGATGGGCTAGGGTCCGATACATGAGTCCCGAGAATGCCTTGATGACTTCTCGGAAGAGTATTTAAGTGTGAGAGCTTGCTAAACAAATCCATAGACCCACCACACTATTCATAGTTTAAGACTTGCAAAAACTTTTTGAAACTCGACACACTTTGAAGTGTTTATCGGAAGTTAGGTCATGTTAAACAACAAGAAAAATCGACACACTTTGGTGGAATTTGATAGATGTCGACACTTGGCAAAACCGAAACAAAGTGAAAACTCGAAGGATGTTGAGCAAGTAGCAAAACCTAACAAAGGTGGAAGTATTGAGATGTCAAACACCCTGTAAAACCCGAAATGCACATATTGGGTTTCTGATGTGTCAGAGCATGAGATTTTCCCACCTTCTTTCTTTTATGAAATTTTGAGATTCCTTTGCAATCATTCAGGACACAACTCATGAATTTTAAACTCTTAAAACATCCATAGGGAAAGTAAGTAACCTACTGATGTCTTCCAAACAAGAACCCAAAATGAAGAAATGGAAAGAAATGATGAAACTGACCCAAAACCCTAAACCATTAATGGAAAAAGGAAATGAAATAACAACCCCAAACAACATCTTATGAATAACCCAAAAAAAAACTCAAAAACATAAAGACGAGAAGAATACCTTCAACAATCTCGAAAAATAATCGAAAATGGATGGCGAAATCGACCGAAAAGCTCAATCGGGTTTGGAGGTGGAAGAAGCATGCACAAAAATCCAATGCAGCAAAAACATACAAGGTAACAAATGATGTGTGAAAACCGACTATTTAAAAACCCTAGCATTAATTATACCTCACTTGACACGTGTGTCAACTACTAGACAACTAGACATTAATGACATGTCATCATGCTTGGTGCTTCCGAAAACCTAACACAAAGGATTTGGTTCATTCTATGTTTTGGGTTTCAAGAAACATGAGACATGAAACATGAGATGTTGAGATATTTCTGAGTTCTGAAAACCTGACACACTAGTTTTGTTTCAGGTTACGGGTTTTGGGGAACATGTAACATGAAACATGCGATAGGAAAAGCATGTTCCGATGCTCTGAACCTCTGAAAACTTGACACAAAGGACTTAGTCAATTCAAGTTTTTGGTTTTGGGAAAAATGAGACATGATGCACGTAAAGAACATGTTTTCATGCAGTGAAAGCCGAAAACCCAAAAATCTCTCTCAAAGGGAACTTTAAGAGATTTTTCCAAAATTTTACTATGGTTATCTCAATTTTAGCTATTATCACTAAAATGAGATAACAACGGCTCCAATTGTGGGCTTTCTTTGAAACATCAATAGAAGAGAACTCACGTATCAAATATTTATCCATTAGGCTATGGAGTCTAAAGAAGAAAAACTAAAAATGAACAAAGAAAGAAAGAAATAAAGAAAACACACCATAGAAAATAGAGTATATACAATGCAAGAGAGCATCTTGCATTACTGATGGAACAACTTCAGATGTTGGCCACTGAAAGGTAGAGGGAGCAACTCACCATCAACATACGATAGACAAAAGCTATTTTCACTATTCAAATGATGTATTTTGAAAGGGTCTTTCCATAAAGAATCAAACTTGCCATGCATCCCTTTCTGCTCTCTTCTCTTGTCCCAGAGAAGTACTAGATCTCGCAACTCCGGAAATCACATTACATTGATTTTTTTCAAATATCTTTTTGACTTTTCTCTAATGATTTGCAATGTGATCCACTACCTTGCTCTGTTCTTCTTCTAGCCTAGCTAGGTACATTATCCTTTTCTCAATAGAACTTTGAAAATTTTCATACGAGATAGGAATCTCAAAGATCAATTCCATACAACACCCGAAATGGTGACATTCCAATAGCTCACTTAGGATTAATCCAATCTGCCCATAATGCATCATACAATGCTTTGTGCCATGTCCTCTGATTCTCATCGACCAACTTTCTAATTATGGTCACCAGGTTCTTGTTACTTGATTTAGCTTGACCATTGCCTTGGGGGTAATAATCAGATGAATGAGCCAACATGATCCCAAATCCATAGAAAAATTCTTTCAACTCATGTGATGAGAAATTGGAAGCATTGTCAGCAATAATCTTGTGAGGCACACCAAATCTAACAATTATATTCTCCTTGAGAAAGTTGCACACAGCTTCGAGGTCACCTGCTTGATTGGCACAACTTCCACCCACTTGGTGAAATAGTCGATGGCAGTAAGCACATAGTTATGCCCAGAACTGGAGGTAGGATTGAGTACTCCAATGAAATCAATTCCCCATTGAAAAAATGGTTCTTCAATTACTACAGGATTCAAGGGAAGAGCAGCCATCTTAGGGCAGCCAACAAAATGTTAACAAGCTTCACACTTAGCCACCCATTCAGCTTGAATCTCAAAAGAGAGTAGGCCAATAGTACCTAGCCCGTAAGATCTTGTAAGTTGTCATGAAAGAAGAGAAATTTCCTCCACATGCTATATTGTGAAAGGATTTTAGCAACCTTACTTTTGAGACTTATCAACACAACGTAGGAATACACCATCAATACCCTTCTTGTATATACCATTATCCCAAAGAACGTATCTTGTAGATCTGAGTTTAATTGTCCTCTTTTATTTTTGGCTTAAATGTGGGGAAATTCACCGTAAGTTAAAAATAAAGTGATATCTACATACCATTCATTAGTTATGCTTACAAAAATCACCATGGGAAATTCTGAAGAAGTGTCTTTAGTCTCCTTGTACTTTGTCTCAGACTTATTTTTTGCAATCAGTTGGCACAGTGCCTCTTCCTCGTACCAACTTGGTAGGTCTGATGTCCAAGTCATATTCTTGGACTTTGGCTATCCAGTTACCCCATTGACTACCCAACTCTTGTTGAGTCAAAATGGACTTAACTGCAGTATCAGGAATGAGAACGAGAGTGTGAGAACTCAACACATAGTACCTAAAATGCTTCACTACTCTCACCACTACATAAGCATGCTTTTCGATTTGCGACATTTTCAATTCATGTTCCTTTAGTGGGAAACTCATGAAAGTGATGGGATCTTCGATAACTTCTTCGTTCCCCTACATTAGGATGGCCAATACTATATGTGTAAAACCGTAGTTGTACATGATGAAATCCTTCTTGAAGTCTAGGCATACCAGAATAGGAGCATGAGGAATTGCTCTTTTGACTTCTTCAAAAGAAATATTCCCTTTAGTTCTCCATTGAAATGGAGTCTTACCTTTCATCATCCCAAGTATATCCTTGGTTTTATCAGCAAAGTCAGGTACAAATCTTCTTAGGAAATTGACCTTTCCGAAAAAGGAGTGCACCCTAGTTTTTCTTATGTGTAGGGTAAGGCCTTGGATGGCCTTCACCCTCTATAGGTCGATCTTGGTTCCTTCTTTAGTCATGATATGACCTAGAAAATTTCCTTCATTACTCCAAACATGGAATTTTTAGGATTTAATGAAATCCCATGATGTCTGCACCTTAAGAGTACCTTCTCTAGATGATCATAATGATCACTTCACTTTTAGAGAAGACCATCAAGTCATCCAAATACACAACTATGACCTTGCCCATCAAATATTTGAAAGCTAAGTCCATAGCTCTTTGAAATGTGGCTCTGGCATTAATCAAACCAAAAGGCATCCTCCTGTAAGAAAAGGTTCCCCATGGGGTGGTGAATGTCATTTTATGTTGATCTTTAGCAACTACCTCAACCTGATTATACCCCAAAAATCCATCAAGCATGGATAACATTTCTGATCCAGTGACAGTCTGTAATACTTGGTCCATGATGGGAAATGGATAATTTTCTTTCAATGAAGACTGATTGAGGTTCTGGAAGTCAACACAAATCCACCATTCTTCTTTCTGACGGGACAATGTTAGAAACCTAGGTGGAATGATGGATTAGAAAGATAATCCTTGCATCTAACATCTTTTGAATTTCTGCAAGGATAGTCCTTGAGATCTTTGGGTTGTAATGCCTTTGCTTCTACCTATAGGGTTTAACCTCAGGCTTTAAAGGAATGTTATGTTGCACATCCTTGGGCTTGAAATACTTTAGATCTGCATATGACCATGCTAGGACGTTCATATATCTCTTCAGGAGTGAAGAGAATCTTTCTTTTCCTCCATAGAATAGCATTTACTGATGTTTACCATCTGTGGTTGATCATGGAGCCCAGGTTAACTTGATCTACCTCTAATGAGGAAGCACCTTCAGCTTGCCTTTTATCCTAGAATGAAATGGTCATGCTTGTCAAACAAACCTTCCAGAGAAACTAATCCCTTTGGAATATTATTTCCTTTGAGATAGATGAATTCACCATCAATTTCTTGATATGAATTCGAGATGGACTCACAGAAATCCAATTCTGATCCTTCAAAATAAAGCTCGCTAAAATTATCAACTTTTTTAAGAAAAGACAATACCAGTTGATCATCATTAAACACTTGCCAATGTGTTGAGTTATCTGGAACACTTGGATGATACACAATCTCAATGGTATACGTGTCCTGTTTGAACTTTGGGTGAGGAAGGAGAAGAGATGTAGATACAACTAAAGAATCAACTTTATCATTGTAATCTCTTAAGACTACCTTAATGGAAAAATCATCAAAGCATTCTATGATGTCCCAAACTTTGTTCCTGTAATGTCTTAGGTGATCATTTTTTACCTGATAGGTCCCCCTTACTTGATTCACAATCAACTCAGCATCTCCTTGCACTTTGAGATTTCGGATTCCTTTTTGTCTTGCCATTTCTAATCCTAATAACAAAGCTTCGTATTCGGTTGTGTTATTAGTATTATCAAACTACAACTTGAAAGCCAAGGGAAACATCTTGAAATCTAAAGATATAAGAACCATGTCAGCACCTGACCAAATAGTTAAACAACTCTCATCAAACTCAAGGGTTCGAACAACATTAGGATCTTCTTCTTTGACTTCTATAGAGGGCACCTTATATGTCATGAAATAATTACCCAAGCTTGCATCTTCAAAGAGAATTTGAGCCTTAGGATCATCTGATTTAGTGACCAGGTACTTTTCTTGTGCTTCGGGGTGAAGGACACGAGGAACTCCATTTATTGGAATTTTAGATTTGGTCTAATCCATGTTGATTTCTCCTCCAACATCTTTGCAAAAACCTCTTCCTAAGAGAATGCCATAAGCGGTTGGGATATCAGCAACTAGGATAGTCATTTTCACTCTCTTTTCAGGGAAGGCAACAAATGCAAATTGTGCATCCTTGATTTGGCCAATCAAGGGGACCTATTTGGTTTCCATGGAATAACACCGCCCATAAGATTTAGTCAAGGTGAGTCCAAGGGCATGAGCTACTTTTGTGGGCATTACGTTATCAGAGGCTCTTGAGTCAATTATGCAATTACTGAGTTTAAAACCGTTTATAAGTAAGGAAAAATAAAACAGCTTCAATCTTTCTGAAGAAGCAGAGAGGTCATATTACTCTAAGGTAAAGTCCGTGGGGCTAGGAAAAATGCCTTTTGAAGATGAAGGAATAGTATCCTTGCTTCTAATGAATTTGGCAAGTTTCTCAAATTGCTCAGGGTTGGACTGCAGGTACTCGCTTCCGACATTTGGATTTTGGTTTTCTTTGCATGATCAATGATGTTGAAAGCGGTATATGAAGGAATGATGGAGGGCTCAGTTCTGGTTACACTAGTCTGAGCTGAGGTACTAGCCTTGAGAGAAGGAGAAAAAGAGTTAGAAGATGAAGTTACCTTTTTAGTTGTCTCCTTTTTAGTTTGTGCTGAGATAGGAGAGCCTCTTTTAGCCATAACCACGGGAGCTTCTTTACTTTTCTCCTTAGAGCCTTCAACTAACTTTTTGGGGTTTTGAGATTGGGATCGAGTGAAGACTGCAAATGATTGGCCATCATGCTCACCTTCATCTTCCTCATACTCATCAAAGCATATCCTAAAGCTTCAAAAGCTTCATGAGAGTCTTGATCTTCTAGTTCTTCACCCTCCTCAACTATTTCAACTACTGCGTTGACAAGAGGAGCTTCAATGGCCAACCTGGTGGGAGCAACAATCAACCGATTCCTATCTCTTACGGGGGCACCATTGGCATTGTTGAAATTCTGTCTAGGAATATCCCGATAAGGAGCGTTGGTCACTTGTTGGGACATTTTCTTCTTTAAAGCGATCAAGTCATTGGCCATCTTCTGAATCATAGGATCAGTAGTACTCTAAGAAGAACTCTAATTTTTAGGCTTAGATGATTCTCTTCTGATCTTTCTAGCCAGAATAAGATCATCTTCTATTTTAGTGGTTGTAGCTTGAGTAGTGGCCAAATCGGGGATAACAGATCTTCTCAACAAGAAGCTCACATTAGGGGGCTAAGTGTTGATGAAGAAACACTTTTGATTTTCAAGAGTGGGAATGGATAGCTTTGGAATCTTATGAATCATCTTGTTGAATTTGGCTATGAAGTCCCACATGGGTTCATAAGAATCCTTCTTCATATGTGTAAGTTGTGCTAACAAGGCATGAGAATCTTCAGCTAGTTTGAACCTTGCTTTGAATATAGATCGCATGGTAGTCCAGTTGGTAATGCATGCATTCGGAAGATGGTAGAACCATTCTGCTGCTACACCATGCAATGTCTCAACGAAGAGTCAAATAGAGATGTCTTCATGAGAAACTCCAAGAATGCCACATGTGAAAAATAATGAAGCGATGTGTTCATTAGGGTGTTACTTCCCATCACCATTGAACTTAGGAATATTCTTACGAGACCCATGTGGTAGATCGTGCAATGGTGGAGTTAGGGAAAGAGGACCAATAGCTACACCCCAAGGCATAGGTTGTGTTGCCATTCTTCTGAATGAAGTGCATATAGGAATCTGAGTATCCGACAAGAATAATGCATGGCAGGTTGCGAAACTTCTTGTTCTTAAGGAACCTAAGTTCTTTGGATAGGCAAAGAACTTCTTTCTCGGCTAGATGCAACACTTGTTGGGTGAAAGTCTGAAATTATGTTGCTGAAGAAAATCAAAGAATGGACCGCCACCCACAGGCTCGGCTTGACCAAGTGAATATCTTTCTCGGTCATCTTGAACTAGAAAATAGATCTTTTTGAAAATAAGGAAAATATGGAATTGCAGGACACCAATAGGATAAACTTAGTCTTATCAATCTGTTCCCCGAGTGGAGTTGCCAAAAATTGTTGGTTAAATATTTTTTCAATCCAAAATATGAGGTTCAACCATAGTACATGGGATTGAATTCCTCCTTAAAGATAGGTGAGGCTTCTTGTTTATTGCTAATCTAAAACGCAGCAGAAATAATATATACAATATTCACACTTTTCTAACCATTGGGGTTGGGATACAATCCCAAAATCCATATCAACATGAGATGAGAATGTCACACTTTCGAAATAGAATGGATTAGAAAAGAAACTATTATAGAAGAAATAGATCGGAAAGGGAATGAGAGGAACATATTTTCTTTCGAGCAAACACAGATCACAAAATACTTATACGAGTTTTAGATAATGAGTGCAATGTTTGAAATGATTAAAATAATCAAGAATGATAAATAAATAATAGCTTAAGATCTTGAACGTAAGAACAATCTCTCAAGATAGATGAATCTCACAACACAAAGTTTGCAAAAATAACACATGTTTCTATTCCTCAAATGATTAAAAGAAAATACAAAGTTTTTCTTTTTCTTCACAATAGCTCTTGATATTCCAAAAATCTCAACCCTTTGGAATGCACAAGCATCCCTTATTTATAATAAAAAGAGCAGAGAGAAAATAGGATAAATCCTAGAAAATAGTTCTTTTAACGAGAGTCCTATTTTTCTTGACTCTCACGCAGGAGACCAAGTCAAAATTTGCTTCCTATGTGACGAAACGAAAATGAAAAAGACATGTCAATCTCAAAATTGAAATGACATGAAACATTATGCCTATTCTATTTCATCATCTTTGTCTTCCTCCAAGATACAACCTGTTTGTCTCGGAATTCCTGGAACTTTCAGATTATGCCTTGTATCTCATCTTCATCTAGCGCACTAGAATAATCACTTAGAACTTTGCAAGTTTCCTGAGTGTCACTTGCATTACCAGGAAGTTTTTTTAATCTCTTGTTGAGTTTTCTTAGTGATTCCAAAACATTTTCGATCCTTATGAACTTGTCAATGTTTGATAGGTCGAAGACAGTAGCTGGTTCATGCTGAATTAATTCCTAAATTTTCTTATAGAGGTCGTCAACAGGTAGAATATCTAAGTTATCACCTAACACCTTGGTAAAGATCCTAGACAGCTCCTCTTCTATATCATTAGTGGCATTAACCAACTGATCTCTAGATTCCCTCAACTTGTTGCAAGCTTCACTTAGAATATTTTTGCTGAACCTGATGGATTTTACAAGCTAGAAATGCTTATCCCCATGTGGAATAATTTTTTCTTCCATTAAGATCTAGGATGGAACCTGTTTCAGTGCATTGAGGGCTTCCAAAGTTAATTCAAGGTTCCCGAATTCTTGTGAAAACTCATCATCCATCTTGTCACCATATTTCTTTATATCCTCCAAGGATTTGTAAACTTCCACCGTGTCATCTATGACCTCTCTTCCTTGCAAGAGTAGCCTCTTTATCCATTCTTCAATAGTTCTACCCTTCTCATTGATCTTTTCAATCATAGGTACCGATGAGAAATCAAACCTGATAGGTGTAGGGGTAGAAGATGATGGTGTTGACTGTGAAGGATTTGAAAGCTTGAGTAGTACCTCTGTCAATTGTTCCACTTTCTCTTTCAGCTCATCCCTACTTACCTTTGTTTCTTTCAACTTTTGACAAAGCACATTCATGGCATCTTGTGCATCCTATTGTGCTCCTTCAGTTGTCACTTTTCCTAGGTCGACCCTTGTAATCTGATAATCAGTCACTGTTATATCTTCCTTTGTTTTTTCGGTCACGGGAGTGGAAATCTCTGCAAACTTATGCCCTAAGGCATCCACTGAAACTCTTGAAACTATTTTGGGTTTCTTGGAAAATTTGGCAGAGAATCCTTGAGTGAACTGAAATCAAGGCTGGTAGGGGAACTACCACCTTCCTCTTCCTTGGAGTCTGGTCGACTAACCATTGAGGTATAGTGGAAGAATTTTCTCCTATTGGAGGTGTCATGGTTGTATCTATGGGTGGAGGAATATTTTCTTGTAGAGTCATGATGACTGCAAGTGTAGTGACTGTGGGAATAGATTCAGGGAATGAAGGTGTGGAAGGAGGAGGCATTTCTATAGCCATCGTAGGTCTAGCAGAGAGAGGGGAGAGATTAGAGAAAATTCTAGCCATGGCTGATGAGAGTGGCATTGAAATATGTGATGAGGAAGATTGGGAGAGAGGGGGTAAAGACTCTAAAGCCAAAGCTTGAGAAGCAAGAGCAAGGCTTACCTCCGATGAGCAATCAACAAAAGGGGAAATAAGAGGTTGACTAACCTTGATTTCTGAAAGAATTTCTCCTTGTTCCGGTGGAGGAGGAGGTGAATCCAAGATCTCAATTGTTTGTGTTGGAGTAGCAGATGATTCAGCCCCTTGCTTATCTCCTTTCCTGACAAACTTAAACTTTATTTGCCTCTTGGTAGGGATTTTATCCTTTTCCTTTTCTCCCTTAGAGGGTCCCACTTCTAGAGTAGCTATCTTTGAAAATATCTTTTCTTTATAACTCATTCCCCAAGAAATGAGCCATGCCTTAGTGTGGACAAGGGTTTGAGAAGCTCTCTCGGCGATAGAAGCCTTTTCAGCAATAGACCAATCAATGGTTGGGAATCCAAGTTGATCTCCATCTGACTATTCATACCTAGGTTCCAAGACACTTTCATTGTCTATGGTGCCTTCAGGGATATCGATAGATCTAACATCTGAACTTCTTCAAGTGTCATCCTTCTATTGTCTTTTCTTTGATGGAAACTTCATCACAAAGATCAACCCGATATCTTCCACAATGGGTACATGTAGGTACAAGGTTCCATAAGACTTAAGGACTCCTCGGATGTCGAATCCTTCTCTCATCTTCATGTGCTTCTTTAATTTATCCTAAAGTTCATGCACCACATTCTTGGCCTTAACCATGGTGGAACATGTATACCTTCCAATGGAAATAGGGAAGGAGACAACAAATTTGTGTCTACTCTGTTGGAATTTGTGAAAATCCAACAATTGTCTGACCAACTCCATGAGGATCAGTTTTCATCGGGAACCTGGGCAGATGGAAAGGAGTACCATGGAACCTTACCAATCGAGATAGGTAAACTTCTTGAATTGTAAGAAGATGCAGCCCCATTTTGACACTTCTTTCCACGCTTCATCAGAAACCCTTCTCTTCCTTAGGTTAGGATCTAGTCTCAAATATTTTCATAGAAGAAGGCATCATTCACTCTTCTAAATTGGTCTTCAGAACCTTTTATTATTAGCTACAGAAGTACTCGATATATGTGTTATGTTGCTTAGTTCCCCTTTGCATCTAACCATGGATATTTCCTCATGCCTATTGCCACATAAGTGACATAAGACGTCATGTAGAACTTGCCAGTAGACAAGACCGTTTTCATTTGAGAGTCTATCTCATTACTTATCAGGCTGCCCCAGTCAATCCCTTGGTCATTTTTCTTTATGATGACCATGAACTGGTACATCCACCCTTGGAATTATTTTGAATCTGGGAGTCCAAACAACTGGCTCAAAAGGGTGATTATATCGCTGACTTCAAGAATAAAGTCACTTCTAGGGACCAACTTAGGAAACCTAGAAACAGTTGGCTTAGCCTTGATCAAGAAATTTTTATTCACATGCTTGATGCAGTCTTCCTGATCTTTGTCCTAGGCCTTCAGGCTGATTTAAGGTCTAAATCAACATATTCCATAAAGTTGGGCAACTTTAGGAGTTGGTCAAAATAATCTCCGTCTAGCTTCACTATTGACTCCCCGCTGATTTCTTCTCGAGCGGGAGGTGAGTCATAGTGATAAGCACAAGCCGTGATGAATTTAGGGAATTAGGTCGATACTAGAAATCCCGCTCTGAGAGGAAGACCACATTCAGCTATTGACTTTGTCTATGGATTCTGAGAAGAATCCATAATTATTTTCTAGAAGTCTTCCATATATATATTACCAAGCTCTGTGTCCCGGATGTCGTAGTTGCAACTTACATAAAAAGAGGACTCCATCTTTTGATACTTATACTTCATTTCCCGACTTATCTGACTTGTCCTGAGATGGGCCAGGGTCCGACATGAGGAGTCCTGAGAATTCCTTGATGACTTCTGGAAGAGTATTCGGGTGTGAGAACTTGCTGAACAACTCCACAAACCCACCACACTATTCGGGTTTTAAGACATGAAAAACACTTTGTGAAATCGACACACCAAGTGTATGTCGAAGTTAGG
Organism: Taxus wallichiana var. yunnanensis; assembly: GCA_018340775.1. Classification (NCBI taxonomy): domain Eukaryota; kingdom Viridiplantae; phylum Streptophyta; class Pinopsida; order Cupressales; family Taxaceae; genus Taxus; species Taxus wallichiana. The sequence continues at coordinate 48,900,638 of CM031244.1, read as the reverse complement.
TCATATTGAACACCAAGAAAAATTTGATGCACTGGTGGAATTTGATAGATGTCAGACACTTGGAAAAACTTGAAACAAAGGCAGAACTTGAAGGATGTTGAGCAAGTAGCAAAACCCAACAATGGAGGAAGTATTAAGATGTCAAACACCCTGCAAACCCAAAATGTGCATATCAAGTTTCTGATGTGTCGAGCTTGAGATTTTACCACTTTCTTTCTTTTATGAAAATTTGAGATTCCTTTTCAATCATTCAAGAAAAACTCATGAATTTTAAACTCTTAAAACATCCATAGGGAAAGTAATTTACCTAGTGATGTCTTCCAAACAAGAACCCAAAATGAAGGAATGGTAAGAAATGATGAAACTAACCCAAAACCCTAAACCATTAATGGAAAAAGGAAATGAAATAACAACCCCAAACAGCATCTTATGAATAACCCCAAAAAAATTCAAAAACATAAAGACGAGAAGAATACCTTCAACAATCTCAAAAAATAATAAAAAATGGATGGCAAAATCAACTAGAATTCTCAATCGGGTTTGGAGGTGGAAGAAGCATGCACAGAAATCCAACGCATCAAAAACATACAAGGTAACAAATGACGTGTAAAAACTGACTATTTATAAAACCCTAGCATTAATTACACCTCACCTGACACATGTACCAACTACCAGACAACTAGACATTAATGACATGTCATCATGCTTGAGCTTCTGAAAAACCAACACAAAGGATTTGGTTCATTTTGGGTTTCGGTTTTAGGAAACATGAGGCATGAAGCATGAGATGTTGAGATGCTTCGAGTTTCAAAACCTAACACACTGGCTTCGTTTTGGGTTACAGGTTTCAAGGAACATGGAACATGAAACATGCGATAGGAAAAGCATGTTCTGATGCTTTGAACCTTCAAAACCTAACACAAAGGACTTAGTCAATTTAGGTTTCAAGTTTCGGGAAACATGAGACATGATGCATGTAAAGAACATGTTTTCATGCAGTGAAAGACTCGAAAACCTGAAAATCTCTCTCAAAAGGAAATTTAGGATATTTCTCCAAAATTTTACTGTGGTTATCTCAATTTTAGCTGTTATCACTAAAATGAGATAACAATGTGTAAGTTAACTTTTGAGTGTGAAAAACTCCACCTTCTTACAAATTCAAATTTTTCCTTAGAAGATAATTTTGGAGGCTTGTGGGACAAGTTAAACTTGTCCCATGCCTCTTAAATTTACATACCAACCTTTCCTATGGTTGGAGAGTTAAAATTATAATTTTGTAATGCATTTTGGGAAGACCAATTATAGGTTTTTTTTGCACTTTTCTTACATGTTTTACTTTCAGTCCTTATGGGGTATGGACTTGTTTGAGTGTGTAAGTAAATCTATCATATTATTCACCCACCTATTTATTATGCATTGGAGAATGAAGTTGAATTTTGTGTTGGAGTTGAGGATGTGTGAAGTGGCATCCTACATGGATCCACCTCACCCTCTTCTCTTCCCTCTTCTATAAAATTTGAATTCCTTGTCTTGTTTTGGGTTGCTTCACTTTTAGGAGACTTCATTTTGGGTGAATTTTCTTATGTTTGGGAGCTCTTGCTTGGAGAAGATTTTGGAAGATTGTTGCATGCTTGTGTTGGGTTGATTTTTAGATTGCTTGCATTGGAAGGAGCTTGTTGTTTTGAACTTGGAACAAACTCCATCATGGAGAGGTAAGAGCTTGGCTCTTAGAAATGCTCTTCTTTCCCTTTATGAATATGTAAATGCTAGTATGTTTATTATTGTTGTGGGTTGTTGGGTAGATGGCTTAGAGATGGTGTAGGAGAAGACTATGGGGTACTATTGAGGGAGGTATAAGTGTTTTAGGGAGATATAAGTGTGAAGGGAGTTTGGTTTTGGGTTCCACCTTGTAAAATAAATAGCTTGCTTTTCTTTACTCATTTTGGGGTGTCATAAGAGGTTGGGGAGGCATAAGTAAATGTGAGGAATAAGGGGTACTTGGGGAGGCATAAGAAATGTTAGGGTTTTGATATACTATTTTTATACATATAATTTGGTGGGTTGTTCTCGGTGGTGATACCCATTTCCCCATTTGGGATGCATAAGAAGCATGCCCCATAGTTATTTCTCCTTTGGCTTGCATGGTGAAGCCTTCGTTTTGTGTGATGTCTTTCGTGTGGTTGTAAAATTGTTGTTTTTGTTTTGGATTGTGTTTATAACTTGAAATGTGCATGTTGAAAGATTGCATTGTGATGTGGAAGCCTATTGTTGCCATGAGTTGAAATACATTTATTATTGCTTTGTGGTTAGGACTCGGAGGCCAATGAAGAAGGATGGCTTCTCCTCTTCATTGGATGTCTTGGTTGGGTGGAGAGCGTTTCCTTTCCCCTATTCCTATTGTGATCAAATTGGATAAATGAGAAGAATGCATGTTGTTGTTTGGAGCTGAGAAAAGACAGTTTTATAGTCCCTTGTGAAATGAAACCTCATTGTAATCCTTCCCACTTGAAGTGGATGATCTTGTAAATGTTTGTAATGGAAAGATGTTGTACAGATTTGTAAGTGAAATTTGAAATTTGAAAGAGTTATAATCTGTATTCTATTTAGAAATAATGTGAAAGAATGATACGTGTTTGGTATACTGTATTTGGTAATCAAATGGAAAGGAAATTGTAAGAGTTCATTTGAATTAATGAAAATGGTTTGTCTTGTCCATATGATGTTATTCCATTGGAAATCTATGTTTGAAAAGTGGTAAAGTGGAAAAGTGAAAAGAAAAAAATGTAATATTCGGCATCCTATAATTAATAAATGATTTTGGAAGGAATAAAAGAAAGAATTTGTAAAATTACCTTTGGAAATCAATAAATGAATGAATTTTTTTCTCAAACTTGCATTATTAAATTGAATTTGATCATATCAATTTATTGAAATCTTTTTTTGAAAGGAAGAAATGCATGCAGAAAAAAAACGATATTTTGTCTATTTGAAATGTGAAAAAATTTGAAATCAAGATTGCATTTTGGTCTTGATAGTTTGATTTGAATCAATTAAATGTGTAGACTAGAATTGGAATGAATTTTAATACTTAGAAATGAAAATGGAAAATAGATCATTTAAATTTTGATCCTGTCTTTTGTAATTTTAAATTGAAAATAAATTAAACCAAAAATACACAGTTCAAACCTACAATGATAAAATAAAAATTAAATGATTGAATTGAAGTAGTAGGCCCTAAACGAGTTCAAATAGACAAAAACACTTAAGGAAATATCTCAAAACTTAGCAAAATCAGGCTCAAACCATTTTGCAGTCATTTTTTGTCAAGAAATGGAAATGTTCAAATTGTAAATCATTTAGACAAATTGAACCTTGAATCCTTCCTTAAATCCATTTAGGAACAATCCTCCATGTCTATTTGACATGTTGAGAGAGGAGGGAGATCAAATTGAATAGATCTAACAAGTTAAAATTTACCAACTCTTGTCAAAAAGCATGTAAGCCATTTTCTTGAAATTCATGGCCTAAAATTTATCAAAATAAAAAACTAATGACTTTGTAAAATTACATAGACATCGAGATCTTTCCAGAAAGTCCTCGTTTTCCTAAAACTAAGCTCTCTATCAAAAGTTATGGCCTTCTGAAGTTTTCTTCACTTGGTGTTAAAATTTTGGGAAAATTTCCTTGGCAGGCTTGCAACCCAATTTTTTCCCCTTAAGCACTTAGGAAAATTTTGAGAAAATTTTCTAAATTTTCCCCACCACCTTACTGGCCCACATAAAATCAAAGGCTTCCACATGGCACCATGGGGTGCCAACGGTGGGATGGATCCCCTTTTTAACTTCGCACTCTCATAAAAATTTTGGAAAATTTTCCAAGTTTTTCCCGCCGACCTGCAACCAATCAGGTGATGCCATATGGCATCACAAGGCATCGGCTAAGGAATGGTTTCATTTTTGTCTTTCGTATCCTAGAATTTTTTTGGAAAATTTTCCAAGTTTTCCCCATCGGCCCACAGATAATCGGGGTTGCCACGTGGCATGCAAGGTGCCGAAGCGGATGGAGCTGTGGGTCTCTGTACCCTCTTAGCCTTTCAACGCTTTAAGTCAAATTTCTCCCCACCACTCCACCTTCTCTAGTGTTGTTTAGGAGATGCCATGTTTCCTTTGCTAACTCATGGGATCATAGGCACAGAGCTGAATTTTCACCCACGTGGGAGAATTTGTAAAATGTCTTCGGCCACCCCGCCTTTTCTCATTTTTTTCCCACTCTACCTTAGGGAGTGCCACGTGTCCCTTGTGGACCTACGGACCCATGGGAGTGTGGGTGAAAATGTGATTTTTTCCCCACATGGGAAAATTTTCCAAAAGTCTCCCCGCGGCCCACCAACCCACCCTTTGGGCAATTTTCTCCCGTGCCCACAAGCCCGCCTCTGGGAAAAATGTTCACCCAAGGCCCGCCAACCCATAACTTGAAAAATATGAGGATTTAGGAGGACTTATTTATATCAATGGAAAGGTGAGGAAATTTCCTATCCAATGGAAGTGATTTAGGGAAATTTTGAATGCATTAAGTGTGATAAAAATTAAGTTGAAACTTTAAGCTTATTAAAGAGTAGGTATGGTAAGGAATTTTCCTCTCGAACCTAATTGAAAATTCTAACCCTAAAATTTTGACCTTATGAATTCTTATAATTATTAATAAAATAAAATTATACTATAGTAGATTAGATTTGTTTCAGAACCTGTTAGTGATAGTTGTTGTCTTGTAACCTAGTTGTAGATTCTTTTTAATAATAAAAATTATTCCATAATTTTCTTGACTAATCCTAGGTTTTTTTAGGTCTCAAGTGGGTTGTTTTAACAGTGGGCATCACACTTGATATCGAGAATGGTTCAAAATCTTTGACCATTGAGTGAACTAGAAAACTTGAGACATGAAACTTAAACCTAGCACACTTTTAAATCTAGAAAACAACTTAGTTTAGAAATTACATATTTTAGTAAACATGGAAATTGAATAAAACTTAGAAAAATGAACTAACTCTCACCTTGGTCTATGTAAGAGGCATAGATGGGATGAGGGGACTTTTCACATAGACCTAGATTTACCACCACTAGATCATGTTGTATCCATCCTACCCTAGATTTTGTAGACTCTTCAGGATGTTAATGTTACTCTACGCGGAGGATCAGTAGGAGGACATGCAGCCAGACATGACAGAGTCCCTTCCATTGAGGGTTAGGTATCTCCTCGACCCAGTGAGGAGCATGGAGGAGAGAACTCCCATGCAGATTTAGCTAGGGTAGAGTCACCATAGAGGGGACATGGTGACTGAGTTTCGAGGACATAGAGAGAGGTCTTGGAGCCCTAGGCTTAGGGATGAGCATGCTAGAGAGACCTAGAGGCCATCAGACCACAACTACATATCACATCAAGGAGATCCTAAAGCTTTGACCATCACATTATTTTAGTGACATAGATGGATTTTAGGTAAAGGCTTGGTTAGTGATCTTGAGTGGATTCTTTAAGCTCTATCCTTGTTCTAGCAACAAAAAAGATCATGTTGTGATCCATCTACTAAGGGATGGAGTTGGTGTTTGGTGGATGAAAAAGGAGTACAAGTTCCATATTGATTCCGATATATTACCAGGAGCTCTTTGAGGAGCATTTCTAGAGTAGATATTTGTCACAGAGGTTCATATAGTAGCGGATAGATGAGTTTCATGACCTCTGATAGGAATCTCTTATAGTGGTTGAGTATGAGAGTAAAGATTTGGATCTACTCTAGTATGTTGATTACATGTAGGATGAGAAGGTGCAGATCCATAGGTTCATCCGGCACCTAAATCTAGACATTGGAGGTGTAGTGCGGATCCATTGTCCACAGACATTAGCTGAGGCCATCGAGAAGGCCTATATAGTAGAGGAGACTTGGGAAAGACCCAACATACTAGAGATCAAGTCCGGAGCCGCATATAATAGATGCAGATAGTAGATCAAGGGGATCAATACCTCTTCCTCATGGTGGATAGAGTTCAACACAGTCATCTTTTAGACCCCACAAAAATAGCAAAAATAGTAGTCCCACCCACCTTATAGACCTCCTTAGAGATTTTATGCACAGAGAGGTCAGAGTATGGGGCCTCCTCCTAGGGGTCCCATCAAGACACAGGGTGCCTAGAGAGCTCACTCAACATGATCTCGCTAGTAGAGACCTCAACATACCAGCCACTTGGATCATCAGGATCCACACCATATACCTCTAGAGTACTAATTGGACTTGCTACATAGGGGAGAGGATCAGGAGGTTGTTTTGGTTGTGGTGTTATTGGGCATTTTTGGAGAGATTTCCCACAAAACCCTAATAACAAGGGTAAGAAACAAATCTCAAAGCCTACTGTTGGTGATATGGGGCACAGTCATAGGATGTATGTAGTTCGAGAACCATGAGGAAGAGCATCAGAGTATAATTATTGAGACTACATGTAGCATTGGTGGTATTCCTACCTCCATCTTGTTTGATTCTGGTTCTTATGATTCTTTTATTGCACCATCTTTAGTAGAGCGATGTAGGCTGGTGGTAGTTAGGCAGGGTCATAGTTGGGATGTTGAGATGGCTTTTGGAGCCAAGATCTTTGTAGACTCCTTAGTTAAGGAGTGTGTGGTGGATTTGGGACCTTTCACCACTACCTCAAATCTTTGTATCCTTCCTTTGGGATCTTATGGAGTCATCTTGGGTATGGATTTTTTTCTACACACAATGCCAAAGTGGATTGTTACCACAAGGTTATATCTTGAGAAGATGATTTAGGAGTTGAGTCAGTGATTTCGGGGTCGGAAGACCCATTTCTATTCACTACCTCTTTGTTATGTAGGTTAAGTGGTGTGTATGATGGGGTTTCTAGATGTATGCTTTTACAGTTAGTGACCAATCGGATGGGTCTAGTGGACCATCATAGGATCACCCCATTTTGAGAGAGTTTGTAGATGTCTTTCTGGGGGAGCTACCGGGGTTACCACCCCCATGTGAGATTTATTTTCATATAGATTTAGTTCCTGGAGCAGAGACTATCTCATGAGCACATTATCGGATGACCACCCTGACCTCTGTGAGCTCAAGTTGTAGCTTGAGGGCCTTTTGGAGAAAGGCCTTATCCATCCTAGTATATCCCCTTGGGGTGCACTAGTGATCTTTGTGAAGAAAAAGGATGGATCCTTCCAGTTGTGTATTGATTACTTGCCATGAACAAAGTAATGATCAAGAATTTTTCTCCCCTTGCTTGCATTGATGATTTGTTTGATCGGATTAAAGTATCCATGGTTTTCTCTAAGATTGATCTTAATTAGGTTACCATCAGCGAGGATTTTGGAGTGGATACATTCATAAGACCATCTTCCATATGAAATATGGCCACTATGAGTTCATAGTGGTGCCTTTTGTTTGACTAATGCACCTACATTATTTATGAGTTTGATGAATGGCATATTTAGGACCTTCTTAGATCACTTCATTCTCATCTTCCTTGATGACATTTTTATTTACTCACATACACGTTAGTAGACAAGGGCACCTTCACCAGTTCTTTAGTGTCTTTGGGAGTAGAAAATTTTTTGGGAACTTGGAGAAGTGTGCATTCTTTCGATGAGAGGTGCATTATTTGGGTCACATAATTTTTGGGAAAGGTATCCATTTGATCCTTCCAAGATTAGAGCTATTATGGATTGGTCAAGCACCACCCACTATGGTGACCGAGGTGTACAACTTCATGGGATTAGTAGGTTACTACCCCATCGAGCGATTTGTTCAGACTTCTCTCATATTACACACCCCATCACTTCCCTTCAGAGGAAAGGGAAGAAGTTTGTTTGGTTAGATAGGTGCGAAGCAGGCCTTTAGTACACTAAAGGAATGTCTCACTACAACACCTATTCTTGCAGTGTTGGATCCACAGGGTGAGTTTTTCATTTGCATGGATGCTTCTTTAGTAGGGATTGGAGGTGTGTTGATGCAGGAGGGTAGAGTAGTGGCTTTTGAGTCTTAAAAACTCAAGGATTATGAGCTTAATTATCTGACTCATGATCTTGAGCTTACGGGTTGTGTATGCTTTAATTCAATGGAGGCATTTTCTACTTGGTCAGAGATTCACACTCAGGACAGATCACCTGATTCTTCATCACCTCTTCACACAGCCCAAATCTCAATGCTTGTCGGTGGTGTTGGATGGAGTTACTTTTTGAGTATGATATGGAGATAGAGCATGTGAAGGGGAAGGAGAATGTGGTAGCAGACACTCTCAGTAGATGGAGACATGTGGCTATGGCCACCATAGTGAGCATAGATTTACGGATCAAGATTCTTCAGAAGCTTCCTCTTGAAAACTTCTACATTGTAGTTTGAGCAAATATCGAGTCTCAAAGACCCCTCAAGGGGAAGTTTGATGGTTTTTCCTTAGAGGTAGATGGTCTTCTTAGGTAGAGAGGCCAAATTTATGTTCCCAGAGATGGATGCTTGAGGCGGGACATCTTGGCGAGAGGCACATCATGCACCCTATTCATCCCATCCCGGGGTGAAGAAGATGCATGCCACCTTGAGATAGTTATATCATTGGAGAGGACTTTAGAGATACGTTGCCCGGTTCATGTCACATGTTTAGAGTGTCGAGAGTTAAGGCCGAGCATCAAGATCCATCTAGCCTTTCTTTCCTCATGTTATACCGGAATGGAAGTGGGACACCATTTCCATGGACTTCATTTTGTGCTTTCTACCGATATTGAGATATCACCACGATGCCATCATGGTCATGGTTGATAAATTATCAAAAGTGGCTCACTTTTCTTCGATGAAGACCACTTATATAGCTAGTGTAGTGGCATGGGTGTATATTTGGATGATATTATCAGGTTGCATGGGATTCCGTGGAAGATCATTAGTGACCGTGATCCTTTGCACTTCCCATTTTTGGACTACCATGCAACATGCCCTCGAGAAAAGATAAATTTCAGCACAACATATCACCCCAGACAGATGGACAAACTGAGTGGGTGAATCAAATTTTAGAGGACATGCTCAGGATGTATGTGATGGATCAATAGTCTAGATGGGAGGAGTACCTGTACTTGTGGAATTTTCCTACAATAATAGTTTTCAGAGTTCTATAGGCATGGATCCTTTTCAGGATTTGTATGGTAGAGAGTGCATGACACCTCTTACAGATAGGCTTAGAGGATAGATTTTCTCTTAGACTAGCTTTGTTACAGGACATGGAGTGCGAGGTGATTTTGATCGAGATAGAGACTTCACGAGGAGGTGTTATGTTTTTGTGGAGCATGTTTTCATGTTAGATTTTGGTACACCTTCCATGTGTTACACTCGGATATTTTTATGGTGGTCTTGCTCGCGCTTAGCGGTCAAGGGATTCGGGGTGAAGCCCCCGATGGGGGCTCGGGGCGAAGCCTTGAAGAAAATTTTCATGGGTGGTTTATTAACCCATGGGTAATGGGTAACCGTTATGGGCTATTTTTGGGCCCATGGTTTTTTTGGTACCCATTGTTTTGTAAAACTACCTTTTCAACTACCTATTGATGTACTTATAAATAGATGGACATACAATAGGATTTATATGAGTGTGTTTTGTGAAGGTGAATAGTGTGTGTGAATTCAAGTGTGAATTCGGGAGGGTTTGTTGAGCACAGCTCCAAACAAGATCTGATTATTGTAATTGTGAAGACTGTTGGCTTGTAATAAAATCTGAGCAAGTGTTCTTGGTGGATGTAGTAGACATTGGGTAAACCATGTTAAATATTGTCTTCGTGTTGTGCATTTTTCATTTCTATAATTCTATTCATACTTCTTATTATTGTGATTCTAAGGAATTATTCCGCATTAGATATTATTAATTCCTAACAATTGGTATCAGATCCTAGATTGGTTTCTTTGAAGTGTTGAATTGTAGGGAAAGTTTTAGCTTGAGTGGGACCTATGGTAGATGATGGAAGATCTAGGGTTGATAAATTCAATGGGTAGAATTTTAGTCTTTGGAAGATGCAAGATGGAAGATTACCTTTATCAGAAGGATCTTTATACTCCATTGTCTGCGAGAAGGTGAACAAACCCTCGAGTATGAAAGATGTGGAATGGGATTTTCTTGATTAGAAGGAACTTGGGACAATGATCATTTGTGTCTTGCATCTTCGGTGTTATTTAATGTTTCAAAGGAAAATACTACAAAATATCTAATGGATGCATTAGGGAAGTTGTATGAAAAACCCTTTACCTCTACAAGATATTTTTAATGAAAAAGTTGTTTAATATGAAGATGTCCGAGAATAGTTTTCAATAGAAGATCATTTAAATTATTTCAATATGGTTGTAAATATGCTAGCTTCATTATAATATAATTTGATGAAGAAGTTAGGGATTTATTAATTCTGTGCTTTTTACCTGAAAAGTTAGAATAGCCTCGTAATGGTGGTAAGCAAATCGGTTCTTGCTGCTAACTCAAGTTGAAGTTTGAGGATGTTGTAGGGGTGATTCTAAGCGAGGAAATGTGAATAAAAATCTTTGGGGAATCTTCTACTTTAGGGAATGCTTTGACAATGGAAACTAGAGAGAGACAGAAGAATAGAGGAAACCATGGAAAATCAAAAGATCGGGCAAGGTCAAAATCCAAGAGCAAGATTATATGTTGGAATTGTGGAAAGTCTGGGCATGCAAAGAAGGATTGTTGGTAGCTTCGGGATAAGAAGAAACAATAGGAAGAGAACAAGGAGGCAAATGTGGCATCGGGTAATGTATGTCAGGATGCTTTGATTCTTTCTTTTCATAATATTATTGAATCTTGGGTTTTAGATTCAGGGGATTCTTTTCATGTTACTCCACATAGGCATTATTTTGTTGATTATGTTCAAGGGGATTTTGGGCATGTTTTTCTTAGTGATGATGAGCCTTGCAATATAATTGGAAAAGGTTCTTTTCAGGTTAAGATGCAGAATGGGAATACATGGCTATTGAAGGATGTAAGACATGTGCCTACATTAAGGAGAAATTTGATATCGGTAGGGCAATTAGGAAGTGACGGTTGTACTGTGATATTTACAACTAACTCTTGGAAGGTTACCAAGGGTAATCTTGTGGTGGCAAGATTTAAGAAGGTTGGAACCTTGTATTTATCCATTGATAGTACTAATGATTGTAATCTGTGTGGCTTCGATGTAGATATAACATTATGACACTATAGGCTTGGTCATATGAACCATAAGGGCATGGATCATAAAGAAGAAGTTACTTGGATATATAGAAACAGGTTCTGATTTCTGTGAGAACTACATATATGGGAAAGAAAAGTGAGTAATGTTTCTCAAGATTGGACCTACAAAGAAAGAGAGTAAGTTAGAGTTGGTACATTTTGATGTGTGGGGTCTAGCTCAGGTATCATCTCTTGGGGTTCAAGTTATTATGTTACTTTTATTGATGATGCAACAAGGAAAGTTTGGGTTTATTGTATTAGAAAAAATCTAATGTATTTGATACTTTTGTTAAATGGAAAGCCTTGGTAGAGAATGAAATAGGTCTTAAGTTAAAATGTCTCAGGTTAGATAATGGAGGGGAGTATTGCAACAATGAATTTGATGATTATTGTTCTAAGAATGGAATCCATAGGAAAAAGATGGTTCCAGGAACCCCATAGTAGAATGGGGTGTCAGAAAGGATGAACATAACAATAATGGAACGTGCTAGGAGCATGAGGATACATGTAGGACTACCTCTTTATTTTTGGGTAGAAGCGGTGAGCACAGCTATGTACTTGATAAATAAGGGACCCTCAAGTGCCTTGGATGGAGGCATACTTGAGGAGGCTTGGTATGGTAAGAAATTTGATTACTCATTTCTTAGAGTCTTTGTATGTGAAGTGTTTTTTCATATTGACAAGGATGATAGGACCAAGCTAGAGGCTAAATCAGAAAAATGCACTTTTATTGGTTATGGTGGTGATGAATTTGGATTTAAATGTTGGATTATTAAGGAAAGAAAATCATTTGGTCTCCAGGATGTGGTCTTTAATGAGAAAGTCATATATAAGCAATAATTGCAGGAAAATAGGGAAGAATCCAAAAATAATATGTAGTGGTAGAGGATCTTCTGGATGGGATAGTGACCCATGATTCGTTCATGAACCTACTCAACAGAACCCCAAACTCCTATGAATAGGATGACTTCTAGGGTAAGAAAAAGAACTTGAAAGTTTTCTCCTTCTCTTTATTATTTATTAATCACTAAAATGGATAGTCGAGAGAGCTTTGATGAAGCAATGTAGGTAGATGCCAATAAGAAGTGGGAGTAAGCCATGGATGAGGAGCATAAGTCTCTCATGGAGAACCGAGTTAGGATTTGGTGAAGTTACTCAAGGCAAAAGATAATTGTAGAACAAGTGGGTATACGAGTTAAAAGATGAAGAAGGAGGAAAGAAAAGATATAAGGCCCGGTTGGTGGTCAAGGGGTTTGCACATAAACAAGGTATAGATTTTGATGAGATTTTTTCTCCTGTAGTAAAAATGACTTCTATTATAATTGTTCTTGGAATAGTGGTAACAGAAGACTTGCACTTAGAATAGTTAGATGTAAAGACTACATTTCTCCATGGTGATTTAGAGGAGGAGCTATATATGTAGCAGCCAGAAGGATATGAAGTCAAAGGTAAAGAGGAGATGGTGTGCAAACTGAAGAAGAGCTTGTATGGCCTAAAACAAGCTCCATGTCAATGGTATAAGAAGTTTGATAGCTTCATGATGGAGCAAGGTTATATTAGATGTCATTCTGACCATTACGTGTATACAAATAAATTTGAGGATGGAAGTTATATTATCATGTGTTTGTATGTTGATGACATGTTGGTTGCAGGTAAAAACATGCAGGAAATAAAAGTACTCAAGAAACAACTAAGTGAATCCTTTGATATGAAGGATTTGGGGGTATCTAAACAAATCCTTGGTATGAGGATAACTCGGGATAGGAAGGAATGGAAGTTGACTTTATCTCAGGAAGAGTACATTAGGAAGGTATTAGATAGGTATAACATGCAGGATGCTAAACTAGTTGGGACTCCTTTGGCAGGCCATTTTAAGTTATCAAAGGAGCAGTGTCCCAAGATAGAGCAGGAAAGAAACCAGATGTCCAAGGTACCTTACTCATCAGTGGTTGGCAGTTTGATGTATGCTATGGTGTGCACTAGGCCTGATATTTCCCATGTAGTGGGAGCTATGAGTAGATTTATGAGTGATCCAAGTAAAGAGCATTGGCAAGCAGTAAAGTGGATCCTTCGGTATTTGAGAGGGACCATGGGGACAGTTTTGTGCTACAGTGGATCAGACACCACTTTACATGGTTATGTAGATTTAGACATGGTTAGAGATGTAGATAGTAGGAGGAGCACGACAGGTTATATTTACACTATAGGTGGGATAGTAGTGAGCTGGATTTCACGACTACAGAATTTGGTGGCTTTGTCAACCACAAGGCTAAGTAAGTTGCCAGGCAAGCAAGAAAGAGATGATTTGGTTACAAAAATTTCTTGAGGAGTTGGGGCATAAGTAAGAGGAATGTAAGCTACATAGTGATAGTCAGAGTGTTATACACCTAGCTAAGAACTCGCTTTCCACTCTAGGACGAAGCATATATAGTTGAGATATCACTTCATCAAGACAACTTTAGAGGAAGATAAGTTGAAGTTGGAGAAGATTCATATTAGTTAGAATCATGTAGACATGATGACCAAGGTGGTCACAAGGGATAAACTAAAGCTATGTTCAGCTTTGGTTGGCCTTCGTGGATGATAGTGAAGGGTTAATAAGCTTGCTTAGTGGAAATCAGTCTCTAAGTGGGAGAGTGTTATGTTTGTGGATCATGTTTTCATGTTAGATTTTGGTATACCTTCCATGTGTTACACTCGATATTTTTACGAGTGGTCCCACTCACTCACCGGTGAGAAGCTCAAGGGGGTTTGAGGGTGAAGCCCCTGAAGCAAATTTTCATGGGTGGTTTATTAACCCATGGGTAATGGGTAACCGTTATGGGCTATTTTTGGGCCCATGGTTTTTCGGTACCCATTGTTTTGTAAAACCACCTCTTTGGCTACCTATTGATGTACTTATAAATAGATGGACATATAATAGGATTTATATGAGTGTGTTTTGTGAAGGTGAATAGTGTGTGTGAATTCAAGTGTGAATTTGGGAGGGTTTGTTGAGCATAGCTCCAAACAAGATCTGATTATTGTAATTGTGAAGACTGTTGGCTTGTAATAAAATCTGAGCAAGTGTTCTTTGTGGATGTAGCCCACATTGGGTGAACCATGTTAAATATTGTCTTCATGTTGTGCATTTTTCATTTTTGTAACTCTATTCATACTTCTTATTATTGTGATTCTAAGGAATTATTCCACATTAGATATTATTAATTCCTAAAACAGAGGCAAGCATAAGAAGTATGTAGATCAATATAGGACCAATCGTAGTTTTGATGTGGGCATGAAGGTGTTCCTTTGTGTCAGGCCACATAAGAGCCCTATCCGTTATCTAAAATGTTCTAAGTTAGCTCCTATATTCGTGGGTCCTTTTGAGATCTTGGAGCGTATCGGCTCTTTGGCCTACCATCTAGTATTTCCACTTAGCTTTTCTTGCATACATGATGTGTTTCATGTTTGAGTTCTTAGGAGATATGTTGCATATCCTTCTCATGTATTATATTGGAGATCATTATAGGTGCAGGATCGGGGTAGGTGATGGTGGATACTGTTCGCATCCTAGCTCATAGGACCTTAGGCCTTCGAGGAAGAGAAGTTGATCGAGGTTCAAGTGCGTGGGACAAATATGATGAGACCTGCAGCTACATGGGAGGATGCTAATTTGCTACAAGTTTAGTTCCCACATTTTTCTAGTGACTTCCATGAGGAATTCAAGTCTAAGGGGAGGGGGTGTAGTGCTCACTTCCCTATGAAACCTTTTTATCGATCATGACAACTGCCGATTATATTATGGACAATATTATAGACTTTGATTTAGTGTATGATGTTAGATATTAGATCATGGATTATTGTTGACTTTGATTCTTATATGATGCATGATGATTATTAGAGACACTTTATATGTTGATAATGTTATCTTGTTGGACATGGTTATATGATGGATGTTGTTCGAACTTGTGATATTTGGATATTGTGAGTTGACCTTAGAAATGGAAAATTATTGGATGATGATATAGTTGTTGACAAAACTATAATGATATTGTTAGATTGCTTTGATGTTGTTTTGATTCATATATGTAGATTATTTTGTAATTTTAATTATATTTATATTACTTTAGATGTTCTGATATGGCCACAAGGATGAAGGAGGTATTTATGTTTTGTAGGTTAAAATATCACAACAAACATCAGGGGATTGGAGACCAACCACATTGGAATTCTAGATGAATTCAACAAGGTCAGCATGGCAACTAGTTGTTTGTGTGTGTTTATTAGTGTTAGGGATTCCCATGGGGGATCACCTTTAAATGTGACGAAGGGATTTTATGTATTTCTTTTATTTTTAGTCCCTTTTTGTTTTAATTTTTACATGTGTTTATTTTGTGGTGCACTTACCCCACTTTCATTGTTTATTTAATGGTGTGTAAATATTGTGAGTAATCATATTATTTAGTTAATTAATTAAAAGATGCCATAAGAATGTAATTAATAGAGTTGTTGGTCATGTTTTAAAGTGTTATAAGAATGTGTAAGTAATGTGTAAGTGACTTTGTTAGTGATGTGTAAGTTAACTTTTGAGTGTGAAACAATCCACCTTCTTAGAAATTTGAATTTGTCCTTGGAGGCTGATTTTGGAGGCTTGTGGGACAAGTTAAACTTGTCCCATGACTCTTAAATTTACATACCAACCTTTCCTATGGTTGGAGAGTTAAAATCATACTTTTTAATGCATTTTACAAGACCAATTATAGGTTTTAATTGCACTTCTCTTACATGTTTTAATTTCAGTCCTTATGGGGTATGGACTTGTTTGAGTGTGTAAGTAAATCTATCATATTATTCACCCACCTATTTATT
This sequence comes from Taxus wallichiana var. yunnanensis, assembly GCA_018340775.1. NCBI lineage: Eukaryota > Viridiplantae > Streptophyta > Pinopsida > Cupressales > Taxaceae > Taxus > Taxus wallichiana. Next base: position 48,884,538 of record CM031244.1, on the reverse strand, counting down.
ATGGCATTGGAGAATGAAGTTGACTTTTGTGTTAGATTTGAGGATGTGTGAAGTGGCATCCTACATGGATCCACCTTACCCTCTTCTCTTCCTCTTCTATAAAATTATAATTCCTTGTCTTGTTTTGGGTTGCTTCACTTTTGGGAGACTTCATTTTGGGCGAATTTTCTTGTTGTTTGGGAGCTCTTGATTGGAGAAGTTTTGGAAGATTGTTGCATGCTTGTGTTGGGTCAATTTTTGGAATGCTTGCATTGGAAGGAGCTTAATGTTTTGAACTTGGAACAAACTCCATCATGGAGAGGTAAGAGTTTGGCTCTTGAAATTTTCTTTTTCCCTTTTATGAATATGTAAATGTTGGTATGTTTTTTATTGTTATGGTTTGTTGGGTAGATGGCTTAGGGATGGTGTAGGATAAGACTATGGGGTACTTTGAGGGAGGCATAAGTTTTTATGGAGATATAAGTGTGGAGGGAGTTTGGTTTTGGGTTCCACCTTGTAAAAATAAATAGCTTTATTTTCTCTACTCGTTATGGGTTGCCATAAGAGGTTGGGGAGGCATAAGGAAATGTGAGGAATAAGGGGTACTTGGGGAGGCATATGAAATGTTAGGATTTTGATATACTATATTTTGGCATTATATAATCATGGTGATACCCATTTCCCCATTTGGGAGGCATAAGAAGCATAGCCCATAGTTATTGCCCTTTGGCTTGCATGGTGAAGCTTCTTTCTTTTGTGTGATGTCTTTCGTGTGGTTGTAAAATTGTTGTTTTTGTTTTGGACTATGTTTTTAATTTGAAATGTGCATGTTGAAAGATTGCATTGTGATGTGGAATCCTATTGTTTCTAGGAGATGAAATACATTTCTTATTGCTTTCTTGGTTAGGGCTCGAGAGGCCAATGAGGAAGGATGGCTTCTCCTCTTCATTGGATGTCTTGGTTGGGTGGAGAGAATTTCCTTTCCCCTATTCCTGTTGTGATCAAATTAGATGAATGAGAAGAATGCATGTTGTTGTTTTGGAGCTGAGAAAAGATAGTTTGACAGTCCCTTGTGAAATGAAACCTCATTGTAATCCTTCCCACTTGAAGTGGATGATCTTGTAAATGTTTGTAATGGAAAGATGTTGTACAGATTTGCAAGTGAAATTTGAAATGTAAAAGAGTTATACTCTGTATTCTATTTTGGAAAGAATGTGAAAGAATGATACGTGTTTGGTATATTGTATTTGGTAATCAAATGGAAAGGAAATTGTAAGAGTTCATTTGAATTAATGAAAATGGTTTGTCTTGTCCATATGATGTTATTCCATTGGAAATCTGTGTTTCACATACTCTATGAAATCTCTATTTGAAAAGTGGTAAAGTGGAACACGTGAAAAGAAAATGTAATATTCTGCTCTAGTGATTAATAAATTATTTTGGAAGGAATAAAAGAAAGAAGTTGTAAAATTGCCTTTAGAAATCAGTAAATGAATGAAATGTTTTTCCCAAATTGCATTGTTAAATTGAATCTGATCATATCAATGTATTGAAATCTCTGTTTGAAAGGAAGAAATGCGTGCGGAAAAATATAGTATTTTGTCTCTTTGAAATGTGAAAAATTTGAAATCAGTATTGCATTTTGGTCTTGGATAGTTTGATTTGAATCAACTAAATGTGTAGACTAGAATTGGAATGAATTTTAATACTTAGAAGATGAAAATGGAAAATAGATCCTTTAAATTTTGGATCCCTGTCTTTTGTAATTTCAAACTGGCAATTAATTAAACCAAAAATGCATATTTTTAACCTCCAACGATAAAATAAAAAATTAAATGATTGAATTGAAGTAGTAGGCACTAAACGAGTTCAAATAGACAAAAACACTTAAGGAAATATCTCAAAACTTAGCAAAATCGGGCTCAAACCATTTTGCAGTCGTTTTCTATCAAGAAATGGAAATGTTCAAATTGCAAATCATTTATACAAATTGAACCTTGAATTCTTCCTTAAATCCATTCAGGAAAAATCATCCATGTCTATTTGACATGTTGAGAGAGGAGGGAGATCAAATTGAATAGATCTAACAAGTTAAAATTTACCACCATAGCTTTGGTAAAAGCCTCAAGAGACATTTTCTTAAAATTGACCGCATAAACTTTATCGAAATAAAAATTAATGATCTCTTTGCAAAAAGACATCGATAGATTTCCAAAAGTCTCATTTTACCAAACTGAGATCTCTATAAAAATTTATGGCCTTCTGAAGTTTTCTTCACTTGGCATTAAAATTTTGGGAAAAATTTCCTTAGGGGCCCATGGCCCGAATGTTTTTTCCTTAAGCACTTAGGAAAATTTTGGGAAAATTTTCTAAATTTTCCCCACCGCCCGCCATCCCATATCCAATTAGAGGCTGCCACATGGCATCATAAGGTGCTAATGGTGGGACGGATTCCCTTTTAACTTAGTACTCTCGGAAAATTTTCCAAGTTTTCCCCGCCGCCCCACAACCAATCAGGTGATGCCAGGTGGTGTCACAAGGTATTGTTGGAGGAAAGGGTTCCTTTTTGTATTTCATGTCTCAGAAAAATTTTGGAAAATTTTCTAAGTTTTCCCCGCCACCCGTAGCTAATTAGGGGCCGTCATGTGGCATCGTGAGGTCTTTGGAGGAGGCACTGTCTCATCGTACCCTCTTAGCCCTTCGGGGCTTTAAGTTAATTTTCTCCCTGCCACCCTACCTTCACTGTGTTTCCTTAAGAGATGCCATGTGTCCTTTGTGGACTTGTGAGAGTGTGGGTGCAGATCTGACTTTTCACCCGTGTGGGAGAATTTACAAAATGTCTTCCGCCACCCCGCCTTTCCTCATTTTTTTCTCCGCGTTACCTTAGGGAGTGCCACGTGTCCCTTATGGACCTACGGACCCATGGGAGCATGGGTAAAAATGTGAATTTTTTCCCGCATGGGAATTTTTTTACAAAAGTCTCCACATGGCCCACCAACCCGCCCTTGGGCATATTTTCTCCCCAGGCTTGCAAGCCCGCCTTGGGGAAAATTTTCACCCCAAGGCCTGCCAGACCATAACTTGAAAAATATGAGGAGTCAGGAGGACTTCTTTATATCAATGGAAAGGTGAAGAAATTTTCTATCTAATGGGAGTGATTTAGGGAAATTTTTAATGTGTTAAGTGTGAGAAAATCAAGTTGAAACTTTAAACCCTTGTTAAAGAGTTGGTATGGTAAGGAATTTTCCTCTAAACCTAATTGAAACTTATAACCCTAAAATTTGGATGTTATGAATTCTTATAATTATTAATAAAATAAAAGTATACTCTAGTAGATTATAATTGTTCCAACATGTTAGTGACAAATTTTGTTGTCTTGTAACTCCGGTTGTAGATTCTTTTAATAAAAAAAAATTATTCCATAATTTTTCTGACTAATCCTAGGTTATTCTTGGGTCTCAAGTGGGTTGTTTTAATAGGAATTACAGTTAGGATCCCAAATCCACATGAGGTTCCTATAATATTACATGAAAACATCAAGTGCCAAAAGACTATCTTTTTCAAAGAAGTTAGAGTTTCTGATTTCTTTATTTCCGAATCCTATCACACTTATTCCATCATGAAGTAGGCTCCATAATATTTCCAATGCTTAGGATATGAGATCCTAACACTTCATGAGGCTCCTGAAACCCTTTGTTGAAGTTGAATATTTGACGAAGCATGCACATTCCTTTTTCCCAAAAATTTCCTATGAGTAAATCTTTCCCAAGACCATCTAAAGGATCCCAAAAAGGTTGTTGAATAATACCATCATGGAGAAGACTCCGAAACCTTTTTTTTACTACAAAAATTACTTATGAAATGCTTCAAGGATCCCAAAACCCTTTTCTGAAGTTGATCTTTGAAAATGAGCAATTTTAAAAATTTAAGATATTTTGACCAGTTTGAAAAAGAACAAAAATCAATAGGTTTTTAATATATGATTAAATGAAATTTCATATATCAATAGGTTATAACTACCTTCAAGTAACTAATTTTTAATTTACATTATACTTTTTAAATAATTCACTCAAGTTAATTTTACATTTTAATAATTCAAGGAAAAATAAAATCAAAAATTACAATGCATAAATACAACAATTTACTTATTTGGAAAATTAGGAGGAAAGTGAAGATGCTAAAACTTTCATCTTTAGAACGTGCATGCTGAATTTTATCAACAAACGTATGATATCAAATTCCTTTGGAATGAAATTGTTACCAAGATTGTTAAGCCAAATTCCCATAGCATTTAAAATTTCTGAACCGGTTCCTTTGAATTCAACCTAGTTCTTTAAAGCTTCTACTATTACATTGTGTAATTTAGAAAATATCATCCATTTTGGCTTGATTGAAATTATCAACGTTGAATTATTCTTCTCTAATCAACTTGCTGAATTAATTTTTGATTTATGTACTATATTGAGATGTGAGGAATTTTACCTCACATATCAAATTGATGAAGATTCTCATCCAGCTTATGAAATTATCTGGTTGGACGGAATCCCATCACTCTAGCCAAAAAATTATTATGTTTGATAACTTTTTAATGAATTCATCTCATTAAAGGTACTTTCTTTTAATCTTCAACAAATACTTAATAATCATAGTTTGATATTTGTTAGTGTTCAAATCATACTGATTTTATGTCATTTAGACAATCAATACTTTAACATTTGTAAGAGGAGTAATCGCAAGATCCAAATTGACGTGGTGAGCATCAAGTTGAGGAATGACTTTTCCTAAAGGATCTTTCAAATTTTTATGGGCATAAAATTATGAAGCATAAGCTAATACCATATTTGCACACTAAACAAAAGTAGGAAAACCACTTGCACATGATAATTCACAATTGAAAATTCTTTATGCCGTGTAATTATCTTACCATCTTCCATTCTACTCCAAAATTTGAGTAGGTCTATGTATTTAACATCAATATCCCCAATTTCAGTAAAAATGGTTCTCAAAGATGAAATGGACTCATACCCAATATATTGGAACTTCATTTTTATGATTTCAACTCTCAAACAAATGATGAATAGAGAAAATAGGAAAGATGGAAGATATTTTACCAATTTAGGGGCAAATGAAAGTTTAGAATAGGAAATTTCTCAAAAGAAGACAAATAAGGATGAAAACACTTAAAAGGGAAAATAAAATGGAGCTTATGGCGAGATGACCCTATTTGTGCCTAGAAATTTAAATTTGGTTAGATATAAAATGACCATGAGGTGAAATATCGGTTAGGGAAAGTAAAAATGGTAGGTACGAAGAGATTAAAAACATGTTAGGAAAGATTAAAAATTAGCATAAAAATGAAAATACATTTGTTTAATACCCCCAGTGGACTCATTATTTCATTGATCCAATGGAGATTTTAATGTTTAAATGTTTGTGATCGAATTATCAAGTCTTTGAAGATTAATAGAAGAACAATTCCACTTATTCCACATGGGGTCAATAACATTGATTAACACTACTTTACGCTTTTAGGTTATTTTTTCGGGAAGGGATGGAACTATGAAAATTCTATTAGTGCTAAGTACAACAACTAAAGTGGTGCAATTTATATTTTTAGAACAGCTTTTCCAATTCACCCAATCATGGTAGGAAAGAAAATAGGGAATAGTTCTAGGATTTCTAAAAGTGCCTAACATAGCTGAGAAATTCCCAATATTTTAGATTTTTGATAATTGGTGCCAAAATGGAATGATGGAACAAAATAAAATTTACACTTTTTCCAAAGAAAAGTTGATTTTTCTAGTAAGCAAAAATAACTCGAGAAAATGACTAAGTCCCAAAAATGAAAAATTGTAAAGGGGGCCATTTTGACATACAAAGCCATGTTTTCAATTTTGAGAATTTTTTTTGTAATTTTCACTTTCATGAAAACATATTTGTTTCTATGAATACGGAAAATTGTGCCTTTTATTATGATTGTCTTGTGATACTATAGGTATCCCATGTTTGTGGCTTCATGCCTACATATGACTATGTTTTTATACACTATTGATTAGTTTGTTATATACTACTCTTTCTACTACTATGCCATTACTAAATTATCACTTATGAAACACTTGGTATCCACTCTAATAGTTACACTATTATCTTTACTGTGGATCATAACATGTTTACTACTTACTATGTTGTTTTTATGATTGTACTACTCTACCTCATGACATGGTTGACACATTTGTATGCTATTGTGACTACTATACACATCAATTATTGTTTGTTGCATGTTACATGTTGCTTTAGATTTTCACTATGGCCTCTACCATGTGCAACACATTTTATAGGTATATGTTAGAATGGTGGCCACCTTTCCAACTCTACATAGATTATCATACTTATTAGACATGGGTATACATCTATTAGTTTTAGTCACATGCACAAATGTTTATCACATGTGCCTTAAAATAGGGGAATTCATTGGGATATATTTATATATATAGACATATTACAGAATATAGGAACATATTTTTATAGGGTACATATTCTCAAAAAATGTCATAAATACTAAAATTTGGTAGATTTCAAATAAATTCAAACCATACAATATAATAAGGTATGTGGTATGGTCTTTACCATAGTGGAATTTCTTTTATAAAGGGAATATTCTTAATATATTTCAACTTCTTCAAGTTTTATTAACTATCAGCAATTTTTTTGCAGTCTCATATATAGATGACTCAATAAAAAGCATGATACAGGGGCATGAGTACTTCATTTCTTCCTAGCTACATTATTTAGATTCAATTACATAAACATGGTCTAGGGAATGGGATCCCTTTTCCCGTATTAATTTTTATAATCTACATGATCAATTTTAGTGGGATTACACCTTATGGGGAATGGTATTACCCATCCTTTCCTAGGTTCCTCTTCATTGAATTTGGAACAAGTTGAAACAAAATTGGACCTAGATCCATTTTCAGATGTGTGGTCACAGAAACTAAGTTCTTTTTAGACTTATATTTCCTATTCTCTCACACAATTCCCAAATGAGGAATGCAATGAAGTAGTTGAGTTATTTGTAGGCTAAATCCTTCCTCTCTATAAATCTCCAAAAGGGGGAACATGGCTCATTTCCTCTCTCTCTCTATATATATGGTTTTGGGATATACCCAACACTCTAGCCTCTCCCATGGTAAAAATTTGGGATTTATCACCCCTAATCCTTTAACATCTCTACAACTCTAAGTATCCAATGCACAAACACAAACAACATCTCCTTCATTTGTAAAAAAATAGTTGTATTCCTTGCAAGTTTTTCTTCTCTTCACTTGATTTTATAAAATGTTTAAAGTTAAATGGATTACCTATATCTTGTCATGTGTTTTTACAATTTCAAAATTCAAACTTGAAAGCATGACAACCATACCCTATTGTGAATTTTTTTCTTGAAATTCATCCCGAGCCCTCCTCTAGATCATCCCATCCCCTATGTCAGGCCTATCCTATCATTCCAAGTGGTCTTTGTGTCGTATAATCATATCCATAGGTTATTTCAAGAGAATAAAAATCATTCAAGTGCTTCTGATGTGTTATCTCTCAAGGTGGATTTTTAAGCAGGACTAGGAATGGTTATTCTTAGCCTTTTTAGGACTAGTGCACACCCCCGAGCATTGTTGAAGGAAAAACTTAATCATGAAGGGGTAATGAGGATAAAAACATTGTTAAACTTAATTTAAAATATTTTAGTAAGTTTTAGAGGTTTTGGAGAAAGTTCAAGAAATACGCTTTTAAGGGTGAAGGAGTTTGCCACCTAAAACAACATCTGAGCTTCAAGAAGTGATTTTGGGAGCTTAGTAAAGAGTTGGAGTCCAAAAAAGACATTTTTGGAAAGTTATTTTAGATATATAAATTATGGTTGTTTCACATTTTTCCCAAGGCATCAAAACTTCCTTCCATGGAATATTTTTTGTATGCACAATAGGAAATTCTGAGAAAAAATATTATTTTTTAGGTGGTTAAAGGAAAAATCAAAGGATGAGAACCATTCCATTATTCTCAAAATAATTTTTATATTCAAAATAAGATAAGGAATTTCATGAACATACCTCTGGATACTCAAGTTATGCCTCTGCCAAGCTTCTCTCTAAAGTATGCATTTGGGTGTTAGTCAATTTTTTGGGTGGACACATGTCACTCCAAGATGAGGGTGCACTTTTTTGCACCAACCATCCTAAAATTTGGGAAGTTTGGGAAAACAAAATTTCCCAACCTTATTTTCGACCTATCTACCCTTGTATAAACTTTGTTGTGCCTAAGCAAGCTAGTTTAGCCCCCATGCACCATTCCTTAGCCCTCACCCTCATCAAATCTCGCTCTGCCACTTGTTAATCCTAGGTGAGAGAAAATTTTTACACCAACCATCCTTAAAATTTGGTAAATTTTGGACACTTTTCTCCACCCATACCTAGTTCCTTCCCCGGTCATCCACATGAGCCAACTTCAGCCCCAAAGTACTTATTACTCATTTTCTCTCTCTCCTCTATCGGCCAATCCCCATTCGCCAATTGTCAAGCCCAGTTGATGCAAATTTTTTTACACCAACCATCCAAAATTTTTGGGAAAAATAATTTCACCAATTACAAAGATGAATAAACAACCAATTTTTGCATTTCTTGTGTTGTTCCTACTTCTTTATGTGCTTGTGTAAACAAACCCTTTGACTAGAAATATTATTTCTCCTCCATTGTTGGTGCTTCCATCAACCCCATTCTTAATTTAAATTCCATACCACTTCCTCGATTTCTGATATAACACCAAAACCTTTATTTTCCAAATGTCACCATGCAAAAAAATTCCGAAGCTTCCATGAGAAAAACCCTCTAATTCTTCATATCTCACAAACTAGAAACTGGGTGTTGCTAAAATTTTGGCCACATATATTCCTCCCATGCACCTTCAAGCTTAAAAATATAAGATTCAGAGATTCCCTCATTAATTTATAACAGAAAACTCCATAAATTTTCTAGAAAAACTTCCTCTTCAATTTCCCATTGATCCGGAGAGTGGGTGAATCTAAAATTTTGACGAAGCATCTACGAGAAAAACCATCATAGAGAAGTTAATTTTTCATCAATACAAGGTGGGAAATAATTCTTCCAAAAGATCCATGACTCCATTAATGGCTTCCATGGTAGCTCCATGCCTGAATCTTGCACCAAGAAAAATTTTGTTTTTTATTTCCAAGCATTTTGGTGGGTGAAACACAATGAAATTTGGAGCATGAGATTGGGATGGACAGCCAAATTTAAAAATGTCATCCCTATCAAACACTGAAGAATTTTTTTGAAACTTAATAAAATATCATATTATATGCTCCTCCACATACTAAAAATATTAATTCCCCTAAATTGCAAGTAAGGATCATCCAGAACAATCAGAAAAGATGTAAAATGAAAGATTGGGAAAAATGTCAACTTCCACAAAATAAAGCGGTTAGGGAAAAGTAACCTACTAAAAATAAAAAAAAAAAAATGACTATGCATCATCAAATAAGGAGGATGAATTTTTTTATAAGGTTCATAAATTGATATTGAAGGAAATGGTCGATATGTCCCAAAATAGTAGGTCACGATCCTACCTTCTAAAAATAGAAAATATCTATTTTGGGTGTAGAAAGTTATAGATGGCCTCATATTCACTCATCTTTCCACTTTTTGAACTCTTCACATGGTTACAAGATGGTATCATAAGCTCAAAAAGATAAATGAAGCCTCCATATGGGTCTTGGAAGCATCTTCTTGGTCCCAGTTGTGCCCAAGAACATGGTAAAGCATGACAGAGGAATGTCCAGACCACCAAGTAGCTAGAAAAATTTCAAAGAGCATCAAGGACTCCATTGATTCATTAGAGTAAGTCATCATTCTTATCATATGGGCTTGAAAACATCATCACCTCATCAAGATGAGTTGGTTGAAGTGATAATATTAACCCAACTAAGATGAGCTAGGTGATTTGGTGGCAATGAGATAGATGGCTAGTTTGGTGAATAAATTAACTTGAGCTGAGTTGACATAGTGAGTTTGAATTAGGATGGTTGCATTCGTAAGATATATCATGAGGTCTTCCTTTTTAGGAATATTCATGTGCTAGTAAACTAGGTCAAGTAAGTGGGAGATGTAATTAGATTACAGTGAGATGATTTGGTAAACCAAATGAGTTTTGGCAAGCTCAATGAGTCGGTTGTATTGATCCAGGTGATCTTGACAACCTCGGTGATATAGAGAGCTAATAAATTGAGCATCAAGTATATCATCATGAACAATGTTTTCACTCATATTGAACTTACATTGGGGATCTCTCAACAATATTTCTAAACACTCATTCGAAACCCGAGGATCTGTATCATGCATAAAGATTAGATTGTACTCATCATTGACAAGTTATTCATTGCAGGGAGCCTCTTCATCGGATGTGACAACCTCTCCTTTCTTATCTCTTTCTCCCTCTTCTTTCCCCCTTTCTAATTCTTTTTGGGTATAATCATTGTATTTTGTCTCATTCACTTAAGTTACTTCATAAAGTTACATTGTAAAGTCCCTTTAATTTATAAAAAGGGAACTTATCTCTCACTTCCTAGGAATGAAAAGTCACAAGTTGAATGAGACCAAAAGAGTCATGTGGGGGGTAGGTGAAGAGTCAATTCAAATTTCTATAAACTGGGATGGCTTCTTCATCGCAAAGGATCCTAAAATTTTTATTTCTCTATAACAATTTTGGATTTTTGTTGAACTTTGTATCAATGCACAAGAAATAAGAGCTACATTTCTTCTACATGCTTTCTTCTTTTCCTTTCATTGTACAACTTGTGTAAATGTCAATCAAGGAAGGAGTTTCTACCTTTCAAGATGCATGAATGTGTGCAAATTTGTGTGCATGGTTTCCTCTCATCGTTGACGTTATAAGCATAGTTGTTATAGGCATCTTTTGTTTCTTCCACTTCTCTCTTTTATGCACTTTACAAGCATAGTGATCCAACAAGATCTTTGTATCTTCATAGATGAATCTAAGGACTTGGTGTCTAGGTTTTTCCACCTCACTAGAGAGATTCATTATGTTGTCATCTATATTGAATGTTGAATTACTCTAGTTACTAGGTGTGAACTCTATAATTTTCCTACTCACGGTAGTAGCCTTCCTTTCCTAATTTCTCTCCTTTCCCCTCATCGATGTGATTTCCTCCCTTGTACCCCATACAAGCACTTTGACACAAGTTCAAAGTGGAGTGTCCCTATTTGATTCCCAACCTATTTATCCAACCCATAGAATTTATATTAGGATTAAATTAGTTATATTCAATGCAAAGGGTGTAGCCCCGTGAACGTTGGTGGAGACACCTAATTTGTCCAACTGACAAATTTTCTCACCAAAACTATATTTTAAGTTATGGTTCAGTTCCTATCATAGATATTGACTACATTTTGTGTTATAGATTTGATTATGGAGCATTCCAACACTAACAAATCAAAGCAACACTATCCGTAAAATATAAAGTGTGTGTGAAAACTAAAACAATTTTTTCATTTAAACATGATATTTTTAATTACACACTTAAATGGGGAGAAATGTAGACACTAAAATATGGTAACTATACCTTTTACAATGTCAAGCTTCATCATGTTTCTTTGTTAAGAAAAATTATCACATTCATAATCTAATAAGATCATCTCTCTATATTTCACATGACTTTCTTACTATTACACTCTTCTTTATCATCAATTATAAGAATATTATCCCATAACAATAGTAAACAACAAATATGCTTCATGTTTAAAATTTCTATTTGATTTAAAATATATGGTTAAATTTATAGGGGTTAGAAACCGATGGTATATCATACGAAGCAATTCGTTTCCAAAGCTAATTTTTATAATATTAGGATAATGCATGAAATAAGATAAATAGTGATAGATAACGAAATAAATTAATAACAATAGGGAATAGAGAGTAACTCAACTTATATCCTAGACTATGTACTAATTTGGATCAGGTTAGTAATTGAACAGGGGTTGGAATTTATCTTATAAAGATTCATATCTAAAATTGTGTGAGAGTGACTCAACCGATATCCTAGACTATGTACTAATTTGGATCAGGTTAGTAATTGAACAGGGTTAGAATTTATCTTATAAATATTCATATCTAAAATTGTGCCCTAAAGATATTCATATACCATAGTTTCAAACTCGGACCATAGCGAGGGTACGGTATGTCCCTTTCTGTATGGTTTAGTGCATTTGCACTTTTAGATCCTAAATTTTTTTGGGTCTCATGTATTAGTTCTTGATTTTTTTTTAATCTACAATTTGGATCTTTGACAGTGTGTGATTCTTTTCATGAAAATGATTGAATCTTCAAAACCCTAGATAATGGGGGAATCCTACAAAACAAACATTACTTGGTTTTGGTACCCAGTGTACCTCGATGTCACCACTACTCCAAAGAGGGATCAAACTGGACATCATTCTTTCATATTATATGATATCTAAAATGTATGTAACCAAATTGATAACCATGACCTTGTAACAATGTAATTATACTTGAACCTTTACCCTAGCTTGAATTGACTTTTATAATATGTCTTTTTGCTTACATACCTATGTGGATGAATACCCTCAAATGAGTATGGAGATTATATGAAGGTTAAGGGAGTCTTGTATTTTCTTTACTTTTGATTTCTCTTAGTGTTTTCTCATTGGAATGCCAAGTTCCAAGTAGATATAATGCACTCTTTATTGATAGATGAATAATTTTCTTATATATGTGTTCTAGATATATAAAAATTGGATAAAATCAACTAAAACTATACCAAATAAGTTCAAATTAAAAAAAAGTGCCATTAGAGGGAATGGGACCAAAGTGGATAGGTTGACCCATTATGTATGGACATTATTGCCCTTTACGGGAACTATGGTCATATATACATTTACAAGTGATTTCAAAATTGGGATTGTAATATGTGAGGGTATAGCCTATTTTGATGAATTAATATGATCGTTATGTGAACAAATAGGTTGTGTGAAAGCAATAATGAGTGAGATAGGGATAACATAATCAGCCAAATTGAGCAAAGTATGGTCTAGTGAATTTTGTTTTGTATAATTAGTATTGTTGCAAGAAAAAAATTACTAAAACGATTGTTTACATTTCCCCCCTTTAAGTATGGAATTGAAAATTATGAACTTAAAGGAAAATTTACTGAGTGTGCGGAGACATTGTTGGTACTCAATCAACTCCTCGTATCTAAAACTGGGGTGACATTTCAAAAAAATCCCTATCTTAAAACCATGATATGTATAAAATCGGTTACACCAGAAATTTATTCTTTAAACCCATGTTCCGTAATCGAACAATCCCATACTAAGTGAAATTTACCATATGGTTTATGTACTAACTCATTTAGAATAGTCTATGAAATAATGATGGTCTAAGTAATTCAAGAAGCACAAGGTTTGAAGTTCACAATGGCTGCGATGTAGGATCTTTCAAAGGCATTCCTTTCTTCCCTATTTACAAAACTATAGTTGATATATGAGTAAAAAATTCAAAGTTATCTCTAGCACCTGAAAAATGGGAATATTAAAGGAATAATTGTGATTGTGGGGCTCTCATGAAAACATGCAACTCATAAAATAACATTACACAATGTTATATAGCCCCATGCCTGAAGATAGGAGTTCCCAATCCTTAATATATTAGCCGGCTTACATGGAGAGTATGCAACCTAGTTAATACTTGCAACTTGAAAGTAAGACCTCATGGCCCAAAGGAAAATGATATTTAGGGAAATAATGGGAATTCAAACCCTTTCTATTGTATACCAGCCACCATATAAAATTGCATAATTTTGTTGCATCCCCACTCCTCGATGTAATAAAAATAAGGCACCTAGCGAGAATGGAAGGAATTAGGGAAAAGGCTAAAACCAGTCAATATTATTGTCATTGCATTTAAGCACGGTGTTCCCCATTCCCCTAATCCTGAAGGAGAGTAATATTTAAATAATAAATAAATTACTGCCCCAATGGTTTAATATGAATAAAAGAAGTATGATAAATCACCAAGTGGCCTTTGCACCATTAATGCAGCTAGAAGGGAATTTACATAATTCAAAAAAGAAACAAAGAATCATCATTTTGAGTTTGAATTATTAAACTGAGAAATCTTTGTAGCATTCCCTAGGTGACTTTCAAAATTAAAATTATAGTGTGAAGGATTTGAGCAAGCTAAGAAATGTTTATTCACATCTAGACCAAAGAATTGAGCATACCTAACAAGTAAGTGCATCTACTCGATAAATTCTCTAGATTTTTCATATTTCTTTTGCAATTTATAGTTGGTCATTAAGAGATAAGAATTTTCTGGAAGGGTTTCAAAATTTCATCTTTCTTTTTGGTTATTAAATACTTTATAAAACAAGAAAATAAAGAATGTCCCAAATACCGCACCAATAACTTCTTGCATAAGGTCCTACTTTAATTCAATAATGGATAAAAATTTAAAAGGGGCAGAATTAACTAAGTTCAATTTAAGACTAAAGGCCCCAAGCAAGAATGATACAATGAGGCTAGTGATGAGAGTAGTCTTACTTTGGTTTCTTTTATTCCCCCTTCTACATTATATCTCAAAATGGTCTGGGCATGTGCCCAAAATTATAATCCTACATCCCAAGAGGTTATGGATGAAAGTGTTGCATTGGTGTTATTTTTAACAACTACGTCAATTGATAAAATTTTAGGGATATCATATTTAACCCATGTGGCCAACATCAGTATTAAAAATAGAAAATAATATTGGGCCCAGAATTATGGTGACTTTTTGAAAATTTTAGATGAGAAGTGGTTGCTTTGAAACCCAAGGCATCACTCACCATATTCCAAAAAATATATACGAAAAAAATTCAAAGAAATTTTTTGGATTGTATTACATTATTGAATCACCCGGTTGGAAATGAGTCTCATCATGTTCTTCCAAGAATGGATGTGCATGTTTATCTTACTCATATTATCACCACGAGCTCCCATCCATTGGGGGGACTTAATCAGTGATTCTATCCATGATCAAATAATGCAAGTGAGTTTTGTAACTAGGGAGAATCAACTGATATCCTAGTATTTTACATGACCTATTACTTAATGTATAATATAGCATTCCATAGGCACTTCCCGGGGTTGAGGTGTGAAAAGGACACCAACATTTATAGAAGATATGATATATATCCCCGGATAAATTTATCAAATTATGGAGCACAATTTAGGAGATCATTTGATGCCTTATTTTCCCTAGTCATATGTTTATTTTTTCCTACATGGAAATATGAGAGGATGACCCTTGAAGCCAAGAGAATCATTGCAGGATGGGGATGTTACTTCATCTAATTCCGAATTTTATCTTACATCAAGGTAAGTGGTTTCACAGAGCCTGTTTACTACCAATGCATATGGATGACAAGTGGGTGTTAATAGAATTGGTTATGAAACTTTACTATGTTCAGAGAATTTTGCTAGCTTTAAAAAAAACCAACATTAAGTTTTCAATCGACGTGGGTAGATATACATGCCCAACATTAGTCAATGCAAAAATGGTTGGTCAAGCAGAAATGAAAAGTTACATTATGGAAAAGTTTCTCTAAGGATAAATTATGATATCAAATGGTTATTACACCAAGCGGAGGATCCTCCTATACCGTGAGTATCACTATGAATATTATTGGATGGATTTTAGATGAGAGGAGGATTTAAGGTTAATATATCACTCCCAAATGTATTTAATCTAGATCATTGACTATAAGATAACAATTATCCTAGAAGGGATTGTGGATAATGAGGAAACAACAAGTCCTAGATATACTTAGGATGATATTGCATAGTCACCTCATCCCCCATTAAATTAGTTAACTCAATAAATGAAGTATTTACATCACATAAATGTATGTGTTATGAAGAGAACCCTCATTTGGTTGTTTGATAAAAAAGTGGACCTTAGTCAACAAAGCACCATTGTTCTAAATGAGTATAGGGTTAGTGGTATACTTGAATATGTGTTACCACCTTTTAGGAAGGTCACAAGAAAATGCAAGGAACTCCTATATATATTTCAGATCCCCACTTATCATCCAAACCAGAGATGATTTGAGTTCCTATGTAATTAAAACAAGAACATTTATTAACAATTGGCACAAAGGGATAATGGCCTCATGAAAATAATGACCCCTCTTATTTTCACCCCTATCTAAGTTGTCCCAGTTAGTTCATCAAATACTCAAGTATATCCTACCAAGGGCGAGGTAAGAGACCAAGCACGTGTCAAAAATCAAGCACATATACGAGAATAAAAAGGCTAAGCTACAAGTCCCTTCAGGTGGGTTTATCCAAGGAATTACAATTGAAGAACCAAATATTTCTAATGATGTTCCTCTTATTAGGTGAATAAGGCCAACAAATCTAGCTCCATTAATATCTAAGGGAACTTCTCTAGTTAAAGAGAATAAAAATATATTAGAAAAGGATTCAATGCAAGGAGATATGATGCCCCTTATACCATTAGTCCCCCTCATCTAGAGGATTTTATTACATCAGTAACATGTGTAACATTTTCCCAAGCAGCCAAATCTATTCTTCAAAAACAGGCTATCTTACAAGTTGGCGGTGTTAGATGTTTAACACTTGAGAAAATTCAAAATGATGATCTTGTTGAAGGAGTGATCCATGAAGAATTCAATATGGAAAAATTAGAATATTCCACTCCAATGGAAGCACCTGAACATCAAAATGTGGAATTAATAGAGAAGGCTTCATAACATCCCATGGATGAGAAAAATATGGGGGACTTGCAAGAAATTTTTTTGACAAACCCCAAACCATTGAGTAAAATATCATTCTTGAGGTAGGAGGTTTAGGAGATTTCTAAGTAGCCAAGAAGGCCAAAGGAGAAGAGATGTGCACAAAATTACTTTAGAAAATTGTAGGTCCAGCTTCCTATAATAGGGAAAAAGGAGGACCATCTCTCCCCACTCAAACAAATGAACGAGTTTTTGTACCTATCACAAGTGAAGAGGCCACAATAGTACACACCCCAAATTCAAGCATTATGAAATTCTATGGTACACAGTACAACTTACTAGTGAAGTATAACAACCTACAATTGAATCTAAAATAGGGAATGCACAATCAAATGAATCTTGTTGGTGAGAAAAAATTTTGGGTGGAAAAATTAGATGTCTCCACAACGTTCACAGGGCTACGCCCCTCTATATTGAATGGTACAACTCCCATTATTGAATGTAGCTAATCCTAATCCTATCTAAATGTTATGGGGGACCAATTTTGTTGGGGATCACATAGGGACACATCATTGAACCTGTGGTAAAGTTCTAGTACGGGGGTATAAGGGAGGAAATTACAGAAATGAGAGAAATTATGAAAGGGAGATTATTGTCATGAGTAGGAAATTAGAGTCTCACACCCAGTAACCAAAGTAGTTCATCATTCAATATAGAGGAAACATAATGAATCTATCTAGTGAGATGGGAAAATTGAGACACCAATCTATCAGATTCATCTATCAAACATATAAATCTCTTGCGTCACTATCCTTAAGAGGTGTATAACGAGAGGGAAATAGAAGAACCATGAGATTCCTGTAACAACCATGGTTATCATGTCAATGATGAGAGGAAACCATGCATAAAAAGTTGCACACATTCATACATCTTGGAAAGAAGAAACTCTATTCCTTGATTGACATTTACACAAGTTTTACAAAGCAATTGAAAAGAAGAAAGTAGAAGAAATTGTAGATTTATTTCATGTATATTTGTGACACAAAGTCCAACAACAACCATCCAATATTGCCACAAAGTAGAAGTATTCAAAATATGGAATTTTTGGAATGGAGAATCCATCCCAATTTATACAATTTGAATTTACCTCTCATCTCCCTCACATGACTCTTTGTATTCCTATTCCACTTGTGACCTTTCACTTTTCATTAAATTAAGTATTTCTCTCATAATTTTGAGAAAATACTTTTACAATATTAAAATAGGTCACTTAAGTGAATAATAAAAAATACAATGATGAGGCCCAAAAGTAATTATAATGGAGAGAGAAAGAAGAGGGAGAAAGGGAGAAGGAGAGAGAAGAAGATGCTTTGAAGCGTGGATGAGGAACACTCCGCCTCTGGTGTAGATCAACCTTGTTGGTGAATCAGGTGAGATGCTCCAATGTAGTGAACTTTGAATCCTCAAACTATTTGCACCCGATAAATATCTTTTGAATGATGCCCAAAACCTCAAATTGAGTGTTTAGAAACACTATTGAATTATCACCTTGGTGGCCGTAGGCGTTTCTCACCAAGGTCCACTCTGAAGAAGTTTGAGGATTGAAACCAATCTCTGATGACTTTTTCTACATAGTCCTACTTTTGTACTCATCGAAACACTTTGATGAAACACATTTTGAATGCTTTTTCCCTATTACTGATGATCACAATTCCTCCTTTTGCATGATTCTTGGACATCTCGAGTCACGAAATGAGTGTTGAGAAACATTATTTTAGGACTTCTCAATGTGAGCTCGAGACGGAAACGAGCATTGCTCATGATGATCCTCCTCGATACTTGATTGATGAGCCACTTGTAATTCATTGAACTCTCTGACAAACTCATTTTGAATCACCCAACTCTCTGAGTGATGAATATGAATTCATCTATTGTGCCTTGTGATGCCTTGCATTACTTATGAGCACACTTGAATTTAGGACGATGCTTCCAAGACCAATATGAAGTTATCAATTCTCTGTTTGAGCCTTGGAATCATCTTACAATCCCATGAGGATGAAAAAAATTAGTGATATAAGTTACTATGGAGATGGTAGCAACTTTCTGCAATTGGAACTAAAAACTGCTATTTTTAGAAAGTTGGTCCTAGGAGCTGCTATTTTAGGCAATGTGATTTTTTTGTCCTATTTATTTCACCGAAGAATTTCCTTCATGTTTTGGGTTTGTCACTGGTGCCTTGGGATCAATTTGAAGCAATTTCCCTTTTTGGAAAGTTTTTTTCTCTTTTTACTTTTTTGACCCGCGCTCCCGATCTTCAAATTATATGATTTCAAAGATATGTTCTTCTGGAGGAGTTTGTCATTTTTGAAAAATTACTAAAAATCTAAAGTATGAAATAGTGGTACTTGCTATTTTTATAAGATTATATTTTGAGGGTCGGATCAATGAAAAATTAATTGATTATTTCTAGTTTTTTTCTTCAGATGCTTTGTTCAAATTTTTGGCTCAATCTACTTCACGGTTTGATGGAAAATGAAGATAAAGCATTCTAGGGCAAATTTTTTTGAATGGTTTCTTTAAAAAATATATAATTTATCAGATATTTATATTTTTACTTCCCTAATGCATTTTTATAATGGATATTTTCTCAAAATATCATAGGAATCTGATGCACGGTTTGAGAGATATGAGCAATTTGTGGTTTTTGTGCCCTAGGGTTTCTAATAACTCTTGATCATGGAGTTTGCTTTAAAATATTTGTTCCTCATGTTGTAGAAGTGTGGAATAGTTGAAAAATTATGTTGGAGGTGGTGGAAAGGTTGTGGAAGCAGCAAAAATGGAGGAGAGGAAGAGATTCCGACAGTTGGAGAAGACTTGTGCGTGCGTCATTGGAAGAATGGAAGCAGCTAGTGGCAGCCCAACAATTAGAAATTTTACAATATTTTAATGCATTGGGGAGAAGTGCACTTTTTTCACCACTTTCACCAAATTTTTGGTTCACTTGGTGTAAAAAATTGTGCCCCATCCCCATTGGTCCACTTTTCACAATGTAATTTTCCGTTAAGTGGGGGCTTAGAAATAACACCTTTTTGGTATGTCGGGGTCACATGATGAAATGAGGGATTAAATGGGAGGGTTGGGGATATTTTTGTCCCAAACATCCCAAATATTTTGTGCACATGGGACATAAAAATGCACCCTCACCCTGGCTTGACAAGTGGCGGAGTGTGATTACATGGAACGGGGCTAGGAAATGGAGCATGGGGGCTTAACCTTGCAAAAAGAGATGAACTCTGGTCATGTGGAGGGTTCGGGGGAAAAAATTGGGTAGGTTATAATTTTATTGCACCTCTTTTACAAAAGAGTTTCTGCAATTGGTGTAAAAAATTGTGCCACTCTCCCATTGGTTGGATTTCCAACCCAAAAATGACTAACTGTTGAAGCTTGTGCTTTGGAGAACGACTTGTCGGGACCATAAATTTAGTTCCCAGAGGAGTTTTTGATGAAATTTTATATGATTACACCTTGAAATGACCTTCTAAATCCAATGGTGGTGGTCTCATCCTCTTATTCTTCCTGAAACCCCCTAAAAATAGGCTTTTTCTTGTTTGAACAGGTTGGTCAGCTAAAAAATGGTTATAGATAGGATGCACCTAGGTGTTCTGAAAAATATGATTCCACCATATTTTATGGATATGAATTACCTTTCTGAAAATATATGTTTTGAATCTTAACTCCTTACGTAACTCTCAAAATTGCTTCCCGAAGCTCAAGGGCTTTTTAGCACTATGCACTTGCCTAGGCCTCCAAGACCCACTTTTGTTGGAGCTACTCCAAAACTTATGAAACCTTCCAAAAATATTTTCACAATTTTCTTGGCTCTCTGATGCACCTCCATGATGATTTCAAACCCTTCTTGCACTTCTGGGTGCGCATGAGCCTTAGAAAAGCCAGAAATTGACCTTTCCCAAGCTTGCCAAAAAGACTGTCTTGATGAATCTTGCATTAGAAGAACTTGGAATGACTATATATCCCTAAATCACCTAAGGGAACATTGACACAACATTTTAAATTTTCTAGATAAGTAAGACATGACTGACCTTGGGGATTAGGGTGATATGATGGAGGACTCAAGATGACCTTTGAGTGAAAGTTTCGAGTAGGGTATGGTTTTCATGCTTGAAAATTGGGAAGTTTCTTGTTACACATTTGCGCATGATAAAAAAGATGAAGAAATGGTTGTTAGTAAACAAATGGTCGCTTATATGCCACAACTAATGGTTATAGCACCAATAATACCATTCATACTCGGTGAGTAAATACCTCTTGGGGATGGTTGGCGAGGCTCTCCTACCAAGAATAAGGCAAGGGTACAGATAAACATAGAGGCACTAATAAGGGTTACACCTTATGGATCATTGATGCCACCTAAGAATGCAAAAACCATGTTTAGGACATTGGTGGGAAATCAAGGAAATGTGTACTTGTAGGTAGCTACTCCACACAATTAATTTTCAATGGAAGAAGAAACTATGTCATATTACCAAGTTACTAGGATCCCTTTGGGAAAAAAGTCTAAAGAGGGAATAAAGCATGACCTTCGGGTAGTATTATAAGATGTGGTGTGAAAAATTGATAATGAAAAATAAACTAAATAGAATTTAAAAGAAAAATTTGAATCTCTAACCAATATTGTGAAAAAAAAATGTCAATTTGTAGTCACTTTTGCACCCACTAAAAACAAGGGAACCTCATGCACGCTAGCCTATCACCGAGCGAGCACTTTGGGCATTCACCTAAGGCGCGCGTGAGGGAGCTGAGTCTCTCTTTTATGTGAGTTTAGGGAAGGCATAGCTCATGACTCTAGCTTAGTGAATTAATAGACATGAAGAGCTATAGAGCTCAGGACGGCTTTTATACCCCTTCAGTCATAGTAGAACCAAAACGCACAACAAAAATAATAGAACTAAGAGTTATAAATATACTACTATACTTAACCATTCAAGTAAGATTCATGATTATATATGAACAGTAGTACAATAGAAGTATGCAGGTAATACAAGGAAATATTCTTAACACATTTGACATGGTAACCTTATCACATTCATTCATAGTGTTACTTATAAAATATTACAGAAGGCAGACCGTAGTCATGCACCAAATGTGGATCCATACATGTATTCTCACAAGACAAAAATTTCACTCCCCATTTCCCCATTATATCCTTACTTGAATTTTTTACCCATTTTCATCCCATAGTTCCCGCAGTAATTCTGTAGAGCTCCGCTACCTTATTTTTGTCTCCTTTCTTTGCCAAGGACACGCATATAAATAGGCCTCTGAGCTCTAACAAAATCCTCTACAGCCTCAGATCTAGCCCCAAGTGTCAAGGTGTGGGTCACCCCGGGCACATGCCTCTCCGTGTCATGATTAAATTTTTGGATTTTTCTATCACAATGTATATTCCTTCCAGGACACCCTGTCACCAGGATGTAACCTTATCCGAACAAAACACGTTCTTCATGTGTTCTATCCCAAAGGCCAAAAATAAATAAGTCCTAGATTGTTCTTCATGTAGTGCACATGTCCCTGGGTTCTTCAAGAAGCCTTTTGAACTCTTCCTTGCATGCCTATACTTGCGCACTTTCTCCTGCCATGCGCACCTATGCGCCCTTAAGATTTGGAAGCTAAAATTAGGGGCCCAACATTACCCCACACTTCACCTATTCTCTGCCCTTGAGAACCTTCTCAAAGAATGCAGTACAAAAGAATGCAAGGCCTTTCCTTGGAAAAGAATGGGGGAAAGAATAAAGAAAGGGGAAGAGAAAGAATAGGGGGAAAATTTCCTAAAGAAGGAGGGGAAAGTTTTGCTAGAGGTCGGCCTCCAGTGTACTCCAAGTGCTGACTTCCTTCTATGCTTTAGTGCAGATGTCACCAACCAAGGTGCTCACCTCGTCATAAGTTAGCCCCTCCCCTTGTGTGGTAATGGTTTCTACCACAGTCTCTAGTTCTTTAGCATGGTCCTCCAGGGCATCCATCTTCCTTGTAATGACCTTGTAGAGCTCTTTTAGCTGGGTTTTGATTGAGACTCACCAGTTCTCAATGGTTTTGATTTCTTCTCTACCTCAGCCATGATCCTTTCCCACTCGGATCTATTGCCCTTATTATTTTCTCTGAATTCCTTCAACTCGGCCTCATTACTGTAAGCAGTATGCTTGTCACTTTGTCTTGATCTGTACAGTGGTCGTAAGTGACCCCCACAGTTTGTGTGGATGTTCTTATGTCGGTGAGCACCTTGTTGTATTCAGCCACGAGCACGACGACCTTCAACTTGTCTTCTTTCTCCAAGCACACCGCTACCTCTTCTACCGACTCTAAATCCAAGGGCTTCCTCTCCATGGTGAGGATCTGATTCAAGTCCTCTAGGCACTCCAGGGAGGATCTATACCTTTGCACAGGAGTGTTAAGGTCTAGGTGCTTCATGATAATTGATTAGGAGATGAGCTCCACCTTAGAAACTTCGCACTCCTCGGCATTTTCCTTTTGAAGCTCCTCTCCGTAGTTGTGCACTTGATTAATTTATCCAAGATGAGATCCTTCATTAGCTTCACCACTTTCTCCTTTCTTTTCTCCAACTGGTCCTCCAAGGCTCTAACCCTATCATTTCTACTAAAGAGCCTAGCCTCAATTTCCACTGAGACTTTGTTCAACATGTTGCACACTTGCTCATCTGATAGTTACTACATGTTTACAATGGGGTTGTCTCCCTTTCCTTCAGATAGCTTCAATACTACTCCTTGGTTAATTTTTAATTCAGGTTCATTGAGGTGGGAGTCAAATGCCCAAGATAGTATCTTCCTCATTCACGGGTATCCTCCCTCAGGGTCAAAGGACTCCATGGTAGTGAGCTCCTTGGTGGGCATGGTACTTTGGAAATGTGTGCACAAATTTTTTTGGGGTCATCAATGTAACTCATCATTTTCCTTCCCCCTTCTACGTGTTTACTTCCCATGTGCATGCCCTTGGGAACAATTACCGAGAGAGTTGGTCCTTTCATGCTACTTCCACTCTTCTCCCTCTGTTCCTTCTTGAACTTGCTGAGCACAAGGTCCCTGGCTGCCGCCTGCGCTGACTCTTCATTGACCAAGGCATCAATTATCTTTTCTTCCTCTCTTGTTACCTTCTCATCCACCTCCTCCTCAGTGAGCTTGGGCACATCTGGTTCCTTGGTACTAGCCCCTTTTCTCCCCTCTTCACCATGCATGCCTTCCTCCCTTTGGACATCTTTCCTTCTTACAAAAATGAAGGCATCATTTGCATTCTCAGCCTCCTCTCCTTCTGAGTCATGGATATTAATTGGCTCTTGATTGACCTCTAGCTCCTCCCCTTCATTGTCATCCCTTTCACCTACATAGGTGTTTAGGTCATTCATATCTTCAGACCCTTGTACCTCCATTCCTTGTTCTTCTTCTCTACCCAAAAATTTGGAGTGGGGGATGTTGTCTTTTCTTCATCTGAAGGTTCTTCAAGGGATGGTGGCTTCGTAGCTCCGGGGTCTTTTCCCTAACCACTGTTCTTCTCTTCTTCTGAACATAGGTACTTGGCCCCATGGTACCTACATACTGCCTCCCCACCACCCCTTGTTCTTCCTCTTCTTCTTCTTTCTCCTTTCGCTTTAGCATTGGCTTCTTCCTTCCCATGGGGTCATCTGGGATGGATATTTCATTTTCTATGTATGCACCCTTCTCAAACTTTGGCCTTATGCATAGGTAAATTCTAGCAGTAACACTCTCAGCAATCGGTAAGGTCATCGGCCTTATGATGTGCACGTCCTGTGACATGTACCTTTCAATGTATGTGTACTTTCCTGGATAGACCAACTTCTTCCTCATCTCTTTGTGTTCACTATCAAGGGTGGACAGGTTGAGTCTTAACTTCTTCAACTCCTTATATCTGTTTACCCTTGCCTAGAAGAATTGGGTAGTAAATGAGAAGGGGAGTTTGCACCAGGGACTCCAACTACCGTCCACCAAGATAAATCTGCCAATGCAAAAGTGTTGGTACACTGCGAACTCTGCTTCTCCTTTAGTCATCATGGGGAGTTTCTCTGGGATCCGCCATTCTACCCCGAATGTGTTCCTAAGGCGCGTATACCATTTATCCAAGTGTGCCTTGTGCACCCTGTCATTGACTCACAAGTATACTTCTGGAACCTATCTGCAGGTAAAGGGTCTTCATCGGGGTACTCCCATACGAACTTATCAGATGCATCTGGCACCCTAATTTCTGAGAACACAATGGTTAGTAGAATGTTCCCAAACAATATCTTTCCTCCATCCTCTGTGCTACTTATAATCTCGTCTGCTATGTACTAGGAGATATTGTACATGGTGCCTTCCATGACCTTTCTACAGACATTCAACCAGGGCTTGCTCACCGGGTCCACCTCTCTTGTCCATTTAGCTTGGAAATGAGGTGCATGGCCATTTTCATCACCAGATCACTGATATCCATGACGTTGTAGTACCTCGATCCCTTCTTATAATCCTGGGATGTGATGGTTTCCTTTATTGCCTCCTCATCCTAGAGGTTGTCTAGGATCATGTCCCCTTTATAGCTTAGGCCTGTAAAGTGTGAGATTAGTTGTGGGGTTATGCACATCTTGCACCCTGAAAAGAAGAAGAAATCTTTGTGCACGCACGTCATTATCCATTCGTACAATCACTCAGGATT
Source organism: Taxus wallichiana var. yunnanensis (assembly GCA_018340775.1). NCBI lineage: Eukaryota > Viridiplantae > Streptophyta > Pinopsida > Cupressales > Taxaceae > Taxus > Taxus wallichiana. The sequence continues at coordinate 48,858,992 of CM031244.1, read as the reverse complement.
TTCAAAGTAGGGAAACTCACAAAATCTAGAGAAGCCCTACCTTATCCATTTTCACCTTGACTACATCGCTGTAAATCAGCATCCCGTCAGGTGTTCATTTGTTTGTGGGGCACACCAGCTCTAGTGCCATTTCCTTCACAATTATACTCAACCGGTGATTGTAATCAATTACGGTCATCTGTCTGATGTGGGACTCCCACTCTTGTCCTAGCAAAACCCCATCTAGGTATTACATCTCTGAGTACCATTCCTCATTGGTATCCAAGGAGATTTCATCTTCTTTCTTCTTTCCTTTTCCCTTCCCCTTTCCCTTCTTAGATTACACCACAGGCTTATCAACTAGTTTTGTGGCCGTCATTTTACCCTTTGCTTTCATTCCTTGGTTTCCTTCGAGTTGTCTGAGAGTTTTCTTCGCATGCCCCATGCCCTAGGGTACAAACCCTAATTTCTGATTTCCCTCTTTCGATCACGGCGTTCTTTCACAACTTTCCTCACACCCGTAAATCACTTCTACTCTAGTTTGTAGATCAACTGGACTGATTGCACGTGAGTTTATGAGATTCTCCTTCACACGAGTTAGCTCTCAAACCCTAGCTCTTGAAATAAAATTATTCTCCTTATTTTCGTAAAGTAAAATAATGAACTTACCATCCTTGTATTTATAGCTTTTCCCACTTTTACACATTAAAGGCTAGGCTACCTACCACCGTATGACAATATTTAATGTGGTGTTTTCAAACAAGCCTGACTTCAGCACTTTTCCTCGCATGCTTGATTCTTACGTGAAACATTTTTCACTGCACCCAATCCTTGCATGAAAACTTTTCCAACCTTCTGGCATGTAGACAATCCATCTTGACAGAAGACTTTTGCATGCGTGTTACCAACACCAAAGGAACCTCTTCCATCCTCATGATTCTTGCTTTCACCTACCTCATGTTTTTGCACTTTCTCTTCTTTGTACATGGATTTCTAATGGAACTCTATTTTGTCATCCATCTGCCTTCCTAATGCATCTTTTCAATAGGGCTAGTTCGAACGGTCTACCAACTCAATCTTCCTATAGAATAACTTCATGCCTCTCTTAATCACCTCACCCCACACTAAATCTATGTCCGGTCATCACATGCCCTGATCATAAGTTTAAAAATTAATAAGGTTACTGTGCCCAAGGCACAAAACAAGACAACAATGTGAAAGGGAAAAACAAGAAAGGAAAAGCATAAAAGGAAACTCTAAACTAACTGGAAAAACTTATTTACAAACACCAAGAATCATTATTTATAGTAGGGCTTCAGCCTACTCCCATTGAAGTGTCTAGGTAATTTTGTTCCATCTAGCGCTTGTAGCTGGCATGCGCTGAATCAAGGATGTATGAAATTACATAAGGACCCAACCAATGCACCTTCAACTTTCCAAGATGGCGTAGAAATTTAGAATCATATAACAATACCATCTGGCCAACCTCAAACTATTTGTTTTTAATGTGGCGGTCGTGCCATGCCTTTTGTTTAGATTTTTTAGTTGTTTGGCTCCATCTTGCTAGTGAGCACCTTTCATCCAACTTTATTAATTCATCAATTCTCTCTCCAGTGCTTGTTCATCGTCCAATCCTCTTGCGCGCGCTATACGCAGCAATGGTAGCATAAATTCAACCGGTAAAATAGCCTCCATGTGAAACACCAGTTGAAATGGTGTGGCCTTGTTCAACCTTTTATACATTGTTCTGTATGCCCAAAGGACTGCTGACACCTTGTCATCCCAATCCTACCTTCCTACGTCACATATCTTAGTCAATGTGTGACTAAGGATTTTTCTGAATGCCTCTGCAGTTCCGTTTGCCTAAGAGTGATACAGGGTAGTCTTGTGATGGGCTACCATGAATTCTGCCAATAGGATCCTAATTGTTTCATTTAAGAAGTGAGTTCCCCTATCACTTGTTAAACTTAATGGACACCCATACCTGCTGATAATGTTCTCCCACAAAAATCTAGCAGCCATGGCTATGGTGTAATCCCTAGTGGGTGTGGCCTCTGCCCACCTTGTCAGATAATCAGTATAGGTAATAATATACCATGAGTTATTCCTTCACGTAGCTGGAAAGATTAGTCCAATGAAATCTATTGGCCATTTTTCAAAAGGTTCCACTCTAGAGATGGGGTGTAAGGGCATCTCATCCATTTCTATGTTTTTCAAGGAGTTGGCAGTGGTCACAGGCCTTGCAAAACTCAATACAATCCTAGTGAATCGTTTCCCACCATAGTCCAGTGACTAGGATCTTGCACATAGTTGCATTACTCGCATAATTTCCTCTAGCAATCCCACCATGGGATGCATCTATTATAGCTATGCGTTCATGTTCTAGTACACACTGGCACAAAACATCATCGCGACCCATTTTATGAAAATCCCCATTGATCAACATGAAGGGCATTACGTGTATGGCTAACTTTTTCCTTTCCAGAGCATTCATCCCTTCAGTGCCACTCCTTCCTTGAGAAAGATAGCAATTTCTTGTAGTTCTAATGGTGCGTGCCGCAATCGAACAATTGTGCATCCGACATGGTTTCCTCAATACTCGTGCATCCTCTTCAATCAATCCTTGATAAATGATCGGCCCACAATTATTCTTTCTTGGTTTTACCACCACTTTGAATTCAAATTCCTAAAATAGAAGAACCCAATGACATATGTGCCCTTGCAACACTGCTTTGTTTACCAGATAATTCAATGCCATATGGTCAGTGTAGAATATGAAAGTATTTTCTAGCAGATATTGCCTAAATTTTTGGAGCACGTAGATCATTGACAATGCCTCACACTCGGTCATTGTATAATTTTGTTCTGCTAGTGTTAACTTTCTACTTGTAAAACACAAAGGATGATCAACAATCCCCTCTCCCGGTTGCGCAAGAACAACTCCTATATCTGTACCAGAGGCATCCACGTGGACATGGAAAGGTTTATCCCATGATGGGAATTGTAGAATAGGTGTGGTGATAAGCCTTTCTTTTAGAGTGTCAAATGCCCTCTGTTGTGCCTCTCCCCACTGAAAGGAACTCTTGTGTCTAAGCACTATTTCCAAAAGTGTAGCAATCTTGACATATCCCATAATGAAATTTCTGTAGTACCCAGTGTGTCCAAGAAATCCACACATGATGCTTTGGCTGGTAGGCTCCCCTAATCCCACAATAATAACAACCTTCGCAGGATCTACCAGTAAGCCCTCTTTACATATGATATGCCCCAAAAATGTTCCAAAAGGAGTTGTAAAGATACATTTCTTAATGTTGAGGGAGATCCTCAACTACCGACATCTTTCAAACATCAACCTTAAGTTATCAAAATGGTCCTTGACCAACCCATACATTGTCCAATCATCCAAATATACCTGAAGAAACTTGTGGATGAAGTCCTTAAATGCTTGTACCACTATGCGCAAAAATATAGCGGGTGCATTCTTCAGCCCAAAGGGCATGATCATATATGCAAAAATTCCCCACTCGGTGGTGAAATTCATCTTATCTTGGTTTTCCTTGGCAATCCTTACTTGGTGATATCCCGAGAATCCATCCGTAAAGGAATAGACCTCGCACCCAGCAACTCCTTCCAAAATCTCTTCAGTAAAGGGGGTGGGAAAATGATCTATGATACAAACAGTGTTTAATTGCCTGTAATCCACACATATCCTAATCTATCCATCCTTCTTTATGTTAATCACCATTAGAATTATCCACTCTGATTCCTCCATAGCCTCAATGATACTGGATGCTATCATCTTGTCTAGTTCTTCTTTAACCCTTATGCGTATGTTGGGATTCATCCTGTAAGGCCTCTTCCTGATCGGTGCACACCATCTTTCAACCTTATCCTCATTTCCCCTAATGAATGGTGGATGCCTTTTAACTCATGGTACCCGCTCGAGAATAAATCCTCAAATTCACGTAAGAGATTGATGATCTTTGATACTTCCCTATCCAACCAATAGTCCCCAATGATAGCCTCTTTGGGTTCCTCTTCCGAGCCGATGTTAACTTTCTTGGTTTTGAGTGGTTCATGATATGTGTGCGCACATGCATCCACACTGCTAACTAATTTGCGCACCCCAATCAAATGGTCGACATTCAGGTTCTCTATCTCTTCTCCATCAACAAGGTATACCATCTTTCCTTTCTCCCTTTCAGCACACACACGCTCGAATTGTATGTCTTTTGGTTCTTCTTCTTTGAACCACGCTTCTAAACTAGGTCCACCGAGTAAGTTTACTAACCTATCTTCCAACACGGCATAATCCCCCAGTGAGGCATTTTATAGTTTACAATGCCTCATCAACTGGTTGCTTGGTACTTCGGTACTCGAATGTGTGGACCAAGTCAGTCGTTAATTTCTGCCAACTTCCCATTTGGCGACATGTTTTAGAATGGATATACCACATGTGCGCATAACCTTGTAATGTCAAATACAAATTATACACCCAAAGAGAGGGTGGTAAGGCTTCCACACCTTCTCCCTAGACCCTCTCACATGCCCGGATGTGGGAAGAGGTGAGTCCATTGCCATTGTAATCCTTAATAGCAGTGGATACATTATTTTTCAAGAATCAGATAGTGAGTGCAATTCAAACTTCATGCCATTCCAACAAGTTTTCACTATGCGTGGCCCACCACCTTGCTATTGTGCTAATCAAAACATAACCTAGCATACTTGACCACTCATCCTCCCTCTGTGCAAGCTTCCATCTCTCTCAAGACCCTCGGGTCTGCATCCCCATAATACTTTAGTATTGTCTTTCCTCCCAAGTGCCAAACTGTACGCGTCATTATTACCTTGGTTACTGATCCTTTCAGATGTCACCCAATAAATTCATAAGTCCCATGCACCCAATTATCACATGCTATATTGGTAGTATCACCGGCAGTTGTGCATCATGAAATTGATGAGTCCTTTTGTAGGGTGGATGGTCTCTGGATCTCTTATGGAGCACACACATATTTTTTTCAGGACTTCCTCCCAAGGGATTCGGATAGGGGGTGGACTTCCCATCAACCAGTGGTATAACTACCTGCTCTTCCTTGTTCTCAAAGCTTATGTACCCCTTGTTAAACCGGAGATCTGCATTATTCTTATAACACCACGGGTGTCCAAGTAGAGCTGGGAAATTATCTACCTCGGAAAGTGCTAAGACTTCAAAATCCCTAGTGAACCTAGTCCCCTGAATAGTAATGGTTGTATCCTTCAAGACACCTATGGGCATCACCTTTGTCTTATTTTCCATATACAACACATTTGAAGATGGCTATAATGCAAGCCTTCCCATTTGATGTCAGGAATCCAGAGTGAGAACATTAACCTCCACGCCTATGTCAATGAGGATGTTGCTAAGCAACCATCCATCCACTACTACATTCAGGGTAATCTCTTTGTCATAATCAAGGCTATGAGGTGGAAGGTTTGCATGCAGGATCTGCCTTTTGTGTTCTTCCTTGGTGCATGGTACCTTTTCTCTCAACCATGCCCCTAGCAAGGGAATAATATTCTCCTGCCTCAACAGTTTACACACCTCCTTAACCTCATCCAAGTCATCCCTTGGTGCTTCCACTAGCCTCCTTTGCTCATCTTTTCTAGTATTCTCTTTTAAGCATTAGATATCCCCTTGTAAGATCAAATTATGTCCTTGGTTTCCTGGTAGACTTATTTCTGGTGAGCCAGGTTTGGATACTTCCCATGTACTACTTCTTCTTTTGAAACTAGAGGTCTCTGCCTAGGCACTTCTTTTACGCATGAAGATTCCACCCTCATTGTTACCATAATAGGCTCTAGTTCTGATTCACGTATTACTCGTGGAAGCCACTATGCATTAGCCTTCTTAATACTCACCATGGTAGTGCCCTTATCATTCTGGTACTGCTGACTCATATGTTTGTACAACTCTGGGCATTCTTTATACTTATGTTTCTTTCCACACCAGGAGCATTGTAGAAGATCTAGAAAATCACGCTTATAATGGTATGTGGCTCCACAATTAAAACATGTCCCACATGGGAACTCACTTCTTCCTCTATGGTTACCATGACCATGAAATCCTCCATGAAACCCTCTTCCACGCGCATCTCCATCTTTGCGCTCCTCATACCGACATTCATCTCCTTTGGAACTGCTGGCAATGCCAGTCTGGCACACACCAAGATCAATTGCCTCATGAATATGGTCAATCAATCTACAATCCTTGGTGTCATGAGTGGTTGAGGTACATATTTTACAATAACAAGATACATTTTTATGGATCACGCACTACAACAGGGGGCACCTACTTGCATCATGGTCCTCGTGACATATCTCATAGTTTACTGCCATGGCATGTACCACCTTCCGAGTACATATCCCACCATTATCCTTTGTGTGTCCTTCCATGTTATAATCCATGCACCACATTCCTCCATGAATCTCTGGAACTATGTTGGTAGACAATTTCTCCAATTGCTTAGCCATGGCGATATCTGAGCCTCTAGAAATGGGCTAACACTAGTGTCAACACTACCAACTGCTTTAGCACATAAAGTAGCTTCCAATGCTTCACGCGGGTCCGTGAACGTTTTATGAGATAAGGCCCTCCTAAAGGGTGTGATCAATCCTCCGAAAAACCATTGAGCATGTTGTGAAGGGTGGATATCATAAGATAGCTTAGACAAAAGAGTTTTAAAGTGTGCATCATATTCCTTCATGATCTTTGCCATTCCTATGGATTACCTTGAAAGAGCTAATGCTCTTCTGTTTAAATTTATGTATGTGGAATTTCACCAAGAATGCATTTCTCGGTGCGGTATAATCAAAAACAGATCGATGAGGGTCATAATTTCTATACCAACTATGCACGCGCGTCTTTGTAAGGTCATCACAAATTAATTGGCCTTTCGATCCCGTGTCATGATTCCCTTTAGGCGCCATAGCAGCTCTCGCACTTATGCACATGCTCCATGGCATATTTTATTCCACCGTAATATGGCAAGTGTAGAGACATCTCAAAACTACTTGAGGAGGTGGTGAGGCCCTTGCCTTCCCGATCCAGCCCCTTGGTTTCCTCCAAGGTGTTTCCTCCTCCACCGGATCCACTAGATCCTGAGCCACCAGCTCCACCACTTCCACCTCCTAATCCTCCCGTGTTAGGTACAAGGCCCGTGTTTATCATGCTGAGTGCTCCCATCGTCCCACTAAATGCGCACCGAAATTTTGTGAACTAGTACCACTCCTAGTTGTAGTTCCTCCACCACTTCCTAACGCACTTCCAAAACCAGCCGTATATGTGCCTTGTCCAAACATTCCACCTAATATCGGAATAGTGTGTGACGCCATAGTCCCAAATGAGAAATTGTATATTCTAGGTGCCAATAGGTTGCTTCCACCAATATCTAATGGATCAACTGTACTCTTCCCTCATTCAAACAAACCAAGCACCAAGGTCTAGTCACTAGGTTGGGTTAGATGTGTGCTAATGTAACATCCTCGACTTTGGAACTCAATATTTTTAATAAGGCTTAATTGGAATGATATTTTGTGGAATTCGACTTATGAGTTATTTTGGCATTAACTTATGTGTTAATTATTCCTTTTGGAATGTGGCACATAGTTTCATTTAAAATAAATAAATAAAATTAAATTTAGCCTAAAAGCTAATTGGAGGCATTTTTGAAGTTTAATTATGTTTAAATGGATTTTGGAATCCATGGAATAAAGGAGAGTTAGGTTTTGATTTTTACCATTTAGCATGCCGTGAAGAGAGGAGGAAGTAGAGGAGAGACCATGTCAAAAAAAAATCTGGAGGATTTCATGGAAGTTTTACGGCCATTTGGTGCTGATTTTGGGCCTGTATTTTGGGGATCTTTCCATTCTTTATTGCAGCAATGTTGGGGAGAAATTTTCTATAAAAATAAATAAGGTTTTGGAGTTTATTTTGTGTGGTGTGGAGCTAAGAAGCTGGAGGAAGAAAAATAGAGAAGGAAAGAGGAAATCACAAAGGGTTTTTGGTCTTCTTCATCAAGAATATTTCAGGCAAGGGTTTCTTGTTTTTGTCTATGCAATATTTTACAAGTAAATGCATATTCAGCTTTATTCCTCTTCTAGGTAATGAGAAATATGGATTATCTATTGTGGGTATTAATATTTTCGAGTTGATCCTGTATGGGTATTTGGAAAATATGTTTATTTTAATATGGGCATTTTATATTTTGGATCTCTCATGTATGAGAGCCAAAGATCTCTTTTTTTTATCTTTACTTGATAAATGGAATCCATGAGGTTATTCATTTGGTTGTTGAGAGAAGATTTCTTGACATTTTCACTATGGGTTTTGGACTGGTCTCTTGGCTGCATTTTTAAATGCTGGAATGCTGTATTTTTGCTGATTCGTTGATTTTCTTCAGCTGTTATAAGTTGGGTTATTTGCTGTTGGAAGTGCTGTTTTTTTTAATTAAATTAGTGCTGCATTTCTTACTGCAGTGTTGGCTGTTGTAATGCCGAGTTTTGGGTAAACCTTTACTGTGGGTAGTTAATATTTGATGTGTTATTTAGCTGTAACACTAGCTATCAAAACACAGTGCTTTGGGGTGATTTCTATGCTCCAGGTTGCTGTTGGATTGCTGTTTTCTTTACTGCAGTGTTTGCTGTTAGTACGCTGCATTTTGTCAAATGGTTAATGTGCAATCATTTGCATAGCATTTGAAAGAATGTTTTACTATGACATTTTGTCAAATGATTAGTGTGTAATCATTTGGATAGAATATTTAAAGAATCATGTGTTGTGACATTACGTCAAACAGTTGATATGCAATCTTTTGATTGTTGTTTATTTGCTGCAGTGTTTGCTGTTAATACGCTGCATTTTGTCAAATGATTAGTGTACAATCATTTGGCTACAATATTTAAAGAATCATGTGTTGTGGCATTACATCAAATACTTGATATGCAATCTTTTGATTGTTGTTTCTATTTTCTGCAGTTGTTTGTTGCTAAAATGAATTCGTTGGAATTGAAGTGAATATCTTTATGGCATTTTATTATACTGCTGGAAAAAATTTTGTTTGAATTTATGTGAAGTTATTTCATAGCATTTTATTATCTTTGGATTGGATTCATTGGAATTTATGTGAAGTTCTTTTATGACACTTTGTCATGCTTTCTTTGAAAGGCATTCTTGGATTATATTGAAGTTTATATTATGACATTTGGTCATATGGATCTCATGCATTCTTTGAGTATAAAAGGATTTGTTGTGCTTGTTGAAAATGCATTATGTTGCTGATCTGATTTGGCATATTGTTCATTCTGAGCTTGTGAAGTGAAGTTCATGACATGAAATTTTGTCATACAATTGGTATGCATTCCTTGGATATATGTGAAGTTCATTATATGACATTTTGTCATATGGTTGGCATGCATTCTTGGGTATAAAGGATATTTTGTTCCTCTTGGAAATTATGTTATGTTGCTGATCTGATTTGGCATAAAGTTCATTGTAAGAATTGTAAAGTGAAGTTCATGTTGAAGCTTTGACAATTGCTTATCATGCCTTCTCCTTTTTACATGGAGCCTATATGTGACATTTCTTCAAACAGTTGGTATGCTGATTTGATTTGGCATGAAATAATATTATGAAATGCATTATGTAATCAGCCTTACATGAGGTAAGTTTTATGCATTTTCATGTAAGATGGTTAAGACACCACTCTTGAAAGATATTCTGAACTTGGTTAGTTCGTGCATGCATACATGCTTTTTGAAATCATTATTATAATAATGAATGAATTAGTATGCTGATGCATGACTGTATATTCTAAATACGTTTTCATTTGTAGAATACTACATATATGAAAATGGAAATCCTTGCCAGTTCAGTTTGAGCTGACCCCTTTGTGGAAAATACAAGCCATTCTGGAGATAAGGGAAAGGAAAGAATCTGAAGGGATTCAAGCTGATTTCAGATCTTGATTAGTTTCTTTTATATTTCAGTTATGGAATAAATTGTACTTGATGTACTATTGGAATAATCAATATATTATATAAGCTTATGAGGCTCTTTGTCATTGCATGTGACTTATAAGATTGTCTTCGAGATATCGAAAATAATGAAATGTCCTTTGGACTCAATGCTGATTTTTATCAATATGTTTAGCACATATGATTTGTTTGTATAATTTTATGATTTGATTATGTGAGAAATCAACATATCAACTTAATAACGGGAATAATGGGAGTTAGAAAAAAAATTGGACCTCGGTTCTCGAGGTCCTTACACTTGGTATCAGAGCGAGGTTGTATAACACTTAGGCCTCTGGGAACGTTATCTAATACTTCTCTTTGTACTTACCAGGAACAATGGTAAGAACTCGGAGCAATGGTGGTGTGAATAATCCAAACCAAGGTCGTGGTGGCCGAAGGGGAGGAGCTGGAAGAGGTACAGGTAGAGGAGTTGGTGGAAACATCAACCCTGTCCTCAACCCCACTAAAGAAGTCCTAAATGAAATTCTCAGATCACAACACTTTGCAAGATAGATTGACAACTCACGAGAGGAACCTAGAGCAAAATAATGGCCTAGGGGGTAATCATGTAAGACATGACCAACATGAGGTAAACCTGGGAGACTTGAACAACCAGCGCATGCTCATGAAGATTTACCCATAGGGAATAGAGTAATAGATCCCTTCCTCAAGGAATCAAGAAAGTGCCTATTCCTAGATTCAAAGGGTTATCCACTGACTCGGGTGACAAAGCTGAGGCTTGGTTGTTTAACTTACAACAATACTTTGGGTTGCATGATTGCAACTCCAATACTAAGGCCCATATTGCGCTTTACCACCTCAAGAGCATGTTGTCTTGTGGTGGGTTCATTTGAAGCAAGTCAAGGGTTATGTGGATTCCACCATTACTTGGGAAAATTTTGAGAAGAAATTCAAAACTAGATATGTCTCGAATAATCACCGAGAAAGGAAGCAAACCGAGTTTCATAGTTTGAAACAAAATAACATGACCAGAAAGCCGAGTATGAAGCTCGGTTTTAGATCTCGATCCGTCATGTGGACTATATGAAGGATGAAGAATCTAAGGTAACCAAGTTCAAACTGGGTTTGAGAGAGGTTATCCGGCAAGATGTAAATATGGTCAACCCTAAGAGTCTTGCACAAGTAGTTAGTGCAGCCTACAGGCGGAAGAAAAGAGCAATCTCGATTAAAATACCGCCAGGAAATGAAAGAGAAGGTAACAAACAGTAAGAAGACTGTTATTTCCTCTTTTAGACCTTACCGAAACCAGATTTCAAAAGGACTAATTTTAATGGCAAGAAGAACAATGGAAAGTTTCATGGAAATAATAACCGGGGAGGGCCAAGGCCTCCCATTAAACAACAAAATAATCAACAGGTTGGTGGCAATAGATACACACCTGCTACAGAGCCAACAAGGTTCCAGTGGCAAACAATGAACCTCAACAAGGTTGTTGGACATGTGGTAAGAACCATTACCAAAGAGATTGCCTAGAATTCCTTGCAAGCAAGACAACAAGCCACCAAGTCTACGCAACGGTAGATAACCGCAAGGCTGAGCACCAAGCAACCCCTATTGAGACTAGAGGTAAAATCTTTGATGCTGAAATTTCTATTCTATTTGATTCTGGAGCATCTGATTGCTTTGTGTCTCCTAGAATAGTGCAAAAGCTAAATCTGAAAACTATTCCTATGAAAGAAAAATGGCAAGTAGAATTTGGGACTGGTAAAAAGTGCAGATTTCTTAATATTTAGATCAAATAGACCTTGATCTAGGGATGTTTAAAACTAGATTAAATCTGCATGTTGTTCCTTTGGGATCTTATGATATGATTATCGGCATGGATTGGTTGCAAGACCATAAAGCTCAGATTGATTGTTTTGACAAAAGAATACATTGTTTTGATGATTTTGGCTTTGAACAAGTTCTGCTTGGTATAAATAATAAAGAAGTTTTTACCCACTCTTTCTCGCCTTACAGCTTGAAAAGAGCAAATCCGTAAGGGATGTCTCTTATTTTCCTTACACATGGAAGAGTCTTCTGAGGTGAAGGAACCTAGTTTTCATGATTATCCAAAGATTAAATGATTTTAGAGATGTTTTTCCCAAGGAATTGCTGTGTCTCCCCTCAAAAAGAGAGTTTGATTTTTCAATAGATATCATGCCGTGTTCAGCCCTCCTCTAAAGCACCTTACCGAATGAATACTGTGGACTTACAAGAGTTAAAAGTCCAACCGCAAGAACTTCTTGAGCAAGGAATGATTAGGCCAAGTGTGTCCCCTTGGGGAGCACCAATGGTCTTTGTTAAAAAGAAAGATGGTACATTAAGGTTGTGTATTGATTACCGCATGCTCAACAAGGTTACCATTAAGAATAAATATCCGCTTCCCCGGATAGATGATTTATTTGATCAAATGAAAGGGGCAGCTGTATTTTCTAAGATTGACTTAAGGTCTGGTTACCATCAACTTAGAATCAAAGAGGAAGATTTGCATAAAACAAATTTTCCGTACAAGATATGGACACTATGAATTCACGGTTATGCCTTTTGGTTTAACCAATGCACCTACTTTTTTATGAACCTAATGAATAGTGTTTTCAGAGATTTTCTGGATAAGTTTGTATTAGTCTTCCTGGATGACATTTTAATTTATTCTATAGATGAGAAAGAACATGAGAAACATTTAAGAATGGTTCTGCAAAGACTTAGGGACCACAAATTATATGCAAAACTGTCTAAGTGTGAGTTTTATAAAGATAAAGTGCACTACTTAGGACATATAATTTCTAAGGATGGGATTTCTATGGATCCATCCAATATTAAAGCTATTGAAGAATGACTAGCTCTTAAAAATGTGATAGAAGTCCGAAGTTTCATGGGTTTGGTGGTACTATAGAAGGTTCGTGAATGAATTTTCACGAATAGCCCATCCTATCACATCGCTACAGTGAAAGGGTAAACGTTTTGAATGGACTGCTAGATGTGAGGAATCCTTTTAAAGTTGAAACATGCTCTCACTACAAAGCACCTATCTTGCTGGTTCCAGATCCAAACAGCCCTTTTGAGGTCCTGGGATGATGCATCCCTAGATGGTTTAGGGGTGTAATAACTCAAGAAGGAAAGGTAGTGGCTTATGAGTCACAAAAATTAAAGCCTAATGAGATGAACTATCCCCCACATGACTTAGAGTTGGCTGCAATAGTTCACACTCTTAAGAAATGGAGACATTTCTTGTTGGGTAAGCCATTCAAACTTAGAATGCAGATCATAAAAGTCCTGGAGCATCTGTTTACTCAAGACAACTTGAATGCCCGACAAAGGAGATGGCTGGAATTGATTAGTGACTATGATATGGACATAAAGTATGTCAAAGGTAAAGAGAATCGAGTGGCTGATGCACTCAGCCGTAGAGTCCACTTTGTCATTTGTTTCTAGAATAAAATTTTTGCTAAAGGATCAGCTGTTACAACAACAGAAAATAGATATTTTCTGTTAGAAATGACTGAAAATTTGTTGCAAGAAATAGTGGATAACAAGTATGTTGGGTACTCCTTGGACTTAGATGGTCTTCTAAGGTTCCAAGGTAGAATTTACGTACCTTTTGAAGGAAATTTCAGAACTATTCTGATGCAAGAAGTGCATCAAGCTCCTCATTTTGCACATCCCGGGGTCACTAAAATGACTCATGAATTGAAACAATTTTATTTTTGGCCTGGTATGAAAAAGGATGTGGCTATATTTGTTTCTAAATGTTTAGAATGTCAAAAGGTGAAAGTTGATCATTGCCATCCCGGTGGTAAGCTTTTTCCCCATGATGTTCCAAAAGACAAATGGGCAACTATAACTATGGATTTTATTTCTGGTTTGCCAAAATCTAAAAAGAGGCATGATACTATCTTAGTTGTTGTTGACAAGCTAACAAAGGTTGCTCATTTTATTCCTGGTAATCTAACAGATGATGCACCTGTACTTGTTGATAGATTTGTGAAGGAAGTTGTAAGATTACATGGAGTTCTGAATCTGATTATTACTGATAGAGATACTTTGTTTACATCTCGGTTTTGGCAAACTCTGGCAGCTGCTTTTGGCACAAAGCTGCATTTTAGTTCTTCTTATCATCCTGAAATGGATGGGAAAACTGAAAGAGTAAATCAGGTATTAGGACATGCTAAGAATGTATGTTATGGACCAAAAAAACAAGTGGGAAGATTTTCTGCACTTAGTTGAATTTGCTTATAATAATACTTATCATACTTCTTTGCAAATGGCTCCTTTTGAAGCTTTATATGGTAGGAAATGTAGAACACCCTTGGGGTGGGAAGGCCTTGAAAATCGGGTAACCACAGTGTCCTGATGTTTTAAAATAATATGATCAACAGATGGTTGTTATAAGACAAAAATTAAAGGCTGCTAGTGATAGACAAAAGAGTTATGTTGATAAGAAAAGGACTGAAAAGAATTTTAGGTGGGTGAAAAAGTGTTTTTGAGGGTCAAACCTCATAAAAGTTCAATTAAGTTTGGTAAGGCATCTAAACTTGCACCCAAATTTGTTGGTCCATTTGAAATTTTGGAGAAAATTAGTGTTGTAGCCTACAAGTTAGCATTGCCTCCTTCACTTTCTAAAATTCATGATGTATTTCATGTCTCACTTTTGAGAAAATATGTGCATGATCCCTCACATGTGCTAACTTGGCATAACTTGCAAGTAGATGATAAGCTAAATTTTCAGCTTGAGCCGGTAAGGATATTATCACAAATGAAGCATTAAGTTGCGAAATAGAGATATCCAACAAGTTTTGGTCCAATGGGACAGCCTAAGTGAACGAAGTGCCACTTGGGAAGATGCAGAGTATGTAAGAAAGAAATTTCCATTTCTTTTTAAGTCTCGTAATCGGGACATTACCCTTGTTAAGGGGGGAGGATGTAACATCCCGACTTTTGGAACTCAATATTTTTAATAAGGCTTAATTGAAATGATATTTTGTGGAATTTGACTTATGAGTTATTTTGGCATTAACTTATGTGTTAATTATTCCTTTTTGAATGTGGCACATAGTTTCATTTAAAATAAATAAATAAAATTAAATTTAGCCTAAAAGCTAATTGGAGGCATTTTTGAAGTTTAATTATGTTTAAATGGATTTTGGAATCCATGGAATAAAGGAGAGTTAGGTTTTGATTTTTACCTTTTAGCATGCCGTGAAGAGAGGAGGAAGTAGAGGAGAGACCATGTCAAAAAAAAAAATCTGGAGGATTTCATGGAAGTTTTACGGCCATTTGGTGCTGATTTTGGGCCTGTATTTTGGGGATCTTTCCATTCTTTATTGCAGCAATGTTGGGGAGAAATTTTCTATAAAAATAAATAAGGTTTTGGAGTTTATTTTGTGTGGTGTGGAGCTAAGAAGCTGGAGGAAGAAAAATAGAGAAGGAAAGAGGAAATCACAAAGGGTTTTTGGTCTTCTTCATCAAGAATATTTCAGGCAAGGGTTTCTTGTTTTTGTCTATGCAATATTTTACAAGTAAATGCATATTCAGTTTATTCCTCTTCTGGGTAATGAGAAATATGGATTATCTATTGTGGGTATTAATATTTTCGAGTTGATCCTGTATGGGTATTTGGAAAATATGTTTATTTTAATATGGGCATTTTATATTTTGGATCTCTCATGTATGAGAGCCAAAGATCTCATTTTTTTATCTTTACTTGATAAATGGAATCCATGAGGTTATTCATTTGGTTGTTGAGAGAAGATTTCTTGACATTTTCACTATGGGTTTTGGACTGGTCTCTTGGCTGCATTTTTAAATGCTGGAATGCTGTATTTTTGCTGATTCGTTGATTTTCTTCAGCTGTTATAAGTTGGGTTATTTGCTGTTGGAAGTGCTGTTTTTTTAATTAAATTAGTGCTGCATTTCTTGCTGCAGTGTTGGCTGTTGTAATGCCGAGTTTTGGGTAAACCCTTACTGTGGGTAGTTAATATTTGATGTGTTATTTAGCTGTAACACTAGCTATCAAAACACAGTGCTTTGGGGTGATTTCTATGCTCCAGGTTGCTGTTGGATTGCTGTTTTCTTTACTGCAGTGTTTGCTGTTAGTACGCTGCATTTTGTCAAATGGTTAATGTGCAATCATTTGCATAGCATTTGAAAGAATGTTTTACTATGACATTTTGTCAAATGATTAGTGTGCAATCATTTGGATAGAATATTTAAAGAATCATGTGTTGTGACATTACGTCAAACAGTTGATATGCAATCTTTTGATTGTTGTTTATTTGCTGCAGTGTTTGCTGTTAATACGCTGCATTTTGTCAAATGATTAGTGTACAATCATTTGGCTACAATATTTAAAGAATCATGTGTTGTGGCATTACGTCAAACAGTTGATATGCAATCTTTTGATTGCTGTTCTATTTGCTGCAGTGTTTGTTGCTAAAATGAATTCATTGGAATTGAAGTGAATATCTTTATGGCATTTTATTATACTTTGCTGGATTGGATTCATTGAATTTATGTGAAGTTATTTCATAGCATTTTATTATGCTGTGGATTGGATTCATTGGAATTTATGTGAAATTCTTTTTATGACACTTTGTCATGTCTTGAAAGGCATTCTTGGATTATATTGAAGTTTATATTATGACATTTGGTCATATGGATCTCATGCATTCTTTGAGTATAAAAGGATTTGTTGTGCTTGTTGAAAATGCATTATGTTGCTGATCCGATTTAGCATATTGTTCATTCCGAGCTTGTGAAGTGAAGTTCATGACATGAAATTTTGTCATACAATTGGTATGCATTCCTTGATATATGTGAAGTTCATTATATGACATTTTGTCATATGGTTGGCATGCATTCTTGGGTATAAAGGATATTTTGTTCCTCTCTGAAATTATGTCATGTTGCTGATTTGATTTGGCATAAAGTTCATTATAAGAATTGTAAAGTGAAGTTCATGTTGAAGCTTTGACAATTGCTTATCATGCCTTCTCCTTTTTACATGGAGCCTATATGTGACATTTCTTCAAACAAATTGGTATGCTGATTTGATTTGGCATGAAATAATATTATGAAATGCATTATATAATCATCCTTACATGAGGTAAGTTTTATGCATTTTCATGTAAGATGGTTAAGACACCACTCTTGAAAGATATTCTCAACTTGGTTAGTTCGTGCATGCATACATGCTTTTGAAATCATTATTATAATAATGAATGAATTAGTATGCTTGATGCATGATCAGTATATTCTAAATACGTTTTCATTTGTAGAATACTACATATATGAAAATGGAAATCCTTGCCAGTTCAGTTTGAGCTGACCCTTTGTGGAAAATACAAGGCCATTCTGGAGATAAGGGAAAGGAAAGAATCAAGGGATTCAAGTTGATTTCAGATCTTGATTAGTTTCTTTTATATTTCAGTTATGGAATAAATTATACTTGATGTACTATTGGAATAATCAATATATTATATAAGCTTATGAGGCTCTTTGTCATTGCATGTGACTTATAAGATTGTACTGAGATATCGAAAATAATGAAATGTCCTTTGGACTCAATGCTGATTTTTATCAATATGTTTAGCACATATGATTTGTTTGTATAATTTTATGATTTGATTATGTGAGAAATCAACATATCAACTTAATAACAGGAATAATGGGAGTTAGAAAAAAAAAAAAATTGGACCTCGGTTCTCGAGGTCCTTACAACTAATGACTCTTCTCTTTCT
Source organism: Taxus wallichiana var. yunnanensis (assembly GCA_018340775.1). Taxonomy (NCBI): domain Eukaryota; kingdom Viridiplantae; phylum Streptophyta; class Pinopsida; order Cupressales; family Taxaceae; genus Taxus; species Taxus wallichiana. The sequence continues at coordinate 48,841,221 of CM031244.1, read as the reverse complement.
ATGTGATGGACTCTCATCAGAAGCTGCAAGGTTGTCTCTTCTGCGCTTACCAAGATGGGGTACCACAGACTATTCGGGTTCCACATCCTCCACATGAACCTCAACTCCTTTCCACCATGTTTGGCTCCATAACCCACTTGTAACCCCACGTTGTCTATCGATCTCCTTTTCATGCGCTTTGTTATACTTGAGCTGCCTCTCCTCCCTTTCCTATTCAATCGTTAGATCAGCCATCCTTCCCTAACCTGGATTCCTCACCTAGTGCTCAGGGTGGTTTAGCCGGCCATAGGGAATGCCTCTAAGCCCATGGTTACCATCAATATTTTGATTGCAAGGGGAATAGCACGCAAAAATGATCCCCTAGGCTCTCATAAGAACTCAAACTCAGCAACTTCTAGACAGGAATACATGGAAATGGCATATTCCAAAGTGTAGCTAGTCAGTATTCCCTTCCACCAATGGTCTATAGCATGGGTCCACTTTAGATCAGAATCTTGTAGGTTTTGATACGTTTCTTGGGTCTAAGGGTATGATCTATAATGCCACCCCGATCTAGATGTATAAGCCGAGAGCCATTCAAATAACTCTACTGGGAAACAATAGAAGAAGGTTTCATACAACTCATGGTAAAGAGTGTCTTCCACCCATCTTCACGTATCAAACCTAGATTCGGTACTAAATCTCTGAGTGAATTCATCCTCCATGCTTTTAAACCAATCTTCAACACCTTCAAGTGTTAAGCGTTACTCATCATCACTTTTTACAGAGATCATGATATATGCCATGTTCCACTACAACTTTGAAAAGAGGTCCCGTAATGGAACCAAGATGTAGTCACTTTTTCACCCACTAAAAATAAGGGAACCTCATGTGTGCTAGCCTATCACTTAGCGGGCACCGGGCGCCAACCAAGGCATGTGTGAGGGAGCCGAGTCTCTCTTTTATGTGAGTTTAGGGAAGGCATAACTCATGACTCTGACTTAGTGAATTAACAGACATGAAGAGCTATAGATCTCAGGATGGCTTCTATACCCCTTTAGTCATAGTAGAACCAAAATGTGCAACAGAAATAATAGAACTAAGAGTTGTAAATCTACTACTATACTTAACCATTCAAGTAAGATTCATGATTATATACAAACAACAATATAATAAAAGTATGCAGGTAATACAAGGAAAGATTCTTAACACATTTGACACGGTAACCTTATCACATTCATTCATAGTGTTACTTATAAAATATTAAAGAAGGTAGACCGTAGTCATGCACCAAATGTAGATCCATACATGTATTCTTGCAAGATAAAAAATTCACTCCCCATTTCCCCATTATATCCTTACTTGAATTTTGTACCCATTTTCATCCCATAGTTCCCACAGTAATTCTGCAGAGCTCCACTACCTTATTTCTATCTCCCTTTCTTTTCCAAGGGTGCGCATATAAATAGGCCTTTGAGCTCTAACAAAATCCTCTGTAGCCTCAGATTTGGCCCCAAGTGTCAAGGTGTGGGTTGCCCCAGGCGCATGCCTCTCCGTGTCATGATTAAATTTTTGGATCTTTCTATCGTAAGGTATATTCCTTCCAGGACACCCTATCACTAGGCTGGAACCTTATCCAAATGGAACACGTTCTTCATGTGTTCTGTCCCAAAGGCCAAAAATGGCTAAGTCCTGAATTGTTCTTCGTGTGGTACACGTGTCTTGGGTTCTTCAAGAATCCTTTTGAACTCTGCCTTGCACGCCTATACTTGCGTGCTTTCTCCTTCCATGCATGCCTATATGTGCCCTTAAGATTTGGAAGCTAAAATTAGGGGCCCAACACCAATTACCTTAAAATTCACAATCACTCACCCCTAAGGTTATAGAGGTTGCTTTGAAAGATGTTCAATATTTCAATTCCAAAAATGTAGATACAAAAGAGTGGGAAAAATTTCATTGAAAATGGTAATCAAGTCTTAGTCAAAGATTATTCATGTTATAACTATACCAAATAACATATTGAATATGGTAATAAACAAACTAGAGCATTCTATGAGGATTTGGATGGGTGGAAGTGAATGTTTCCCAAGCTTGAAAGTATAAATACTATAAGTGAGGAAACATTGGAAAAGGAAGGGATCATAGCCCCTGATAGGAAAGTAGAGAACCTCTTGTGTGAGGAAGGAATAAAGTTGCGAATAGACATATTATAGAATGGAATACATCAATCTAGGAGGCCAAGAATAAATAATAGGATTATGTTTATGACATTGAATTCTTTATAGAAATAACGCTTCCTATGGAGGGGATATATTCCCTAAAAAGATAAATGTAAATAAACTAGTTGAAATAATCAAAGGACAAGTTGCGGTATGGACTGAATCCTAAAAATTATTTTATTACTCCATCCAAAGGCTTATGCACTTGAAAAAGTATATTGAAATCATAAAGAAATAGGAAAGAGTATCTATATAATGCATGAATGTTTTCTCTAGGCAGGAAGCAATTTTCCAATTCCATGTAGGTCCAAATGAAAAGTTTTTGTTAGACATTTTCAAAAATATGATTCCCTCAAGGACAAGATGAATGAACTAAAGGAAACTAAAGTTATTGAACTTGATCAAGCTTAGTCTTGTTCCCTATCCTTATCTCTCATTTATTAAGTTTTTCCTTTATTCTTTACTATCCATTTTTTGTATTTTTAAAATTGTCAATTGAAAGAAAACACTCAATAGATTGAAGGTGAATTAGTTAAAGTCAATCATACATAAAATACCATGAAAAATATATATTTCTTATATATACAAAAATAAAAATGGTGATTCTATAGGGGTCTTCCTTGGAATCTATATTAACAATTTTTGTATACATTTACAAAAAGGTTGTTAGCTAGCATATGATCAATCGATGACTATAAATTCCTCTCTAAAGATAGGAATACGAGCTAATAACTTTTTCTTCCTGAACTCAAATTCCTTGTGGTCTTGAGCTTCGTATACATATTGTATATACCTTGCTAAATCATGGGAGATAGCCATATCCATAATCTCCTTAATGCTTGCCCTCGGGTTTCCCAAGATCCCAATGAATTCCAATTTCTTCTTGTAAGATGAAGCCCATTCAAGAAGGTTGAGCCATCTTGTCGTATATCTTATTACCCCAACGAACACAAGTCTTAGAATATGTAGATGACTTAGATACATCAGTCGGATTTATAGGATCAAAATTGGGTGCATTAACAAGAACTGCTATGACCCTCTTGTATTTATTTAGTGGAGGTAATGGCACATTAGAATTCAATGGAGAATAGGACATTGTATAATCTTTCTTAGAAGAAGACTTCACAAAGTCCTTTTCAAGGACAATTATCCTTTGATCTAACTAAGCCAATTTTTGAGAAATTAATGATATATCCTATAGAGGCTCTAAATTAGATGCTAAAGGAACATCAACTACCATTTATTTCTCTAAAAATTTCTCATCAAAGAATGTGGGATATTTACAAACAATGTTTGTATTGATATTTGTCCTACAATGGAGACAAAACCTATTTAATTTCTCAAGAACTACATGATCTTCTAGGCGAAACAAGTGGTGAAAATTTTTGGAGCACTTTGAGAAGAAGGGGTCATTTGACATTTTTTTCATCAAAGTCACTTGAGTTATACGTGAATTTAGTGGTGTTGTGGGATCCTTTTGATCTTTAATTGAGAATAACATCCTGATGAATGCTTGTTCAAACCATAAAGATTAAAAATTTAATACGAGTTTCGAGGATAGATCTTTCAAATATCCTTCCAGTTCTATGTCCCCATTTATCAAGTAAAGGGATGTCACCACTTCTTTCATAGAAAATTCCACTTATGAAACCCGCATAATGAACATGCAAATTCATAGCTAGTAAGTAAGAATTTATAGGAAAATAAATCTCTAGGAATTCATGTAAAGTATCATAGCAAGATTAAATACATGATCAATTTGGATGTTCAATATGAGTTGAATTGATGCAGGAGCATCACTCTATGTACATGAATAAGCCATTAAGGTATTGTTAGTGAAAATCAGCGCACCCTCGGATGTTGATCGATTTCTAGTTTGATCATTCTAAGCATCCAGTGTGATTGCACAACATTGAAACCTCTCTCCAAGTGTGGGACTTGCAAAAATGAGAAAGGAATATCCAGAGAAGGCTGGTTCCTCTTCCTAAACTACCTGCCACAAGCTGTTCCAGTGCAGGCAAGCTAATCTAATCCTAATCTAACCTCCAAGGAGACAGGGAGAGAGAGAAAAGAGAAAAAAACAAAAGCCTACACTAAAACGGTGATACACCAGAGAAGGAAAATGCTGAACATCTATCAAAACTACTATGAACACAGCTCCAACCTTGCAATGAACATTTAAACATGCAAAAATACCTACAATGAAGAGAGGCAAGAAGAAAACAAGCAAAAACAAGCAAGGATGGACAGATGCATCACAAAACACATTTTTTGTTGCTCCAGAAGTTTACACAGAACATCATTTTAATGGTAAAAGGAAAAAAATGCCATTACAGAGTAGGGGAGGAGGTTTAAACTCCATTTTCAACCCTAGGGAAGAAAAGAAAGGAGAGCAGAGTAGAAAAGATGAACAACCCTTGAAAAATGAGCCAAATCTGCTTTTACAGTGCATGGGTCGAGCCCAGGAGAGAGAAAATGTGTAAAAAACATGGGAGCCATTCCTCATTGAATGAAGATGCATTAAAATAGCATGGGTGTCCTTACAGACCCATGCCCTAACATTTTGGCCATGCTGAAGAAGAATGCGACCCATTTTGCATTAAAACTGGTTGTTGAAATGTCATTTCTGGCCATTACCACGTGCCAGAGATGTTTCTTGATTTTCTCTCTCCAAACTAAACCAAAATTCAAGATTGACCCTAGAATCATGTAGATAATTTCACCATCTTTCCATTGATATAAAGAACATAGAAATCTGAGCTTTGGATCGAAAGTTATGGCCATTTGAAGATTTAGGGCAAAACAGGCCCAAAAATCGGATCGGCAGGAAAAAAAAATTTGAAATTTTGACCCGTTTTTGCATTTTGGAAAAATTTTCAAATTTTCCCCGCACTCCACCACTTGGATGACATGTGTTAGGATCTGATTTTCCATGGGCTCATCCTACTTCATTTCCCTTTTGTTTTTGCCTTTGGAAAATTTTTCAAAATTTTCCTGTGGGGCCGATGAGGTGAAGACACGTGGCGGCGTTGATTAGACGCGGGCCTGTCTTTCCTAAATTTTCCACGGGTCACTTCAACATTTTGACTTGGACACGTGTCAAAACCCCATTGGATGTGGGTTTGACCCTCCAAAATTTCCTTGTGGGATTTTCCAATTTCTGGCGCCACCTGGACACGTGGCAAGATTCTATTGGCTCGCAATAAGGGGGTGGGCTAAAACACTCCTTTTGGATTTTTGGTGAAACACTTAGCCAAATTTCCAATTTTTTTCCCTTCTGACATGTGGCACATTCTGATTCATCCACGGGCCTCCTTGTCTCTTTTGCGGCCTTTTCACCTTTTCGCGTCTCACGCGTCCCTCGCATACTTTTGTCCCAACTGTCCCGGATGAAAATCTCCTGCTTCGGCCGATTCGGGCTTCCTTGTTCCTATTTGATTTTTCACCTTTTCATGTCCCACATGTCCCTCACGTACTTTTTTCCCAACTGTCCCAGACTACTTGGGACAAATATCTCCAAACCACCCGAAATGGACTGTCTTTCTAAGAAACCGGGCCGATTCGCGTCCCCAAGCATTTTTTTGTCCCAGCTGTCCCAAACCGCGTGAAACAAAGACTTAGATGATTTTTCTCTGCTTTTTCGGCCATTTCAGCTTTTTGAATCCCTCGCGTCCTGACGTCCCAACTATCCCCATGACTTCACGGGACAAAAATGTCTGACTTAGCTGATTTTCTTACTTTTTCGGCCCCAAGCTTGGTACGACGAACCTCAGTACGACCCGAACCCTTCAGACCCGAAATGCTTTAAAACAGTCCTGCAACCTTATTTTTTGCATTTTTTCCATTTTCTCTAACTCGTTGGGATTTCTTCTTGGATGGGAGAGTTAGAAAAAGCCGAGGGACCCCAAAAACATGATTTTGGGCCTCGAATCAATCTTACTTGCTCGGGACTGAATAATTTGATGCATGTTATCAAAATTACCTTGAGGGGTGAATTTTGGATAACAATTTTGGTGACTCAGCGGGGTCATCTGCCTGCTGGATGAAGTTACCAGTTGCCTGAAGCATCCATTGGGCATGGAGTCATGAGTTGTAGCCTACAAACTGATCTGAACTTTGAAAACCTCCTCTCTGAGCCACTTGAAACCCACTGAAATGGACTCGTGCAAGAGCAAAACCAGCACACAAAAAACTATGTACAAAACTGAAAATCATACATGCTCCAAATGGAACATGCAGAGTGTGCACAAGCACTTCTTTTACTGAAAGCAAACCTACCTACTCTATTCTAACTGGAAGCAAAGTGGGCTAAACAAACCCTACAACTGGTTGTGTAAAATAGCTTCCTTTCTTCAAAATTGGCAACCATGCAACTGATTTGGCATTGAACATGGCTGATTGGATGAATGGAAAATCAACAAGAAGTTGGTCTTCCACCCAAATCATCAAGGTGTCAACTGAAAAAATTCAATACCTCTTTTAGTTGCTCTGCATTTGGATTGAAGAGGTATGATAGCTGATCCTTGGTACTTTGTAGCTCACCCTCATGCTTAGAAGCAAGCATGACTGGTTGTGACTTCTCCTTTGACTCCAATGAAGTCAAATACCTTATTGGGCAAGGTATGATCCATTTGATATGCCCATAGCTCTAATTTTCAACTCCAAAAATGGAGTCTTCTTGTAGACCTTCTTGGGTGGGTGATGTGGAAGCATGGTAGAACCTTTCTGCCCTTTCTCTTCCTCCAATGAAGGACATGAAAGATTAAAATCTTCCAATCTTGGTTCCAAAGAGCTGGTATAAGATGCAGGCTGCTACAAATGGGTGCTCTCCTTCATGACAAAGCGTAGCTCGGTGTTTGGAACATGGATGATGAAAGAGAGAATGGTGGAACTCAACCGGTTCTTCTTCATCAAAACAATCCTCCAAATCTGACAGATACACTACCTCATGGTTGTCCTGCTGCAAATGCTCAACTTCCTCCATGGTGTCCTCTTGATCTGTAACTTGATCATCATGGTTTCTTTCATCCTCCAACATTGAGTTTGAGAGATCAAACTCTTCTTCAGCACTAGAACTTGAGAGAGATGAAGTAGAAAGAAGAACTGAAGGTTCTCTGTAGCCTGCTTTGTGCTCAAAGCCCTTGGATCTGCACTTTTCTCCTCCACAACTAGAATGTGCTCCTCTTCTTTTGGATTTGGAGCAGCTTCTTCCTCCTCTACTACTTGAAGACAATCTTGCTCTTGATAGAACTCTTCCTCTAGCACGAAGTTTGTTAAGTCAAACTCTTCGATCTGCTGCTCTAGAGGACAAGTTGGGACTGTAGGATCTTCTTCAGAGCTTTCTTCCTCCATGGCTGATTGTGTAACTTGAATTGAATCAGCATTCCCTTCAAATAGAGTGCCAACATGGACACTACTTTCTGAGAAAACTGACTACTGATCTGCTTCTTCTTTTTTCTCTTCTTCTGCTGCCACAAAATCAGTCCTAACCACCACTTTTTCTCCAACTCCAACCTCTTCTGAAGGCTTAACCATCAAGGGGATCTTTTTCATCCCAAATTTAAGAGCCCAACTCTTGAGACTTTGAATTTCTTCATCCTTGTTTGGCTTTTCTTTTTGCTGTTGTTTTCCTTGACTAGCATTTTGATTTTTATCCTCCCAACATGGATTTGGGAATGCAAGAGGAGAAGTGGATTGTAACTCAAATGGCTTGGAAATTTTTTGTGGTGGTGGAGGAGGTAGAAACTCTTGTTTCTTTGGAGGAAGGGTATTTCTATTAGCTTTTTTGGAGGGGATGACTATTTGGAAGGAAAAAGGACAGAAGAATTGAGGTGTGGTGGAAGACTAGGGAATGGAGAAATGGAATTAACTCCTGGGGCAGCATTGACTGGATTTAGAATTTGAAATTCCAAATGAGATGATGCTGCTTGAGTAATGGGAAGAGAAAAACCAGATGATGGTGTAGAACTTACCCATTGACAAGGTTGTTCAACACCAAGTGTATAGGCCTCTATTTCTGCTGTCCATTGTGCAAGTTGGGGCAGCATCTTCATCATAAAGTCCAGCTTCTCCTGAGGGCTGAAGTGTCTTGGAAAAGGGCCTCCCCATGGACAAGGAGTCCTGAAACCAATTTTGAAAGCCTTCATTTGAGCTGCTGCTCTTGATTGCACCATCTTTGCCTCCATCTTTTGGATTTTTTCCAAAAAATCTGCATCTTCCATTTGATTGTCTTCATTGCATGCGTACCCTTGTTCTTGATGTGCTTCACAACCAAACTGACTTTGGTACTGCTGCTCATATGGGTAGACATGCTGATTTTGAATTTGATCAAAATGCTGATTTGGAGGATTTGTAAAACATGTTGGAGGTGTGATATACTGCTGTTGTAAATGTGAATTCCATGATGGAAATGAAGTCATGATTGCACAACTTCATGGAATGGAAAAGAATGAAAATGATGGAAAGAAGAATGGATGGAAATGGATGGAAAATGGGTCTGCAACTCAGAGAATGAGTTATTTACCAGATGGAGTCGCCAGATGTGCTTTTGAAAGTGCCTCCAAAAGGCTGAATCTTTAACAGGAACACACCAACCTATCAAAGATAAAGTGAAAGACCTCTAAGGTCCCACCGGTGCCAAAACTGTTAGTGCAAATCAGCAGCACCCCCTGGATGTTGATCAGATTTCTAGTTTGATCATTCTAAGCATCCAGTGTGATTGCACAACATTGAAACCTCTCTCCAAGTGTGGGACTTGCAAAATGAGAAAGGAATCTCCAGAGAAGGCTGGTTCCTCTTCCTAAACTACCTGCCACAAGTTTTTCTAGTGCAGGAAAGCTAATCTAATCCTAATCTAACCTCCAAGGAGATAGGGAGAGAGAGAAAAGAGAAAAAACAAAAGCCTACACTAAAACGGTGATACACCAGAGAAGGAAAATGTTGAACATCTATCAAAACTACTATGAACACAGCTCCAACCTTGCAATGAACATTTAAACGTGCACAAATACCTACAATGAAGAGAGGCAAGAAGAAAACAAGCAAAAACGAGCAGCAAGGATGGACAGATGCATCACAAAACATGTTTTTGTTGCTCCAGAAGTTTACACAGAACATCATTTTAATGGTAAAAGGAAAAAAACACCATTACAGAGTAGGGGAGGAGGTTCAAACTCCATTTTCAACCCTGGGGAAGAAAAGAAAGGAGAGCAGAGTAGAAAAGATGAACAACCCTTGAAAAATGAGCCAAATCTGGCTTTTACAGTGCATGGGTCGAGCCCAGGAGAGAGAAAACGTGTAAAAACATGGGAGCCATTCCTCATTGAATGAAGATGCATTAAAATAGCATGGGCATCCTTACAGACCCATGCCCTAACATTTTGGCCATGCTGAAGAAGAATGCGACCCATTTTGCATTAAAACTGGTTGTTGAAACGTCATTTCTGGCCATTACCACATGCCAGAGATGTTTCTTGATTTTATCTCTCCAAACTGAACTAAAATGAAATATTGACCCCAGAATCATGTAGAGAATTTCACCAGATTTCCATTGATATAAAGAACATGGAAAATCTGAGCTCTGGATCGAAAGTTATGGCCATTTGAAGATTTAGGGCAAAAAAGGCCAAAACGGATCGGCGGGAAAAAAGTTTGAAATTTTGACCCATTTTTGCATTTTGGAAATTTTTTCAAATTTTCCCCACACTCCACCACTTGGATGACACATGTTAGGCTATGATTCACCATGGGCTCATCCTACTCCATTTCCCTTTTGTTTTTTCCTTTGGAAAAATTTTCAAAATTTTCCCACCGGCCGATGAGGTGAAGACACGTGGCGGGCGCTGATTAGACGCGGGCCTGTCTTTCCTAAATTTTCCACGGGTCACTTTGACATTTTGACTTGGACACATGTCAAAACCCCATTGGATGCGGGTTTGACCCTCCAAAATTTCCTTGCGGGCTTTTCCAATTTCTGGTGCCACCTGGACACGTGGCGAGATTCTATTGGCTCGCAATAAGGGGGCGGGCTAAAACACTCCTTTTGGATTTTTGGTGAAACACTTAGCCAAATTTCCAACTTTTTTCCCCTTCTGACATGTGGCACATTCTGATTCATCCGCAGGCCTCCTTGTCTCTTTTGTGGCCTTTTCACCTTTTCGCGTCCCGCGTACTTTTGTCCCAACCCAACTATCCTGGATGAAAATCTCTGCTTCGCCGATTCAGGGCTTCCTTGTTCTGTTTTGCGAATTTTTTTTTCACCTTTTCACGTCCCACATGTCCCTTGTGTACTTTTTTCCCAGCTATCCCAGACTACCTAGGATAAATATCTCTGAACCGCCTGAAATGGACTGTCTTTCGGCAAACCGGCCGATTCGCATCCTGTGCGTACTTTTGTCCCGGCTGTCCCAAACCACGCGAAACAAGACTTAGATGATTTTTCTCTTGCTTTTCGGCCATTTCAGCTTTTCACGTCCCTCACGTCCCGATGTCCCAACTATCCCGCGAACTACCTGGGACAAAAATGTCTGACTTAGCTGATTTTCTTTCTTTTTTGGCCCCAAGCTTGGTACGACGAACCTCAGTACAACCCGAACCCTTCAAACCCGAAATGCTTTAAAACAGTCTTGCAACCTTATTTTTGCATTTTTTCCATTTTCTCTAACTCGTTGGGATTTCTTCTTGGATGGGAGAGTTAGAAAAAGGCCGAGGGGACCCCAAAAAACATGATTTTGGGCCTCGAATCAATCTTACTTGCTCGGGACTGAATAATTTGATGCATGTTATCAAAATTACCTTGAGGGGTGAATTTTGGATAATAGGTATCAAATTTTGGTTTTCAAGGTATGATCCTAGGTATTTGAGGTCATTAGGTGTCAGTCAAGTGTGCTAGTTGGAGTCTAGGACATTCAAAGATTAGAAAATTCACTTTCCCTCCAAAATGTAAAACTTGGAAGTAGAGGCCATTTTTTGTTTGTATTTTTTGTTTCCATGAATTCTTGAGCTTGTAAACTTATAAAATCAAGAAATAGAGATCAAAATAATTGTCTTACGTCTTTTTAGGGGTTATAATGTCATAATATGGGTCAAAAGCTCTTTAAGCTAAGAAACCTAGTGATTGAGCCTAGAATGCACTCATGTGGCCATGGGAATTAAAATATCATTCAGATAGAAGATGAGAGATGTCTATATATTGTTTGAATGTAACTTTCTAAATTCATTATATCTATATAGAGTCTCAAAGTGTAAATATTTTTAAGAAGTATTGAAGGAAAAGATGAGTTTTGTAATGTTGGCTTGTAATTTTGGATGATTGTGTGTGGAAACCTTATAATGTTGTACAATTAAATATTATGCTTGTATTTGCAAATGAAACAAAAATGAGAAGATCTCTAGGTTGTGTGCTTATAGTTAATAAATAATGACACTATGGGATTGTAAAATGAATGCACTGATGAAGGACAAGTGAGGGTTCTTGCAATAATTTTGTGTGAGTTCATTTTGATGGTTATTGCATGATCTAGTGTTTATTACTATGCAAAATAGGAATCCATGATCTTTTCTCATTCCATACATGAAATAATGCTTGTAGCCACCTTGATAATTTTTTATTGTGGTGTACTTTGTTCTAGGATCTATTACATGTATAAATTGTGAGTACATGGTATTGTGAAACATTATAACAAAGAGTGGTATCTCTGCAAGGAAGCATTTGAGCATGTCACAATAGAATTTTCTCGTGCTTAACTGGTTTTAACATTGAGTAAATGAAAGGTTGTAATAATCAAGAACAGGGAAGTGTATTTGGTGCTTGCATATTGATACTCGAGTGGATTTTAACCGCAAGGAGGCTATACAAGTGAATAAATGACATTAGAAGAAGGGATTTTGTGTTTAATTTGTCTTGTGAAAACATGTATGAACCCTTTAATGATAACTGAGTGATAGAAAGTGCATAAAAAAATATATGGTGGAAGATATATCATTGTGATCCTTCTTGAAGGTTGGTGTGTCTTAAAACCCTGAATCGATCTAAGACTATAGTTTTGAAGATTAAAAAATGGGAAGGATCTCTTGGAATTGAATTCCACTAGTGAATATATTGATATATTTTGATTGATTATAAGAGAGAGTGACTTAAGCCAACAAAGGATATTGACTTCCTTATAAGATCTTAACTATGTAATTGTGAGATAACCTTGCTCTTCTAACATTAACCATGGACTAGTTTGCTTGGTTGACTATAGAAATGCATGATATTATACCCATTGTTAATATAGGACTATGTAGGATGGTGATACAGTTCTTAAAAAAAGTTTTAATTTTTACTTCCATCGAGGAAGGGAGATAAGAGCATTTTTCTATTCTCGGGATGAACAAAGGAGCTACGGTCAAAACACAGCTAAGGCCTCAATTTTGAGGCATCAAAATAATTTATTCTTGTATAGAAATTGAAATAAATGATAATAATATGTGTCCTAAGGAGATATAAGTGATATTTTAAGGTTTCATTGGATAGAACACAAGAAATTCATGGCGTATTGGTCTAAAAATAGTGCATAGTCTAGTCACCTAATCTAAAGGGCAATTGTACAAAGGAAGCCTATGTTTACCAAGGAGTTTGAACTCGAAACTTGTAACAGTGAATGATGAGGATAATGGGTACCTGAATCCCCCTAATTTCATCTTGAAATGACCTAAATTTAAAATTATGCATGACATTTCCTTCTCCATGACCTAGTTAAGGGTTTAGATCCAAAACACAAGAAGAGGAATAAAATAAATTGTGTAAGGAGTGGAACCTCCAAATTTTAGACACTCATATAAGGTGATAAGAATATGATAATGTAGATAATGAGTTCTAATTTACACCAATATAAACCTATAGCTACATATGATCCAAACATGCATTGTCTTAAGGGGAAAGGGACAATTTGTCTAACAATATAAAGACTGTTTCTTCAATGTTTGAATGCATTTACTTGTAGTGTTTGAATTAATTGTATGACATGTTTAAGGAGCTAGAAGAGGAGAAATTGGATTACTTCAAAGGGTGAATAAGTGAAAAAAATGATGATGGAATGGAGTCATTATGAGAATTAGAAACAGAGTAGGAGGATGCATTCAGAACCTTCCAAGAGGTAATTATTTTATTTCTTGTACTACAAGTCAAATTAAGTACATATTGAACCTTGTATGATCTTCCAAAGGAAAAGTAAGGTGGTTTTGGTTGTTGGAAATAGTGTGATACTTGATTTGAAGATAGTTTTTGTTGTTATTATTATCCATTTTACCCCTCTTGGGAAAAAATGGACAATAGGGTAACATACGGAGACCAAAAAATATTCTGTAAATATTTCAGGGTTATCGGGATAACTTCAAGCTTTTATGAACATCTTAGACTGTTCTTATCTTTCCCTAGTCCTGAAATCTCTACTTTTGCTCAGAACAAAGAAATTTCCTTTGGAGGACCCACACCTACCCAACTCGAGCAAAACACAGGAAAAACAACATATAAATGTTCAGTGTCTTATCACACTTCCATGGTCCACTTTTTCACAAAAAGGGTTCAAATTTTAAAACGGGTTGGTGCAAGGTTAAAAATTTGGAGAAAATGGATGTTTGGGGCTCAAAAGCTAAAAGAAGCTCACCGATCACCTCCGAGAGCTTCTCAAATGAGCCCACATGAGGTAATACCACTAAGCTACCCAAGTGCATAGGGGGTGGTGTATTATTCATCTCAAGCTAATTATTGTGTTTTACATATTGTTAATGAGGGACTTGAGCCATGTTGGTTTGGAGATAGTTTAGGAAAGCCTAATGAGTCGAGTCAACATGGGAGCATGTGGGTATTTTCTCAAAGACTAGTGAGCTCAATGATCAAACAATGAAATAACTCAGAGGTGATGCTTTTCAATTGGATCCATTTTGTGAGGAAGGGATTACTCAAGGAAATGAGAGAGTACTCACTAAGTATGGTTGATCTCAGAGATGAAATAAGTAAGACATTAATGCATAGCGAGGAAAATGAAATATTGAGCTGAGTTTTCAGATGGCAAGGTAGAAACTTAGCATGTGTGAGAAATGGGAGATCTCACAAGGACATGCATGAAGCATCACAAACACATGAGGTGGAGGACCAAGTCATAGTTTGTAGCAAAGTAGAGATAGCTTGTGGAAGTAACTTACATAAAGGCCGATTCACTCACTTTGAAGGTGTCGAATTTAGGAGTATGAAAGCACAATGGAGATCCAATCGGTGTGCTTGTGGAATGCATTCAGAAAGGAATAAAATGTGAACTCACTCACCAATGTTTAAGCACACCGGTGATGAGTTCAAAAGTAAGCATGTTGAGGCTTGACATGTTGAGGGTTGGCATGTAGGAACTAGGTAAGGAATTATGATGATCGAAATCAAACATAGATAAAACAACACCCGAGTCGGCTAAGACAAAGGCTCGTGATAGTCTTTGAGGGGGTATTGTGCTCGACATAATACAGAGATCCTCAAGTTAGGATAATACCTAAATTGGAGCTTGTAGCATTGATGCTAGGTGTGGTTTGTTAGATCAGCCAAGGGCTTGGCATAAGACAACTCAAAGCAAGATACGAGTTCTTAGAAATCACAATGGATTAAAGGATCAAGAACCATGTCAAGGCAGTCAAATGTCTACCAAGTTTTAAGGTGATTTGTTCTATAGATCAAGGTTCAAATCAATGGCATGAATGCTCAAACTAGTAACTCGATGTATGGTAAAGAGAAATAACTCAAAAAAATTGTGTGGCTCATCAAGCCAAGGAAAATAAGGAACCAAGCTTTTCGTAGGTATGTTGAGCCCAAACTAGAAAGGAAACAACATGAGTGGCTCATTCAAACAATACAATGAGGGAGCTCAACATTTGAAACATTTAGAGGATGCGTCAAGTTGGTCAGGAGTCATGCCAAAAGGTGTTGGGTGGCTCAAACTCGGTGGATAATAGGTCGAGTGACTCGGTTTGATTGGATCAAGCCACTTTCAGGAGCTTGACAGTGACACAATGCAAGGGAAATGGCTCAACATTGAGCTTGTGTTTGGCACCATGAAAGAGAGCTCAATACTTGGTGTATGGCGAGAAAGAGTTGACTCAATCAATGGAGGCATACAAATTTGGCTTGGTGGAGTGGTTAAACTTATGCACTCGAGGAGATTTTAAATTTTGTGGCCAATGGGAGAGTCAAGGCCATTTGGCCAAGATAAAGGAGCTTGTTAGGAATTATGGGAAAGTCTGAGTTGGAATTACGGGATAAATTTGAGTCATGGCCAAGTGGAGGAGAAACATGGTGGAACCAAGTGCATTCCCCACCCAGGAATTTAGAAAGGTCATAACTAATAGGGGAATTGATGCCAAATTGACAAGGATGTGGAATTTGGCAATGAAAAATCCATGTTGTGATGGCGAGATGATCTGTGGGTTCCCATGAAACAATTTCCAACCGACGGGGATTTCATAATGGCAATCCATCATGATAGTTCCACACAGAGAAAAGTTCTCAGTTCATTTCCAAGTTATTAGGTGATTCATTGGGGGAGTTAAAACATGTTTTAATGATTGAGAGGTTGTAGAAAAAATGGTGAGTCATCCTCTAAGTAATGTGGTAAGATGATGGTGAGACCGAGTCACATGGAAACAGCTTTGGGAACATGGTCGGGATGCTTGAGGTTCTACACTCAAAAAGTGAGTTTAGTGTCTCGAGAGAGCTTGGCAAAAACAAGCTCATGTTGGAGAAGTGATTTCAGTCATCAATAGGGATCGATGCATGGAAGGGTCTCGACATTGTAGAAGCTCGGTGGCTCAATCCACAAAGTGACCAATAGGAAGATCTTGATATCCCGAGTTGAAGTTTGAGCTTGAAGGCTTCTCATGGAATTAATGATCAAATAAATTGATGGCAAGCCAATTTATGAAGGTTTCAATGTTGCTCACCAATTAAATGAAGGAGCTTGTTGATTCAAAACATTTTGTGCCATGAAGGAGCTTATCAAAGATTCATCTGCAGAGAGAGCTTGTGTCATAAGAGTTCAACCGAACTCGGTCGCAACATTAGAAGCCTAGTGCGATAGTGAATGAAGAGCTCGTGGATGATGGAAACTCACTAATAAGGGTATCCCATTAGCCACCCGAGTTAATCAGTCATAGAGAAATGGGAAAATCAAAAGGCTGAGATGATTTAATATAGCTAAGAGAGAAGTGGGCACATGACATGGAAAATCATGTGATCGGGTGATAGAAGATGAGCTCGAGTGCAAGATGAATTTGAATGAGTGAAATCAACACTTATGTTCACAACATAAGAGGAACTCATGGATGAGTTGAGGTGCTAACTAAGACCAGCTTGAGGTGGGGTTTGAAATAAGAGGCGAGCATTTCAAATAGCCCGGAGATAGCTCAACTAGCTAAAAATGAGTCGGTGCATGAAGTTAGCTCATAAAATTCAACTTGGCATAAGGCTACAAGAGATTGAGTTTGGAAATGGGTTAAGGCCTATGTATTTATAAAGTTTGGGGGAGCTTGGCATAGAGCTCATTAGGAATGAAGCTCACCAAGATAAGAGCTTGTCGGGTTAGATGGTAGAGATCACACGAACCTAGGTAGAGATCGCTCAAGGCGAGAAACTAGAGTCAGCCAAGCCATGATGGAAAGGATCTCAGTAGTCAACTCAAAAGTAGAGCTCGGTTATGGTGAATAGTAGTGGAGCTCAAGCCCAACTCGGTGGGTTGGCTCGGTGAGCCAACCACCGATTTGGGTTATTTTTTTGACATTTCTCAATTGACCCCCCTCCTCGAGTCAAACCGGTCAATGTGGGGTCCCATATTATTTTTTAATTAATTTAATATTTTAATAATAATATTTATTATTATTTAAATATTTTATTTAAATATTCTTTTAATTAATTGAGAAGATTAGGTCAATCGGACATTAATGGCACATGATGGAAGCTTCTCAAAGTGGTTCAACCAACTGTAATAAATGAACCATCATGTACCTTCAATTTAGGAATGTAATTATGACCTTTCCTCTTCTCTCTCACATATTCTTCTATAAATGTAAGTTGGAAGCTCATTCCAAGGGGTTCCAATAGGTCAGATAGGTTGGAAAGTTAGACATCTTAAGCAAGTGCAAATTTTTCAAGAGTCCTCTCTCTTCTACAAGTTGTCCTTGTATGTTGAGAGAACTTTCAAGCCTCCTCTTCAAGACTATAATGGCAACCATTTCCTCTTCTAAATGTATGATGCATTGTGCATGTTATTGAAGTAATAAAAGTTTTTTTTTTGTGACTGATCTCGGTCCTTTCATCCTTTTATACTTATTTGTGCCTTTTCTCATGCTTGTAGGTACACTATGTAAGGTCACATTTCTATTGTAGGTTCTTGGAGTTATGTGCTTATCAAGTAATGGATCATTGCATGCAGTTGAGTTGTGGTGCTTGTTTAACCTTCTCAAGTTCATCCTTCTTCATTAGAAGACTAATAACTTGTTTGTCTGATCAATTTTAACAAAGGGAACGTGTGCTTCCTAGTATGTGGTATTGTGTACCCTCTCTAAGTTATAGTATGTGAAGTTGACATGTGGTGCAAACACCCTCTTCAAATTAAACCTACCTGATTCTAGCAACACCCTTTATTTGGTGCGTCACCATCCCTTGTATAATTTCATTTCTACAAATCTCTTTCCCTAAAACCCATGAAATGTTAGCATATAACTAGATAGACATTTTTATTACACTAGGAATAGTACAACACTTAGTTTAGGAAGAGGAAGTTGGCCTTCTCTAGAGGTTCACCTCGATCCCAAGTCCCATAGCTTGAGAGGTGATCCCATGTGTCCCAATCACACCAAACGTCTTGTTCAAATTCTTTCCATTTGGAGGGTGTAATGATTTGGTGATAATAGTTTTTTACACACCCAGTGGGAAAAAGTTAGTACTTCTCTTCTCACTTACACAAGTCAAAGTACCGATCGACTCTATATCTCTAGATTCCAAATCTCAGTGCATTAACTTATGAGAAGAATTCAGACAAGAGATTCTTCAAAGAAAGGAAATTATCATCATATTGAACTGTCCTTGTCTCCTCCAAAGAGAAGAATAAGAGGTGTTTCAACATCACCATTTGCAAATCCATGAGGTAGAGCTGCAAATGGTGATGTTGAAACACCTCTTATTCTTCTCTTTGAAAGCCAAACAATCCATAAGTGATCAAAGATGAAACTATCCTTTGTAAAGTATAATTTATAACCTGCTAACCCTAGTTAGGCTAGCGAACATTACCCTTATATGGTGAATTCCTAAATGAGCTTAAGGGAAATCAATGGTTAGTTCTGGAAGATAATAAGATTTAATAAGTAGGAGAAATCAATTTAGAAACCATGCAATCTATCTCTCAGCCATTTGGAAAGAAAATTGTTTTCTTTTGTTAAACTCATTCAGTGAAGCCTAAGTAAAATCTTTACTAATTCTGGATAAATTTTCAAACTTCAATTAAATCCTGGTAAATAACTAATGAGGTCCTAAAGATGAATTCAATTCGGCCTCCTTCCTCTAACGTCTTCCTAGGTGCTTTGTAATTTTTTTCCCTTAAGAATGTTGAAAGCAAATCCATATTATAATAAGGGTATGAGCGAGTTTTAGTAGCATAAGTTTGGATAAAAGACCTTATGGAATTTAAATTACCTCTTTAATTAAATAATTGAAATAAACAAAGAAATGTTATAATGGAGAAGACTTAAAGCTAGCTACTCAGTGTAAAAGGGAGAAAATCATGCTTACCTAATAAGGATCTTGGAAAGTTAGCCGTAACTAAAATACATTTAAAGTAATGATATGTCATGGGTTCGCCATTCCTAAAGTCACGTTTCTTGTGGTTAGGTCCTTACTTGTATTCGTTCATTGGGAAGAGTGTGGTATCGACATGTCGATGTCATCTACATGTGTCTATGTGAGTTGATGACTTATGTGATTGTCATATGTGTGTCGAGTTATGTACTTGGAGCCCTTACTGTGTTGTGTGTCGTGAGTAATGTAAGCAATTTATTTTACTGTTGTATTTGGGTGTGTAAAATGTGGGCACTACATATGGTATCAGAGCAGAGGTTCATGCTCTCGAACCTCTAGGATAGATTGGAGTTGTGATGATTCTGCATGATGGGGATGGTGTTACATGATGGTGATGGTGTTTCATGGTGATGGATAATGGAAGAGTAATGTGATATATGTTGTTAAGTGAACTATGTCGTGATTGTGACCTTATGGAAGCACATGTGGTGCATGTCACTTAGTGCGTATTTGTTGTCATGTTGATGTGCTTGTGATGAGAGTATTGACTCTCCTTTTTGTGGATCCAATGAGGAATCCATGTGTGATGTACCACCTTGTTTTGTGTGAATGGAATGATATTGTGAATTGCAGAGTGTTGGAACATTTTGACCTTATGTGATGTGAAGATGTAGTGATGTATTGCATGACAAAATTTATGTAAAGTGAATGGAAGTTTATCGTGATGTCGACACCGTATTGTGATTTGTTGTGGGCATTGTCGTGTTGTATTACAATTGACTATACGTCGTAATGTTAGACGTTGTGTTCCTCATATGTGTAATTCATGTAATATGTGATAGTTCATGTCGTGATTTAGGGGCATATGGGGTATGATCCCTAACGTACAGTGAATGCACTTTGGGTGTAGGATGTGGTAATGTGATGTATCATAACCCATGAAAGTAGTGATTGTGTTATACCTCTGTATATATAACCACGCATAACACGTTATGGTTGTCGTGTGTGAATTACCATTTTGATAGTGATGTAGTTATGGGTATGTTGTGAAACCTTACACTAGATGACCCTAAAGGGATAAATTGTCAAGAGTGTATGTGTGGAGAGAGGAGGCGTGGACCAGATTGTCATAATCTTGAGCTGAGTACAAGTGAGAAAGTGGAGTCTTATATAGACTGAAAACCCACTTTTATCTGTTTAGTATACTTCGAGCTTGCTTAGTATATTGTGGGTGCACACCACCTTAGGCTCAACTTATGCAACCTTGTGTCCCCTACTCTTTCATATTGGATTGTTCATTGAATAATCCTATGTGATTTTGACTATGTTGATCCTTGTGGGAGTTTGGAGTTATGATTCAGGCAGAGATGATGACAGTTACATTATTTGATATACTCATTTATGGTTACATGTATATATATATATATATATATTATATTTATGAGTGAGGCTTGTGTATAATTTATAACCCGCTAACCCTAGTTAGGCTAGTGAACATTACCCTTATATGGTGAATTCCTAAATGAGCTTAAGGGAAATCAATGGTTAGTTCTGGAAGATAATAAGATTGAATAAGTAGGAGAAATCAATTTAGAAACCATGCAATCTATCTCTCAGCCATTTGGAAAGAAAATTGTTTTCTTTTGTTAAACTCATTCAGTGAAACCTGAGTAAATTTTTTACTAATTCTGGATAAATTTTCAAACTTCAATTAAATCCTGGTAAATAACTAATGAGGTCCTAAAGATGAATTCAATTCGGCCTCCTTCCTCTAACGTCTTCCTAGGTGCTTTGTAATTTTTTCCCTTAAGAATGTTGAAAGTGAATCCATATTATAATAAGGGTATGAGCGAGTTTTAGTAGCATAAGTTTGGATAAAAGACCTTATGGAATTTAAATTACCTCTTTAATTAAATAATTGAAATAAACAAAGAAATGTTATAATGGAGAAGAATTAAAGCTAGCTACTCAGTGTAAAAGGGAGAAAATCATGCTTACCTAATAAGGATCTTGGAAAGTTAGCCGTAACTAAAACACATTTAAAGTAATGATATGTCGTGGGTTCGCCATTCCTAAAGTCACGTTTCTTGTGGTTGGGTCCTTGCTTGTATTCATTCATTGGGAAGAGTGTGGTATCGACATGTTGATGTCATCTGCATGTGTCTATGTGAGTTGATGACTTATGTGATTGTCACATGTGTGTCGAGTTCTATACTTGGAGCCCTTACTGTGTTGTGTGTCGTGAGCAATGTAAGTCAAAAAAAAATTATCCTGGTATTTTACTATTGTATTTGGGTGTGTAAAATGTGGGCACTACACCTCATAGGGGTCACTCAACTCCTCCGTATGGAAGGTTCCCTCCACAAAGGAACAATAAACCTCTTGTTTTTATGGCACGAAACCAAATTTTTCTCCCTTTCAATGTAAGCAGTCCACTTCTATTGGCCTAATGTGACCCTATACCTATTAGGACACTCAAAAGTTTACCATTTTACATAGGGGAAACTCACGTTACTCCAGTGGAACATATTCTTGATGTAGCTAGCTTTTTTTTTGTACATGACATCATAGAGGACAACGTTTCAGTTAGAATTCTTGCTACCTCTTTCAAGGGTTAAGTGTTGGTAGTATAACTACTTGGGATGAGTTAGGAGAAAATATTTGTAAATAGTTTGAAGACAAGAGTGATAACCTATCACTTTTGGAACAACTCACTACCATGAAGAGAGCTCCTCAAGAATACATGAGTGATTTCAACTTTCAATTCTATAGGACCTGGAATAGAATTCCAACACTTATAAATCCTTCTCCAAATAATACATTCTTGTACTATTTGTGAGCCTTGAATAGCGATGTAGTAGTTATGATCCAGTCCATGGGAGGGGCTACATTACCTGATGCCTACGACATTTCCATAAGAGAAGAAAATTCCTTGATTCAGGATGGAAAGACAGCTACACAACCACTAATGTCGTTATCTCTAGATCTTACGAATAATCAGCCTATCATTTCTCCTATTCTAGTAGCCTCTAATCAACTTGCTCAATCTTCCCTGCCTCTTCAAATGATCTATTTCAAGTCATGTCATTGCTAAAAACTTTTGGAAATGAGATTATTGCACTCAAGAGGAAACAGGTTTCAATACAATCATCCATATCAACCACAAAATTAGCAAGATGTCGGACTAATTGTCCTCCTTTTCAAGGGAACAATCAACAACAAAATCAAGCTGCAAATGTCATACCTTTGAAATTTTGGAACCCTCTTGCCGTTAGCTCATCTAGAGTCATTGTACCTATCTATAATAATGTAGTTCAAGACTACGAATGGTACTACCCTTGTTCTCAACCCCACAATCAACATCTTTGTCCCAATGGAGTTCATGGCTAGGCCCTTATGGTTCAAAGTGTATATGCCCCTTTTGAGCTAATAAAAACACATCTACATAAAAAATAGTAGATCAACCACAGGCACCTGAAGAAACGAATTTTTTAAACTTAACAATAGAATATTTTTGTGGGTTGAATACAAATTCCTCATCAGTGGCAGAAAACACTCATTCCAAGAAGAGAGAAATGGAACCTCAAACTTCCAAATCTGATCAAGCATCCACTTCACAGCCTCAGACACAAGTGGTGGTTGATAAATATGTGGGAAAGAAACCACCAGAAATACCTGTTAGCCAAGCTGCAAGGAAAGAATGGTCTTCGAGACATCATGATACTAAATAAGTACTTTCTAAAGAAGGATCCCAATGCCCAAAGAAGTGTCAAAAATTGGATCTATTCCCTTCAGCATAGTAAAAAAATGAAGAAAACCAATATGAGTGTTACTATGTGGGACGCACTCTCAATTCCTTCTCAAAGAAATTTGTTGCGATAGGCTCTAAATAGTTTTCGTGCAATAGATGGATCATTAGGTCATGGAGCAGCATCTACTACAAGTTTTTCCCAATCGGAAAGGAAAGGTATTCCTAAAGCCAACAAACCACCCCCATTCTATATTTCATTGATCATTGGCAACCACTTGGTGCATAATTACATGATCAATTCTTGTGCAAGTAGCTCAGTCATGCCCAAACAAATTACATATGTACTAGGCATACAATATGTGTCAGTTGCAAGAGGATTTATTCAGATGGATGGCACATCTATTAAGATTGTTGGAGTTATAAAAGGACTTCAACTTACCATCCATACATTCCCAAGTTTTTCATTCACCCAATACATATCAATCATTGATCCTGCTCCTCTCTTCATCATCTACCTCTCACAAGATTTTACTGCCAAGATGGGTGGTTATCTATCATCTCATTGGTCACATATGATTTTCAAGACTTGATACGAAACCAAAGTGACTATAAGGGAAGAACCAATCTTCCATAATGTTTTCCCCCAAAAACCACTTTTCTTTTTCAAGTTAAATTTGAAATTTCAAACTCTTTCCCTCCTAAAGTATTTATGCCAAGTTGAAAGTTCAAGAGATAGAAAAATCCATGCCCTAGAGTTGTTTCAAATCCCCAGTCTGCTTGTTTTGATAAATTTTCCATTTTCCTATCTAGACATGTGAAAATTTTATTATTGTCCTCATTTAAATGAAATTTTCAATCTTTCTATGCCCATGGATCGTCAAACCTTGTATTTTTTTCAATTCCTTGGCTCGCGAAATAAATTTGAAAATTGGGCGCAAAATGGTGGAGTTTTCTTCTTCTCTACATTTTTTCCCATAGTCCGAATGATGAGCATTTTCTTCGCAGTCAAATTTTGGCCCCATCATCCACAAGTACATGGACATACCTAATTGGAAGTGGGTCGGTAGAGAAATTTGTGTTTTTGAGCCTCTTTGTAAAAAGGCAAAAATTTAAAAAGTGACCCATAGCCCCAATCAAAGCTATCAAGGAAAAAGTCAATGGTGAAGCCCATCATTGAAAAGTCAAAGCATACGAGTGGGTCATTGGGGAACTTCTAGAAATTTAACAAAAATTCATTAAGTGAATTAAAATTTCTAGAATGCTCCGTGGGTCCATCAAGGTCTCGGGCCCGCTATTGAAAAGTCAAAGCAGGAGAGCGAAGCACCGGAGAACTTTAAAGTTTTGAGCATTTTTCTAAAAAGGTTAAAATTGAAAAAAGTGAGCCATGATTCCTTCACCACTCAAATAAAGCCATGTGTCAAGCCTATGGCAGAGAGGCGGAAGGGCGGACCAAAATGTCAAAAAATGCTAATTTTCTACAAAGGCATAAAATGTAAAAGGCATCCTCCACACCCACTCCAATAAATTTCTCCCACATGGATGGCTCTAGTTTAAAGTTTCTAAGTCAAGATAAGTGGTTCAAATTCAAAGTTACAAAGTGAATGTAACAGTTGCATTATGAAAAGTCTATTTTTTCCGCCATTGGCATTTCTTCACGAATCAAGAATCCAAACGGATGTAAATGATTGAAAAGAAATTATAAAATTTTTCTTGCTAACACGTAAGAAGTTGTAACTATTTCTTAGAGGATATTTAATGGCTTCTTCACACCATTTTCGAGAGCTGGCGATTGATCTTGTAAACTCACAAGTGCATTGTACTTAGAGAAAACAAAGTAGATAGCCATTTTTCTTCCATTTCCCCGATTTCTCAATTTCCTCCATTTCTCCACTATGTAAAACTTCTGATTAAGCATCAATACAAGAAGAAGGATTTTTAGCCTCTTTAATGAGGAGATTTTAGAAACTTTAAGTTCACAATCTTATCTCATCTTGTTGCCATTTGCATGGTTGTTTCTTCCCATGAATGCATGTGATGAATTTTCTAACTAGTGTGTGCATGAATCTGATTTCCTACCTGCAACATTAGTTCTCATACCTCTTTTCTCACTCCCTTTCCCACTTTCAGACAAATTTCTCTCTTGCAATTATCTGCAAGATTTTCTGCAGGGTCATTGGAATGCCCCTGTTGGATCCCCTGAAAGGCCACCACAAAAATCCACATTTTCTCGTGCATGCATATATGGTAGCTACATCGGTTAAGTAGAGGGACTTAGATTCCCAGAGTGTTGGCATGAAATTCAAAAAAAAATCCACCCAGAAAATTCCCTCACCAATAGTTTTAGGTGCCCACCATGGGGTGGATTTAGCAGCATCTACACATGAATGCGACCGCAAGGTCAAAAATTCAAAATTCAAAAAGAGAAAAAATTTGAATTTGAATGGCTACATGAGCCACATGGATTCAAATCATGGCTATTCCAGAAGCCATCTTGTTGAAAGACTCAAATTTCTCTTCCACATCCAAGAAGATGTTGCTTCTTATTTTAGGGAAGCTATCTAGCATAATAGACAAATTTCCAATCACTACTTCATTACCATGAGAATTCTAGACCTTGACAAAGAACATGCTATTGAATTAAAGAGGTAAATAAAAATCCCAAAGACATGCAAAGAAGAGCATAGATTTTCAAGCTGGTGGATATGAGATTCACCTAGCAACAGAGACAAGAGGATAAATTGATCCCATTTTTGAGGAAATTCAAAGGAGACAAGAGCTACTCAGAATCTAGAGGCTTCCTTTTCAAGAAACTGGTCACATTGGGAACCTGAGTGTTACCAATCCTTTGGACAGTGAATTTTCATACATAAATGAGAACCTTGTAGAATTCACTGATGTGAAGACTGAAGAAGAAGCTAGAGAAAGAGAGGTGAGAGCTGATGAAGAAATAAGA
Organism: Taxus wallichiana var. yunnanensis; assembly: GCA_018340775.1. Lineage (NCBI taxonomy): Eukaryota > Viridiplantae > Streptophyta > Pinopsida > Cupressales > Taxaceae > Taxus > Taxus wallichiana. Next base: position 48,815,509 of record CM031244.1, on the reverse strand, counting down.
TCTCAACTCGAAGAAATCAAGAGACTTCAAGCCAAGGCAGATGAAAGAATAGTAGCAGAAGCCACAACCTTAGCAAGGTTGGAAGATAGAAACATAAATAGAATGGGGATTGGGATTGTGAGCATGAATGGGATCATGAAGTCCGTAGGCCTAATGTACCATGGGGAGGAAACACTGGTCCACTAGCTCTTTCTCAACCACTCCATGAGCTATCGAGAGGCTCGAGAAAAAACTTCCCAAAATTCAGAGGGGATGGTTGTCAACTCCCTGAAGAGCATGTAGTAGCATTTATCATTGCTTACAATGTGTTGGGTGTTGAGGACGAAGATGTGTCAGTATGATTCTTTGAGGATTTGCTTCAAGAAAAGGCTGCCGAATGGTTCTACATGCTACCCCAAGGTCTGTCATTTGTTGGGAAGATATAAGAAGTGCATTCAAACATAGGTTCAAGACCATGGAAGATTGTCAAGATCTTCTTGTCTAATTGGTAAAAATGAAGAAAGAAACCTCCGAGTCAATGAGGGAATTTGTAGCAAGATATGATAGAGTGATAAGAAGGATCCCTAAAGATGTGGTGCCTTGCAAAAATAATTTGAAGAGGTTTTTCATCAGTGCTCTACCATCAGAAGTAGGTATCTTCCTCAGAAGAGCCCAACCAAGAAGATTGAGGCAAGCCCAGGATTTTGCAATAGAAACTGATGATGATCTAATCTTTTACTCGGAAATGTGAAAGGCCCCAATGGGAAACAAAAGGGTCAAATTCAAACTCTTTCACCATAGATATGATGTTCTAAAAAATGGCAAATGACTTGGTTGCCTTGAAGAAGCATCTATCTCAGATAACAATGCGGAATGCTTCAAGAAGACCAAACCCTCCAGAGATAGGCCAAGGATTTCTCCACCTCCTCTTCATCTTTCTCTTGAAGCACCACCAATCAATGTCATCTATGATACCAAATATCCGAGAAGAGGAAGAACAAATTGATGAAACTAAAGAAGAAAACATGGAAGATTATGAAAACTATCATGATATTGAGGAAATTGATATGCAAAATGGCCTGATTAAGTATGTTGATGATGAAGATGAAGGTGATGAATAAGTTCCAAGTTTCTCATGTGTTGTTTTCACTCATGCTCAATCTAAGAAAGGGATTTTAGCCCTAACAGTTATAGTAAAGGATAAGAAGAAGAATAAATAAGATTTTCCTCCAGAGGTTACACAGAATAAAATCATCAATAGAGGATCACCATTACCACCTTCCATGGAATCAGCCAAAGAAAAACCAGACTCACTAGTTTCTAAAGAGCATGCTACTATACCAAGTAAGTCATTTGATTCTTCTTCCAGCTCAAAAGTTGCTAAGAATAATTCTCTTCTAAATGTTGGTCCTGCAAAAACATCTAAAGTTCAATCAAAGGCTACACCCTCACCCCCTTCCAAGCCAATTGTTACATCTGAAAAGAGAACCCAACACCAAAAGTAGCAAAGCCTCTACCATGTATATCTTCCTCCATTTTAGGAGCCTCTTCCTCAACCACCATTTCCCCATTCAACTTTTTGGAACATACAAGCAAACCCAAAGTCCAACTCTCATAAATAAAATACCTACAAACACACCCCCGCCTAGTTTGACAGTACATTAATACGATTTTGGTGGTAACCATGTATCCTTGAGTCCTAATTCTAAAGGCTTAATACCCACACCATCCACACCACCTTCCCAAAACATGCTAGCCCTCGGTGTCTCCAAAATCAACATGGTTGAACCTTTCTACCTGTGACTCCTCATTAAAGGCTTCCACTAAATAATTGTATCATAGATTCGGAGCCTCAAACAATGTGATGCCACCAAATTTGCAAATTCTCTAGGCATCACCTTGACCTAGGTAAATGGAAATTTCTACTCAATGGAATCCAAACAAGTTTCATTGGTAGGAATAATCAAATATGCACAGTAGAACTAGCTGATTTTCTAGAGAAGAAGGTGTTCTTGACCATACCTGTAGTAGCAGACATCCCAACATCTTTTAGTATGCTTTTGAGCAGAATTTTTTGTAGGATCCTAGGTGGAGAAATAAAAATGGATTGGTCATCTACAACTATCTGAGTAAGTCATTTGATTCTTCTTCCATCTCAAAAGTTACTAAGAATAATTCTCTTCTAAATGTTGGTCCCGCAAAACATCTAAAGTTCACCAAAGGCTACACCCTCACCCCCTTCCAATCCAATTGTTACATCTGAAAAGAGAACCCAACACCAAAAGTAGCAAAGCCTCTACCATGTATATCTTCCTCCATTTTAGGAGCCTCTTCCTCAACCACCATTTCCCCATTCAACTTTTTGGAACATACAAGCAAACCCAAAGTCCAACTCTCATAAATAAAATACCTACAAACACACCCCGCCTAGTTTGACAGTACATTAATACAGTTTTTGGTGGTAACCATGTATCCTTGAGTCCTAATTCTAAAGGCTTAATACCCACACCATCCACACCACCTTCCCAAAACATGCTAGCCCTCGGTGTCTCCAAAATCAACATGGTTGAACCTTTCTACCTGTCACTCCTCATTAAAGGCTTCCAGCTAAATAATTGTATCATAGATTCTGGAGCCTCAAACAATGTGATGCCAGCCAAATTTGCAAATTCTCTAGGCATCACCTTGACCTAGGTAAATGGAAATTTCTACTCAATGGAATCCAAACAAGTTTCATTGGTAGGAATAATCAAATATGCACAGGTAGAACTAGCTGATTTTCTAGAGAAGAAGGTGTTCTTGACCATACTGGTAGCAGACATCCCAACATCTTTTAGTATGCTTTTGAGCAGAATTTTTGTAGGATCCTAGGTGGAGAAATAAAAATGGATTGGTCATCTACAACTATCTGAGTAAAATGTGAGATGAAGAAGTTGCTACCAATAAGAAAGATGAAGTTCACATGAAAGTCTAATGATCTGAAAGCAAACATTATCTTTCAAGATTGTAGGCTAGGAAACTACTTCCTCACATCAGAAAAAGAGAGAACTTTCCACTTCTCATGGAGGAAGAGGAGGATCAAATTTAGACAATGGAATTTGATGGTATTCATTCCAGTAGGTTCAGGAGCTGGTGTAGTATTGTACTCTCCTTCCAACGAGGTGTACCCTTTTGCCTACAAGTTGTAACTTAACAATACAAACAACATTGCAAAGTATGAAGCATTTCTCTTAGGCATGAATGCAGAAGAGGACATGAGAATCAAGAAGCTGAGATGCAAAGGTGATGTAGAGATTATGGTGAAGCAGTCCACTAACAATATCGGGGAAAAATCCAAGGCTCGTGCATTACAGAAACAGAGTGTGGGATTGCATTGAATCTTTTGATGTATTTTCCATTGAAGCTATTCCAAGGGATCATAATGTAAAGGTTGATTCCCTTGTAGTGTCAATTTCCTAGTGATACCTCATCCTTCTTTTGGTAAAGAAAAAGTGGCCACTTTGAAATTGTATTCCGGCCTAGTGTACAGACAATTCAAATCATTGGAAAGTCTTCAATGATGGTAACCAAATTCTATCCTTTTTGGAGCAAAGGTATAACTTCAATAATATATTTTTCAAAGGAGGTGAAAATCCACACTGAGAAGCAGTCCCCGAAGAAGAGAAAGAAGTAATTGAATGGATTGATGATGAGGGAGTAATCAAATTGAAAGGGAACAAAATTCCCAAAAGCCTAGTTTCTTTAGAAGACCTCTTTGACAAACATGACAGATTCATTCAAGAGAAAGAAAAGAAATCTTCTCAGTGCCCAACTGATTTTGATAAAGAAAACATTGGTACCCCAAAGGAGCCAAGGATGGTCAATATTGTAAAATTTTGTTCTCTGAAGAAAAAGAAGGTTTGTTGCATTACTCAAGAAATACTCAGATGTCTTGGCCTACTCTTATGATGAACTCAAATCCTTCCAGCCAAAGGAAATGCATCACTCAATTCCTTTGAAGTAGGGTGTTAAGCCCTTTAGGCAGAAACAAAGGTCATACAACCCAAAGATTATTGATACCATCAAGGAGGAGGTAATGAAGATGCTTAACACAAGGATCATCTTTCCCATCCACCATTCAACATGGGTGGCTAACATTGTGCCAGTGTGGAAGAAGAATGGTGAAATAAGGATATGTGTAGATTTTCACAACCTGAACTAGGCATCACTCAAGGACAATTATCCTCTTCCTATCATGGACCATATCTTGTAAGTAGTCACCAAATCTGAAATGCTTTCATTACTTGATGGATTCTCATGGATACAATCAAATCAAAGTGGCAGAGGAAGACCGCACCAAGACAACCTTTACAACACCTTGGGGCACTTTTGCCTATAGCAGAATGCCTTTTGGCCTAATTAATGCAAGAGCTACATTCCAAAGGGTGATGTATTTATCCTTTAAATATCTGAAGCATTACAATGTCATATATCTTGATGATCTCACAATATTTTTGAAGAAGAGGGAGATCATATCTATCACTTAGAATAGGTACTTGCAAGGTTTAAGAAACATGGCATATTACTAAATCCAAAAAAGTGTATTTTTGGAGTCACAAAAGGCAAGTTATTGGGGCACATTGTGAGCAAACATGGAACACACATTGATCCTAATAGGATTATAGCCATTCAAGCATTATCCCTACCAACAAGCAAGAAGGGAGTTCATTCATTCTTCGGAAAGGTAAATTTTCTTCGTTGTTTTGTGCCTGAGTTTGTTGAATTGACAAAGCACATCACTTCCATGATGAAATATCAAGCAAGTTTCAAATGGAACAATGAGGGGAAGGAAGCATTTGAAGAGATCAAGAAAGAAATTTCCAAGGCTCTAACCCTTGTGTCTCCATATTTTAACAAAGAGTTCATCATGTATTGTTATGCATCAGAGCATACACTCTTTGTTTTCTTGTTCAAAAAAATGATGAATATATTGAAGTATCTATTACTTTCATGAGTTTTCCTTTGAATAAGCATGAGTTTAAGTACAACCAATTTGAGAAGCATGCCTATGTAGTCATCAAAGCTATAAAAACTTTACGTTTTACATTCTCAATTATCATACAAAGGGTAATGGTCCCTAGTAGTGCAATCAAGTCCATCTTGACATAGCAGGATCCCGGAGCTAAAAGAGGAAATTGGATTACAAAGACTTAAGAATATGACTTGGAGATTCGAACCTCTAATCTGGTAAGGGGAAATGGCTTGCGCAAGTTGATTGCTGAAGATGAAACTCTCAAATTTCAACATGGAAAAGAAACATGTACTTGCTCAACTTGTTCGAAAGACAACCCACCGGTTCTCTTTATCACCATTACCGATGAGTGGTACACTGATATTTCCTACTAATTGACTTATGTAGAATGCCCTCCTCATCTTGATTACAAAAAAATAAGAACACTCAAGTTGAAGGTAGTCAGGTTTGTGATTTGGAATCATGCACTTTACAAAAGAGGCCTGGATGGCTATTTCCTCGTGTGGGTAGATAAAGAGTAACAAGAAAAGTTACTTATAGCATTCCATGACCAAGCATGTGGTGGAAATTTTTCAGCAATGGTCGTTGCACACAAGAACCTCCAAGGAAGGTATTATTGGACCACCATCTTTGTAGATACTCGAGATTGGGTTTCTAAATGTAAAGCATGCCAATAGTTCATTGGAAGATCACGACTTGCTGCATTACCACTCAAGCCGGTGATTATTGAAGAACCATTTCAATAGTGGGGGCTATACTTCATTGGTTTTCTGAACCCTCACTCAAGCACGTGGCACACCTATGTAATGAAGTTGGGAAATAGACTACTTCACCAAATGGGTTGAAGTTGTTCCAACCAAACAAGCCAACACCGAAACAATAAGCAACTTTTTCAAGGAGAATATCATAATCCATTTCGGAGTGCCACAGAAGATTATAGCAGATAATGCTACCTATTTCTCTTTAAGAGAGCTGAGTGAGTTTTGATATAGTTATGGAATCTACCTAGCTCATTCTTCTAACTACTATCAATAAGGAAATGGATAGGACAAATCAAGCAACAAGAACATTGTGACCATTGTGTGTAATCTTGTAGACGAGAATTAAAGGAATTGGCACAAAAGGTTGTATGACATAGTGTGGGTAGATAGGATCACTCCTAAGAAGGCGATAGGTATGTCTCCATTCCAACTACTATATGGAGTTGAAGAAGAGATTTCCCTCATAATTTAGATGCCAGCTCTTAAGTTGCTACATGAAATAGAAGATGGTCAATACAAATATTCCTTAGACAAAAGGATCCTATTTTTGGAGAAATTGGAAGAAAATAGATTCCAGGTGGTGGATCAAATCAAAGAACACAAATTGAAAGTGAAGAAGATATTTGACAAGAGGGATAAGGCAAGAGAATTCAAGGTTGGAGACTTTTTCCTACTATGGGACAAGAGAAGAGAACCAAAGGGCAGCCATGGAAAGTTTGATTCATTATGGCTCGACCCATTCCAAATTCATGGAGCTTGTGGTGAGAATGTTTTTCTCCTCTCATACTTGGATGGAACGCCATTGGAATTGCCTCGAAGTGGGAAATACTTGAAACTGTATCATCAGTGAAAGTGGGTTGTCCCCACCTTGTACCATAGGTGATTTCTTGGTGTGTTTCCCTTTCCGTTGTGTGGTTTTGTTTCCCCTTTTGTTGCGTGCCATGTGTTTCCTTCCTTTTGTGTGCTTGTGTGTTTCCTTCTTCTAATCTTTCTTTCTCAAAATTGTACATGAATCTGCAAGGCCCAATGGATAAGGCACTAGTCAATTTTATATGGTTTAAAAATTGAGATTCTATATGTAATGCCCATAAAAAAACCCACTTAAGACCCAAGAAACAACCTAGGATTAGTTAGGAAAAATTATGGAATAATTTTTTTTGTTTAAAAGAGTCTACAACTAGGTTACAAGTAAACAACTATCACTAAAAATTTCAAGAATAATTATAATCCACTAGAACATACTTTCCTTTTGTTAAAAATTATTAGAGGTCATAAGGTCCAAAATCTAGGGTTATAAGGTTCAATTAGGTTCAGAGGGTAAATCTTCACCATACCCACTCTCTAACAGGCTTAAAGTTTCAACTTGATTTTTATCACACTTAACACATTCAAAAATTCCCTAAATTATTCCCATTGGATAGGAAATTTCCTCACCTTTCCATTGATATAAAGAAGTCCTCCCAAATCCTCATATTTCTCAAGTTATGGGCCGACGAGCCTTGGGGTGAAAATTTTCCCAAGAGCGGGCCTACGGGCCCAGGGGTGAAAATTTTCCCAAAGGGTAGGTTGGCGGGCCATGGGGAGAATTTTGGAAAATTTCCCATGCGGGAGAAAAAATACATTTACCCCCATGCTCCTGCGAGTTCGCAAGTCCACCAGGGACATGTGGCACTCCCTAAGTCAGTGCGGGGAAAAATGGGGCGGCGGGAGACATTTTGAAAATTCTCCCGCATGGGGCGAGGAGCCAATTTTTTGCCCGCACTCCAAAAAGTCTACAGAGGACACGCGGAATCACCTAAGCCAACACAAGGAAAGTGAGATGGTGGGGAGAAAATTTTCTTAACACCCCGAAGGGCTAAGAGGATAACAAGAACCCATGCCTCCATCGACACCCCGCGATGCCACATGGTAGATCCAGATTGGTTGTGCACTAGTGGGATGATGGGGAAAACTTGGAAAAATATTCCCAAATTTTTTCCAAAACACAAAAAATGCAAAAGAAACTCACTCCACTGCCGATGCCTCGTGATGCCACATGACATCACCTGATTGGTTACGAGCTGGCGAGGAAAATTTGGAAATTTTTAGAAAATTTTTTTGAAACACAAAGGCCAAAAGGGACTCAGGCCTCCGCCGATGCCTTGTGATGCCATGTGGCATCACCTCATTGTCACGGCTAGCGGCGCACTGGGAAAATTGGAATATTTTCCTAAAATTTTCTGGATGCGCTAAGTTTAAAAAGGGGTCTGACCCTCTACCAACACCCTATGGTGCCACGTGGCAGCTTATGATTGGCTACAACCAGCAGGGGCAGCGAGGAAACTTTGGAAAATTTTCCCAAAAAAATTTCCTAAGCTCTAAGGGAAAAATTTGGGACCGCGGGCCGCGAAGGAAAATTTTCCCAATTTTTTGACGCCAAGGAAGAAAAACTTCAGAAGGCCCTAACTTTTGATAGAGAGATTTTTTTGGTAAAACGAGGATTTTCTAGAAATCTCTCGATGTCCTCTTTACTGCACGAAATAATTAATTTTTTATTTTGATAAATTTTAAGGGGTAAATTTTAATAAAATGGCCTGCAGGATTTTACAATGCGAACTGGTAAAATTTAACTTGTGAGATTTATTCAATTTGATCTTATTCCTCTCTCAACATGTCAAATAGACATGGAGAGTTGTTCTTAGGAGGAATTAGGGTAATTTTGTGAGGTACATATGTTTGATTGAAATTCCAATTTGAAATTAACAAATTTGACAACAAAACGACTGTGGAAACTTTGAACTCATTTTTACCAAGTTTTAAAGTGTTTCCATTACATGTTTTTGTCTACTTGAATTTTTTTAGGGCATACTACTTCAATTTAATCATTTAATTTGTTATTTTATTGTTACAGGTTTGATCTGTGCATTTTTGTTTAGATAATTGCTAATTTGATAGAACAAAACAGAGGGAAAATTTACAAAGGATCTATTTAATTACTTTCCATCTCCCAAGTGTGGAAATTCATTCTAGTCCTAGCCTAATACATTTAGTTGATTCAATCAAACCATCAACGGGATAAAATGCAAATTCTGATTTCCAATCTTAACTTTTTTTTTAAGAACAGAGCATTATATTTTTCCTCACACGCAAATCTTCTTTTCAATAGAGATTTCAAAACACAATGGATGATGAATTTTCAATAAAACAATAAAGATTGAAAAGGGTAATGTAATCCTTTATTGATTCCAAAATACAACATTACAACCTTTCTTCTTTTATTCCTTCCAAAATATATATTATATGCATAATAGAATAATACATTTTCTTCTCACGTGTTTCACTTTACCACTTTTCAAACAGGGATTTCATAGTGAATGCAAAACAAAGATTTATAATTGAATAACAACATATGGACAAGACAAAACCACTTCCATTAATTTAAATGAACTCTTAAAACTTCCTTTCCATTTGGTTTCAAAATGCAACATACAAAAACACATATCATTCTTTCACATTATTTCCAAAACATAATACGAGTATAAATCGTTTACATTTCAAATTTCCACTTGCAATTAGTACAACATCTTTCCATTACAAACATTTACAAGTTCATCCACTTCAAGTGGGAATTGTAATCCTTTATTGATTCCAAAATACAACATTACAACCTTTCTTTTTTATTCCTTCCAAAATATATATTATATGCATAATAGAATAATACATTTTCTTCTCACGTGTTTCACTTTACCACTTTTCAAACAGGGATTTCATAGTGAATGCTAAACAAAGATTTATAATTGAATAACAACATATGGACAAGACAAAACCACTTCCATTAATTTAAATGAACTCTTAAAACTTCCTTTCCGTTTGGTTTCAAAATGCAACATACAAAAAACAAATATTTAAGATTGAAAAGGGTAATGTAATCCTTTATTGATTCCAAAATACAACATTACAACCTTTCTTCTTTTATTCCTTCCAAAATATATATTATATGCATAATAGAATAATACATTTTCTTCTCACGTGTTTCACTTTACCACTTTATAATTGAATAACAACATATGGACAAGACAAAACCACTTCCATTAATTTAAATGAACTCTTACAACTTCCTTTCCATTTGGTTTCAAAATGCAACATACAAAAACACATATCATTCTTTCACATTCTTTCCAAAACATAATACAGAGTATAACTCTTTTACATTTCAAATTTCCACTTGCAATTAGTACAACATCTTTCCATTACAAACATTTACAAGTTCATCCACTTCAAGTGGGAAAGGTTACAATGAGATTTAATTCCATAAGGGACTGTCAAACTATCTTTTCTCAACTCTAGAACAACAACATGCATACTCCTCATTCTTCCAATTTGATCACAACAAGAGTAGGGGAAAGGCAACGCTCTCCACCCAACCAAGACATCCAATGAAGAGGAGAATCCATCCTTCTTCATTGGCCCCGAGCCCCAACCACAATGCAATAAAATATGTGATCCAACTCATGGCAACAACAGGCTTCCACAAACATACAAGCAGTATTTTCACAAAGAAACATAGTCCCAAACAAAATGTAGTTTACAACTACATTAAAACATGACAAGCAATATGAATTTTTCATCAAGCAAGCCAAAGGAGCAAGAAGCTATGGGGGATGTTGCTTATGCCTCCCAAGGGGGAAAATGGGTATCACCACCTAAGTACAACCCACCATATATATATGAATATCATTTCAAACCCTGTCATGCCCTTATGCCTCCCCCAAGTACCCCTTATTCCTAACATTTTCTTATGTCTCCCTAACCTCTTATGGCACCCCATAACAAGTAAAGAAATGCAAGCTATTTCTTTGTAAGGTGGAACCCAAATCCCAACTCCCTCCACCCTTATACCTCCCTAAAACACACTTGTGCCTCCCACAAAATAACCCCATAGTCTTCTCCTACACCATTCCTAGGCCATCTACCCAATAGCCCACAAATATACCAAAACATTCACACAAGAACATTTACATATATACAAGAAGAGCATTTCAAGAGCCAAGATCCTACCTCTCCATGATGGATTTGTTCCAAGTTCCAAAATAGAAAGCTTTATCCCAATCTAAGCAATCTAAAATAGCCAAGCACAAGCATGCAACAATCTTCCAAAAACTTCTCCAAGCAACAGCTCCCAAAACAGAAAGAAAAATTCACCCAAAATAAAGTCTCCCAAAAATGAAGCAACCAAAAACAAGGCAAATAATTCAAATTTTATAGAAGATGGGAGAGAAGAGGTTGAGGAGGATCCATGTAGGATGTTACATCACACATCCTCAACCCCAACCCCAAAATTCAACTTCATTCTCCAAAGGCATAATAAATATGTGGGTGAATAATATGACACCACTTACACACACTCAAACAAGCCCATACCCCATAAGGACTGAAATTAAATTAAGTAAGAAAATTGCAATTACAACATTCAAATTTACTTGTAAAAATGCATTAAAAAGGTCTAAGTCAAACCTTCTAACCATAGGAAAGGTTGGTATGTAATTAAGAGGCATGGGACAAGTTTAACTTGTCCCACAAGCCTCCAAAATCAGCCTCCAAGGACAAATTCAAATTTCTAAGAAGGTAGAGTATTTCACACTCAAAAGTTAACTTACACATCACTTACAAGGTCACTTACACATTACTTACACATTCTTAAAACACTTTAAAACATGGCCAAAAACTCTATTAATTACATTCTTATGACATCTTTTAATTAATTAACTAAACAATATGATTACTCACAATATTAACACCACATTAAATAAATAATGAAATGGTAAGTGCACCACATAAAACACATGTAAAAAAATTAAACAAAAGGGACCAAATAAAAGAAAAACATAAAATCCCTTGGTCACATTTAAAGGTGATTCCCCCATGGGAATCCCTAACAAAAATACAAACACACAACAAATACTAGTTGCCATGGTGACCTTGTTGAATTCATCTAGAATTCCAATGTGGTTGGTCTCCAATCCCCTGATGTTTGTTGTGATATTTTAACCTGTAAAACAAAAATACCTCCTTCAGCCTCATGGCCATATCAAAACATCCAAATGAATATAAATATAATTTCAAGATCATCAATATATATGTGAATCACAACAATTATCACGACAATCAACAATATCACTCACAATTTCATTAACAACTATATCATCATCAATTTTAATCCAATTTTCATTTTCTAGGTGTAATCAAAATATCTAATTATTACAAGTCCAAACAACATCCATCATATAACCATGTCCAATAGTATATCATCATCAACATATAAAATGTCTCTAATAATCATCATGCATCATAACTGACCCAAGTCAACAATAATCCATGATATAACATTTAACATCATACTATAATAAAGTCCATAATCATGTCCATAATATAATCAGCATTATCTTGATTAGTATCAAACATGTGTCAAAGGGATGTGTTCACTACATCCCCCTCCCCTTAGACTCGACTTCCTCCTGAAGTCACTGGAATAAATGTTAAAACTGAACTCGTAACAAAGTAGCATCCTCCCATGTAGCTGCAGTCTCATCATATCTGTCCCACTACACCCGAACTTGATCAACCTCTCTACCTCGAAGGCCTAGGGTCATGTGATTTAGGATGTGAATGGGCTCCACCATCACCTACCCCTGATCTTACACCTATAATGATGTCTAATATAACACATGAGAAGGATCTATAACATATCTCCTAAGAACCGAAAAATGAAACACATCATGTATGTGAGACAAGATAGGTGGCAATTCTAGACGGTAGATCAAAGGGCCGATACGCTTCAAGATCTCAAAAGGACCCATGAATCTAGGAGCTAACTTAGAGCCTTTTCCATAATGGATAGAGATCTTGTGTGGCTTGACACGAAGGAACACCTTCATGCCCACATCAAAACTATGGTCAATCCTATGTTGATCTGCGTACTTCTTCTACCTATCATGTGCCTCCTGTAGTCTCTGTCTAATCAAAATTACCTACTGCTCCATGTCCTGCAACAAATATGGTCCAAGAGAAACCCTGTCCTTTAGCCTATCCCAACTAAGAGGTGTCCTGCACTCCTACCATACAAAGCCTGAAAATGAGCCATGCCTATAGAACTCTAAAAACTATTATTGTAGGACAAATCCACTAAGTACAGGTACTCCTCCCATCAAGATTAGTGATCCATCACATACAACCTAAGCATATCCTCTAAAATATGAGTCACTTGCTTAGTCTGTCCATCTATCTTGGGGTGATATACTGTGCTGAAATTATTCTTTGTCTTGGGGGCATGTTGCATGGTAGTCAAAAATGGGAAGTGTACAAAGGATCGTGGTCACTAATGATCTTTTGTGGAATCTCATGCAACCTGAAAATCTCATCAAAATATACTTGTGCCACTACTCTAGCTATATAAGTGGTCTTCACCGGAGAAAAGTGAGCCACTTTTGTCAATTTATCAACCATTACCATGATGGCATCATGGTGATATCTTGACATTGGTAGCCCAACAATGAATTCCATGGAAATGGTGTCCCACTTCCACTCTAGTATAGCATGAGGGAAAAGAAGGCCATCTAGATACTGATGCTTAGCCTTAGCTTTCTAGCACTCTAAACATCATGACACGAACTAGGCCACGTCTCTATGAAGTCCTCTCCAATGATACAATTGTCTCAAGGTGGCGTGCATCTTCTTCACCCTAGGATGGGCTAAATAGGGTGCACGATGTGCCTCTGCCAAGATTTCCTACCTCAAGCCTCCATCTTTGGGAACATAAATCCAACCTCTCGTCTAAGAATACCATCTACCTCTAAAGAAAAACCATCAAAATTCCCTTCGAGGGGTCTCTAAGATTTGATCTTTGCTCAAACTATAATGTAGAAGCTATCAAGAGGAAGTTATTGAAGAATCCTACTCTGCAAATTTGTGCTCACTGAGGTGGCCATAGCCACATGTCTCTGTCTTTTGAGAGTTGTTACCACCACATTCTCCTTCCATTTCACATGCTCTATCTCCATATCATACTCACAAAGAAACTCCATCCAACAACGCCGATGATTGAGATTGGGCTGCATGAAGAGGTGATGAAGACTCGGTGATCTATCATGAGTGTCAATCTCTCACCAAGAAGAAAATTCCTCCATTAAACAAAAGGGTGCATAACTACCGTAAGATCAAGATCATGAGTTGGGTAATTAATCTCGTAATATTTGAGTTTGTGAGACTCAAAAGCCACTACTTTGCCGTCATGCATCAACACACCTCCAAGCCCTACTAAAGAAGCATACGTACAAATGAAAAACTCACCCTGTGGATCTGGCACTGCAAGAATAGCTATTATAGTGAGGCATTCTTTTAGTGTACTGAAGGCGTACTCGCACCTATCTGACCAAACAAACTTCTTCCCTTTCCTCTGTAGGGAAGTGATGGTGTGTGTAATCTGAGAGAATTCCTGAATAAATCTCTGATAGTAACCTACTAATCCCATGAAGCTGTGCACCTTAGTCATAGTAGTGGGTTCTAGCTAATCCATAATAGCTCTAATCTTAGAAGGATCAATGGCGATACCTTCCCCAAAAATGATATGGCCCAAATACTGCACCTCCATCTAAAAGAATGCACACTTCTCCAAGTTCCTAAAAAGTTGCTACTCCCAAAGACACTAAAGAACCTAGTGAAGGTGCCCCTCATGCTCCTCATGCATACATGAGTAAATCAAAATGTCATCAAGGAATATGAGCACAAAGCAATCTAAGAAGGTCCTAAATACCCCATTCATCAAACTCATAAACACCGTGGGGCATTAGTCAAACCAAAAGGCACCACTATGAACTCATAGTGGCCATATCTCGTATAGAAGGCAGTCTTATGAATGTCCACCTCCAAAATCCTCAACTGATGGTAACCTGAATTAAGATCAATCTTAGATAAAACCATGGCTCCCTTCATCTGATCAAACAAATCATCAATGCATGGAAGGGGATAATGATTCTTAATCATTACCTTATTCAACTGGCGTAATCAATACACAACTGCAAGGATCCATCCTTTTTCTTCACAAAAATAACTAGGTGCACCCCAAGGGGATACACTAGGATGGATAATGCCTTTCTCCAAAAGTCTGTCAAGCTCCAACTTGAGTTCACGAGCTCGGGTGTGGTCATTCAATAAGGTGCTCATGAGATATGCTCTGCTCCCGGAACTAGGTCTATATGAAAATCCATCTCACGTGGGGTGGTAACCCCGGTAGATCCCCAGAGAGACATTTGAAAACTCTCTCAAAAAGGGATGATCATCTAGAAATGGTCCACTAGATCCATCCTCGATCTCATCACTTGATCAGTAATAAAGATACATCTCGGTAACCCCATCACACACACCGCTTAAGCTGCATAACAGAGATGGTACAAATAGAAACGGGTCTCTTGACCCCTGAAATCACCGACTCAACTCCCAAATCATCTGCACAAGATATAATCTTGTGGTAATAATCCACTTTGGCCTTGTGTGCAGACAACCAATCCATACCCAAGATGACTCCATATGAGCCCAAAAAAAGGATATGGAGATCTGAGGTAGTGGTGAAAGGTCCCAAATCCACCACACACTCCTTAACTAAGGAGTCTACAGAGATCTTGGCTCCAGAAGCCATCTCAACATCCCAACTATGACCTTGCCTAACTGCCACTAGCCTACATCGCTCTACTAAAGATGGTGCAATGAAAGAATCAAAAGAACCAGAATCAAACAAGATGGAGGTAGGAATACCACCAATGCTACCTGCAGTCTCAATAATTATACTCTGATGCTCTACCTGGCGGTTCTCGACCACTACATACATCCTATGACTACACCCCATATCACCAACAATAGGCTTTGAGATCTGTGTCTTACCCTTGTTATTAGGGTTTTGTGGGCAGTCTCTCTAAAAATGTCTAGTAACACCACAACCAAAACAACCGCCTGATCCTCTCCCCTATGTAGTAGGTCCAATTGGTACTGGAGGTCTGTGGTGTGGATCTTGATGATCTAGCTACAGTCTATTGAGGTCTCTACTGGCGAGCTCCTACTGAGTGAGCTCTCTGGGCACCCTATGTCCTGATGGGACCCCTAGGAGGAGGCCCCATACTCCAACCTCTCTATGCATCAAATCTCTATGGAGGTCTATAAGGTGGGAAGGAATGTTGCTGTGGGTCTAAAGAATGACTGTGCTAAACCCTATCCACCATGAGGAAGAGGTACTAATCCCCTCAATCTATTTTCCCTGTATCTATCAGTATGCCCCTCCAGACTCGGTCTCTAGCCTGCTAGGTCTTTCCCCGAGTCTCCTATGCTATATAGGCCTTCTCGAAGTCCTCAGCTAATGTTTGTGGATAATGGATCCGTAATACACCTCCAATGTCTAGGTTTAGGCCCCAATGAACTTGTGGATCCTCACCGCTCATCCCGCATGTACCCAACATACCGGAGTAGATCCAAAATATATTTTCATACTTAGCCACTGTAAGAGATTCCTGTCGAGGTCATGTAATTCATCTATCTACTATTGTATGAACCTCTGTGACAAGTATTTGTTCCTAAAATTCTCCTCAAAGAGCTCCCTGGTAACTGTCTCAGAATCAACATGGAGCTTCGCTCCTCTGTCCTCCACCAAACACCAACTCCATCCCTCAGTAGATGGATCGCAACATGAGCTTTCGTGTTGCTAGAACAAGGACAGAGCTTAAAGCATCCACTCAAGCTCACCAACTAGGCCTTTGCATAAAATCCACCTATGTCACCAAAATAATGTGATGGTCAAAGCTTCAGGATCTCTTTGATGTGATTTGTAGCTATGGTCTGACGGCCTCTAGGTCTCTCTGCATGCTCATCCCTAATCCTAGGGCTCCTAGACCTCTCTCTATGTCCGAAACTCAGTCACCCTGTCCCCTCTGTGGTGACTCTACCCTAGCTGACTGTACATGGGAGTTTTCTCCTCCATGCTCCTCGCTACGTCAAGGAGATAAATGACCCTCAATGGAAGGGACTCTATTATGTCTGGCTGCATGTCCTCCTATTGATCCTCCACGTAGAGAGGCATTAACATCCTGACGAGTTTACAAAATCTAGGGTATTATGGCTGCTACAAAGATGATCTCGGTGGTGATAATTTTAAGTCTATGTGAAAAGACCCCTCATCTTTTCTACGCGTCCTACACAGTACCAAGGTCGAGTTAGTTCATTTTTCTAAGTTTTATTCAATTTCCATGTTTACTAAAATATGTAATTTCTAACTAAGTTGCTTTCTAGATTTAAAAGTGTGATAGGTTTAAGTTTCATGTCTCAAGTTTTCTAGTGTGCCCAATGGCCCAAGATTTTAAACCACCGCTTTGATACCAAGTGTAACGCCACTAAAAAAACCCACTTGAGACCCAAGAAACAACCTAGGATTAGTTAGGAAAAATTATGGAATAATTTTTTTGTTTAAAAGAGTCTACAACCAAGTTACAAGGCAACAACTATCACTAACAAGTTCCAGAACAATTCTAATCCACTAGAACATACTTTTATTTTATTAACAATTATTAGAGGTCATAAGGTCCAAAATCTAGGGTTAGAAGGTTCAATTAGGTTCAAAGGGTAAATCTTCACCATACCCACTCTCTAACAGATTAAATTTTCAACTTGATTTTTCTCACACTTAATGCATTCAAAAATTCCCTAAATCATTTCCATTAGATAGGAAATTTCCTCACCTTTCCATTTATATAAAGAATTCCTCCTAACTCCTCATATTTCTCAAGTTATGGGCCAACGGGCCTTGGGGTGAAAATTTTCCCCAAGAGCGGGCTGCGGGCCAAGAGGTGAAAATTTACCCAAAGGGCGGGTTGGCAGGCCACGAGAGACTTTTGGAAAATTTCTCACATAGGGGAAAAAAAAAAACATTTGCGCCCGTGCTCCTGCGGGTCCGTAAGTCCACTAGGGACACGTGGCACTCCCTAAGTCAGCGTGGGAAAAAAAAGGGTGGCAGGAGACATTTTGAAATTTCTCCCACAGGGAGTGAGGAGCCAATTTTGCACCTACACTCCCATGAGTCTGTAGGGGACATGCGGCATCACCTAATCCAACGCAGGGAAAGCGAGACGGTGGGGAGAAAATTCGGTTAATGCCTCGAAGGGCTAAGAGGATAACAAGAACCCGTGCCTCCGCCGACACCTTGCGATGCCACGTGGCAGCTCTAGATTGGCTATGGGCAAGTGGGAAGGTGGAGAAAAATTGGAAAATTTTCCCAAAAATTTTCCAAAATGCAAAAAGGCAAAAGGGACTCGCTCCTCACAATGCCTCATGATGCCATGTGGAATCACCTGATTGGTTACGGGCGGCAAGGAAAATTTGGAAATTTTTCCCAAAATTTTTTGTAACACAAAAGCCAAAAGGGACTCACACCTCTGTTGATGCCTCATGATGACACATGGCATCAACCGATTGGTCGCAATCGATGGGGTGGCGGGAAAACCGGAATATTTTCCCAAAAATTTCAGATGCACTAAGTTTAAAAAGGGGTCCGCCCCTCCACCAACACCCCGTGGTGCCACATGGCAGCCTCTGATTGGCTACGGCCAGTAGGGTGGCATGGAAACTTTGGAAAATTTTCCCCAAAAATTTCCTAAGCTCTAAGGGAAAAATTCGGGCCCACAGGCCCGCTAAGGAAAATTTTCCCATTTTTTGACGCCAAGGAAGAAAAACTTCATAAGGCCATAAATTTTGATAGAGAGCTTAGTTTTGGGAAAACAAGGACTTTCTGGAAAGCTCTTGATGTCCTCTTTGCAAATAAATTAGTAATTTTTATTTTGATAAATTTTAAGGGGTCAATTTTAAGAAAACGGCCTACAGGATTTTATAGTGTGAACTAGTAAATTTTAACTTGTGAGATTTATTCAATTTGATCTTCTTCCTCTCTCAACATGTCAAATAGACATGGAGAGTTGTTCTTAGGAGGAATTAGGATAAGTTTGTGAGGTAGATATGTTTGATTGAAATTCCAATTCAAAATTTACAAATTTGACAACAAAACAACTGTGGAAACTTTGAACTCGGTTTTGCCAGTTTTGAAGTATTTCCATTAAGTGTTTTTGTCTAATTGAATTCGTTTAGGGCCTACTACTTCAATTTAATCATTTAATTTTTTATTTTATTGTTGCAGGTTCAATCTGTGCATTTTTTGTTTAGATAATTGTTAGTTTGAAAGAACAAAATAGAGGGAAATTTTTTAAAGGATCTATTTAATTACTTTCCATCTCACAAGTGTGGAAATTCATTCTAGTGCTAGCCTAATACATTTAGTTGATTCAATCAAACCATCTACAGGCTAAAATGTAAATTCTGATTTCCAATCTTAACTTTTTTTTAAAGAACAAAGCATTATATTTTTCCTCACACACAATTCTTCTTTTCAACAAAGATTTCAAAACACAATGGATGATCAATTTCAATACAACAATACAGATTGAAAAAGGTAATGCAATCCTTTATTGATTCCAAAATACAACATTACAACCTTTCTTATTTTATTCCTTCCAAAACATATATTATATACAGAACAAAATAATACATTTTCTTCTCACGTGTTTCACTTTACCACTTTTCAAACAAGGATTTCATAGTGAATTCTAAACACATATTTCCAATGGAATAACAACATATGGACAAGAAAAACCACTTCCATTAATTTAAATGAACTCTTACAACTTCCTTTCCATTTGGTTTCAAAATGCAACATACAAAAACACATATCATTCTTTCACATTCTTTCCAAAATAGAATACAGAGTATAACTCTTTTACATTTCAAATTTCCACTTGCAATTAGTACAACATATTTCCATTACAAACATTTACAAGTTCATCCACTTCAAGTTAGAAAGGTTAAAATGAAATTTCATTCCACAAAGGATCATCAAATTGTCTTTTCTCAGCTCCAGAACAACAACATGCATACTCCTCATTCTTCCAATTTGATTACAACAAGAGTAGAGGAAAGGAAACACTCTCCACCCAACCAAGACATCCAATAAAGAGGAGAAGCCACCCTTCTTTATTGGCCCCTAATCCCCAAGTACAATGCAATAAAATATGTGATCCAACTCATGGCAACAACAGGCTTCCAAAAACATACAAGCAACATTTTCAAAAAGAAACATAGTCCCAAACAGAATGTAGTTTACAACTACATCAAAACATGACAAACAATACAAAGGCTTCATCAAGCAAGCCAAAGGAGCAATAAGATATGGGGGATGTTGCTTATGCCTCCCAAGGGGGAAAATGGGTATCACCACCTGAGTACAACCCACCAAAACTTTATATATATATATATATATATATATTTCAAACCCTTTCATGCCCTTATGCCTCTCCCAAGTACCCCTTATTCCTCACATTTTCTTATGTCTCCCCAACCTCTTATGGCACCCCATAACAAGTAAAGAAATTCAAGCTATTTCTTTGTAAGGTGGAACCCAAATCCCAACTCCCTCCACCCTTATACCTCCCTAAAACATACTTTTGCCTCCCACAAAATAACCCCATAGTCTTCTCCTACACCATTTCTAGGCTATCTAACCAACAGCCCACAAATATACCAAAACATTCACACAAGAACATTTACATATATACAAGAAGAGCATTTCAAGAGCCAAGCTCCTACCTCTCCATGACGGAGTTGTTCCAAGTTCCAAAACAACAAACTTTATCCCAATGCAAGCAATCCAAAATAGCCAAGCACAAGCATGCAACAATCTTCCAAATTCTCCAAGCAAGAGCTCCCAAAACAGCAAGAAAAATTCACCCAAAATGAAGTCTCCCAAAAGTGAAGCAACCAAAAACAAGGAAATCAATTCGAATTTTATAAAAGAGGTAAGAGAAGAGGATGAGGAGGATCCATGTAGGATGTTACATCACACATCCTCAACCCCAACCCCAAAATTCAACTTCATTCTCCAATGCATAATAAATAAGTGGGTGAATAATATGACAGTTCACTTACACACTCAAACAAGTCCATACCCCATAAGGATTGAAATTAAATTAAGTAATAAAATTTCAATTACAACATTCAACTTGACTTAAAAAATGTATAAAAAGGTCTAAGTCTAACCCTCCAACCATAAGCAAGTTTGGTATGTAAATTTAAAAGGCATGGGACAAGTTTAACTTGTCCTACAAGCTTCCAAAATCAGCTTCCAAGGACAATTTCGAATTTCCAAGAAGGTGGAGTGTTTCACACTCAAAATTTAACTTACACATCACTTACAAGGTCACTTACACATTACTTACACATTCTTACAACACTTTAAAACATGGCCAACAACTCTATTAATTACATTCTTATGACATCTTTTAATTAATTAACTAAACAATATGATTACTCACAATATTAACACCACATTAAATAAATAATGAAAGGGTAAGTGCACCACATAAAACACATGCAAAAATTAAACAAAAGGGACCAAATAAAAGAAAAACATAAAATCCCTTGGTCACATTTAAAGGTGATTCCCCCCATGGGAATCCCTAACAAAAATACAAACACACACAACAAATACTAGTTGTCATGGTGACCTTGTTGAATTCATCTAGAATTCCAATGTGGTTGGTCTCCAATCCCCCGATGTTTGTTGTGATATTTTAACCTACAAAACACAAATACCTCCTTCAGCCTCGTGGCCATATCAGAACATCCAAATGAATATAAATATAATTTCAAGATCATCAATATATATGTGAATCACAACAATTATCACGACAATCAATAATATCACTCACAATTTCATTAACAACTATATCATCATCAATTTTAATCCAATTTTCATTTTCTAGGTCTAATCAAAATATCCAATTATTACAAGTCTGAACAACATCCATCATATAACCATGTCCAAAGAGATATCATCATCAACATATTAAATCTCTCTAATAATCATCGTGCATCATAATTGACTCAAGTCAACAATAATCCAGGATCAACATTTAACATCATACTATAATAAATTCCATAATCATGTCCATAATATAATCGGTAGCATCATGATTAGTATCAAATATTTGTCAAAGGGAAGTGGGAACTACACTATATCCTCATACCACGTCTTCGCCATGCTCAGTCCATGCCATGTCCCCAAGCTAGAGCCAGTTGTTGTCCCCAAAACCACTTTTTGTTTTCCAAGTTAAATTTGAAATTTCAAGCTCTCACCCTCCTAAAGTATTTAAGCCAAGTTGAAAGTTCGAAGAGATAGAAAAATCCATGCCCTAGAGTTGTTTCAAATCCCTAGTCTACTTGTTTTGATAAATTTTCCATTTTCCTATCTGGATGCGTGAAAATTTTATTGTTGTCCTCATTTGAATGAAATTTTCAATCTTTCTATGCCCCTAGATCATCAAACCTTGTATTGTTTTCAATTCCTCGGCTCGTGAAAGAAATTTGAAAATCGGGCACGAAATGGTGGATTTTTCTTCTTCTCTGCATTTTCTCCCACAGTTGGGAATGATGGGCATTTTCTTCCTTGTCAAATTTTGGCCCCATCATCATTGGGTACATGGACATACCTAATTGGAATCGGTCGGTAGAGAAATTTTTTTTTTTGAGCCTCTTAGTAAAAAAGGTGAAAAGTTAAAAAGTGACCCGCACCTTCAATCAAAGCTATCAAGGAAAAATTCAAAGGTGAAGCTCACGGGAAAATGTCAAAGGTGAAGCCCACCATTGAAAATTCAAAGTGGATGAGTGGGCCATCGAGGAACTTTTGGAAATTTAACCAAATTTCCAAAAGTGAAGTAAAGTTCTAGAATGCTCCATGGCTCCACCAAGGTCTCGGACCACTATTGAAAAGTCAAAGCGGAGAGTAGAGCAGCGAAGAACTTTGAAGTTTTGAGCATTTTTCTAAAAAGGTTAAAATTGAAAAAAGTGAGTTGCAATTCCTTTGCCACTCAAATAAAGCCACGTGTCAGGCCTATGGTGGAGAGGCGGAAGGGCGGACCAAAATGTCAAAAATGCCAATTTTCTACAAAGGCATAAAATGTAAAAGGCATCCTCCACGCCCGCTCCAATAAATTTCTCCCACATGGATGGCTCTAGTTTAAAGTTTCAAAGGCAAGATAAACAGTTCAAATTCAAAGTTACAAAATGAATGTAACAACTGCATTATGAAAATTCTGGTTTTTCCGCCATTGGCATTTCTTCACGAATCAAGAATCCAAACGGACGCAAATGATTGAAAAGAAATTGTAAACTATTTCTTGCTAACAAAGAAGAAGTTGTAACCATTTCTTGGAGGAGATTTAATGGCTTCTTCACACCATTTTCAAGGGTTGGTGATTGATCTTGTAAACTCATGAGTGCATTGTACTTAGAGAAAACAAAGGAGATAGCCATTTTTCTTCCATTTCCCCCTTTCTCAATTTCCTCCATTTCTCCACTATGTACAACTTTTGATTAAGCATCAATACAAGAAGAAGGATTTTGTAGCCTCTTTGATGAGGAGATTTTAGAAACTTTGAGTTTGCAATCTTATCTCATCTTGTTGCCATTTGCAGGGTTGTTTCTTCCCATGAATGCATGTGATGAATTTTCTAACTAGTGTGTGTAGGAATCTAATTTCCTACCTACAACATTAGTTCTCCTACCTCTTTTCTCACTCCCTTTCCCACTTTCAGACAAATTTATCTCTTGTAAGTATCTGCAAGCTTTTCCGCAGGGTCAGTGGAGTGCCCCTGTTGGATCCTTAACCAAAAGGCCACCACAGAAATCCACATTTTCTCGCGCATGCATATACGGTAGTTGCACCAGTTAAGTAGAGGGACTTAGATTCCCAGAGCATTGGCAAGGAATTCACAAATTTTTCCACTCGAAAAATTCCCTCACCAACACATAATCATGTAGAACCCTACAATATTAGTCCTATAAGTGGGAATTACACCATCGAGAGATTCGGAAGAAGAAAATATTGATCATGAACCAACCACTCTCATTAAATAATTCCCTAATACTATGTTAGATGAAGTAAGTGGATATCATCAAGACAATCCCTACGCTGATGTGTTAGAAGAAGAAGAAGTTGGTTTGTTGATTTTGGAAGAAACAGGATTGTGTACCTACCGTATTCATGAAGAAGATACAATCATACTATAAATTTTCAAAACACCAAGTGATTTGAAAGGAATGTGGCAATTTTTCTTCGATGGATCAAGAATTAAGAATGGATCTAGTGTTGGTGTTATGTTAATTTCTCTAGAGGGAGATAAATACTTCTCATCTTTTCAGTTGCAGGTTCATTAGCACTAATAATGTTGTTGAATACGAGGACCTTGTACAAGGAATTCAACTATCCCAAAAGAAGGGGATAAAGGCTCGACTTCTTTTGGAGCAAAGTGAGTTAGTTGGCACAAAGTGATCTCATGCAATGCATCCAAGAATGATCTTTTGAGATCATACAAGAACCGAGTCTGGGACTTGATTGAGGATTTTAAATATTTTAGAATCTATGTGGTTCCTAGAAATCAAAATCAAGATGCTAATAGGCTTGCTACAATTGGCTCGCAATACGACATACTGTTGATATCATGAAAGAAGGGTAGAAATTTTTCAAAATGGTGGTTCAACCTGCAGTCCCTAATAATGTGAGTAGCTGGAAAGTGTTTGATAGTGACAAACAAATTGTCCTTTTCCTACAAGAAGAGGTGGATTTTATGCAAGAAATTGGGATAAGTTTCAAGATTTATATGGTAATCAAATTATACAATTAAAAAGAAAAAAATACCAAAAGGCTTAGTCACAATGAAATCCATTTTCAATTTAGATGATCAAGACAAAAGACAAATCTCTAACATGGTGGTCAAGGAATAATATTTTGAGGAAGTCAAGGTAGCACATGAGAAGTTTCTGAAGATTGGAAAAGTGTGTACTTTTGAAGAAAAAGAATCTTTCATCAAACTTTGTTAAGAGTAACATGACATTTTTGTGTGATCTATAAAGACCTATGTGGCTTTAATCCAAGTATAGCACAACATACCATCGAACTGGATCCTAATGCCAAGCCAATTCACCAGAAACAGAGGCCAATTAATCCCAAAATTGAGCCACTAATGAGAAAGGAGATAACCAAACTCATCGAGGCATGTATTATTTTTCCCATCAAGCACTCCTCTTGGGTAGCCAATCTGGTGCCCATAAGGAATAAGAACAAAGAGATTCAATTGTGCATAGATTTTAGGGATTTGAATCATGCATCATTGAAAGACCATTATCCTCTTCCATCAATGGATAAGATCCTTCAAATGGTGGTAAGAGCTCAAATATTTTCTTTGCTCGATGGATATTTGGGTTACAATAAAATCCTAGTCTAAGAATCCGACCAATTCAAAATGGCTTTCACTACCAAGTGGGGCACATATGCCTACAACAAAATTTTGTTTGGATTATCCAATGTCGGGCTACTTTCCAAAGAGCCATAGACATGGAGTTTAAAGGAATAATCAATGATATCATCTTGGTATACCTAGATGACATAATTGTGTATTCTAAGCATGCAATTGATCATATCACACATCTAAGGAAGGTATTATGAAGGTGTAGGGAATTTGGGGTTTAACTCAATCCTAAGAAGTGTATTTTTTTAGTGCATAAGGGAAATTTGTTTGGACATGTTGTTTTAATGGAGGGATTGTCAATCAATCCACCTAGGATTCATTTTATTATGTCCTTATCTCTCCCAAGTCATAAGAAGGGTCTTCAAAGTTTTCTCAAATTTATAAATTTTGTGTAGAGGTTCATCCCTCAATTTGTGATATTGGCTAAACCACCGACAGCCATGTTTGAAGAAAAACATTCCATTCTCATGAACAAAGGAAGGACAATAGAGCTTTAAAGCCATCAAAATAGTAATTTCTCAAGCTGCCATGCTAGTGAACCCTAGGTTTGATAAAGAATTTATCCTTTATGATTTTGTAGGTCAAAATATCATTTTAGGGATCCTCACCCAGTAAAATGGTGATCTAATGGAGCATCTAATTGCTTTATTTAGTCAATCCCTCAAACACTATGAGCTCAAATACTCATTCATTGAAAAAAAAGTCTTTTTTGGTTATTCAATCTTTGAAGAAATACAAACACATGTTGTCTAACAAAAAAATTCATCTGATGGTGTCTCATCCAGGTGTCAAGTATTTTTTCTAAATAAAGAGATGAACGAAAATTACGCTAGATGGATCATAAAGGTGATGGAGTATGATGTGCATATCAAGGTTACCAAACTTTTTAGAGGTAAAGGTTTGTGTCAACAACTTGCTGCAGATATGGAATCAAAAGATGATGAGGATGCGACACTCCTAAACACTGATGAGAGTGATGATCAAGTTGACTGGTTATCCAAAATGAATAATTTCCTCTTCTCAGGAGTATATTCTGTGAACATGGATAAAAATCAAAGATGTTCTTTCCATATTTAATCTATTATATACATTCAAGTAGATGATATTCTGCTTTCGAAAGGATTTGCACCGTGTCCTCCTTCGGTGCATAGGACTGGAATAGGTAAGTAAGATACTAGAAGAGTTTCATAATGGTCTATCTAGAGGAAATTACTCTACATGAACAACTACTACCAAGATCATGCGATCCAGTTACTATTGGCTAGATTTGTTCAAAGATACCCATCTCTGGGTAAGGAAGTGTAAGGAATGTTCCATTTTCACATGAAAGTAGAAGTTGGCAGCTCTTTTGTTGCATCCAATCCAAGTGTATCAACCCTTTATTCAATGGGCGTTGGACTTCATCAGAATGATTAATCCTCCATCCAATGATGACATAAATGGGTCCTTACTACAACAGACTATTTTACTCAATGGACAAAGGCGGTAGCATTGAAAGAGAGCAATGAAAATGTAGTTCTAGATTTCTTGGAAGGTATAATGACAAGGTTCGGTGTTCCTTTTACAATCATTTCATAAAATGCAATGGTTTTTATTGGTATGAAGTTGAGTGAATGGGCTATTAAAAATGGGATCTACCTTAAGACTTCATCCAATTACTATCCATAAGGGAATGGATTGGTTAGGTCTAGTAATAAAAACCTCATAATAATTACTAAGCACATGATGGAAATTAACAACAGGACTTGGTACACACAAGTTAAGACCTCCTTATGGGAAGATCGAGATCACACCTAAAAGGAAATAGGAATTCTCCTTTCATTCTTGTATATGGAAGGGAATAAAACTTCCAATCTCCTTGGAATTACCTTCTTTGGAGTTAGCTCATCAACTTGAAGTTATGGAGAGTGATCCTCTGATAGTAAGGTTTATTGAACTCATAGAGTTAGAGGAAGTATGGAACAAGGCTATGAAGACTTTGGAGCAACATCAGGCTCAAGTTAAGAAATATTTTGACAAGAAGGTGTCTGACAAGGATTTTCAAGATGGATATTTAGTCCTCGAATGGGATGAATACAGGGCCAAACCAAGAAGGTATGCTAAGTTTGACGCTCTTTGGATCGGGCCATACATCATCACAAGTTGCAAATAGGTGAATTCGTTTTTCTATATAGGCTTAATGGAGAATAATTTCCCATTCATGTGAATGGGATACATCTCAAAGCTTGTTTTTGAGAAGCATTCCACCCCCTATACAGTTTAGTTAGGTGTTTTCCTCCAAGTGCTTATGCACATTGTTGTTGTGTGTTGTTCTTTTGTTTTCCTCGTTGTTATGTTTTGTGTTGTTCTACACACTGTTTCATCATTGGAAGGTTTTACAGGAGAGGAAGGTTTAAAGTTTCCATAATAATTTCATGCATCCGCTTCATTAAAATTATGCGATATTCCATAAATGCCAAGTATTCATCAGATTCAGTATACTTCATGCTTAGCATTCTAGGGAGGTCCAAGATCAACAATGCTCAAGGAGAATTCAAGATGTATCACAGAAGATCATATCACTTTCAGGATTCCAAAATTGACTCCATGCCCAATGGATGACTTAAGGCTACTGGAATCATGCTTAGCAAGCAATCATCCTTGAGAGGTCGCCAAAAATGTTATCCATTTTTACCACCCATGGGAAAAAATGGACAATAGGGTAACATCCAAAGACCAAAAATTCTTCCGTAAATATTCCATGGTTATCGAGATAATTTCAAGCTTTAAGAGGTGTTTATGATCATCTTGGACTATTCTTATCTTTCCCTAGTCCTAAAAGCTCAAGTTTCACTCAGAATAAAGAAATTTCCTATGGAGGGCCCACACCTACCCAACTCAAGAAAAACATGGTTAAAAGTGACATACAAATGTTCAAGTGTCTTATCACACTTCCATGGTCCATTTGTTCACAAAAATGGTTCAAACTTTAAAAAGGGTCGTGCAAGGTTAAAAATTTGGAGAAAATGGATGTTTGGGGCTAAAAATCTAAAATTTGCTCGCCGATATGTGCAAAGGTGAACCCACATAATGCAATACCATCGAGAAACCAGGGTACATAGGGGGTGGTGTATTATTCATCTCAAGCCAATTATTGTGTTTTACATATTGTTAATGAGGTACTTGAGCCATGTTGGTTTGGAGATAGTTTGGGAAATCCTAACGAGTCGAGTCAACATGGGAGCATGTGGGTATTTTCTCACCACTAGAAATCTCAACAATCAAGAAATGACATAACTTGGAGGTGATGTTTGTCAATCGAATATGTTTTGTGAGGAAGGGATTACTTGAGGAAATTACTAAGTAGTTACTAAGTATGGTTGAGCTCAGAGACGAACTAGGTGAGCCATCAATGCATAGCGAGGAAAATGAAATATTGAGTTGAGTGTTTAGATGGAAAGGTAGAACATTAGCATGTATGAGAAAGGGGAGAGCTCACAAGGCAATGCATGAAGCGTCATAAACACACAAGGCATAAGACCGAGTCATAGTTTTCAAAGAAAGCGTAGATAGCTTGTGGAAGTAACTTTCATAAAGGTGAATTCACTCACTTTGAAGGTGTCGATTTCAGGCGTATGAAAGCATAGTGGATATCCAATTAGTGAACTTGTGGAATAATTTTGAGTGAGTAATATAGGGTGAGCTCACTCACCAATGTTTAATCATACCGGTGATGAGTTCAACAGGTAAGCATGTTGAGGCTTGACATGTTGAGGGTTGGCATGTAGGAACTAGGTAAGGAATTATGATGATCAAAATCAAACAAAGATAAAATAAATCCTAATTCAGATAGGATAATGGCTTGTGATGGTGTTGAGGTGGTATTGTGCTTGACACAATACACAGATATCCTCAAGCTATGAAAATGCCTAAATTGGAGCTCATATCATTGATGTTAAGTGTGGTTTGTTAGATCAGCCAAGTGTTCGACATAATAGAACATGGTAAGATACAGAGAACTCGTAACTCACAATGGAGTAAAGTATCAAGAGCCATGTCAAGGCGGTCGAATGTCTATCGGGTTTAAAGGTGATTTGTTTTGTAGATCAAGGTTCAAATCAAAGGCTTGGATGCTCAAACTAGGAAATCGATGTATGGTAAAGAGAAATAACTCAACAAACTTGTCCGGCTTGTCTAGCCAAGGAAAAGAAATAACCAAGCTTGTTGTGGGTATGTTGAGCCAAAATTAGAAAGGAAACAACATGAGTGAATCATTCAGCCAAGATAGTGAGGGAGCTCAACATTTGAAACATTTAGAGGATGCGTTAGGTTGGTTAGGATTCGGGCCATAAGATGTTGGGTGGCTTGAACTTGGTGGATAATAGGTCGAGTGACTCAATTTTATTGGATTGAGCCACTTTCAGGAGGTTGATAGTGACACGATGCAATGGAAATGACTCAACATTGAGCTTGTTTTTGGTACCACGGAAGAGAGCTCGGTACTTGGTGCATGGCAAGGAAGAGTCGAGTCAATCAGTGGAGTGTTGAAACTTTCACACTCAATAAGATTTTAAATTTTGCAGCCAATGGGAGAGTTAAGGCCATTTAGCCAAGACAAAGGAGCTCATTAGGAATTATGGGAAAGTCCAATTTGGAATTACGGGATAAATTCAAGTCATAGCCAAGTGAGGAGAAACATGGTGGAACCAAGTGCATTCCCTACCTAGGGAATTTAGAAAGGTCATAGCCAATAGGAGAATTGATTCCAAATTGACAAGGATGTGGACTTTGGCAATGAACAATCCATGTCGTGATGGCAAGATGATCTGTGGGTTCCCATGAAACAATTTCCAACTAAATGGTATTTTATAATGGCAAGCCTTCATGGCGTTCCGTGCAAAGAAGAGGTTTGAGTTCATTTCGAGTTATTAGGAAAGTCATCAAGGGAGTTAAAACACATTTTAATGACTAAGTAGTTACAGTTAAAATGGTGATTCATCCTCCAAGCAATGGGGTAAGATGACGGTGAGACCGAGTCACATGGAAACGGTTGGGGAACATGGTCATGATGCTTGAGGTTCTACACTTGGTAGTGAGTTCAAGCATCTCGAGAGGATCTCTGTAAAAATAAGTTCATGTCGATAAGTGAGTTTGGTCATCGACAGGGCCCGATGCATGGAAGGGTCTCAACATTATAGAAGCTCAGTAGATCAATCCATGTAGTGACCAACAAGAAGATATCAATATCCTGAGTTGAATTTTGAGCTTGAAGGCATCTCATGGAATCAATGATCAAATAACTCGATGGTCAATCCAATGTGTGAAGGGTTCAATGGTTCTCGCTTAATCGAACGGAGGATCTCGCCAAGTCAAAAAAATATGTGCCATGAAGGAGCTCGTCGGAATCTGCAGAGAGCTCATGTCATAGGAGGTCATTCTAGCTCGGTCCACAACATTAGGAGCTCGTTGTGATACCAAATGAAGAGCTCGTGATTATGGAAACTCACAAGGAACGGTAGCCCATCACCCGCTTTGAGTTAATTGGTCATATAGAAATGGGAAAATTGAATGGCCGAGGTGATTCGGCATAGCTAAGAGAGAAGTGGGCACATGACATGGAAAATCATGTGATTGGGTGATAGAAGATGAGCTCAAGTACAAGATGAATTTGAAGGGGAAAACTCGACATTGATGTTTGCGACATAGGAGGAACTCATGGACGAGTCAAGTCACCGACTAAGACCAGCTCAAGACAGGGTTTGAAATAAGAGGCGAGCATTTCGTATATCCCGAGATAGCTCAACAAGCCAAAAACGAGTCGGTGCACAAAGTTGGCTCATGGAATTCAACTCGGCATAAGGCTACAAGAAATTGAGTTTGGAAATGGGTTAAGGCTGGCATATTTACAAAGTTTGGGGAGCTCGGTGTAGAATCTTGCTCAATATAGAGCTTGTTGGGAACAAAGCTCAGTCGGTAGGAGAGCTCATCGGGTTCGATGGCTAAGGTTACATGAAACTCGGCGAGATATTGCTCAAGGTGGGGAACTAGATTCGGCTAGAGCCATGATGGAAAGGAGCTCAGTAGTGAACTCACAAGTAGGGATTAGTTATGGTGAATAGTAGTGGAGCTCGATCCTAACTTGGTGGGTTGGCTTGGCAAGCCAAACACCGAGTTGGGTTATTTTTTTGATGTTTCTCGGTTGACCCCCTCCTCGATTCAAACCACCAATGGGGGTCCCATATTTTTTTAATTAATTTAATATTTTTATTTAAATATTTTAATAATAATATTTATTATTATTATTTTAATTAATTGAGAAGATTAGGTCAACCGGGCATTAATGGCACATGATGGAAGCTTCTGAAAGTGGTTCAACCAATTGTAATAAATGAACCATCATGTACCTTAAATTTAGGAAGGTAATTATGACCTTTCCTCTTCTCTCTCATATATTTATTCTTTAAATGTAAATTGGAAGCTCATTCCAAGGAGTTCCAAGAGGTCAGATAGGTTGGAAAGTTAAACATCTTAGGCAAGTGCAAATTTTTCAAGAGTCATCTTTCCTCTACAAGTTGTCCTTATATGTTGAGAGAAACTTCAAGCCTCCTCTTCAAGACTTGCATGTCAACCATTGCCTCTTCTGAATGTATGATGCATTGTGCACATTATTGAAGCAATAAAAGTGTGTGTTTTTTGACTGATCTCATTCCTTTCATCCTTCTATACTTCTTTGTGCCTTTTCTCATGCTTGCAGGTACACTGTGCAATTTCATGTTTCTATTATAGGTTCTTAGAGTTATATTCTTATCAAGTGGTGGAGCATTTCATACAGTTGAGTTGTGGTGCATGTTCACCCTTCTCAAGTTCATCCTTCTTCATTGGAAGACTAATAATTTGTTTGTCTGATCAAGTTTAACAAAGGGAATGTGTGCTTCCTAGTCTATGGTATTTTGTACCCTCTCTAAGTTGCAGTAGGTGAAGTTGACTGTGGTGCACACACCCTCTTCAAATTAACCCTTCTTGAGTCTAGAAATGCCCTTTATTTGGTGCATCACCATCCCTATTATAATTTCATTTCTGCAAATATCCTTCCCTAAAATCCATGAAATGTCAAAGATAGGACTAGATAGCCATTTTTATTACACTAGGAGTAGTACATCACTTAGTTTAGGAAGAGGAATCTAGCCTTCTCCAAAGGTTCAC
The DNA here is from genome assembly GCA_018340775.1 of Taxus wallichiana var. yunnanensis. Lineage (NCBI taxonomy): Eukaryota > Viridiplantae > Streptophyta > Pinopsida > Cupressales > Taxaceae > Taxus > Taxus wallichiana. The sequence continues at coordinate 48,783,155 of CM031244.1, read as the reverse complement.
CTCAAGCCCAAGTCCCACAGATTGAGAGGTGATCCCATGTGTCCCAATCACACTGAACGTCATGTTCACATTCTAGCCATTCGGAGGGTGCAGTGATTTGGTGACAACAGCTTACTTGACTTCATCATGAATAAATGGAGAGATAAATTATATTTTATAAAAGGAATTCCTTTGGTTTGATTTAAGATCTTGTATGAGGAAGACATTAAATTCAAATAGTTACCTATAATTTTTCCTTTCTCAAGATATATTTTCCAAAAAAATAAAAAAAATCAAATTAATTAAATGAATGACATCAAGAGGCAAATGGTTATAACTAAGCACATGAATGATTGAGACAAGGTGAGAAAGATAGGAAGACATCTAGTAATACAAGCTAACTACCTTGCACAATTCCACACCTATGACATGAAGAAAATTGAAAATTGATTTCAAAAATGGTATCCGAAAATATAATCTTTGCAGTTGGACAAAATTCCTTAGGACTCGATAAGATCTTGGGATCCTTATTGCAATGGAAAGGAATATTATCTCACTACTTTTGTGGGTAAATTGAAATTTGAATCCATGAATTTTTGTATAAATATGAGGGCATGTCCTCATATCAAAAGGGGGTTAGTTTTTTATTTTGAGAATTTGAAAGAAAGTAATGTAACTCTGCATGTTTCCATTTTCTTGTATGGAATACATATGAACTTTGAGTTTTCAATCTTTTGTGTCAAGGTGGTTGCATTGTACATCCATTGGCAAACATTAAGGGAATTTAATTCATGCCCCTTGTTAATAAATTGAAATTTTGAATGACATATGACTACTTATGATTCTATTTTTTTGTTATGGATCTTATATGTTGAAATTTGATTAATGAGTTATAATTTTTACTACAATTTTGTGTTTATTGCTTCTATATGTAGTACACTAAATCATATTTCTAGTAAGTTGCATCTTCTTGGTCACTAGATCAATATTAATTTATAGCATTTACTCTATAATATCTGAGGTAGTTATAAAACCCTATTGCAACCTACTAGTTAGATGATTTTTTTCAGCCTTTGAGTGTATCTTTGGCGTATGAGAATAGAAGCTATAAGTAATTCATTAGAGCTCTTACATAAGCTTTTATGTTAAGTGTTTTAAAGATTGTCTTGAAAATATTTGCATTTGTTGAGTATCAATGAATGCAAATATTTTTGTTTGAAGAAATTGTCACTACTTAATCATATGTTCTTTACTTTCTAGGATAGCATGTTTTCATAGTAGTTGTTGATGCTTTGTTACAATAAATCAATCATCATTTACCCCCTCATTTATAAATCAAACGTACTATAATTTTTTCCACACCATTACACTTCCATATAAACTATCCATTTACCACCCTAATTGTTCTATTTCCAATCATCATTAAAGAAACTTATTCATACACATAGTCCCATTAAGAGTGATGCAAGAACAAGATTTTATGTCTCCATTAACTTGTGTCTGATGCACGAAGTATATGACATTATTGTGACAAATCTTGTGAGTGAGTGTTATATTCATGGCCATGCTTAGCTCAAATTGACCTATCATTTATCAAGAGGAACTAAGTACAAATTATCCCCTCTCCATTCAGGTTACCCAATGGGTTCTCTCACCCTAGTTTAAGGAAGAACCAAAAGTAGCAAGATCAGACCATCCCCTTTGTATTTTCCTCTCAATCATCCTAAGAGCCTTGTTCCAAAGATAATTTTAGAAAACTCCCCCACTATAAATGACACGTGTCACATAGTTTTTCATCTTCTAAGCCTTCATATAATTTGAAATTGTTGTCAGGCCCTAGGGGTGTAGAATTGGGAGCCAAAAGACACATATTTTCTTTCCTCGGATCACCTTGTGTTTGTGCTAGGACTTTATCCTTATTTTGGTTTTGTTTTTTTAAATATTAAGTAATCGTGAGAAATAAGTGTAGTCAATTTCCATAATATAAGAAATCAAACTTTAACTTGAAAATTTTGAACTTAGTGTAAAAATAGCAATATCTAAGTGGAAAATTAAAACCAAGGATAGAGCTCACCTAATTATTTTATGAAAGAGGGGGGTGGAGTAATCTCACTATTTTTTTCATTGATATTTTCTTAGATTTTCATCAGATCTGGTTGGAAGGACTTGGGGGTGATCATTCCTCAAGTGGAATGTGTTGAGGAGAATAGAAATAAGTGTAAATGCACCCCGCATGGTGAAGAGAAATGTATGGGGTGTAAGCTATGAAAAATTACCTGAGAATGGAAGACAAAAAAATACAATGCAAACCTCCCTATAATCCTTTAGTGCAAACCTCAGTAAGGTTGTGGAGACTTTGTCTGTGGAACCTTGCAAATGGATGTGGGTGCTCTTGAATGTTCTCCAAATGTGATTGCAAATGCTACAAACACAGATACTTTGGCTTGGAAATTTAGCAAAATTATTGTACTTAAATCCAAGAGGATTTGTAAGAGAGTAAGCCTGTAATTTATAGAGGCATAAGTAGTTGGAAATTAGTTATACATAGTTGAATGCACATGCTAAAAATAGCATTGGAGGAAGTTACAATAGTGCCAAGGTATTTAGGGGCAGTAAATAAATTAATTGTAGAAGTTGCATTTGAGAAGGTGGTTGTATGTGTAATTAAGTTTCCCCCTTTCTAGGATTATAGAAGTGAATTTAACTAGGATGAGGATAGGGAGTCCAAGTGGAGTCTAAGTGGATGTTGACCATGTGGTAGTTGACTAGGATGTGCACACACTTTATTAATAAATGATAATTAACTTATTTAAAGGGGTATAAAGTGGTACTATGGATTAATTTAATTAATCCAAAGGGTACAATGTTTATGAATTAATCAATTTAATAAATTAATCACAAATGGGTGAATAACATGGTGTATTACAATAAAACTGGGAATAAGTGGAAACAGTGTGTAATTTTGGGATATCTACATGGGTAGAATTTGAGTTTCTCTACATCCATTCAAAAAATGAGCAATAATAAGTCAATATTATGAGGATAACAATCACTTGATACTTCTCAAGACCCATAGACAAGTGCCACTACAGATGAAAATAAACTAAATTGATTTAAAAATAATGACACAATGTCCAAGGAAATGATAGCTTCCATGTACCCTTGGTTCCACCATAATATGAACTATACCATTTAATTTTTAACTAAAACTCAATAAAGAGCCTGTAAATGTCGTTTATAAATTGTACCAAACGAGAAAATTGTTGAATTTTCCCAGGGACAAAAGCGTATGGAATGGGATTTTACATTTGGACACTATGGGTTTTTCTATATGGTTTGGTCCCTGTATGTTTTCTAACCAAAGTATGTTTCTAATTAAATTTATGAACCTCTACATTATCTGATTTATTGCCATGTAATTCTATTTTATAATTTTGAATTGTTGTGAGGGTGATATCACCCGATGATTTCTGCTCATTTGGGGCACGTGAGATAGTGAAATGTGAACATGTCCCAAATGAGAATACATATAGCTAATGTGCACATGTGTTGAAGATTCATATATGGGAAATAGGGGAGTGTACATGGTGTATACCCCGGCACATACATATTAATATAGTAGAAAAATTAGAAAAGTGTTAGTAACAAGTAATAGAGAAAAATAACAATAAATGTAAAAAAACATGTAAGCACACACAAATATAAGATCATGAAAATAATTCTCCACATACATGGGACACAACTCAAGATCTCACAAGATAATTATGGCACTCAAATCCAACAAGCAAGAAAATAGTGACATAGATCATTAACTATAAACAAGTGAAAGCATAGATCGGGCATGTAAAAAAGAAATAATCTATAGTATGAAAATGGTTTCAGTTTAGAAGTAGCATGTAAAATATATACTAGGCATAAATCACCCATTAACATGTTAGAGTAATAAATAGTATGAAACTACGTATGTACAATCTAGTAAAATAAATTAAAGGAGTAAAATTTGGAATAATAACACATGTATGTGTGAAAGTGTAAAGTGAATGCCACTAGTTGTTGCAAAAGAACTAGTAGAGTGAAGTGTCAAGCATCCTGTATCATGTAAATATTTGTGTGTAGCCTCCATTCAACTCAATTTACCATGTGAATGCACATGTGTATATAAGAAGGATATAATATACTAGCTATCAAGCTAACATGATAAGTAATGTGCCACATGAATAATATAAGCGTGCAATAGAAATAACCAACTAAAAGTGATGTAAATAGTTTTGGATGTTTGTATGCATTTGAATTTTTTTATTTTAATCATATTTTAATGGTTTTGGATTTTGTGAATATTTTAATGTAGCCCCCTAAGGGCACAAATGAAAATCTATTCTCCAAATATAAGGAAGGGTCGTCCAAGAATTCTCCTAGGGAAATATCTATATTTTTAGTACTCTTAATGAATACGAGACTATGTAACCGAGAGAGGGGAAGTAAGGTTTCCCCTAGTGTGTGTGTGTGTGTGTGTGTGTGTGTGTGTGTGTGTGTGTGTGTGTGTGTGTGTGTGTGTGTGTGTGTGTGTGTGTAAAGTGAGGGTTAGGTTTTTATCCACTCCCTCGTAGTTAAGTTGAACCTATAAACATAGTGTGCCATTGGGAAATAAGGGGAAGTTGGACGGCCCCCATGGGTGAGTAAATAATGGACTATGCAATGAGTACATTGAGTGAAATCCCACTATCTTCTATTATGAATGAACAAATCATATGATCATGAAAAAATCATATGATCATGAATCAAGGGACTAGTGTCATGTGAAACCATGTGCATGAATATCCTGTGTAAGAAATCTTTGTCCTAAGGAGTTGAGTTGTGTAGAAGGTGAAATAGATCTATCATAAAACATAGATGTGATGTGTGTACCATGAACCCTATATGACAACATATCCCTATGTGATGGAATATGATACTTATAGATACACCGAGAATGAGTGATGGGAACTAAAAGTCGAGGAGACCTATGTAGGATAGTATCTAGTGGTGAAAGTGTGGGACTAGTACTAGGATTGTGTGACAAAACCATAGGACTGTCATTACTAAATGTAGGAGTAATTGTAATAGTAGGTGGACTAGGAATAATGCTAACTAGAGTTGTGATTTCACTAGGTGTATGGACATGTGAATCTTGAGAAAAAATTTGTAAAGGGGTCTATGATGGGATACCTTGAATAGTGATGACCTGATGCTCATGTATGAATTTGACACATTGGTGCACAATAGATGGAACAACCATAATATCCTTGAGCCAAGGAATACCTAAGATCATATCACAATGCTTGATTCTTGATGCTACAAAAAGTTTCATGTAGATAGAAGAGGCCTAATTATGATGGGAATATTTGTATACCCATAGGAGGTAGGTGAATTATGCCTAATTTAGGATAATATAAATAAAATAAAATGTAAGAGTGGAAGAGGACATGTATTATACTTGTAATTAGGATTTCTCATTACATTATTGAGAGCTTGATTATCAATATATGCATCAATGTGAATCCTAGAATATGTGAAATAATCATAGAATTATGCATTAGTAAAATTAATGAATAATGGTAAAGTGGTAGTAGAAACAACAAGAAATTTTGGAGGAGCATTGGTAGATTTTAGAGGAGAAACAAGTGATAATCATGATTATAGTTACCTAGAATGTAATATTTTTCATTTTGGGAAGCAATTCATTAAATATCGTGATATTATCATTATCATTTGTATGTTTAAACAAAGTAGGATCACCCCATTCAATTGCATCAATTGCATAAGAATCGATTACGTATTGAATCACTTGTTTAAGATGTAAGCATTAATTAGTAGAGTGCCCATTGTATTGGTGATATTCACAATATGTTTTTTCATAAAATTTCTTGTCTTAAGAATGACTGAAGTCCAACCTAAGTAGCAGAGGAAAAGGGACAAGGTTATTTTCAAATAACTGTTACAACACACCTGAGGTGGCATAGGAAATTTGGTATAATTTCGGCAAGAAATTTGAAGTTGAAGCTTCATTGGTTAGGAAAATGCATTAACAAAGTGGTCTTAGCCTTTGCTTCCAACTCAGTAGGTTTACTCTTGAAAGTAGATATATTTTGGAATTTAGTATTAGACTAACTATAATCTTGGTCATGATAATTAAGTTTTCTCATAGAAAATAGCTTTCCTTAACTTTCCTTAAGGATATCACACAAGTGATCAAAGGGATGATATGTATCAAATATTTATAACTCTTGGATATGAGGAAAATAGTTTTGTAAAAAAAAGGTCTTGTAATTTAGAATCAGCTAGGAAATTGTTCATTTTAGTAAGATTAGTCTTATAACATAGAACATAGTCACTAAGGCACTCATTAGACCCTTTCTTCATTTTACCCATTTGTGCATAGGATATTTTAGTACCAAGATCAATAGAAACATGTGCCAAAAATTAATTTTCTAATGGAGTAAAATATCATACAGAATGAATATGAAAATCATAGAACCATTGCAATGCATAATCTTATATACTTATAGGATTTTTTTTTGTTAATAATATATTATTGAAATTATAATCTAATAACGCAACATGAAATGATCTAATATGCTCTTTTGGATACTTACTATTAAAAAGAGTAATTTTAGGTGAAAAAAACTAGGAGGAATAGAATCACATGCGACCTCGGTTGTGAGAGGATTATGAAAAATAAGTGAGGAATCCATAGAATAAGAAAAGGTAGTGGTACCTTGTTGTTATTTAAGAACTTGGGCTTATAGATTGCACACCAACGAATCTAAGGCGTGGGTGTCAAAAGAAGACTTGGGTTGAATATGAGATATAAAAGGAGAATAAAAATGAATAGTAGACATAAGAATGGATACATTAATACTAGATGCCCACATGGAGGTGGGGGAGAAGAAACTAGAATGGAAGATATAATTTTATATGTTGGAAAATATTAGTTATGAGTATAAGGAAAAAAAAATATACATACCTTCCTATGTTAATCTTCTCAAAAATACCTCAGATTGAGCAAGAGATGGAAAAGGGGAGAGAATCAATACCTGCACTTACCAATCAAATGTAATGCTCCTCCTTTGTTGTGTTGGATTTTCTCATGGATGGTGTTGATTGCTTCAGATTTTGTGGAGACACTTGGGCAACACCTCCCCTTGATTTGCTTGGATTGATTGATGAAGGATTATGGATTGATAGATTAGATGATAGAGTGGATTGTTTTTGGATGATTGAAGGAGCACAAATATTATTTTTATGGATTTACAAGGTTTTCCATCTAGCTCTCATGGAGGAGGAGAGCTAAATTTATAGTTTGTAGTTGGGAGAATGGATGGTGAGGATTGATCCAAGTGGGATGAAGATCAATGGATGAGAATTGAGGAGAGGATTGGAAGATTATAGATATTTATAGAATGGAGAATTCTAGATTTTTTGAGAAGCCTCCATTGAATTTAAAATTCAATGGAGAGTGGAAGAGGTTTAGAGAGGCTTCTAGAAATAGAAGCCTCTAGATTTAGAGGTAGAGAATATGATTAGTTTAGGATTATGTTAGATTAATAAAAAGGTGATTAGGGATGTGATTACATGGAGAGGCTAGGTGTAGGGTAGGTGTAGAGTAGGTGGGTAGGTGAGTAGGAATTTTAAATTCCTAGAAATGATAATAAGGATTAATGTGGGATAATTTGGGATAAAGGGATTAATGATGAGATAATTATGGGATATTATATAAATGATGAAATTAATTAAGATAAAGGGTGTATGTGGTATTTTATAGGAAAGGGATTAATTAGATAATGATGATGTTAGGATATTTGAAGGAAAAATTAATTGAAATTAATCATGTTGAAATTTTAGATGTCTACATTTTTCCCCTCTTTGAATGGTTATTGCGTAGAAATGACCGTTCAAATAAAAATAAGAGAAGATGTTAGGATGGTGATATGATTCCCCCTCAAGGGGTTAGGTGAGGAAGGAATGAGTTGGGTAACCACTCAAAAAGAGGAGAGGTCCAAGTTAGTAGGTGAGAGCGGATTAGAGGATGAGAAGATGGATTGAAGGGGTTCGATTATATGACTCCCAGTTCAAGGGTTGAGATTAAGTATATTGTATTTGAGGATTAGAGAATAGAATAATTGTTGATGAGGATGCAGGATGAGAGGATGAGAAGATAGGAGAGAGGATTAGAGGATTAGGAGATTATAGGATTAAGAGATATTGGATTTGGAGTAGAGGATACCCCAGTCAATGATGTATGACAAGGGTGAATATTTAGGATTGGTGGATTAGATGATGCCCTTATCAAGAGGTTAGGCTGGAAGATTTGGGATTTATAATTGACGATGCTATATTTGACAATGTTATATGTAATGATGTGGGAGTTTAAGATGTTACATTTGAGGTTTGATTGGATGGATAGGAAGATAGGGTATAGGATGTTATATTTGGAGGATTAAAAGATTGAGGATGTTTAGATGAGATAATAAGGATTGGTTTTAGGAAATTGATGCATAGAGGATTGGGATGATGATTGATGAAGTGATAAGAAATAATGTTCAAGTTTGATTGATGAGAGGATGTTATAATATGCCTCAACCAAGGGGTGAGGATTTCGGATGTTGGATATAAGATGATAATATTTGGATGTGGATATTGATTGATTGATAAAGGATTGATTGGATAGGAGGATAAGGAGGTTAGATAGTTAGTTAGATGATGATGAGGATTAGCTTTGGATTATGAGAAGCCTAAAATATGATGATAGAAGAGGGTGTGATACTATAAACTTCCCACTATTATCATCATTAGAAATTTTATGGATGTGGCATAGAGAAAAATGCATCAAGGTATAAAGACCATGATGATTGAATTGCCAAATTCCCTTGTCCTCATATCATTGGATAGATTAATGCAAAAAAATATGGTCCTCATATCATTGGATTGTGCAAAAGAAAAAGAAATAAAAGGGGCCTCATATCATCAGCCAAAATGTAAATGCAGACAAGAAAGAAAACATACATAAGCAAAAACACACACATTACATTTTTGTATTTTTTTGTGTTTTGTTTTTGGTGTTATTTTGTGATCTTTTTATGGATTTTTTTTGAATGTTTTGATTTTTTAGATTTTAGATTTTGGATGTTTAGATTATTTGATATTTTGATGTTGATATTTTGGATTTGGGATGGAGGGAATGGTTGAGATGAAAGGATTTAGGATAGGATAGCTCATGGGAGGATGGGAAGGGATGTAAGGTGGGATGTGAATTTCTCCTTTAAGTCCCAAAATATGTTTAGGTAGGATGAATGGGAAGGACTGATGGAAATTAGATATGGTGGATAGGATAGGGATTGGTTGGTAGATTATGATTATATGGGTTGTGGGATGGGAGATAGATAGGATGAGGGATTGGTATAGTATAAGATGGGGGATATGGAAGATGATAAGATATATGGGGAATGGGTTGAGGATAGATTTTTTGTGCCCCGAAGCATAAATTAGGGTGGCATGTGTGGATGGATAGATGGGTTTTTTTTCCCCTAGGTGTAGGTAGGATGGGAAGTGAGGGGTATCTAAAATGGATGATGCCCCAACATATGGTAGTAAGGCTTCCCCATTCATGATGATGACAGTTGAAAAGGGACATGAGGAGGATTGGATGAAAAGGAAAATATCATCGTCTACCCATGGATGTTTGATCCAAGGAAAAATGACGTGGATGTGATGGGTGGAAGGAAAATAACATCAATGATGAACAAAATATTCTCGTAATGGCACATGTTTTAAGGAAAGAGTTGGAATAAAATAGAAGTGTGACCAAGGTCTAAACAATACCTGGAAATATGCAATCCCTATGTCTCTATGAGATCAAAGTGTGTGTGATTGTGATTTTTAATTACCGCTTGAAGTGAAAACTTAATGGGTAGTATGCAAAGAAAAAATAGCCAATGTATAGGGAGTGATTAATTCAAATAGTTGGATGTAGGGTGAACAAAAGGCTAATTCGTGCATTGCTCCACTTCCAGCTAGGCATCCATAGCCTCAAAGGAGATGCATCTTATTCTTGTCATGAAATTTCTCTACTATTATCCAGCATCCATATCCCCAAAGAGAGATGCTTTGAAACACCCTAGAGAGAGTCGTGACGTGGATTTTTTTATTTTTAAATTTGATATGATTTTTTTCTTTTTGATATTTGGATTTTTTGCATAAAGAGGTTCCACTCTCTTGAGAACTCTTAAGGGGTTAAGAATCACTAGTGGCTTGATGGGGGTGGAAATGAGTGTGGAGATGACATTGGTTAGAGTTTCAAAATACATGCCTAGGGTCTTCACCACAAGTTGATTAAGTGTGTTAAAGTGTGTGGATCTCTAGGAGGAAAATTATGCTGGAATGTTGGAGGTAATGATAGACCAAGGTCACACGGTTGTAGTAGGTACTATCGAGTTACAAAATGTGTGAGAGAGATGATAAATTGTTCAAATGGATTATAAGAGGATAAGAATGGATTAGATACAAATTTATTTAGACATTAGATGGAAGGAGGATGGGTGGGAAGGATAGAACATTCATGCGTAGGTTATGAATTATGTGCTCAATCCATTTTTAGGTGTTTGGTATTTGTTGAGGGATTAGATTATTTTTGATTGGGTTGAGTGGTTGGGATGATGGGATTAATAAGGGGATTGGTATAAATGGGTTGTGATGAAGTAGTGGGAAGATCATTGTTAGTGTTAGGTTTATAACCTAAGCCTAAATGACTTGGATTTTGATGAAGGGAGATGGGTTCACGAATGCCTTGTTTATTGATGCCTAGGAATTTTCCTCAATGTTTTATATTAATGAACATTTTTGGCTATATGATATTAATTGAATGGGTAATATGATATCATGTGGTCATCATGAGACTGGGGTTTTAGTTTTTTCATCCGCTAAGAGGCCAAACTTAATAAAGGATGGGAGGTGAGATTCATTTTGGTTTTTTTGTTAGTGAGGGGTGTTTGAATGTACAATGAGATTTGTATGGCCAACGATGTTTGTATGTTGAGTGGGATTTGGATAGTGGATGATGGTTATGGAGAGCATTGGGATGGAAATGTGGCAGATAAAGAGGTACAAGGATAAGAATCCCTTCGTTAATGAGGTTTTCGACATAAGACCTATATTACATGTAACGATTGGTCAATGTCTATGGGTGTGATGGAATTCACAATAATAGTGTTCTTGATACCAAGATGGTTTGGGAAGGTTTTTATCATGTGATTTGATTAGGGTTGGATGATCATATTGAAGGTTTTGACACAATGAAATATGGTGTTCAAGGATTCTCCTAAAGAAGTGAAGTGGCTTGTGTTAAATGGTTTTCGGGGAGTAAGAAGTAAAGGTTTAGGATTAGGTGAATTATGAGATTTTGGGTTGATTTGGATTTATGAGTTGGGTTACATTTTTTTGGCTTAGAAGATGAAGGGGATGGATTAGGCTTGGGGGCCAAAGTATATTTGTTAGATTTTAGATTTGGTCATAGTATGTGATTTTTAGGTAGATGGTTTTGGCTTAGTATTAGATTGTTTGGGAATAGTAGATTTAGATGAAGGGGATGGGCATGATATGGGGATCACATTAGATTTGAATTATTTTGAGGATGAAGGAGACTTGGGAGATGGGTGTGGCATATGAACCACATTAAATTTGGTTGATTTAGGGGAATAAGTAGATGAAGGTGGCATAAGAGCCTTATTAAATTGGGTAGGTGATGGGGTGTGAAGAGGATTAGTGTTGGATTTTATAGGTTTAGGAGTTGGTGACTTAGGAGTCACATTAGATGTTTTAGGATTTGGGGATGGTGGAGATGAAGTAGGATTCAAGGATAGGATAATGTTAGGTTTAGGTGATAAAGGGGTTAGGATAGGATTATGTGTAGATAAATTATACGAGGGTGGTGAATAAGCCACATTAGATGGTTTATGATTTGGGATAGAAGGGGATGAGGGTGACTTAGGAGTCATGGTGGATAAGATAGTTTTTAAAGGATTTGGATTAGGTCATGGAGGGGATGAAATAGGATTAGAGGATGAATTTGATGGTGTATTTGGGGATGTGAGACTATCTAGGATAATTTTTGTAGGACTAGATTGGGATGATGAAGATGAAATGGATGGAGGACTAAGATTATATGTGGGGATAATAATTTTGGATTAATTTTTTTGGATTGTTATGGATATGTGAATGGGAATTGATTATAGGTTTTATGATGATTGGATTTAGGTGTTAATATTTTTTATGATGGTGAATTTTCCACATGAGTTTTGATTGAAGGAAGGTGTAGGTCATGATGATTGATAGGGGATTTAAAGGTTGGAATTTGGTATGGTTGTGTGGGCTTGGTGCCTATATTAGAAAGGACATAAAGGAGATCCTCTTGGTCTATGTCAAAGTTAGTGAGGTTTTCAAAGTTGATGAAATTAGCTTATGGTGATAGTGGTTTATGTTGATTAGTTTGGGGTGTGGATTGAGATGATTTGGGTTCCTCAAAGAGGAATTCAATGGGGTGAGGGTAGGGATATTAGGAAGGGGAAATTTTGGATGGGGTTGGTTGGGAGCTCATGGTTTAGGAGGTTATTGATTGATACATGAATTAATATTAGATATTTGTTGATTGAGTTGTTGGATGGTTTTTAGAATGTTAGGATTAACATGGGATGGTTGAAATGGATAACAAGGAGGGTATAAGTTGAGATACGATGTGAGATTTGATATTTTTTATTAAGGTGTTGGATAGTGTGTGGAATTTCATGATCAAAGTGAGATGGTTGACATTGATGTGTGGGGAATAATGGGATTCCTTGGTTGATGGATTTAGAAAACTAGTATGGGTTAGGATGTTGGTTTGGGGGAAGGGGATTGAGGATCAAATGCCATGGTTTGATAGGATGTGCATGGAATTAGATTTGGATTTAGTTGGTTGATATAGGATGGTGATGGGATTTAGATTGGGATTATTTAATTAAGGATGGTTGATTATGATGATGTTTGATTTATTAAAATTTTAAGTTGATAGGATGGTTAAGGGTGTTTATAATCAAGCAAAAATTGTGCAACACACACCCTAATTAGTCAAGTGAGATTAGAATCAAAATATATCCCACTTTCAATACCACACACCAATGATGGTGCCAAAAATTATCTCTCCACCTAGTGTCAATGTGAGGTTAGCTAGCGAGTGATATTAGGGAGTGTGGCCTCCTTGCAGTATAGTTTTATATGTGACAAAAAGGTTTCCTAGGATAGGATATACAATATCACTAAGGAGTCCTTGATATACCTTGCGATGCGTGGCACCCACGTCCATGTTTCAAGGATGTTGTCTAAGTCCTAGGTATTGGGATTTAGAAGCCCCTCACTTCACGTCGCTCTTAAAACAAGAAAGTGCTTAACCAATAATGACATCTCTTTAAGAATTTATATACCCCGCTAGAACATTGGGTGTGTTTACATATGAGGAGGTGAAGCCCACAATCACGAGACCCCTAGGACAATGATAAGTGTGTGGATGTCACTTTTACATCACGTTACCACTATAAATAAAAAGGTATAAAGGTCAGCCACTTTTAATCCTCAATATTATTTTAGGATGTGAGAGGAGAGTATACACAAAGTGTCACCTTCGAGTTATAATAAGAAACAAATGAAAACAAGATATAAAAATACACAAAATACTAGATATTTTGGGTGTTAAAATTGGTGGCCTACAATACAAAGGTTAGTAGTTTTTTAATTTATTAATCCCAAAATCTTCAACTGATCATGCTAAAAGACAAAAGGATTAGTAGAAAAACCATACAATCATAAAAATATTAGATGAAATGAAATAAATATCAAAATGTGTGGAGTATCCCCTTTTTCTATGATAATTTTGTAAAAATGGAGTGTTAAAACTTGTAAACAACCACCAAAAACACTTGGAAACAATGTTAGACCGTTAGTTGTAAGCAAAAACAATAATTTAGGAAAAGTTTTGATTATCAAGTCATAGGCACCAAAGTATGGCAAAGGCACCAAAGTAGGCCAAAGGCACTAAAAGATGTCACAAAAGCGTAGAACTATGGAAAAGGCACCAATACAGTCAAAAAAGTGTTTTCGTATGCAAAAACTTTGAAAAGGGGTCACGTAGTGCTAAAATGAGTCAAAATGTCATAGATGTATGTCACAAAGGAGTTGGAGTATGTAGAATAGTCGTAAAAATTTCATAGGAAATGTTTAGGAGAAAATTCTGATTTATGTCACGTACGTGCCACGGGTTTCACAAAGGTGAAAATTGACAGACCAATAAGAATTCAATCACAAATATTTGAGACTAGGACAAAGGCACTAAAGTATGCAGCATAAGTGAAAAACTATGTAGCATAGGCACCAAAACACATAGTGTAGGCATTGTTAGATTTTGGGAATGGAATTTGAGCACAAAATTTCAAAATTTGAAGGTGTAAATGAAAATGAAAGTTCTTGAAACTTTGATAGCCTATTCTAGGGATAAAATAAGATTGTAAATGATGAAAAGTGGGAGGTAAAGCCCCATGTTGGGCACAATAAATGTATATGTTACAAAATATTAGTTGTAAGTATAAGAAAACAAAAATATGTCTTCTTATGTTAATCTTCTCAACAATACCTCAGATTGAGAAAGAGATGGAAAGGGGGAGAGAATCAATACTTGCACTTACTAATAAAATGCAATGTTCCTCCTTTGTTGTGTTGGATTTTCTCATGGATGGTGTTGATTGCTTTAGATTTTGTGGAGACACTGGGCAACACCTCCCCTTGATTTTATTTTATTTATTGATGAAGGATTATGGACTAATATATTGTAAGATAGAGTGGATTGACTATAGATGGTTGAGGGAACACAAAGAGTATTTTTATGGATATACAAGGTTTTCCATCTAACTCTCATGGAGGAGGAGAGATAAATTTATAGTTTGTGGTTGGGAGAATGGATGGTGAGGATTGATCCAAGTGGGATGAAGATCAATGAATGAGAATTGAGGAGAGGATTGGAAGACCATATAGATTTATACAATAGAGAATTCTATATATTTTTTAGAATAATCCATTGAATTTAAAATTCAATGGAGAGTGGAAGAGGTTTAGATATGCTTCCAGAAATAGAAGCCTCTAGATTTAGAGGTAGAGAATATGATTAGTTTAGGATTAGGTTAGATTAATAAAAAGATGATTAGAGATGTGATTACATGGAGAGGCTAGGTGTAGGGTAGGTATAGAGTAGGTGGGTAAGTGAGAAGGAATTTTAGATTCCTATAAATGATAATAAGGATTAAGGTGGGATGATGGGATAAAGGGATTAATGATGAGATATTAGATAAATGGTGAAATTAATTAGGGTAAAGGGTATATATGGTATCTAATAGGAAAGGGATTAATTAGATAATGATGATGTTAGGATAATTGTGGGAGAAATTAATCATAATTAATTATTTCAAAATTTTATATGTCTACAATAATAACAAAGGAAAACCCTAATATTCAGAGCATGCTCTCATGACAATCCCTATCATGTGAAATTGTATCCATTAATATAATGTCAAGGAATAGATGCACATGATTCAGATTATTGTGCAATTTAGCATGGCTATTAGATAGAGCATCAAGATTTGTAATCAACATTAATATATTTCCCATAGAATGCTCATTTTCAGAAGTCTTTGTCTTCTAGGGGAGCTTGAGGAGAATTTGGTAGAGGGTTTTCAATTATAGGTATTGAGGAGGCCATGGGAATGCTTATGAGTAGGAGGTGTTAGTTCAATATATTTTTGAGAACCAAACTGACCACTACGTGTATTGGGCATGGAATGTAAAACTTAGGGTCACTAGGGTTTGGAAGAATGACTCAAGAGAATAGAAGATAGATCTAATGTACATCATACAATACTCAAATTTAATAAATCATTTATCTTAAATGGTTAAATTTATAGGGGGTAATAACTGATGGTATATTATCCTAATCAATTATTTTCCAAATAAAATTACAACAATATCAGGATAATATATGAATGAAGATAAATAGTGATAGATACTCGAAACAAATTACTTGAAATAAGAAATAGAGAGTGGATCAGCTAATATCCTAGATTGTGTGGTGATCTTTGAAACTATTCCTTAAAAAAATCTCTGACTATATTTTTAAAATTAGACCATATAGGGGTATGGTATGGCACTTTTTGTATGGTTTCATCCCTCTAAACTTTCAACTCCTGAAAATTTCTATGTTTGTGCATTACTTCCTAATCTATTCCTATGTGCAATTTGTACCTTTACTATGGTGTAATGCATGTTTTTAGTTGATTGAATCTTTAAAAACCTAGAGAGTAAAGGAGTCCCAAAAAAATGTTAGTTGGGTTATGGGCACCTGTGTGCACCGCCGACATCACCACTTGCTCCAAAGAGGTCTCAAACCACACATCATTCTTTCATAACATATGATATCTAGAATGTATGAAACCTAATTGATAACCATGACCTTGTAATAGTGTAATTATAGTTGAACCTTTACCATAGCTTGAATTGACTTTGATAATGTGCCTTTTGTCCTTATACATCTGAGTTTATGACTACCCTAAAATGAGTATGCAAAAAAATGAAGTTCAAGGGAGTATTTGACTAGATTTTCTTGTGATTACTCTTAGTGTTTTCTTATTGGAATGTTAGGTGCCAAGTAGATATAATTCCCTCTCTTTAATGATTTATTAATAACTTATGTATGAATTATGGATCTGGAAAACTTGGATAAATTTGAATAGAAGTGTACTAAAGAAGTTAAAATCAATAAAAGTACAATTAGAGGGAATGGGACCTATTGGTGAAATCATTTGTCAAGTGGAGAAATTGGGGATCTCTCACCAATGGTCATGGGGCTAAGCCCCTCCTTCTTGGTTATGGGGAGGCTCCCATTATTAAATGTAAACTATCCTAATTATATGGGGTGGCCAATAGGTTGGGGATCATATAAGAACACTTCACCGAGCCTATGGATAAGTTGTTGTACAAAGTACAAGGATGAATTGGAAATGATTAGGAAAAAAGGGGAGTTGGGGAAATTCTAAAAGAGGAGGTTATTGTTGTGAGTAGGCATTAGCAGATTTCACACACAATAATCAAAGTAAGTTCACATTCAATTAGACGAAAACAATAATGTAAGTAATTAACAAGACTAAGAAACTACAGACACACAATTCTTTATATTCATCAATCAAGGACATTAAATTCCTTCTTGGTTATTCAAGATCACTATGCTTGCAAAGTTTAAGAATAGAGAGAGAATATAGGAAATCATAAGAAAAGTAAATAGAAGAAATGAAACTTTTATTTATTCTCTAGGGGTTATAAAAATCTCAACAACTTACAACAATCCACAATTGCTACATAAAAACTAACTTTCAATATCTTTTTGGAATGGAGAAGCCATTCTAATTTATAACATTAAAATTTTTCTTCTCATCTACCCCCACATGACCTTTCAAGGTCTTATTCCACTCATGACTTTTCAATTAACCTTAGAAGAGGCAAATTAAGTACCTCTCTTTTAGTTTGAGATAGTATTTTTACACATTACAAATAATTTATCATCACTTAATGTAACATCTTTGAAAAATTGTTCATTATTCCTCTTTGCATTGCAAATGTTGACATGTGATTTTTCCTAAGAAGGTGTATTCTTTTGACTGTTGGAAATCATGCTTGTAATGGGTAAATTATTTTGTTCTTGGATTCATTTTGCTGAAATGTTGTTGCTTACAAGGAATCCATTTTGCTTGAGATAGGTAAGGTCAGAACTGTAATGT
This sequence comes from Taxus wallichiana var. yunnanensis, assembly GCA_018340775.1. Lineage (NCBI taxonomy): Eukaryota > Viridiplantae > Streptophyta > Pinopsida > Cupressales > Taxaceae > Taxus > Taxus wallichiana. The sequence goes on along the minus strand of CM031244.1, from coordinate 48,765,297 downwards.
TGTTTACAAATTTATCTCTCTATAATAGCAAAACCCTAGATCAATTCCATTGATCCAAGGTATGCTTTAATTATTCTTATCTGATCTATATGAAAACCGACATTTAGAAATTAAAGGAAGTAAGGGACTGAGTCCTTAAATGTGCACAATTTTATTGATCTTTCTTGGAGGTCCTTGCTCTGCATTCTATTGTGAATAGTGTGCTTGGATCTTCTTGTTAATATCTTAGGATGCTTAATGGCGTAATAAGGATAGAGGTCTACTTCAGGACTATAAAATATGAAACCTAAGTCCTAGATCTTTAATATCTACCTTAAACTTAAATTAATTATTTATAAGATGCTCCCGCATCATAATCCCATCTTTAAAACCTAAAACTTGTCCCAAAAATTTAGAATAACCTCTTTCAACTTCTATAATGCTCATCATATCATACTACTTGTCTTTGGATCATCTCAACCACCATGACTTGCCTAGATAAGTCATAAAATTAGGTCTAGTTTAGACCTAGACATAGTAGGTTAACACACTTTATTTGCTTCAAATCCCTTAAAAATTCCCTAACGACATTGAGCCAACTTTTCTCACTCCTCCGAATGCCCTCATGGGCGCACACACCTCTCGCAACCGACCTTCACATTCCATTAGGCCACCAAGCTCCTAGACTAGGACTAGATGAAGACCTACAAACCTTGATCACACCATGAAATCGCCTTCCGATACATGTATGAGTGTCTCAACACACTACTAACAGCTCTCCATCCCTCTACCATGTTTCACAAGCCTATATACATTTTTATCCTTCATATGCCATCACCCATGCTAAGTAGACCTCCTGATTAGGCCTACTTGGCCAAGATATTCTCACCTTCTTCACTCTTATAACCATGCCACTACTTGTTTGCCCATGTCATCATCACTAAAAAAATCATCTTGCACTCCTTTTCATCATATTTTTTCATTAATGTCCTTGCATATCTTACATCATTGACAACACTTGCACACACATGTCAACAACCAAAACATGCAACTTCTTCCTCCATTTACATTGTTTGAATTACAATTGGTTTGGTTGAGCTTGCATGGAGGTTTTGAAGGATATAATTATAGAATTTTGTTTCTTTATTGTGCATGCACTAGTAAAGCTACTTTTACTCGTATGATGTATTTAAATTTTTCTTTGGGAAGTTTTATGGAGTTTTTGAAAGCATTCAAGTTTCATATTGCACAAAAGTTGGAAAGAAAATAAAACATGAACCAAGAATGGGTTTTATCTCATGTTCTAGCTGTTTTTAGTATAAGATACGAGAATGCATTATGGGTTTTTAATCTGGTTTTAGATTTGGAAATGAATGAAATTATTATTTTGTTTGCTGGGTTGTAATGGAAATTTGGGCATGAAATTTTGATGTGTAATGCAGATCATTAAAACGTGTTAGTCATTTAACACCGGGATAAATGCTTCAGCTTTTTCTGTTTTTAAATTTGGATTTTCTCTTTAATTTTAATATGAGAATTTTAGAGGAAAAGAGGGAAAATACTTTTTTTTTTGGGGTTTGTTGGTAAGTGTGACACTTTTTTGGTGTACTGGTTCTCTTTATTCTTGATGAAATTTACCAAATTTATTATAAACATACCTTATTATTTAAGATCTAAATAAATATACGAATTAGGTTTAATATTTAAGTTATGGTTTGGTTTGGAGTAATGGGTTGCTACGAGTTTCATGAAATGGGATAAATATTTAAGTTTTGGTCTTATAGGAATAATGGGTATGATTATTATTGTCGAAGTTCAAACAAAATCCATATGAGATTTTTGTTTTATGAGTTTATCTTGTCTAGAGTTCAATGTTATTAGGGTGTTCAAGTAATGTGAGGTTAGGTTGTTATAATCCTCTATCATTGTTCAAACTCTTCTTATGTTGAAACTTCAAATATTTTGTTTCTTGTTTGGTATGGAAATGCGAGGAAGAGAGAATTGTTTGGTTTTCATAGTATTTTTAAGCTTTGTTGTTAAAAATCCATGATTAAGATCTTAGGAGCATGAATGTATAAAACTCATTTTCTCTTCCTCATTCTTTCCTTGAATAAAATTGAAATGATTATATATCAAGAACTCCAAGTTATTTCGTGTTGAAATTTTCTTTGACCTATTAAAATAGAAGAATAATCCCAGCCCAATAGGGATTTTATGAGTTAGATTGTTTCATTTAGCTCATCTTACTAAATTAGTGATTAATGAGCTTGACTGTAAGTGAATATTAGAGTTATTTAATAAATTTGATGGTAATTTTGTTTCTAAGTTATTTAAAACATGGTTTAGATACTAAATCATGCACTTTGGGTATATTTATAGTCTTAATCACATACCACTATTCATATTATTCCTAAGTGAGAAAAGTACTAATTAATCATTGTCGTTGGCCTCTTTGTTTCCTTTCTAGTTTCCTTCTTGTTCATACACAACTTATTTTCTAGTATGAATTTTGAAATTTAATTTTTTATGAGTCCTGACACCAGCCCCATATAGGACAAGGTAGTGCCCAAGAACCCCGTCCTCCGGGTGCCCCCGACCTCTTTATATCTTGCTCGATCTTTTGGGTCCTTTCTAGCTCTTAGGTATCTTATTTTCTTGGTGGTCACATTTTCATGGTTAAATACAAAATTCAAGCAAGGGAATCATATAAATACAAAGTTATGTGACCATAATAAAGGAATAAACACTAAGTATCTACTATCATCACCAATGGTTCCATCCAAAGGCCATTACAAGAGCATCAAAGCATCCATATATAATCCATTCAAGGGACAAGGTACTACATTCTTCTACATACACTTCATTAGATGGGAAGTTCATTTTTCCATGCACACATCTATTTACATATTCTAGATATTACTTTCTATCAAGTGCAAATTGCACAAGAGCCACACCTAGCACATGATTCTCGCACACACACAAAACTACATGGAATTAGAAATGTAGTGTAGTTCCTAGATCATAAGCTCACTCAATGTGTGAACATCAAGGATAGTCCTACTCCCATTTGCATATTTTTATTTTTAAGATTTTATGTGTTTTGGGGTTTTATAGGTGTTATTTCTCTTTGAAGGTTTCAAGTGAGTTCAAAGATCAAGCAACGAAGTACATGAGACTAAAGGTGACACCTAAAAAACATATCGTGACCTTGTGAAACTGAATTTCACAGGTTTTGAGTAGTCATAGGAGCTTAGAGGAGGTGTGCAACACTTTAGACGCCCTCACCCGAAGTTTGTTGACTCCACGTGTTAGTCTTGTGGGATTTTGATACTTCGTCCGCTCTTTTGAATTCTCGAAGTTATACCCACTTGACACTTGTCAGTGTCCGTAAGCCATTCAGGGCTTATTTTTATAATCTTGTTAATTCCCCTCTATCTTGGCAAATATTTGGCTTCAAATGGGTTTCTCTTAGCCACAAAAATTTAAATAACAGTCTGTGACTCATTGGGACCATTTAGCTTGCTAAATGAAAAGAACCCATGATCTTTTGCTATGAAACTTATGTTTTGAAGCCTCTGTGAATCTAAGTTCATGGCCTCCTTTTATTTCTAGAATTTTTTTCTCATGCTTTTCTTCTTTTAAAAACCCTGCAACTTTATTTTGTGAGAGTAGAAAATTGAGAAGATGACCCAAGAAATCCCTTGGCTGATTTTAGTTTCTCTGCATTTGGTTTGAAGTGAAAACTACAACTATCTTCAGCTGACGGTGAATTCCTTGGTGATTCGAGCCTTCATTAGAGCTGACATCCCCCTTTAGAGTAATATAGGAGTGGTACTATATAAAATAAAAAACATACATGTCTCAAATGAGATATGCAATGTGTGCCAAAGCACTTATCCTCTTGAAAGAAAATCTACTCCTGCACCTAGTCTAACTCATTCTGCACAAGCTAAACAAATCCTGAAATGGGCAAGGAAAAGTAGCTTCCTTTTCTTGAAAAATGTGGCCATGCGAATAATTTGGTGATGGACATCACCTGTAATGAGAGTGAACAATTGACCCTCACTCTTCCACCCGAGGTATCAAGGAACATAATGAATACCTCCTTTTGTTCATATTTTTGTTGGAGGTGTTGCATTTAACCATTGAGGTCTTGAAGATCATCTTCATGTTCTAAAATGAACATGACCGATGATAGCATCTTGCTCGATGAGATATAGCCTAAGGTGGGGCTTGGTCCTACCTTCTGCTTATGTTTGTCACTCTGGTTTTTATCCTTTGGATCGAGGCTCCCTCGCGGACCTCTTTGAATGGTTTCATCTTGTTCATCTTCTTTATGCTCTCTATTTTTAGAAGCTTCACCTATGAATCGAGACTCTTTGATTGAAAGAAAAAATATTTCAATGATAACCTTCTCTAGATCCTCTAAATTAGGTCCGGCAGAAGGTCATGAGAGACAGGTGGCCTCTGTTGTGAGACTAATGAAGTGAGAGAATATGTGATTTCAACAAGCTCCTCTTCATCGAGACATTCCCCTAGATATGATAAGTAGTCAAACTCAACATCCTCCTTTTCTATTAGATTTGGAGCCTTTGTTTATTGGTACGTGAGGTATAGCTGCTCGAAGATGGTGGTAGTGTAGAAATTGTGGTTTAGAGATGAACACGGGGAGGATCCCTTAGTGGTAATGGAGTTATAATAGCATGACTTCATTGGGTGAAGAGAAATGGAAGGCATGGAAAGGCAGATGAATGAAAACGGATGAGAGAGATTTGTGTGAGTCTTTATAATGATTTGGTGGGACCCTGGGGAGTTACTGGATGTACTTTGTAACCATCTTTATGGAATTTTTATTTTTTTGAGAATTTACCAAGCTGATGCCATAATAAAGTATCACTCTAAGTCATCCCATCGGGCATGCTAGGAAAAATATTGACGGACATCCTTGGTGGATATAGCCATCAGATTCATGGGGATCCTTAGGTTTGTGGGATGTGCATCCTAAGGAGACCTCTAGGTTTTAAACAAGATGGCTCTTCTCTATGGGGTAAGATATGGGTTAGAAAAATGGAAAGAGAAAACATAAAAAAACTAAGGTGATGCGCTGAAAATAATACACTAGGAAGCCAACCAAATACACAATCATCTCAAACTACTTAAGCACAACACCAAAGATTGCAACAACACCCAAAGATGCACAGTTTCTAAATGAAAATAAAGGTGATTAGAGACAATAAAGATATGCGAATGATGAACCGGAAACACCACAAAACATATATATTACTCCAATGGTTGTGCACAATATTACATTAGAAAGAGGCAAGATTGTCATTACAAATCCCAGGAAGAAGGTTGGAGTTTCAAGATCTCCTTTTCCTAACAAAAGAGAAGCTTGGTGATAGAGAGGAAAAGATTAAGACTCCTAGCACCTAACTAAAATTCTCCCTATTGTCTCTATCTTTCTTTTCTTTGAACTTAGATTATAATTTATAGGGTGAGGAGGAGGTAAGAAAGAACTTTCAAACTCCTTCCCATCTACCCCTTAATTATGATAAATGATATGAAGTGATAGAAATAGATTTCCTCAAATATTTCTCACAATCCGACTCCTTCGTAAAAATTAGAGCCATGCCTATTAAATGCATCTTAATTATCCCGCAATCGACTCCCTTGAGATGGACTCATTATTTGAGAAGAAAATATTTCACCTATTTATTACATAATCGATATTTCGACCCTTTATGGATAGGTTCCCGCCTCTTGATTCAAACAACGTGTATTTTGTAATGAAATGACCCTTCACCTCCAATCTTTTGAAAAAGTATTGAGCATTAAATTTGATAGATAAGACCTTAAAACATTTATACGTGATGTGGCTTGTCATCTTTATGGCATGCTTTGATTATGGAGTCCATTTGTCAGTAAGATCCACTTGGAAGGTCTACACATCCTTAAGACTCTAATTTTCTTTTAGGCTCCTGGGAAAGCATTAAGTGGACACTTGGCATTGTCCATGGGCTCATTGTCCTACTCTGGCTCGTAAGGATCCATGGTTTACAAACAACATCTCTCTGGTTGGGCCTTTTATTGACTCCATGTGTCACCCCATGGGATTTTGATACTTCATCACCCTTTGACTTTTGAAGTTGTGGCCACTTGACACTTTTCAAAGGTGTCTACAAGCCATTCAGTTCTCTTTATGATTTGGTAAATTCCCCTCTCTTTCGGTGAAGATTTGGCTTAAAATGGGTTTCTCTTAGCCATGAAAATTTAAATAACATGATCCACATTGATCGCTTATGACATGAATACAACTGAAATGACCGTTGTGAGATCTCACCATGCCTCTATGAGCGGCAAATCAACCGGTGCGTTCTCGGGTTAGTTATTTCATCTTTTGTCTTTTTGTGCCCTAAATATTAAAATGTTGAAAAGTTCACCTAGGGGGAAATTTTCAAATTTTCTTATTTCAAATGAGTCCTTAGGAGGGGCACCCATAGGGCATTCTTTTATTTTTCTAGAAATGGTCAATTTTCTCATTTTTGGGAATTTTTGGGGTTAAGGGCACGTTTTGGGAAATCAGGTCAAGACTACCACCACACAGGCAGGGGCAATGGTTCTGAATAGAATGTCTAAAATGCACCTTAACTTGTATTTTTGTGTTTTCAATATTTTTCTATGTTTTTGATGAGCTTATCATGTGATGTACATTACTAACTTTCTCTTTTCTCATGTTTTGGTGAATGCATAAGAAAGATGAGTACATACACTAGAGCATAGAGAGAGAGTGTGTGATTGGATCTTTGGGATTCTAGATCAGCTAACCCAGGATGAGATGGATCTACTACAATGAGCGGGCATCTGGTGGATAGCATGGGTGCCCCATGTCACTCATACTAGTCAAATTCTATTTGACTTAATCTCTTACTGGGATGTAAACCGGGACACCTTCACGTTTCCAGGCATTAGGGGTGAGTGTACTATCACTCCAGAGGATGTATACCACATCCTTGGACTCTCAATACTTAGGAAAAGACTGACATTAGAGAAAACGAGGTCTAGGGCCATGATGACGTAGTGGGCCACATATATGGGAAACATCATTTTCTCATTCGACTCAAAGAAGGGAATGAAGGTTTGGTCAATTTCTACTTCTCCCATTCCTATGCTTCGGAGATCCATCATGGGTATTTTGTCTTTGAGACTAGTTAGGACAAGCGAGAGGATACACTCTTATACTGTTGAGCCCCCATCATTGCAAAGATCAAGGTTGATTGCTATAAGTATGCTTGTGGAGTATATATTATGGGGATTACATACCATAATTTGTACATAGTTGTCGACCGTAGGGACGATTTGAGCCACCCCACTCCGGTTATGAGTTTGGCTTATGAACATTTCATCCCCTATGGCAGGGGGTATTGGTATTAGACCCAGGGGCTATTCGGACAACTAGATGGATAGGTATGTCAGTGCTTTAGACACCACATTAGTTAGTGGCTTCCCTAACTACAACAAACATGACTACCACACCCTACTAGGACATGGCATGGGTATGGGGTGAGGAGGCTACGATGATGGTAGCTTGCTCTTCCACAAGCTAGTTAGTTGACAGAGCTAGGAGATTAGAGATTCACCCATTTGACTAGGTACCTTAGCAGTTCAGCCTTCCATACCCTGTCATGCTTCCTCCAGTGGAGCTTGTTTATAGGACTATTTGGGAGGCTCGGAGGGGTCCTAGAGGGGATCCCAGTAGAAAATGGTTACTCCTGGCATGCCTATTGTAGTTAGATAGGTGGTTTGTGCTCACAAGAAAGTTGGTGCCCCTCGAGCACCCTTACTTTAGATTGTGGTAGCTCCTTCTCACAAAGTGGGGAGGAGGATGAGCCGATTGATTTGGACTCCGAATCAGAGAAGATATAAGAGATGATATGGTGGGGAGTCTATCGAGAGGAGGATGATGGGGAGGAGGAGTGGGGGAATGCCTTTTGAGGGAGAGGAGAGAGACTCTGAGTGGCATGACACTCAGGAGATCCTCAGATTAGTGCACAAGGAGGTGATCACATAGAGAGAGACACTAGTCTCTAAGGAGACATTTAGAAAGGACGATGAGTCTGTAATTAGACAACATCATTCCTCTAGATTTGGTGAGGCTCCACAGCCTATAAGTAGCACCTACAGCCATAGCCACTGATCCCACATGGATGAATGAAGACCCAAGTATGTTTGATACTCCTTTCTCAATTTTGTCTATTGATTTTTGTATGTTTATCTTAGCATTCTCCTTTTAATTTGCATTCTGTGATTTTCTAGCTCATTATCTCTCTCTCTTTTTATTATTTTCTATACTGTCTGCACATGAGTGGTGAGAAATCATTCATCGGGTATGTGTGGAAACCCTATTAATCCCCTTGGGGAAGACTCGGCTGATTTTTCTATGGATTCGTGACAACCTTTAGCCACCGACCAACATACATCAAGTGTTCACCCCTATTTGGAAGGTGGCAAAGATAATGACCTCCCTTCATACCTAGGTAGATAGATACGAGACTATTGAGCACCTGATGAGGTGGAGCCACTCTCACAGTGAGGCTATGGGAATTAGGTGTCACCATGAGCATTCACACCATTCACCCATTCTTAGCCTTTCCATAGTCATGACAGAGCCCTAGATGTGGTCGCGCACCATCTAAGGGATCCCACAGGGATTGATAGGCCATTGAGCCTTTATTTCTTTGATACCATTTTTGATATTATACGATTTTTTTGTGTATATTTTAGGCTCATTGCGAGCATTTTGACCATGCCTAGTGCATGATGACATTATATACAAACTTGATCTACTACGATATATATAGACTCTATTTTTGGTTTGGTATTCCATTATATCCGAGTTGACTCTCTTTGGCTTATCTCTCATGTGTACTCTAGATGTTTAGAATTTCTACTTTTCAATGCTTTTCAGAATGTATGCAATGGATGTGAATGATAAACAAAATGATTTCTTTTTTTTTATTTTATGTTGCTGATATATGATGATGCAAACACAATGTGATCTTAAACTTAGTTTCTTTTGTAATCTTTGGTACTTCATATTGTCTTGATAAAATGTGATGATACAATGATATGATAAATAGATGTACTTTCCCCACTCCTAACTCCACACAACTAGTAAGATGCAAGGGCTCAACACCAAGAGTTAGAAAGGGCACAAGTTATGTTAATTTGTTGAATGACAGTGATGGGAGAAAGATAGAGGTTTGATAGAACCAAATTGGGATGCTACAACCTTACTCTACTCAAGATACTTCATATTTTAGAATGTGAATTTCTTTGTAGTTTATCTAGACTTGGATCCGTAGATGGCCACTTGGTTGACAAAATATAGTTTTGGGGTTTTAAACTCTCTTGGAATTTTGGACATCTAACTCACTTTGTTTTTTATTTATGATTTCACAATGTTTGACTAATTTGTAACTTTCAATTTTATCAAAGAGATCCCCTACGCCTTGCCCCATGCTACTAGTAGGAAGCGTGGGATCATCACCATGGAAAAGGAACATATGAGTAAGGGAATTTCCCTCCTTTCCTAACCCTACGTCACTAGTAAGAGACGTAGGCTCAACAATGAAGGTTGGTAGGAAAGGAAATGTGTAAAAATAAAATTTTCTATGGATTTGCATTTGACTTACTTATTTGGGAAAAATGTTTAGAATGCTCTTATTTCCAAGGAGATGTATAAGGGATAGATGTGACACCATGAAGCTTCTAGAACAGACCATGAACAAAGACACCTAACCTAAGAAGAGACCAAAAGTAGAACCAAGTATGCAGGCCTTGGTATGGTTACCGTCAAAACTTTGTCTTATCTTGTTTGGATTGATAAATGATTCAAAAACAATTGATGATACTATGAAGGTTTGAAGAGACATGATTTGAATGTTTTGTCAATGTTTTCAGAAGTTTTTAGGAATTTCTATAAGAATAAGCTCCTTGATCACAATTTTTACAAAATGAATGGACAGATGAAAATGCAATGCAGATGTAATAATGTACATATGAAAATGTTGATGGATCATGCGTAGTATCTCTTTAGGTGAAGAGATTTTATGGATTTACTAAACTCCTCACCTTCTAGTGTACACAAGTGAAATGCACCATTTTTGTAGTCTTCCACTACTCGATATGGACCTAACCACCTAGGTCTAAATTTCCTTCCCTTTCTAGTCTTTTTGTCTATCCGGATATCAAACCTTAATACCAAATATTATTTGTAGATCTCATGTTTGTAAACATTATTATTGTATTATCGAGCCATCCGGTTAGTGTAAACACTATGTTGTTACTCAGTGTTTAGTCTAGCCTTGTTGAGATTTTCTAATTGGGAGATTCATGCTTCTCGATAACCCTCCTCCCCTAGGATCGTGTGTAGTGAAATACAGAGACTAGGTATCTCGACTTCAAGTGACAAAACCACCTCAACAACAAATACTAAATAAAATGGGTTTTCCCCATTGGTGTTCTTACCAATGTTTGTAGGCCCACAAGGCCAAAAAAATCTTTAGGTGTCAATCTCATTTATTCTCCTTAACGGTTTTTAGGAGAATGGACTTTAAAGTCTTATTGGTAGCCTCAGCTTGTCCATTATCCTGAGGGTAGTAGAGAGAAGTTGTGTGATGACTTATTTTGAACTTTATACACAACTCACACACCTCGTCATTTTTGAAAGATGTGCCATTATCAGAAATAATGACCTATGGCACCCTGTACCTACAAATGATCTGTTCAGGATGAACTTAGCGATTATAGAGCCAGGTACAGTGGTAAGGGGCATGGATTCTACCCACTTGGTAAAGTATTTTGTGGCCATGATTATGAAATTATGGCCATCTGTTGATGAGGGAGAGAAATTCCCTATCAAATCTAGGCCCCACATGGAGAAGGGCCATGGGGTTGTGATTGGTTGCAAAGATTGTGTTTGGTATGTGGATCTTGTGGGAGAACTCTTGACATTTGTGACATCTATGCACAAAATCTACTGCATCATGTTCTAAGGTTTGAAAAAATAGCCCATCCGATGTATCTTCTCGGCAATTTTTGGCCACTAAAGTGACCTCCACATACCCCACTATGTGACTCATAAAGAATATTTTTAGATTCTTCGGTGTCAACACATCTCAACAACATTCTCATCAAAGGCTCTGTAGTAGAGAACTTGCTCCAAAATAACGTACTTAGCAATGATGACACATAATTTCCTTATTTTTTATAATGTTGTCCCTTTTGGGTATGTATGGTCCATGATGAAATTAACAATTTCGGTATACCAGGGACATATAGAGATAGGGGGCCTAGTTTCAATAAAGTACATGCACTCATCGGAAAGTCTAGATCTACCAAATCACCCCCATCTAATGGATTTTTAGCTAACTAGTCTACAATGATTTGACCCTTAATGGATTTTTGATTTACAAATGTTAATTCAAACTCACCCATTAATGTTATGAAATTCCCAACCTTTTTAGACAAAGATCCTTGCATGAGGAATGTCTCGCAAGTGGTCTGTCTTAACAATAACCCTTATTTCTTGATTAAACATATAATGCCTTAATTTTGTTGTTGCAAAAACTATGACAAGGCATTCCTTTTCTGCCTATGTGTAGCATGTCTCATAATCAAGCAACATCTAACTAATGAAGTAAATTACATGCTCTCGTTTATCATCATCCTCTTGAGCCAACATGCAAGCTAGTGAAACATCCATAGCTCATGAATACAAGATCAAAGGGTGATCTGATCTAGGTGGAATTAGCATGGGAGGGGGCAACATGAATTGTTTAACTACCTTTAAGGCCTTGTTACATTATTTTGTCCAATCGATGCTATAATCCTTTTTCAACAAATTGTTGATTGGATGGATAGAAAAGGTCAAGTCAGGGATGAACCTTTGGATTGCACCGAGTTTCCCAAGAAAATATCTAATACTAAACTCATCTGATGGTGGAACCATTTCTAACATAGCCTAGATTTTGGCTAGGTCAACATCAATCCCTCATGAAGATATAATATAACCCAAAACTTGCCCCTATTATGCCAAAAACACATTTCTTCAGATTTAATGTGACACCATACTCAATTAAGTATGAAAGGATGATGCAAAGCACCTTAGGGTGATCGTAGTGCTTTCTAGCCTTAGCCAATAGGTCATCTACATAGGATTCCACAATCTTATGAATAAGATCATGAAATACGTAGGTCATTTCATGTTGGTATGTAGCGCAAGCATTCTTAAGACCAAACGACATGATAGCATAACAATAAGTTCCCCAAGGAGTTATAAACATATTTTTAGCTTGATCCTCCTTGGATATTTTGATTTGATTATATCCCGAAAACCCATCCATGAGAGACAACAACTCAAACCTAGCTGTTGTGTCAATGATAACATCAATGGATGGTAATGGGAAATCATCCTTGGGGAAAGATTTGTTAATGTCCTGAAGTCTATGCAAATACAGATCTTTCCATTCTTTTTGAGAATGGGGACAATATTAGATACCCATTGTGAATAATCAACTGGCTTAATGAATCCCACCTGGAGAAGTTTCATTACTTCTTCTTTCACCATGAGGGCCACTTTTGGCTTCATGGGCCTTGAATTCTGCTTAATTAGTTCAAAGATTTGGCTTGGTGATGAGATTGTGAACTGCGATGTGAGGTGTAATCCCCATCATTTCCTTGTAGCTAAATGCAAAGGCCTTTTGATGTTCCTTGAGGATTTGGGTATGTATTTCCACTTCCTCTGGAGTTAAAGAGGACCCTAATTTTAAGATCTTTGGTTCCTCCTCCATTCCGATGTTTATATCAATTGTTCCCTTGATTAAGGAGGCATTTCCCTCCTCAAATTTTGGTAGGGCTAGAGGAAACTCCAAGTCCCCTTCTTCTTCTACCTCGTAAATCTCAAGATCCTTTCCTAGGAGGACTCAATCATGGGATTCCCAAAATAAGAAGAGGAACATGGGATTAAGGAAAGGTCTATCTCGTGATAGGTAAGATGTAGTTTTGCCAAAGTGTTTAAATAAGTTAAATTTGATTCATCACTATTAACATGCTCTGAACTATCGAGATGACTCTCATTTTCTACGTATGTCAACATTGGCGCCATTGGCGCTTTGTGAATCAAGGATTCAACATGGATTGAAACCATGAAGTTGGTGTCCTCTAGGTCACTACTTGGGGTGAAGCATGAGGTAGAAGTTGTTATAGAGTCTTCCATAAGGTTCTGTTCACATGGAACTACTTCAATTGATATAAATTCAAACCCTTCATTCATCCCAACACATCTATTTTGTAGAGTTTTAGGTGTTCAACCCTAGTCTCATACACCTTGGATATCTTATTTGTGACCAGTTGTGAGTCACCCAATACCCTAATATTGAGGATGCCCATTCTCTTAGCTATAATGAGACCTAATAGGAGAGCCTCATACTCAGCCCCATTGTTCGTGCATTTGAAATTCAACTTGAAAGAAAAAGGTAGAATCCTTCCTTCAGGAAAAATAAGGATCACGTTTTCCTATCGCCAGAGTGACACTTGGCTCCATGAAAATGGAGAGTCCACCAACTACTCGTAAAGATGTAGACACCGATTCATCCTTTTACCTTCCTCTTTACCTCGCTTACCTCCACTATGCATACCTCATCTCGCTAGAATGGAGTTGAGTCCAAAGGCATGTCCCATACCCATAGAATCAAAGGGGAGGAGAATAGGAAAATCCTCCTCTAGTAGCTCAAAAATATTCGTGGTGGTTCCTAGTAACACTATCTCTACAATAATGTTTTCATCCTTGATTTCTAGAATGAATTCAATCAAACTTGTGACCTCTAACTCCATTGTAGGAATTAGTTTTTCCTCTGGTACCATGCTTGCATGTTTGTTTAACTAGTTTGTGGGGAGTTCAAATTCAGAGTGGACCCCTAGATTTTTCTTTCAATTGACCAAATGTATATCAAAGGGTTTTGGATCACCTTGTGTCAAAAAGACTTTCCCTAAATGCAAGAATTTGACCTCCTGAAATATATTAGAGGGGATTGCCTTCATGTGGTGGATCCAAGGATAGCTAAGGATCATATTATAGTTTTTTTCTTGATCTATAATATAAAAATTAGTGAGTACCATCTTGGGTTTGAGAGTAATCAGTAATACTATGGTTCTGATGGAGGTTTCCTTGAGGCTATCATAGCCCCTCAGTGTGTTTCTTGTCGAGGAGAAATTGGTTTCCCGATATCCTAACTTCTAAAGAAAAGATAAGGGGACTATGTTAACTGCCACCCCATCATCGATCATTGCATGTTTCATGGAGTTGTTATAGATCAAAAATTGTAAAAATAAGGTCGGATCACCTCTGTAATCTATTTCAAAGATCGGTAGGCATCTAGCTTATGTCAAACACAAACCCAATGTCACTTTTAGGTTTCCCTGGAGGGAAAATGTCAAATTCTATATGATTTATCTGTGCCTCTAGCAGAGGGGTAACATTAATCAAATGGCTAAGACCTAGCACTTCTAATAGAGTGGCTTGATGAGCAGGGGAATTCTTCAATAGATCCAAAAAGGAAATGTGTGAAAAGGTCTTGGTCAAATCAATGATTAGATCATAATCCCCTACCAGATTTCTTAGTGTATTGTGAATATTTCTGACACATCCGGATAAATCGATTGATTGCAAAGAATAATCCCTAGCTCTTGTTGTAGCATTGATTTGGGGTTTAGCATTTAACCCAACTTGGAGCAAAATTTTGGTTTGTTGGTGACCGTCTCAGATGAGGCGCTACCCGTGGGTTTGATTAATTTGAAGATTCATCATCATGAGTCCCTATTAAAATACCCTTATTTGAACCATTGGGATCTAGTCTACCATCCTTTGGATGCATGGGGAGAGAATCGTTGAAGATCCCTAGTGGTGTGTTCTATGGAGACACTGGTCCCATATAGGTGTTTTGACTTGGTGCATTGGGTTTGCCAAAAATATGTTAAAAATAACTATCTTTGGTCTTTTGGAAAATGTTGTAAAAACTTATTACAATCATGAAAATTTTTGCATCATGCTCGCGAACCCTATGGAAACCGCAGTACATGTTAGGATCATAATATCAAGGCCTTTAACTTGTTCCTTGTTGTGGCCCAAAGTTATAATTATTGTTTGGTTGTTTATTGTTATAATTAACATTTTGAAAACCTTGCCTTTGATTTTGAATTGGTTAGGATACCCCCTGGTATTGACTAGGATCGATGTCGATGTTTGTCTCTATTACTAAAGTTGTTGCTATTGTTGTTGGGGCGATTAAAATCCAAAATGTTTACCAAGGGTGAGAAATTGTTGTTTCTCCGATTTATTTTTATTAATGGTAAAATAAGGGTTAAGGGGACCCTACCCCAATACATATGGAGAAAAAGATATTGCACTAAGGAAACAAGTAGATCCAGCCTCTACCAGTGGCACAACAAGGAAACAAATAACAACAAAATAGAAAAAAACTTAACCAAGAGATCCCTTCCCATGGGATCTTAAATTCCTTTTAAAGGTGTCATTTACAATTTTCCCTTTCTTATTTTGACACACTTTAGTCCATCCCTTTTGATATTCGATCATCATTTTCATTTCTATGAACTGGTATTTCAAAGTCCTCTTTCTCCATAGTAACATGGAGATCTGTTGAGACTAAAGTTGGAGAATTTCCATCAAGTGAAGTAGAAGAATGATGAGGAGCAGGCTCCTCGTTCTTGAGGGTGAATCATCCTCACTCTTTGAATACCCCTCTGAGTCACTATCCAATGGTCCTTTAACAACCAATTGACATGGATCAAAATTCTTCCACCATGAAGTTCTACTCTTGACAGGTTTCCTCACAATCTGACAATCTGAAGCTAAGTGTCCGAGAGAGAAACAAGTTCTACATCTGAAGGGGAACCCTTCATAGTCTAAATTTTGAATCCAAACCCTGTCCTCCACTTTGAGCTCAATTGATGTAGGGAAATCTATAGAAATATTCAAGTCCACCAATATACAGGCATAAGAGGTGTAGTCATAGGCCAAATTCCGTGGGTCAATAGCCAGACATTTACCTAGAGTATTCCTAATTGACAGCAAAAATTCTCACTCCAAAATTGGAGGGGTAAATTTGGTAAATGGACCCAAATAGGCTTAACATAGAAAGTTTTAGTCATCAGGTTAAAGAGAGGGAACCAAGGTTTCATCAACAAAAATGGGATTGAAAATCCCAAACTTTACCAAAAATCACATCCTTATCAGGTGTTTTATCAAAAACAATAATGAAGAAACCTCTAGGATTGAGGGTAAATGTCCAGTTTACCTAACATTAGAGGCCTCCAGTGAGTAGAGATCCAATCATGTAATGTCGGGAGCCCAGGGTATAAATTGTTAAATCTACATATCAATCCATTTAGCTTGAAATAAGTCTCGATTTTATAACCTCTCGTACTAAAGCATACAAGAGGAGAGTTCTTTAAAAAGTCATAGGATTAGAAGGGATCAGGGAATCAGATCTAGCAATAGTTGTGAAACTCTATTTTTACCCCTTTGAGACAGGGATAATTTTCTTGCTAGAACTGATTTAACAAAGACAGATCCCCAAAACTACCAGGGACAAGGGAAGATGATTGGTCATGGTTCTGGGCATGGCCTCGTGAAAAAAACATTTCCTAGAGTAACTAATCTACCATGATTTGAGTCAATGGCTACTTTCTTTCTAGCGTTGACCACATCCTTTCCATTGTTGACTCAAAACTTTCTCGGCCCTAGGGCTAGGGTAAAACACAGATGCAAATATGTCAAAAATAGAGGAAGCCTCAGTAGGGTTAAATGCTTCAGCGACAACAATAGATCCATCTTCTTCTGAGCCACGATGACCCCCATGATCCAGTTGAACTTCTTAGCGCCGCCACCATTATTGCCATTATAGGATTTTTTGGGCTGAGATAAATACACCTGCTACCATGAGTCCACAATTCTTATTAAGTTTTTTTTTTTCCTTGATTGTTATTTATGTTGTTGTAGTAATCGAGAGTGCTTTGAGCAAGAGTGAATAAATTCCCATTTTCCCCATAAGTCTTACTACCACTGTCAATGGCCGCTTGGTCGATCTAAAGAGCACCCTCTAGCACCTCTTCATAGCTCCTTAGTGGGAACTTCTGAACCTCTTCCTTTGTTTCTCTATTGAGAGAGTGAAGAAAAAAATCACAAAGTTCCATTTGATCCATGTTAGGAGCACTTGTGGAAGAGTAGAGAACATGTCACCACCTCTAAATGAAGTGGGCTATAGATTCATTATGTTCTTGTTTGATATGAAGGAATTCCTTGATTCCTGTTCTCAAAATCTTGTTCATATCAAAATCTTTGATAAACTCTAATACGAGTTTCTTGAATGAGTGTATTGAAGCCTCTAGTATCCTATAATACCAGTCGAGAGCAATACCTTCTAGTGTCTTAGGGAAAATTTTTGCAACGAATGTGTCCCATATGAGTAGCTCTCAAATGACCGTTACATAAGCCTTGATGTGGGTGTTAGGATTGCCATCACCTTTGAAATTCAGAAGATCAAGAAAGGGTCTTAGGAGCATGACTGCCTGAATGGAGAAATATAGGGGCTTCTTCAGATATTCAAAATAAGTCCCCATTTCATATGTTTCCACCATTGAAGACCCTATTTGGGGAGATGGGGCTACATCAGTTGCTGAAACAGGACATCATAGACATTTGGTGGGTGTATGACATCCCTCAGGTTGTCCATATGGACTTGGGTAGGTATACATGTCCTCTTCCCGATATTTATAATACATGTGTACATAGGGGGGTCGATTACCTTGACATGGCATCAAAGACACAAAGTAAGGGAACATTACATTTCCAGATGGTATGGCATTTGAGAATGCACTTCTAGATGGTTTTTGTTGTAGATATCCATACGTGCTTTGAGGGAATACCCAAGGTTCCCTTCCCCGCAATCAGATCTCCATGGTTTAGAATATTCATGTTAACTAGAGGATTCTGTGGTGGTAGGCATTTCCCATAATTTTTGGGTAGGAAGGATTCTGGGCTTTCCTTGCATGTGAATTCTGCATATTTTGGGAAAGATCTAACTCTTTGAATTTTTCTACCAAAGCTGAAATAACATCACCCATTGACGGGGTGGTGCCTTTCTTAGGTACCTTTGGTTGAACCCTTAGAGGTTGTTGAGGAGTATGGTATCCTGCTATGAATTGTTCACAATGCTATCACCCCTCATTGGTTGTATTGTCAGTTGGTGACGGGTAGCATTATTGTTTTGAAGTAGGACATCACCTTGTCCTTACAACCTATCGAAAGATTGGTTCATGTGTTGGAATTTTTGTTCACTCCTAGTATATCATGCTAAATACTCCTCATCTAGATGGGGGAGTTGATCGGATTGCATGCTAATGGGCTGTCGAAACAATACCTGAGGAGATGAACTTGCTTCACTAGTGAATGTCATGTTATTTGAACTTGATTTTTGAGGGGATAAGTCTGAGTGACTTGATCCAGTTCCTCAATGTGTACAGAAAGAACCAACATTGGTTCCCTAAAGTAGAGGGTTTTGAGTGGATGAGCAGTTGTCTACCCATGTTGAAAGTGACGGTAATTTTTTTCTATACTTGATTGGTAATGGTACATGTCGAAACCCAGGATGGGCCAACCGTACTCATCATATCCTAAAATATTCAAGGGGTATAAAAATACCTACAAAATAAGGGATGGATGAAGAAATTTTAATTTTTAGAGACTAGTTCGATTCACATCGGGTTCACCAATTTGTATGGATGAAAATGAAAACGTAATCTTCAATCGTGCTCGACCCCGAGGTTGTGCCGGAGTAGCCAATGTGGAATTGAAATGGAAGTGTATGTGATGGTGGTAATCAAGCTAATTGGGAAACCTTATGTCTTCTACACATAATATTGGAATCTGTGAATCTAAGGTAAAGAACGATCTCTTAACTTGAAGGGGCATGATGGTATGGTCTGATATGATAGCTACTCGGAGAGTCCAATCAATGTCTAGTTATACCAAGATTCTATTGATTGGTTGTGGAATACATGGAAAAAAACCTGCAAGTACCTCATATGGGTTTCCAGACAAGGTCATGGAAGTGAAGGTGAGAGGTGTAGTGGATTTGTAGGGACTATGGGTGATTTTCTGGTCTTGTCTAGAAATTCTTAGCCTGATCGGTTGCTATATTCAACAATGAAAGTTGTGTAATAATATTAGGTAAGAGCGGTGAAGATATGAATACCAATGTGTGTAAACTAGTTTTAATATCTAGCTAAATGGAAGGCTTGCTAGGTTGTAGGGACATGTGGATCACAACCAAATACTCATTAAGGTTGAGGCCCTTGTATGGTCATGCATGCAATCAAACACCATTACCGTAAGTTGTCCAAAATTGTAGGTTTGATTAGAAATGATATTCAATGTATCTAACTATCCTATTTTCTCAACGTATGTTATAGGTGTGCACAAGACTGTTAAATGCAAGCTTGTGTTAATGTCAGTTATTAGCTCTGGTCCATTGGGTTATGGGACCAAGGGATCAAAACCGTAAGTCTTTTCCTGTTGTGGACCATTGATGGTCATGTAAGATGAATTAATTTACATTCAGTAAACAAACTATATATCAAAGGAAATCTAACCTATATTTTTGGTGTTTTCTCAATATATCGAACAAAGCAATAAAAAATCTAATCTATGGAAAGTAAATGTTTTTGTTCTTTTCTAACTTTTCAGAAAATGCATCCGATCTAATCTAATAAACAAATTAAATACAAACAATTAGTCGGATGTAGATAACTATTTGTGCAGATGTGTGAATCTAAATCTAAAATATATTCTAACTCAATCAAAATCCTTCCAACCCTACCTCATAAGTGAAGAACAAATCATAACCCTAACAAAGCTATTGTTCCCCATAGCTTCCCTAGTAATGTTGAAGAGACAACTTCCTATTGATTTGATCTACTTGAAATTATCTAGCTAATTGAAATGAACTGTTTCTCTACTCTATTTGATATGTAATTAAAATTAACAATTCGTAATTGAAAATTTGATAAACAAAGAAAATAAATACACAACTCCAACCTGGAAGAGCAAGAACCTTAGCTAATCCAGTAGTATCAGTATATGTTCCCCCTGTTCTTTCCCTTATTTCTCTGAGTGTTCATGTGAGTCCAAAGGATTGGGAATGCAAATAACAACAACAAGAGGATGGTGCTTCAAAGAATGCCACTTGGAAGAAATCTAGACATAATGCAAGTAGAAGAGAGATAACACAAGAGATATGAGCTTGGCTATGTAATTCCTAGCAAGATTATGGCAGCAAAACAATACAAGATACAAAAATTCTCAAGCCCTTTTCTTGAATACAAGCATGGAATATATAGGAATAGAGGCTAGGAGGTTACTTCATACACAAGGAAAGAAGAGGTAGTTCCAAGTAATTAAGTCTTTTTAAAAGAACGAGCAAGGAGAACCAAGAAAACAAAGATATTTTTAGCTAATTTGGCACACGTATGCATGAAAAAGAAAATTTAAGTGAACCTTTGCATGTTTAAAAAAGAATGAAGAATTTGGAAAAAGTGGGAAATACTTCGCCTCTACTTAGGGCAGCAGCTTGAGACCACCACCCAAGAAGGGCGGCGGTTTGCGAACTACCACCCACAAGGCGGCACCCTGCATCAAGGCCAAAACAAGCATAAAAAGAAGTGAGGAGATGAAAATGCATGGAAAAGCTAAGTAAGGCTATCTCGGATGCAAATATACAATGTGAATGGGTTTTGGATCTTGAACACTTTCTTAAAAGTATTTTGAATCATCATTAGGGATTCTTGTAATCGTTTTCCCGACAATGTAGCACGTGCAATTTTGGGTGCATACGAAACCTCTATTTTATACATCATACTTTGTGGTGAACCAGATTGTAAGTTTATTGTGACCAAAATTAGGTTAGATTCACTCCACTCTCAAGCTTCCTTTTTTTTTTACGATCGGCCCTAGTGCAAGATCTTATTATTTAGTTGATCTTGTTCTTGATAAATTAATCTTTGTAGATGTCAAGTGAACATTATATTAATTTTATTATACAACCAATCTAGTTAAAAACCAATATATATTGATCCTCAATGCCATCACATTTGTGATCATGTACACAACACATGTTAGTTGTAATCTATTGTGATGTAAAATGTGTGGCATAAAAAATTCAAAAAAAAATCCATGATAACATAAGCCACATTTGAAAATCCTTCTCCCGATCAATATAAACCTATCCTCTGGCCAACTCACTCACTATGTTACCCTCATAATGGTTAGGAGGAATGTGATAATTTTAATTTCAATTGTGTTTCATGTGTAGGTAAGTGATTCATGGATTTATTATGAACCCTTCAAAAGGAATTTCTCTTGAAGCCCCAAAAGGGGTTATTTTTGGCATTTTTACACATGCTAAACACCCCGAACACATAGGGAACATTTAAAGAATCCAAGATACGTGACAGATATATACAATCATCTAAGGTAGTTTAGGAAATTTCTAGAATAAAAATCAGATTGACAAACAAGTTATACAATACTTGAGCTATTTATAGCATGGTATAAGGAAATGAAATCATAAAAAAGCTAGTTGGATTGTTCTCAATGTATTAGGAGTCTCAAGAAGAGTTGGAAAGTAAAAATATAATTATTGGAAAGATAATAATTCCTATTTCACAATGAAAAATGTTTTAAGGGATTTTGAGTATCATATTTGTAGATATTGGTATGGCATTATAGGTAAATATATTTGATCCTGACAGAGATTCAACTAAATTTTCTAGGAGTTTTGAGAAGATTTAAGACCTAATTAAAAGTAAAATGTTGCATATGTGATTCCTCCTTCACATATAAGGTTCATATTCTTCTTTTGATCACTGTAAGCTTTGGTGGACATTTCTTTCATGGGCACATAGGATTGGGAAGAATTGAAAAAGGGGAAAAATATTAGATTTCAGGTATAATTATCTCCTAAAAATGATGGGAATATTCTCATCATTCATTTTTGTGACAAAATCATTTAATTTTTTTTTTAGAACTACACTCCTAGCTTCAGTGGCAAGAAAATGTGTTTAGGTGGCTATTTTAGGCAGTGTTTGGTGAAGGAAAACATATTTTTTTGATATTTCACACTTGGATACCCATGATGTACCATTTTTCATTTAAAAAGAATCAAAAGGTATATGAGGGACACAAAAGTGTCCCCCACATTAGAATAGGAGTTTTCATCACATAAAAGATAACTTGATGGTTAGAAAATATCATATACTCATCTAGCCCCACCTACCCCCTTCTCATGATGAACTAACCCTTGGATAATTTTTAAGGGGTGATTTAACTTTTCCCATTTCTAGAGGGACATGGGGACACTATAATGCACCACCACATGAGGAGATCAATATTTATCACTTAAAACACAAACCGGATGGTTAGGAGCATGTTTTCACCTCACTCTAAAATCTAGCTCCTTCCTCATGATGAGTAGACCCATGGAAAATTTGGAGAAGGATTATGTCCCTTTATATATTTTATAAATGGAAATGGGGGACAAAAATTCCACCACCACATGGAGAGGATAAATTTTTCACTTAAAGTCACAACATGAAGTGTTAGACCAATGTCTTAAACTCACCGTCATGACATGTTTTGGCCCCCTTTCATGACGCTTCCACCATTGGAAAATTTTCACACCCTTGATGTCCTTTTTTCACTTAATAATTTGGGAAGGGATATGGGGACATATGATACCCATTTAGAGAGTTTTCACTCCATCCAGAGTCTCCATCTAACTTGGGTTAAACAAGGTGAGTTAAAGGATGAGTTAGCTAGGTTTATAAGAGAGGAAAGGTATAAAGCTCACACTTAGTCATTATTAATTAATTTTTCATATTTTTAAATCCTCCATTGTGTACTGCCTTACTATTATTATGCCCAAATTTCCCAAAATCCCTCATGCTTCAAAGCACAAATTTTCTCGTTGCTCCCAAACCACTACTTTGATTGTCATTAAATTTAGATCGTATAATCCTTACAAAAATGCCTTTAAGGGGAGTGTTTAAATGCATTAATTGATTCCCCATTATATTTTATATATTCATATGAAATTTTAAGGTAAGACTATTCATTTTCTAGATCTACACAAATCTAATGATTGAAATCCTTTGAAAATTGGAACTACGGCTCAAAATGCAAAACATAAACTTCTGCAAGTGGTTTCATTCAAATATGACTGGGGTGACCAATTTATATTTTTATTAATAATTCATAAGAAAAATTACTAATAATATCCTGTTCATTTTTTTTTTTGAATTTGGATACTTCATTTCATTCCCCATGTTTGAGACACTCAAAATTGGCAAAAATGGCAAGATTGGTAAAAAAAGGCTAAATGGGACAATCATGATGAACATGATAAAAATAGTAAATGGATGAAATTAGATCAAAATGATCACATATCATTCCTTCTATAATTTTATAATTATCCTATCATTCATGTGATCTTATCTCTTAATTTTCAATTCAATTCCCAAATTCCGATGCGGTGAGAATAAAGTTTCTAAATAGGAAACTACCAAGTTTGTCTTGAGAACCATATCACTTCATATTAAATGGAGTGCATGATCATAAGATTGTACCTTTCTTCTTATATTACTCGTATCAGAATTATTTGGTTTCACCCTTCATTCATCATTGGTGCTCACACGGTGATAGAATCAAGATCATGTTTCTCCCCATGTGAATGATTGTTCATAAAGATGTGGTAATGACTCAAGAATTAGAAGTAGTTTCTCAATGAGGGAATTAATTTCTCAATAATATATATGGTCTACTTATCAAGTGTTCATCACTCCCATTATTGGTGTGTTTAGATAGTGTTCCAAAGGTCCGTCCTTCTAAGAGTCTTCAAAATGGAAAAAAGTTTTCAAAAGGTTTTCATCAGATCTCTTCATTAGTGAATCATTCTGGAGTTTCATAATTGATTAAAATGTCATATTCAACATCATCGAAGCTGATCTCCATTGAGGTTGGAGCCATATTCATCCATGCTTTAGAGCATATTTTCTCTCATCGCTTTATTCTTTATCCTCTTCTCTCCCTTTTCTAATTTTTCATTGTATATACTCATAGTATTTTGTCTTATTCACTTAAGTGAATCTCTAATGTTGCATTGTAAAAATCCCTTTTGATTTATAAAAAAGGACTTATTTACTCACTTCCTAGGAAGATGAAAAGTCACAAGTGGAATAAGGACATGAAGAGTCATGTGGGGGTAGATGAAGAGTTGCATTGTAAATCTATAAATTGAGAGAGCCTCCTCACTTCAAAGGATGATTATTCTTGTTTACTATCTCCCATATTCTCTCTAGGAACAAGTGATCAAATTACTTTATCTCATTTTCCTATGTTTCTAGGTTTGGCGTAAGGGCCGTAAGAAATATTTGGGATAAATTTTTATATCAAGGTTATGGTTAGCTTGTATAGACAAAGCTTTACACTTTTTAATAAAGTCATGAGATGATTCATTCATTCCTTGTTTAATATTTATGAATTTTTGCAAGGTATTTTTGGGTAGATCCTATTGTTGGAATTCAGAAATTAGGGCCTTAAATAATATTTCTAGGTCAAATATTGAATTGGGAGGAATTTTATTATAGCACTTTAGGGCCTCACCCACTAGGGTTTTTGATAGAAAGTTAGTTGTTGCATATGTATATGTTTAAATTCATTCTTTATAGAGATTTCCAAAATTCTTGAGGAAGAGGGTCGGGTCCTCAGAACCATTGTAAGAGATGGTAGGGATAG
Source organism: Taxus wallichiana var. yunnanensis (assembly GCA_018340775.1). Classification (NCBI taxonomy): domain Eukaryota; kingdom Viridiplantae; phylum Streptophyta; class Pinopsida; order Cupressales; family Taxaceae; genus Taxus; species Taxus wallichiana. Next base: position 48,740,393 of record CM031244.1, on the reverse strand, counting down.
TCTCTCCTAAATCCATGGTTGCAATATATGGAGCTAAAGGTTTATTTTGGATACTTTGTAACATCTTGTTTTAGATTGGAGAAAGAGGAATATGATTTTAGTATGCATCCACCAATAAGGGAGGTGTGAAGGTACGCTAGGTACCACATGTTTAGATGTTATTTGTAACATCTAATTTTGTATTTTCATCATGCTATTTGTAGTAGTAGTTTGGGATAAGCCCATCTGATATAGGATCTTTTCTATTAATACATAAGGATCCACAGAAAGAATATTGGACCTTATTTATAGGTACTTCTTGGTTTTCATCATGTTCATTGGTAGGGGTTTTAGGAGACTCGCTTTGATTAGTCATGCGCAGGAGGAGTTTCACTATGAAAATCCCTTTGTAATTGAGATGAGGCATGGTCGTCCCTATGGGTATCCATATTTACACACAAACAGTGGTGTCTGGAGAGATCCAAAATTTAAAGCAAAAATAATGACTTTTTGTACCCATTATCCTCCTCCTACTTCAGGGTAAATTTCCCGATCTCACACTTTCCACAATGTTGCGAACTCAATGTCCATCTCAAAACTAGGTTTCCTTAAGGTCTTGCTAGGGTTTGAATGGATATTTGGGGTTTTATTAATTTTCCACTTGTTTCAACTATCTAAACTCATTTCAACATATTAATCTTACTTGTTCAAGATATTTTCAAGGTTTTTACATCGCTCATTCATTATTTTTGTCATTTTCACAAGTTTGGTCTTCTCAAGATTCTTATTTTCTCTAACACACCATTTGTCTCCTTACTCTATTTTCCTTATTTTATAGGATTTCATTTTGTTTCTTATCACCATTTAACATTTTACCTTCACTTATATCCACTTCCTCAACTTGTTTCCCTTAGTTTTATTTAGGTCTCCTTGATCGTTGGTCAATTACTTGTTAGGCTTCTTGAGGGAACTGTACAAAGATTCATAAATTTATCTAGTTTGATGGATTTTATAATTATTTTACACTTTATCAAGGCTGTAATATACTTAAAAGAGAATCCCTCAACCCTTGAAAACTACCACCTTCTTCATTTCTTCAAATTCCTCTTACAAGCCCTTGCCTTTTATTCTTAAGCTTTTCATGTTCTCAATGGACCATGTTGGAACGGCCATACATTCTTTCTAGTTTAATGGATCTGTTATGCTTATTGATGCTTCCTCTAGGTTTGAGCATATTCTATATTCTTCTCAACAACTTTAACTTATTACCTTTCTCACAAATACCTTCAAGAAGAGTATTGTCACACTTCCATCTACTTAACCGTCACAAGTTTAATTCCAAAATTGTGCATGTATTTCTTGTCTTCTTTAACCATTTAGCATTTTTTGTAATGAATTTATGACATATCAACACCTTAAAAACTCCTCATACCTCCACAAGGATGGGATGTGACAATTACACAAGGTCGTTGTATTCAACCTCACAAAAATGAACTTGATTTTTCCTTTCTAAAAATGACCAAGTTTTGTTACTTAACCTTCCATCACTTCAAATTTTGAGTTAAAAATGGATTTAAAGACTTATTAACACATTTATAAATTATCACTGACCTCCAAGCATGTATTATTGTCCTTCACAATGGATTTTTCCTTCCTAGGAATTCAAATTGTAAATGATCACCGTTAAGACTATGTTTTTGCATAACTTGGTTATGAATCCTCTTCCAACAATATCCATACTTTA